>LR990670.1:16126231-17433315 GCA_905147715.2 Xestia xanthographa
CAAATAAATAATTTGATTTGCATGCAAATTCTGCATTCAATTTTACCCGCCACACACGATGAACTTCTCAACGGCTCTTAAACTCTGCTCCATTTAAATTTTCTCATTCGAATCGAAAGTGACAGTTAGTAATGTGACACAATTCTGCCAATTGTCTCGCACAGTGTTAATTGACCCACACTACGTAGATACAGGCCAGTGGCCTCGGAGGGGCAAGGGAGGCGAAGGACTTTAATGAGAACATCTTGTGAAATCCTGACGCCTGTATTTCTCGGAGAAGTTGCCAGTGCTGGTTATGTTAAAGCCCCTTGTAATAGAAGGAAGCCTATTGTGCCATGAATCAAGCGCAAGTCCAGGCTTAAGGCCCTGTCTAACCCTAAAATTAGCGACTCTATTTGTGGTGGTTCAAACTTCGTTTGAAATACTGTTAGAATAAAGTTCTAATCAGCTTGTACTACAAAGCGGTTGTTACGTCAGTCACTGCAGCCGAATAGTGCGAAATGAGTGTTTTTAAAAAATCTATTGGTGGACTAAAAAAATAAAACACATAAGACCTGATTTATAGTTAGTTCAGTTAGTCTGCAAAGTTTCATGATCTAATTTGAAGTACTCTTTGAATACCAGCGGTTTATTGTTCGATTTGGAGGTAACTGTGGATTTTTTTTCTATAGAGAAAAGTTTATGAAATCGTGTTTTCGCCAAACGTAGGACTTAACATTAATCCTCAACTGTACCACATATTTATTTCAAAATTAATGCTGCAGTATTTTAGGCGTAACGAAGGATCATGCTGAGCCATTTGAGGTAGTATAGGCCCTTTTAAATTTAGCAGTGGTCGAGGCTGTTGCCCATTGGCCAATAACATTCTTGTTGCAAGGGCCACCAAACCGGATTATTTGGCGCTTAGTAAGAATTTCGGCGACCGCGAACTGGAAGACGTTGCGTTGGAAAGCCTCCCACTAGGCGGACCGATGAACTGGTGAAAGCTGTGGGAATCCGCTGGATGCGAGTCGCACGGGACCGGTCAATGTGGTGACACTTAGGGCAGGCCTATGTCCAGCAGTTGATGTCTTTCGGTTGAAATGATGATGATGAAGAATTTCGGAACTGTATTTTAAGAGACACCTGTATTAAACTACCTCCTAATCATTCTACTGACCTTGTTCCAATTTATTTATCGGTGCAGCATTTAATTTTCTTCTTCTTCCATACTTCTCTAGTAGGTACCTATAGTTGCCATCTTTCAAACCATATCATCTATCAAACAGTCTATTAATTGCGATAAACAGAGAGTCGAATCATTTCTCCGCGATTTGTCAATCTTCATTGCCTCAACGCTTTTGTGGTATTCATTCAGTCTCTCAGGAGTTGCAGTGGTTGGCGACAGTTTGGTGGGATTGTCCCCATAATCAAGCTTGGTTTAATTTTACACTAAACCTGTGTACAACTTTTACTACGGGATCATCCTGAAATCGGGAAAAAGATCAATTAGATCTTTTGACAGTCAACCAATCTTACCAAGGGGTATCGTATTACCCAGTATTAATTGGGCTGTAGAGGTCAGATAGGCAGTCGCTCCATGTTAAATACTGGTATTCAGCTGCATCCGGTTAGACTGGAAGCCGACCCCAACATAGTTGCCAAGGTTGTATTGTTTCTTAAATCAACTTTACCCCAATTTTATTTTTATTCATCAACTTTCAAATGCATTTCCCACAAATATTGTTTTTAAAAGGTCATAATTCAGCCCGTTTAACTTCCTCAGTGAAAGTACTCTAAACCTACGTTATTATGGTAGTAATTACTATGTAGACATTATTCGTACAATGGCGGTTTAGTTCGCATGTCGGAGGTCGTAGAAAGTCGTTTTTATGGGGTCTATGGCGATGTTGTTTGTGTAGGGAGATTAGTTTAAGGCCCTTCTAACCCTAAAATTAGCAGCTCTATTTGTGGTGGTTCAAACTTCGTTTGAAATTCTGTTAGAATAAAGTTCTAATCAGCTTGCACTACAAAGTGGTTGAACGTCAGTCACTGCGGCCGAATAGTGCGAAATGAGTGTTTTTTGCGATTTACAAAAAAATCTATTGATTGGACTAAAAAAAAATAAAACACATAAGACCTGCTTTATAGTTAGTTCAGTTAGTATACAAAGTTTCATGATCCAATTTGAAGTACTTTTTGAATACCAGCGGTTTATTGTTCGATTTGGAGGTAACTTTGGTTTTTTTTTCTATCGAGAAAAGTTTATGAAATCGTGTTTTCGTCACACATAGTACCTAGCATTAATCCTCAACTTTTACCATATATTTATTTCAAAATTAATGCTGCAGTATTTTAGGCGTAACGGAGGATCATGCTAAGCCATTTGAGGGATATATAGCCCTTAATGGAGTTACTTAATTAATGGGACGGTATTAAGAGAGAGAGAGAGAGTTGCCTAATAGCAAGAGGTACTGGGTTCGATTTCCGGGTAAGGCAAAGAATTATTGGATTTTCCGGGGTTGGATTTGTGCCCGGTTGATGGCAATGAGAGGTTTTCCTTTTGAGGTTTTAAAAAAAAACTTAGTTTCCAAGAACTCTATAGATGGCGTTGAACTTACTATGATAGTTGGTGCCAAAGCCAAAACGCAGGCCCGGATCTAGGGGGGGGCAAGCCGGGGCCCATGCCCCGGGCGGCAAGTTTAGGGGGCGGCAAATTCAAGCTTGGCAGACATATGGTCAAAGTTGCGATAATGATGAGTTGTAACGATACAACTCATTGATTTCTGTTGAAGACTGGAAAACTGTTCCTGTTGAAGAAGAAGGAGCGCCCTGCAGACACCTCATATGCATACTAGCCCATCGATTTAGATGAAGAAGACAAAGTATTTGAGAGCTAAACTGTAGACCGCCTATTTCACCTATAAGCACCTGGCTACTGAGGATCTGGCGGACACGCTTAGATGCCGCTGCGTCGCAGAGCAACTGCGCAGTTGTCAGACTCCTCAACTCTCCACAGGGCTCAGGATTTCCACCTCGAGGAAAAAAAGATTGCAGGCACTCCTATACCATGCCAAACCTATGCCACACCAACTTCTGCCGCATAATCAGGGCCTATCTGAGGGATAGAGATATCATCTATGTACAACTGGGCGCTTCGCGGTTAGCTTCTTCATGGTGTTTGTGTCATCTGATAAGCTGATGACACGCTGGTGAAGGCAAACGTTTCGGCAGGTGACCATCTTGGCGACAGCTCTGGGGTCGTAGATGGGATCCGAGTCGACGATGAAGTACCTGGGACTCGTCTCTAATAGCCGCATTTTCAGCAGTTGACACCCCGGTTGATGGGCACCGCGAACTTAATCTCGTGGCTACTGCCCAATCTGAGGGGATCCAATTCCTGCAGAAGATTCTATATGGGGATCGTACGGCCCATAGGGCCCTATGGAGTGCCAGTATGGGCGGACAACTTGACGACCTAAATTCTTACCGTAATTTAGAGATGAACTCAGAGAGCGATGGCCGTCAGGGTGATGAGAATAAATCAAACGGTCTCCTTCAAGGTATCGGTTGTTCCGTATCTTTTTGGCCGGATCACCACCATGAGATCTTGACGTTATAGTCCTTACACAGAGCAAGTACCTGATGCGCCGCCAACGACATGATGTCGAGGTGTACAGGGCTGTGCTCCACCAGGTCCTAGTGGTGGAATGAGAAGTTCGCCAACCCAGGTTCTAAACCCAGTGCACATCTTTTTCACTTTTACGGCGATAAGACCCTTGACGAAGAAGTGACATAAGAAGAGGCATTAAGAGACGGCATGGCGCCCTCATTTTCCGTCTGACACAGGTACTCTCCGGGCATGCGTTCCATTCGGGAACCGACGCCCTGTTCACTACTGTGGATACTGCTCCTAAGTCATCACAGAACTTATTAAAAGTAATTTGCGATCATCTATGAGCCAGGAACATTTGTCAAGTCTGGCAATCTTAGCGAAAGAAAATCGAATGGCACATGAAATAAATTATGACAAGGCCATAGATTTGTTTGCAGAACAAAAAGCTAGAAGAGTAAAATTGTAATTTCAATTTGAAATACAATACAATAATATATCGGGTCTACCCTTTATAGCAGAACTTTTTATGTCATAATATTACTTTGCATAACAGTAGATGGCATAAACTTCATTTCGCAGAAAATCGTGTGGCAGACACTCATTTATCATACATTCAAAACTCATAATTTTGTAAGTCAGAATCATCTTTAGGCATAAATTTCATATGCATAAGAATTAAAAGTAGAACCATCTTATGGCAGAAAGTTCACAGTCAGAATCATCTTTTGGCATAAATTTCATATCGATAGTCATTAAAAGGCAGAACTATCATATTACAGAAAGTTTACAGTTAGAATCATCTTTTGGCATACATTTCATTATGCAAAATAATGAAAAATCTCATCTGATCTATCACATAACAAAAAATTCATAGTTTTAATTAATAATTTTGTATTTCTTACCATAATAATAAAATTAATAGTACATTTTTTTTTTTGCCACAATAACATACGATGATAATGTTAATTGCTGCATATTTCTGATCAGGCAAGCATACATCATGCATGCAGCAAGCATGCAGTATGGAAACATGCAAAGGTGCAAACAAGCATGCAGTATGCAAACATGCAAACCAGCATACACCATGCGTGCAGCCAGCATACAGCATGCAGCATGCAAGCAAGCATGCAGCATGCAAGCAAGCATGCAGAATGCAAGCAAGCATGCAACATGCAGCAGGCATGGTTTCTGTCACGGCTCCGGCGCTGCAGGGTTCCGGCGGTCCCACGCGATCTTATCGTCGCAGATGTGTTTTACGCTCACCACCGCAGCTACGGCGGCGAGCGTTAAAACCACCTGCTCCTCAGCTCACGGGCCGCCTCACCCTTCCGCGCCTTCGCGGATTTAAATTACACTCTAGGGGTAGGGCAGACAAGACTACGTGGAGTCGGTTTTGGAGCGATTCGTTTCTGTCACTAACTTTTTTAGCGTAACATATTGTCTTTGTAGGACAATATTTTTATTCTAATTTAAGGTTAAAATTGCTATTTTATAGAAATGGCAATAATTCCAAATGGAATTCTGCCATCTTCATAGTATGCCAAGTGAAATTGTACCAAATAATAGTCGCTCTAAATAATCATTATTCTAAACGAAATTATGCGGAATTTGAACACTGCCAAAGGTAATTATGCCAAATAATATTCTGCCATCTTATAAGTATGCCATTGTAAATTCGGACATACAAACATTCGGCCAAACAATAACTATGTTAAATATTTTTTATGCCTTAAAAATATTCGTTTAAAGAAGATTATGCCAAGTGTGCTATGCCAAATAAATTTCGGAGCATCAAGATTCTGCCAGATAGAAGGAACCCTAATATATCCAACTCGTTTTGTTTCAAAGCACAGGGTAGGTGCTTTCATAACTACAATATGTCCTACACGTCCATGTATGTAGGTATATATGTAAATAAATAGTGTAAACACAGAAAGAGCAGCGCTAGTTAGGTCCTTGTAGCATTCTATCCGCGAGGCTTATGCAGGGGTGGAACTATATAGGGCTTTTTGAGCTGCAGCCCAGCGCCCCGTGGATATAAAGGACCTCCAGTCACCTTTTGTAAAAAAATGGAGCATGTTGACATTTTGAACTCAAGATCTCTCTCTTCTGAGGACAGACGTAAAATTTTCGAGCTCGTATCGCTCGCTCTTACAGCCTAATTTCTCTTGAATTTTAACTTTGTCCATAAGTCACCTAAGTAACTCCGGTAGTTCGAATCAATTCTAACCTGTCCAAGGTAGGTAAACTGTTAAGTTTTCGAACTGGCTTCGCTTGCTTTTTAGACTACTTTCTTTAGACCTAAAAGTCTTCATTCCTGTATGAAGGATCGAAACAATTCAAACCTGTCTAAAGCACCTTGCTTTGTCAAAAAAATTTCGAGCTCGCTTCGCTCGCTCATGCAGTCAAGTTCTTCTTAAATCTTAACTTTGAAAGTCAACCACGTAACTCCTGTATGAAGTGACGATATAATTCTAATCTGTCCAAAGTAGGGTGTTAAAATTTTCGAGCTCGCTTCGCTCGCTCTTGGAGTCGTAGTTCCACTTTCTCATTAAATTGCCTCCCTAAATTGATTTATTTTCATTTAGTTCCTAACCTTTTCAAATAACTCTTCAAAACCTTAACTAACCAATCCAAGGTCACGGAGGTGCTAACGTTTTTGAAGTGGCTATATGCACTTCAGCTGCATCCGTAAATAGTAAACTTACAAATCGCACCCTTCTGATAGGCCTTCTGGCCCAAAAGCTGGCGACGCCCTTGGCCAGGTCCCAAGTAGTATTAGCCCAGGGCCCAACAAACTCACGGTCCACCCCTGGGCCTATGGCCATCATTAGGCCTCTGATGGGTGAAATAATGATGATGATAAAAATAAAAATATAGACGGGCGGGGGCGGCATTTTTTAGTTTTTGCCCCGCCTCGAAAAATTTCAAGATCCGGGGCTGCCAAAACGTTTGAAAAAAAAAAAAACATTGTGTCACGTCACATACTCTCGTTGACTGACACTTTCATTTGCTTAACCTTCCGAATATAACCTACATTTCTCGCGCTTTGTTAAAATCAGTTTTTTTAGGTTCCGTTCCTTGCATTATCATACTAACTCCTAGCGCCATCTATCCAGTGACTAGGGAAGAGCTAAAAAGAAAATCCCTCATTGGCTAGCACTCACCCCCTACTACAATGAGACTCAAACATAACTGCCAAAATGTGGGCGTACTAGTATTAGCTACACCTCTGCCTAACCCGGAATTACAGGCGTAATGTTATGAATAGTATTTAAATGAATTCAACGAGGCATTCGCCAAATCACTTTCTACCTAGACGTTTTTTATGGATTAGATAAAAACTCATCTTTCCACTCAAGAAAACGTTTGAAAAAAAAACAATTGTAGGGTCCATTGACCTCCTTCTGCGAAGCAATAATGCTTGAGAAGGAGGTGGCGGAACGTGAGAGGGAGAGAACCTCACAGCGTCCCGGCCGCCGTTAGGCGCGGGCCTGTGGACGGTGGGCTGTGGGCTAGCTCGCCGTCCGTCCGTTTCATGACGACAGGCCGTGTCGACAAGCAGGAGTGTTCCACGTGCGCCTCAAAGAGAGTCAGCAATAGGAAGGGGTCCGTAAGGACCGATGCCTGCCGGGGTTGCGGGACTATTCGAAAGACATACCGTGGCCCCGGAACACAAAGGGCGATGAAGGAACAGTAAAAGTGTTTTAGTCAGTAAAAGTCTGACTCTCCCTCCTGCTCCGCCCAGAGCGGGAGGAGTCATTTGATGATTTCCCATCCGAAAAAAAAAAGGGTCCATTGACCACCTTAGAATCGTGATGCTCAACGGTTGACAGGCCGTTTAGAATGTGTCTTGCTTGTTCTCCCAAAACATAGCTTAGGTAAACTTACAGGTTAAATTAACCAAAATGGCGTGTAGTTATCATCTTTAATTAATGGGACGGTATTAAAAGAGAACATTACTCTTCGCCAACCACACTTGTAATAGTGGGGGCTTTAATGGAGACGACACCTCAAACTTCTGCGACTACGAATGTAATTTTGAAGTGAAAACTTCTTTAGGCGCGTTGAGCACTTTTTGGGTGAAGGAAAAACATTGGAACTCATCGTCACGTAACGTAACGTGCGGTCACGCTTCGTAGCCGTTCGTAGCACTCGTAGCATCCGCTACGGCGTAGCACCACATAGGCATGCGCGGGGCATAACCAGTGCTACGAGTGGGGGGGGGGGGGGTCTGTGTACTTTTCGTTTTCACTTCTATCGGCAGTCCCCAAAGACTGCTCCGATTTTTTTTTTAATAGACCCTAATTTAATTTGCATTGTAGAGGAGCGCTAAGGATCTACTGAGAATAAAAGCATCAGACTACCGCTTCGGATAGAGAAAAGTGGAATTCTTTGGAGAAGTCTTTTACCCAAACGGGGTTCATTTTGTAATCGATAATCATTATATCGAGTCTAACTTCCCACATTCCACCGTCCCGTCCGTGTTCTCCACTCCAGCATTTTCTTCCCCCATCTTCCATCCAGTCTATGGCATTTATGGCCCGCTCACTTGGTATCCGCCATGTCCGTGAGTCTCGTTCGTCTCCGTATTTGGTATTTTTCCCCCGGTCATAGAGAGGGAGATCCTCAACATGGCTCGTTCCATAGCTCTGAGTGACTTGCAAGACAACCGACTAGGTGGACAGACGTTTTTTTGGCTAAAGTTGGATATGCTAGCCACTTGAGAGCACATGAAAGAGCAGCACACCAAAGCTCTCTAGAAAGCCATCGAATGGAATCGCTGTGGCCGAAATTGGCTAGATGACTTCATCAACAACAACAGCCCATAACGTCCACTGCTGGACATAAGCCTCTCCCATTATGGGAGGAATTTGCCGTAATCTCCACGCTTGGCAGGCGGATTGGAGATCGCAGTGATGAAAGACTAACAGAAAACGCTGCTGCCCATTCTCAGGTCTACGGAGGCGCAAGGTGTTCTGCCTGAGACATTAGTCGCCTTATACGACACCCGTGACTGTAATGGGTTGATTCTATTCTACTCTGCCGGATACCACACGGCTTCATCATCATCACAATATTGGTAAGGATGTACCATATCTTACTAATCCTACTAATATTATAAGTACGAAAGATTGTGAGTTTGTATGCAAGATGTTTGTTACTCTTTCACGCAAAAACTACTGAACCGATTTGGATGAAATTTTGCACACAGATAGCTTATAACCTTGACGACCCCATTGGCGCAGCGGTAGTGAGGCTGCCTTAAGTTCTTAGGGTCCCGGGTTCGAATCCCGGTCAAGCAAATGTTTTTGTGATGAGCATGGACATTTAATTTTGTTTCCGAGTCATGGATGTTTATATGTATAATAAGTATGTATTTACAAACAAAAAGTATCTATGTAGTACCTATATCAACTATCTGGTGGCCACGACACAAGCTTCGTTGCTTAGTGTGGCACTAGATGGCGCTGTGTGTAATGTGCAGCAATATTTATTATTTAACCTGGATTAAAACATAGGATGCTTTTTATCTCAATAGCACAGATAATATAATACTTCGAATAGTAAGATTCCTTGGGAGAATTATCAATAAGAAAGCCTATCATCACTAGTCTATGGAGTTTTTCCCGCGTAGTAACTCGACTGGCTACCATCTGGCCTCCGAAACCAGATATTGAATACTAGACCGGTTTCCAGACTTTCGGACTCCTCACTCTACGGTCTACACGTACTAATATTGTTAGTTTTTTAGGTCTAACAGGTTATAAGTAGGTGCCTATCAGGAGTTACAAGTTTACAAGCAGATTATTTTGTGTTTTCCGATACTGAATCATATTTTTTTTTGGGCTAACGAATGGAATTCTGAGAGCATCTATGTTTCACTTAGGTATAGTACTTACCTACTTACCCCTACTTTAAGTGTAGTGAAAAACCGTGAAAGTCTAAAACAGTGCAGCATCTATGTTTTCCTCCTACCGTTCTGATTAAAACTTCATGTTGGTATGACCGTAGTATTTTGGGGGCCTATACTACCTCGAATGGCTTAGCATGATCCTCCGTTACGCCTAAAATGCTGCAGAATTAATATTGAAATAAATATATGGTAAAGTTGAGGATTAACGTTAGGTCTAGTGTTTGGCGAAAACACGATTTCATAAAATTTTCTCGATAGAAAAAAATCCCAAAATTACCTCCAAATCGAACAATAAACCGCTGGTATTTAAAAAGTACTTCAAATTAGATCATGAAACTTTGCATACTATCTGAACTAACTATAAAGCAGGTCTTATGTTTTTTATTTTTTCCAAAAGACGAAAATTTGATTTTATAAAGAATAAAAACCACTCATTTTGCACTATTCGGCCGCAGTGACTGACGTAACAACCGCTTTGTAGTGCAAGCTGATTAGAACGTTATTTTAATAGAATTACAAACGAAGTTTGAACAACCACAGATAGAGTTGCTAATCTGAGGTAGTATAGGGAACGTGCAGGAACTATATAGGTGGCAGCACTAATCGACAAAAGAGACACAATGCGGACAGAAAAGGAAACTTATCACTTCTCATCGTGCTTTCAATTTACTTTGACAAAATTGTCTCTACAATTATATTATTTTTGAAAATGCTAAAAGGTATAAAATATGAGTTCCGGTTTATCAATAACGATCGTCAGCGTAATATAAATGTTTACTAATATGAATTTTATATCTTTCGTTTACTTTCTGATGAAAATTGTGGTGTATGAAGACGTGGTGGCAGGCATAACTAAGATAGCTTTCTTATTTTCAACACATGATATAATGGAAGGGAATCCTTTATCAGCGAGAACAGTAGGTATCTCCAGGCTCTAATAAATCAATTAGTTCACAATCATTTGATGAAGCAATCAATAAAATGCAGTCCGTAGCATTTAGATACAAAACTTAAAAAACCAAAGGAGTGCAGCCAACTAAAAACATTATTGTGGGTATAACCATGTTTATACTTAAAGTACTTACGGGATAATATCCGTGGTTTTCCATATTGATGAGCTCCCGATATTTCGACGCTGTTGCAAGCATCATGATCGCGGGAACACCCGCGATCATGAGCGTCGAAATATCGGGAGCTCATCAATATGGAAAACCACGGATATTATCCCGTAAGTACTTTAAGTGTAGTGAAAAACCGTGAAAGTCTTAAACAGTGAACCATGTTTATATTCTGAGTACATGTGGAGTCTTTGATTAACTGTTGAGGGATATTCGGTGTGAACTTTAGTGCGGTCTAGTAGAACACGTGTATGGTGAAGTATAAATGGTTCTGGTATGTTTGCATGGACGGTTGATTTTGAGGGCCAATTCAATGCAAAACTAAACTAACTTGTTTTGTAAACTAAAACAAGTTGTCTTCAAATATTTTTCTTTACTGCGTTTATCCATTTTTTGCGTTTTTCACCAAAACATGGTATGATAGTAGTATTCTTTGGCAAGTAATAGAATTTTACGCTAATTGATTTATTTTCATTGGTCCAGATCCAGAAATGCAACAATGCATTATGATTAGTTAATTAATTTTCACTATAAAATTAATTCTGTTTACTTGTTAGAAAAGTCTATGTCAAGCATTAATAGAGCACAAGATTCGGATTGGCGACGCCAGTTGGCAGCACCGTCGTTGTGCACGTTCCCTATAGGCTCTTATGAAAAATAATCTCCAAGTTACAATCGTTATTTTTCGCGAAAATTGCTTTTAAAGTGTCTTGTATTATTATTGATGCTCCTATCTGTACAGTTGTTTGAGATTTCTGCTGTCAGAACTTGTTTCACAGTCAGTTTCCGTCTGACAGCAGAAATCTAATCTACGACAACCGTACACCAATGACAATAAAGATCACTTTTATTTGACAGAAAAGCAACCTTATTGTTTTCAAAATAAAGATCAGTATCATTTGGCGGAGTTCCCCCAATCAGAACAGAAGTAAACTGTGAGCGAACTGTATCTGAGCTACAAGAAAACGAGACCCATCAAATTAGTTAGAACCACGTTCGGCTAGGTAATCGAGAAAGTGCTAACCTGTTACTCAATCATTTCTATCACTTCCTGGGTAGTTTAGTGAGAAACCATATTGTGGTTTAGATGGTCAAGACAAGTGTAAATGAAAAGTATATTTAATTCAAGATGTTAGGGATAAATTGGTGCGGGCCTGTGGACGGAGAGCTATGGGCTAGCTCGCCGTCCGTCCGTCTAAGGCACGAATCATACAGAAACGGCGTACGGTAAAGACGCGGCGCAGGCGCAGAGCAGGCGTGGAACAGATAAGGCACGGACGCGATTTAAATTATATCAAAGAGGCGAAGAGACGCCGCAACTAGTCATTATACAGGCTGTCTTTATCGTGATAGAATGTCTTCCTCTTCAGACGACGAAGATGCGCTTGCCTGCACGTGCCTGCGCCACGCCGCTTGAGTATAATTCACATCATGTCGCCTACCTACATTTTGTATTGAAACGTTTTGAAGCGGCAAGATGCCTGCGCCGCGCCTTCACCTTACGCCGTTTCTGTATAATTCGCGCCATAAGACGACAGGCCGTGTCGACGGCGCAGGAGTGTACCACGCGCGAGATGTCAGCGCACCGGAAGGTGCCTGCCGGGACTGCGGGACTGTTCGAAAGAGATAATGACCCTGGAACACAAAGGGATTAGAAGAAACATGGATGGGTTTTAGTCAGTACAAGTCTGGCAGTCCCTTCCACTCCGCCCAGAGCGGGAGGGTCTGTTGATGATTTTCCATTTGCATGCCCATGTGACGGCAAAATGTTGAGTACCTTATTATAATAAGAACAGCTATGTTGCAAAGTAATACATGATTTGATTTGAATGATGAAGAATGAATGATGATTCCATCTGAAAAAGAAATCAATTGGTGTCGTTCTCCAATTGGTCTTGGCAGATATAGCCTGGAATCTTTATTCAAGTTAAAGTAATTTAGTACTTATGCAATCCTTTTCATGCAATAGACAAGAATCTGAACAAAGTAAGAACCATCAAAGAAAGCAAACCTAAATCTATCTGTTGACAGCACTAACTTCAAGCAATAACTAAACTAAAGAATAAAAATCAGTAATCGCAAAAAAACGAAAAGTTACATACAATCTTCGTGATCATTATTTATTCCGAATAATCTCAAGTTTATGTTCACACCTACCTTTAGCTTTAACATATTACTAGGCTAGTTTCCACCATCAATAAATTGCAAATCTATTTAATCCGTCAGTTAGGGTATACTGGAAAAGAATGGACACGTATTTGTTGTTTTTGTAAACCAATCAATATTGACAAAGATAAAACGTCAAAAAACATCAACACTCGAGAGTGGGGGCTCGTGACGTCACAACGCACTAAAAATTATACCACGGGGTGACGTATTGAGAATTTTAAAAGCGTCTTCAACAATTTTGGTTTACGTAAAAAAAGAAAAAATACGTGTCAAATATTTTTTGATAGATAACTGGCGGACTAATTAGATTTTTTCAGGACACAAGCCTATTATACACTACATTAGGAGATATTTTAATCGAAGCCGAACGGATTCTTCTATAAGAAAAATCGTGGAAGGTCGAAATTGGACAAATGCAAAGCCAACCCCGAAAACAATGTAAAAAAGAAACTATTTTTGTGCCAATATTTGAAGAATAATAACGATAGGTTTCCTTTAGACTAAGAAAAAAAAAAAAGGACAAGGACTGCATACCTGTTCCAAACAATATCTTTTGGAACGCTCCCTTGCTAATCTTTCGCCTTTTAGGAGTTTCGCTTCTGTTATTATACTTTTATGAAGTTAAGCTAAGAATAGCGGCATTTTTAAAAGCTTTAGTTACAGTTTATTTTAACTGCTTCGGCCGTTGATTCTTAGACCACCGAATCATGCTGAGCGTCGGTTTGATTGATCCTGGGTCAGCCAGTCTCTATGAGGTTTTTATTACCCAGCTGTTAGGGAAGTTTTATGTGTTTCGCGAGTACCTATCATGTTCATCACGATAATCACAGTACCTAGCAGGGAGGAAACTTGATTTGTATAAGATTAGGAGCAATATGCTTGTACCTTTATAAGGCACTTGTTCTCCTCGTCATTGCGATCATTTTTTTGTTATACACCTTAAATACCCGGGAACCTTCTAGTTATGGAGATATTGAGGGGTCAAAGTTCCAACTTTTTGACAAGTTTTTTTTTAATAGGTTTTAGTTTTTAATGTAAGATTTTTACTTTAAACACCTCCACGACCCCCGTACTATTCAATCCATCCATCAGCACAATGTTTTCAGTGCGTTACATTGAGTTCTACCACAAAACATGATTTTTCACCCCAAAAAAAAAGTCGTTTCCCAGCAATAATTTTTGCGTAAGTTATTTAGTTTGATGTACTTACAGAATGCTTGGTTGACGGCTTCGGGATGAGGTCTTTTACACCCTGTATACAGTCATTCACTATACTCACGTTGCTTTAAAATTTAGTATTTTTAAATCTAGCACTTTGTCCAGATTTTGTATCGCATTGATTGACTATTCTATTAATTTCATGAAAAATGAAATTGACTCGCAAATAACAAAATTTGAATTTCGCGGGCTACCTTTTGCGTATGCTTCTTGTAATTTGCACCACTAGTTGTCAGAAGCCATAAAACCGCCAAAAAAGGCGATATGTACGAGTTTATAATGACAGCTGTCAGATATCAATGAGGGGTTATCAACTTACTATGATAGTTGGTGCCAAAGCCAAAACGCTTGGAAAAAAAACATTGCGTCACGTCATGTACTCTCGTTGACTGACACTTTCATTTGCTTAACCTTCCGAATATAACCTAGTTTTCTCGCGCTTTGTTAAAATCAGTTTTTTTAGGTTCCGTTCCTTGCATTATCATACTAACTCCTAGCGCCATCTATCCAGCGACTAGGGAAGAGATAAAAAGAAAATCCCTCATTTAAACAGTACCTCTACTTACCTTTCACCGCAGAGATTGACAAGCGTTGAAATACTTGACGAAACAGTGTCACAGTTAAAATTAAATTGTGATATTTTTCCTTATAAGTTTCAGCAAGGTTTTGATAAACCCACTTAAATAATAGGTTGTTTTTCAGTATTTTTGAAGTAATAAACCACTTTTTGTTTAATAGACCGAAAAATTGCGTATCTGTGGATAATTCCGTGATTTAGACGGACGCGGAACGAAAACAGAGGCTTAGTAATAAGGTCCCGTCCGTTGGTTGCTATTCGGGTACGGAATCCTAAATATAACCAGAGTACACAGAGTTTCACAACTGCATATTATGAAGAATCATTCGACTAAGCAAAAATCTAGCCCAAAAACTAGCTTGATGCCTTCATAAAACAACTAGGCATTATCTCGTCTTCCCACGCTTAAAATCAACAAAAAAATCACTCCGAATTGTTGACAAACCACTTCGCCGAGGTCATTGACCGCGCGTAATCGTTCAATCATTCATTCACTGAGTGAACGATCTGTGTCGATGCTCGTTCGAAAAGATGTTTTGATGCGCTAGTTAAGAGATTTTCGCTAATTATAGTTTTTGTGTTGCTATTTAATGTAGGTAGTTTTTATTGTTATTGTTTTTTAGGAGAAATGAATTGTCGTTTTTTTTAAAGAAATTATAATTATATATTTTTTTTTTTTGCTGCTGACAGGCAAAAGGTAGGTACTGTCGAGACCAATGATATTCTATTATTTCTATTTTATTAGAATATCATTGGTCGAGAGTTCGAGACCTAAACCTTCAGGCACGTTATACCTAAAAAACCGTCCAAGTGTGAGTCGTGCTCGCACACACAGGGTTCCGCCGTAGCACCAAACGCCTAAACGGTCGAACGGATTTCGATAAAATTTTGCACACAGGTAGACTATGACCTGAGTTAGGATATATATATCTTTTTCTTACGGTTTTAATAGCCGTGATAGTCTAGCAGTGTGACATTCGGACTGCCAAGTCATAGGTAGGTGGTTCCAGTTCGAACCCAAGATCGCACCTCTGATTTCTGATTCACGTGCGTATTGTATAATTATCACTTGCTTCGGGAAAGGAAAAACACCTTGACGAAACCAGCACGCCTGAGAGATATTTCTCGACAGCATGTAAAGCCAAGTCAGGAGCTCATGGGCGACTGTTCGAAAGAGATACCGCGGCCCCGGAACACAAAGGGCGATGAAGGAAGATGGATGGGTTTTAGTCAGTAAAAGTCTGACACTCACTCCTGCTCCGCCCAGAGCGGGAGGAGTCATTTGATGATATCCCATCCGAAAAAAAAAGAAAAAAAAGGGGCTCATGGGCGGCATAAAAACTGACACCTGCACAGCTATTCACAACGCTTCGATTCGATTTTCGATTCGGAAAGACGTACCGTATGTCTATCTTTTTTTGACATTACGAAATCGAGCGAGATAGACATACGACTTTCCGAATCGAAAATCGAATCGAAGGGTTGTGAATAGCTATGCTGGCCCCTTACTCACAACGCTTCGATTCGATTTTCGATTCGGAAAGACGTACCGTATGTCTATCTTTTTTTGACATTACGAAATCGAGCGAGATAGACATACGGATACGACTTTCCGAATCGAAAATCGAATCGAAGCGTTGTGAGTAAGGGGCCAGCATAGCTATTCACAACCCTTCGATTCGATTTTCGATTCGGAAAGTCGTATGTCTATCTCGCTCTATTTCGTAATGTCAAAAAAGATTAGAAAAGAGACATTATGAAATCGAGCGAGATAGACATACGACTTTCCGAATCGAAAATTGAATTGAAGGATTGTGAATAGCTATGCAGGTTAGGCACTAACTAAACACCATAAAGAAGCAAGAAGATTCGGTATACGGTACCACAGGACTAACATGCGTCGGCACACTCGGCACAGCCACGGATAAAAGCTAATTTGTACAAGTATTTATAGGCAACACGGACTACCAATAGAGCAATATAAAATGGGGGAAAATATAATGGTGTCGATTCTGTTGTGCACAAACTAAACTTAATTTAGGCCATTGCTATCTTTTTCTCTCTAATGAAACGAGAAAGAGACTGACGTAATTTAGAGCTGTCAAATTTATTTCCATACAAATGAAGGGTGCTCGTAAAAACATGTCGACTAAAAACACGGTGAAGCTCAAGGCATAAACTAGTTTGACATCTCTATAGCCGACCTTTTCTCGCACTGCCTTTTAGTAAAATATAGAAATAGCCTAAATTAAGTTTAGTTTGTTCACAACAGAATCGACACAAATGACTAAGTACCAAAAATAACTTTGTGACCACTAACATCTATCACCTAAAATATCAATTGATCACCAAATTTAGTAAATTGACCACCAAATTTTAATGAGGTGGTTGATGATAAACTGTAGTCCAGTCAACAGTACCAAGGAAAAAAAAAATTTACCCGCTGTCCAGTCAACTGTACTAGTCAACTGTACCACGGGCAAGGAATGCTAGTTTCGCCTAGGCCGACTTGGGGCACGGTGACACATTTTTTTATAAACCATTCAGGAGTAGGAGCCCCGCCAAGCAGGGCTCCGTCGACCGGGTCTCCCTCGACTCGGATGCAAGAGCATAACAGTTCAATTTCTGGTGGTCATTAACTAAAAAATACAATTTTTTGGTTCTAATTTCACGATAAAATGGGGATTAATTTTGGTGATCATTTACTGATTTTGGCAATCAAAAGTGATTTTTTGCCGTTACAATTTGCTAAATCTGGTGGTTCGTTAATTGTATGCCATATAAAATTAACACCAAAGGAACTGCGGCCTTCAATGCTCATAGATAGGCAGACAATTACATATAATTACACTAGTAAATCCACTACCCAATGACATTTATTCTTAAGACAAGACAATACACTGTCGGGTGTACTGTTTAGTGATAGCCTGACCTCATTTTGATCTCTATAAATGCCATCTGCGTACAGAGACATTCTAAAAAAGGTTTATTGGTCAGTCAGAGTTAGTTGATTATGGTGGCTTTGCCATTATGCGAATGCTAAATTCAAATAGGTTTTTGTCCAAAAGCGGGTTGGGCTGATGTTACCTTCAAAGTCTTGGGAGTCTTCATAACATCTGAATGAATGACGCGCAAAACCGGAAAGTGTGGCAGAAAAATATAGGGGTTTGGGTTAATTAACGTTGTATGGAATATGCATGAAATACAAAACTCTTCTTATTTATGAAAAATGCCTTGTACTGGCGCATAAAAACATTGTGGTACACTTTATTAAGTTTCTAATGCATCACTTATTTTACAATTTACTGTTATAAGTAGCATGTTTTTGGTGAAACGGAACGCACTGTCAAAACACATCGTCCTCGATAACGCCGGTATTGACGTCAAAGTTCATTGTGTCAAAAAAACACTTTTATTCGAAAAGTGCTTAAAGTTTCACTATTTATTTATAATATTTTTATTGCAATTTTTGCTTGATTAAAGCACATACATTTGGTAAAATTATTTTATGAAGGCCGAAAAAATTCGATGTAAACAAGGCAGATTGTGGATAATGACGTTAAATCATGGCCGCGACAGCTACGGACGTTTGCGGTTCCTGCTCCACATGGACAGGGGCGCATAAATTGATAGCATTAAATTGTATTGTTGGAGCTGCTGAAGATTGTACAACTATCTTTGCATTGTATAGAATCAATCCCTTTAGTATTATATAAATGCATAGCCCATATTGTGTGAGTACTATGTACTAGAAAGCTATCATTCACTGGAAACCTACGTCTTTTTTTGACTTGAATGTGCCCTGGCGGTTTGGAGTATGTCATGCTCACTCTATTGTCTCGCTGATGGTGGCGCATGTGTCGGATCATTTAGTTCCCTTCAAATTGGTTGAGTTGAATGGTGCTGATCCATGCGTCATGTCCGTGAACGGGCGCTGTCAGTTGTGACTGGTCATCTCTTGGTTGCCATGGCTTATTTGAATGAATTATTTTGAATTGTATTTTTTTTTGTTTGTGTTTTTTTGCTGTGGACACTTTTACCGTGCACATCTTGCTACATTGTTCTCACATAATATACCATCTCAACGTGAATGATGTAACCAAGATTTTGTAACAATATTCTGATTTAAAAGAGTGTCCATGGAGTTTCTTGCCCATTCTTCTCCATAGAGATCTACGCTAGGGAATGGGCAACTACAGTACTTTCACAGTTTTTATGTCTTGTGACTGGGACTGTAGCTACATTTAATTTTCATCTTTGTTTCGACAATTCAAAAGTGCCTGTAACTGGCTTACTTGAAATAAATGCTTTGATTTTGATTTTGATTTTGAACTGTCGATGTCGTTGAAAATTGCAGGAGTTTAATATTATTTTTGTGCGACAAGCAGTAGTTGAACTTAATTTTTAATACTTTTCTGGGGTTTATAGTACTGTATTATATTGATTTGTGAAGAAAAAAATTACGTGTATATTCTCTATTCTTTTTTGGCGGCCTTTCTGAATCTTCTTAGTTTTAACTTCAGCGATTGGTTTCATACACTTGATGTTGACGTAAAAAGATTTACCATATCAGTAGTAAGAATGAGAGTTCCCCAGGGCTCACTTCTTGGACCATTTCTGTTTCCAATTTATATAGAAGACTTGTCTTATCATGATCATGTGAGCTAGCTCACTGCAAATGTACTGAATTTCGTTAAGTTCTTCGTAGAATACGAAGAACTTAACGAAATTCAGTACATTTTTACCTTATATATATGCCAAGAAATACCGGTCCCTTTCAATATCAATTTCAAACCGACAACAGCTGATTACAAAACTTGAATGACTAATTTCCATTATTTTTATTCCCCATTCAATAAAATACAGCTGTAAACACGCACCTCTTTTGTTTTTAAGTCGGGCAAAACAGCTGCTCGTTCCGGATGTGGCCATAGAGGCAGGATGTAGATGGATTAACTGTTGTTTTTGCTGCCATAGAGCGCGCGCATTTGTTTTTTTGCGCGCCATTCCAGTTAGATAGAAGCAAAGGTACTTTACGGCAGAGGCATGTGGAAATTATCTTATTGTTTTGATCGTAATAGTTTATTTGATCGTGTTTCTTCTAATTGTTTTTTTATTGGAATAAAAAATAAAAAAAAACATTTTTATTACTAAAGTGTGGCCGCTGAGAGAATGCGTTCCTGACATCTGCCAGTTGGTACAAAAAATTAGCGCGAAATCATAACGTTTATTGATAATTGATTTAATGATATCGTTTTTAATAATATTATTTGTGGAAAGGGCAAAAAGGGTAATAATAGGTAAGTTAAATAAGCAATAAGTTATTTATCATCACCAATAATACTAAAACTCGCGACCTGTCAGGAACGCATTCTCTCAGCGGCCGAACTTTACTATGCGAGCAATCTTGGAAGGCTGCTGCGTTATTATAGCCCGGGTAACATAAGCTACATTTTATTCAGTAGTGGGGTTTTTAGTGGTAGTATAACCACACAAATTCAAGTCCGTCACTCTGTATGTAAGCTAAATTCGCTCTCTTTTCAGCACCAGCACAAGAGCGATGTCGCTGGGTGACGTCACGTCGGCTCGCAGCTCGCCGGCACCCGACGCGTGCCCCGAGTGCGACACCAGCGCTTCTGTCACTTCGGATTTACATAAGGTATGACAATCTCATAAAGGAGACTGTTGGAAGATCGGAAAAGCCCAAAGATAACTATCAACTTATAAAAACCAGTTGACAACCGCCGACAGTTCACTTCCGTGGACAAAATTAAATGGAGTAATTTGGTTATAATAAAGAAATAAAATGACAAATCCAACACCGGAAGTAATTAGACTATAAAAACCGGTCAAGTGCGGGTAGGACTCGCGCATGAAGGTATCCGTACCTTCATAGTGATAATAAAATAATAATAATACATTTATAATATTAAATATATTTTATATTATTTTATTATATATTATAATATATACAATATAATTATTTATAATAGCATAATAATATATTTATTTTTTATTACTTAGAAAATTAAAAAATAATAGGGGGCTTCCTTTATTTTTTCATATTATTATTTGTTGTTATAGCGGCAACAGAAATACATCATCTGTGAAAATTTCAACTGTCTAGCTATCACGGTTCATGAGATACAGCCTGGTGATTGACAGACAGTCGGACAGTGGAGTCTCAGTAATAGGGTCCCGTTTTTACCCTTTTTGGGTACGGAACCCTAAACATGAATAGGTAATTCAGGAACTAGCTAACTATAGTTGGTGCCAGTTAAGATCGCAAAAGTGGTCATTGACCCACCTACATTTATTAAAGTTCTTAACTTTGAAATCCAAAAAAAAGCTTGTTCAAGTCTTGAATCGTCATCTATCGTGATCTTCAACATTTTTTCTAGTGAAAAACAATACATGGTTCATTTGTTTTGTTACATAAGAAGAGATATTAGGGAAAGGGCAATGACCGCTTTTGCGATCTTAACTGGCACCAACTATACTAGGCTAACTACTATATTATTCCTAACATTTATTCTTCTCATTTCCAGTACCAAGTAGCATGCACATGCAAGCCAGCATCAGCGCAGTACGCATGTGCGGACGACCCGGGCCCCCCTCCCCCCGCGAAGACCGACACACCCCCCGCGCTGCCCCCTAGACCACCGACCAGCGTGTTAGCAGCCACCAACAGGAGGAACAATGGTAAGTTTGATGGAGGTTGGGAAAGGGATGATACTAATAGGCGAGATGACAAAAAAAATCTAATTAGTCCGTCAGATAGATTTCCAAAAAATATTGGACACGTATTTTTTCTTTTGTTACGTAAACCAAAATTGACGAAGATACGACGCTTTTAAAATTCTCAATACGTCACGCCTTGGTATAATTTTTTAGCTAGTTCTGACGTCACGACCCCCACTCCCGAGTTTTGATGCGTTTTATCTTTGTCAATATTCATTGATTTACAAAAACAAAATACGTGCCTATCTATTATTTTCCAATACTCTAACTGACGGATTATATAGATTTGCATTTTTTTGATACTGTCGTCATGCCTATTAAGGTGGCCAAAGTTAGGCCAAAGAAACCAGGCAGGAATTTAATTACGCCTTCAGTATGCTGTTCGATGGCTTCAAGCTATTCGAAGGCGCGGAAGGCTTCCAAGAACCACCTCGTGCGAAAGAAACCGGCCTGGATTAGGTTTTATATCGAGTCGCCTGAATTTACGGATTCTGTCACTTTGAGCCCCTCCCGTCAGCGACATAATCCTCAAATTCAAGGAGGTTTATCTCCTCATGCGCAATGCAATTTCAGCTGAGGGAGCAGCGTATTTAAAATTATTTTCTTATTTTCTAAAAATATTGGTAAAGCTCAGTGGACTACACCTATAGAGCGAGCGAAGCGAGCTCGGGACTTGGAGACTCCCGGCACGGACAGGTTACGTGAAGGGAATCATTCCCGTCTATTAAAGCATTTTTTGTTAGAAATTATTCATAAAAAATTGTAACCATTAAAAATTAATTTTAAAAAACTAGTCACGCACGTCCGGCAGGGGAGAAAGTGGGGGGTGACACTACACCCCTCCTCGTTTCCCCACACAACCCCCCACCCCCCTATACTAAACCTTACCCACTGGCCTCCTTACCGCAACATTTTGCAGGTGATTGCTGCCAGACCGGACTACCCCTTCCAGATGTCTCTTTATTTGGGTAGGGAGGGACCGTCATAGATCTTAGGATAACCTTTGCAATGTCCATAAATTTTATATGCATTTTTTTTGTCTACGTCTGAACGGACCGCGGTCCATTCGATTTGGTCTGTTCAGACTAAACACCCTCCTAATTTACTACATGCAAAAAGTTGAAGGCATTTGAGTTTCTGATTTCGAATTGAAGTGACATTTTGAATGGCGCAAAACTCATTCCAACATTTTTTTGTTACTGGAAACTGAAAGGAAACTATTCACTAACGAAATAAGTACCTGTCGCAAAAGCAGTTAAAATCATGACAGGTGATCGACCCAAATATGTCAACAAATCTTGCAGAATAGGTTTCTTTTCTGTTATTTGAAAAGCGTTGCGAAATTCAGAGGCATAGAAATTTATTGTTACAGCAATGTTTAATGTTTTCCGGACATCAATCCAAGTCTTTGACGTCAATTTCTAAAAAAAACACGTAAAATTTATTGCTAGAAACTAGAGAAATGTATTATATGTGTGGGCAGAATAAGTTCCCACCAAAACGAGCCGTGGCATTCAATACAAAAGATTCTTAAAAAAAAACTTCCTTACAACCTTTTTGCACAAAACTACCTGATCTTACAGAAAAAAAACTATGGATTTATACCACAGTAATACAGTTTATGTACACAACAAATCTATAAAGGCACATTCCCATACATTCAATTTAAGACCTTTCTACCTGAGCCACATAAAGATCCCATTGCTTCTGCGCGAAACGGCCATTGTCAAATCACATAACCTTACAACGTAAACTCGGTAATGCAACGAGAAATTCGTTTATTGTGAAAATAATTATAAATAAAACGTGAATTGCTAATAGTTGTAGTCAACAACAGATATTTCGATAAAAATTCAACGTGTATTGTGATAGACTGTGATATAAACCAAAGAACGGGGGAAAAAGGAAAGGAGAATCTATGGAGTTGAAATTAAAGGAATTGATAAATTATTAATTAAAAGATGAAAGTTTCGAGCTTAAATACAGCCAGTGATTTGTAAATACGATTGTTATTATTATAGGTAAAGAGGTCATTGTTCTTTACGCACAGCTAGCTTGGGGGTGTAAATATCGATTTTATAGAAAAGGCGCGAGACTTGAAAGTTCACGGTGGAATACGCGTGTGACTTGTGCGTGTGTTATTAAAACTTGAAAAAATTTAAGTGACAGGGCGGGAAATCTGACGTTAATAAAAAATAGTGGAATTTTATTTTTGATTGTTTAAAATTGACTGGAGTATTGTTGTTAGTGGACATTGGATTATTAAAATGGATGACTGTTTAGTTGGTTTGTGATGCAAGCTTGTGGTGTTATGCAAGTAGTACAATACCAGGTATCCACTCCGAGATCTACAATAGCAGCTGAAGTACCGCAACACTATGTGCCACCGCCACCTTACTTTGGTAATTTTTATTATTTTAAACGAAGATCATATAATTTTACTGTTAAATATTCATTTAAACTGCACCAATCGGTTTTTTTAAACAGCATTTTATAAAACGATTCAACAGAAATTAGCGTTGTGGACTGTCAAACTAATGTTAGGTACATGACATGGCTGACAGAAATAAAAATAGCCAATCAAATCACGAGACATGAGTTTGGTAGGATACTTTGTTGTTTTGGTTGCCTGTTTTCACCAACATTCGGTGACAGCCCTCTTTTTACTATATAATATCATTGGTGACAGCATAATAAATGTCTAAAAAATAGTGCATTGTTGGATTGTCTATCGTCGACTCTGCACTGCAAGTACGTAGCAATCGATAACGATCGAATCGATACGATTCGATAAATCCGACTTTTCGATTGGTTAAAAACTCATTTTATCGAGAATAACTGTCAGATTTATCGAATCGTATCGAATCGAGTGCTACGTACTTGCACTGCGGCATCGAGATCGAGAGTTAAAATTGCAACAGTGCTATTTAGACTTAAAGTACTTACGGAATAATATCCGTGGTTTTCTATATTGTTGAGCGCCCGATATTTCGACGCTGTTGCAAGCATCATGATCGCGGGAATACTGAAGAGGTATGCGGGTGAGGCGAAAATTATTATTATGAGCAGACAAATCTGTCTACCCTCTTTCTTAGTCTTTTATTACGCGTCGAACAGCGTCGAAATATCGGGAGCTCATCAATATGGAAAACCACGGATATTATCCCGTAAGTACTTTAAGTGTAGTGAAAAACCGTGAAAGTCTTAAACAGTGCTATTTAGATTTCCTTAATGTTAGTAAGTAAAGACAATTTTTCAGAAACTAGGTGACTGGAAACCGGAAGTTCTTGATATACATACAAACATAACATAACATCACGCCTATATTCCCCGAAGGTATAGGCAGAGGTGTACCTAATAGTACAACCACATTTCGACAATTATGTTTAATAGTACATCCACATTTCGACAATTATGTTTAATAGTACATCCACATTTCGACAATTATGTTTAATAGTACATCCACATTTCGACAATTATGTTTAATAGTACATCCACATTTCGACAATTATGTTTAATAGTACATCCACATTTCGACAATTATGTTTAAGTCCCATGTAATAGGGAGCGAGCCTATTGCCATCAACCGGGCACAAATCCAGACACCGTAGATGCTACTGAGAATTTCCTTATGGAAAACCGCAATAACAATTTGCCCGGCTCGGGAATCGAACCAGGATTATGTTCATCAGTCGCGAATGCGAGCTGACCAAGGAGACAGTCAACAGTAGAGCATACAACAACAACAACAACAACAGCCCATAACGTCCACTGCTGGACATAAGCCTCTCCCATGATGGGAGGAATTTGCCGTAATCTCCTCGCTTGGCAGGCGGATTGGAGATCGCAGTGATGAAAGACTAACAGAAAACGCTGCTGCCCATTCTCTGGTCTACGGAGGCGCAAGGTGTTCTGCCTCAGACATTAGTCGCCTTATACGACACCCGTGAGTGTGATGGGGTGGTTCTATTCTACTCTGCCGGATACCACACGGCTAAAAGAGCAAGAGCATACAAGCTGATAAAATATTCCTCTATCTAAAATTAAAACACCTCATACTTTTTTAAGTTAAAGTTTTGTATACACCACTAAATTTGATGCCAGTTAAGATGAGAATAGCGGTCATTGACCTACCTACATTTATTAAACTTCTTAACTTTAAAAACCACAAATAAGCCTGTTCAAATCTTGAATCGTCATGTATATGTTATATGTTGTTTATCTTTAACATTTTTTCTAATGAAAACCGTACGAGGTTCATTTGTTTTGTTTCGTACGAAGAGATATTAAGGAAAGGGCAATGACCGCTATTTTCATCTTAACTGGCACCAACTATAGCTGATGCCCGCAGTTTCGCCCGCGTGGACATCGGTTATCGCGACCAAAAGTAACCATGATAATAATATTTTCTTTTTCCGACACCTCCAACAAATATCATTATGTTTTAACTTGAAAACTTTTAACTTGAAAAATCATATACTAAAATCTTCCTAGAGAACCACTCTATCCATTGTCGTAAACAGCATGAAAATCGGTGCAGTAGTTTTTGAGTTTATCGCGAACAGACAGACAGCAGAAGCGGCGGAGGACTTTGTTTTATAATATGTAGTGATAGTGACTATCAAAATCTCTTTACGGCTTTAAAAAACCGGCCAAGTGCGAGTCGGACTCGCGCACGAAGGGTTCCGTACCAATTATTATAAAAAAATCACGTTTGTTGTATGGGAGCCCCCCTTAAATATTAATTTTATTCTGTTTTTAGTATTTGTTGTTATAGCGGCAACAGAAATACATCATCTGTGAAAATTTCAACTGTCTAGCTGTCACGGTTCATGAGATACAGCCTGGTGACAGACAGACGGACAGACAGCGAAGTCTTAGTAATAGGGTTCCGTTTTTACCCTATGGGTACGGAACCCTAAAAAGTAGGCTCGTTATAAAAAAAAAAAAGTTTCACTTATGATCACGCTCGTCGCAACTTTAGAACGACAATAAAAAACAGACTTTCGAGAGATCGTGGTTACAGTATTTATGATTCGTACGCCCGAAGTATTACCATCAAAGTAAAATTGTATTAGTTCAGTGTCACGGTGAATTATCGATTTGTCGGTTTTGATAAAAAAACGTTTAACTGTAGGAGTAACTCACGTTTATCGTAGTTTGATGAACTGTTAACTAACAGGGATCGGTTTAACAATTTCGTGGTATTTTTGTTTTAATTTTTATTGAGTCGTTACAGGTAGTCAGTGGCCGGAAAGTCTAACAACCAGCCTTACCAATGGGTATCGTATTACCCAGTACTAACTGGGTTGTGGAGGTCAGATAGGCAGTCGCTCCATGTAAAATGATGTGTTTTAATGGTACGATATAGCTCTTAGTGTTAGACTTTCCCTTGGCTAGGCAATACCTTTAATGGAACCGTAAAACGTGATCATAATTGCGCTATAAAACCATCGTTTTGGTACGAAACTGGCAAAATAACGCGCATAGAACTTCGCTTAGGACAGATATTTAAGAAAAAATCTACACCACGACTGACAACCTACCCCAATTGGAAAATTGCAAGTCTTGGACTTTATGGTCATCGTTAAGACGTTATTTCTATTTAACTCATCATCATCATCAGCCTATAATGTTCCCACTGCTGGGACACACGGCCTCTCTATGAGAGGGAATGCTCTATAATAGATGTCACATGTCTTCGATTTTTTTTTTCTAGGACATACCGGTTTCCTCACGATGTTTTCCTTCACCGTTTTGAGAGCAGTGGTGATGAAATAAATTACACAAAGTAATGCTCTAACTACTTATTTTCTTTTTATTCCAGCTTCGGTCGGATGCAATGGAAATGGGAATGAGGGTACTTGCCGTCGGCGTAAATACGCATGGTGGTGTGTCGGATGCGGAGCCCTGGCGGCCGCGCTGGGCGGTCTACTGGCAGCGCAACACATCCTGCTGCGGGCTTACACTGCTTCTCCGCAACATCTGGAGACTGTGCCCGCCGCTGTTCCGGCCGCTATGGTACGTTGAGCTGCGCTGACCTAGTACAAACTTAAACTGTCACTTACGGGATATCGTCCTTGATTAGTTATTAATTTTG
The DNA here is from genome assembly GCA_905147715.2 of Xestia xanthographa. Taxonomy (NCBI): domain Eukaryota; kingdom Metazoa; phylum Arthropoda; class Insecta; order Lepidoptera; family Noctuidae; genus Xestia; species Xestia xanthographa. The sequence goes on from LR990670.1 coordinate 16,153,667, forward strand.
AGCTCCCGATATTTCGACGTTGTTGCAAGCGCCATGATCGCGAGTTGACTAGAAAATGCGGGTGAATGGAAATAAAATTGTTAGGAGCAGACAAATCTGTCTACTCTCTTTCATTGTGTTTTTCGCTTGCAACAGCGTCGAAATATAGACGAATCTGTCTACTCTCTTTTTTTGTGTTTTTCGCCTGCAACAGCGTCGAAATATAGACAAATCTGTCTACTCTCTTTCTTTGTGTTTTTCGCTTGCAACAGCGTCGAAATATAGACAAATCTGTCTACTCTCTTTCTTTGTGTTTTTTGCTTGCAACAGCGTCGAAATATAGACAAATCTGTCTCCTCTCTTTCTTTATGTTTTTCGCTTGCAACAGCGTCAAAATATAGACAAATCTGTCTACTCTCTTTATTTGTCTTTTTCGCTTGCAACAGCGTCGAAATATAGACAAATCTGTCTCCTCTCTTTCTTTATCTTTTTCGCTTGCAACAGCGTCAAAATATAGACAAATACGTCTACTCTCTTTCTTTGTGTTTTTCGCTTGCAACAGCGTCAAAATATAGACAAATCTGTCTACTCTCTTTCTTTATGTTTTTCGCTTGCAACAGCGTCGAAATATAGACAATTATGTCTACTCTCTTTCTTTGTGTTTTTCGCTTGCAACAGCGTCGAAATATAGACAAATCTGTCTACTCTCTTTATTTGTGTTTTTCGCTTGCAACAGCGTCGAAATATAGACAAATCTGTCTACTCGCTTTCTTTATGTTTTTCGCTTGCAACAGCGTCGAAATATTGGGAGCTCAAAATAAAGATCAATCACGGAAGAATATAATTCCCGTGAGTGACAGTTTAAGTTTTGTTATAAACCGTGAAAGCTTAAAACAGTGTTTGACCTAGTATAGTAGTCTAGTTCATGAGCGGAATCAATACTAAAACAAGTTTACGTTAACACAAACTTTTCAATGTCAGAAAAATTACCCTTCGTCTTTACCAGTTTCTCCAGATATTCCAAATGCCTCTGTAGCAATAAGTTTCACCGCGTCGCTCCGTTGCGCTGACTCGGACAGTCTGAGTATTGCTCAGAAAGTTAAGGACAGTCTTTCTAAGAACGTGTTCCTATAGGTATACTGGTAAAGCATGTGCAAAAATGTCCCCTGTGTAGTCTGTCTGTCAGTCTTCACCGACCTTATTAAAGTAAAGTTCTGGAGTTGCAACCGCTAACGGGAAGACGTTGCGTTAGAAGGCCTCCCACTAGGTAGACCGATGATGGCCTGGTGAAGGTTGCGGGGATCCGCTGGATGCGAGTCGCAGGGGACCCGACAATGTGGCGACACTTAGGGGAGGCCTATGTCCAGCAGTGGATGTCTTTCGGCTGAAATGATGATGATTCTGTGTCCGTAAAACCTGATCAGATATTAAGTAAACTTGTCTTGTTCCAGCTGGTGTTAACAGGCGTCTGCATCATGAGCCTGGCGCGCCGCCGCAATCGATACAGCTATATGGTAAGAAAAGTATGTTCGATGTCATTCATTATCACTGCTTGTTAGAACGTGTTGCATGTTACTTAGTTGTTTTTGAGCACTGTGTGAGCTTTAAACTCTATCGCTTAATCATCCGGCTCGAAGGACCATGCTTCCATGCTTGGGTAGTTGGGTTTTATGGTTTCGGGAAATATTTTTGAGACTGTACGGTCAACAATCTTCCTTTTCACCCTCGTGTTAGGGTATTCTGTGAGTTTTGGGAACCACTATATTTACAATCGGAGACTCTACACTCGAAGTGGTAGACGATTATGTGTACCTGGGACAAACGGTCCAGTTAGGTAGGTCTAACTTCGAGAAAGAGGTCAATCGTCGAATCCGACTCGGCTGGGCAGCGTTCGGGAAGTTGCGCGGTATCTTCTCGTCCAACCTACCGCAGTGTCTCAAGACGAAAGTCTATGACCAGTGTGTGTTGCCAGTGATTACATACGGGACCGAAACGTGGTCGCTTACAATGGGCCTCATCAGAAGGCTTAAAGTCACCCAAAGGGCAATGGAGAGGGCTATGCTCGGAGTTTCCTTGCGCGATCGAATCAGAAATGAAGACATCCGCAAGAGAACCAAGGTTACCGACGTAGCCCGAAGAATTGCCAAACTTAAGTGGCAGTGGGCAGGGCACATTGCTCGCAGAACGGATGGCCGATGGGGCCGAAAAGTTCTGGAGTGGCGACCGCGAACCGGAAGACGTTGCGTTGGAAGGCCTCCCACTAGGTGGACCGATGACCTGGTGAAGGCTGCGGGAATCCGCTGGATGCGAGTCGCACGGGACCGTTCAATGTGGCGACACTTGGGGGAGGCCTATGTCCAGCAGTGGACGTCTTTCGGCTGAAATGATGATGATGATGATATTTACAATAGATAGTTAATTTGGTGCTTGACTTTCTTGAGTGCGCCGAATTATCATCTACATCATCGTGTCATTTCATGCATGATGCATCTCTTCTTGTTTATAATAGAGTTTGCTATTATTTGTGACATATGTGTTAAATCTCTATTGGATATAGACCAACATCAGGCCTACAGGCTCTGTGTAACAATTACTTAAAAAAGACCCAAGAAATGCGAACTTTAAGTTTAGTACAAAAAAACACTTCCTTTAGGTATCCTTAGCGAGCTTCCATTTGTAAGAAAGTAACGTAAATGTAGAACTGCTAGCGCCATCTATGTAGTAGATATGAGCGCCGATGGCCAATTCTGCGGCGGCGGCGTAGCCTAGAAATTTGCACGGCGGCGGCGGCGTCGCGGCGGCGCGGCATGGCCGGCCGTGGGCCTTACTTTTTTTTTATCAGGGAGAGTTTTCTTAAAAATAACAAAGAAAACCATATTGTTGTTACAAAAAAAAGTTTACAGTCTTCTAAATAATAATTTGAGATCACGTTTACTGAAAAATAATCATTTCAGCATTTTGAGTTGAACTGATACCGAGTTTTTTTAATTAGAGCACTATAATATATCTAAATAATAAAAACTATTAAAAAAAAAACACAGAAAAGTAAGTATTTTATTTAGTACTTAGCATATATTTTGTTTGTTGTTAACACCACACAACAATACACGTTTACTCGGTAAAATATTCGACTTGACTGCGTTAGCGACGAGTGTGGCGAAGCGACTAGTCTTACTAATTACAGAGACGCGGCGCGTCGCGCGGTGCGTTGTGCGGCGCGGCTCGCTATCAATTCAAACATAATTATGACGATTGACTATGTATGAGAGTGTTTACGGAGAAGCGATTTTACGCGTGTTTGCTGACATGCAGCGTTGCGTTGGCGGTGCACGCGGCTTCACACACGCAAATACAAATATATCGCAGATGACAACGCCTCTCCGTAAATGGGAAAATGCGCCCCACACGCCCCATGACGCGCCGCACAACGCGCCGCACAACGCGCCGCACGACGCGCCGCGTCTCCGTAAATGAGCACTTATGCGGTCGGATCACGCGTGCGAGCGAGAAAGCAAGTTGCGACTCATCGCGACGGCGCGCCGCGTGCTGTACTCGACGACGACGCGCCGTTATGAATTCACGGCGACGGCGGCGCGCCGGCGCGGCGCTCATATCTACTATGTAGGTATGTAACATTGTAAGTACAATAATGAAATTAAACAAGTATCAAAAAACCCGACTGCAACTTGTCTATTGTATATTTTTATAATCTTCTTTTAATTAATTACATTTTGATACCCTCCTCGAAAGGGTTGGTTGAAAAAAAATATTAACGACTTACATTTTAGCGCCAAAAATCCACCTTGGCAGTCGTGCAAATGGTCTATTGGAAACCACTAACTACCGTGTTTTGTTAGGTTATGGGCCAGTTATTACCATTATGAACGATTGTTAACAAGCCGTTTGATACGATTGTCCTCTTATCAATACTAATAAACTGCTACTATCATTGTTTTAGTATCCCCGTTTTCCCTAAAATACTATTTCATAGCATCATAATAACATCGATATCAGTATAAAGTCGCATCGCATGTCAATATTGAGCAATAAAAACGCTTCTGTAAACTGTGCGTGTACTATTCTAATAACTGTTAATGCCAATCGCTTAATTTCATGCTTCAGAATTATGTTATTTGTTTCTTTAACAGAATCGTTAAACAGGGTGTACTTTAGCGTAACGTCTGTAGCTCAAATATCATGCTATCTTTGTCCTACATTTTGTTCCCTTTGTAGATAATGAGTCACACCAATGTTTTTTGTTATCAGCACGTCTACAAAATTGGTCTAGGCTATCTTAAAAAAATACTGAGATATTAAACGGCCTCCGTGAAAAAATGCGACTACGGACGTGATGTCACGCTGCGAACTGCTAAATAGTCGAAATAATAAGTGCAAACCACTTTGTAAATAAAATTTTATGAACGTAAACCAAAACACTCACAAATAAAATTTTGTGAACGTAAACACTCCGCATCACCCGCAATCGGACATAAAAATCGTAGCGAGACGTCACGTTGCGAGTGTGCCAAGGAACGGAAATTAAAAAAAGCGGTGAATCTTCACAACGCTGTAACTTTTGAAAACCAGATAAAAGATATTAGGGGAGCCTTTACCCAGAAGCAGCCTTATAAGGTTAACGAAAAAACAATCTGGGCAGTCTTTGGCGACTGCCGATAGAAGTGAAAACAAAAAGTACACAAGCCCCTCCCCAGTCGTAGCATTGGTTGTGCCCCGCGCATGCGTATGTGGTGCTACGCCGTAGCGGATAGCCTACGAGTGCTACGAAGCGTGAACGCACGTTACGTCAAGTGACGATGAGTTCAATGTTTTTCCTTCACCCAAAAAGTACTCAACGCGCCTAAAGAAGTTTTCACTTCTAAAAAAACTTGTGTACCTCATCCATGTATTCTTAGTTCTTAACACAGAGGCGGCCATACAGAACCATTTAATTTCCTTATGTTCTTTTGTACCAGATCAAAGTGGTAGGCGCCTGCTGCCTGGTATGCGCGCTAACATGCGTGCTAGTCACCATTACCACCACCGTCATACATATGAACAAGTGAGTATTTAAAAAGAGCCTGTTTGGTATATCTGACCTATAAACTTATGCATAAAGTTTCACCAGGAGGAAAAATTCTGTATACTCTTTTCCTGGTCGTAAAAACGATAACTACTTCAGTTAACAAGCAACATGTCTGAAAAAATTTCATAAAGGGATTGGACGATTTTTATATGAAGTCATGTTTCCGAGATATAAGCTATCAAAGTTAAAGTCCATTTACTGATGGCGTCTTCAGCACAATTTTGATAGCTTATAATTATCTCGGAAACATGACACTACCATTTTCCTGGTCGTACAAACGATAACTACTTCAGTTAACAACCAACATCTCTGAAAAAATCTCGTAAAGGGCTTAGACGATTTTTATATGAAGTCATGTTTCCGAGATATAAGCTATCAAAGTTAAAGTCCATTTACTGATGGCGTCTTCAGCACAATTTTGATAGCTTATAATTATCTCGGAAACATGACACTTTACCCTTTGCTGGTCGTAAAAACTATTACTACATCAGTTAACAACCAACATGTCTGAAAAAATCTCGTAAAGGGCTTAGACGATTTTTATATGAAGTCATGTTTTCATAAGCTATCAAAGTTGTCTCATACAAAATTTGTTTGTATTGATACCAGCTATCGATTTAATATAGGTCTGTGCGTGACCGCTACTTTGAGAAAATGGCGGAAGTCCAGGGGGCCTAAAATGGCTAAACTATAAAGACCATTTTAAGAATTTAAAAAATTTAAAATTCTTATATCATAAAGACAATTTTGTGAATTAAAAAAAAAATAAAATTCTTAAACAATAAAGACCATTTGAAGAATTAAAAAAAAAAAAAATCTTATACCATAAAGACCATTTTAAGAATTAAAAAAATTAAAATTCTTATACCATAAAGACCATTTTAAGATTTTTTAACGTGATTCATAGTATGATTATAATAAAGCAGCCATTTTAAGCCCCCAGGTCCGACTTCATACACAAATCTTCCAAGTCCTTTACCATAATCATGAGAACCTGTTAATCGTAGTCGTGAAAACGTACTATCAACGTGACGTACTATTTTTCTGATAATAAACAGAAAGACAAAATGACTCCTCGGCAATCATTTCAGTCAAAAAAACTTATATTGCCACTTACGGGATATCTTCCGTGATTGTTAATAGTTTTGAGTTCCCGATATTTCGACGCTGTTGCAAGCGCTGTGATCGCGGGTTGACTGGAGAATGTGGATGGATGGAAAATAAAGCGGCATTTCAGTCAATTTTTCAGATGTCCTTTGGTAACAAAATCCACAGTCTTTCAATACAGCACGAAGAGCATTTGTCAAATCAAATCAAATCATTTATTCTATGCAAACATGGGTAATAGGTACTATGGAGGACACTCCCGCCTGACCACCACTAAGCTTATTTTTGCTTGCTCTCGCAACATAGAAACGCTGTCTAGCCCCGCCCCGTTGACTTTGTATAGAAATAATGAATGAAAAGATACCGAATCGGCCGAGCGCACTGACGACGCACGCCAAGAGTTATTGTTATTTTGCGCGCCAAAGTTGAGGCTTTCCTAATAGGCCGAATATTTAAGGGGGCGTGGCTTGGCGTCTCCGCATGTTTTAAGCGAAAAAAAATTAAAATGGTCAGGCGGAAAAGACCCCGACTGTACATAGATGTTCATCTATACTAATATTATAAAGAGGTAACATTTGTTTGTAAGTTTGTTTGTAGGGGGTAATCTCCGGAAGTAATGAACCGATTTCAAAAATTCTTTCACCATTAGAAAGCTACATTCACCCTGAGTAACATAGGCTATATTTTATCCGCGTACTCCCACGGGAACGGGAACTACGCGGGTGAAACCGCGGGACGTCGGCTAGTTTATGATAAAGTTCTCCACATTTTGCCGTCACATGGGCATGCAAATAATTGGTTTACAATAAAATTGTGTAATTCGTGTACTTAATCAGACCAGAGTAATAGGACAAATATTTGAACCTACAATCTTGTTGCAGACTCCAGACCCTGAAGTTTTGCGAGTATACCAAGCTAACGCGCACTTGCACGTGCTTCTCAATGCCACCCGACACGCAACATAACGCGGCTGATGATGAGGGTAAGTTTAAGTCTAAAGTTTTCTTTAAATAAGTCTAAAATTTTTCGAACTTCAACCCCTAAGGGAGTTAAAGAAAGTTTGTATGAAAGTCTGTCAGTATTAAAGTTAGGATCTTAAAATTTTATGTGTAGGCTGACGATTGAAAATTAATTTATTCGAGTCTCAGCGTTTTAGCGTTAATTCCACCCCTAAAGAGTTAAAAAAGGGGATGAAGTTGTGTATACTATATAACTCGCTCATTCGACCCCGCCATACCCTTCGTGGTAATTTTTATATAAACCATTCAGAAGTAGGAGCCCCGCGAAGCGGGGCTCCGTCAACCGATTTACTAATTTTGGCAAACAAAAGTAATTTTATTGCCGTTACATTTAGCTAAATCTGGTGGTTCGTTAATTGTATGCCATTTTTAATTAACACGCTATTTAAGCTTCAGCTTCACCATTAACTAAATATGTAAACAATTTTAGAAGTTGAATCTGACCCACTTATCGGTTTAAATTTTGCATACATGGTGACAAAGCATGGTTACTTAAGTGACGTCTTTCTAAATCTACCTGATATCATCTTCGGCATAACTTTGATAGCTTATTAAATGTGATTAAATCAAACTTGTGCTGAGGTGCTATCAGTGTATAGACTTTAACTTTGATAGCTTATAAATCTCGGAAACGTGACACTTTAGAACATTCTGTCTCATACAAAACTGCCATGGTTCGTAAACTCAAACTCAAAGCATTTATTTCAATTAGACCATTACGGCACTTTTGAATGACAAAAATACAACAAACAAAAAAAGCTTTCTCAAGTTATTATGTCTTGTGACTGGGACTGCCCAGTCAATAAAAAAAATGTGAAAGAAAAAACTGTGAAAGTGCTGTAGTTGCTAATTCTTACTAGCGTAGATCTCTATGGAGAAGAATGGGCAAGAAACTCCATGGACCCTCTTTTAAATCGAAATATTGTTACAAAACCTTGGTTACATTTTGCGTTGCCGCAACCTTGAAAACGAAATAAAGGTGCGAAAGTTAGGCCGGCCATTAAATCCAAACCTTTTGTTTAAGATTCTCTGAAATACAAACTCCTTTATTTTATTCCCAGGTGTACGCTGCGTATTCGAAGGCGTGTCAGAATGCGGCGTAGTACACGGCGCGCTGTACTGGTGTCTACGCGGAGTTTTCGCATTGTCTGTCAGTGCTGTTCTTGTGTGCATTTTTAGCTGCATGCTGGCGTATCAACTACTCAGGTAAGAATCATCTTTCAGTGACCCTCAGTACGCAACGTAGTCTTTTTCTTTTTTGCGTGTTGATGGAGTGAAATAATACCCGACCAGTATGTTGCCACCTGCACAACTCTGTCGTTGGCTTCGTTTAAATCCTGGAAGGTGCTGGTGGATGTGCAGGATGGGCGAGAGAGGAGGTGGGGAATATCATGGGGCTCCACACAGACATTGTATTTGGGACGGGTCGATGATACCCCATTTGGCCAGATTATTTCTACAGCGGCCAACCTGGGCCCGCAAACGTAGTGTGTAGATCTTTTTTGTAGCTACAAGTTTGCATATCATTTTTTTATGTAAGAATATTACGCGGCGTATCAGAATGCGGCGTAGTGGCGTTTTTGCGTGTACCCATTTATCGATACTTACTTGTCTAAAATAGCCCCTTGTAATACGAAACACATTGCTATTTGACCAATCACGCATGCAGATTTTTGTATGTGTAGATTTAAATATTTATACTTTTAAATAAATGTCATTTAAACGCAATAACAATACAAATATTTAATTAAGATAATAACATAAAAAAAACGTACATACTTACCCAGCAAATATTAATAAAAATAAACTGCAACAATATTTAAAACTGAGTTTAGAATAGGCCTTTCCTATAAAAAAAATCCTAACGCCGATGCTACCTCGGTATAATTATTATCTAAAACGCATAATTATAATTTTTCACGAAAAAAAGAATATAAAAAACGATTTTTGAGTCTAAAACTGTAGCAAAAGCAAAAGTAGAAGACAAAGCTTCCCTTTCAAGAGATTATACATTACTTTTCGCCCCTCCCACAAACGTCATCTAGGTTAATATGGTCAATCCTTAGTTGTATAGTTCGGTTCAAACTTAACGGCGGCTCGGAAGTTAGCTGCAAGTGACGGTCTGCGCATTATACAGACAAAACGATGCGTCATCTGCGCCCCGTTGATACCTAAAATTGTTGTCTGCGCAGCTTTACATTAGATGTTCCGAATTGCCATAAAGTTTAAAGCGTTATTCCTGCGCAGACCGTCACTCGCAGCTAACTTACGAGCCGTTATTAAGTTTGAACCGAACTATACTCTTCATCTCATCTCCGTCATCGTGCTGCAGCGTCCCGCAGCTTCCTATTAATAGATGCCAACGCAATCTGTTGTATACGCCTCCTCGTTTCCAAGATCTTATTGGTGTTTTTTAGACCCGTCAACATCCATTTCACTTCTACATACTCCATCACATTAGGGACCTGGTACTTCAGTCTCACTTTCCTTATTTCCTTCAGCCTTTGAGACAAAAAGTCTACTTGTACCTGAATTTTCTTGCTTTCTTTATCCAGTTGAACCGTTAAGATTTCTTTATTCTTGATCGTTGATAGAACTTTGTTTAAGTAACAGTTTTGCTCCATCATTGCCTTCTTGTGGATTGTGAGGTTTAAGTTCGCATCACCTGTCATCTTCTTCAGTTCTCCTAGCTGTTGGAACTTGTGGTCTATCACTTTCAAACATTCCCCGTTCTCTATTTGGAGTTTCTCAAAGTCGACCGGGCGCAGACTTTCGCTGAGCTCTGCTTTCACTTTGATTTGTCCTTTCAGTTTGCTGTACTGAGTGTTCAAGGTACTGGTTCTTAACCGCAGCTTTCCTATCTGGCTATCGCATATCTTCATCCATTCCGTCATGAATCTAATCCATATTTCAGCCGGGATTCGTTGAGCTATTTTATCCCAGCCATCTTCTAACACCTCCTGACGAAACATTTTACTCGCCTTTTCAATCTCAGTTTCTTTCAAGCCGACTTCTTCCAATTTTGCTTTTAATAGAGCACGTTGCTTGGCTCCTTTGTACCTTTCCTTGTTCAGGTTAATGACCTGTAACTCCATCTCTTTGCTTACTAGTTCAGATCTTTCTAGAACGTTGATCCTCGCCCCTCCGGCTCCCATGACGGTGCCGCCGCTGAGTTTGGTCTTGGAATCTGCTCTCCGAGTGGAAGCTCTAGAAGGGCTGGTTAGAATTCTGGAAGGGCTACCCTTTAATCTTGAAGCGCTTTGCATTATTTTAGAAGGGCAAGAAATAAGCGGGTCATTAAGAGCGAATTTAGATTGGATTCCTCTCATTATGCTCATTGAAGTGCCGGAAGGGATCCTATGTTGGGTTGCATACTCCACGGCTTGGTGTACACCAGTCATCAGCGAAGGTTCTAATCTCATGATAGTCTTTTCTAAGATTTCGTTTTCTAGGGTCAGTATGTTGACTTTCTCTTTGAGTTCCTGCACTAGCTTCACGAGTTCCTCATCAGTGAGAGTGTCCATGTCGTCCCATCGTCCGTTGCTTAGCGAGCGAGAGTGTTGACTCATCAAGCTCCGTCCCCCTACCGTATGTATTGTAGACATTTTTATAACGGTTCTTCAAAACAATTTACTAAAAATAAAATAGTATAAAGGCCACAAAAATAGCTCTGATAATTGTCAGTGTTTTGGCGGATTTGTCACCTGCCATATGTGGGAAATATGGGGCTGCCTAGCAATCGTTGCCATGGTAATAGGCTTCGAAGGACGTGTCAGATTCAAAGTGTCAGCCAATATTATTTAGTGTTTGACCTTCCAATGAGGTTTTATATGAGGGGTGAACACGAAAAGTGATAGTTTTTCACGTTCCGTGACTTAAATAGACAAAGGTTTCTAGTTTATTGGTTTTATTGGCTTCGTTTTATGGTTTTGGTGTTTCGACGAACGGAATATAGTTATGTAGTACCTATTTTGTCAAAAGCAAAATATACAGGGTGGAATTTTTCAATGCCACCTGGAGAGAAAGTACTCTAAATACTGGAAATAGCAAATTTTACTCAAAGGAAACATTTCTTTGTTTTAAAAAAGAAACAAGATTGATTGATTGATTTATAAGTTTAGATTTCATGGTTTTCCTTTCATTTCATTTACCATGTTTGTTAGAGAGATTTGATCGATATGATTGACCCTATCGAATAATTTTAGTTAGTAGTAAGCTATGATAAGGTATCAAAGGGATTTCCCTCCGCGGAATTGAACATTGGAATAATTATGTATCTTGTTGGGCAGGCCCTTAGGACACCGACGACGAGAAAACGACTATTTTCGCTTAGAAATGAATTACTTCGCAGAATTTTATCTCTATTAGCGGGGCTTGAATACCGGATCGTTTTTGAATACCGGAATTGGGTTTCGATATTAAGCAATTCAGATCCGGAATTCCGGAATCCGAGGCTTCCTTTAAAAATTGTATTCAAAATGCATTAAACACTATTTAGTAAAGAGCTAGTATTTAATGTGGCAAAAAAAAAAAACATTAAAATAGCTATTTCGAATTTTAATAATTAAATAAGAAATGAAGAACTACAAATAGAACCACAACTAGTACCTATTATAAGAAAATACGGACTTAATCTATTATCTAAGACTTTTGTTGGTAATGTCAAGAAAGTCAGTGCGTTCAAGTTGTTGTCCTTACTGAACTTCTTACGCGATTACATAAATATGATACTGCTGAAATGGCGCGTTTAGCTTTAATGCTAGCAAGCTTTTAAATATTGGAAACATTTGGTAAGATATTGACCTCGCTGCGCCTCAGGCCGTCACAATTTTTTTTTTCTTTTTCAAAATCGATTTCCGGTTGTCCTCACACCAATTTCGATATTAAAAACGATACTGAAATATTTCGGAATTCCGGTATTTTGTTAAAACCGGAATTCCGGAACTCAACCCCTAAAAATGCAATGATGCAGTTTTAGTTTTCATCAAAATCGAGCTCGAGACTCCTTTGAGTATTTTCCGCTATTCCTCATAGTTTCGGATTTAGCCTACCACGCCCACTTGAAAAATTCCAACCTGTATAACCGAGTTTACATTACGGTCAGTCATACTCCTCTCCTCCTCAGTTGTACATTCTTGACAGAACGGTCGTGGTTGAAGATGATGCATTTTTCTCTTTGGATGATGTAGCCCTTGCGATGCACCTCCACTTGTTGCGGTCTTCAGCGTCTCGGGAGCTTTGGACTATGGACGTTTGTGTTGCAGCTTTTATAAGGTCTGTCAAACGCGTAGGGGATCGACTGCGTCGTATATTCCCAGTTGCCCCCGCGGGGATTGCCACCGGAGGCAAATGGGAATAAAAATTCCCAGTCGCCACCGGTGGTGACCTCTTGCCTTCTACTTGCCCCTGGACAACAAGTCGTTCCATGGAGCGTTCATTTCGAACAATGTGGCCGAAGTATTTGAGGATTCGCATCTGTACAGTCGATGATAACCTCTCCTAAGTTCAGTCATACGCTAGTCGGTAATTACTCTGTCGCAAAAACAAGCTATCAGGAATTTTCGTCATGTTTGAACCCCGCCACAAATAAACACAAATGTTACAGTTAACTCTTTAATTAAACAAGATTAAATTAGCTTTCACATTAAATTAAAATAATATAACTAATCATACATACACGCGTGTAAGGAGAAAATAATATAACGCTTAAAGTACTTGACAATAATAATAATGAAAATATAGTAAAAGAAGCTTGTTTTAAATCCATTTCTGCACCTTAAAAATGAACGAGCCTTTTGGGACGACCAACAGATGATTATAAAACATCGCAAACACATTAAAAACAACCCCAAATTCTTCTTCATTCTTCTTCATCATTCTCCTGCCAATTATGCTCACCGCACACAGCAGAGGCACTACTCCGTAACGCTTCGTTTGTATAGATCTATTCGTCTCTCTCGCGCACGTCTGCTGATGAGTGCGAGTGAGAGAGACCGTCTACAGATAGATCCGAATATACAGACGAAGCGTTAGGGAGTAGGGCCACCCCCCGGCCACCGTAGGCGCGGGCCTGTGGACGGTGGGCTATGGGCTAGCTCGCCGTCCGTCCGTCTCATGACGACAGGCCGTGTCGACGGCGCAGGAGTGTTCCACGCGCGCCTCAAAGAGAGTGAGCAAAAGGAAGGGGTCCGCAAGGAGCGATACCTGCCGGGGTTGCGGGACTGTTCGAAAGAGATACCGTGGCCCCGGAACACAAAGGGCGATGAAGGAACATGGATGGGTTTTAGTCAGTACAAGTCTGACACTTCCTCCTGCTCCGCCCTGCAGAGCGGGAGGAGTCATTTGATGATTTCCCATCCAAAAAAAAAAAGGTAGAAGGGCCTCAGACCGCTCACCGAACACCATGGCATGGCCGCCTAGTATAGAGGCTGGCGTAAACAATTACGAGATATCTCTTCTCTCTGTTCAACCGTTTACACTAAACTAAGCGGAGACGAAGTGTATTTCACCGTCACATTGTAAAAACCGTTAGATTGTAATCTGTCTAGCGAGATTGTAAACTGTCGAAATATTGTTAAAACATACTGCTTAGAATATGACGTATTATTTTTCGGTAGATTATAATCTGTTGAAGTGAAACCGTCAAATTGTGAAATGTATGCGACGGAACTCACCTCGCACGCTGTGGAGGGGAGGGGGTAGGGAGGGCGATCCCCTTTGCCCCCTGGTACCACATATCCTGAGAAAAACCTTTTAATATAACCTAACCTCAAAACACTTTAAATTCGCTTAAAAAACGTAGTCGACGGAGTCCCGCTACGCGTTATTTCTGTCTACAGGGTTTAAAAAGGAACCTAACTAACCTAACGTTGCCCCAAGTCCCGATTATGGGGCAAGGATAATAATTTGATCGCATGCATTTCACAATTTGACGGTTTCACTTCGACAGATTATAATCTACCGAAAAATAATGCGTCATATTGTAAGCAGTATGTTCGGTTGACAATATTTCGACAGTTTACAATCTCGCTAGACAGATTACAATCTCTATTGGTGACAGAACAAACAACAGAAATTCTGTTGGTGGTTTACAACACATCTCACCTCTCGCCCGCCTCGGTGGAGTCCGGCCCCTTACCTCATCCTCAATGCTAGGATGCCCGCAACTAAGGGCACCACGACTTGCCCCTAATACAATGTATGGAATGTTTTACTCTGAAATAAATTATTAATAGTAATAAATCAGATATTGCGTTGCTGCCACCTTTTCCTGTAATGCGTTGCGAAAATTACTGGCGTTACAACAATTCGCATTGGAAGGAAATCATCCAAGTCAGACTAAAGATTCAGATGACATAAATGCTTTCTCATCCCATTCAGACTTTGACGGCTCTTTCCCGCTTCCCAAATTCATCTTTTTAAATAATATCTTAGACCTCCATAATTCCTTTTTAAAATTAATTAATGCGTACTGTTTGATACCAAGACTAGTCTCCAAACGCTGAATGTCATGTTTGAATCCACAAATTTTAAGTTTAACACTTACATATTCATTTAAATCTGGAACGAAATAAGCTTCTCTTAGATTTTGAATCTCAGTTATCTGATGCTCCAAGTTGTCTACCTGTTTTGCTAGTTTAGCTCTCTCAGCATTCAATTCTTTAGTTTGGCTTTCCCTTTGTATTTTCAGTTTTTTTACTCTGTGTAGGTAGTTGGTTAGGTCCATCAAATCATACTTGTATCTGGTTATAGGTTCAAGTTAGCGTCCCCAGCCATAGCTTTGATATCAATTACATCTTTATTTTTTTGTTCAATGGTTTCAAGTTTATTTGCGATTTCTATTGCTTTCACCTGAATGTCTACTGGTAAAATATATTCTGCTAGATCCTTTTTGATTTTTTTATCTGCTCTCAATTTTATGTACTGTGCGTTTGCGGTACTCGTTCTGAGCCGCATCTTGTCTATTTGTCTGTCTATCTTCTTACCGTTATCCGTTAAGAATTTTATCCATGTTTCGGCTGGTATTCGCTTTGTAATTGCTTCTACACCTCCAATCACAACGACATTTTCAAAATCTGCAGTCAGCTTCTCGATATCTTTAGTCCGAATTTCAAGTGCTTCTAACTGAGCATTTAAGTATGCATGTTTCTTCTTAGCTTCGATCCTAGCTTTCTTTAAATCTTTCCCTTGAGTTTCCATTACGGCGTATACTAGCTCTAGTCTTTCTTCAACATTGATCTTTGGGCCTGGAGTGCCAATGATTGATCTGGCCAATTTGACTGAAGATGACGTTTTGATAATTGTCGATTCTTTCCAGTGAAGAGATCTGGATTTGCTCGCCATATTTGCGGTGCTTCGAGCTGTGTCGTACACACCGAGTTTTGAAGTCCTGCTTCCACTGCCGATAGTTGACTTCGAGTCTAAAGATTGCGCTAATTTGATTGCGGATTCTAAAGCTGAGAGCGAACCTGGTATAAGCGATGGTTGTACTCTCATTATGGTTGCCTCCAAAACTTCGTTCTCTAAGCGAAGAAGTCTGACCTGCTTCTTGAGACTTTCGACGTTTTTAATTAATTCAGCATCAGTAATGTGGTCTAAATGAAATGTGCTTGCAGCATATAATTCTTGGGAATTACTGTTGACCATTTTTGTGAGATTTCTCAGACTCAAAGGCAAAAGAATTTAAAAGAAAGAATCGCTCGTAAATATTGGAATGTCTTTGATCAGAATTAAGTTTTCTGCACAGCATTTGAAACAGATTCATCTGTCAGAATGGCTGTTGTCTGTGTCTGATGTTTCACGAATATTTTTTGTTTCGAATAAAGAACTGCCAGCTTTTTAAAGTCTAGGATAAGAAGAGATTCTAAATCAATAGGGAACGTGCAGGAACTATAGGTGGCAGCACTAAATCGACAAAAGAGACACCATGCGGACAGTAAAGGAAACTTATCAGCTGTGTCACGCAAAATTATCTCTTCTAATATATTATTTTTTAATATGATTTATGGTATAAAATATGGGTTCCGGTCCATAAATAATGATCGTCAGCGTAACTTCATGACTTCTGGAATTTCATTTGTTTCGTCTACTTTCTCTGATGAAAATTGTGGTGCATTAAGAAATGGTGGCATGAACAGCTTTCTTATGTTCAACACATTTTTTAATGGAAGAGAATCCATTATCAGCGAGAACTGTATCTCCAGGCTCTAACAAATCCACATTCATTTTATAGAAAGCAATCACTAGACGCCCTCCGTAGCGTAGCATTAGACAAAACTTAAGAAACCACAAGGAGTGCAGCCAACTAAAAACTTTATTGTTTAACCATGTTTATAATCTGAGTACATGTGGACTCTTTGTTTAACTGTTGAGGAATAAACGGTGTGGACTTCAGTGCAGTCTAATATAACATGTGTTCGCTTCGAAGTTTAAATAGTACTGGCATGTTTGCTTGGACGGTTGATTTTGAAGGCCATTGAACTTTTTCAATACAGAGTGTATTAAAAACAAGTTGTTTTCCAATATTTTTCTTTACTGCGTTTATCATTTTTCTGCGTTTTTCACATAAACGTGATAAGAGAGTACTATTCTTTGGAAAGTAATAGAATTTTATTATTTTACGCTATTTGATTCATTTTCATTTTTGTGGATGTATTAGTACATCCAGAAATGCAACAATGCATTACGATTAGCTAGAATAATAATTTTCACTAATAAAATTAATTCTGTTTACTTGGTAAAAATGTCAATGTCAAGTATTAATAGAGTACAACATTCGGATTGGCGACGCCAGTTGGCAGCACCGTCGTTGTGCACGTCGTTGCAGTACTAATCAGATTCCTTGTTCCGAAAGTGCGTTGAGCTCACAACTTATTCAAAGCCGTCAGTTCGTATACGTCATTTGTATGGTATTCAAAGTTAACGGTGGTGGTATTCCAGGCTTCTGACTACCCGTAACGACCACGAACGACGACCACGACGATGATCTACGAACGACAGCCGGTAGAGCCGGAACTTTAACATGCTTTTCACGAAATTCTCTTGATGGTCTCGGCTAGTTACGGTGGTTAGCGCCTTTTGCCACACGCTCGTATAAGCGAGAGCTGCAAGAGATACTAACATTTTGCTACTAACCTACCAACACGTATCGGTAAATGATAAATTATGTTTATTTTGCAAGTAATTATGTTTGTTTTGCATGGTTAACACTTTTACACGTCATTTTTTTAAACTAGATGGACTATTCATGTCAAATCAGTAAATGTCAAATAAAATAATAAAAAAAAAGAGAAAAAATAATAAAATACATGTCAAAACATTAAATGTCGGAGTGTATAAAAAATAATAAAATACATGTCAAAACATTAAATGTCAGATTGTATAAAAAAGGAAAAAAAAAGTAAAAAAGGAAAAAAAAGGATAAGAAAGGAATAAATAATAAACAAGCGAAGTCCGAAGCTTCGACATTCACAGAGCAAATTTCATTGGAGCAGCTTAATCCCAAGCCTTTTTAACCGACTTCCAAAAAGGAGGAGGTTCTCAATTCGATCGGTATTTTTTTTTTTTTTTTTTTTTTTTTTTTATGTATGTACACCGATTACGCTGAGATTTATGATTCGATTTACGTGATTCTTTTTTAGTTTGATGCGGAATAGTTGCCATTTGGTCCCATAAAAATTTTACATAGTTTGGCCCAGTAGTTTTTATTTTATGAATATTTTTACTTCTGTCGTGTGGTATAATTTCGTGTATGTTCACCGATTTCTCCTCCATTTGTGGAGTGATTTTCAAAATTATTTTTTTATTTGAAAGAGTATACTCCTGAGATGGTCGCATTTAAATTTAGTGAAGATCTGATGCTGGTCTTCGGAGATATACAATGGAACTCTTCAAAACTAGACGGTAAATCGGTCGTGATTTTTGCAATCGCTTGGATGTTTATTGTTTATACAACATCATGACGTAACATCACGCCTGTATGCTCTGAGGGGTACGCAGATGTGTACAATACATTTCGACAGTTTAAATATGTTAAGTTCCATTTATTGGGGATAAGCCTATTACCATGACATGTATTGTTAACAATGTAAAATAAATGCATAGCATATATTTGTATAGGCTATTACGACTAAAAATGGAAAAATAAAAAAACTTTTTGCAAAAAAAATAAAACCGACTTCAAAACACAAAAAAAAAGTGAAAAATAACTAGCTTCAGAAGTCGGTGATCTTTTTTGATTCATTTAGTTTTTTTTTTTGTCACCGACTTCTGAAGCTAGTTATTTTTCACTTTTTTTTTGTGGTTTTATTTTTTTTGCAAAAAGTTTTTTTTTATCTTCGAGATAGTGATTAACATGATAGTAGGCTTTCAGGCACAGCTTCCGTTTTATAAACGATTTGAATTTATTTAGGCTTAGTGCTTGAATTTGGCTCGGAAGTTTATTGTAAAAACGTATACATTGGCATCTGAACGTACCCCCTATTTTTTTGAGCCTCGTTGCAGGAACAACAAATTTGTGTTTGTTCCTCGTATTTATGTTGTGGATATCACTGTATTTTTTAAACAAATTAATATTTTTGTGTGCGTACAAAAGGTTTTCATAAATAAATTGAGAAGGCACAGTAAGAACATAATCTCTTTAAATTTTTGTCTGAGGGAGTATCTGGGACTTAATTTATAAATTGAACGAAGTAGGTAGGTAGGTTGCTATCTCTGTCTGTTTGATATTTTGTTAACCGACCGATAGAAACAAAACGTCACAGAAAAGCTTTCTTTGATTTTTCTATAAAGTGACAGGTAGGTGCCGCGACTAACTTTGTTTATAAAAAAACAGAGATAGCTATGAGAGTAGGCATATTAACTGACAGTTATACGTAAGTAAGTTATAGAAAACGGCCTATAATGAGCCCACCAGTTGAGCCTCGGAAAAGCTGTTAACACCAAAATCGCGCACACACACTGTCTATTTGTATGGGAGAAAACGAGACGTCACTATTACTGGGCGGCCAGGTTTTAGAAGAAAATAATGAATAAATATTGATATAAAAAACGGTATGGATTATTTGTGAAATATGACTCGTTAGCGGTTTAGGTATGAATATGTTGATTTCATGTTTTTAATTGCAGACCCATACGTCAAAAAAATAAAGACATAGGACCGTTAATGATGATTTTAAGACCAATCTTTGCAATTATTTTCTATCGAGCCGATTTCGTCGAAATATGTATCGAGTCCGTCCAAGGTCTTTGACATATGATCAATATTAACTTTTTTTTTTTTGCCGTGCTAGAACAAATAGTTTTTCTTAAAAAACTGCTTAAATAACATAATTTCAACAAATTAGGTGTTGTCAGCCCCTTAAGACTCAGTTTAAGACCAACCTTTGCAGATACCTTTTACGTTTTTCATGACTTCTATTTAAGGTGAATGCTCCAACCAGCCCGCGAAGTACAAGTTTTCTTACGTTTTTTGCAATTTCAGGCCAGTGCTAGGTTGTATGTTGATTAAAATATTATTTGCGGCTGTAAGACGTATGTAGTTACATAATTATGATCATCAAAATCATCAATACAACCCTCCAAGTTAATAAAGGTGTAGGAACCAAAAAAAAAAAAACAGAATAAGTAATTTCTACGCCTTTATGAACTTGGTATTGACGATTTTGATGATTATAATTATGTAACTACACACGTCTTACAGCCGCGAATAATATTTTAATCAACATACACCCTAGCACTGGGATGCAAATTGCAAAAAACGTAAGAAAATTTGAATGTCGCGGGCTGGTTGGAGCATTTCACCTTAGCTACTGGTATTCAGCTGCATGAGGTTAGACTGGAAGCAGACCTCAACATAGTTGGGAAAAGACGAAGCAAATGATGCTATTTAATAGGGTACATGACAAAAAAATCTAATTAGTCCATCAGATAGATTTTCAAAAAATATTGGACACATATTTTTTCTATTTTCACGTAAACAAAAAATGTAGACGATACAGTGCGTCGAAAACTCGTGTGACGTCACATTTGAGTATATTTTTACCGGAAAGTGAAGTCACAAGCCCCACTCATTATCTTTGACGCTTTTATTAATTTGATGAAACAGAAAACACGTACCCAATATTTTTCGAAAATCTAACAGACGGACTAAACAGAATCATGTTTTTGTTAGTCAGGAATCATCCCTATTATTTGGTTTCAGTCACGAACGCAAGAAGATGTACTGGGAACAGCTGGAGCTTCGCTGCAGGTCTTTGTACAGACCTTCTACAGGACAGGCCGCGCCCTCTACTGGCAGACAAGTGCAGGTACGCATAAAACTTACTACAACGGATCTACGGATCATAACTGACCAACTTTGTGTGTGAATAACATTTAATCGCGAAAAATTAATCAGCTGGCCCACACAAAATAATCAGCAAGCCCATACAAATTAATCAGCTAGCCCATACAAAATAATCAGCTAGCCCATATAAGTTAATCAGCAAGCCCATACAAAATTATTAGCTAGGCCATACAAAAGAATCAGCTAGCCCATACAAAATAGTCAGCTAGCCCATACAAAATAATCAGCTAGCCCATATAAATTAATCAGCAAGCCCATACAAAATTATTAGCTAGGCCATACAAAAGAATCAGCTAGCCCATACAAAATAGTCAGCTAGCCCATACAAAATTATCAGCTAGCCCATACAAAATTATCAGCAAACCCATACAAAATTATCAGCTAGCCCAAACAAAATTATCAGCTAGCCCATTCAAAATAATCAGCTAGCCCTTACAAAATTATCAGCTAGCCCATACAAAATAATCAGCTAGCCCATTACAAAATAATCAGCTAGCCCTTTCAAAATTATCAGCTAGCCCATACAAAATGATCAGCTAGCCCATACAAAATAATCAGCTAGCCCTTTCAAAATTATCAGCTAGCCCATACAAAATAATCAGCTAGCCCATACAAAATAATCAGCTAGCCCTTACAAAATTATCAGCTAGCCCATACAAAATAATCAGCTAGCCCATACAAAATAATCAGCTAGCCCTTTCAAAACTATCAGCTAGCCCATACAAAATAATCAGCTAGCCCATTCAAAATAATCAGCTAGCCCTTACAAAATTACCAGCTAGCCCATACAAAATAATCAGCTAGCCCATACAAAATAATCAGCTAGCCCTTTCAAAATTATCAGCTAGCCCATACAAAATAATCAGCTAGCCCATACAAAATAATCAGCTAGCCCTTTTAAAATTATCAGCTAGCCCATACAAAATAATCAGCTAGCCCATACAAAATAATCAGCTAGCCCTTACAAAATTATCAGCTAGCCCATACAAAATAATCAGCTAGCCCATACAAATTAATCAGCTAGCCCATATAAATTAATCAGCAAGCCCATACAAAATTATTAGCTAGGCCATACAAAAGAATCAGCTAGCCCATACAAAATAGTCAGCTAGCCCATACAAATTATCACCTAGCCCATACAAAATAATCAGCTAGCTTTTACAAAATAATCAGCTAGCTCATACAAAATAGTCGGCTAGCCCGTACAAAATTATCAGCTAGTTCATTCAAAATAATCAGCTAGCCCTTACAAAATTATCAGCTAGCAGATACAAATTTATGGGCTAGCCCATACAAAATAATCAGCTAGCCCATACATAATAATCAGCTAGCCCATACAAAATTATTAGCTAGCCCCTACAAAATTATTAGCTAGCCCATACAAATTAGTCAGCTAGCCCATACAAAATAGCCATCTAGCCCATACAAAATTATCAGCTAGCCCATTACAAAATAATCAGCTAGCCCTTTCAAAATTATCAGCTAGCCCATACAAAATGATCAGCTAGCCCATACAAAATAATCAGCTAGCCCTTTCAAAATTATCAGCTAGCCCATACAAAATAATCAGCTAGCCTATACAAAATAATCAGCTAGCCCTTACAAAATTATCAGCTAGCCCATACAAAATAATCAGCTAGCCCATACAAAATAATCAGCTAGCCCTTTCAAAACTATCAGCTAGCCCATACAAAATAATCAGCTAGCCCATTCAAAATAATCAGCTAGCCCTTACAAAATTATCAGCTAGCCCATACAAAATAATCAGCTAGCCCATACAAAATAATCAGCTAGCCCTTTCAAAATTATCAGCTAGCCCATACAAAATAATCAGCTAGCCCATACAAAATAATCAGCTAGCCCTTTCAAAATTATCAGCTAGCCCATACAAAATAATCAGCTAGCCCATACAAAATAATCAGCTAGCCTTTACAAAATTATCAGCTAGCCCATACAAAATAATCAGCTAGCCCATACAAATTAATCAGCTAGCCCATATAAATTAATCAGCAAGCCCATACAAAATTATTAGCTAGGCCATACAAAAGAATCAGCTAGCCCATACAAAATAGTCAGCTAGCCCATACAAATTATCACCTAGCCCATACAAAATAATCAGCTAGCTTTTACAAAATAATCAGCTAGCTCATACAAAATAGTCAGCTAGCCCGTACAAAATTATCAGCTAGTTCATTCAAAATAATCAGCTAGCCCTTACAAAATTATCAGCTAGCAGATACAAATTTATGGGCTAGCCCATACAAAATAATCAGCTAGCCCATACATAATAATCAGCTAGCCCATACAAAATTATTAGCTAGCCCCTACAAAATTATTAGCTAGCCCATACAAATTAGTCAGCTAGCCCATACAAAATAGCCATCTAGCCCATACAAAATTATCAGCTAGCCATTATCAGCTAGCCCATACAAAATAATCAGCTAGCCCATACAAAATAGTCAACTAGCTCATACAAAATTATCTGCTAGCCCATACAGAATAATCAGCAAGCCCATACTAAATAATCAGCTAGCCCATACAAAATTAACAGCTAGCGCTTACAAAATTATCAGCAAGGAGATACAAATTTATCAGCTAGTCCATACAAAATAATCAGCTAGCCCATACAAAAGAATCAGCTAGCTAGCCCATACAAAACAATCTTATGTATTTTTCCTTTAAAGCTTGATGTCCCCTATTTCCTACAGAGTATATATAGTATAATATTCTACTCTATGGTAATATTGACAGCTACAATATTCTGTCAGTGCATGAATTACAAAAAATAATATTAAAATAATCCTGTTAAACAATGTCGTATGTAAGAAATATAAAACACACGCTTATAAGTGTATTTTTGTTCGCGGTCGCTTTTCTGATGCTGTGCATTATCGTGTGCAGAGCAACTGTAGTTGTTGTGCACAGTGTCACCCAGCCCAGCCTGCGTGGGACATCAGTCTACAGCATCGATTTTGGGCGCCAGGTGAGTTTTTTTTAATAATACAGGGTGGAATATACCTCATCACGAAGCCGTCAACCAAGCATTCTGTACATCAAACTAAGTAACTTTACGCAAAAATTATTGCTGGGAAATTACTTTTTATTTTGGGGTGAAAAATCATGTTTTGTGGTAGAACTCAATGTACGCACTCAAAACATTGTGCTGATGGATGGATTGAATAGTGCGGGGGTCGTGGAGGTGTTTAAAGTAAAAATCTTAAGATTAAATACTTGTAGTAGCACTTCAATACCCGCAATTACAGACACAATTAAAATAACAATGCACTGTGCCTCTGGAGGCACGGCCGG
The DNA here is from genome assembly GCA_905147715.2 of Xestia xanthographa. NCBI lineage: Eukaryota > Metazoa > Arthropoda > Insecta > Lepidoptera > Noctuidae > Xestia > Xestia xanthographa. The sequence continues at coordinate 16,177,509 of LR990670.1, forward strand.
GAGCAAACGGGTTAAAAAAAAAAAAACTTGTCAAAAAGTTAGAACTTTGACCTTCAATATCTCCGTAACTGGAAGGTTCCCAGGTATGGTGTAGAACAAAAAAAGAAAAAAAAAAGAGACCAAGTGCCTTCGGCTTCGTTATGAGGTTTTTTTACACCCTTTATATATATATATATATACTTTTTATTAACGTTGTTTTAGTTACTATTAATGTAAGGGCGTATACACATAAACACGATACGACGTCGCATCGTGCTACGACGCGACATCGTCTCACGATGCGACGTCGTATCGTGGGAATGTACAACATCGTAACGTGCCACGATGCACGGTACGACGTCGTTGAAACTATCTTTCGCTGATGCGACGTCGCATCGTGGTAATCTACGACGTCACAACGTGCCACGACAGCGCAACGTGTCACGATGGTCGCAGTAAATTTCAAAAAATGGACCGCACTAGTCAAATGACATGAATGCGGCACCGGCGACAGATACTTTCAACGACGTCGTACAGTGCATCATTACCTACTCGTTGCGATGTCGTAGAGTCCCATGATACAACGTTGCATCAGAATCAGAAATCTTTATTTGTTAAACATAGGTATTTACATAAAGGTGTTAGGTTAAAATATTTGAGCGCTATGTTTTGCCGCGAAGGCATACAAATTTTAAATAAAATTTAATTAAAAACTAAAATACTTAAAAAACTAAATAAAAAGAAACAAGATAAAACAAAGCATAAACTAAAAAAAAAAAGAATATTAAAAATTATCATTTAAAAAATCAGAAACAGTATAATAACATTTTTCTATTAATAGACGGGAGAGAGCTTTCTTAAATTTTGATAGGAGCAATGTTTTTATATACTATCGGGTATTTTATTGTAAATTTTTGGAGCCATTCCAAAAAAACTCTTTTTCATTAATTCATCGTGAAACGATGTCGCGTAGTAGCACGATGCGACGTCGTATCGTGTTTATGTGTATGTAGCCTGTGTCATCCCACTGCTGGGTAAAGGCCCATGACCTTGGTTCATACTCCACATGACTTCCAAATTTTTCGATCCAGGGCAAATGAGGACCAATGGTCGTTGTTCCAGTATGAAAATCAAAAATCTATTGGTTGGACTAAAAAAAATTAAATACCTTATGCTGCTTAATATGTTGCTTGTAGAATTATTTGCCAAAAAATGAGAATTAAAAAAATATCTTTTAATACATGCAGTATTTTAAGTATGGGTTTTAATATTTTTTTAGAGATAAGTTCGTGATTTTTTTTTCTCGAGTAAAATTTGTTGTGTTATGTTTTCAAAACACTATCGTCCTAGCATATATCCTGAAAAATATCATATATTCTTCTGGTTTTGTTTATTGCAGTGAATCACATGTTTTTTTGCATTATAAAACTCGTGTTTAGATCCTGTAGTCCCCTTAAATACGTAAAAAAAACAGTCAATGGTCATCGCATCGATCGAAGGGATCTTAATCTTGGGAAGACCAGTACCTATTACCAGGCGCGGATACAGGATTTCTGTTAAGGGGGGGCAATTTTTGGAAAATTATTTACCATTGCCCCCCCCCCCCCCCCCCGTATCCGCGCCTGCCTATTACTAAACAAACTTGTATTGACCACAGGTCGTATAGGTAACCTATACTCTCCGAACCCTGGAACTGGCAGGAAGACTTCGGCCTGGAGCTGGTTCCCTTGGCCTCGGAGCAACAGTCAGAAGTAAGTATCTCATCAGCATCTGCCCAGCCTTTTCCCAACTATGTTGGGGTCTGCTTCCAGTCGAACCGAATGCAGCTGGGTATCAGTATTTTACATGGAACGACTGCCTATCTGACCTCCACAACCCAGTTAGTAGGTACCCCTTGAGAAGTAAGTACCTACGGAACAATTAATAAAGGGTGTAACAAGAGCCTTAACGAAGCCGAAAGGCACTTGTTCTCCCCGTCATTGCGATCATTTTTAGGGTTTCGTACCCAAAGGGTGAAAACGGGACCTTATTACTAAGACTCCACTGTCCGTCTGTCTGTCACCAGGCTGTATCTCATGAACCGTGATAGATAGACAGTTGAAATTTTCACAGATGATATATTTCTGTTGCCGCTAAAACAACAAATACTAAAAATAAATTGAAAATAAATTACAAGGGGCTCCCCTACGCCGCCGATGGCACGGAACCCTTCATGTGAGAGTCCGTCTCGCACTTGGCCGGTTTTGGGAACCTTCTAACCTACGGATATATTGGGGTCAAAGTTTTTTATGTTACCTAATAACTTTAAACACTTCCACGACCCCCGTACTATTTGCGAATAATATTTTAATCAACATACAACCTAGCACTGGCCTGCAAATTGCAAAAACCGGCCAAGTGCGAGTCGGACTCGCGCACGAAGGGTTCCGTATCAATTATTATAAAAAAAAACCGGCCAAGTGCGAGTCGGACTCGCGCACGAAGGTTTCCGTACCATTATCTATACATTAGACAAAACGGCAAAAAAACCACGTTTGTTATATGGGAGGGGCCCCTTAAATATTAATTTTATTCTGTTTTTAGTATTTGTTGTTATAGCGGCAACAGAAATACATCATCTCTGAAAATTTCAACTGTCTAGCTGTCACGGTTCATGAGATACAGCCTGGTGACAGACAGACGGACAGACAGCGAAGTCTTAGTAATAGGGTTCCGTTTTTACCCTTTGGGTACGGAACCCTAAAAACCGTTAGAAAAATTGAATTTCGGCTATCCTGATGCTTTCACCTTAATAGTAACTATCCGTTCTTTTCCTCTAGCTCCCGCTGTCGCATGGGAGTCCCTCAATCCGGCGACAGCGCGTACGGTTTCTGCGACACAGAGGCGCCCCCGCCGCAACAGGCGGAGCCCTACGATGACAGATACCCGCCCTCCTTCACCCAGACGCCCTTCACGAGGGCGCACAGTTCGGGAACGTTCGCTCAGGGGACCAGCTTCGCGCAGGGACAGGGGAACTTTGCGCAGGGCTCTGGGAGTTTTGTGCAGGTTTGTAAAGAAAAAAAGAAAATTAATGGTTAAATTAACAGTAAAACTTAATTATAACAAAAAACTACACATTACACACACCACACCACACATACACAACACAACAGACACACACACACACAACACACAACAAGACAGACACACTTACAACACACCATGCACACACACACACACAACACTACTAATTATATTGCCACCAGATTTACACAAAAATTGTGCGTTTTCCTGGGATAAAAAAAGAAAAGAAAGAAAGGAAAATGGTTAAATAAACAGGGGGTCTAAAATGGCAGCTTTAGCAGAATCGTTTTGTGAATCACGTAAAAAAATTAAAATTATAAAAATGGACTTTATTTTTATTGACGTAAAGTCCATTTTAAGATTTTTTTTTTTAACGTGATTCATGCTAAGATTCTGCGTAGGATCTGCTATAGCGGCCATTTTAGACCCGCAGTACAACTAAATTATAACAAAAAATTACACATTACCTACACACACGAATTTTAGACTCATATTTTCATTACGTTTTTTAATAATTTGTATGCCCAAGTAGCTGATCATGGAATGGTCATTATTATTAGTATGTGACTATGTAATGAACACCTGCATGTAACCCATCTATCACAAATAACGATTTGATTTGATTTGACACAATACTACACACACAACAACATTACACTACTGGCTATATTTCCACCAGATTTACACAAAAATCGTGCGTTTTCCTGGGATACAAAAAAACCTATGTTCTTTTCTTCATGCACTATATCTACGAAAAAAATCACTTCGATCCGTCGCTCCGCTTCTAAGTGTTATGGTGCATCCACACCGCATGTTGAGGTAACATTCTTTATCAATGTTATCAATTGTCACCACGTGTTGACTATTTTCAAAAGGCAACATTATTTAACATTTATACCAACACGGCAACATATACTAACAATACATTTAATACACTTGGAAACGTTGTTCTACAAAAACAACACACAACAACACAACATTCTCTAACAATGTTATCAATTGTTGCTCTACAAAAACAACACAACATTCTCTAACAATATTATCTATTGTTACTCTACAAATACAACACAACAGCACAACATTTTCTAACAATGTTATCAATTGTTGCTCTACAAACACAACACACAAAATTCTCTAACAATGTTATCAATTGTTGGTCTACAAAAACAACACACAACATTCTCTAACAATGTTATCAATTGTTGCTCTACAAAAACACATATCACCACAGATCTTTGATAATAAAACAGACTTTAACAAAGAGTTGGAAGACTTGCAAAAAGCCAGCGAAATATTATCTGATTGATATTTGTATATGATGCATGTTTCTAGCCGTCTGCCAACTTCCCTGGGCCCAAGCTGTCGGGCTCGGGCCAGTGGGGCCCTCCGCCGCCCTACAGTCCGCAGGGCCGCCAGGGCAGCAGGTAACTAATTATTTATATTATAATATACACAAAAAAATGCAGCAAAAAAATTAAAAACAAAAAAAAAATTAAATGTAGGTAAACAGTATGGTGTCATATAGCAGTTTTTTAGTACTACAAGGGTAATGGGATATTTATGTGTTTACACTTTAAATCGGTCAGGGCGGTTACCATAACGTCTTAAAGCAGGATTGTTTTAATGTCATTCCATTGTGGAGAAGAGACAGTGCTATAGGGGAAGTCTAGCGCCAGCTCTTTCTTACTCTGGAATACAATTTAAACAATCCTGCTTTAAGACTTCATGGTAGGCCACCAGGGCAGCTTTTTGTGACTGTGAACGATATTAATGCGATACCCTGATATCAGTCAGACGTTCGGGTTTCTGAATAATTGTAACGACTGTCAAAGCTCTAACAATGGCAACCGATACCAACATTGCACAATGTGAAAGAAAAAAGAAAGAAAGAAAAAAAGAAAAATGTTTATTTGACGTCAGCTAATAAAGCACATACACAATAATATAAAAAGATACAAAATAAGAAGGAAAACATAATATGTGCGCTTCACGTGTGCCTCATTTACTATCGAGGACACTCCCGCCTGACCACCACTAAGCTAATTTTTGCTTGCACTTGCAACATAGAAACGCTCTCTAGCCCCGCCCCGTTGACTTTGTATAGAAATAATGAATGAAAAGATACCGAATCGGCCGAGCGCACTGACGACGCACGCCAAACGAGAGTTATTGTTACTTTGCGCGCCAAAGTTGACGCTTTCCTAATAGGTATAAACTTTAAGGGGGCGTGGCTCGGCGCCTCCGCATGATTTAAGGTGATATGTTGAAAAACATGTGTTTTTTTCTATTTCGTGTAACTTGTTGAGTATGTGGAATACGGATTTAACATTTTGGTATATGCTTTTTGACTCTTTGGTCTAGTATCGTGTAAAAGTAATACACGATTAAATGAATTTTTCTCGATGCAAAAAAATTGCAAAGTTATATCTAATTTTTTACTTTTTTCGACATCATGGCGTAACGTTTAAGGATTATTCAATGGAATTTACTTTAAAACATAGATAATTATTGTATCAAAGTTTACTCAAAGTAGTTTTAAATTTAATTCTTTATTTTGTTAAAAAAAGAGTAAATTCGTTTTGGCACATACGTCGTTTTACTCCGAGCGCACGCACATTATAGCCATCTCTCTTCTTTTGCGTTTCAAAAGTAATTGCATCACTTTCGCTCGCTTAGTAGAGCAGTCGCCCGGTGCGAGGTATCGATGTAGGCCCTTAAGCAAAAATTTGTTAAACTGGTCAGGCGGAAAAGACCCCCATAGTACTTTGTGATGTAGGAAAAAAATAAATTTTTAATTTGTTTTGGAATAGTAGTACCTAGCTGACATTGAAATCTCTTCTCGAATTTCCACTTTGAGTACACTCCTAGCAAACGTTATTTCGTGGAATTTCGCCTTAAATTTCATAATTAAAATAAATAAACTATTTTTTATTCCTTTTTCCAGACACCACCTCCACCACCAAGACCCTGCAGCCGCGACTCTCCTCCACCACCACCACATGGAGCACCGCACCATACACGACCACACAACTCCCATACAAACCCACACATGTGCCAGAAACAGCTACCTCATACAACAGCACATACCACCGAACGACATCAGACTAACCAACCCGGAGTTAGCCCGAATTAACCCGGAATTGGCCCGAATAAACCCGGAATTGGCCCGAATAAACCCGGAACTGGCCCGAATCAACCCGGAATTGGCCCGAATTAACCCGGAATTAGCCGAATTTGCACGACTTAATCCGGAATTGGCCCGTTTAAACCCGGAGTTAGCTCACATGGGCCAGATGTACCCTCAAGATGTGGCGGAAATGGCTCGTTTGCAAGCGGAACTGGCTCATATGCCACCGGAAGCGAGGTTTAACACGTTGAGGGGACATTTGGTTCCGTATAGATGTCAGCGGTTGGGCATGAGTGCTAGTAACCTCCATAGAGATTGTAGGATTGATGATACGGTGGCCATCGAGTGCTTACATCAGAAGACTGGGAGTAAAGGTTGGTGCAGATATTTAAACTTACCTTAAAATGGTCACAGACACAGTTTTGCAGGGTGTAAAAGACCTCATCACGAAGCCATCAACCAAGCATTCTGTACATCAAACTAAGTAACTTTACGCAAAAATTATTGCTGAGAAACGACTTTTTTTTTGGGTTCAAAAATCATGTTTTGTGGTAGAACTCAATGTAACGCACTCAAAACATTGTGCTGATGGATGGATTGAGTAGTACAGGGTCGTGGAGGTGTTTAAAGTAAAAATCTAACATTAAAAACTTCAACAAAAACTTGTCCAAAAGTTAGAACTATGACCCCCAATATCTCCATAACTAGAAGCTTCCAGGTATGGTGTAAAAATATGAACAAATAATTTCATTTCATTTCAGTGCAAGTTAAATAAAAGCTTGTAATTAATTTTTAAATTTCATCTAAATACCGTTCAGTAGTTTCCACGTGAAAGAGTAACAAACATACACACATACAAACTTACCTTTTCGCCTTTAGAATATTAGTGTGATCTGTGTGTAATCTTTTTGTGTATAGTTTCAGATCAAAGCACAGATTCCTGTCAGAAGCAAGGCAAAGAGAATCTCGGCTTCCAGAATGACAAACATTCTCCTATAAGGTTAGTAATCATGAAGTATTATATTATCTGTGATTATAGTAAGTCAATAATATTCTAGTAAACAAATATGTTGTGCGCGCGTAATCATGAAGACTCGAAAACGGGCCAATTGGCCCGACGAGCGATACGCTGCTACGAATTTAGATAAAAAATGTAAATGAAATTCAGAATGTGTACCAATTATAATGTCAAAGTAAATAAAAAACATCTCCTACCACATGTAAGCACGCAATATACTTGAATTTATTCATATTTTTCATTTATTTTCCTAATATTCTGATATTTGGAGGATAAAAGAAGAGAGAGATGGGAAATACATTTTTGTCGTGAGTACGACAAGGACGCGTGCACTCCAGACATAGAACAACACTATCTGTCGCTTTTTTCTTATTGGTTTTAACGAGCTATCCCTTTTGTATCATATTGACTTTTAGTGAAATGTAGATTGTATGAAACGTATGTGTGCTGCCGCTGCCGCGCGGAACACTTTTTTCGGTGATTTATATAACATATCTGTTTATTAGAATATCTTTGAAGTAAGTATATTTATTCGCATAAAATGTGGTAATAGGTACAGGATATTATAAAAAATGTTATAGAGCACACATTCCACCATAACAATAGTGTATGAAGTTTTACGATATATTTTTTTTAACATTAGGAACAAAGGAACATTTTTAGGAACACAAATAGTAATTAATTTTTAGTAATTTGTTTTTTTTTCATTAGGAACATTTTTTTTTAAATGAACAAAGTAGGTAACACAAATAGAATACATGTATAATAAATACAAAATAGATACTGGTATTCAGCTGCATCTGGTCAGACTGTAAAAGGCTAAAGCAGGTAACAATATATTTCTATCCTAGATATTGACTTCTCATCATCAGATCTGCCCAGCCTTTTCCCAACTATGTTGGGGTCGGCTTCCAGTCTAACCGGATGCAGCTGAATACCAGTATTTTACATGGAGCGACTGCCTATCTGACCTCCACAACCCAGTTAGTACTCGGTCATACGATACCCCTTGGTAGGACTGGTTGTCAGACTTTTTGGGCCACTGACTACCTAACGACTGTCAAAGATCTACAAATGACAGCTATTCTGACGCCCCGAATGGCGCAGTGGTAGTGACGATGCCTTACGTTCGTTAGGTCCCGGGTTCGAATTCCGGTCGGAGCAAAAGTTTGTGTGATGAGCATGGACATGTGTTACCGAGTCATGGATGTTTATATGTATAATAAGAATGTATTTACAAACAAAAAGTATCTATGTAGTATATCAACTATCTGGTGTCCACGACACAAGCCTCGTTGCTTAGAGTGGCACTAGATGGCGCTGTGTGTAATGTCCAGCGATATTTATTTGTGGCATACAATTAACGAACCACCAGATTTAGCAAAATGTAACGGCAAAAAAATCGATTGCCAAAATTAGTAAATTAATAAACCAAAATTAATCCCCATTTTATCGTAAAATTAGAACCAAAAATTTATTTATTACCACCAGAAATTGAACTGTTATGCTCTTGCATCCGAGTCGAGGGAGACCCGGTCGACGGAGCTCCTACTTCTGAATGGTTTATAAAAAAATAACCACGAAGGGTATGGCGGGGTCCATTCGCTCCCTTCTAACCTAATCTATCCATGTCGGGGTGCCCCAAGTCGGCCTAGGCAAAACTAGTTTGTCATCAAACACCTCATTAAAATTTGGTGATCAATTTATTAAATTTGGTGATCAATGGATATTTTAGGTGATAGATGTTAGTGGTCACAAAGTTATATTTGGTGGTCATTATATTTTCCCCTTTATTTATTTATTTATTCCTATATTATCCAGATCATCGATGCAGGACTGCCGCGCGGCCAGCACTCAGAACACGGAGTCCGAGGTGTACTTCGCGGACGTGTCCAGCTGTTGTAACGTGAGTGTACAGGTATACAGCTTTATTGAGCTGCCAGGCTTGGCCACCATCAGGGATTATAATTTTAATAACACAAAAAATTAGTAGCTAATTAGTAGAAATTTGTCGCCAAATATCAGAATTTGTCGGTCACTCAAAAGATATAAGGGCTTATAGGTGGCCGATCTGTAATTTTTGCTTGCGCTCGCAACATTGAAATGCTCTCTAGCCCCGCCCCGTTGACTTTGTATATAAATAATGAGTGAAAGACAATACCGATCGGCCGAGCGCACTGACGACGCACGCCAAACGAGAGTTATTGTTATTTTGCGCGCCAAAGTTGACGCTTTCCTAATAGGCCTAAACTTTAAGTAAGCATGGCTCGGCTTCTCCGCATGATTTAAGCGAAAAAAAATTTAACTGATCAGGCGGAAAAGACCACAACTGTACATTCTACAAAAGTATTTAATTTTTTTTTTTCTTCTCCCCAGGCTGACTGCTGTATGAACGCAAACGTCTCAGCTCTAGTAGGTACCATAGAGAACCATCCCGAGTCCACATCAGAATCCGACACCGGTTCCTTCACGTTAACGCGACAGCAGCGCCCCCAGCCACAAGTCGGCTCAAAACGGAGACAGCGACAAACAGACAAACATATGAAAAACCAAGAAAAAATGAGACAGGTACTCAACAACTCTATAAGGTTGACAGACCATCAAATAGAACAGCTGAACAACTCTATGAGAATGAATGAACGAATTGAACGAGAACGAATGAACGAGACAAGGCTGAGTGAACGGATGAACGATTCGAGGGATCGACTGAATGATAGAGAACGCATGCACGATGCTAGGATCAGTGATAGAATGAATGAAACGAGGTTGAGTGAGAGAATTAATGATTCAAGAGATAGGTTGAATGATGGAAGGGTATGTGAGCGAATGGAGAGGTTGAATGATTCCCGTATTAGTGACAGAATGAATGATGCGCGCATTAGTGACCGAATGAATGATGCGCGTATTAGTGACCGAGTGAATGATACTCGCATTAGTGACCGAATGAATGATGCTCGCATTAGTGACCGAATGAACGAGACAAGAATGAGTGAGCGGATGAATGATTCTAGGGACAGATTAAACGATACGAGGAATTGTGAGGTCATAGACCCAAGGATAGAAAGAATGAACGACTCCAGAATTAGTGACAGAATGAACGAAACAAGGCTAAGTGAACGTCTGAACGATTCACGGGTATGCGAGCGGATGGCTGAAGCGAGAATGGAAAGAATGAACGAGTCCAAAATGAGTGACCGAAGTGACACGCGTCACAGTGACCGAAGCGACACTCGCCACAGTGACCGAATGAACGACTCCCGTATTGAACGACTAAATGACTCACGACTCGAGCGAATGAGCGATATAAACTCGAGCATCAGAATCGATGGTAGTCCAAAAATGCGTTCGCACATAAGTCCTTTAAGGATTGCTAGATCTAGCCCCAAAAACGTACCGAAAGACCATCCTAGGCAGTCAAGTTCTGACTCAAACAAGCCTGATTTTAGGCAAATCTCACCTTTATCCCCAAATACTGAGGAATCATTATTGTCTGATGAGGACAGGCCACAGGATACAGTATATTCGAACGATCCTGAGACCTCTAAATGCTTGGGACCTGATTCTCAATATGAACCAGTTAGAGACGGAAAAGAGGAAATTTTGAAGACAAATCATCATCATTGCTACAGTGATACTAATACTATGGATTCTGGGTGGCAGAGTGGCTCTGAAAAACAGGTTACTGACTAAAACAGGATTCTGACTTTATTAAAAACAGGGAAGTTGTCATTTAAACTGAAACTGTTTGGTCCTCAAACATAGTCCTCTAAACATAATTATGTAGTTAATCATGAATAGGCTAGTTTTCACCATCAATAAATTGCAAATCTATTTAGTCCGTCAGTTAGAGTATTGGAAAACAATGGACACGTATTTTTTGTTTTTGTAAATCAATGAATATTGACAAAGATAAAACGCTTCAAAACTCGGGAGTGGGGGCTCGTGACGTCACAACGCACTAAAATTATACCACGGTGTGACGTATTGAGAATTTTAAAAGCGTCGTTTCTTCGTCAATTTTGGTTTACGTAACAAAAGAAAAAATGTGTCAAATATTTTTTGACGGACTAATTAGATTTTTTTGTCATGTACCCTATTGTGGTTCTATATTTTACATATAGGTACAATATCAAGCATTTTCGCTCATGAGGGTTACGCAGAAACTATAAAGGGTGTAACAGACCCCTTAACAAAGCCGAAAGGCACTTGTTCTCCTCGTCATTGCGATCATTTTATTGTTCTACACCATACCTGGGAACCTTCTAGGTTACAACTTTTTCACAAGGTTTTTTTTTAAATCGTGTTTTCAATGTTGTGTTTTACTTTAAATACCTCCATGACCCTTTTACTATTCAGTGCAATCATCAGCACATGGTAACATTGCACTGCAATGTGACATTGAGTTTTACTGTAAAACGTGATTTTTCACCCCCAAAAAAAAGCTCATTTCCCAGCAATAATTTTTGCGTGGAGTTTGTTTGTTGTACAGAATTCTTTGTTGACGGCTTCGTTAAGGGTCCGTGTACACCATGTAGAATGCCACCTGCTGTTCGTATTTCTGTTTTTTTTTCGTACTAAAAGGGATGAAAGAGTTTTTAGTGCGGGTTCGCCTTCAGTAGTGAGTCGGGCTGTACCAACAACACCTGGCAAGAAAACTGGTGGGTTAAAAATATTTGTGAAAATATCTGTGAGAATTGTATTAAAAAAATAGAAAAAAAATGATGGCGGATATTCTGTGTATGAGTTGATCTTGACAGTTGAAAAAAAGTAAACAAAATGGCGGATATTCTGTGTATGAGATGATTTTGACAGATGAAAAAAAGTAAACAAAATGGCGGATATTCTGTGTATGAGTTGATTTTGACAGTTGAAATGAAAGTAAATAAAATGGCGGATATTCTGTGTATGAGTTGATTTTGACAGTTGATTAAAAATTGTTTAATAAATCGTAAGTAGTAACGTAGTGTTAAAGAATTATTTTCCATGTTGTATTCGGACGAGTGTTTTATGTGCTGTGCTAATAACTATGGAATTACTGTAAAATTATAGACTTATTACTAGATTTTAACTAAATCGTCCACATCGTCTACACTTTGTCGTATTTGTGGAGTTTTGAAATATAATACAATTTGTTCTACACAATAGACATAATCAAGTATAAAATAAAACCTTGATTTTTCCTATACATATTCTTTGCATAATAATTCATTGACTGGGAAATTTAATCATTCGTTCATCTCTTTACCATTAATTTATCATTCATCTTTCATTCACCGATTTTTTTATTGAACATGCATTCATTTGTCGCCTATGTATCATTCATTCATTCATATTTCACTCAGTCAGTAGATTGTGTTGCAGATGAATTAAAAAAATGTATTTCTGCGTTTTGACTTCAAAGCTAACGCAAAACTTGCCGTTTTTTCTGAATTTGACGTAAAGATATTAATGTTTTATTAGAAATAAATTATAGTTATTGTAAAAAACTTTATGTAGGTGTGTTAATAACGCTCTCTAAAAAAAATATGATACTGTGAGATCATAAGATAATCAAAAACTCGAATTTGTAGATCGCGTAGGAAAGTTTTTAAAAGAACTACATTTGAATGATAGAACTATTAAAAAAATACTGAATTAGAACTTTATACATATAAAGTTGTGCATTCTTATATGCAACTAAATGCACGATTCTAGCCCATTGCTATACAATCTTGGAATTGCTGTAAATAACTCGGGTTTGTCGTGTTAAACAAAATTGCCAAGGATTGCGCAAATAATCGCCCGTGTTAGCTAGCAAAATTGATCGAGACCAATGCCGGATATTGCCAATATAGTACCTAATAGTAGGCTAGGTGCATTTTTCGAGTAATATAATTTACTATTTTAAACGTGGATGTGTAGTAATTGTGCCAAGTAGAATGTACCTTGAAACTTTTGAAATTCATGAAATTACGTGAAATGAAACTAGTTTTACAAAACACAATAAAAGAAGAGGCGTTAGGGTGATCGCGAGTTTTCTTGTTTAATTTTAATGCAATTTTTACTACAGTGTGAGTCGAGCTTTCCAGACTATATTAAAAAAACCTAACATCACTTGTAGGCATTGATATATAAAAAATAATGAATATAAATTTTGAAACCCTATGCCTGTGAGACTAAAAGAATAACTGGCAACGTCGTTCCATAAAATTAATTTCATTTTAACTGAGAAACCTGTTTTATAATAAACTAGCGAGGCGCCCCGGCTTCGCATGGGTGCAATGTAACATATACATATAAACCTTCCTTTTGAATCACACTATCTATTGCTGAAAACTGCATTAAAATCCGTTAGGTAGTTTGAAAGATCTAAGCTTAGAGACAGCGGGAGCGACTTTATTTTATACTATATTGTAAAGAAGCGACCAAATTTAGATCTTGTTTTGTTTCTACGAGGTAGTAAATGTTGTATGCTTACTGGTAAAACAATATGTTATCCTTAGAAAAGAACTAGGTATCTTTTACGATATGTATACTTGGTAATATATTTCGTCAAAGCAGTTCATTTCAAATGTACCTACTATGTTATGTTATATTGTTATCGATCCGTTTTACAATGTATTTTTATATTCATCCGTCCACCCGTTAGTTGTTTGTTTATCATTCATTCATTCATTAATTGTTTGATTATAATATATTTCGCTTCGTAGGTATTAATTTAGATATTTTGTTCTGTTTGAGTTGGGCTCTGCCCAAAAAAAAGGCTATTGGCTTGGCCAATTTATTGTAACAAAAAAATTCAATAAAATTCACTCCAATAAATTTCCAGTGAACGAAATAATATCCATTCACTCTCCTACTCCTCGTTCGTTTCATTCATCATTCATTCGTTCATGTCTATATTTTTCATTCATAAAAACAGGTATGTACGTCTCATAATATGTAATAGAAATTTCGACTATTTTCTTAATAACCTTGCATCAGTCTATAAAAAGTATTATTTTTATCAAACAAAATGTTGCCATAAAGGTTTCCTTTTTATTTTATTATTCCATTTAAAGCAATAAGTTGTGTAAATATTTTATAATATTATAATTATGTGTAATGTCATTTTTTGTCTGTTATTATTATACAGGGTGCAGTAATATTTTAAGCACTTTGCCACTTTTTATTCAGGGTTTTGACTTTATTGATTTTTATTTAGAATTGTTGTGTCACATAACTTCAAAACAAATAAAAAGAAAATATATTTTTGTCAGTAATAAAGAGGATAATTTTTACTTTATATGATTTTCGTCTTCCATTAAAATGTTACTGCACCTGAATTAATTTCGTAGTTTCTAGATTTGTCACTGTAATGCCAATATGGAATTGTTTTAATAATATTATATGTATACAGGGTGCACAAAACGATTTAGAGAAATATCACTGGATCTCATAGAGAAGATATTGGGCACTTCAGGATAATCTATTTCGGTAACCGTGAAATGTTAGCGTAACTAACTAACCAGCGTTTGCGTTTGGGCGAACATAGCCAGATATCGCACAGGACAGAGGTTTGGAAGGAGAAAGGGTAGGCCTTTGCCCAGCGGTGGGACATTCAAACAGGCTAATAAAAAAAACATAGTTAGGTCCAAGCATCGTCATTGGTTGAAAATCTATCGTAATTTTTATTTTCTAAATATCTCTAATGATGATTGAATAAGTACTAACGTGGTCTTTTCCGCCTGACCAGATTATTTTTTTTTCGATTAAAACATGCGGAGGCGCCGAGCCACGCCCCTTAAAGTTTGGGCCTATTAGGAAAGCCTCAACTTTGGCGCGCAAAATAACAATAACTCTCGTTTGGCGTGCGTCGTCAGTGCGCTCGGTAGATTCGGTATCTTTTCATCAATTATTTATATACAAAGTCAACGGGGCGGGGCTAGAGAGCGTTTCTATGTTGCGAGTGCAAGCAAAAATTAGCTTAGTGGTGGTCAGGCGGGAGTGTCCTCGATAGTACCTACATAATTTCTATAATATAATTTTATTCCGGTTTATGCATCACTTCCTACCAATTTGTACGCCACGATATGCGGCTGAACATGTTAGAACTTTTCTGTATCTCACTATTATCTATCTTGTATGCAATGTATCATGTAGGTACACCATGTTTAAACAATAGCTATTTATTCACCAAGGGGAGTAAGGCACAGATCAAATCAAATTCAAGAGAATCGAGTGTGCATTTCAGGCCCGACGCGAAACGGAGGGCCGTGAACCACACGAGTTTAGTAATCTGTACTTACCCTCGAGTGATATATACTGCTTTATACACTTGCACTTTTAAGCACAAAGAAATAAAGACAAAATAGCAAAAAAAGCATTTTATTAAAAAGTTATATTGACAAACTTTACCAAGAAAATTGTCTCTACAAAATACGTCAACCAACAATAAGTTTTTTTATTAATTTTAGCGCGTCAAACAGTTTTCGCGCCAGAAGACGTTAGAGAAGGTAAAAACGCCCCGTATGGTAAAATTAAATCGTTTGATTGCAATGATATTCAATTAAACAGATATGATAAGAGCGCGCAATCGTGAAGACTCGAGAACGTGCCAATTGGCCTGTTTTGTGTATGTGAGCTGGCTCTCCCCCGCGGCACACACAAAACGCGTTAGTAATGCATTACTACCCTGATTTTCAGGGCAGTAATGGATTACTACCCTGATTTTCAGGGCAGTAATGGATTACTACCCTGATTTTCAGGGCAGTAATGAAATTCCATACAATATAACTGCCTAAATTTTTGAGAAGGTTTAATGAACAGCTTTCAAGCCTTTTAGTGGGGTAGTATTGGTACACTTACTAAGCAAGTGTAGTATAAATGAATTTTACTATTCTTGGTACTTAGGTATGGTCACGCCATCTACAATGAGCTTTGACAGGCCTTCCCCCCATTATGGTCCCATGAAATAATGGATAATGACAACTGGACAACTTTTTGAACACCCTGTAAACAATTAACTATAACTTGAACATTTTGTGTATATTCGTTATACTCGTACTTTAAGTGTGTTAGCGTTAGCATAAGTTTTAGATTTAAGTTATTTTTGAATACTTGCTTCAAATTCAAATGTTGTATGAAAAAATCACTCATTTTTGATCCTGATATTGAAAATTTTCTTATAAAATTATATAAAGTTTTATTGGGCACCCTTTGCATCTAGCGTAGAAGTTTTTCGTATACGCTGCGTAAACACGACGTCTACGCCGCGTTAAAGTGACGTAGGTATACGCTGTGTATATCTCGTCTACATGGCGTATACGCCGCGTTATTGTGACGTCACCAACGCCAGATGTGAATTTAAACAAAATGTCTTCAAAACCCAAAAACATCTAAGTTTAAAAAGATCCGCAATTTTTTCGGATAATATTATTAACTATTTTTAATAAAAACTCGAGGAATTATTATGTAAAACTATTAAAGTATGTGTACGAATATAGTTGTGATTTTCATTTACTATTAGATTTACATAAGACTACTTTTAATTGCTATGTACCTATATTGTTAGATCATTTATTGATAACGGTTCTATTAAAAGACTGAAATCTTATTGTTATTTTTATTTACTTTTTACCCGACACTTACTTTATGTCCAAATCAAGGTACTGATTAGTCTTTTAAAAACAAGCAGAATATTTACTTACTTTTATTTATATTTTTAGGGTCCCGTTAGGCCCAGCGCACACCGCTGGAGGCGCAGCGGAGCGCATTTGAAGACAACAAATTAATTTAAAACTTAACTACCTTGATATACGGTCAATATTTGAATAAATTCGCACGCGGTACTCGGAGCGCCCTCAAGCTGCTACAAGAGCATACGCGCGACCGTATATCAAGGTAGTTAAGGTTTGCGCTCCGCTGCGCCTCCAGCGGTGTGCGCTGGGCGTGTGACTGACACTGGCTTGGCCACCATCAGGGATTTTAGTTTTGATAACATAAAAATTAAGTCGCTAATTTGTCGGCAAATATCAGAATTTGTCGGTCACTGGTTCAAAAGATATAAGGGTTTATAGGTGGCCGATCTGGAGAGTCTCCCCAGCTTGGCCACATGTATATCTCAAAAACTAGGGCACCTAGCGAAGATCTGTTTTCTACCATATTTTGTCGCTAATTTGTCGCCAAGTCATAGATTTAATCGGGACTTAGTTTAGAAGATATAATGAGTTCAATTAGTAAGGTATAGTCCAAGAGCTAGATCGAAAGAAATTAGAGTGTTCATTCGATCTAACTCGTCGACTATACCTTACCAACCTTACTAATTGAACTCATTATATCTTCTGAACTAAAACCCGATTAAATCTGTGACTTGGCGACAAATTGCGAGTAATTGGCGACAAAATATGGTAGGAAACAGATCATCGCTAGGTGCCCTAGTTTTTGAGATATAAATGTGGCCAAGCTGGGGAGACTCTCCAGATCGGCCACCTATAAACCCTTATAATTTTGAACCAGTGGCCGACAAATTCTGATATTTGGCGACAAGCTTCGACTAATTATCAACAATTTTTTTGTATTATCAAAATTAAAATCCCTGATGGTGGCCAAGCCAGCCACACGTGTCAGTCACACGCGCTGGGCCTATTTTGTGCATTTTAAATGACTATTTTCGACATTATTTTGCTGAGGTAACGCACACAATTTATTTTTATTTTGATAAAAACGATTTGTTGACATCTGACGGTAAAATAATTGCTAATTTTTCCGTATTGAATTAGTAAATTAGCCACTAAACAGGAAATCCAAAGGTATATTAAAAAAAAATACATTTTGAATTCGTAAAAGTTTATTGGAGTATCCACATTTATCAACATAAGTACCTAAAAATAATAGGTCTTTAACTATGAAATTGCTGTTTTTTACTCACACTAAAGTTTGTAATTGACAAAAGACCGAGTAAATGGATTAGGTATTTCATTTAGTATTTATGGTTTTAAATACTGTACTAAATAAATAATAATAATACATTACCGGTTCAGACGTTTTCAAGAAAAATAAAAAAAATGTTTGCATATAAATATATATCACTTTTCACAAAATCCTCCATACAAATCGGCAATTTCATACTTTCACAGTCACATAAGTATATAAAACAATTAATTTCATTGTAATAAAACAGATAGCAGCATGATTGAAAAAAGATGTCATCGAAATAAAATAATATCCATTTGCAAAATTAATAGCACAAACAAACACAAATTAAACGAAATTGGTCCCAATATAGATTAATTATTCGATTATTACAACTTATTATAATTTATTTGTAAATAATAATACTTATGCTAATACATGTCATGATTTTAGCTTAATTAAATAAAGTTATTTCACTAAAATTAAGTGATTTCAGAAGGCAGAATTTTGGCTATGTAACATTCGTTTATAAATTGAAGATTAAGCTTATTTGCGTAAATTTCAAGGAAGTAACATACGGAGAATATTCTCCGAATAAAATTTCGGATAGATTTTTAAATTAAGTCTAGGTATAAGGAATAGAAAAGACCTCGTCGACGCAGCCCAATGCTATGGTCTGACCAAATCGCCCTTCACACAGCCAGAGACAACAGATGGCGAAAGATTATCCGAGAGAAGGTGATGCAGAATCCCGGTCACGACTCTCAACATTGAAGAATACGACGCAAAGAGGATAAGGAATAGGTATTCAGATTTCTGATCATTCCTCAGACTCCACCAAAGCGCAGACGTGCGGAGATGTACGAAGCGGAGTGGAGGATGCTTAGAAACAAGGGTGTTTGTACCAAATGCGTGCGGTACAGGTCGCGGCACGTAACTCTAGCGCTGAACGAAACGTGGAGGGGATATCTGCGCATGTTATACAATTGGAGAGCCAATCGGCGCAACGCACGCCCCAAGACTTTCTTATTTTTTACTTCTGCGCAATAACGGTCAGCGCTAGTTTCGTGCCGCGACCTGTATGGTGATGCAGATGAAGTGTACAGGCTTCTCACGCCCAATTTGA
Organism: Xestia xanthographa; assembly: GCA_905147715.2. Lineage (NCBI taxonomy): Eukaryota > Metazoa > Arthropoda > Insecta > Lepidoptera > Noctuidae > Xestia > Xestia xanthographa. The sequence continues at coordinate 16,196,694 of LR990670.1, forward strand.
CACGAGTGGCGACCGTCGCTCACGTCTCTTCTATTCTCCGCTGTGCGCTGCCGCTGTTGCCTAGCCTAAACGAATATGAGACAGCTCCCTTCTCTGCTCAATCGTTTCCAATAGAGCTTTTTGAGACCAAAAGTGTAAATAACGAAATAGGGATGATTCCTGGCTAAAAAAAATTAATTAATTAAAAATGACGAAGATAAAACGCGTCACAGATCATGAGTCCAGTTTGTGACTTCACACGAGTTTTCGACGCACTGCATCGTCTTAATTTTTTGTTTACGTGAAAAAAGAAAAAATATTTTAAATCTATCTGACGGACTAATTAGATTGTTTTTGTCATCTACCTTATTCTATTATGGTTTACAACACATCTCTCCCCTCCCCTCGTCTGCGCTTTGGAGGAGTTGCGCCTTATCCTGGTACGCGGGCAAAGCCGGGGTCAAAAGCTATATTCCACAAACCAAAATCACTGTTCAGCACACTGCATTCCATTCAACATCACACTAACACCTTGCAGCAAGTTCCCCGGCTCTTTCACATGCATTTTAACATGACTTTTCAGTCCGGAAGCTTTTCTGAACGATTGACCGCATTGAGTACAAATATATGGCTTTTCACCGGTATGGCAACGGATATGGGAGATTAAATCGTTACGTTGGACGAAGGCTTTCTCACAGTAGGAGCATTGGAAGGGTCTTTCACCGGTGTGGGTTCTTCGATGATTCTTCAAAGTGCCTGATGCAGCAAATCTCATTGGACAGAGGTCACATTGGTAAGGTTTTTCTCCGGTGTGTATTCGACGGTGTTTCACTAAGGCGCTTGAGGTTGTGAAGCCGTTCCCGCAGTCATCACAAACAAAGGGGTGCGCTCCGCTGTGTTTCCGGTTGTGCGCGTCGAGTTCGCCTTTCGATACGAATCTGGAAGGTTGAAAGGATAGAGATAAATGAAGGTAAACTTAAACCAAACTCTAGATACGGCAACTAAAAATGTATAAGCAATTTTTTTTTTCTGTTCTCGTATAACGTGATGTAGCATCCGCCGTTCGCTTAAAATGTAGCGTACCGTAATAACAAAAATCGGAGCAGTCTTTGGGGAGAGTCCGTTACCCCAGCCAGATGTTGTCGTAAATGGTCATTTGAATCTTATAGATAATTAGTTTTACGGCGTCTATAATTGTTGCGCACATTTTTAAATTTGTTGCGCTTATAGTTTTTTAATTATTTCACAAAAACATTTCCTGCTGGGGTAACGTTACCCCAGCCAGACCTTTTTCTTTCTAATGGGAATATTTAAATAAATACTAGCTATAAAATTAGTTGTCTAGATGAAGTAAATGTTGTGCCTTATTTTGTATTTGTTCTTTCTTCGGTTGCGAAGTTATTCGAGATTTTGCTGGGGTAACGTTTTTGGTTTTGCTAGATCTTTGAAATGGCTAAGCGGATTCTTATCATATTTTGTACAAGACGAATTAGTTTAAATTTGATCTGCAATAAAAAAAAACCAAAATAATACATAGCTTAAAGGTTATTTATATTACTGATATACAACTGAACTAAAAAACTAATAATTGACATAACATTCAGTTCATATATCCAATCCAGTGGCCAAATAACACCGCGCGCATCAAGACCGTGCTCGTGAAGAACTGAATATCATCATAACTTGTTAAATACTTACAGGATACTAATGAAACTTCACATACATTTGAAGGCAGTTACAAGCTTTAAAATAACGTTTAAAGTAAGTCTTTAGACTTCTAATTGAGAGTGCTGGGACCAATTGAAGTGTTTTTTTATTTAATGAAATAACCTTTAAGCTATGCATTATTTTGGTTTTTTTATTGCAGAACAAATTTAAACTAATTCCTAAGAAGTCATGTACAAAATATGAAAAGAATCCGCTTAACCATTTCAAAGATCTAGCAAAACCAAAAACGTTACCCCAGCAAAATCTCGAATAACTTCGCAACCGATGAAAGAACAAATCTATACTATATAATATAATAATATTATAGTTATAATATATAATATAATATTATAATATAATATAATATATAAAGAGTATAGTACATATAAGACATATATAGTACATATAAGAGTATGTTTGTATTGAATAGGCTCAAAAAATACTGGACCGATTTCAAAATTTCTTTTACCATTACTTAGAGGGATTCTTCCGAATCCGTATGGGCTATATTTTATCCCCGTACTCCCACGGGAACGGGAACTACGCGGGTGAAACCGCGGGACGTCCGCTAGTACAAAATAAGGCACAACATTTACTTCAACTAGACAACTAATTTTATAGCTAGTATTTATTTAAATATTCCCATTAGAAAGAAAAAGGTCTGGCTGGGGTAACGTTGAGTGTCATCCTGAACTTCGACAGTTAATTATTTCGACACGGTCTCAATTTCGAATAACGATAGTTCGACTACTCATTGCTTCGACAGTGTTTTTGTGAAATAATTAAAAAACTATAAGCGCAACAAATTTAAAAATGTGCGCAACAATTATAGACGCCGTAAAACTAATTATCTATAAGATTCAAATGACCATTTTCGACAACATCTGGCTGGGGTAACGGACTCCTTTGGGGACTGCCGATAGAAGTGAAAACAAAAAGTACACAGGTCCCGCCCCAGTCGTAGAACTGGTTATGCCCCGCGCATTCCTATGTGGTGCTACGCCGTAGCGGATGCTACGAGTGCTACGAAGCGTAAGCGCACGTTACGTTACGTGACGTTGAGTTCAATATTTTTCCTTCACCCAAAAAGTGCTCAACGCGCCAAAAGAAATTTTCACTTCAAAAACTGAACGAATGTACGAGCAAAATGCCTATGGCATAAGTCCGCGTCTGTACTCTGTGCCTAGTATTACACTGAAAGCGAGCTTCGGTTAGGTCTAGCGTAGTATTTAAATAGTCTTATAAGGGTTCCTTTTTAGGGTTCCGCAGTCAACTAGGAACCCTTATAGTTTCGCCATGTCTGTCTGTCCGTCCGTCTGTCCGTCCTCGCTTAATCTCTGTGACCGTTAGCACTAGAAAGCTGAAATTTGGTACCAATATGTATATCAATCACGCCGACAAAGTGGTAAAATAAAAATTGGAAAAAAATGTTTTATTAGGGTAGCCCCCCTATATGTAAAGTAGGAAGTGATTTTTTTTTAAATTTCATCCCTAACGTGCGATATATTGTTGGAAAGGTATTTAAAAATGAATAGGGGTTTCCTAAAATCATTTTTTGATAATGTCAATAATTTCGGAAATAATCGCTCCAAAAGTAAAAAACAATGTGTCCCCCCCCCTCTAACTTTTGAACCATAAGTTTAGAAAATATGAAAAAAATCTGAAAAGTAGAACTTTATATGGACTTTCTAGGAAAATTATTTTGAACTTGATGGAAACAACAGTTTTTGTACAAAAAAGACAAAAGTTGTACAAAATAATTTCTGGACTAAGTTTGTAGTACATTCGTATATGCAACCATTTTATGGAAACTACGGAACCCTACACTGAGTGTGGCCCGACACGCTCTTGGCCGGTTTTTTTACCTTTGAGATACGGAACTCTTAGCTAAGAATACCTACCAAGCCCTACCAAGCCCCTTTAATAGCAATAGATTACAAACGTAAACAATCTTAACTCACCTCTTATCACAATTCTCACATTTAAAAGGCTTCAAGCCCTGATGTCTTCTCATGTGCTGTGCCAAATTAGTCTTCTGGCTAAACCCTCGTCCACATTGCGAGCATAAGAATGGTTTCTCACCAGTATGTGTCCGCATATGCTCCTTCAGCGTACACAACATAAGAAAAGCTTTATTGCAAATGGTACAACGGTGCTTTTTCTCATTTTTATGACTGTCTTTATGCAATTCTAAACTGTCTTCGTTAGGAAAACTTTGCGCACAAATCTCACAGCTTATACCATTCTTTCTTGAATGCATTGTTAATACATGGTTTTCTAAATAAGCTTTGTATTTAAATTCTCTTTTACATAATTTGCAAATGTGTTTTATGTTGTCCGTTGCTTCATGGCGCTGTATGTGAGCATTTAGCGAAGTTTTATTCTTGAATTTACGTAAACAGAATGAGCATTGATACGATTCTGTTTTGCTGTTTACTGTGGTTTCGTGTTTAAGAACGTGAGTTCTTAATGCTGCCTCCGTTTTGAACTGACAAACGCACAATTTGCAAACATGCAATAATGTTTTGCTTTCAGTTAAGTGTTCATTACGATGGGTTTCTTGGTGTATCCTCCATGCATTTGGAGTTTTGAACTTTTGACTACATTCAACGCATTCTATCTCATTTTTTACAGTAACTAATTTGTTTTTATTAACTTTTTCTAAAAATTTTTTGTACTTATTACAGTTTTCTTGTTTTAAATGGCTTTTATACTTGTCTTTAGTAGTAAATGATAGTCTACAGAAACATGTGTATTTCTTTGCTTCAGTTTTCAAAGGTTCTTCTTCTTTAAATTCTATATGTAATGTGTCACACGGTGTTCCATCATCGTAGTGATCAGGAAAGTTTATACCATCATCAAAATTCAAGTTTATCTCTTCTTTGACAGGCTTTTCGGAGCCTTCAGGTACTGCAGATTCAGTGAGCTTACAAAAACTAGCGTTGGCGATTGGGTTTAATGAAGGATCTTGTAATATCACATTTTTCTTATCAAAACTGTCTTGGGAACTGTAATTAGTAACAGTTGAAGTCTCAAAGCTAATATAATGACTTAATTTTTCGCTAGTTTCATCTTTTATCGAGCATTTTTTGTCAATACTCGACGTTTCACCATTGTTCAAGGAGTTTTGGTAGATGTTGTTTAGAATCGTCTCAGAATTCAGACAGCGGCGTTTAAATGCATCAGCCTTGCACATGACCGACTCACATTCACCACAAACCTGTTTTGGCAGACTATCCTCGAATTTAACATTAATATCAGCAGTAAATGCAAGAATTTCGAACAAGTTGCGTTTTTCCCCGTCCATCTTTGTAAATAGAGACTTCATGTCGGCACATTCTAATAAACAGACGCGGCATATTCTGTCGAACGTCTGAACACTTATTTCCATAATATTATCACTTAATAAATCGATTATTTTTTGTTGATTTGATGAACCAACCAACTGCCAAAGGAAGGACAACAATAGGTAACTCTGTGACGGTGACGCGATCAATCAAATTGTCAAACAATAGATGTCAATGTCAGTGGCATTTAGGGATGTCCTTTGTTATATCTATCGACATTGATAGTCGATAACTCGTCTGACAAATCATAATATAATAAAACTATGTTGCAACTGAATAATTTCTTAGTTCTGACCGTAAACCCAAGTTTCACTATCTCTTTCTTTATCATGTGTATAGTGCCGGCAAAATATCTCATAGTGTCTGTTTGTAATATCAAAATAACAGCTTTTTACAGAATAAGAAAATATAATAAACGGAAAAAAGCGTTTAAATTTTGTTAGTCGAAAACTGGTTTACGCTAGATGGCGCAATTTCTCGCTTCACACGATTTTATTTCTGTTCTGTACATAATAATATGCTTTTGGTGAACAGTCGCAAGCACATTCTAACTTGGTCGGGTCCTGAGTTTCCTCAGTAGAGTGGCAAGGCTGGATAGCCTTGCCACTCTACTGAGGAAACCAGGCGGTTCAATCTTAGTACAAAAAACCGAGGAAGTCAGTGGATAGAATGATACTAAATCACGAAGTATATAATAGTCCTTAAGCGAACCAGGTGTAAGATGTGTTTATATTTTGTCGGATTATAGTGAGGATATTTTCTTACTCTCGCTAAGAGATGGCAGCTCTGCACCAATTTTCAATAAAATTCCGACAGATGGCACTAAACAAAACCGAACATTGTGAATTTTGTGTGACTGAATTGACCCTATTCCATTAGTTTAAGAAAATAACAAAAAATATCCTTAGTGTTTAAAAATATCTAACATAATTTTGCTCCAGTTTAATGGAGCGATCCAGTAGAATTTTATTTGTAGTCTATTTATCAATAAATAAACTGGTAACCCCAAATGCAAATGTCTGCTGATGCCTGACGTGTGCGCCGGTTTCATGCGATATTTTTTTGCAATCGTTCTGTTTTTCGTTGTGCATTTGTCGTCGAGTTGAGCGAAAGTTCCTCCAGCTTATCCATAATTGTGATCGGAAAGAATTTTGTGTGTTTTGTACCAAAACTGAGACAGGACTCTGGTGTAGTGTTGTGTTTGAGATAGGACTCCTTTATTGTATTTGTTTTATTGCACTATGTCTTCGGACAAGCATTGCTGTGTTCCAGGATGCAAGGAGAGTGGAGGTATGTCAGAGTTACTTTTACTTGCTTGTTGAAATTACAAATTGCTTAATAAAAGTCATAATTATACTTTATCATTTGCACCCCTCGCGGCCTCGGCCTAAAGTTCACTATACTGCTGCAAAGCTGCTAGCCTAGCTATTGTTAAATCTTGACAGTAAAACCTAAATTAGTGTTTGTAAACTTGACTTAGATATTTCCAAATTTTAAGGTCTTCATTATTTGTTTAAGATATGCGTCGAGTGCTCCATAAGTTCCCAAATCCTGAAGGAGATAGAGAACGCTTCAACACATGGCTTTATGCGATTGGTGGTGATATGTTGGGCTTGAAAAATGAGCACATATATAAGTACCGCCGTGTATGCCGCTCACATTTTGAAGATAAATATCTATGTCGTAACAACAAAATCAGTAACATTGCTGTGCCAACACTTAATATGCCAGGTTTGTTTAAATTGTCATATGTACACAGGCTAAAAGAGTTAAGGTACCAGTCACACACACTACAAAACTATATTGCTATTGGTACAGAGAAAAATACTATATTTTTACTGTCATAAAGAAATATAATCTATCATAAAGAAGTATATGTAAATATTCCTGTTTGGATTTAGGTTAATACATTAGTAATCATTTGCATCTCTATTGAGATAAGTGTACTTTTTTTTTCAGCACATAATGCACTGAAGAGATTTACATCTGTTAATAGACAGCCATTGCAACAAATTTTGGAGCTGCCATCAACATCATCAGGTACCAATTTATAATATTAAATTTGTAAAAATCATTCATTTAAAACTTAAAATGAGTCAAGATGAAATTTTTCTTCCAGATCCCACTTCAAATATTGAAAATCTGCCACCTAAGTCAATGAATGTTGAAAAGGATGAAATACAAAAAGAAAATATTGGTAAGTTTTTTAATTCAAATATTATTTAGATTTTCCCTGATCTTTTCTTTCACTGCATTATATGATTGTACTGTATGAAATTTGATATTTTAAGAAACCTGAAAAAATGCAAGGAAATACATAACATAACATACTAAATAATATTATAAAAGGATAATATTACATATTAATTTGCAATTATTCCTTTGTCTTACCACTTAAAACTGAAATAAAGTTTGTTGCTCTTTTCTTAATTTCTCTGCTTTGGTAGTCAGACAACACATTATGAATCGTTTTTTATTACTAGATAAAGTAAAAAATCATGATAGAGGTCATTTCAGGATAATTTTATTATTTCTGTTTTCGGAATTACATATTTGAATAAATGTATACGGGTCAATGAACTTTATTTCAGATTTAAGTGGCGCCCACCATAGGTACACAGTTTGTAAAATATTACTAATAACCTTCCGACATCCATAAATAATGTGCATCTGTGTTCAGCTCAATACCATTGATAACTTACTAATTTGGTTTGGTTAAACACATAAGAACTGAATTTTGGTCATTATAACAGAATTTGATCCTTCTTAGCGACACTTTCGGATGGTGCAATAATACTGAGTGAGTGTGTTTATTTTTTCAAAACCAACGGGTTCGATTCCTGGCTAAGAAACCTGGTTTTTCGATGCTCCTCATAGTTTCGGACTTGGCCATTCACGGACACTTGAACAATTCACCCTGTATAAGATCTTATATAATATATAAGACACACAGGACACAGGATCTTGGGTAAATCATCAATGAAAAATGTGTATGTGACTCAGAATTAGTTGAGCGTTGCACCTAGGGGCCGTCCATTAATCACGTGATGTTTGTTTTTGCATTTTTTTAACCCCCCCCTCCCCCTTGGTGATACATGGTGAGATTTAAGACTACCCCCCCCCCGTCCCCCCTATATCACGTGTATTTTTTGTACCTGCAAAAAGTATTTTTTTTAAATACTGGTATAACTATCATCTAATTTTATAATAAAAAATTAAAAACTACTATAATAACGTTCAGAGGCAGACAGAAAGGTTGCACATTTCGGTTGAGTAACGCGCGCTTGCTGAAAAAATAAATACACGTGATAAATTACTTTACCCCCCTCCCCCTTGTGATATATCGTGATTTTTTATGGACCCCTTCCCCCCCCCCCTTTCGAGCCTCACGTGATTAATGGACAGCCCCCTAGTAAATAATCAACTTCCTTGGTTTGCAACGTTTATTTGAAACTTTTAAAATAGGTACTGGCCACCTATTGGTCTTTTACTGTAGTATGTATGTACATACTACATTATAAAAATATTGTTAGCTTGAATCTTAAATGAAATTAACTCATATTTCAGATCCAGACATTCCAGTGCATCAGCATAATATTGCGCCACTTGGACATCTTTCAATCTCTGAGAAAAATGTTAAACAAAACCTTGGTAAGTATGTGTAGAAATCTGTAATTGGTTAAATGTAATTTTACCAATATAAAGTAGTACAGTAGGTGGTAATGGCTTTTTCAAGAAATTTTATACCAAATTGATTGTGAGTGGTTGATTAACTTTCATTAATGAGCAAAATGAGCGTCAGACGAAGTACCATTGGTGGAGCAAAATGTTAACAAATTCAAGAAGTTAACAAAATTATTCTTGTGATATTTCGTGATTTTTTATGGACCTCTCCCCCCCTCTTTCGAGCCTCACATGTTGAATGGACAGCCCCCTAGTAAATAATCAACTTCCTTGGTTTACAACGTTTATTTTAAACTTTTAAAATAGGTACTGGCCACCTATTGGTCTTTTACTGTAGTAGGTATGTACATACTACATTATAAAAATATTGTTAGCTTGAATGTTAAATGAAATTAACTCATATTTCAGATCCAGACATTCCAGTGCATCAGCATAATATTGCGCCACTTAGACATCTTTCAATCTCTGAGAAAAATGTTAAACAAAACCTTGGTATGTATGTGTGGAAATCTGTAATTGGTTAAATGTAATTTTACCAATATAAAGTAGTACAGTACCTAGGTGGTAATGGTTTTTTTAAAGAATTTTATACCAAATTGATTGTGAGTGGTTGATTAACTTTCAATAATGAGCAAAATGAGTGTCAGACGAAGTACCATTGGTGGAGCAAAATGTTAACAAATTCAAGAAGTTAACAAAATTATACCACAAACCATTGTTAAATTATAGAAACGGAAGTTCAAAAACTTGTTATTTACAGTATAAAGTAAAACATATGTTAAATTAATATAATACCGATTGCAATTGCACGAAGTGTAATTGTATTGTTGACAAAACTAAAAATCGACGTCAGCTGCATGTTTTCAGGTGAAAAGATCGTCAGTTAATTTAAAATGACTACGCAACGCTGAGATGTTTATGACGTTGACTTTTAGTCTTATCACCGTTATACATATTTACAGCTGACGATTATTTCTATCATTTTTAAAGTATGAACTTTCAGCTCCGTAAAGATCATAAGATATAAAATTACATTATACTTGAAAACTTTCGACATGTTCATATACGTGACTGACGTAGTTATAAGTTTAATCCGGCGTCTTCCATACAGATGTCGATTTTCTTGTTGAAAAAAACAGCTAAATAATCATCTCATAAATGTCACGGTATAAAATTACTTCCAAAAAAAATTACTACTTCAAAATAATGCCACATTTTGCTCCACCACTCCCAGACTAGCTGACGTTCAGTTCACTTATGTATTACGGTGTGTACAAAATATGTATCAAAACACGATGTACAACATTTTTAAACAAAAGCTAAACAATGTTACAAATGTGGACGTGTTATAAACAATATTACATAGTTTGTACGCACCTTTAGAACAAAACTGTTAGTGTTATGAAATTCAGCCAGTATAAAATGACTTGTTCAAATACAGCGCGACCAGTTGTATATCCCTTATGTACCTATAGAACAGCTATAGGTACTTAAGTATAGGTTTATAAGTTTCCTTTTATTAAAAAAATATTATTTTGTTTTGGATAAACATCATGTAGTTTGATTCATAATAGCTGACTTTTCTATTTAAAAATGTCACCAAAGTATATGAAATAATTAACATGTTGTTATGTTTCTATTTTACAGGAGCAAAGAATAGAATCAAGAAAACTATCAAAAAAGTTTTCCTTACAAATTCGGAAAAGGAATTGCATACAAAACTTATTGCTGCAAGAATAAAAATTAGCAAAATAAAAAATAAAGTGAGGAAACAGGCAGCCAATTTAAAAACGGCGAAAAAATTGATATCTAGTCCTGCATTCCTAGATACACTCGAAAATTGCACTAGTACTGCAAAATTGTTAATGAAAATGCAATGCCGAGAAGACCTAAAAAAGGGAAAAGGCCGACGCTTTACATTAAATGAAAAAATTGCTGCCTTATCAATCTTTAAGCAAAGTCCCAAAGGATATCGGTTTTTCAGGAAAATTTTTATTTTGCCTGCTCAGCAAACACTTGTAAAACTTATTCAAATGAGTAATCTCAAGCCTGGGATCAACCAAAACATTTTCTCACAACTAAAAGCGAAAGCTGACGTTATGAAAATGGAAGAAAAGTTGTGTCTACTAATGTTTGACGAAGTCTCACTGAAAACCAATCTCACGTACCAGGAGAGAAAGGATAAAATAACAGGTCTTGTTGACAATGGGCAAGAAAGAAAGGGTGACTTTGCAGATCACGCCCAAGTTTTTATGGTGCGTGGTCTAATTTACAATTACAAACAGGCAGTTTCCTACACATTTGCGTCAAGTGCAACCAAGGGACCCGAGCTGGCGAAACAAATTAAAGAAGTCGTAACAGGTTTGCAAGAAGCAGGGTTGACAGTGGTTGCTTCTGTATGTGACCAGGGAACCAACAATAGACAGGCCCTCAGACTGCTGGTTGATGAGACCAGAGGACTATATTTGAGAAAAGGGGAGGAACCAAAAAAAAATATAATTATGATAAATAGCCAAGAAATAATACCGCTGTATGACCCTCCACACCTTCTCAAAGGAATTAGAAACAACCTCCTCACTAAAAATTTAGAATTCACCATAGAAGGTGTTACAAAAACCGCGAAATGGTCTCATTTAAAATTATTATATGATGAAAACCCAGGTTATAAGGGCATTAGATTAATTCCAAAATTGACAGAAAATCACGTCAACCCTGAAAAACTGAACAAAATGAAAGTGAAATTCGCCTCACAAATATTCAGCTGTACTGTGGCATCAACCATGGGATACCTAGCAGGTAATTTTTGCCTTATATTATGACTATCATCATCCTAGTTTAGCTATTTCCCCACTTTTTTGGGGTTAGCAGCTGAATTCCTGAATTTTCGTGGAGCTACTGCTTATCCTAGCTTCCGGGCTTCTGATGACCCGTAACGACTGTCAAAGATGCACAAATAACAGCTGGGACTAACAGATTAAAATACTTTCTTAGGCATGGGGTAGTGATAGATGGTCAGCCAACCGTGGCAAGCAAAGCTTAAACTGATTGATCAACTGGTGCGGCTGTTATTTCTAAGCCACAAGCCTTGCCTTGCCTACTTACCATTTCTGTATAAACTATGACCCATTAAACATGAAATTGGATATATTGTGCTGTATACTATTGAGAGTTATTATTCCCAAAATGTTTTATTTGGGCTAATAATGTAAATGTCAAATACAACAAAACCCATGCTGATTAAGGTTTACTGGGATTATTTTATTGAGTACCTACTGTTATTTAATATTTTTTCTGTTTGTTTCAGATAAGAACATTCTGCCTACAGAATGCAAGGATACTGCGGACCTGTTGCTCTTCATGGACAAAATATTCGATTCCGTCAATGGAAGCTACATGAAAAATAAAAACGCCAAACCCCTACTTGGACCAGCAACACCAAACTCTGTCCACCATAAAATGTGGGTGGAGGGCATTAAAATATTTAATACAATGAAATTTGTTACATCAGCTGATAAAAAAGAAACTGTTCCCTCTGTAACCAATTGGGTGTGGACACTGAATGGCATACAAACTTTGTTAAAAAAGTTAAAAGATGATTTCAACGTGTCATCGGTATGGTTGCGGCACCTTAATCAGGACCCCTTGGAGAATTTCTTTGGCGCAGTGAGAAGCCAAGGGTGTCGCAACATTAATCCCACGTGTGATCAGTTTGAATCTGCGTTCGCCACACTATTAATAAATAATTTAAGCAGTGTCCACACCCGCGGTAACTGCGAAGGAGATTTTTGTAATGCACTGCACTCTCTCATCATTAACGAAAATGCGAAAGCAACGTCGACCTGCTCCTCGTTCGATTTTTCTAAAATATTTGATTTTAATTTTACTCCGCTAGAGGTAAAAGAAAGGGATCCCCGTATAATTGCTCCAATCCAATATATGAGCGGATACTTTTTAAAAAAAACAAAATCACAGGTTTTTAAATCTTGCAGTGATTGCATAAATGATTTGTCATCAAAAAATGAATTAGAATATATTAAATATAGGGAATATGCAGGTCGACGATGGCTTTGCACTCCCAGCAAAGAATTAATCGAATTAATTTCTAATATGCAAGACATAATAAATGAAATTATTAAAGAGAATATCGAAAAATGTAATATAAAAGAAATAATTAAAACAGCCATTATAATATTTATTGATTTTCAATTTATAAAATGTAAATTACATAGAGAAAAGTTGATTGAATATTTAATTAGAATTGTCATTCGTTGTATGATTTTCAATTATTGCAAAAATATAAATAAAATATTATCTGGGAGAAGACAGGTTGATGATGATGAGGACAGTCTCCAAATCAAAGCTAAAAAATTTAATAAGTGTTATAAAAGACACAAATAAACTAGTTTTGATTAATAAAATGTTTCATTTATAAATTCCCTCCTATGAAAAACAAAACAAAAAATGGTACCTATGGGTACGTGCGTATGTTGTATCTATACACACACAGCTATGGTGTATCTATACACGCACACACACTCAGTTAGGTTTAATAAAGATTCTCACTCTTGATAACAGATGGCGTTAGAGGCGCGTCAAAAGTAGTTACCCATTTTGAGGCCGAAGATTGGTCTCTATTTCAGTATAGTATAATGTACTCTGTGGAGGAAACTCAGGACTACTGAGGATGTTGTGATGTTGAGTGTTGTTGAAGGTCATCATGTTTACAGTCTGCATTACTATTACACATATTGACTAACTCGTTTGCAGCAAGGATAAGTTCCATAATTTGTTTTTGAGAGTTCACATGCATAGAATAACAACATTACTGTAGTTGACGCTCTATTAAGTACTTGGATTTCAGACTAAGTTTTGAGTGTCTATTTCATAAAAAATCTTCATCCACAGCTCGAACTCACGTAGGTACGGTCGAACAAGCTATTTGGTTTACATTTTACAATGTAATTTGTGGGTTAAACTGTGAACCAAATAGCTTGTTCGATCGTACTGCTGGGTATTAGGCCTCTTTTCTTGTGAAAGCCTCATCCAGGTTTTTCCCCCGATAGGAACTACTTGTCGTCTGCCCATCTCGCCGCCCGCGCCGGACGACCCACGTTCCTTTTGCCAGTTCTTGGACGCCATTCGATGACAGCCTTGCTCCACCAGCAGGCCTAAAATGGCCGCTCTAGCAGAATCTTATTAGGAATCACGTTAAAAATATTAAATTCTTAAAATAGACTTTATAGTCATAATCTTAAAGTCCATTTTAAGAATTTTTAACGTTATTCATATTACGATTCTGCTAAAGCGGCCATTTTAGACCCCCTGTCATCACTGAGCCTTGCTAGGTGTCCTGCCCAATTCCATTTGAGTTCCTTATTAAGCGATTTCCAATTTCGAAAACCTGCGTGCGTTTTCGAATATCGACGTTACAAACTCGATGGAAGTGTAACGTTCCATGGCTCTCTGTGCAACTCTCTCTCTATACACAGCCTTCTGCGTGGGCGTCCATATTTCAGCACCGGACCTACGTCATTGATGGCAGAAGACACTGTGTGGCTGACTCTGGCAGAGCCACCATCAGGGATTTTAATTTTGATAACACAAAAATTTAATCGCTAATTAGTCGAGAGACCACAACCCTCCAACAATAAGTGACAACAATAACAGCAAAAATCTAAAATCTTTAGCGCAGCACTCGAAGTTCTTACCCTGAAAAGTGAAGAAAAGACCATAAAGAACTCATAACATGCTGTAACCCACATCAAATGGGATATTGTTGGCATCAGCGAAGTGAGAAGAATAGGTGAAAATATATATCCTATCCAGATTACATATTTTACCGTATAAGAGACCCCGGGACTGCATACAACAAAATAAAAATAAGAATAAAATAAAAATCTTAAAACTATACAATAAAAAAAAGAAACTTAAAACTAAACAGAAAAAAAAAATTGTGTGTTAACAAAAGAACTGGAACACAAGAAAGATACAATTGGATAGAGAATACTTTAAAAACCCAAAAACAAGTATTGCAAAAATACCAAAACTGAACTGAAAAAATGGCTAACAACAGAAAGGTACTACAAAACTACTAGAAGCGAGAAACCACTTAATCAGCACTAAAGATACATAGGACAGAAGAAAAATTTAACAGAAATTAGTGAACAAATTAAAGATAGCATTAGAAAGGACAGAAAACAAAACAGAATGGAAATTATAGAAAAATATATAAGTAAAACGGGTGAAGTTAAAAAAGCATACAGACAGTTAAGAGAAGTGGAAGGAGTGATGTGAAAGATCAGAATGGAAAAGGTTGGAGGAGGCCTTTGCCGATAGGCAAACAGATTGCAACAGATAAAAAAAAGCAGCAAATATTAGAATAAGTTTTAATAAGTTATAAGTTTGCTTTTGAATATTGTTATTAGGTTAAGTTGATCTGAATAAAGGCTATTATTATATTATTATTATTTATTATTATTATTAAGCGATTTCCAATTTCGAAAACCTGCGTGCGTTTTCGAATATCGACGTTACAAACTCGATGGAAGTGTAACGTTCCATGGCTCTCTGTGCAACTCTCTCTCTATACACAGCCTTCTGCGTGGGCGTCCATATTTCAGCACCGGACCTACGTCATTGATGGCAGAAGACACTGTGTGGCTGACTCTGGCAGAGCCACCATCAGGGATTTTAATTTTGATAACACAAAAATTTAATCGCTAATTAGTCGCCAAATATCAGATTTGGTTGGTTCAAAAGATATAAGGGCTTATTGGTGGCCCTGCTGGAGAGAGCCTACCCCAGCAGAGCCACATTAATAACTCAAAAACTAGGGCACCCAGCGAAGATCTGTTTTCTCCCATATTTACTCGCTAATTAGTCGACATTAGTCGCCAAATATCAGAATTGGTCGGTCACTGGTTCAAAAGATATCAAGGGTTTATAGGTGGCCCTGCTGGAGAGAGCTTACCCCAGCAGGGCCACATTTATATCTCAAAAACTAGGGCACCTAGCGAAGATCTGTTTACTCCCATATTTACTCGCTAATTAATCGCCAAGTTACAGATTTAATCGGGTCCTAGTTCAGAAGATATAATGAGTTCAATTATTAAGGTATAGTCCAAGAGCTAGATCGAAGAGTTCACGATAAATTGCCAAGAAAAATATTTCTATTAATATGTGTATTAAACTTCTAGTTTTATCGGTCTAAAGTCCTTAGAGATGACCGAGAGAGATAAATTCTCTGTTAAATACATGTTTAATGTTTTTAATTATTAAGTTAGAGTGGTTTAAACTTCTTTGAAACCATTAAACCTTGCTCTTGGTCTATTTAGTGTCAAGATGTACAGTCGCATGCAACTGTTTTACTAATTTACAATGTTGAGCTCTAATTTACGTTAGAATAATAAATACGTTAAAATTATCGTACCTATCTTTAGTAAGTAAGTAAGTATGTAGGTAAGTATCAACCCGCGACGCATCGTTCTAAAACCGGGCACGCGCGCTTCGGGACTGAGCGGGGGACTGGGCGTCTGAGCGGGGCGAGGATTGCTAGCTTATAACTTAAAGGAGGTAAACGACAAAATGGTTTTTGTTATTTAATTCAGTTGGGAACGATAATTTCAGAAATTCCTTCTACAATTTTAAAGAGAAAACTCTTTTTTTTTAAAAAGAGGTACGTTTGATATTTTTTTCTCTGTTACAAAAGTTACTTAATCATGTATTGAAAACTAACAAAATAAGGTTTTTATCATGAATTATCAGGTCACCAACTTACATTTTCATTCGTTTTGTAATTACTGACAAAAATTGAGATCATTGACTCCATGATTTCTAATGCGTCCAAATACAACAAATTGAACTGTATCTAAATGCCAGAAATAATTTAGAAATCTAAATCAAATTATTTTATAAAAATGAATTTCCAAAAAGTTGGTTTGATTGTTTGTTGGTTTGGTTCCCCGTTTTTGTATTTGCGGAATAGGTACCTAAAGATAGGTAACAACATTCGAGTTCCTAACTATTCTTTAAGTTCCACTTTAAACTGGCCGACTTTAACTTAGGTACGTCACAGGCAACTCGTTCTAAGTAGCTCGTCTGTACACGCGCATCTATCTCTTTCTTACTTACCGTGTAAATGTAACGGAGCGCAACGATCTATCTGCCAGCGACTAAATGCACACATTTTGTTCGATACCTAAATAATTACATATATTTATTGTAGATCTTGTTTTTAGGTAATGAATACTGCTTTCCTTTGGTGGGTTGAAGTTATAGAATTCCTCCAGACGTCGCGCGTAGTCAGGTGTATCTAACACCTGTCTAAAAACTACTTTAAGTATTTTGTACTTGGTTGTACCAACCTACCAACCACTGTATGGGGAAATTGAATTCTTTAATATCTTTTTAATGACACACCGACTGAATCTGTAACTTGGCGACTAATTTTGACTAATTAGCGAGTAAATATGGGAGAAAACAGACCTTCGCTAGGTACCCTAGTTTTTGAGATATAAATGTGGCCCTGCTGGGGTAAGCTCTCTCCAGCAGGGCCACCTATAAACCCTTATATCTTTTGAACCAGTGACCGACCAGTTCTGATATTTGGCGACTAATTAGCGAGTAAATATGGGAGAAAACAGATCTTCGCTAGGTGCCCTAGTTTTTGAGTTATTAATGTGGCTCTGCTGGGGTAGGCTCTCTCCAGCAGGGCCACCAATAAGCCCTTATATCTTTTGAACCAGTGACCGACCAAATCTGATATTTGGCGACTAATTTCGACTAATTAGCGACTAAATTTTTGTGTTATCAAAATTAAAATCCCTGATGGTGGCTCTGCCAGAGTCAGCCACAGGAAGACACTGGTAATAGAGGCGAGAGATCTAAGGAAGTACATGCAACACTGCGCCGATTAGAATCACGGCAGAGAAATGATAATGATGACCGTTGTTTGGGTCAACTAGTTAATATTAGTATCACTACAATTGTGCTAATGAAACACAGCGGAACAGAAAATAAATTCTTTATTTCAATAATATCCAATTTCATCAGATTAACGTAGTCGTTTTGAATAATAAAAAAAATGTATTTTATACAATTGCAAGTTTTCTTTTCTAAAAAATTCACACAAAATTTTGTCGGAGGTAAAAAAAATATCTTTTTTAATCTGTATTGAGATCGTAAAATACATCACAATGTTACATTGCCATTTAAAATATTTTTAAAAGTATTGCCATGTTTTGAGGTGCTTACACCTATTTTTATTGCCACATTCGACAACTAAAAGATCGAATTAATAATTATATTTACACATTTTAAAATTTAGTATTGCCAGACGATGGGTAATAATAATTTTGTAATCTGGCAATTTAAATTGCTAGAATGCGAAAATTATTAAAATTTGAAGGTGTAAGTCGCCCTCGTATAAAAAATTTCTAAAATTTTATTTTACATCTAAACCTAGTTATTTTATTTACAATACACTGCACTGAGGTAACGACTTCTATTAAAAGTCTTTGTACTGTATTATTATTTCCTGTCTAAATTATTAATATTAATAATATCATCATACTGTCCAATATTTGTTGTCTAAATGTTTTACGTATCTAAAAATCTATTATATAACAATATCTTATATATGTAATAACTATTATTTATTAACAATGGTTTTCGTTTATTGGCACGTCATTGACTCGAAATAATATTTGTATGGAATAGTTACGACCGCATTGAAAACGATCCATCCTAAGCGTTTAGGGATTTTATATCTATGGATATAAAAGCTAAAGCTTCCTTTTAACTATCAATTCAATGTTCTACGAGTTTATCACAACTTATTATTTGATCGAATTTGATGCGGTCCTTACAAAGAGGTAAATCCCATGAATTTAGGTACCTTTAATACTACAACTTTTTTATATTCACCTGTACTAAAATTATGGCAAGAAAACTTTAAAACTGAAATGGCAACACCAAATGTCTTTTATCATTAAAAATAACTCATATTGTAATAATACATAATTATATTTTCTAATTTAGCTATTTGAAATACTGAAAAAATCTACCTCTGTGCAACAATAACTATTCCATACAAAGAATACAATTTTTAAGACTAGGTTTAATTTACCTTCGTTTTGTTTACAAACATTACATTACTTATATTGAGCATGTTGCAATTATTTTTTGGTATACAATCAATTTTCTTTATAATATTTTTAAATTACTATTTTCACGCCTATAAAGTCAAAGCCAACGTTTATTGCGTTTAAGCTTTGGGAAGATTTGAAATCGTGAAAATTCGGCACTTCTAAGATACTTAGTCATTGAAATATGTCATTTCGTTTTAAAATAATGTGTGTAAGCAAAACGGCCATCATTATTACTGATACGACACTTGAAACATCCCCGAATTGTAACTATGTTCACGCTATATTTTATAACAGATAGGCAGATTGCACTAACACAGAAATATCGACTAAAAACATTGGTCATAAAAAGTTTAGTAACATGTTGGACGTTACTAGTCACGTCATTCCCGTGGAAAATTATAAATTAGACGTTACAATTTTTTTGTCTAAATTTTTTTGAACTGAATTTTTAACACTGTGTCTATTAAAACCAATAAATCGTCATTTTTTCAATATTACGTATTTTCAGACGGTTACATTATTCGTCATGTCATAGATCTGCCTACACCATTTTAAATATTTCATGTAAATAGCTACTTCCCCCGACGATATAATAATAATAATATATATGTATATTAGACAGACTTGCGGCCCCTAAGTACTACTTTATTGCGATACTTAATTTGGCAGTATTTTTTATACTTATTTGTATCAACTATCGAAGATTCGGCGCCATTTTTTCCAACAATGCTTGTTTTAAAATTATTATTTTGCTAGACTAGATTTTATTGTCATTTAATTAAAGACTAAAAGTTGCCATAAAAGATGGGAAATCAATTTACGTGAGGACATTTTGGAAATCATAAATATAGCTGCCCAACTACTTTTAAACGGCATTATCGTGTAGTCTCTTTTTATTATATTGCCATGTCTTTCTGCCACCGTTCTTCAATAATTGACACAACGAACTTCCATTATATTATGAGCTGCCTTGGATAATACTATAATCGCAGCATTTACGAACTTAAGCACTTTCCTTAGACTAATTTAAAAAAAAAAAACATCAAAAATAAGCTATAAACAAATGTATAACGATAAAAAATAACTTCGTAATCACATTGAAACCTGGCCTTTTGAGGCCATAGATTAGAGTCTTTTTTTATGGCCAAAAGGCCTTTTAGACTTATGGCCTACGCACACATCTTTGTTCAGTTAAAATTGTTTATATTTTGGCCTTAACTTAAGTCCTTTTTAAAAAAAACGGCCTAACAAGGCCACTTTATATAAATACTAGTTAAGGCGGCATCTATCATAATATTGCTTATTTCATCGTTGTTTTTTCATTAAGGCCTAGACTCTTGTCCATGGCCTCAAACGGGGCTATATGGCCTTAAAATGTCACAGCAATTAATGTAGGATAAACGGCCCAATTGCTGTCTTCAAAATCACTGACAAAATTGGTCCTTTTATTCCCATTTTTAAGTATTATTGCAAAAAACTTTGTTTAATAACCATTTCTTTTTTTAACGGATTGTTTAGTAGTTTGACTACTTTATCTCAAACCAAAGGAATTAGTTCGGTAACTACACGATAGATGGCACTTTTTAAAACTAGATTACACTCGGCTGTGCGACTTGTTTCCTTTGCTCGTTGTTTTTAAAACAAACGGTTGGGTGACGTCATTTCCGTATGCTGCACTGTCTGGGGAATTAAAAATATATTATTTAAGAGGGAGATCAAAAATGTTTATTTTTGTTGCCAGCTAAAATATTATGTGAATACTATGAGCAAATGGAAATAAAATTAGTTATTTAAAAAAAAAATATAAAAATATTTTAATTAAACTGTAAATAAAAAATGTCGCCACACTCTGTGTGCTATTTTCAACATACTGCGATCACTGAGGCTGAAATCTACAGAGCAAATTACAATTTGCTCAAGCCGCGCACACTAGTTTCATACGAAAATAAATCTTATTTTTGTGAGGTACATTTACCATTACATACCATCCATCCACTTCCATTCACTTATTTTTTGGTAAATAAGTGGGAAAACTGTTATTGCATTAGAGACGGAATTCACCTCCGAGCCGCCAGGTGAGGTTGTTATGGAGCCGAAAACTGCAGTAACAAATGCCCACGTATATTAAACGTCGTTTTTCAATACTCATTCACTTTTGAAGAATTATTAGGAAATATGTTTTTTCTTTTTTCTCGAAAACTGGTTCATAACGCACTACGATTAGGTTCAACATGCAATGTATTTTTCATTACTCATACTCTGAAAGTAGGTCTGAAGTTGCCTGAGGAGCGGGTTGAAAGTAATACTTTTCAGCCCTAGGGAGAATCGTTTTCAACTGACAGCTGTCAAATTATAAAAAAAAAATGGTTCATTTTTCTATTGAACCATGTTCCAACTTTCTATACAGCCACGATGTAAAATTGAAATAACATAAAGTTAAGTATTAATTAAAGAATAGATATATTTTAAATATCTTTATTATAATTAAGTTTCAACTATTTCTTTAAAATAACATAGATTTGGGAAAAATATTTACCATTTTTCGATGATGAAAATGAAAAATAGGTATTGGCTGAATAGCTGGCCGGCCACAGAAAAAAAAGCAAAATAGGTGGGAAAGCGGCAATAGGGTAGATGACACCATAAAACAATAATTCCAAGACACCTTTCTCTAAAAAAACACTTTATTTTGAGCCTGAAAACCCGATTTATTTTCAATTAATTGCCAAATTCGATTTTAGTTGCTTTGAAATCAATAAATAGTCGAGTCATTGAGTTGAATAAACAGTGACGTCACAGTAGGCTATTGCCATACAGAGTCTATTAGAGAACCGCGTTTTGACAGCTCTTAAAAAGTATCTCAATTGATTGGTGTGTCATCTACCCCATTCGAATTCAGATCTTCATTAGTTTTTTCGAGTTGTATGTTTTTTTTTTACTTTCCTTGTATTCGTAATGAAAAGCACAGTGTTTACCTCGGGTTAAAGACTTATTTAGTCCCTCGAACTATTAGCGCCCTCGCTTCGCTCGGGCACCAAACCCCGTCTCGGGACTAAATAAGTTACTTTCACCCCTAGGGTAACAATGTACTATTACACGCGGGGATTTTTTTATACACCACGTGTGCGGAGATAAAAATTTCCACAGATACAGATATTTATACAGACCTATACTTTGTTCAAACTGGTCCAATGCCGGCGTGATATATTTTTTAATCTCGCCAAAGATTATGCGTCTTCAAATATTTTTTGAATATTTAAAATAACTATTTACTTTGTGAAAAAATTAACATTTATTTGTGTTTTAAATTCAAAAATATTGTAATTCTCTATTTTTACATTTTTTTATTCATTACTAAAATACTTTTCGTTTTATTATTTAATTTCTTCGAAAGTGTATTGAAAAACCTTTTTTTGATATAAAATGGGCATTTGTTACTGCAGTTCTCAGCTACAACCTCACCCGTGGCTCGGGTGTGAATTGCGACTTGAACGCAATAACAATGTTTCCCCACTTACATAAAAATGTACTATTTCATTCTTTCTAATAATCGAATTTGTGCACTTTTTTGGAAAAAATATCTCAACTTTTAGAGTATAATTTATTTCTAAACTCACCCCATCATTTAGCGCTAGCCTTTTCCAGGAAATCCATCTTCAACCTTAATTCAATAAGAAAAAGTTGTTTTTGCAACGAAAATATCTCTTCCTTTTGTCTTAGCTCCATATTTAGAATCTTCATTTTGGCTTCATGCTCCCAAATGGCATGTTGCCTCTTCGCCGTGAAATAAAGTCTCTCTTCCTCCGTTGCAGTTCCACAATCATGTTTTATCTGATCCTCCATCTTCTCCTGCCGATCATGGCCATTTTTTCGTTTAATTTCGTCTAAATTACTCAAGTTTAAGGGAGTATTTGAAAGTTCGTTTAGTTTCTGTAAGAAGTTCTGTTGTATTCTTGCTTGTTCGATAGCTTGTAAGGGGTTAGTGAGTATCGGTAGGGGGGGCATTTGGAGGGGAGTAAGGGGTAGTTGTTTGTGCGAGGGAGGGGGCGTGGGGGAGGATTGGGGTATGATTTGTACTTGGGGCTCGAGGACGTTCGGCATCGTGTCTTCGCTTTCGTTCGTACTTGATAGTCGGCCGTTTGACATCTGGAATGTGTACGAAATGGGTTTTGTGAATAAAATTATTGTAGCAATATTTAAGACTAGCGGACGTCACGCGGTTTCACCCGCGTAGTTCCCGTTCCCGTAGGAGTACGGGGATAAAATATAGCCTATGTTACTCAGTAAAGACGTGGCTTTCTAATGGTGAAAGAATTTTTGAAATCGGCGCAGTAATTTTGAGTTTATTCATTACAAACATACATACACACACAAACATACAAATCTTTCCTCTTTATAATATTACTGTAGATTTCAATATGGGGCCAATATCTATAAGGTGTAAAAAGACTCTTAACGAAGCCGAGACGTACGTCTGTCCGTCATTGCGACCATTTTTTTGTTTGTGAAAGACTTGTGAAAAAGTTGGAACTTTGACCCCCAATATCTCCGTAACTAGAAGGTTCCCAGGTATGGTGTAGAGAAAAAAAATATCGCAATGACGAGGAGAACAAGTGCCTTTTGGCTTCGTTAAGAGTAATTTTACACCTTTTATCTGTGATTTATTAGAAAAAACTAGGGTGAAAAATCGCGGTAGGACTCAAATTCAATGTAACGCACTCAAAACATTGTGCTGATGGATACATTGAAAATGAGTCATGGAAGTATTTAAAAAAAAAACCGGCCAAGTGCGAGTCGGATTCGCGCACGAAGGGTTCCGTACCATTATTATCAAAAAAGGGCAAAAAAATCACGTTTGTTGTATGGGAGCCCCCCTTAAATATTATTTTTATTCTGTTTTTAGTATTTGTTGTTATAGCGGCAACAGAAATACATCATCTGTGAAAATTTCAACTGTCTAGCTGTCACGGTTCATGAGATACAGCCTGGTGACAGACAGACGGACAGACAGCGAAGTCTTAGTAATAGGGTTCCGTTTTTACCCTTTGGGTACGGAACCCTAAAAACATTAAAAATTCGTGGAAGTTTTTAGTGTTATATTTTTTCTTAGGAACTTTGACCTCCAATCTCTAAAGAACCTATCATTAGGGATTTTTTTAAACCTTTAGGCTGGGCGCAAATGGGCCACCAACCACAACCACCGGTAGCCAGCGACAAGCAGTTGACACGCTTTTTCATGTATTTTTTTTAAACTCGCCGCACACGTGTGGTCTGCGGCGGCCACTCGCTACAGGTCGCGGCACGAAACTCTAGCGCTGACCGTTATTGCGCAGAAATAAAAAATAAGAATGTCTTGGGGCGTGCGTTGCGTCGATTGGCTCTCCAGTCGTATAACATGCGCAGCTATCCCCTCCACGTTTCGTTCAGCGCTAGAGTTACGTGCCGCGACCTGTACAGCAGTGTCAGCGACTCGATAGCGCGCGACAGCCACCGGTGGCTGTGGTTGGTGGCCCGTTTGCGCCGAGCCTTAAGTTAATAAATAAAATATGGTGTTTGTTATACATAGCGTGAAGCACTCACGTTGACCGGCACGCAGTCGTCATCCTTCACGCTGTGGCCTCCGTCCGCGCTCGTCGTCGGGTCGCCGTCCTCGTCTGTGAATTACAATTTATCACCGTTATACAGTAATCACCATAATACCAGAAGAGCTCGTGGCTAAATAATAACAGCCGCTCCGATCTTTAGGTTAAGCCGCGCTTGCCTAGGTTGGTCTGTGCATGGGTGACCACCCATTACATACCGAGTTTCCTCTGTGCTTTGGAAAGCACGCTAAGCAGTTGGTCCCAGCTGTCATTTGTAGATCTTTGACAGTCGTTACAGGTAAGTAGTCAGTGGGCCAAAAAGTCTGACAACCAGTCTTACCAAGGGGTATCGTATCACCCAGTACTAACTGGGTTGTGGAGGTCAGATAGGCAGTCGCTCCATGTAAAATACTGGTTTTCAGCTGCATCCACATAGTTGGAAAAAGGCCCGACAGATGATGAGAATTTGTCATAGTTCCATCAATAGTGTAGTTCGCTCTAAAATGATCTTCTTGATAGTGCGAGCGAGAAAGAACGATCTTGGCTCAGGAAGCGGGGCACAGTGTTTTAGAAACCCCGATTTTGTCTCATGCCCTTTTTATTGCAAATATCGTTAGTTTATATCATTTCAAGTACTACAGTAAAAATCCGGCTTCGATATGACCTTTAGTTTTGATAAAAAAAAATCAAAAGTTTCCCTATAACCGGGTCATGAAAATCACAAAAAAATTAATATAAAATAAAATTGGCTGTTATTTAAAAATCCGATTATACGTCATGTTTACACTCATAACAAAAGACATTCTGCCCGTTTTTGTAATTTCTAAAGTTAATAGGTTATGAAATAACAACATTTTATTCGTATTTCTTTTATAATTTTTATTTCAAGTATAATGCCGTATTAGATCGAGATTTTTATACAGTACATTCTCCATACGCTCTTCTATCAATACTATAAATATCACGATCTAACTCCGCGTTATTCAAAAGTTATTAGTTATTTTACATTTTGCTTAGGGTTGTCACCTCCGAATATCCGGATACTTACAGTGTATTTATCCGGGGCAAAAATATTGTGGTTTAGGTAATAGTGTTACTTATAATATAAATAATTATTTTTTTTGTGATTTTCATGACCCGGTTATAGGGAAACTTTTGTTTTTTTTTTTATCAAAACTAAAGGTCATATCGAAGCCGGATTTTCACTGTAGTACTTGGAATGATATAAACTAACGATATTTGCAATAAAAAGGGCATGAGACAAAATCGGGGTTTCTAAAACACTGTGCGGGGGCAAAATTTTTATTTTGGCTGTCATCCTGTGCGCCCTTAATATTAAGAGAGGCGTTTCTAGCCCATGTAGAACCCGTGTGCAAACATTAGCCTAGCGCCCCCTAGTAAGCGCGCGGTCCAAATGGAATGGGTACAGCGTACAAGTAACAGCACGTCAAGTTACCACAAACTGACAAAGGACAATGGCGAGATCTTAGCTGAATTTTATTTGAGCGTCTAAAAGTGACTTATATACGAAGGCAATTCCATTATTTTTCGACGTTTTTTCAAAGTTTCACATCAACTAGATAAGGCCGGATAAAAAAGTTAAGATAATTGAAAAGTTATTTGATTTTTTCATCGAGGTTTAGTGTTGCCATTTTATATTTATTCTGCCAAGTGACAGTACAGCATTATTGTATTATAATCAGTTTTAGTTCGTTATTGTAATTAAACGGAGTAAATGAATTAACAATACTGTTTATTTCTAAGTAGAAGTGTTCCTTAAGGGAGGTAAAAATATTGGTAGTGTAAAAATTAATGAATAACTTTCAATTAATGACGGACAAACAGACTATTATCCTAATTAAAAAAAAATACTCGGTTTGACAACTGTTGTCAAACCAAGTTATATTTTTTTAGATTTGGGATAATAGTCTTTTGCCTTGTTGGTTGGTTGTTAGTAACAAACATGTCGCAGACGCTTGCGCATTGTCCTGAAAGAAGTAAAACAAATGAATCCACGTAGCTAAAATGCGCCGCATGCCCGCACAGCATGCGCCGAGGTGGGTTTGCACCTTATCTTCCTTGAATTGGAATTACCATAGAAATAACCTACAAAAGTTCATGACTGAATTTCTATTTATCTCGGCCTTCTTGGACAAAAATTCTTGCACAAACTAATTTAGAAGTTGACGCCGAGTTAAACAAGATATTTTTTATATAAAGACGCAATAATTTAATCTCAGCTAAATTAATGTATGGGCGGCTGCCATTGTCTTTTCCCCAATGGATAACAAACTCTATTGTTTGGAGATGAAGAAAAAATTCGTCGGTTTTGGATACCATGGTGTGCTAAGGCTTTTTTCGCAAAATTACGTGTAGCGAGCTGTAGAGCACAAAGTGTGGCACGCGCCACGCGTACTCACGCTTTTGAGAAATGCCGCGCGCTTGACGTTTGTCCATGGCAATTTGAATTTTATTTTCTATCCCAAACAGTTGAATTCGCATTATTCGCAATATGATTGTGGGCGTGTTTTCAAACGAATCATTGCCGCCGAGCGATGCGACAATCACTACTTACTACACCAAATATAATCTATACATATAATAAATCTGTAGAAAAATCGTTTTTGTACATCGAAAATATAAAAATATTTTGAAAAAAAATTGCGGGGGTGTTTAAGGATAATCAACAGAACTCATTTCCAGCATTTTTGGATTTTTTGTCTGTTTGTCTGTTTATCTGTTTGTCTGTTTCGATGATCAAGCATCACGCAAAATATACGAAACCAATATAGATAACTTTTATGAATAAAAATTGTGCGTATCTTGAGGTGTTATTTAGTTTTTGTTTCATCGTAATCGGTTAATTCTATCAAAAGATATATGAATTTAAAGTATTCAAGAAGAACTAATTATCAAATGTAAGATGCAACGACATCTATTGCACTAAAATAGTACTAATGCCTAAAAATGTGCTCACCAGATAACTTTTAAATCGACATAAAGGCTTTAAACAAAGTTATTATAGCATAAGGTACTCTAGATTAGTCTACATGACGAAACAGGAGGAAGTTCTCAATTCGACCCGTATATTTTTTATGTATGACCAATTGACCACGAGAGAAGCCCGCTAAGCATGATCCTTTTTTAGGGTTCCGTACCCAAAGGGTAAAAACGGAACCCTATTACTAAGACTTCGCTGTCTGTCCGTCTGTCTGTCACCAGGCTGTATCTCATGAACCGTGACAGCTAGACAGTTGAAATTTTCACAGATGATGTATTTCTGTTGCCGCTATAATAACAAATACTAAATATAGTCAATGGTACGGAACCCTTCGTGTGCGAGTCCGACTCGCACTTGGCCGGTTTTTATTTTAAAAGCGTAGGTAATAGGTATATCTCAAAGTTGGTCCCATTTAAAATTGAAAAATCGTTTGGGCTCATTTCCTTTTTTTTTTTCGGTTGGGAAATCATCAAATTAATGACTCCTCCCCCCGCTCTGGGCGGAGCAGGAGGGAGTGTCAGACTTTTACTGACTAAACCATTCCTAATTGTACGGTACCTACAGTACAACTTGGCAATTGAATTGGTGATTGTAGTCCTATTTTAAAATTAGCACAGACAATGTTACTGCCTATTTTGGAAAATATTCATAAATTGCTTTTAAAAACGATCAAGCGAATGGGCTGGCAGTACTATTACAATTACGATTGGGTTGGAGGGATCGGGATCTGCCATAAGCAGCGCCCGCAGCTCTTTTTCAATGACACCGAAGTTTCAGCTGCCCACGTCATCCTGGAATGCGAGGCCGTGGCTACCCAACGCAAACAAATCCTCGGAACGGTGAGGTCGCTCCGCGAAGCCTGTGAAAAACCCATCCATGTTCCTTCATCGCCCTTTGTGTTCCGGGGCAACCCCCGGCAGGCATCGGTCTTTGCTTGCGGACCCCTTCCTTTTGCTGACTCTCTTTGAGGCGCGCGTGGAACACGAACGCGCCGTGGACACGGCCTGTTGTCATGAGACGGACGGACGACGAGCTAGCCCATAGCCCACCCTCCATAGGCCCGCGCCTACGGCAGCCGGGAGGCACGTGGTGGCGCCCGCGACGGCGGCCGTGGGGCACTTGGTGACCCCCGACGCCCGGGGCGTCTCCAAAGGCGGCCGGGACGTGAGGTTCTCCCCCTCTCACGTTCCGCCATCTCCTTCTCTAGCTTGACTGCTTCACTCATTTCCTGCACCTTTGTTGAGAACTTTAAACCCAGCTAGAGTATGACTGTCATCGAAGGTCTAACGGTGGGAGACAGAAGGTAAAGGCAAACTTTTACTGCAGCTAAGTATATTGTTATTGGCCTCATTTCATGCACCTTTGATGAGAACTATAGACCTAGCTGGAGTATGACTGTCATCGGCGATCTAACGATGGAGACAGAAGGCGGTTGCAAGAGTTCCGCAACAGTTTACAGCAGCTTTATTGTGTCCCGGCTTATTTCATGCACCTTGATGAGAAATTTCAACCTAGCTGGAGTATGACTGTCATCGAGTGTCTAAGGATGAAGACATAAGGCTGTCGAGGCAAGCCCTTATTTGGAAAAACTAAACTAGATTATTTTAGCGATTAAAGCAAATATATCGGAGAAATTAAATTGTTACACACTTGATTCTATACTAATATTAATAATATGTAATAAGGTTTATTTAATGTTGAAAAAAAAAAAGTGAATACTGTAAAAGCCGCTCGCGCGCTCGTGGCGCGGCTTGCTTTGGTGTAATTCGACAAATATAAGAAGAGTTCCAGATGCTTTATAAAATGTATGCAAAGCGGAGCTCTTTTTACGTTGGCCATTGAAAGTGCCGCGGCCGGGCAACGCGCGAGCCGAGTGAGGGCTCCGTAGCGAGCAGCGCTCGGCGCCCCCTAGGACCGCTGCGCCCGTGTACAACACACCACAATACACACAACATAATATCGTTACATACCTTTAACGTCTAGAGGGTGTATGTTCTGCCAGAGCATGCCGTCTAGCAGCCCGGGCGGGTCCGACTGCGACTGCTGCAAACAGAACGAAACACATTAATATTAAAATTCTTTGAATGGGATATGTCTAATCCTATCCTAGCTAATATTATAAATGCAAAATAATGTAAGTTTTTTATTTTTACATTTACAATAAACATAATCGTTGGGAGGCAAATCCCCATACTTTGATCGGCAACAAAAGAACAACTACATTGTGCGTGGATTTCATAAGGTTATTTTGTTACAAAATTTTTTTTTTCTTTGACGTCACTACCGGCGTTATCAAGAACGACGCGTTTTGAGAGTGCGTTCCGTTTCACCAAAACATGCTACATAAAACAGTAAATTGTAAAATATCACTTATTTTACAATTAACTGTTTTATGTAGCATGTTTTTGGTGCTAACATAAACAGTAAATTGTAAAATAAGTGATGTATTAGCAACTTAGACAAGTGTACCACAATGTTTTTATGGGCTTAAACAAAGCATTTTTAATAAATAAAAAGAGTTTTGTATTTCATGCATATTCCCTATTAACTTAGGAGTTTGCTATTAACAATCGCGATATTAAGTATCATGAAATGCCATTTTTTAATTTGTTTGCAATGGGTAATCATGCTGGTGTATATGTAACAAAATCAAATCAACCTAATCCAATCTAATAAATCTTTTTTTTTATTTTATTTTTATTTAATACTAGCTGTTGCCCGCGGCTTCGCCCGCGTGCAGTTCGGTAACTGTCCCACTGAATCATACTAAAGGGATAAATAGTGTCCTACGTGTTAATTTAGGTTATAAACTATCCATGTGCCAATTTCATAATCATCACAATTTATTATTATCATCACAATCATCATCACTATCACAACCACCATCATTATCACAATCATTATCACAATCACCATCACTATCACTACCACCATTATTATCACAATCATTATCACAATCACCATCACTATCACAGTCACCATCATTATCACAATCACCATCACAATCTTCACCACTATCACAAACATTATCACAATCATCATCGCCATCACCATCACAATCATCATCACAATCAACATCACAATCCCCATCACCACCGCTATCACCATCACAATCACCGTCACTATCACAATCACCATCACCATCACAATAACCATTAAAATCACTATCACAATCACCATCATCGTTATCACAATCATAATCATCGTAATCACAATCACCATCACTATCACCATCACCATCACAATCACCATCACAATCAGCATCACAATCACCATCAAAATCACCATCACAATCTCAATAACAATCACTATCATCATTTTAACAATCATTATCATCGTAATCACAATCATCATCATCACAATCCCCATCCTCGTCATCACAATCATTATCATCGTTATCTCAATTATTTTCATCTTAATCACAATCATCATGATTACAATCGCCAACACTATCACAACCATAATAATTATCACAATCACCATCACTATCACTATCACAATCATAATCACCATCACTATCACAATCACCATCACCTTCACCATCACAATCACCTTCACAATAACCATCACAATCACTATCACAATCAATATTATAGTAATCACAATCACCTTCATCATTATCACCATTACTGTCACTATCACAATCGCCATCACCATCAAAATCACTATCACAATCACCATCATCGTTATCACAATCATCATCATCGTTATCACAATCATCATCATCGTAATCACAATCATTATCATCGTAATCAAAATCATTATTATAGTTACTACAATCACAATCTCTATCACTATCACAATCATAATCACCATCATTATCACAATCACCATCACCATCACAATCACCATCACAATCATCTTCACAATCACAATCACTATTATTATTTTAACAGTGATTATCATCGTAATCACAACCACTATCATCGTAATCACAATCATCATCATCACAATCTCCATCCTCGTCATCACAATCATTATCATCGTGATCACAATCATTATCATCGTATTCTCAATCATTATCATCTTAATCACAATCATCATGATCACAATCGCCATCACTATCACAACCACAATCATTATCACAATCACCATTACTATCACTATCACAATCACCATCACTATCACAATCGCCATCACTATCACAATCACTATCACAATCACCATCATCGTTATCAAACTCATTATCATCGTAATCAAAATCTTCATCACAATCATCATGATCATTATCACAATCATCATCGTAATCACAATCATTATCATCGTAATCACAACCATCATCATGACAATCAACATCATCATTATAACAATCATCATCATCGTTATCACAATCATCACAACAAATCAACAATAACCCTGTATAAAAGTTGAATCCGCTATCTTCTGGATCTCAAAATAAATGCCATTTTCAACATCAGCACCCCTGATAACCACGGTTTCGACACCCATATTGACTTTTAGACATTTCAACCCCATCGCACCCCAACAGGGAATGATGGTAATTCAGGTCCGCCACATTAAATCTTAAAATCGTTGTTTTTGTAATACACGCGACCCAATTCACCATACAAACAATACCTATGTTGAATCTCAGGCTTTGTTACCCCATTTCCCCCTTTAGGGGTTGAATTCTGAAAAAACCAAAAACACAAATGTTAACTCATTTATGGATAGGAGTACTCCTGTTAAGTTTCGAATAAAGTAGTCTAACTAATCTTATTTCCCCATGTAATCTTTGAACCCCCTTTTCAACCCCTTAGGGGTTAATTTTGAAAAATCCTTACTTAATGCACCCCTAAACCCCATAAAGAACGTATGTGCCAAATTTGGAACCTCCAGACTCAGTGGTTTGGGCTGTGCATTGATTTTTAGACTTTGTCACCCCTTTTCCCCCTCTTAGGGGTTGAATTCTGAAAAATCCTGAAACCCGTTTCTACTCATTTATCAATACGAGCACTACTGTAAAGTTTCGAATAAAATAGACTAACTAATCTTGTTTCCCCATACAAACTTTGGAGCCCCGTTTAACCCCCTTAGGGGGTGAATTTTGAAAAATCCTTTCTTAGTGCACCCCTAGACCACATAAGGAACCTACTTGCCAAATTTGGAATCTGTAGACCCAGCGGTTTGGGCTGTGCGTTGATAGATGAGTCAGTCAGTCAGTCAGTCAGTCAGTCAGTCAGTCAGTCAGTTTCTTCTTTTATATATTTAGATATAATCTCAACCTTATTAATAATTATTAATAAGGTTGAGTTTAAGATTACCAATTTGGAATTGAGTAGATATTATGGTACGCCCGACACGCACTTGGCCGGTTTTCATTAGTTAAACAAATTAATTAAAAGAATGACCTAGACAAACAGTTTTTTATGTTAAGTGATCGGTCTAAGAGAGCGTAAGTGGATTAACGTGTGCTTTTAATTTGATATCTATTCTTAACATGCATAAGGTCAAGTTTTGCGTCATACGTCTTCAGGTTCTTAGATTACCTATACAGGGTGTTACAGAAAAGCGCAATACCTCTTACGTGGTGACCATCAAACTGGACAACTTTCCATAGAGAACATGGGTAAAAAAAAATATTATGGGAAGTTATTTTTTTTTATTGACCGTTTGTGAAGTATTGCGCTTATTTGTTACACCCTGCCGTGTGGTATCCGGCAGAGTAGAATCGAACCAACCCATTACACTCACGGGTGTCGTATAAGGCGAATAATGTCTGAGGCAGAACACCTTGCGCCTCCGTAGACCAGAGAATGGGCAGCAGCGTTTTCTGTTAGTCTTTCATCACTGCGATCTCCAATCCGCCTGCCAAGCGTGGAGATTACGGCAAATTCCTTCCATCATGGGAGAGGCTTATGTCCAGCAGTGGACGTTATGGGCTGTTGTTGTTGTAGGGCTTTCGTACTTGTAACTCTTGTACTAGTAACTTGGAGGGTTGTATTGATGATTTTGATGATTATTATTCTGTAACTAAATACGTCTTACAGCTGCGAATAATATTTTAATCAACATACACCCTGGTACTGGCCTGCAACTTGCAAAAAACGCAAGAAAATTTGAATTTCGCGGGCTGGTATTCACCTTAAGATAGACTATTTCCCTACTAGTGCGAGCGAGACAGACTATTAATTCCCTTTAGCAATAGTCTCGTCTTATGACAGTCGTGACTATAGTGTGCGCTCAGCCTTAAGGGGACTGACGGTCATTTATTTATTTATTACAAAAAAAAACCACAGCTCTTTACAATTTTAACCTAAACTATTTTAAATAATCCAACAGCCAATTAAGGCCCCTAGCAGACGGCGTATTTTAAACGCGCAGATGACGCGCCTATACACATTTCAAACGAGATTTGAACGCAACCTTGTAACCTAAGCACACGGGGCGATCGTGAAACGCGCGTCTACTGCGCGTATACGCGCAGATACAGCGATACCGACGCGCTGTAGCCACTCGTAGCTTCCGCGTTTTGCTCAGAGACTCCTCGTCAGTTGTACAATGGCGTCGGTTGAGACAACACTGCTTACACTGGTTTTGACCCTTTGTACGCGCTTCAAACGAGTTTCGAACGCGCTTCACTCGCGCGTTTGTATTTATAAAAACGCATAAATTGGCATCTACGGCGCAGAAAACGTCACGCGATAAAAAAAACCCTGTGTTAGGCTGCGTTTCCACCAGAGTTGAGCGAGGATGCGTAGCGAGGGATGTGTGTGGAACTAACCAATCACATAGCTAGAATACCTCAAGCAGTGAAAAAGAAACGACATTATTATTGGTTGGTTTCACACACATCTCTCACTACGCATACTCGCTCATCTCTGGTGGAAACGCAGTCTAAGGGGCCTTAATATCATGACATGAGGTACTACAATGTAAAGGCGACTGGAGCCCGCGAAGCTTATCAATCACACTATAATATTATACACGGTTAATATTAGGTCGTTTTGGAGCCGAAAGCTATAAACTCGATCATCGAACTCAAAACGATTGAGACTATTTAAAAAATAAAAAAGTCTCAATCGTTCAGAGTTCGTTGATCGAGTTTATATGGCTTGGGTTCCAGAACGACCTAAAAATAATGGTGTAGATGCGACAGTTTGTATGTGTGTAAGTAGGTCCCTTTTTTTGTTCGTTTTTTTTTTAATGTGAAAGAGGACCCAAGACTTGTGACGAATTTACACATATTTTTTTATGCATGTGGCGAATACACTTTCAATGTATGAAGTTTACAAAATGTGACGAATTTACTTTGTGGCGAATGTACAATAATCCTCATAAACAACTCGCAATAACTTCAGTTTTTCCGTGATCTTGGTGCTTCTAACAGAGCCGAAATATCGGGAAATCACAACAAATACTTAAACGTGGTAAATATCTCGCTTCTAGTGAGGCCTCGGACACGAAGTCAGCGGGAGCGGCGAGCGGCGTACGAGCGGTGCCCGCGCGTATGCATTGACGTAGGAATTTACATCTTCTTTTGCCCACAATAAATCACACTTTAGGAAGGAATTAGTATCAAAAAGATGTTGTCGTCGCTGTTTAGACGTTGCGTTCGCGAATAAACATACTAATTTCTCGTAACACAACACTACGCCGCTTTAGCGCGATCTGACTTCGAGACCGGGTACAGCGGCGCCGCTCCCGCAGACTTCGTGTCCGAGGCCTTAAGGCGACTACAGGAGCTAAATTAGCAACTCTATTTGTGGTGGTTCAAACTTCGTTTGAAAAACTGTTAGAATAAAGTTCTAATCAGCTTGCACTACAAAGTGGTTGTTATGTCAGTCACTGCGGCCGAATAGTACGAAATTAGTGTTTTTTTTCGATTTACAAAAAATCTATTGATTGGACTAAAAAAATAAAACACATAAGACCTGCTTTATAGTTAGTTCAGTTAGTATGCAAAGTTTCATGATCTAATTTGAAGTACTTTTTGAATATCAGCGGTTTATTGTTCGATTTGGAGGTAACTTTGATTTTTTTTTCTATCGGGAAAAGTTTATGGAATCGTGTTTTCGTCACACATAGGACTTAGCATTAATCCTCAACTTTACCATATATTTACTTCAAAATTAATGCTGCAGTATTTTAGGCGTAACGGAGGATCATGCTAAGCCATTTGAGGTAGTATAGGCCCTTATTGAAAGATAGGTCAGTTTAAGATCCAGTAGGTGATGTACTACCGAGGACACTCCCGCCTGATCACCACTAAGCAAATTTTTGCTTGCACTTACAACATAGAAACGCTCTCTAGCCCCGCCATGTTGACTTTTTATAGAAATAATGAATGAAAAGATACCGAATCGGCCGAGCGCACTGACGACGCACGCCAAACGAGAGTTATTGTTATTTTGCGCGCCAAAGTTGACGCTTTCTTAATAGGACTAAACTTTAAGTGTACGGCCTGAGGGCTGAGTGCAATAGCGTCGGGCGGCGCGTTTTGCGGGGCGTCGAGCTGCCTACCGGCGCGGCGGGCGTCTACTGTGGCCACTCACGTATAAATGTATGTGTTTGACATGAATGCTGCACGCGCCGCCCCGCCGCACGCTCGATTCGAGCGGCCACTGTGTTCGTACACTAAGGGGGCGTGGCTCGGCGCCTCCGCATGATTTAAGCGAAAAATATTTCAACTGATCAGGCGGAAAATAATGTACCTACTGCGAAGCTGGGGTCTGTCACTAGTATCTCAATACATTAAACGCGTGTGTCGCTAACCTGAGTGTCATGCGCACGCATCTTGCACTTCTTCTTGTAGTTCTCGTACCACATCTTGACCTGCGCAGGAGTGCGCGGCCGGTCGCCGCCGCACCTTTTGTTAACCTCCTCGCATATTGTTGACCACACCAACTGGAGATTAAGAGAGAAATGGTGGTTAACATGTATTATGGAAATGTTTTTTACACGACTGTCAAGTGTTATAAACTTCACTACATAATTATTATAAAATCCTCAGTCGCGTCTGTATGTCTTTTCGCGATAAACTCAAAAACTACTGCATCAATTTTCATGCTGATTTCACCAATGGATAGAGATAGAGTGGTTCTCGAGGAAGGTTTTAGTAGATAATTCGTCAAGTTTTTGTATACATTGACAAAAATATAAATAATGATATTTGTTGGAGGTGTCGGAAAAAAAATAAGCCGTCTGGGAGCTTTACTTTTGGTCGCGATAAACGATAAACATTTATTTTATTCTGTTTTTAGAACTTGTTCTTAGAGCCGCAACAGAAATACATCTTCTGTGAAAATTTCAACTGTCTAGTTATCACGTTTCATGAGATACAGCCTGGTGACAGACAGACAGACGGACAGTGGAGTCTTAGTACTAGGGTCCCGTTTTTACCCTTTGAGTACGGAACCCTAAAAACTAGCGACCCGGTCCGACTTCACACGGGTGCAATGTAACATATATACATATAAACCTTCCCCTTGTATCACTCTATATATTTCTGAAAACTGCATTAAAATCCGTGGCGTAGTTTAAAAGATCTAAGCGTACAGACAGCGGCAGCGACTTTGTTTTATACTACGTATAGATTCTATTTGGGTGGTTTCCGAATGATATACTTACTGAAAACGTGGTAATTGTTGAGCGTCGATGCCTCTTCTATAGTTGGTGCCAATTAAGATGAGAATAGCGGTCATTGACCCACCTACATTTATTAAACTTCTTAACTTTGTAAACCAAAAATAACCCTGTTCAAGTCTAGAATCGTCATCTATCGTGATCTTCAACATTTTTTGTAATGAAAAACGATACATGGATATTTGTTTTGGCTCGTACGAAGAGATATTAGGGAAAGGGCAATGACCGCTATTCTCTTCTTAACTGGCACAACAAGACCCTGTATTGTATAGATTTTGAACTAAATTTCTTAGGGTTATTAAACCTGTGGCTTCAGCTTGGGCCGATTAATCAGCTTCGACTTCGGCCAGAAATCGACCTTCGGCAATAACCGGGCTCAGTTCATCTACTTACTCAAAAATTCATGTTGATCCAGA
Source organism: Xestia xanthographa (assembly GCA_905147715.2). Taxonomy (NCBI): domain Eukaryota; kingdom Metazoa; phylum Arthropoda; class Insecta; order Lepidoptera; family Noctuidae; genus Xestia; species Xestia xanthographa. Next base: position 16,234,143 of record LR990670.1, read on the forward strand.
ATTTTATTCAACCGCCAACCGCTCATAAAACCAGACTTGGACGGGCTACTACTAAGAAATTTCTGATGTTCCAAATTCTATAGGTTATACTAGTGGCGTAGCTACGTGGGGGCGGTGGGGGCCATGGCCCCAGGCGGCATACGAAAGGGGGCGGCAGGAAGCGCCAATTTATTAATTTGGAAAATGTTAAAAAAATATTCGAAATCGCGAGCGTGATAAAAAAATGTTGATATGCAGGGTGATTGGTAATTGGGTGCAGGTCTTCAAACGGGTGATACCATTAACACCTTGTTTGCTACAATTTTGACTCCGATAACTCGGGGTCCCAACCAGATGGTTTTTGGGAAACCGAACTTTTAAAGTTATTTTGAAATGTTTAAAACTCTTATAGTTCGATTTCTCAAAAACCTCCCAATTTAGACCCCAGGTTATGGGGGTCAATAAAAAACAAGGGGCGGCGCTGGTCGGCCCCAAGCGGCGAAAACCCGCGCTATGCCACTGGATACATAACAAACACAGGCAAACCCTAGTTAATGAACTAGTACAATGTTACAATAACTGCGCATAAAATAAAACATGACACCTAACACAAGCAAGTAACTCTACACTTGCATAGTTTTGTATTATTGCTGAGAAGGCAATATTAACATTGCGTCGACATTGCTGAATAAGCATTCATTGCCTCGTGGCACTTATTATTGTTAAATTATATTGATTATAGATGACCTAAAAGTTGTTATTTCATCTTATTTCTTTTAATTTATTAAGACTAAGGACTAGAAACTCACGTCTACAGTCATTTGTCTAGCCTTTTCCCAACAATGTTGGGGTCGGCTTCCAGTCTAACCAGATGCAGCTGAATACCTGTATTTTACATGGAGCGACTGCCTATCTGACCTCCACAACGCAGTTAGTACTGGGGAATACGATACCCCTTGGTAAGACTTGTTGTCTACTTTTTGGGCCACTGACTACCTGTAACGACTGTCGAAGATTACAAAACGTCAAACGAATTAACGAGCTTTCCGAGGCACGGAGGAAACTCGGTATGTAAGGGTGGTCACCCAGCCACAGACCAACCTAGGCAACCGCGGCTTAACCTAAAGATCGACACGAGCGGCTGTTTTTATTTAACCACGAGCTCCTATAAAGGGTGTAAAACACCTCTTAACGAAGCCGAGAGGCACTTGTTTTCCCCGTCATTGCGATCATTTTTTTGTTCTACACCATACCTGGGAACCTTCTAGTTACGAAGATATTGGGGGTCAAAGTTCCAACTTTTCGATAGGTTTTTTAATACAAGTTTTTAATGTAAGATTTTTACTTTAAACACCTCCACGACCCCCTTACTATTCAATCCATCCATCAGCACAATTGTTTTGAGTGCGTTACATTGAGTTCTACCACAAGACATGATTTTTCACCCCAAAAAAAAAGTCGTTTCCCAGCAATAATGTTTGCGTAAAGTTACTTAGTTTGATGTACAGAATGCTTGGTTGACGGCTTCGTGATGAGGTCTTTTACACCCTATATGATAACATCCTACAACCTTCAATGAAATCTTTAAGACGTGGTTAAACCTGTGCCACCTCGGAAGCATTTACTAACGAATAGATATCATATCTTTTTTCGTTAACCTGTTACTGATATCAAGCGATAATCTTTACGTAACTACCTACTGTCGATAAGGAGATTATTTTTATCAAATAATCGTATCTTTTATATCTTATAAACAATATTGGGATATCAATGGCGAGGAATTTAAATTTGGTGGGTGGTCAAGGGTTCAGATAAAATCTAAATTTAACTAATATTGTTAAGGCGATTATATGAGCTAAATTAGCAACTCTATTTGTGGTGGTTCAAACTTCGTTTGCCTGTTAGAATAAATTTCTAATCAGCTTGCACTACAAAGTGGTTGTTACGTCAGTCACTGCGGCCGACTAACGCGAAATGAGTGGCTTTTTGCGATTTACAAAAAATCTATTGATTGAACTAAAAAAATTAAACACATAAGACCTGCTTTATAGTTAGTTCAGTTAGTATGCAAAGTTTCATAATCTAATTTGAAGCACTTTTGAATACCAGGGTTTATTGCTCGATTTGGTGGTAACTTTGGAATTTTTTTCTATCGAGAAAAGTTTATGGAATCGTGCGTGTGTACTTAGCATTAATCCTCAACTTTACCATATATTTATTTCAAAATTTATGCTGCAGTATTTTAGGCGTAACGGAGGATCATGCTAAGCCAAACGAAATTTGAACCACCACAAATAGAGTTGCTAATTTTAGGGATAGAAGGGCCTAAAGCCGTTGGTCTCAGCTGTCATTTGTAGACCTTTGACAGTCGTTACAGGTGGCTCGTACTAACTGGGTTGTGGAGGTCAGATAGGCAGTCGCTCCATGTAAAATACTGGTATTCAGCTGCATCCGGTTAGACTGGCCGTGTGGTATCCGGCAGAGTAGAATAGAACCAACCCATTACACTCACGGGTGTCGTATAAGGCGACTAATGTCTGAGGCAGACCACCTTGCGCCTCCGTAGACCTGAGAATGGGCAGCAGCGTTTTCTGTTAGTCTTTCATCAGTGCGATCTCCACTCCACCTGCCAAGCGTGGAGATTACGGCAAATTCCTCCCATCATGGGAGAGGCTTATGTCCAGCAGTGGACGTTATGGGCTGTTGTTGTTGTTGTTGATTAGACTGGAAGCCGATCCCAACATAGTTTTGGTCATCTGATGATGTCCTGTGCGGGCTAATAAATCCTTTTTGTTTCTTGCTTTCATTACCTGTTTGCTCCTGTTGGTGGCGTTGTTGGAGCGTCCCTGTCGCAACACGTCCCTGTGGCGGGCGAACAGTTCGAGAACTGTTCGCTTCTCCAGTTCGGTGAAGTTCTTTGAGCGCTCCTTGTGGCCGCGGCGGGCGCGGAACGATGTGGCTGTGCTGCGTGTTGACATATCACTTTCATTACCTGTTTGCTTCTGTTGGTGGCGTTGTTGGAGCGTCCCTGACGCAACACGTCCCTGTGGCGGGCGATCAGCTCTAGAACTGTTCGCATCGCCAGTTCGGTGAAGTTCTTTGAGCGCTCCTTGTGGCCGCGGAACGATGTGGCTGTGCTGCGTGTTGACATATCACTTTCATTACCTGTTTGCTCCTGTTGGTGGCGTTGTTGGAGCGTCCCTGTCGCAACACGTCCCTGTGGCGGGCGATCAGTTCGAGAACTGTTCGCTTCTCCAGTTCGGTGAAGTTCTTTGAGCGCTCCTTGTGGCCGCGGCGGGCGCGGAACGATGTGGCTGTGCTGCGTGTTGACATATCACTCTGGGGAAAAGGGAAAACAGACTTTCAATAAAGATAGGTAGAGTACGATATTGCGTTTCTTGGTCGCAGAAAATAAAGACATTGAAATCTTTTACTAAAAGGCAGTGCGAGAAAAGGACGGCTATAGCTATGAACTAAGTTAGAGATGTCAAACTAGTTTATGCCTTGCGCTTCACTGTGTTTTTAGTCGACATGTTTTTACGTGCACCCTTCATTTGTATGGAAATATTAATTCAAACTAAATTTGACAGCTCTAAATAACATCCACCTCTTTCTCCTTTTATTAGAGAGAAAAAGATAGCAATAAAAATAAATTAAGTTTAATTTGTACACAACAGAATCGACACCAATATATAGTTAATTAACCCTAAAAGTGCTTTCGCCATACGCTATTCATAGTTATTGTTTGGCAAAATAGAGTATGGAAAAAATGAGGGCGTTGTTAGCGACTTTCTGGCAACCCTGAGCAGTGACAATCCAATGACATTGCCGAGTTTGACAGAAAACGCGGTATTGCCAGTTGAAAATTTGTAGGTCCAACTGTCACCGCGTCAGGCTCTTTTTTGCCAAGCTGTAAGTTTTTTAATTATTCACACAGGCATAATTAAGTTTGATCACTAACATGTACCTGAGAAAGTAGATATACCTACATAAATTGTTCTTTATAAGGTTGATTGGCCGTTCTCTACTTCCGGCGGATACTAAGTACAGTTAGTAACAAAATTAATCAATCTCGTTATACAGGGTGTAAACAGACGTTTCGCGAAGCCGTCAACCAACAAATTAAGTAACTTTACGCAAACATTTTTTCTGGGATCGACTTTTTTTTTGGCGTGATAAATCACGTTTTTTCGGTAGAACTCAACGTAACGCACCTAAAACATTGTGCTGATAGATGGATTGAATAGTACAGGGGTCATGAAGGTGTTTAAAGTAGAAATCTTACATTAAAAACATGTATTAAAAAAAAAAACTTATGAAAAAGTTGGAACTTTGACCCCCAATATCTCCGTAACTAGAAGGCTCCCAGGTATGGTTTAGAACAAAAAAAAATGATCACAATGACGGGGAGAAAATACATTATACAATTGCATACAATACAGTTTTAAATACATGTTTTTAATGTTAAAACTTTAGTTCAACTACCTCCTCGGCCAGCACAATGTTTTGAGTGCGTTACATCGAGTCTCACCGTAAAACGTGATTTTTCCCATCATTTATTTTTGCGTGCAGTTACTTAATTTGATGTCTTACGGCCATTTTCAGTAACTTACTAGCCGGTTTCGGTAGGTTGCTATCTCTGTCAGTTTGACATTTAGCTTACGGGCCGTTAGAAACAAAACGTCACAGAAAAGCTTTCTTTGATTTTTCTATGAATCAAGTGACAGGTAGGTGACGCGGATAGGATATTCTTTGTTTATAGAAACACCGATAGCTACGGAAGAAGGCACATTAACCAACAGTTATACGTAAGTAAGTTGTAAAAAGTTGTGTGGCCGTGTGGTATCCGGCAGAGTAAATAATATAATTTCTGTTAGTCTTTCATCACTGCGATCTCCAATCCGCCTGCCAAGCGTGGAGATTACGGCAAATTCCTCCCATCATGGGCTTATGTCCAGCAGTGGACGTTATGGGCTGTTGTAGTAGTAGTGTAGTAAGTTGGTAAAAAACGGCTGTTAGTCTGCCTGTCTGTTTTTCTGTCACGGCAATATTTCAGAAACTTTCAATGCTACAGATATTTGGAATAAATCATCATCAATCAGCCTATTAATGTTCCCCCCGCTGGGACACAGGCCTCCTCTCTATGAGAGGGAATGGGCTATAGTCTACCACGTTGGTCCAGTGCGGATTGGTAGATGTCACATATCTTCGAATTGTTTGGTTCTAGGACATGCCGGTTTCCTCACGATGTTTTCCTTCACCGTTTTGAGAGCAGTGGTGATGAAATAAATTACACAAAGTAATGCGCCTGTCTGGGCTCCAACCCACGACTTACTGATAGTAAGTCGGGGCCGCCGTTTGGAATAAATAATAATAGTAAATTCCAATAAACTCAAAAAGGTATTTGAACCTATAAAAGGTATCTATCCGAGTCCATTGACCGCTAAGTACCCAGTCACTAGTAGATTCATTACAGTAGTAGTTCTTGATTTTCCGACCATTTTTAATGTGATGTCATAAATCGTAAATGTCGTTAGCAATACATTTATGTGTGTAACTGTACCGGCGATTTTAACATTATTTTAAGTAGTAGTAGATTGATACAATAAAAACGGGTGATTCCTGAGTGTTAAACTAGTATCAGATGAAATAAGGATGGCACTAAGAATATTCTTTAAGGCTATATATAAAATAAACGTTACTTTCTTCAAAGGTTAAGCCGTGCTTGCCTAGGTTGGTCTTTGGATGGGTGACCACTCATCCAATCATTATTACATACCGGTTTCTGCCGTGCCTAGGACAGCACGTGAAGCAGTTGGCCCCGGCTGTCATTTGCAGATCTTTGACAGTCATTACAGGTAGTCAGTTACCCAAAAAGTCTGACAACCAGTCATATCAAGGGGTATCGTAATACCCAGTACTAACTGGGTCGTGGAGGTCAGATAGGCAGTCGCTCCATGTAAAATACTGGTATTTAGCTGCATCCGGTTAGACTGGAAGCCGACCCCAACATAGTTGGGAAAAGGCTAGGCAGATGATGGATATTTGTATGGAGAATCGCAGTCCCTGTCCCCTTTTAAGACATTAAGATGGTTATCTTGACTGCGTACCATTTGATATAATAACAAAAGTTCTAACGATCACATGACCTAATTTCATTTTATATAATTGTTTTCGTATAACGATGAAATGATATAATGAATTATTGATATAATTTCAGTTTACCGAAATTAGGTAAACTGAAATTATATCAATAATTCATTATATCATTTCATCGTTATACGAAAACATATGGTTATATATGGTTTAATTTTTTTTTATATAATGCACATTTGAATTAATATTTAGTTAGTATAATATTTAGTTGGTATAATGTATGTGTCGTCTAGTGTTATTAGCCGTTCATTCAACCGCCTAGCTAATGTTTAAATGAGGTAATTATTAATGTTTAGATGAGCTTATAACAGTATGAAGTTTCCTGATATTTACTTATTCATTACAGAATTTTTGCTAAAAATGCGTAAATATGAAAATTAGATCAAATGAAAATTAAATCAACTAAAGGTTATATAAAAAGAGCATTATACAAATTAAAAATTATACAAAATGAACGTTATACTGTATGTTATTAGAGCAAAAGAAGTTTATATGAAATGTAACATTAGATCACATGAAATTAGGTTATTTTGTTTTTATAGCATATGAAAATTATATCATGTGGACGTTATTTCAAGTGATAATATACTATCTGTTATTATACCATATATTACACACCCGTTTATCTTATAAGTAGTATCTATTATCTTGAGTGTGCCAACCCTAACAGGCCGTTTGTATTTTAATTTATGTTTACTAGAAATTGGGCCTTGTAGAACCTGTTTAGTGATTTCTAATGTATTTTACTACATGAATACTACATTATTAAGCTAAAACATGTTGTAGCGAAATAAAAGTCTAGAGATATTCGCTACTGATTAAATACTTAAATTTTGTAAAATAAAAATCATCATTATCAGCCTATAATGTTCCCACTGCTGAGACACAGGCCTACTATCTTACTACATTATTAAGCTAAAACATGTTGTAGCGAAATAAAAGTCTAGAGATATTCGCTACTGATTAAATACTTAAATTTTGTAAAATAAAAATCATCATTATCAGCCTATAATGTTCCCACTATTGAGACACAGGCCTCCTCTCTATGAGAGGGAATGTGCTATAATCCACCACGCGGGCCCAGTGCGGATTGGTAGATGTCACATGTCTTCGATTTTTTTTTGGTTTTAGGACATGCCGGTTTCTGCACGATGTTTTCCTTCACCGTTTTGAGATCAGAGGTGATGAAATAAATTACACAAAGTAATGCGCCTGCCTGCCTGGGTTCGAGCCCACGACACTGTTCGTAAGTCGGGGCCACCATTGGGCCACCGTTGCTCTCTAGTCTCGGCCCGACATCAAATTAACATGAAAATTAACATTTTACGTTAATTGCATGTCATCGAGGCTTAAAGGTCTCTAGTTATCTGTGGATCCTTTAACGATTGTGACCGATTTGATTTAAATATTTTGAGATTTTAATAGCAGATGTTAAGATTATATAAATTCCTGAATATTCAAGTTTAGTAAATATTACTAAACTTGAATATTGAGGAAATTAATTTTAGGAATTATTAAATATGAAATTAATAATACTTATTCATGAAATATTCTGCAGCATGCCGGACAAACTGAGGGCCAAAATTGCAGGAAACTGGTGCCCTGACACAGTGAGGCGGGGTCGCGGTAGGCCATGAAGGAGATGGCGGGACGAACTAGACAGGTTCCGTCCGAACTGGAAGGAGGACGCGCGGGTACACGAGAAGTGGGAGGAGTGGAGGGAGGACCTGCCCAGGACTGGGACAGAGCAGACTAGAAAAAAGAAATATATACAGCACACATACAAGCATTCTGTACATTTACGCAAAAATTATTGCTGGAAAACGACTTTTTTTGGGGTGAAAAATTATGTTTTGTGGTAGAACTCAATGTAAAACGCACTCAAAACATTGTGCTAACGGATGGATTTAATAGTACGGGGGTCGTGGAGGTGTTTAAAGTAAAAATCTTACATCAATAACATGTATTTAAAAAAAAACTTTGACCCCCAATATCTCCGTAACTGGAAGGTTCTCAGGTATGGAGTAGAACAAAAAAATGATCGCAATGACGGAGAGAACACTTGTTCTCTCCGTCATTGCGATCATTTTTTTGTAGCCGAAAGGCACTTGCCTTTCGGCTTCGTTAAGAGGTGTTTTACACCCTTTATTCATGAAAAATTATAATGGACGTCGGATCCAAAAGAATCAGAGATGTCTGATGAGATGACAGTAATAGAGAAGTGTGGAAGAAGAAGATATGTTGCGCCGACCGCAAATGAATTGGGATATGGGGAAGAGAATGATGATGGATTGAAAATAATCAATATTTAGAAAGAAGTCTGAAAGGACCGCAAATAGGCCTGTGTACTGAAAAAATCGAATTAGTCCGTCAGTTAAGATACTAATAATTATAGACCTGTATCCGTGTTGCCGGTTTTTAGCAAGGTGTTTGAAAAAGTAATGCTGAATCAAATGCTCAATCATTTTAACACCAACCAAAATTTTAACCGATCAACAGTATGGTTTCACCAAGGGACGTTGTACGGCTGACGCCGGTGTAACCTTATTAAAGCACATATTTACTGCGTGGGAAGAGTCTCAAGATGCCATAGGAATATTTTGTGACCTTTCCAAAGCATTTGATTGCGTAAATCACGACACATTACTTTTGAAACTTGAGCATTACGGATTAGGTCAACTTGCACTTAGTTTGGTAAAATCATATTTGAGTGATAGACAACAACATGTTCAAATAAATGGTGTTAACTCACAGGGTTTAAAAGTAGTAATGGGGGATCCGCAAGGCTCAATATTGGGTCCTTTCCTCTTTCTCGTCTATTTAAATGATCTACCCTATTTATTGAAAAACCAACCTCAAAATATGGTGTTGTTTGCTGATGACACTTCCCTAATTTTTAAGATAAATAGACGGGCCCAAAATCTAGATGACGTGAATAATGCCCTACTTCAGGTCCATAATTGGTTCACAGCAAACAATTTAGTATTAAATGAAAAAAAAACTAAATGCATAAGATTTGCTTTACCCAATGTTAGAAGTAGTGATTGTGAAATAATATTGAATAAAGAGAAACTTGAATTCGTAGATAAAACGGTTTTCCTGGGGATTACGCTTGATTCAAGGCTACAATGGGGTTCTCATTTAACATCCCTTGCGGCGCGGCTAAGTTCAGCGGCATATGCTATTAGAAAAATTCGTCAATTTACTGATGTAGATACCGCTAGACTGGTCTATTTTAGTTACTTTCATAGTATAATGTCTTATGGCATTTTGCTATGGGGACGGGCTGCAGATATTGAGTCTATATTTATTCTGCAAAAAAGAGCCATCAGAGCCATATATAATCTTCGTAGGCGCGATTCTCTAAGGGAACTGTTTAAGGATATTGGCATCATGACGGTACATTGTCAGTACATCTACGAAAACATAATGTACGTCAGAAAAAATCTGCACCTTTTTGGTAAAAGAGGTGATAGACATAATTACAGTACTAGAAATAGGGACCAACTCGTTCAGCCAGGCTTCAGACTCGCTAAAGTAGACTCATCTTTCATGGGGTACTGTTTGAGATGCTATAATAAAATTCCACAAAGTATTCTTGAACTGAATGAGACGAAATTTAAAACATGTATCAAACGCACACTATGTAAGCAAGCTTATTACAAGTTGGGCGATTATATCGCTGATAAAAATGCGTGGCTCAATGCTGGTCCTGCTCCACATGGACAGGGGCGCATAAATTGATAGCATTAAATAGAATTGTTGGAGCTGCTGAAGATTGTACAACTATCTTTGCATTGTATAGAATCAATCTCTAGTATTATATAATCGCATAGCCCATATTGTGTGAGTACTATGTACTAGAAAGCTATCATTCACTGAAATCCTACGTTTTTATTTTTATTTCTTGACTTGAATGTGCCCTGGCGGTTGAGAGTATGTCATGCTCACTCTAATGTCTCGCTGATGGTGGCGCGTGTGTTGGATCATTTAGTTCCCTTCGAAATGGTTGAGCTGAATGGTGCTGATCCATGCGTCATGTTCGTGAACGGGCGCTGTCAGTTGCGACTGGTCATCTCTTAGTTGCCATGGCTTATTTGAATGTTTATTTTTTAATTGTATTTTATTGTTTTTACTATGGACACTTTTAACGTGCACATCTTGCTACATTGTTCTCACATAATATACCATCTTAACATGAATGATGTAACCAAGATTTTGTAACAACATTTTGATTTAAAAGAGTGTCCATGGAGTTTCTTGCCCGTTCTTCTCCATAGAGATCTACGCTAGGGAATGGGCAACTACAGTACTTTCACAGTTTTTATGTCTTGTGATTGTGACTGTAGCTACATTTAATTTTCATTTTTGTTTCGACAATTCAAAAGTGCCTGGAACTGGCCTACTTGAAATAAATGCTTTGATTTTGATTTTGAGTTAGATAATCAAAAAATATTTGACCCGTATTTTTTATTTTGTTACGTAAACCAAAATTGACGAGATACGACGCTTTTAAAATTCTCAATACGTCACGCTGTGCTATAATTTTTAGTGCGTTGTGACTCTCGAGTTTTGATGCGTTTTATCTTTGTCAATATTCATTGATTTACAAAAACAAAAAATACGTGTCCATTATTTTACAACACTCTAACTGACGGACTAAATAGATTTGCAATTTATTGATGGTGAGAACTAGCCTATTGTAGAAAAAGTACAGGTGTTCTTAAAATATATTGTACGTGAAACCTTTAAAAAAGCGACCATAAAAAATTCTAAGACCTAGCTGTTTCTTGATTGCACGTAATAGCTAATTATTTTTTACATTAAAAATCGGCAATAGCCTATCTACAACAAGCCAAAATGGGAACCGAGAGATCGTGATCGTATAATTCCAATCATTGAAATTATACATCGAGTTTCGTCCGTGCCTCGGAAAGCACGTTAACCCGTTGGTCCCGGCTCTCATTTGTAGATCTTTGACAGTCGTTACAGGTAGTCAATGGCCTGAAAATCTGACAACCAGTCTTACCAAGGAGCATGGTATTTCTACCCCCTGGTCAGACTGGTGTAGCCAGTAACTGGGTTGTGAATCAATGGCATCCATTAATTACGTGAAGTGTTTAGGGGCGTCAAGCTGAATCTCACCCAATCTCACGGGGGAGAGAGGGAGGTCCCGCAAATAGAAAGAAACAATTAAAGATTTGCGTGAAATCTAGGTAACTAATTATGTAACCATGTTTCTCCACTAAAATATGGCTAAATCCTACACAACAATTTTTTATAATAAATATTCAATGAAAATAAATTAGGTCTGTATGTTTTTTCTTTAAATAAATCCAACGAACGCAAGCACAGATTAGCGTATTTACACTAATAACTACGCATTTTGATAAATCTCACGTGAGATTAGGGGGAGTGAGGGGGCCAACTCAAATCTCACCAAGGGGGGAGGTGGGGTCGAAAAATCGTCAAAATTACCTCACGTAATTAATGGACGGCCCCTTAAATAGGCGGTCTTTCCTTGCAAAATACTGGTATTCAGCTGCATCCGGTTAGACTGGAAGCCGAACCAAACATAGCTAGAAAAAAAGGCTACGAAAATGACCCGAGAGCCCATGAAATCCCTTTCTCGATGTTCTTTTCAACCGACTTCCAAAAAGAGGAGGTTCTCAATTCGACTGTATATATTTTTTTTGTTTGTAACCTCAGAACTTTCGACTGGGTGAACCGATTTTGACGATTCTTTTTTTAAAGCCGGTGCTTCCCGCGTGGGTCCCATTAAAATCTTGTGAAAATAGACGGGAAATCTGTCGTGATTGCTGCAATCGCTTGGATGTTTATTGTTTATACAACATCACGACGTAACATCACGCCTGTATGCTCTGAGGGGGTACGCAGATGTGTACAATACACTCAGATTTCGACAGTTAGGTATGTTTAGTTAGTCAATGAGATGTCAGCAAAAGGAAGGGGTCCGCAAGGCCCGATGCCTACAGGGGGCTGCGGGACTGTTCTAAAGAGATACCCGCAGTATCTCTTGAACACAAAGGGCTAAGAAGGAACATGGATAGTCAGTAAAAGTCTGACACTCCCTTCCGCTCCACCCAGAGCGGGAGGGGTAATTAGATGATTTCCAATTCGAATACGGATACGCCTATTACCATGACATGTATTGTTAACAATGTCAAATAAATTCAAGGCAAATATTTTTTTGGGAACAACTGAAAATGGAAAATTAAAAAACTTTTTTTCATAAAATAAAACCGCGGATCTCAAATAAATCGAGATAAAGACAGGAAACAATTGAAAAATAACTTTAGCTTCAGATGTCGGTGACAAAAAAACAAATTAAAAAAAACAAAGGTCACCGACTTCTGAAGCTAAAGTTATTTTTCAATTTTTTCCTGTCTTTATCTCTATTTATTTAAGATACCTACGCGGTTTTATTTTTTGAAAAAAAGTTATTTGTTTTTCCATTTTCAGTTTGTATTTGTCACTTTTTTGTGTTTCTTGAAGTCTGATTTTGTTATATTTTTTGAAAAAAAAAGTTTTAAAGTTATCGATATGCGACAAAAAAAAGGTTCACAAGTGGTCATCTAAAAACAACTGCCGTTAAGTCCTTGCGTTGCGTCAGAGCTATTGCACTCCGTGTGTAGGCATGAGATAATTACCTACCGCTTCGCGCATATTGAATATGCAAGCTCTCTAGGGCTGTCGCGCTCCAGCCGTGCGTAACTGCGTACGTATGCCGTGTTAATTTTTCGCGCTCTTTTGACCTTGCGTCGCGTACCTACCTACTCGTACTTCGTGTTTGTTAACTGAATGATTTATTGATCAATAATCATTACTAGTGAAAATGACAAACCGGATAAACTGTTGCTGTTAATAAATGTAGAAAAAAATTGTCTTTTTTATATAAATTTCACTGCTCCATGTCCATGCTTCCCATCAGAGTTTATTTTAAAATTACCTATTTGTTAGATTTCGCATTTATGCTGCTATTCAATTTAATAAGTAAGTAATCGTAATTTTAGAAAAGACAAGATATCTAGGAGACATTATAATAGAGTAAAACAATTGTAATTATTAAATTTTTAATTAAAATATTATACATTAAAATACGAAAAATGTTGGTAGTATTTTATTTTGAATACTTGAGGCAACCCTACCGACTGACCATTAAGCAGTGAGACGCCGAATAAAATACGTTAACGCGTAGCGTCAAGGCACCATTTAGATTGAGCGGGCTCAGTTTAGGTATTTATAATGTCGGCTTTCTTCAAGATCAAAGGAGTGCAACTTCTGTACGCTAGTAAGTACTATTATCTATTCTGTGGTTGCGTGCGCGCTGCCGAAGGTCACGCACGGCGACTAGACACCGCGACTAGTCGTAAACAGCGACTTTGGGTCAACGTGCGACTAAAACGGCACGTGTAAGCGTGTCTTGCATTTGTACGAAAATTTGTACAGTGAGCGACAAAAACATGTATGTTACTGACTTACAGTTAAAACGCGTTTTCTCTAGTTAAAACTAGTTTTTACTAACTGCCTTAGTTAGAACTAGTATTAACTGCACTGTTTGACTTTCACGGTTTTTCACTACACTCAAAAACAAAAAAACAAAAAAAAAACAAACAAAGAAAACCACGGATATTATATTATCCCGTACTTTGAGTGTAGTATTAACTGATTTGAATATCAGTGAAAACTAGTTTTAACAAGGGAAAACCCGTTTTGTCGAAATGATTGAAACTTTCAACTGATATCAAAGTTCATTGCAATAATGCGTGGCCCCGGACTTGTGACTAAAGAACGAAAAGCCGCTTCATTTCTCTTTCTTACGAAAGGGTACCGTATTACCCCGTATTAACTGGATTGTTCAGATAGGCAGTCGCTCTATTCAAATAATTGGTGGAACCTGAATTCTGTTAAGACTGGAAGCCAACCCCAACTTACTCGTGCGTAGTTGGGAAAAGGAAGGTAATGATGATTTATAACAATTATATGTTACTAGCTGACGTCCCGCGGTTTCACCCGCGTAGTTCCCTTTCCCGTGGGAGTACGGGAATAAAATATATCCTATAGCACTCACGAATAATGTAGCTTTCTACCAGTGAAATTATTTTTGAAATCGGTTCATTACTTCCGGAGATTACCCCCTACATACAAACTTACAAACAAATGTTACCTATTTATAATATTAGTATAGATGAAAAAAGGATTTAGAATGAATGTGGATGGCTGTAAGAGTAGTGGAAGACGAAAGAAACGATAAAATATGGACTGTATGAAAGAAAGAAAGAAAACGTATTTATTTGGTTTTAGCTGCACAAGTGCACAAAACAAAATAAGAATAAAATCAAAAATACTAACTACTAATAAATAACTACAGTTTTTTTTATTGTGTAAAACTAAACAGAAAAAAATAAGAGAAATAATAATTTAAATAATAGGCTTGTCCCAAAAAATGGAACTTAACATACCTAACTGTAAAATGAACATTATGACGAGAATTTGTATGGAATAAAAAAAAAAACTTTTTATTTCAGACATTAGTCCATAAAGTTTTAACAATATTACATTACAAATTAATTACATTAGAAAAATGAAAATGCAATGCAATGCAATGGAATGCTTCAACTAAAAAGGATAACATAAAAATCTTTTTTGGCTGTCAAAAAAGTCAATGAAACTAACAAGTCAGCGACAGCAGTGTTTGGTTTTTGGAAGTCGGTTACTTAAAAAAAAAAAGTTTTTTCGAAAATTATGTAAGTAAGTCTCTCAAGACGACCACTTTCTAGTAGGCTAGAAAAGTAGGAACAAACTGCCGAGCAACTTATTATCAATGGATATAGAATAAGAGCTATTTCATGACATAATAGATGTCAAAATCTATATAAATGTATGTATGGAAGACCAAATAGTTGTAAATTAATTCATGAGTCACAGCGCTCGCACACATTGAGTAGCTTTTTCAAAGTTCAAGTATATTGCATTTGCAAAGTGTTACTTTTTCAAAGTTCAAGTATATTGCAAAGTGATACTTTTTAAAAGTTCAAGTATATTGCAAAGTGTTACTTTTACAAAGTTCAAGAATATTGCAGTGTTATTTTTGCAAAGTTCAAGTATATTGCAAAGTGTTACTTTTTCAAAGTTCAAGTATATTGCAAAGTGTTACTTTTTCAAAGTTCAAGTATATTGCTAAGTGTTACTTTTGCAAAGTTCAAGTATATTGCAAAGTGTTACTTTTTCAAAGTTCAAGTATATTGCAAAGTGTTATTACTTATTAGTGCCCATGACTGTACACTATTTTTTTTGTTTCTATACATTTAGGTATAAAGGGTGTAGCAAGCCCATAACGAAGCCGAAAGAAACTTGTTCTCCTCGTCATTGCAATCATGTTTTTGTTCTACACCATACCTGGGAACCTTCTAGTTACGGAGATATTGGGGGTCAAATTACCAAATTGTTAATAACTAGCGCGCGGTTTCACCCGCGTAGTTCCCGTTCCCGTGGGAGTACGGTGATAAAATATAGCCTATGTTACTCAGGGTGAATGTAGCTTTCTAATGGTGAAAGAATTTTTGAAATCGGTTCATTACTTCCTGAGATTACCTCCTACTTACAAACTTACAAAAAAATGTTACCTCTTTATAATATTAGTTTGTTTTCATTTCATAATATGTTTTTAATGTAAGAACTTTGCTTTAAGCACCTCCACGACCCCCGTACTATTCAATCGATCCATGAGCAAAATGTTTTGAGTGCGTTACATTGAGTCCTACCGGAAACCGTAAAAAAACGTTTTCCAGCAGTAATTTTTGCGGAAATTACTCAGATTGATGAACACAATGCTTGGCTGACGGCTTCGTGAAAGTTACCGTTTGCACCCTGTATTATTGCAACTTTGATAAAAAAAGACCTATTTCATAACAGGGTATTTTAGGAGAAAAACTCTTTTTCTCTCTAAGAGAAAAAATCTAAAAATATATTATTCAGATAGCATAAGCTAAAAGCAGTCGGAAAACGTTAGTTTTAGTTCATAAAATAGCAAACTAAATTTTAAAATTCAATCCAAAGGTTTCAGCTTTTTTAATCTGTTCCATAACACCAATGAAGTAGTCGCCATGTTATTACGTCATACGGCTATGTGAACATAGAAGTGTCAACTGTCAACTTCAAGTATCACTGCATTTGTTTACACAGCCAACTGACGTCATGACCACAGACCAATATGGCGTCCACTGTTTCCCGCGTTTTCGTCAAATTACGCGCGAAATTTGAAAATGTAAAATTTAAACGCATTTTTAGGGCACTTAATGATAGAATAAAATTTTCATGTTTTTTTTAGTGGTTCATTAACACTATAGCATATAATTGAGACACTTTTAAAAAATAGTTGTAATACCCTTAGGTACTATCGAGGACACTCCCGCCTGACCACCACTAAGCTCATTTTTGCTTGCACTCGCAACATAAAAACGCTCTCTAGTTGACTTTGTGTAGAAAAAATGAATGAAAAGATACCGAATCGGCCGAGCGCACTGACGACGCACGCCAAACGAGAGTTATTGTTATTTTGCGCGCCAAAGTTGACGCTTTCCTAATAGGCCCAAACTTTAAGGGGGCGTGGCTCGGCGCCTCCGCATGATTTAAGCGAAAAAGATTTAAAATGGTCAGGCGGAAAAGACCCCGATAGTACTTATTGTATGGGTTCCAAAATAGTATGTTCGGAACTACACAAAATTGCAATAACATTAAGAAAAACTTGCAAATGTTGCTATATGTATACATTTTAGTGTCCTTAACTGTACTAAGTTACACGTGTCAGATTAGTTAGAGGCCGCAGTTAAATCCAAAAGTTATTCATTATGTTAAAAATTTGCCGATCTTCAAGGTTAACATGTATTTGTTTTATTAAAGACACAGAATTTTTATTCGAATGGAGAATCTGATTAGTAAGCGAACACCTGACAATTCGACGGCAAAAATGACAAAAGTGTTACAATTCGATATTTTACAAATTTAAATAATAGGCTAGTTTCCACCATCAATAAATTGCAAATCTATTTAGTCCGTCAGTTAGAGTATTGGGAAATAATGGACACGTATTTTTTGTTTTTGTAAATCATTGAATATTGACAAAGATAAAACCATAATACTACTGTGATAAAACGCATCAAAACTCGGGAGTGGGGGCTCGTGACGTCAGAAACTCAGAAAGCTCTAAAAATTATAGCACGGCGTGACGTATTGACGTATTGAGAATTTTAAAAGCGTCGTCGTATCTTTGTCAATTTTGGTTTACGTAACAAAAGAAAAAATACGGGTCAAATATTTTTTGATAATCTAACTGACGGACTTTTTTTATTAGTTTTTTTTTCAGTTGACAAGACTATTGAGGAAAATGGGAAATTTTCATCAAGCTTAATATTTGCATTTCTTTGAAAACAATGAACTAGATAAAAATACCGGTTAATGGTTGCACTATGCACATAGTATAAATTAGTCGAAGTAAGATTTATTAAAAAAAAATTGCGACGGTGGATAGTTTATATTAAATTTCTTCTCTACATTTCTTACTCGGCAAAGTCTTATAAAAATTCGACCAATCACTTCCAAACACACCACTTCGTTATACTTGTTTGTTAATTGCACCGGGCTATTAAAATCTACATCTACAGTAATAATCTACACTAATATTATAAAGAGGAAAGATTTGTATTTTTGTGTGTATGTTTATCTATACTTTAATATTATAAAGCTGAAGAGTTTGTTTGTTTGTTTGAACGCGCTAATCTCTGGAACTACTGGTCCGATTTGAATGATTCTTTCAGTTTTGGGTAGTCCACTTATCGAGGAAGGCTATAGGCTATATAACACCACGCTGCGGCCAAAAGGAGCGGAGCATAAATGAAAAATATTGCAAAAACGGGGAAAAATGTATTCCTTTTGTGAGCTGTTTCTCTTTTATGTGACGCAGACGAAGTTGCGTGGGTAGCCTAGTAATGAATAAATTCAAAAACTACTGCGCCGATTTCAAAAATTCTTTCACCATTAGAAAGCTACATTCACCCTGAGTAACATAGGCTATATTTTATCCCCGTAATCCCACGGGAACGGGAACTATGCGGGTGAAACCGCGTGACGTCCGCTAGTAAATCATAAAAAAAATATGTTGTTGTGTTCTTCTTGACTATACTAAGTTACACGTGTTATCATCTGCCAAGCGTTTTCCCAACTATGTTGGGGTCGGCTTCCAGTCTAACCGGATGCAGCCGAATACCAGTATTTTACATGGAGCGACTGCCTATCTGACCTCAACAACCCAGTTAGTACTGGGTAATACGATACCCCTTGGTAAGACTGGTTGTCAACTTTTTTGGTTATTAACTACCTGTAACGACTACATAAGATCTACAAATGACAGCCAGGACCAACTGCTTAACGTGTTTTTCGAGGCATGGAGGAAACTCGGGTATGTATGTAATGGGTGGTCACCCATCCACACACCAACCTAGGCAAGCACGGCTTAACCTAACGATCGACCTGAGTGGCTGTTATTATTTAGCCACGAGCTCCTCTAAGTTACACGTGAACGTTAGTTAAAGGTCGCAGTTATTCAAAATGGTAAAAATGTACGGATTTCGAAGGTCAACATGTATTAGTTTTATTTAAGAGGAGGTGGAAGCTCCACGTTACGCCGCGAAATTCAATTTTTTTTACGATTTTTGCAATTTGCAGGTCATTGGTGTCGATTATGTTGTGCACAAACTAAACTAAATTTGGGCTATTGCTATCTTTTACTAAAAGGCAGTGCGAGAAAAGGACGGCTATAGCTATGAACTAAGTTAGAGATGTCAAACTAACTAGTGTATGCCTTGCGCTTCACCGTGTTTTTAGTCGACATGTTTTTACGTGCACCCTTCATTTGTATAGAAATATTAGTTCCAACTTAATTTGACAGCTCTAAATTACGTCCGTCTCTTTCTCGTTTTGTTAGAGAGAAAAAGATAGCAATAGCCTTAATTAAGTTTAGTTTGTGCACAACAGAATCGACACCAGTGCACCAGTGTCAGGTTGTATGTTGATTAGAATATGATTTGCGGCTGTAACACGTATGTAGTTACAGAATTATATTCATTAAAATCGTCAATACAACCGTCTAAGTTCATGTAACTGTATTTTTTTATATTACAATCTAGCCTAATAATAGCCATTAAGCAATTTTAAGCTAACTTAATTTGCTATAAGTAAAATTGTATATCTAAGAGCACGTCCATTGCTTTTACTTAGCGTCTATTAATTTGAAGTTACTTTGTTCTTGTGTCCATCTAAATAGCTAGGTACTTATATTACAATCTAGCCTAATAATAGCCATTAAGCAATTTTAAGCTGACTTAATTTGCTATAAGTAAAATTGTATATCTAAGAGCACGTCCATTGCTTTTACTTAGCGTCTATTAATTTGAAGTTACTTTGTTCTTGTGTCCATATAAATAGCTAGGTACTATATTATACTCGTGGTAAAGTCTCAATTGAGGTATTAAAAAAAAACTTAGTTTCCAAGAACTCTATAGATGGCGTTGAACTTACTATGATAGTTGGTGCCAAAGCCAAAACGCTTGAAAAAAAAAAACATTGTGTCACGTCACATACTCTCGTTGATTGACACTTTCATTTGCTTAACCTTCCGAATATAAATAATTTCTCGCGCTTTGTTAAAATCAGTTTTTTTTTAAGTTCCGTTCCGTGCATTATCATACTAACTCCTAGCGCCATCTATCCAGCGACTAGGGAAGAGCTAAAAAGAAAATCCCAAATTATATTACACTACACCAACTCAAAAGGTTTAGTCCTTTTGAGCCTTCTCACTATGTCCGTGTTATCGAGGAGCTGGATGGCCTCGACATTAACATGATGATGAAGTCGATATTCATGAGCTTCTGCATATTTTTGGATTATACTGTTTACGAACTCTATATTCAGGTCCCGATGGATGTCGTCAATGTAACTGTATTGAATGACTTTTTCATGAAATAGTCATTCAAGATAGTAGACAGAATATTTATTGGAATATCGAACATTGGCGAAGGTTACAACTCGATTCTTACCAGATTCCTTTTAAAATGGCACAGTCAGTATTCATTAGACAAATAATATAATCACATAATGATATGTAATCCGACTTACCTCTAAAAAAATTACCGTTCGCTACTGGTATCGAATTACTACAAATTGCAAAACATTTCAAAAATTCTCATTAACAAAATGTATGTTACCAATTTTTCTAAATCGGGTGCTAAATTTGCGTAAAAATGATACTATAAATTTTTCTTCTCTGGTGCTGATTATTTTATTTACTGCAGAAAATATTGTTAAAATGTAATCATTAACACTGCTTGATACTTTTTGTTGACGGAAAATTCTGCCAGACGCTTTAAAGCTTGCACAAAATACCGTGAAAAATCACGTCTGACGTCACGTCAGTCTATTTTTTAATTATATTTTTTGCTTTTTATTTCGAGATCAAGCGGTAGACTGTGCGATGCGCGTTGCCAGTCACTGAATAAATTTTACGTTTATACTGAGTTTAAATTTACAAAATGTTTATTTAGACCTCAAAACATTGTTTTAGTAAAGACTGTACTAGCTTACACGTGTAACGTAGAGGTCGTAGTCTTTTCTAATTAACTTAGTGCGGGATCCAAGACAGTTAAATAGTTTCTCTGGGACTTCGTCGAGCTTCATTGCCTCGACGCTTTTCTGGTAGTCGCCACTGTTGATTCTGGCTTCCAACCCGCTTAGCATGAACGCCGTAGACACGAAAGAGAATCGACAAATCTTTTGTTCATCTGTCATTTTGTCGATTCAATGACAGATGAACAAAAGATTTGTCGTTTCTCTTTCGTGTCTACGGCGTTCATGCTAAGCGGGCAAGGAGCCGCCTCCAAGAGCAAGAGAATCGCGGCGATATTTTCGTATAGAAAAATATGTTCATCTCCGCGATTCGCTCGCTCATGGAGGCGGCACCCAAGAGTTGCAGTGGTTTGGGAATAGTGTGGCGGGCTTGGCCATTAAAAAAAAATGTTACAAGTAACTAAACCATCCCCTTCAGCATTCTCATCTCTTCTTCTTCAAACCTCTTTTTTTCGGATGAGAAATCATCAAATGACTCCTCTCGTTCTGGGCGGAGCAGGAGAGTGTCAGACTTTTACTGACTAAAACCCATCCATGTTCCTTCATCGCCCTTTGTTCCGGGGCCACGGTATCTCTTTCGAACAGTCCCGCAGCCCCAATGCTGAGTGTAGGTCTCTTCCAAATCTCTGCTCTTCTGGCGGTTTTGTGTCATAGCTATCCAGTTTCTTCCGGCCACTTTGATTCTTATCTCAACCACATGTAAATGTCTACCACGGAACTAATAACGGTACCAGGTACCGCTGTCCGGTGGTACTAGGTACTTCTTTTCCGCCTG
Organism: Xestia xanthographa; assembly: GCA_905147715.2. NCBI lineage: Eukaryota > Metazoa > Arthropoda > Insecta > Lepidoptera > Noctuidae > Xestia > Xestia xanthographa. The sequence continues at coordinate 16,255,753 of LR990670.1, forward strand.
ATCAGTTAATTTTTTTTTTTCGGTTAAATCATGTGGAGGCGCCGAGCCACGCCCCCTTAAAGTTTAGGCCTTAAAGCGTCAACTTTGGCGCGCAAAATAACAATAACTTTCGTTTGGCGTGCGTCGTCAGTGCGCTCGGCAGATTGGTATCTTTTCATTAATTATCTACACTAATATTATAAAAAGGAAAGATTTGTATTTGTGTGTGTGTGTGTATGTATGTTTGTAATGAATAAACTCAAAAACTGTTGTGCCGTTTTCAAAAATTCTTTCACCTAAAGCGTCAACTTTGGCGCGCAAAATAACAATAACTTTCGTTTGGCGTGCGTCGTTAGTGCGCTCGGCCGATTGGTATCTTTTCATTCATTATCTACACTAATATTATAAAGAGGAAAGATTTGTATTTGTGTGTGTGTGTGTGTGTATGTATGTTTGTAATGAATAAACTCAAAAACTGTTGCGCCTTTTTCAAAAATTCTTTCACCATTGGAAAGCTACATTCACCCGGAGTAACATAGGCTATATTTTATCCCCGTACTCCCACGGGAACGGGAACTACGCGGGTTAGCGGTAGTTTCTATATAAAGTCAACGGGGAGGGGCTAGAGAGCGTTTCTATTTTGTAACTGGAAGCAAAAATTAGTTTAGTGGTGATCAGGCGGGAGTGTCTTCGATAGTACCTATCATGTCGATAGAGTTTCTCCAGATAATTAAATATGACCCTGTATTGTATTATTTTGGTTAAAACTTGTTTAGTTGACGTACTAACTTACACGTGTAACGTTGGTTAGAGGTCGTAGTTATGTGCAAAGTTATTCATTATGGTAAAAACTTGCCGAATCTGAAGGTTATTTGTTTAAATTAAGATATAGAGTATCGTAATCATTAATAATATAAATGCGAATATCTGTCTGTTATTGTGTTTTTCTATGCCACTCAAATTATTGACGACTGGAAAGGCGCAGCGGTAGTGAGGCTGCCTTACGTTCTTAGGGTCCTAGGTTCGAATCCCGGTTGGAGCCAAATGTTTGTGTGATGAGCATGGACATTTATTTATGTAATTTTTAATTTTTCATCCGAGTCATGGATGTTTATATGTAATTTTATATGTAGGTATAATAAGTAGGTATTTACAAACAAAAAGTATCTATGTAGTAGGTATATCAACTACCTGGTGTCACGAGATGGCGCTGTGTGTAATGTCCAGCGATATTTGTATTTTTTTATTTACATTAGTTAACACTGCATTATGTACCACAACAAAATAATGATGTTTACATGTATTTTTTATAAATCTTTAAGTTCTTTTACTTAATCTTTATTTGTTTTTACACATACAGGGTGTAAACTACCTCATCACGAAGCCGTCAACCAAGCATTCTGTACATCAAACTAAGTTACTTTACGCAAACATTATTGCTGGGAAACGACTATTTTTTGGGGTGAAATTCATGTTTTGTGGTAGAACTCAATGTAACACACTCAAAACATTGTGCTGATGGATGGATTGAATAGTACGGGGATCGTGGAGGTGTTTAAAGTAACAATCTTACATTAAAAACTAGTATTAAAAAAAAAGAACTTTTCAAAAGTTGGAACTTTGACCCCCAATATCTCCGTAACTAGAAGGTTCCCAGGTATGGTGTAGAACAAAAAAATGATCGCAATGACGAAGAGAACAAGTGTCTTTCGGCTTCGTTAAGAGGTGTTTTACACCCTTTCATCATCATCATCATCATTTCAGCCGAAAGACGTCCACTGCTGGACATAGGCCTCCCCCAAGTGTCGCCACATTGAACGGTCCCGTGCGACTCGCATCCAGCGGATTCCCGCAGCCTTCACCAGGTCATCGGTCCACCTATTGGGAGGCCTTCCAACGCAACGTCTTCCGGTTCGCGGTCGCCACTCCAGAACTTTTCGGCCCCATCGGCCATCCGTTCTGCGAGCAATGTGCCCTGCCCACTGCCACTTAAGTTTGGCAATTCTTCGGGCTACGTCGGTAACCTTGGTTCTCTTGGGGATGTCTTCATTTCTGATTCGATCGCGCAAGGAAACTCCGAGCATAGCCCTCTCCATTGCCCTTTGGGTGACTTTAAGCATTCTGATGAGGCCCATTGTAAGCGACCACGTTTCGGTCCCGTATGTAATCACTGGCAACACACACTGGTCATAGACTTTCGTCTTGAGACACTGCGGTAGGTTGGACGAGAAGATACCGCGCAACTTCCCGAACGCTGCCCAGCCGAGTCGGATTCGACGATTGACCTCTTTCTCGAAGTTAGACCTACCTAACTGGACCGTTTGTCCCAGGTACACATAATCGTCTACAACTTCGAGTGTAGAGTCTCCGATCTTGATAGGAGTGGGTGTGACATGGGCATTCAACATGACCTTGGTTTTGTCCATGTTCATTTTAAGACCCACTCTTCCGGAAGCTCTACTGAGGTCATCGAGCATTGTACTGAGGTCCTCCATGGTCTCAGCCATGACCACTATGTCGTCGGCAAACCGAAGGTGAGTGATGTACTCGCCATTGACGTTGATGCCTAGCCCTCTCCAGTCCAGAACCTTGAAGACATCCTCCAGTGCAGCAGTAAACAGTTTCGGAGATATGACGTCTCCCTGTCTCACACCTCGCTGCAGGAGGATAGGTTCTGAGACTTGGTCTTGAAGTCGGAATGACATGGTGGCGTTTTTGTACAAACACTTCAACACCTCTATGTACCGATAGTCGATTTGGCACCGTTGGAGAGACTGCAGTACAGCCCAGGTCTCGATCGAATCGAAGGCTTTCTCGTAGTTCACAAACGCTAAACAGAGAGGCAGGTTATACTCTTCGATCTTCTGTATAACTTGCCGCAGCGTATGTATGTGGTCTACGGTGCTATAGCCTTTTCGGAAACCGGCTTGTTCGGGTGGCTGGAAATCGTCAAACCTGCGCGCGAGACGATTCGTGATGACTCTAGAAAACAACTTGTAGACATGGCTTAGAAGTGAGATGGGCCTATAATTCTTCAACCGGGCATTGTCACCCTTTTTGAAGAAGAGCACCACCACACCCCTGCACCATGCCTGTGGCGTTTTTCCCTCAAGTATGACGGAATTTAAACAGCTTCTGCAGGGCCTTAAGTACCGGTTTTCCACCCGCCTTCAGGAGTTCGGCCGTAATTCCGTCATCACCCGGTGCCTTGTTGTTTTTGAGCTGCTTCAGAGCCATCCTAATCTCGTACAGGCTGACGTCCGGAATGTCTTCAGTATAGTGTCGGGTCAGTCTAGCTCTTGGGTCGTTTGCTAGATCTACGACGGGTTTGCTAGTTGACGTGTACAACTGTCCATAGAAGCTCTCGATCTCCCTCAGAAGCTCCGGTTTGGCGGATAAGATCCTACCATCGTCGGTCTTCAGTTTCGTGAGCTGGCTCTGCCCAATAGCCAGATCTCTTGCAAATACCTTGGAGCCTTTATTCCGCTCAATCGCGTCTTTAATACACCCTTTATTAATTACATTTGTAAATATTCTGAATATAAAACAGTTTTTTTTTTTAAATATATAAAAATAGTAAAAAAAAAGTGTGGCAGAAGAATGGGAAGGTCTACTCTATTTCCCAGCAGTACGTGTTTTCAGGCTGATACTATAATGATGATGAAGAGTCATTCTTTTAGAAGCCGTAGGTATAAAATACTGGTATTCAGCTGCATCCGGTTAGACTGGAAGCCGACCCCGACATAGTTAGGAAAAAGCCCAAACCTGTATTTTACTTACACGCGCCATTTAAATATTAAATTTTAAATAGTGCCACTATAAATGGGTTACTAAATACACGTGTAACGAAAGGTTAACAAACTCAGAATTGTGTTCTTTATATGCATCGTTAAAAAAACGTGAAAAAAAGGATATATAACGTTTTTTGAGTAAAATTAGAGATTTTTTTCGTATTAAATCATGTTATAATCGTGAATCATGCATACTTTTTTATAATGACTAATTACTAAAAGTAATTAAGTAATAATAAACGACGTTTGTTTACGTTTATAGTTTTCGTTTGTTAATTTCTATAAAATATAAATTATTTTTTTATTAAAATAAAGGGTGTAACAAGACATTTAACGAAGCCGAAAGGCACTTGTTCTCCCCACCACTGCGATCATATTTTTGTTCTGGACCATAATTATCTGGGAATTTTCTAATTACGGAGATATTGGAGATTTAGAGGTCAAAGTTCCAACTTTTTCACAAAGTTTTTTTTTTAAATGAAAGTTTTTACTGTTATAACTTTATTTTATACACCTCCACGACCCCCACACTATTCAATTCATCCATCAGCACATTGTTTTGAGTGCGTTACATTGAGTCCTGCTTTGGTGACTTTTTCACCCCAATAAAAGTCATTTCCCAGCAATAATTTTGGGATAGAGTTACTTAGTTTGAAGTACAGAATGCTTGGTTGACGGCTTCGTGAAGATTCGTTTACACCCTGTATTTCTTAAAAAATCAGTAATAAAACGCTGAATACAACTAGATTTAAATTTAACCATTATTAATTAATTTATGGAACACAAGAAGCAGTTAGTAGTAATAACTGCCGGTTTTTTTGTAATAGGTATATAAGAATAATAAGCGAGTATTTGTGAGGTTATTACCATCTAGTTTACACGTGTCTTACTAACCCATTTATATTTATAACTAGCGGACGTCACGCGGTTTCACCCGCATAGTTCCCGTTCCCGTGGGAGTACGGGGATAAAATATAGCCTATGTTACTCAGGGTGAATGTAGCTTTCTAATGGTGAAAGAATTTTTGAAATCAGTGCAGTAGTTTTTGAGTTTATTCATTACTAGCTGACGTCCCGCGGTTTCACCCACGTAGTTCCCGTTCCCGTGGGAGTACGGGGATAAAATATAGCCTATAGCACTCACGAATAATGTAGCTTTCTACCAGTGAAACAATTTTTAAAATTGGTTCATTACTTCCGGAGATTACCCCCTACATACAAACCTACAAACATACAAACTTACAAACAAATGTTACCTCTTTATAATATTAGTATAGACAAACATACACACAAAAATACAAATCTTTCCTGTTTATAATATTAGTGTAGAAGTGTAGATTTAGGAATGGTAAGTTATGAACCGCTGGCTCTAGAAGTATACAAATTTGCAATACCGACCTCTGGGATGAAATTAAATAGGATTTCCCATACAAAATATCGCTTCGACTGATGCAATTAGTATGAAGTGTTTAATTTATTTTTGGTTAGGGTAAGTTGTCCATGTTGATGGTCTGAATCACCATATATATTGCGATTATTCTGCTTACATAGTACATACATATAATAAAACAATAACAAAAGAAAAACTGTACATTGAGAATTTTCAAGAAAAAATAAGTTGCTTTTGTTAGAAAAACGTAACTGATGACAAAAAGTGACTTTTTATAATTTTCGTCTGTTTGTCTGTGTGTATGGTACGGCTTCACGCCAAAACTACTGGATAGATTGAATTGAAATTCAGCAAAAATGTTATTTGTAAACCAAGGAAGGCTTTAGGCTACATATTATCACGCCATATGTTATGGGAGGTTAGCAATATTGATTTTAAAAGGTTATTGTTCGAAATTGTATGCACAAAATGACATGTTATATATAAGCTATACAGGGTGTAAAAGACCTCATCACGAAGCCGTCAACCAAGCATTCTGTACATTAAACTAAGTAACTTTACGCAAAAATTATTGCTGGGAAACGACTTTTTTTTTGGGGTGAATAATCATGTTTTGTGGTAGAACTCAATATAACGCACTCAAAACATTGTGCTAATAGATGGATTGAATAGTACGGGCCGGGTCGTGGAGGTGTCTAAAGTAAAAATCTTACATTAAAAACTTGTATTTAAAAAAAAAACTTGTCAAAAAGTTGGAACTTTGACCACCAATATCTCCGTAACTAGAAGGTTCCCAGGTATGGTGTAGAACAAAAAAAATGATCGCAATGACGGGGAGAACAAGTGCCTTTCGGCTTCGTTAAGAGGTGTTTTACACCCTTTATTATGTGACGCAGACGAAGTTGCGCGGGTCAGCTAGTGAATAATAACCGCAAATATTTGAGGTCATTTAGTTTACACGTGTCTAATCCTACATTATCCTACTACTAAGTTTGTGATTTTGTATGTTTGTATTGTTTGTTACTCTTTCACGTAAAAACTACTGACCGGATTTGGATGAAATTTAGCACACAGATAGTTTATAATCTGGATTAGCACATAGGGTAATTTTTATCCCGGTAGTACAATCCCGTGGGAAAATTTTGAACTCCACGCGGTTGAAGCCGTGGGCATAAGCTAGGCCATTTATTAGGGTTCCGTACCCAAAGGGTAAAAACGGGACCCTATTACTAAGACTCCAATGTCTGTCTGTCTGTTACCAGGCTGTAGGTACTTCCTGAGCCGTAATAGGTAGACAGTTGAAATTTTCACAGATGATGTCCGACTCGCACTTGGCTAGTTTTATTGATAGGTTCTCGTATGCAGCTGAATACCAGTATTTTACTTGGAGCGACTGCCTATCTGACCTCCACAACCCAATTAGTACTGGGTAATACGATACCCCTTGGTAGCCACTGACTGTCAAAGATCTACAAATGACAGCCGGGACTAGGGTTGCCATACGTCCGGAATTTTCCGGACAAGTCCGGAAATATAGGTCTTTGTCCGGAATGCGGTGGGAATCTTAAACCGTCCGGAATTTCTACAAATAAGTGAAGAGTGAAATAAAAAATGAAAAAACCAAATTATTTATTAATTATTTTTATTCTAAATCAAAGAAAATCAAAATTATTTTTATTCTAAATCTACTACATTACTTCTGTGCTCCCAGAAATATTGTTCAACATTTCTGAATCGAACGCAGGCGACAGAGAGGCGCTTCCCCCTCACCCCTTACCATTTCACCGCGTGTCAAAATTCGAACGATTTGGCAATCGATTTGGTTAGTTTATTTACTTGCACGATGCGTAACGATTTTAATAAAAAATTAACAAGATTGTCCGGAAATTTCATGGAATGTCAGGAATTTTCTCCGGATTTTTGATATTTTGATCTGGGAACCCTAGCCGGGACCAACTGCTTAACGTGTTTTCCGAGGCACGGAGGAAACTCGGTATGTAAGGATGGTCACCCATCCACAGACCAACCTAGGCAAGCACGGCTTAACCTAAAGATCGACCCGAGCGGCTGTTATTATTTAGCCACGAGCACCTCCTCTTTTTCTAGTGAAAATAATACTTAGGTAAAAAAATGAAGACAAACTTACATTCAAATGATATCGGGTTCCATTTCCAAACATGTACGAGTATGAGTTTGGTCGCAGTTCCATATTCAAACACTTTTCACAAACAATCGTTTATTTTTTTTAAATTACACTTTCACAACATAGTTTCTACATTATTTAAATCTATACTTAAGACCCTTCTAACCCTAAAATTAGCAACTCTATTTGTGTTATTTATAACTTCGTTTGAAATACTGTTAGAATAAAGTTCTAATCAGCTTGCACTACAAAGCGGTTGTTACGTCAGTCACTGCAGCCAAATAGTGCGAAATGAGTGTTTTTTTGCGATTAAAAAAAAATCTATTGATTGGACTAAAACAATAAAACACATAAGACCTGCTTTATAGTTAGTTCAGTTAGTATGCAAAGTTTCATGATCTAATATTTAGTACTTTTTGAATACCAGCGGTTTATTGTTCGATTTGGAGGTAACTTTGGATTTTTTTTCTATCGAGATAAGTTTATGGTTTTGTGTTTTCGACACACATAGTACCTAGCATTAATCCTCAACTTTACCATATATTTATTTCAAAATTAATGCTGCTGTATTTTAGGCGTAATGGAGGATCATGCTAAGCCATTTATTTGATGGGAGTAGGGGCCCTTAATAAAGTCATTTGCTGATATGTAAACCAACTTTTGCGAATTTTCTTTCTTTCGCGTCATGACGCCCAAAAGCCTCTGACGTGGCTTGTACTACATGCCTTTGAGAAATATATCTAAACGAAGTTTGAACCACCACAAATAGAGTTGCTAATTTAGCAGATACCCCAGCCTTAAAGAAGCTGCAACTAAAGTCGAAACCAATTATCACTGTATCCATATAATTCTTTACACTATTAAAATCCACTTATTTAAAACACACAACTTTTTAAAATGTCATAAAAAAATAAGGCACAATTCACAGGCACAAAATAAAAAAAAAAACGCTAAAGAGGTCTGAAATGAAAGAGTGATTGTCTATGAATGAAAGCTATTCTATGATTTGAATAATTCGAAATGTTTGCAAGCGTACACGTCACTGACGATTTCGAAGTATTCGGGTTGTATCAAAACAATGGACATTATAATTTCCTCAGACGTAGGTAATATAATCAGCAGAGATCGGGAACTTCAATAAAGTAAGGGGTCGTCCTTTATGGTGAATGTTCCAGGGTAGCCCGCGAAATTCAAATTCTCTTACGTTTTTTGCAATTTGCAGGTCAGTGCTAAGTTGTATGTTGATTAAAATATTATTCGCGGCTGTACGTATGTAGTTACGTTAAATTTATTATATAAAAAAAAAAACATAAAAGTCATTTTGAACTTAGCTTTATTAAAAAAAAAGATTTTTAGTTGATACCCTTTGTAACGGTATGCTACGTCATGTCACAAAGAACAATTCATTAAGGCGGTACCCCGAGCAAAATTAGCAACTCTATTTGTGGTGGTTCAAACTTCGCTTGAAATACTGTTAGAATAAAGTTCTAATCAGCGCGCACTACGAATTGGTCGTTACGTCAGTCACTGCAGGCCGAATTGTGCGAAATGAGTGGTTTTTATTCTTTATAAAATCAAACTTACGTCTTTTGAAAAAAATAAAACGACAATTATGTTCATTATTAAATTGCCTATCCATTAGTATAAGTAGCAAATCAAAATAATGGTTACTTTACGAGGAGTAGCATTTTATAAATCATTATTTCTCATTTCTATGGTTTCGTTGTGAGGGGATTTATTAAACATTCAGCAACTTAAAAAAAAATTTAAAACGACAATTTTGGAGTCAAGGATATGTAGTAATTTAATGTATTTTTTATTAGTTGGTATTTCTTTTGGATAAAGAGGAGTAGGCTCCGAAAAACTGCTCGCTCAAGGTCATTTGCTCGGGGAGCCGCCTTAAGTAGTCAAAATGTTAGTTAGGAGAGTCAGGATTAAGAAAAGACTTATAAATGTTATTATGCTTTTATAAACTAAAGTTATAAATCTTGTTCACATTTGATTCAAATTAACCCAATATTTATATTGTGCCATTACACCCACAAACGAAAAAGGTATTTCGAATTAAAGGAAACATTTCGAGTACTTTTTCAATTAAAAAAAAAAACATATGTAACCATCACCATTTGGGACATAGGATGTATGGGTAATATTAGGTTAATGAGAGGTTTTCCTTTTGAGGTTTTAAAAAAAAACTTAGTTTCCAAGAACTCTATAGATGGCGTTGAACTTACTATGCCAAAGCCAAAACGCTTGAAAAAAAAAACATTGTGTCACGTCACATACTCTCGTTGACTGACACTTTCATTTGCTTAACCTTCCGAATATAACCAACATTTCTCGCGCTTTGTTAAAATCAGTTTTTTTGGGTTCCGTTCCTTGCATTATCATACTTACTCCTAGCGCCATCTATTCAGCGACTAGGGAAGAGCCAAAAAGAAAATCCCTCATTTGAATCAAATTTGAACAAGATTTTTTTTTCTTTAATTTAACATATGATTCACTGCAATAAACAAAACCAGAAAAATATATGATATTCTTCAGGATAAATGCTAGTACGGTAGCGTTTAGAAAACAAAATACAAAAAAAATTACTCGATAAAAAAAATCACGAACTTATCTCTAAAAAAAGTCTTTTAACGAGTAAAAACCGTACTAAAATACATGCGATCATTCTGATTTTTTGGTAAATAATTCTACAAGCAACTTATTAGCATCATAGTGTTTTACTTTTATTGTCTAATCAATAGTTTTTTTTGTAAATCGCAATAAGACACTTATTCCGCACTATTCGGCCCGCAATGACTGACGTAACAACCACTTTGTAGTGCAAGCTGATTAGAACTTTATTCTAACAGTATTTAAAACGAAGTTAGAACCACTACAAAAGAGTTGCTAATTTAGCTCCTGTAGTCGCCTTAAGCGTATCACAACAATGCACAATTCACATATAAAACACTATTGAATTCGTCAGCATCACTCAAAACTTAATTCGAACTAACTCTATTCGCAGTAGGTACACCTACCTTGGATTCCACTATTCACTATATTGTAGTTTTAACTAACGACCTCCTATTGGCATTTTCTTTTTTAGATCTTGTTTTACATACTATTAATACCGCTAGTTTTAGTTTTTTTTAGTATGCAAATTGTTTATTTGTTGAATAATCTCGTCTTGGAAAAATACTAGGTCTAGCTCACGAGTCACGACGGCTAATGCAAGCGTCTCGTCCAATGGGACAGGTTGACTCAAACTTCTCGAATAATTTTATCTATCTTCAGGGTAAAAAGGGCCCCTTAAAGCGGTACCCCGAGCAAAATTAGCAACTCTATTTGTGGTGGTTCAAACTTCGTTTGAAATACTGTTGAATAAAGTTCTAATCAGCTTGCACTACGAAATGGTTGTTACGTCAGTCACTGCAGGCCGAATTGTGCGAAATAAGTGGTTTGTATTCTTTATAAAATCAAATTTACGTCTTTTGGACAAAATAAAACGACAATTATGTTCATTATAAAATTGCCTATCCATTAGTATAAGTAGCAAATCAAAATAATGGTTACTTTACGAGGAGTAGCATTTTATAAATCATTATTTCTCATTTCTGTGGTTTCGTTGTGAGGGTATTTATTAAACGTTAAGCAACTTAAAAAAAAATATGAAACGACAATTTTGGAGTCAAGAATATGTAGTAATTTAATGTATTTTTTATTAGTTGGTATTTCTTTTGGATAAAGAGGAGTATGCTCCAAAAAACTGCTCGCTCAAGATCATTTGCTCGGGGAGCCGCCTTAAGAAGTCGTCAACCAAGATTATTGCTAAAAAAACGACTTTTTTTGTGGTGAAAAATTTCCTTTTACGCTAGAACTTAATGTAACGCACTCGAAACAATATTGTGCTGATGGATGGATTGAATAGTACGGGGGTCGTGTAGGTGTTTAAAGTTATAACAGTACTAACTTATGCCCGCGGCGTCGCCCGCGTTGAGTTTGATAATTGTCCCACAAGATCGTACTTCCGGGATAAAAAATCCTACCCTATGTGTTAATCCACGTTATAAACTATAGCTGACGTCCCGCGGTTCCACCCGCGTAGTTCCCGTTCCCGTGGGAGTACGGGAATAAAATATAGCCTATAGCACTCACGAATAATGTAGCTTTCTACCAGTGAAACAATTTTTAAAATTGGTTCATTACTTCCAGAGATTACTGACCTCCAATATCTCCGTAATTAGAAAGTTCCCAGGTATAGAACTTTACGCAAAATGATTGCTGGGAAACGACTTTTATTTTTGGGGTGAAAAATCACGTGTTATAACGAAAAAGACGAGAGCTTTTGATGATTTAGTTGGATTGATCAAATATCATCTACCTAGCCTTTTTCCCAATTGGGGTCGGCTTCCAGTCTTACCGGATGCAGCTGGATACAAGTTTTTTACATGGAGCGACTGCCTATCTCACCTCCACATCCCAGTTAGTACTGGGTAATACGATACCTCTTGGTAAGACTGGTTGTCAAACTTGTGGGCTACTGACTACCTGTAACGACTGTCAAGATTCTATACAAATGACAGCCGGGACCAACGGCTTAATGTGCTTTCCGAGGCACGGAGGAATCTCGGTATGTAATGGGTGGTCGCCCATCCACAGACTAACCTAGGCAAGCACGGTTTAACCTAAAGATCGTGTCATCATGTTCTAAATCAAAACGAGAGCAGCGGTAGCCCAGTGGTGGCGGCCCCGACTTATGAACAGTAAGTCGTGGGTTCGAACCCAGGCAGGCGCATTACTTTGTGTAATTTATTTCATCACCACTGCTCTCAAAACGGTGAAGGAAAACATCGTGAGGGAACCGGCATGTCCTAGAACCAAAAATTCGTAGACATGTGACATCTACCAACGCGTGGTGGATTATAGCACATTCCCTCTCATAGAGAGAAGGCCTGTGTCCCAGCAGTGGGAACATTATAGGCTGATGATGATGATGATGAAATCAAAATCAAATGAGGCAGCATTTTGCGAACCCGTTTCGCATATTTTTTCTAAGATTTGAACTTCAAAATTCTACTCTAAGTAAATAATATATACTAACTTTGCTTCCTACTATAATTGACGTCAGATAGTGGTTAACATTAGATAGCATTTAAAAAACCTAGCGGTATTTTTAAGTGCGATTAGTTTTATTTCATGAATAATTATAAAAGAGATCTGGTTTTTAGTTGGTCAGTTGACGCGTGTAATAATAAATGTTTTATTCGCAACCTAGCTTACTATATATTGGTCTTATTCTAAGGTGTATATCATAGTGACTTAATATATGAGGTTGGACATTGGATTACAATTTCATTGGGTACTGTAGCTAGGACTTAAACAGGGTGTAAAAGACCTCATCACGAAGCCGTCAACCAAGCATTCTGTACATCAAACTAAGTAACTTTACGCAAAAATTATTGCTGGGAAACGACTTTTTTTGAGGTGAAAAATCATGTTTTGTGGTAGAACTTAATGTAACGCACTCAAAACATTGTGCTGATGGATGGATTGAATAGTACGGGGGTCGTGGAGGTGTTTAAAGTGTGAAAATCTTACATTAAAAACTTGTATTTAATAAAAAAAACTTGTCAAAAAGTTGTAACTCTGACCCTCAATATCTCCGTAACTAGAAGGTTCCCAGGTATGGTGTAGAACAAAAAAATGATCGCAATAAATGATAAATGTGATAAATGATGTTTATTTTGCAAGTTGGTTTTTACAAACACTTTTACACGTCATTTTTTTAAACTAGATGGGGCCGGTGTTTCGTACCTGACTACTCTGAGAAGAAACAGCCGAAACAAACTCAGAGGTCATAGTCTTTTTTAAAGTCCAGACAAGCTTGCTCAATTCACATGAGGACCATGCAGATTAGTGTCTGAGATGGTCTTTTGAAAAAAGTACCATACAGATTTGACGAGGACAGGCCTTTCGGCTTCGTTAAGAGGTGTTTTACACCCTTTGTTAGGCAAAATAGTATAAGTATCCCTGACTCCGAAACTAGGCATAACGTGTTAGATAAGTCAGAATATAAAACGTCACGCCGGCATGAGGTCCTAGACTCCTAGGTTCGATTCCCGGGTCGGACAAAATGTCATTGGGATTTTCCATCAAAAAATTCTCAATAGCAGCCACGGAGTTTAGATTTGTGCCCGGTTGCTGGCAATAGGCTCTCTTCCTATAACATGGGACTTAAACGCAACTGGCGAAATATACACACATCATAAAAAGTTTGTGATCACTAGCATAAGCTGATATAATTTTTTAAATTGAACTTTATCAAGAAAAAGTCTTTGTTGTGTGCTTTCTTTAAATAGAAATACCCTGTTTGAAATTAAAAAATAAAACTAATTTTTATCTACACTTCTACACTAATATTATAAAGAGGAAAGATTTGTATTTTTGTGTGTATGTTTGTAATGAATAAACTCAAAAACTACTGCGTCGATTTCAGAAATTCTTTCACCATTAGAAAGCTACATTCACTCTGAGTAACATAGGCTATATTTTATCCCCGTACTACCACGGAAACGGGAATTACACGGGTTCAACCGCGTGACGTCCGCTAGTTTTTTATGAAAACGTAACAAAAAAGATTTCGAATTTTCAAAGTGATCACAAACTTTTTTTGATGTGTGTAGGTGTACTAATGAGTGAGTACACCTCTGCATAACCCTCTGAGAGACTACAGGCGTGACATTTCGTTATGAAAATAAATAATATAATTTGACTGAATCTGTCTATTTCAATCATAGGAAATAGTTGTTTGAACGTGTATTTGCCAAATCTTGAGGTTAAATTAATAACAAAATCTCGATTTAAATAATCAGGTTCTACGGTTATACGCTTACACGTGCTAGATACAGGATGTTTCATCGCTAAATTAAAAGTTGTATTATTTTTCTTATAAAATATTCTTTAGGTATTCATGACATTGGTGTCGATTCTGTTGTGCACAAACTGAACTTAATTTAGGCTATTGCTATCTTTTACAAAAAGGCAGTGCGAGAAAAGGACGGCTTTAGCTATGAACTAAGTTAGAATGTCTAATTTATGCCTTGCGCTTCACCGTGTTTTACCCGACTGCGACAGAAGGATGGTTATTAGTCGACATGTTTTTACGTGCACCCTTCATTTGTATGGAAATATTAGTTACAATTAAATTTGACAGGTCTAAATTATGTGTCTCTTTCTCGTTTTATTAGAGAGAAAAAGATAGCAATAGTTAAATTTAGTTTAGTTTGTGCACAACATAATCAACACCAGACCGAATAAGTGGGGCTCGGCTAAATAGTCGTGGACGATAGTCGGGGTCCCGGTTGTCAATCGAAAATCTTTAACAGTTGTTACAAGTAGTTGAGAATAAGGAAGAGCCTAATATCATTGACTCCACAAAAAGTACTCAGCAACATAGAAACAAAAAGTACTACAGCGCCATCTATGACACAGATGTTGAACCTATTGAATTCCTACATCGCGCAATTAAAGTTATCCGCGACTTAAAAATTTAAAAGATGTAAAATGTAATTAGACTCTTAACGAAGCCGAAAGGCACTTGTTCTCCCCGTCATTGCGATCATTTTTTTGTTCTAGACCATACCTGGGAACCTTCTAGTTACGGAGATATTGGGGGTCAAAGTTCCAACTTTTTCACAAGTTTTTTTTTAAAATACAATATATTAATGTTATAACTTTACGTTTAATACCTCCATGACCCGTTTACAACTCAATGCATCTATCAGCACAATGTGTTGAATGCGTTACATTGAGTTAAGTATACCGTAAAATTTTATTTTCCACCCAAAAAAATGTGGTTTCCCAGGAATTTTTTTTGCGCAGAGTTACTCAGTTTGATGTACAGAATGCTTGGCTGACGGCTTCGTGTAGTCTGTTGCTGCTTGTAGAAGAACCCGACAACAACTGTCGGGCAGTAGCCCACCAGACATAACACCCGTCTGGTCGGAGGATCCTCCCTTTTCTACGGGGATGAAGAGCTTTACACCCTGTTCTTTATAACCCCAAATCATCAACCGTGCAGAATCTAGACTCTGAGGTCAGTTTTTGTTTTTTCGGATGGGAATTCATCAAATGACGCCTCCCGCTCTGGGCGGAGCAGGAGGGAGTGTCAGACTTTTACTGACTAAAACCCATCCATGTTTCTTCATCGCCCTTTGTGTTCCGGGGCCACGGTATCTCTTTCGAACAGTCCCGCAACCCCGGCAGGCAACGGTCCTTACGGACCCCTTCCTTTTTGCTGACTCTCTTTGAGACACGGCCTGTCGTCAAGAGACGGACGGACGGCGAGCTAGCCCATAGCCCACCGTCCACAGGCCTGCGCCAAGGTGGTCGTGACGGGTGCGTCTCCCGCGGCGGCCGGGACGTGAGGTTCTCTCCCTCTCACGTTCCGCCACCTCCTTCGCTAGCATGACTACTTCGCAGAAGGAGGTGACGGCTTCCTATTCCGACTCTGAGATCACCTGTAGCCACAAAATTGTTATTTACAAACTTCTATTTAATTGGCACTGATTATAAGTACATGTAACTTTGAAGGTCGACCCAAACGGCTGTTATTTTTTTCTCCTTCAGTAATAAGTGTTTATCATAAACAATAAGTAATGACCATTTTCATCATCATCTGCCTAGCCTTTTCCCAACTATGTTGGGGTCGGCTTCCAGTCTAACCGGCTGCAGCTGAATATCAGTATTTTACATGGAGCGACTGCCTATCTGACCTCCACAACCCAGTTAGTACTGGGTAATACGATACCCCTTGGTAAGACTGGTTGTCAGACTTTTGGGGCACACTACCTGTAACGACTGTAAAAGATCCACAAATGACAGCCGGGACCAACTGCTTTATGTGCTTTCCGAGGCACGGAGGAAACTCGGTATGTAAGGGTGGTCACCCATCCACAGATCAACCTAGGCAAGCACGGCTTAACCTAAAGATCGACCCGAGCGGCTGTTATTATTTAGCCACGAGCTTTTAAGTAATGACCATTTTGCAGATCCAAAAACATTTTAAATAATAAAAATAAAATTGACATAGTAGATTGGCATTGACTTGACATAGATTTAAGAAAAACTGTTAAGGTTTACCTTATATTTTTATTTTTTAATTACATCCTGTAGATTTTTTAAGGCTAAGCAGTAATCTTTAATTTAAAGTATGGATTTACATACAGGTTGTCCTAGTTCAGGGGTTGAGACCACATTGATGTAATATTTATTAAAGTTGTAGAATTAAATTGATTATTTAATTTAATTGATTTGACAATAACACCTGTTCTGCATCAAGACTACTAACCGTCATAATATAAATGAATATCTAATTAATTACAAGAAAGTGATAATATTTAGGCATACGTTTAGGTGTCGCCTAGTATTAGTTAATCTATACAAATAATAAAATTGAAGTGTCTGTTTGTTACTTCAAAATATCAGCTAGTATACCGGATGAGTTTTTTATCACTTTCCAAAAATAAAATAAAGTATATAGGTGAACGGAGTAGAAGCTTATGGCATACCTAGTTTCTTTTTATTTTTTTCCCAGCTTAGAAAAAAATTGATCTCATCTAAAACGCTACAAATTTCAAGTGAATTTCATATTAGAACAAAGAAAAAGATATTTTGAAAAAAAAAAGATAAATATCGAAATTCAAATCATACGCAATACGAGTATGATTTGAATTAAAAAAAAAAAAAAACCAATAAAAAACTAAGTATGTCATTTGCTACTCCGTTGTCCGTTCACCTATTGTACCCTTTTTTTTTTTGGAAAGTTTAAAAAAGTCATCCTGTATAGGATGAATTTTTCAAGTGGGTGTGGATGGTTAAATCAGAAACTATGAGGATTAGCGAAGAATATTCAAAGGAATCTCGAGCCCAATTTTGATGAAAACTAAAACTGCATCATTGGATTTTTTAAAAATCTATATTCCTACCGAGGAATCGAACCCACCAATCGAACCAACGAAGTGTTTTTTTTTTTTCAAAAAAACATTTTGTATATTTTTTTGTAACACCATTCGATAGCCTTGCTTATAGGGATCAAATTCTGGGAAGTAATGACAACGTACGTCTAGAATTAGGGTTTCGTGCAAAAAAATTAAAACCCTTGAAATTGTTAACAAAATCCAATTCAAGTAAGGAAGAAATATTTTTATAATAATAGGATAGTTTCCACTATCAATAAATTGCAAATCTATTTAGTCCGTCAGTTAGACTATTGGAAAATAATAGACACGTATTTTTTGTTTTTGTAAATCAATGAATATTGACAAAGATAAAACGCATCAAAACTCGGGAGTGAGGCTCGTTACTAGGGTTGCCAACTTGCCACCCGTACTCTAAAATAGAGTATTGTCCTCTTTTTCATGTAGGCGTACTTCTACGACACCAATAAAGTACGCTAAAATACTTTATTTACGTAAAACTGATTGTGACTCTGTCTCATAAGTACTCATACCAGTAACGAGCCGTTACTGGTATGAGTACTTATGAGACTAAAAAAACTGGTTTTTGATTTTTTGATTGCAAAGAGGCTGTAAATATCTCCAAGAAAGACAAATATTTGTGAAATGTCGCAAAGAGCAACAAAAAATACATTTTTAAGGACAAATAATGTAAAATAATAATAAATACTCTTTTTATATGTTGTGTACTTTAGTTTTGTTCTACCAAAATGAAAAAATACTTTTTCGTCCTAAAATACAGGTGGCAACCCTACTCGTGACATCAGAACGCACTAAAAATTATACCACGGCGTGACGCATTGAGAATTTTAAAAGCGTTGTTTCTTCGTCAATTTTGGTTTACGTAACAAAAGAAAAAAAACGGGTCAATTATTTTTTGATAATCTAACTGAAGGACTAATTAGATTTTTTCAGTACACAAGCCTTTATTACGCGGATACGGCTTTTGCTCATCAGGGGACAGAATAGGCTCATCATCTGCCTAGCCTTTTCCCAACTTTATTGGGGTCGGCTTCTAGTTTTACCGGATGCAGCTGGATACCAGTATTTTACATGGAGCGACTGCCTATCTGACCTCCACAACCCAGTTAGTACCAGGTAATACGATACCCTTTGGTAAGACTGGTTGTCAGACTTTTTGGGCCTCTGACTACCTAACGACTGTCAAAGATCTACAAATGACAGCCGGGATCAACTGCATAACGTGCTTTCCGAGGCACGGAGGAAACTCGGTATGAAATGGGTGGTCACCCATCCACAGACCAACCTAGGCAAGCACGGCTTAACCTAACGATCGACTTGAGCGGCTGTTATTATTTAGCCACGAGCTCCTCAGGGGACAGAATAGGCTAATTAAAAAAATCTAAGTACGGGAATAAAATGTCCTTATCCCTCTCTAAGATATCTACACTAATATTATAGAGCAAAGATTTGTATTTTTGTATAACGAACGAATAAACTTAAAAACTGCTGGACCGATTTCAAAATTTTTTTTGCCGTTAGAAATTTACATATTTACCAAGTAACATAGGCCATAAATTATATTTATATCATGCAAATTAGCTTAGCTATCACAATTTTTGCGGACGAAGTCGCGAGCGAAGTGCTAGTACAGTATCAGTTAATGGTGTCGATTCTGTTGTGCACAAACTAAACTTAATTTAGGCAGTACCTATATTTTTCTCTCTAATAAAACGAGAAAGAGATGGACGTAATTTAGAGCTGTCAAATTTAGTTGGAACTAATATTTCCATACAAATGAAGGGTGCACGTAAAATGTCGACTAAAAACACGATGAAGCGCAAGGCATTAACTAGTTTGACATCTCTAACTTAGTTCATAGTTATAGCCGTCCTTTTCTGGCATTGCCTTTTAGTAAATAATTGCAATAGCCTTTTTTTTTTTTTTTTTTTCGGATTGTAAATCATCAAATAACTCCTCCCGCATTGGGCGGAGCAGGAGGGAGTGTCAGACTTTTACTGACAATAAAACCCATCCATGTTCCTTCATCGCTCTTTGTGTTCCGGGGCCACGGTATCTCTTTCGAACAGTCCCGCAACAAGATAGCAATAGCCTAAATTAAGTTTAGTTTGTGCACAACAGAATCGACACCAATGTTGAATATACACACATCAACACGGTCTAGGGATATTTCATACTCAATGGGGAGACACACTATGGAACTAATGGCGTTAGCATAGCTGGTTCCCAACATCGTCATTGGTTGAAATTGTGGTAATGTCATTTTATATTTCAAAATAGCTTAACCTTATTGGTCAGATTGAGACCAGCTATGGTGGCGCCATCTTAGATTATCTTTGCCTGTGTCTCCCCATTAAATAACTCGAAAAGTACTGGCCGCATTGGAATCTTTTATACACCGATTTGTTTGTAATTTATCTCGGACTAATTCCAAATTCAAATTTTTGAAAATTCTTTTGTTTCGGTGGCATAAAAATGTCTTGATGTATAGGAGAGAGAATTTTCATTTGTGCGAAATTTAGAAAACAATACGAATTACGTTTAGTTAGTTTTTTTTTTCATTTTTAAACGAAAGATAAAGTTAAAATTGAGGTATTGTAGCCATGCAACGCCGACATTTGACGAGGGCGGAGATGTTACGAGCTGTGGGAATGGTGGAAGCTGGATCTGTTCAGCGTAATGTTGCTGAGGCCATAGGGACCCATCAAAATGTAATTTCAAGATTGTGGACACGCTATCGTGCCACAGGTGAAGTAGCGGAGAGGCACCGGGGGCCAAGTCGCATCACTATCACTACCCCCAGACAAGACCGATTTTTGCAACTTACTGCGCGAGCACAACCAAATGCAACGGCGACTCAATTGGTCCAAAGGCTGCGAGTGGAACACCAAGTGCTTGTGAGTGACCAAACTGTAAGAAGGCGACTGCATGAAAGCAATCTACGCTCTCGTAGACCACTCCGGGTCCCACCTTTACGGAGAGGCAATCGTGGACGACGATTAGAATGGGTTCGGAACCACGTGGACTGGGGCCGTGACCAATGGTCCAATGTGCTGTTCACGGATGAATCCAGGTTCGGCTTCCATCCAGATTCACGAAGGACGCGTGTTTGGCGAGTTTCTGGACGATGGAGCCGTCTCCAGAACCCTCAGGAAGTTCACCCATACCAAGGAGGAACAATTATGGTTTGGGCAGGAATTCGTCTTGGAGGACGGACGGATCTCGTTTGGGTGCGGGGCAATATGACGGCAGAACGATACGTCCAACAGGTGCTGGGGCCCGTAATCTTGCCCCACAGAACACAAATGGGGCAAGATTTCCTGCTCATGCACGACAATGCCCGGGCACACACGGCGAGAACGGTAGCAGCTTGGTTACATACACATAATGTTAGGGCCTTAGACTGGCCTGCTCAATCGCCAGATCTAAATCCCATTGAGCATGCGTGGGATATGCTGCAAAGAAGAGCTCTGAAGGAAGTTCCTGAAAATCTGGCTACAGAAGATCAACTTTTTGCGCACCTCAGAAGGACATGGGACAATATTCCGCAGCAAGACATTGACAACCTTGTTCTGAGCATGCAATCGTTGCCGATGTGTTATGAACATCATGGGCGCTTTCTCAGACTACTAACTTCAAGTTTATAAACACAAATTAAATGATTTTTCTATTTTTTTCAGTTTTTACTCACAAATTAAAAGTTCATTCATATACGGTTTCCGTCTATGCTTCATTTTTTTTCCATAAAATCCTGAAATTTTAATCTATACCTTAACCATTATTAAAAAATGGTAGAATATTAAATAACGTATCTTTTAAATATATACATGTCATATAAATAATTAACACATTGATAGTAATTCGCTTTTTTAAAAATATCCCTAGACCGTGTTGATGTGTGTATAAACAAACATTTTATCAACGCAGTACAATGTAATTAGACTCGTTTGGACAGTTGAGACACTGAAATTGATTCCAATTGGCATTGAAAATTATGCGATCTACACATTCCTTGGTATCACTAACGTTTAAAAGGAAACAGACATAAAATCACAGGCAGACTGTGGTTTTACATCCACATTTTGCCAACATGATATTTAAGTCGAGCCTATTACCATCAACGAAACATATCGAGACTACAGGCTGCTGCTGAGAAAGGATACGGGCAAATGATCCAAGCGTCGCCAAGGATGAATCATATCCCAAATTAGAGAATTATATCCTTTAATTTCAATCATCATCATCTGCCTAGCCTATTCCCAACTATGTTAGGGTCGGCTTCCAGTCTAAACGGATGCAGCTGAATACCAGTATTTTACATGGAGCGACTGCAGGCATCTGACCTCGACAACCCAGTTACTACTGGGTATAACCCAGTTACTACTGGGTATAACCCAGTTACTATTGGGTATAACCCAGTTACTACTGGGTATAACCCAGTTACTACTGGGTTGTGGAGGTCTGGTTGTCAGACTTTTTGGGCCACTGACTACCTGTAACGACTGTCAAAGATCTACAAATGACAGCCGGGCCCACGGGTTAACGTGCTTTCCGAGGCACTGAAGAAACTCGGTATGTAATGAATGGGTGTTTTCTCGAAATCCCTCGGACAGATTTTGATACCCTGACCCTGCTCCTATTCTGCATGTTTGAACAGTACATTGTACCTTTTAATTTGGTAAAAGATTCATCCTTGACGACGCTTGGACCAACTGCCAAACATTTTTGCAAACTGTCTTATAATATCGTACAAACAAAAAAAAAGTTTTTTTCCTTTTAGTCACAAAAATATATGATATTCTTCAGGATATATGCTAGTATGATAGTGTTTTGAAAACATAATACAACTACTTTTACTCGATAAAAGAAAATCACGAACTTATCTCTAATGAAAATATCTCTAACGAGTAAAAACCACTATATTCTGATTTTTTTTGGCAAATAATTCTACAAGCAACATATTAGCATATAGAAATAGTGTTTTTTTCAGTCCAATCAATAGATTTTTTGTAAATCGCAAAAAAACACTCATTTCGCACTATTCGGCCCGCAGTGACTGACGTAACAATCACTTTGTAGTGCAAGCTGATTAGAACTTTATTCTAACAGTATTTCAAACGAAGCTTGAACCACCACAAATACGAGTTGCTGATTTAGCTCCTGTAGTTTACACAGATAGTGCACACAGATAGTTTATGACCTGGATTAACAAATTGAATACTTTTTATCTCTGTAGTATGATCCCGTGGGACAATAATCGAAGACCACGCGGGCGAAGCCGCGGGAATAAGCTAGTCTACATCTACACTAATATTATAAAGAATAGAATATATTTATTGTAAAAACATGAGTATACATCAAATAATATGTGCAAGGTCTTAAAATAACAGGTAGATCTGCATGTTTTGCCATTAATGGCGTACAAAATAACATTTTTTGGTTTAGAATAAACCATAAAAAAAAAGGAAAGATTTGTATTTTTGTGTGTGTGTGTGTGTGTATGTTTGTAACGAACGGAAACCACGCGGGTGAAACCGCGTGACGTCCGCTAGTATTTCATAAATTCAAACACTAATGCAATGTTATGATAGCTTAGCGGTTATTGTATTAGCATAAGCGCGTTCGTGCATAGCGAGCCGGGGGGGTTCGAATCTCACGCGCGGTGATAGTATTTTTTAATGTTTTAATTTACTGATCTGATCACGCAATTGGCTATATATATAGTTTCTTATTATGTTCGTCTTGTTCACAAACTTTATTTTACCAACATAAACCAGAGAAGTTTTTTCTTATAACTTTAAATACCTTCACGACCTCTGTACTATTCATAATCCATCCATCAGCACAATGTTTTGAGTGCGTTACATTGAGTCCTACTGTAAAACGTGATTTAGATTTTGCACCCCAAAAAAAAAGTCGTTTCCCAGCAATAATTGTTGCTCATTATAGTTTTAACCTAGGCACCAAAAACTTCGGGGGAAAATATAATGACCACCAAAAGTAACTTTGTGATCACTAACCTATCACCTATCTATCACCTAAAATATCAATTGATTACCAAATTTAGTAAATTGAGCACCAAATTTTAATGAGGTGGTTGATGACAAACTAGTTTTGCCTAGGCCGACTTGGGGCACCCCGACACGGATAGATTAGGTTAGAAAGGTATGGCAGGGTCGAATGAGAGAGCGAAGCGCGCGAATAGACCCCGCCATACCCTTCGTGGTTATTTTTTTTATAAACCATTCAGAATTTTGGTTCTAATTTCACGATAAAACGGGGATAAATTTTGGTGATCATTTACTAATTATGGCAATCAAAAGTGATTTTTTCACCGTTATATTTTGCTAAATCTGGTAGTTCGTTAATTGTATGCCAAAAACTTCTAGCCTTCACCCAGGTAAGGTTTAAAAATACTTAAAGATATTCAAACGATTAACCTCCGATAAAGCGAGCAACACCACGTGCAAGTCTAGTATGCAAATAATAGAATATCTGAACGAATAATTAAATAAATTATCATTAATTTGCGTTAATAATTAATAATAATAGAGTTTATTTAAATCGTCGTTAAATCTTTTGGCAACTCTACCTTGTGGGGGCAACGTTACACGTGTTAGTTACAGGCTGTTGTTTTATTGTACGCGGTTTAATTTTTACCCGACTGCCCCAGATGGAGGGTTATGTTTTTCGAGAGTATGTATATAATTGTTTGGCACGCTCTGTGGCCTGAACAGTTCAATGGATTTTAACTTGAGAGGTGTTGTTAGTTTCGTTATTGACTGTGACAGTGACACTGGGTATATAAAAAAAAAAAAAAAAAAAACATAAAATGGTGGTTTTTGGCGCCAAATTCAAATGTTTGGCACGCTCTGCAGCCTGAACTGCTAGATAATGGGCTCATCATGAGGATTTTAAAATGGTATATCTAAGTAACTAAAAAGTGTAAAATAAAAAATATGATTAAAAAAAAAATAAAAAAACCCGACTGCGTAAAGAAAAACTTTAAATAAAAACTGAAAAGAAAAAGAAAAGTTCAGGAAACAGGACATATTGACTGCAACAGTCGGGACCCATTAAATAATCTAGACTAAAATCAGTCAATGGTGCCGATTCCCTTGTTCACAAACTAAACTAAATTTAATTTGAATGCATCTTTTTCTTTCTATTTCATTATGAAAAGGACAGAAGATAAATATTAGTTTAATCCTGTCAAATTAGTCAGCACCTGACGTAATTTGATGTAATTTTAGTAGTCAACTTTTTAATCGCGTCTAAAATTTGTATGGCACTGATTAATTTGACAGAACATAAATCTTCTGTCCTTTTCTTAATGAAATAGAAAGAAAAAGATGCACTGAACTTAAATTTGGTTTAGTTTGTAAACAAGGGAATCGGCACACATATGCCCGTCAATGTATGTAATGTAATGTGTGTGTGTAATGTATGTATGTGTATGTCAATATGTGTATGTGTGTGTAACTTTTCTTTTCAGTTAGTTGTTATTTACGCAGTCGGGTTTTTTATTTTTTTTTTAAATTATATTTTTTCTGGCATACAATGATGCGATTCTCGAATCGGAAATACATTTAGGCGAACGCAGCACCCATACAGTTCATCGACAGAACATGAACCCGCGACCTCTACATTAGTCGCTAGCTGTTAACTGCTCGACCACTGTATCCAAGTCATTCTTAATTGGGTATCAATCGTGTCTGACACTAGGTACTATCGAGGACACTCCCGCCTAATCAACACTAAGCTAATTTTTGCTTGCACTTACAACATAGAAACGCTCTCTAGCCCCGCCCCGTTGACTTTGTTTAGAAATAATGAATGAAAAGATACCGATCGGCTGAGCGCACTAACGACGCACGCCAAACGAGAGTTAATGGTGTCGATTCTGTTGTGCACAAACTTAACTTAATTTAGGCTATTGCTATCTTTTACTAAAAAGGCAGTGCGACAAAAGGACGGCTATAGCAATACACTAAGTTAGAGATGTCAAACTAGTTTATGCCTTGCGCTTCACCGTGTTTTTAGTCGACATGTTTTTACGTGCACCCTTCATTTGTATAGAAAAAATAGTTCCAACTAAATTTGACAGCTCTAAATTACGTCCGTCTCTTTCTTGTTTTATTAGAGAGAAAAAGATAGCAATAGCCTAAATTAAGTTTAGTTTGTGCACAACAGAATCGACACCATTGTTATTTTGCGCGAAAAAGTTTACGATTTCCTACTAGGCCTAAACTTTAAGGGGGCGTGGCTCGGCGCCTCCACATGATTTAAGCGAAAAAAAAATCCGGTCCCATGAAGTACCAATTATCCCAATTTGTGCGACCTATGTGGAAATACGGTGACCACCGATAAAAACACCTATGAGCAGGAAATAAACACGGCTCTCCAAACGTCCATAGAGTGGCTAGAAGCTAACAACTTAAAGGTCAACATAAGTAAAACAAAATTTATGCAATTTCATACTTACCGAACGAAACCGTTGAACCTAAATATAATGTACAAAGGGAACGCCCTGACAAAAACTGACACAGTTAAATTTCTTGGAATATCCTTAGATAAATTTTGCTCTTGGAAAAGCCATGTCAATGACGTTTGCGGTAAAATTAATAGATTTGTCTACCCTCTGAGGCGTATTAGCTGCGAAATATCTAGAAACGCTGCAATTACCGCATATCACGGCTATATATCTTCCATTTTGCGATATGGTATCATTCTTTGGGGTCGCTGTGTGGAAATTGATCATGCATTTGTAATGCAAAAAAAGTGTATAAGGGCTATATTTGGGTTGAAACAAATAGATTCTTGTCGCCCATTCTTTAGAAAATATAAGATACTTACTCTACCGTGCATTTATATCTTGGAATCTTGTATATTTGTTTTAAGGCATAAGAATCTTTTTCAGCAAGCGACAAGCTACTATGCCCCTCGATCTCATAATACCAACAAATTATATAAACCCAAGACGAATCTCACACTCACATCTAACAACAGTTATATTATGTGTATAAAATTGTATAACAAACTTCCAAGCACCATAACGACACTCCCATTTTTTAAATTTAAGCGTATTCTTACAAAAATCTTAATAGATAAATGCTTTTATAGTGTACTTGAGTTCCTAGATTATAAATTGTAAATTCTGAATTATATATATAAATACTAATTAATTTAATTTTATTTTAAAATTTTAATTTAATACAATTACAATTGAATCAATTACAATTTATAAACTGCATGCATGGTTCAAATTAATAAATTTTTCATTTGTTATTAACTATATTATGTAAAATTTGCACGCCGAAATTAATGGCAGAATAAGAGAAATATACTTTATCTTTAAGATCCTCCTGTACCTTATTTACGCAAATAAATGATTTTGATTTTTGATTTTGATTTTTGACAAACTGAAGATTTTCGTTTCATTTAATTATTTATGTTACTTGTTAATTTCGTTTTGAATGTTTATTTTTTTGTTTAAGAAGTGTCAATGATTATTTTTGTTAGGACCATCTCTCCTTACTGGGTGGTCCGACTCACCCGTATATGGGAGAGATGGACCGAGGGTACTTTTTTAAATATTTTAATTATTTCCATAAAGAAGCTATTATCGTGCCATATTAACATAAAACATATGTTGACTATTAATAGTAGGTTAGAATATCACTAAATCCTATATTAGTTATTAAGCAATAAAAAATATATTAAAAAGTTGGAAAAAAAGTGGTCCATCTCTCCTGGTTTTACCCTACATACACAACTATCCCTGGATTTTATAGATCCCGGTATGTGACAGATAATCACCCATCCACGGACTTACCTTTTCAAGAGTTGCTTAACCTTAAACATCGACCCGTGCGACTGTTATTATTGTTAATATTTAGCCTCAGAACACCTCGATGTTGACAATACGAAATTCTTAATTACAAATTAAATATTATAAAAAGGAAATATTTTTTTGTTTGCACCGAATAAGCTCCAAAACTACTAGACCGATTTTAACCATTTTTTCACCAATAGAAAGCTTAATTATCAGGAAATAACATAGGCTATAAATTATATTTATATCATGCAAATTAGCCGAGCTTTCAAAACTTTCGCGGACGAAGCGTTAGTAACAAATTAAAGTAGCCTCTCTTGAGTTAGAGGCTCCTCTGAATTGAGTACCCCGAGCAATATGACATACTTAGTTAATATCACTGTTAACCTCTTCAATTAGGCTGAATAACAACACGCTTGTGCCATGATAAGAAGTAGGACTCTAAAATTATGTACGTACCTACTTCGATAGCTAATAGGCTAGTTTCCACTATCAATAAATTGCAAATCTATATTTAGTCCGTCAAGAGTATTGGAAAATAATGGACACAATTTTTTTGTTTTTGTAAATTAATGAATATTGACAAAGATAAAACGCATCAAAAATCTGGAAAGGGGGCTCGTGACGTCAGAACGCACTAAACATTATACCACGGCATGACGTATTGAGAATTTTACAAGCGTCGTATCTTCGTCAATTTTGGTTTACGTAACAAAAGAAAAAATACGGGTCAAATATTTTTTGATAATCTAACTGACGGACTAATTAGATTTTTTCAGTTGACAAGCTTATTGATCGTGCGTTTTAATAACAAATTAATAAATAAAGCGGTGATAGCCTAGTCGTGTGATTGTCGGACTGCCAAGTCATAGGTCTCAAGTTCTCTCCCAAGACACGCACTTCTGATTTTCCGGATTCATGTGCGTATTGTATAATTATCACTAGCTTCGGTGAAGGAAAACATCGTGAGGAAACCAGCATGCCTGAGAGATATTTCTCGACGGCATGTAAAGCTAAGTCAGCCAACCACACGATAAAGAAAGAATAGCTAATGAATAAAATTGCTTCGTTGGTGTAGTGGTCGCAAACGCGACTGCTCATGAGGTCCGAGGTTGGAGTTCCAATTCGGGCTAAGAGGCCGCCTCCACGAGCGAGAGAATCGCGGCGATATTATCGTCCTTGCCACGTTTTTCTATACACTCTCTTTTGGGCCGTCTCCACGAGCGAGAATCGTGGCGCTATTATCGTCCTTGCCACGTTTTTCTATACACTCTCTTTTGGGCCGTCTCCACGAGCGAGAATCGTGGCGCTCGCGCTATTATCGTCCTTGCCACGTTTTTCTATACACTCTCTTTTGGGCCGTCTCCACGAGCGGGAATCGTGGCGCTATTATCGTCCTTGCCACGTTTTTCTATACACTCTCTTTTGGGCCGTCTCCACGAGCGAGAATCGTGGCGCTATTATCGTCCTTGCCACGTTTTTCTATACACTCTCTTTTGGGCCGTCTCCACGAGCGAGAGAATCGCGGCGATATTTTCGTATAGAAATACGTTGAATCGCCGCGATTCGCTCGCTCGTGGAAGCGGCCCCTAAGCACGGTAATATTATAATACAGTAGTGTAACTCGGCCGCATGATAGAAATAAATGCCTACAGCCGCGCGGTACGTAAACACGCGTTAGGGCTGCCCGTCTCCAGCATTTTAATTACATTTGCCTACTTTCTGTTTCTATTTAGTTTTGTGATTGTAAATATCCTTTTTATAAAAATAAATGCAATACTTTGTATATTGAATAGGAAGTGTTCAATTAAAATGCGTGTTGTTTTTTGATTGGTAGATTTAATTAAAAAAACATTTTTTTGTTTGAAAAACAAATCGGGCTTATAAATTTGCGACCGAAATCATGATTCATTCAGATCCGCATATAACTACCTATTTCACTCGTCTCAATAACTTTCCGTTACTCTATTCGCTTTATTTATTAATCCAAACACCTTTTTTTCGTGAGATAAAAGGAAATACTTATCCATTAAAAAGACACACATTATGTATGTACCTACCTACCTACTAGTAAGTAAAATTATTGTATAGTCTTACCTTTCAGAGTTTCCAGGTAATTTAAAAAAACTTATGTCTGGATGCGTTATTGACGAATAATATTTAATATTTCCTACTCGTCATATTAACTGATTTTCAGAGAAAAAATCGCGCGGTTATTGTTAAAAAAACAACACACCGGGTTTCCTAAAATCATTTTTTGATAATTGCAATAATTTCGGAAATAATCGCTCCAAAAGTAAAAATAACTACAGAGTAATCGTCTTTTTTTGTCTTCAGGAGCTAAGTTTCGTTTCGAAGCGATTCGAGTCGGCACAAAAGCCCACGCGAGATGGAATGCGTGCAATAGAGGATGTTACAGAGTCACAATTTTATTGTTGGAGCATATCAAGCCACTTGCTACATTACCGTTATTTTACACGAACCTCTGATATGAACCTTAAGGCGACGAAAATAGAGGTCTGCAATAAATGTACCAGACAGGCGCATTACTTTGTGTAATTTATTTCATCACCGCTGCTCTCGAAACGGTGAAGGAAAACATCGTGAGGAATCCGGCATGTCCTAGAACCAAAAATTCGAAGACATGTGACATCTACCAATCCGCACTGGGTCCACGTGGTGGATTATAGCCATTCCCTCTCATAGAGAGGAGGCCTGTGTCCCAGCAGTGGGAACATTACAGGCTGATTATGCTTATGCTATGTCGAGAGTTCGAGACTAGTGAAAACAGTAATAAACTGCAAGGGAGGGTTGAAAAACTTGTTTAAATTATGAAAGGCATTTTTAATGTAAATGGTTGATGTTTTTTTATTTTCCGCTTGATGTATGTAAGTAAACCTCTTGCTTTATATTTAGAGTTTTATTTCATTTTGATTATTTTTTTCGGTAGTTTCATCATAATTATAATATAACTAGGACTTTGCTCGCGATTTCGTCCGCGAAAATTGTGATAGCTCGGGTAATTTGCATGATATCAATATACTTTATAGTCTATGTTACTCGGTAAAGATGTAGCTTTCTAATGGTGAAAGAATTTTTAAAATCGGTTGGGAATTTCTTAAGTTAAAACGTAACAAACAAACGAAAAATAAAATGTTACCTCTTTATAATATTATAGTGTAGAATATATTTATTATTATTTCCTTTATTATTATTTTTTACAAATTAATTAAATTTTTAAATATTCCTTACAAAAAACAATATAAAAAAACATTAAGAAATACAAAAAAAACAGGGAACAGGGTCCGAGCCGCCGGTGGTCAGGGCTCTTGAGAGAGGAACCTCCTAACAATACGTGCCGTGTCCAGAAGTACTGATTTCTGAATCAAGCCCTTGATCCAGCTGCCAAGCGAGAGCCTCCTAAGATGTTGGTCGAGGCTCTTGGCTATTAAGCCATTGGCCGACACGATTATCGGCACAATGACTGCTGTATTCACGTCCCACATGTCGACAATATATCTATTATTATTATTAGTTAAGAAGTTTTACTCTGTACTACTTTGTACTATTGTAACTTACTGGGGCTGTCTCAGTACCTATATGACACAATATTTTGAGATAACATAAATATTTTTATATTTTAACATTTTGTATTTTTTGTCACGTTTTAAGTTTGTTAGACTTTAGGGAAATTTTGGCACAAAAATCAGGGTTAAAAAAACCATTAACATTTTTTCTGTCATGAATCTTTTGTTTCTTATTTTATTTGTGTCATTGGTATGTTACCTATATGCCCGTTTCGGATCGGACAGGGTTTTTGTTGCATATTTTATTCTTGCTAGTTTGTTTCTTTTATTCTTATTCTTTATTGCACACAAAATAACAAATATACATACAAATTGCAATAATATAGCTTAACCCAGAATAGGGTTTTGCGTTGGCGAGCTTAACCGAAATTATATATAGATCATGTTGACAGGAAATGTTCCTTTATTACCTTCTTGAACACCTCTAACGAAGAGCTATCCCGCAAGGAGTGTGGAAGTGAATTCCAAAGGCGCAGAGCACGAACAGAAAATGATCCATCATACCGACTTGAGGAGTGGGGAGGGAAACGACGGAGAAGAGATGATGGAGCAACAAGGTTTACCTCTAGGAACAAGATACTCAAAGCGTTCCCGAAGATACGAAGAAGCTATAGAATTGTGAAAAATGGAAAAGAGAAAAGAAAGTATGTGACAATCTCGACGCTGCCGAATATGTAGCCACTCCAGCTGCTTCCGAAATTCCGACACATGGTCGTACTTACGAAGACCGAAAATGAAGCGGATACACAAATCCGAAAGACGTTCGAGCTTATTAAGAAGTTCCTCATTCGCATCAAGAAAACAGACATCAGTATTGTCTAGAAGAGATAGAAAGAGAGACTGAGCAAGAGTAATTTTAGTTTCAAATGGCAGACACTTCTGAAGACACTTAAGAGACCGATACGAACAAAACATCCTCCTGCTTACTTTAGCAATGTGAACTTGTCTAGATAGGTTGCAGTCCAAGAATACACATAAGTCTTTAACTTTCTTGGAGTAGGCTATAGCGATACCATCGTACACAACAGGCGGAAGGGACTGACGATTCAATAAATTGACGAAGTGTCTGCCACCAATAATGAGAGCTTGTGATTGTTGTTGGTCAACTAACAGTCCAAAACTTTAGCCCTCTGTCTGATGTTTTGAAGATCATTATTGCTGGCATCGATAGCTGCAGAAAGCTCTTCAAGTTTAAAATGGCGATAAAGCTGCAGGTCGTCTGCATAGAGATGATAATGTGACGTTAATAGCTTAGTGATAGCGTTAATGAAACCGGAGAAAAGAAGAGGAGAAAGGGCGCCACCCTGAGGAACACTCGCAGAAAGATCGCACCAATGAGTGCAAGCTTCATTCAAATGTACTGACTGCGAGGGACCCCGAAGATAAGAATCAAATCAAGCAGTCACAGCAGGAGATATGTTTTAAGAGGAAAGGATACCCGAGAGTATATCAAAGTCAACTGAATTAAACGCACTGCTAAAATCCAATAGAACCAACACCATAAGGAGTCGGTTTTCCATGGCCAATCGGATGTCGTCAGTAATTTTAAGTAGGGCAGAAACAGTGCTATGGCCCAGGACGGAATCCAGACTAATAAGGACAAATCAGGATATTAGAAGAAAGGTAATACGATAGTAGACTATTAACAACACTCTCAAGGACTTTGGACAGGATTGGAAGTATTGAAATTAGGCTTTTATTACATGTATAAAATACACTATGCCTACGATAATTTGAATACCAATTTGCATTAGTCGATGCAAATGGCGGAGCTTATAAAAAAAGCGGGACCAATACCTGTTTTATATTAGAAAGTTAAAATGTTATACTAAAAAAAGCTGTCTAAGTTTTCCAGATTTATTTTATGGTGTTTTATAATTATCTAAGTCGTTGGAAGACTCGAAATTAGGATTTACACATCACCTGCCTAAACTTTTCCAGTCCAACCGGATGCAGCGGAATACCAGGCGGTATCTGGCTTCTATTGGCTAATTTACGGTTTCTGACCAGTCTGCCTGCCCCAGCTTGCTATAATGTTGATCTTTAGGCACATCATCATCATTTCAGCCGAAATACGTCCACTGCTGGACATAGGCCTCCCCCAAGTGTCGTCACATTGATCTGTGCGTCTCGCATCCAGCGGATTCCCGCAACCTTCACCAGGTCATCGGTCTACCTAGTGGGAGGCATTCCAACACAACGTCTTCCGGTTCGCAGTCGCCACTCCAGAACTTGTCGGCCCCCTGCCATCCGTTCTGCAATGTGCCCTGCCCACTGCCACTTCAGTTAATCTCACTCTAGGAACTCCACTGATGAATACATATATTTCACATGGAGTGATTCCTTATCTGACCTTTACAACAAAGATCCTGGATAACACGATTCTCCTTGGTAAGTCTTTCGGGCTTCTAATTACCCATAACGAACTCAATCTATACTTCTTTACTAATTAAAGGGTGTAAAAAAACCTCTTAAAAAGCCGAAAGGCGATTGTTCTCCCCATGGTTGCGATCATTTTTTTGTTTGACACCAGACCTGGGAACCTTCTAGTTACCGAGATATTGGGGGTTAAAATTCCATCTTTTTGACAAGTTTTTTTTTTTAAATACAAGTTTTATTATAAGATTTTTACTTTTAACACCTCCACAACCCCCGTACTATTCAATCCATCCATCAGCACAATGATTTGAGTGCGTTACATTGAGTTCTACCACAAAACATGACTTTTCACCCCAAAAAAAATCGTTTCCCAGCAATAATTTTTGCGTAAAGTTACTTAGTTTGACGTACAGAATGCTTGGTTGACGGCTTCGTGATGAAGTCTTTTATACCCTGTATATCACATGGAACACGATTCTCCTTGGTAAGTCTTACAGGCTTTTAATTACGATTTTTATTATATTTAATTTCCATAACGAACTCAGTTTATACTTCTATACTAATAATATTATAAAGAGGAAAGATTTGTATTTTAGTATGTAACGAAAAACCTTAAAAACTACTAGACCGATTTGAAAAATTCTTTCAGCAATGGATAGCTACATTACCAGCGAGTAACATAGGCTATATTTTATCTCCGTACTCCTACGGGAACGGGAACTACGCGGGTGAAACCGCGTGACGTCCGCTAGTGTTCTTTAAATGACAGCCGGGATTTCGCGTGCTTTTCGAGACACGGAGGGGTTTCGATATGTAATGGATGGTCACCCATTTACGGATTGAGCTCAAAAAGCGTAGCTTAACCTTCGATCGACGCTTACATTTGTAATTATTTAACCGCGAGGTAATGCCACAGGTGGCATTAATAAACCCCTTTTAGGAGCTTTCAGCTGGACGGATTCCGATGAAATATGGTACACCAAGTATTGGGTAGAACAGGGGTCAAAGAGGTGTTTAAAATAAAGTTTAAATGACATTTAATCTATGACATTTAAAATGTGTTTTTTTTTTTTTCATTTTAAACATTTGAAAAGTTGTAACTAGAAGGTTTGCAGGTCAGTCCAGTACAAAAAAATATCGAAATGACGGGAAGAGAGTCCAGTACAAAAAAATATCGTTAATGACGGGAAGACCAAGTGCCTTTCGGCTTCTTTATGGGTCTTTTTACACCCGTCATGTTGGGGTCTTTTTACAGCCTAATTGGACGCAGCTGAAAACCAGTATTTTACATGGAGCGGGTGCTACTTAAATTTGTAACTGCAAATTGTAAACTGTACCTAAATCCCGGTTATCCGAGGAGCTCGTGGCTAAATTATAACTGCCGCACGCGTCAATCTTAAGGTTAAGCCGTGCTTGCCTAGGTTGGTCTGTGAATGGGTGACCACCCATTATATACCGAGTTTCCTCCATGCCTCGGAGAGCAAAGCGTTAAGCGTTGGTCCCGGCTGTCATTTGTAGATTTTTGACAGTCGTTACAGGTAGTCAGTGGCCCAAAAGTCAGACAACCGCTCTTACCAAGGGGTATCATATTACCCAGTGCTAACTGGGTTGTTTACGTCAGATAGGCAGTCGCTCCATGTAAAATACTGACAATCAGCTGCATCCGGTTAGACTGGAAGCCGACCGGTTAGGCAGATGATGATGACCTAAATTGAGGTTATCACACTAATATTATAAAGGCGAAAGTTAGTGTGTGTATGTTTGTTACACTTTCACGCAAAAACTACTGAACGGATTTGGATGAAATTTAGCACACAGATAGTTTATGATCTGGATTAACACATAGGACACTTTTTATCCCAGTAGTTTGATCCCGTGGGACAATTATCAAACTCCATAAGTACCCTTGGCAAAGAAGTTTGCAGCACTATAATACTACTCGGGCCATTCCTGCATAGTGGTAGCACTGATATGTGATGACATAATCATCGCACATAGCTAATTGGTGATCGTTGTATGATTTTAACTATTATTTAGTCGCTTATGGTCATTAAGAAGCAAACATATGTGTGTGAAATGTCGGTTTGTAATTTCAAAATAAGAGCTTTTTAGTTTTTACTGAATGCATTATTATGAAAGTATACACAGGGTGTAAGTAAACCACCTCATCACGAAGCCGTCAACCAAGCATTCTGTACATCAAACTAAGTAACTTTACACAAAAATTATTGCTGGGAAACTACTTTTTTTTTGGGGTGAAAAACCATGTTTTGTGGTAGAACTCAATGTAACGCACTCAAAACATTGTGCTGATGGATGGATTGAATAGTACGGGGGTCGTGGAGGTGTTTAAAGTAAAAATCTTACACTAAAACCTTGTATTTAAAAAAAAAAACTTGTCAAAAAGTTGGAACTTTGACCCCTGATGTCACCGTAACTAGAAGGTTCCCAGGTATGATGTAGAACAAAAAAAAAAGATCGCAATGACGAGGAGAACCCCGGAGGCTTCGTTAGGAGGTGTTTTACACCCTTTATACTGTACTTATACTACTAGCAATTTGACGACTAACGTCTAAGTAACAATGTAGACGACCCGAATGACGCAACGGTAGTGAGGCTGTCTTACGTTCTTAGGGTCCCGGGTTCGAATTCCGGTAGGAGCAAATGTTTGTGTGATTACTGATTAGCATGGATATTTGTTTCCGAGTCATGGGTGTTTATATGTATAAGAAGTATGTGTGTTTCCAAACAAAAAAGTATCTGTGTAGTATATCAACTATCTGGTGTCCACGACACAAGCCTCGTTGCTTAGTGTGGCACTAGATGGCGCTGTGTGTAATGTCCAGCGAATATTTATTTATTTGTAAACCCTATTTTTTTTTTTTTTTGTCTTGACCTGTACCGACGGAGATAATTCTCAATCGACACGCGCAGTGGCTGAATACTTACGCTGCTAGTCGCGAGATCGATTCCCGTATGAAGTCTAATATTTATAAGTGGGCTTTTTATTAGGCTTTCAGATACGCCGCGTCTTCGAACAGCACCTGCCATAAGACTGCCGCGCTCTCGTCACGGGCGTTAGCTTGCGCATGTATTTCAGGTAAATACAACAAGGTTACCGACGGAGGAGCTCGTGGCTAAATAATAACAGCCGCTCGGGGTCGATCTTTAGGTTAAGCCGTGCTTGCCTAGGTTGGTCTGTGGATGGGTGAACACCCAATACATACCGAGTATCCTCCTCCCGGCTGTCATTTGTAGATCTTTGACAGTCGTTATAGGTAGTCAGAGGCCCAAAAATTCTGACAACAATCATCTGTCTTATCAAGTGGTATCTTATTACCCAGTACTAACTGGGTTGTGGAGGTCAGATAGGAAGTGGCAGTGGGCAGGGCACATTGCTCGCAGAACGGATGGCCGATGGGGCCGAAAAGTTCTGGAGTGGCGACCGCGAACTGGAAGGCGTTGCGTTGGAAGGCCTAACTAGGTGGACCGATGACCTAGTGAAGATTGCGGGGATCCGCTGGATGCGAGTTGCACGTGACCAGTCAATGTAGCGACACTTCATCACACCTCATCCACTTTATCTTTAATGCCCTTCTAACCCTAAAATTAGCAACTCTATTTGTGGTGGTTCAAACTTCGTTTGAAATACTGTTAGAATAAAGTTCTAATCAGCTTGCACTACAAAGCGGTTGTTACGTTAGTCACTGCGGCCGAATAGTGCGAAATGAGTGGTTTTTATTCTTAAAATCAAATTTTCGTCTTTTGGAAAAATTAAAAAACATAAGACCTGCTTTAAAGTTAGATCAGTTAGTATACAAAGTTTCATGATCTAATTTGAAGAACTTTTTGAATACAAGCGATTTTTTGTTCGATTTGGAGGTAACTTTGGATTTTTTTTATATCTAGAAAAGTTTATGGAATCGTGTTTTCGTCACACATAGTACCTAGCATTAATCTTCAACTTTACCATACATTTATTTCAAAATTAATGCTGCAGTATTTTAGGCGTAACGGAGGATCATGCTAAGCCAATTGAGGCATGTTGGGCCCCTAAGGCTCGGCACAAACGGGCCACCAACCACAGCCACCGGTGGCTGTCGCGCGCTACCGCGAGTCGCCGACAGTGCTGTAGCGAGTGGCCTTCACCGGCCACTCGTGTGCAGCGAGTTTCAACAAAATACGTATGAAAAAGCGTGTGAACTGCTTGTCGCTGGCTACCGGTGGCTGTGGTTGGTGGCCCGTTTGCGCCGAACTTTAATGTAAGAATCAATTAGAACGCATTTCTTGTTTCGCGATATTGCGGATTAGAAGACGTTAGAAAAAATTAAAGAATTGTAAGAATTGTAGAACGCAAAAATAACTTTTAACGAAAGTTGGTTTGAATACGATTTGATAGTTAGCTTTTGAGATGTGAGACTTTTTATGTAAAACTGCAGCAGTAACTTAGTTTTTCATTAAAATACTATGAAAAACAAATTTAGGTTTGCTGTTCAGTGTTAATTGACCAAAGGGCGTTAAAATATTGTTATTATATTGTTTGGTGCTACGGAAACCTTAGTGTGTGAGTTCGACTCCCACTTAAGCTGCGGTTCCACTGAAGCGGAGCGGAGCGCGATTCACCAATCACATGGCTTGAAATCCACATCTCTTCTCCCACTCCTGCCATGTGATTGGTGAATCGCGCTCCGCTCCACTCCGCTTCAGTGGAACCGCAGCTTTAGCCGGTTATTTGAATGCACGTGCAATATTTTCAGTGCATAGCCATGTGTCATTAAAAATGCGGTACGTGCGTATTTGCAGAAGCCATTTCAATGATTTTTTGATTAAAATTACATAAAAAATGTCTAATCACAGATAATTACATTCAAAAACTGTTTAACACCTAGATAAAATAACTGATACTTATCTCCAAGATAAATATTATATTTAAAATATTTCCTAATGATTGTTACAATTAGTTACATTGTGAATTAACTGTACCTACTGAAAGATTATAATTGGTTATTATCAATGATAGATTGAGGAATCAATTTTGAAAAAAGAATCCATACCTACAGTTTTATAGCTCAATATAAAATAACTACTGTACATCAAAAAATATATATAGGTACCTGTTCATAAATATCACCTAAAACTTGTTATCCTAATCAAATCATAGAAATGCACTGCGTTTAATGCTTATTATTAACTACAAGAACTCTTATTCACAAATAGGTACACTTATAAACGTAACTAATAGTCACTTTTGCAACAAAAGATCAATAAAAATTTAAATCGATAAGATAATTTTTTTTTTGTTTATGATTGTTACATTTTAAAAGGCAAGGAATTTCGATTATTCTGCCTATTCTGTCAAGGATCATACTCATTATTACAAGGACAGGACGTCCTTGTGCCATATCACTTGGGGTCGGGGCAGTACATTTTTATCCTTCCATTTCCTGTCTTCCATCACACTATCGTTTCCATCTTTTTATTTCATAACATTCCATAAAGAATCATCCATCAAGCAAGCAAGAAAAGCGGCATATGTTTCCAATTTTAAAATTATATTTAAGATAAACAAAAGGTTTAATGGTTTCAATCATATACTTTTTTAAAGAAACCAGGTTAATGTTATGTTGTCTTAACAACAATCTAGATTTTAACAAAAATAAAAATAACAACAAAGACAAAAAAGTACAAAATTTTTGCAGACTGATAAAAAGAAACGATAAACCTTTTCATTTGGATGTTTACAAGATCTTTTATGAAAAATACTCAGTGTTTTCGAATTGTTAATTTGATAAATACTGTTCTAGTTTAGGTAGATAAATACAGCCTACAATGCAATCTTTTGAAAAAACTTGATAATAAAATAATCAAGTCTGATAAGTTTTCAAGCTCATCCAAAAAAAATTCTATGGCAGTTATTTTTTTTTTTAAATAAAACACTAAACTCACCCTTTAGTAATCCTGGCATTTTTTTTCACACCACGAATGCGCAATGAAATTTCGCGTACAGCCGAGTAATTACTTTTTTTCACAATTAAATACCACAATCACTGATTACTAATAAATTGATAATAAAACTTTGCATACAGTTATGTTTTATCGAGCAGTTTATACCAATCAAGGGTTTAAATATGAAATTTGTACTAATATAGATAAAGAAACAATTACGTCTGATAAGTAACGATTACAATAGCTATAGTTAGGCGTTTTAATGCTATACACCGAAATCGTATGTGGGCGACCGTCCTCCCGCTAATGTATGCGCCGTCGAGCGAATAGTAATAAAATTATACACGGCATAGCGTCGAATTACGCGTCTCCCGCTTTTAGTTAAAAGGTTAACAGCCAATTGACTACAGTTTTTTTTAATCAGTTAAAAATACAGGCACTAGCGTATAAGTAACGAGTTCATGTCGTACTCACCGTCGCTAGCGGGTCGCATTCCACCTTTCCCGATGTGCGTGGGCTTTCATTTTCATCTTGTTCACGTAATACCACTTTACGAATATCTAATATTTTGGTATCAAAATGCAAGGAGGTATAAAAAACTAGGATGACCACTGTTACATTACAACTGTCAAAACTGAACTTCACTCGGGTACTTGTGCCAAGTACCATAGACAAGGTTATGTTTTATAAATAGATTTTAGTTTTGCTACTCAATAACAGATGGCAGTAGCCGTCTTGAATCTAGCAACTACCGAATAAGATTTCCTTGCGTGTTTTATAGGCTTATTGTAATTAATTTCTACGGTGAAGAAACGACTATAATCCCAAAAGGGTTAGGCAGATGTATAGGTACCAACATGTAATAGTTCACCCGCATTTCGCCATGAATTAAGCGCAGGCCACACTGCCAGCTAGCAAGTGACCGAATGAGCCAGGCGAGCATCGTTTTACCAGAACTACAGAGTTAAGCTACGTCAGCGATATAAACGATGCGAATGATATGTCCGACGATGCCAGCGATGCTAGTAGTTCACCTCGCCCGCCTTGCCCGGTGAGCCTGCTCGCTCGCCCGTCTGTCCGTAGTTTTCAGTGTGAGCCCACATCTTAGTTTAGCTCGCCACGATGGATGTTGCAGATGGCGATCACGGGGCGTCGCCCCCTGGCCGCAGAGGCTATAGGTACCTTGGCCCGTTACGCCCGTCATTGGGTAGCCTTTTAGGCTAGGCCTGATGACGCGCGTACTCCAACGCGCGCCTGATTGAGTGGTTGCTATTGTGTTTTCAGTAGGCGCGCCACAGCGCTGAATTCTTCACGACACCTCGGTGGTCTGTCCCCGCCAGGTGAGAACCTCAGTTACCCGGGGGAGGCTCGGCAGGAGACGATCAGCGACATGGTGAGGACTCAGACCCACCTACGAAGGATGTTTGGCTCCCGTCCGCCCCGCTTCCAGACCGTGATCAGCTAGGGTCACGGTCCGGACTAAGAGCAGTGTGAGCGGTATTGTATTGTATTATTTGTGGTATTTTGTTGTTGTTGTTGGTATTGTGTTGTTGTTTGTTTGTATTGTTTGTTGCGGTGTTTTTGTTGTTGTGTTGTTGTCGTACTGCCCAGTGTCTGCGTGCGTCGCGACTTCGCGATCTATACTAGTATAAGGAGATACATGTGTGGTCATCCAGGATCTCGCTCCCGAGGTTCCGCTGGTTGACGTCGGTCCTCACGTAGCGAGGGGCGCCGACAATGGCACCTTGTAGTTTCAGGGGTGGTAGGAGGAGCGCTGACCCAGTGACCATCGCCTACGTCTTGGTCTTACCAACGTTAACAGATAGCCGCCACTTTGACAGCCAGTCAGGAAGCATGTCTAACTGCATTTTAACCACCGCGTACGTCGCGTTGAGCGAGGTAGTAATGTACGCGGCGTCGTCGGTGTACAGCGCGAGCATCGCCTCTGGCGTCGTGGGGAGGTCGTCGGTGTAACGTGAGTAACGTCGGCGATACGCAACTGCCCTGCGGAACTCTGCTAGAGAGCGCTCCCTGGCGACCACCACGCGGAAGCTCCTATCTGAAAGAAAAGACCACACAAGGTCGAAGGCCTTCTTCATGTCGAGGAATATACTGATACCGAGTACCTACTCCTTCTTGTTCATGGTTCATGCTGTTGTTTCGTCTAGTTAAGACTAATGCTGACGCTGCTAGATATTAATAAAACTGAATCATAACAACTAACGGAAGCCTAACCATATATTTTTTAGCGCCATAGAAAATCAACCGTTCCATAAATAGTGTTCAATTATTTTTAATTGTATAACAAGAAAGGCTCGCGGCTGTATGAGTGATGCCTTTGCCAAACTAAACGGTGTAGTATGCTAAACGGCCATCGATACCATCGTTATTGTCTATGGCTGAGCGTTCCAATTTTAAATATGGTGATCGAACACGTCGTGATATGGAGTCGAATGTTGATTTTTAAATATTGTTTTTTTTTTTAAGAAATTATGTTACTAAACACTAATAATTCAAAATAATTATAATGAGGTAAAGTTAGGGAGGGTGTTATCGTTGGAACTACTGATCCCATTCCTAAAATTCCATCATTTCTTCTTAGCGTGTCGATGGCAATCTAAATTGTGGCCCAGAACTGAGCTACTAGTTTGGCGCTTTCGGTATCGTCCATCAGTTCCTGTAGTGAACAAACAACAGTACACGCAGGACACGATATTAAGTGCCCCATCGTTTGTGGAACAGCACCACATTTACACTCCAGGGCGACTGCCCTGGAGTGTAAAGTGTGTGTAAGGGAAACCTGCTCAGATGGAGATTATTAATGACTATTAATAATCTCCATCTGAGCAGGTTTCCCTTGCTGCGACCAACCTGGATCCGGAGTCTATTTAAAGACCTTCAGATCAGCCATGACAACCGTACTCATGTCCAGGTGGGGGATTATTATCCTGCCGGGGCTGCGGGTCTCTGGCCGGGGCTGCGGTACTGTTCGAAAGAGATACCGTGGCCCCGGAACACAAAGGGCGATGAAGGAACATGGATGGGTTTTAGTCAGTACAAGTGTGACATTGCCCAGAGCGGGAGGGGGTCATTTGATGATTACCGATCGGAAAAAAAGAAAATGTGGGAGACAGCAGGTGGAACGAATGCGTTCGATAAGGATG
Source organism: Xestia xanthographa (assembly GCA_905147715.2). Classification (NCBI taxonomy): domain Eukaryota; kingdom Metazoa; phylum Arthropoda; class Insecta; order Lepidoptera; family Noctuidae; genus Xestia; species Xestia xanthographa. The sequence goes on from LR990670.1 coordinate 16,297,953, forward strand.
CACTTCCTCGCCACAGGTCTTTTCGTAGACAGCCAGCCATTGAGTGGGGTGACACACTTCAGAAAGCTGTTACGCCTTTGTGACACGACTACACGAAGGTATTTTGGTGTGAAGGGTGTAGCAGGGGGTGTTTGAAGCCATTTTGGCACGCGTTAGATAGGTCATGACGCATACATCTATACTTCTATACTAATATTATAAAGAGGTAACATTTGTTTGTAAGTTTGTATGTTTGTAAGTTTGTATGTTTGTAAGTTTGTATGTTTGTAAGTTTGTATGTAGGGGGTAATCTCCGGAAGTAATGAACCGATTTCAAAAATTCTTTCACTATTAGAAAGCTACATTCACCCTGAGTAACATAATGTAGTATACATATATTTTATCCCCGTATTCCCACGGGAACGGGAACTACGCGGGTGAAACCGCGGGACGTCCGCTAGTCTTGGATAAACGAAAACGATTTCACTAACGGCCATTTTCAATAACTTACTAACAGGTAACAGAAGCTTGCTATATCTGTCTGTTTGACATTTAGCTTACGGACCGTTAGAAACAAAACGTCACAGAAAAGCTTTCTTTAGCTTTGTTTTTTCTTTAGTGTACTCGTCAAGTGAAATGATCTCAGAATACGGACCTATCAGTGTAGTGTGCTGTCCTAGTGTGAACCGGCCCTAATTAACATTTATGAAGATCAAGTGAGGGTAGTTGAATAAACACTTTCGCTTTGCTGTGGCGGTACCTCCAATACTTCAGTCTTCCCGCGACCACGGCTGGTGCAATCCGGTCGAAACGTCGGGCTTATATTAAAGGTACAATTCGCGAAAATACCCGTTTACCGTCGTGGCTATATTTGAAGCTAACTTTGTATAAAGGAACACTGATAGCTACGAGACGTAGGCATATTAACCAACAGCTACACGTAAGTAATTTATATAAAACGGCCGTAAAGACAGCTCCACAGCCTCCCTGTGCAACAATCAATAGGAACAAGATGGCGGCGCTACAAATTGGTTGGATGACGCTGCACAACACTAAATAATGATATTTACATATTGTACTGTCACTTTCCTCTCCACTTTATTTATTGAATCTTTTGTTTTGGAGATCCGTAGAAATATTTTAATTTGAAAGTGACATTGGCTTGTTTACCCGAAGAAATGTAGCACTTAAATAGCCGCAATTACAGACACAATTAAAATAACAATGCACCGTGCCCGATCGGGCACGGCTGGGGACATAAGGGATTATTATAGAGGATTAAGCAATGATATTCTAACAAACAGATCAGATATGTTATACACCTACAAAACCACCGAAAAAAGTGTGCCGCGGGGCAGCGCCAGCTCACATACACGCACTGACGCAGAATAAAGGCAAAACAAGCCAATTGGCCCGTTTTCGAGTCTTCACGATTGCGCGCTCACAACATAACTGTTTAATAGCATATCATTGGAATTAGGGAGGTTACGTTATGACGCATAAAATACAAAATATAGATAACATTACTTATTGTGCGGTTCAAACTTAATGGCGGCTCAGAAGTTGGCTGTTAGCTGCATCCGGTTAGACTGGAAGCCGACTTCAACATAGTTGGGAAAAGGCTAAGCAGATGATGACGATCCAACTCGGACACGTTACAATAGAACCAGAACGACGCGAGAGGCCAATGGCCAGTTGTCTCTTGTAAGCCCATTACGATTTGGTCGCGTTGTCTGGCCTATCGTTATAGTATACCAGCCTATTACTGTCCCACGGCTGGGCAAAGGCGTCTCCTCAACAGAGAAGGCACGAGCATCGATCACCACGCTTGCTCACGGTTGGTGATTTCAGACTTATATTAATTATAGGTCCAGGTTTCCTCACGATGTTTTCCTTCACCGATGTCTGTGATGTCCGAGATAACTTTGAAAGTATCAAAGTAGAAATGTCACATTGGTATTAGTAGAAGGCCTAATAAAACCTCACAGATGGTAAGTATAGACTTATAGAGGGTAACACCCTAGAAGTACATACACTGAACTCTATGATAAGGTCTTCTTGACCGATCCATAGTCACACCAAATTGCCACACCAGTGTGACTTCGTCAAAAAGGTCAGGCGCATAGAACTCGCAATCAGCGTGCGTGTGTGAACGTGGACGAAGCAAAGGGAGTTTATAAAGATAGTAGCAGTTGGCGTTCTTAAATTTTTGCGCAGTATTGTAAAAGACCTGTGTAGCAATTTTGGAGTACAATATTAGTGCATACATACTTACTTACTGGACAGTAGGAGATTCCAAATTTAAAATCTCGCTTCTTACTGGACAGTTGTGATAAGTCTCCGGTAGAGTTCACTTTCTGGATACTTTTTAGAGATGTTATGGCAACATTACGTACCATTTTTGAGAAAAGTATATTTTACCTATCTATTTTTCTGCTTTTCCCCATTGAAAAAAATAGGCGTGAGTTTATTGTAAGCTTGTAAACTGAATACGCAGAACCCTTTACTAAAAACAGCTGGCTCTTACCCGATGCCCCTTAGATAATATCATGGCCAACCATAGAGCGTGTGTTTGGTAATTTTGGCGCGATTGTCTATGCTCCATTGTTTTCTTTTTTTACAAGTCATCGAGTTTCATTGACTGTTAGAAATTGATCTGTTCACACTTGCCACATCCGGTCAGATAAGGATTTACTATTTATATTATAATTTATAAGTATGTTTAACATAATGGGTTTGATAAAATGGGTGGGACTATTCACATTTGCGAGACACGCTTTTTAGGGTACCGTAGTCAATCCTTATAGTTTTGCTATGTCCGTCTGGCTGTTGGCGAGACTTTTAAGCGCTTATCACACTTCACTGAAATTGGTCGTCTTAATTCAGTCATTACTGAATTTAGTCAAGTATAATCAAGTAAAATAGCTTGCTGAATGCGATTATACTTCATTAACGACAGAAAGAAAGCTGTATTTTGATATATAAATAACCACGCCGTTACATTAGTAAAACAATATTAGTCGTCACCACCCTGATTAAGCACAACATGAATGATGTCACCAAAGTAATCGGTTGTCGTGGTATGGGCATGTGATGCAGAGGAATGAGGAAAATGTCGTGAGGGAAGTTCTGAGTATGAATGTGGATGAGTATAAGAGTAGAGGAAGACCAAAGAAACGATGGATGGACTGTGTGAAGGATGATATGGTAAGAGAGGAGGTGTCTGATGAGAAGACGAGTGATAGAGAAGTGTGGGAGAAGAAGATATGATGCGACGAGCACTAATGAATTGGGATAAGAGTTCTAACCAAAAAGTCAAAATGGTTTCTGACAATTGACACCCTTTACACCTAACCCTAACTAACCTCGTGTCGCAAACGCTGAAAAGCCGAAACAGCTTTCTGTGTGTCACCCCACTCAATGGCGAGTTCGGGAGCGCTCAACGGAAAGACTAAAGTTGTGATGAGGCAGTGCATCCTTACCAAACTCGTTCGTTTCACCTGCTGAAAATCTCCCACCTCGAAATGAGTTGCCATGGCTGACCTGGAAGTCTTTAAATAGACTCCGGACCCAGGTTGGCCGCAACAAGGTAAACCTGCTCAGGTGGAGATTCGATTATTAATGAATCTGCCCTGGAGTGTAAATATGGTGCTGTTCCACAGACGATGGGGCACTTAATATCGTGTCCTGCGTGTCCTGTTGTTTGTTCACTACAGGAACTGATGGATGCTAACGAAAGCGCTAAACTAGTAGCTCTGTTCACCCCTAGCCAAGTTACAAACGTTTCGTATCGATTCTCTTTCTACAATCGTAAACGCCTCGGCGTAAGCGATTGTAGAAAGCGCTAAATTCGTAGCCAAGTTGACACGACTGAGTCGATCGCTCGTTCTATGTCTGTAGAAAAAACCTACACTTTTAGCGATCAACTTTTAGAAACGTTAACATTCTATTCTATCATTTTGAACGATGTAAACTTGTCTACGAATTTGCTATTCGTTTGTGTTGATCACGTGATTTAACGTTGAGATGATGTCATTCCCATTCATTTGAATAGTTTTCTACTAGCGTTAACGATTGTAGATTGTCAACTTGGCTAGGGGTGTGGGCTGACATAATTTAGATTGCCATCGACACGCTAAGATGAAGAAAGGCAAGAGAATGGTGAATAATGCCACCAAGTTAAAGTAACAATGTTATAATTTAAAAGCGTATCCATGGAGTTTCTTGCCCATTCTTCACCATAGCGATCTACGCTTAGGTACCAATTACAGCACTTTCACTGTTATTATACCATAAGAATGGGACTGTCTATACCTTGATCTTTTTATTTTTGACGATACTAAAGTAGCTGTGGTCTATTTGAAATAAGTAAATGCTTTGAGCTTGAGTTTGCCACGGACCTGTCTGTCAAATATTGGTGTCGATTCTGTTGTGCACAAACTAAACTTAGTTTAGGCTAATTTTATCTTTTACTAAAAAGCAGTGCGAGAAAAGGACGGCTATACTTAGCTATGAACTAAGTTAGAGATGTCAAACTAAATGATGCCTTGCGCTTTACTGTGTTTTTAGTCGACATGATTTTACGTGCACGCTTCATTTGTATAGCAATGTTCAAACTAAATTTGACAGCTCTAAATTACGTCCGTCTCTTTCTCGTTATTATTAGAGAGAAAAAGATAGCAATAGCCTAAATTAAGTTTAGTTTGTGCACAACAGAATCGACACCAATAGTGAACTTTATAAACATTACAAATAAGGTCTTTGTTGGGTTTCGTATACCAATAACGTACGAGTACCTATATCACCTGTGTAGGGGCAGTGGAGTAATTGTTCTATAAAAGGACTATACTTCATCGAATTCTGATGATTTATTAACGATTCTTTTGAAACGAGTTTTTTTGCGCGTTTCGAATATTAATTAGGAACTTATGGCAGTCAACACTACACTGCGGTCCAAAACACAAATTACTGACTATATATGCTCAAAAACCCGCTACGCTGATCGGTATCCAGTATCCTGGGCAGAGAAGTAGATGCATCCATCAAAATGATGAATGTCAGTTGGGACTGGTCATTTCTTAGCTGCCAAGGTTAATTTTAATTACTTTAGTCATAAATTGTTGATCTAATCTTTTACTCTGGACACTCTTAGTGGGCACGTCTTTCTACATCGTTCTCACATATACATATGTATAATCTCAAAATTAATGATGTAACCAAGATTTTGTAACAATATTTTGATTTTAAAAGAGTGTCCATGGAGTTTCTTGCCTGTTCTTCTCCATAGAGATCAACGCTAGGGAATGGGCAACTACAGTACTTTCTCAAGTTATTATGCCTTGTGACTGGGACTGTAGCTTTGATTTTCTTTTTTGTATTTTTGACATTCAAAAGTCAATGGTCTAATTGAAATAAATACATTGAGTTTGAGTTTGAAAAAAGATTCCATATAGCGGAGATGAAAATATTGACGTGAATGTGCGGTCTGACAAGCCTAGATAAGGTAAGGAACGAGTTTAGCAGAGGAAGTTTAAAAGTTGCGCCAATTACAGAAAAGTTGAAAGGGAATCGACTGTCTTAGTTTGACGTTTGATCAGAAGGGATGGATCGCATATGACTAAAAGAGCGATGAATATAAATGTTGATGGATGGAGAGGGAGAGGAAGACCAAGGAAACGATGGGTGGATTGTGTGAGGAGTGATATGAAGGAAAAAGGTGTAAATGACTGTGTGACGGTTGACAGAGGAGAATGGATGGAGAAAACGTGTTGCACCCAATGATATATAAACTATAGATACGTTGTCCGCACTCTAAAATGACAACATGAAATGAAGCCAATTGGCCACATCGCGCTTAGTTACGCACCAACCTGTCGCGCGACGCTACGGTTGTTTATAATTTAATAAATCCTGTGACGTGACTGAAGATGTATATTTATCTCCCTCTCGCAACAGGCATCCCGCCGTTCGGTGTCATATTTTCTTTCTCTTTCTTCACGCTTATAAGTAGTTCTAGTATTTTCGCCGTTTTTAAGCGCCGCGATGTTGGTTCGTGACGTGTCTATATATAATACGTCATTGGTTGCGCCGACCACAAGTAACATGGAACAAGGGCAGAAAGATGATGAATCGGTCCCCTGTAAAATACGGTGATATATCTGACCTTTTTATGAAATGTCCGACTTTTTAACAGGACATTTTAATTTTAGAAATGGTAACCCTAGTTACAGAAAATGAATAAGTAATTCAAATTCAAATAGTTTATTGTGGATCATAGGTTCTTATGATGTTGTGTTAAGTACAGGTGTCTGCGGGCCTAAAAAGGCCACTTTAGCAGAATCATAAAGTATTTCACTTTAAAAAAATTAAATCTTTAAAACGGACTTTATGGTCATGAGCATAAAGTCCATTTTAAGAATTTACATTTAGTAGAATCATAATTTAATTCACTAAAAAATGAAATCCTTAAAACGGACTTTCTGCGCATGACTATAAAGTCCATTTTAAGAATTTACATTTCTTAACGTGATTCATATTAGGATTCTGATAAAGCGGCCATTTTAGACCCCCAGCCATTGAGGCATACAAAATTCATGTCACAATAGTTCGGTAAAAAATACAATACTAAAAAATAATGAAATTAAAATTAAACTTAGAATAAATAACAATAAAATTAAAATACAATACATCCAATTTGTCATGCAAATACATAATGATTAAATTATCAAAATTATTAAATACTTATGTCAGATTAACAAATTATTCATTCAATGGATTTGCTTCAATGTGTTGTCACCTAGAAATTCTCTTATAGAGTAATAACATTTACTTATCAATAATTCGTGTAGTTTTTTTTTTAGTTCTGAGAAATGGTGGAAGATTATTAAAGATACGTGGGCCCAATACCAGTACAGTGAACTCGAGATACGAGTAGATATAATCGAGTTCACTGTTCCTACTTCTGCCGTAAAGCGAATCTGTCTTATAACGAATCTGTCCTAAAGCAAATCTGTCTCAAAGCGAATCTGTCTTAATGCGAGCAAGGGGGGGATGCATGCTCATCGGTTGTAATGTGATCATCATTCGTACGGTTTATTCAAAGAACCCATAAAACTATTACTATTCAATACCGCATTTAATTCGGAAGTAATCATAGACTTTATGGCCACTTACAGCGACCATAGACACCTGGTTGAGTATTAATAACTTTGTTTATGGTTGGCATAGTTTTATCGATGTCTTTATGGTGTGGTGAGTCATAGAGAATGTATTGTTTTTTTAATGTTGGCTGGAGAATGTCCTGTGACCCCGAGAATCTCGGGCCGAGATTTTAATAAAATAGAATTCAATATTTGTTTAATATGTCGTATGATCAGCATTAATGTTCCCACTGCTAAGACAAGCTACACACGACGAAAAAATCATATGTTTATAGCCATGTGCTGAATGTGAAAGAGAAATAAGTAGCGGGTTTTGGGCGCCATATTGTAAGGGATTGATTTTTTTTTAAAGCAGAAAATGCCCTGCGCATTCAATACAACAATGCCTTCAGGGCGCTGTTGAGGCTTCCACCTTACTGTAGTGCGTCAGGTATGTTCACCGATGCGCACACAGACGATTACTTTGCGATAATGCGGAAGAAAGTTGCCTCAGTAATATCCCGAGTGAGGGCAAGCAGCAACAGCATTCTGAAGGCGTTTGCAGAGAGGCTGGATGGGCCTACAATGGGGAGCTTTACCAAGCATGTTGGCAACAAAGCTTGATAAACCTTCCTGTGGTTGTGATTTTTCAGATTTTTTTATTTTTATTTTCTTTTATTTTTCCTGCATGTTACTAATATAGTCTTTAAGGTGAAAGCGTCAGGGTAGCCCGCGAAATTCAAATTTTCTTACGTTTTTTGCAATTTGCCGACCAGTGCTAGGTTATATGTTGATTAAAATATTGTTCGCGATTGTAAGACGTATGTAGTTACAGAATTATAATCATCAAAATCATCAATACAACCCTCCAAGTTCATAAAGGTCTAGCAATGACTTTGACCTTGAAAAAATCGTTCCTCGACTTATATGAACTTAGAGGGTTGTTTTGATGATTTTGATGATTAAAATTCTGTAACTACATACGTCTTACAACCGCGAACAATATTTTAATTAACATACTACTTAACACTGGCCTGAAAATTGCAAAAAACGTAAGAAAATTTGAATTTCGCGGACTGGTTGGAGCATTCACCTTAAGGAAGATGTAATACTAACACCATAAGGGCCTTGATGCCTGACAATAAAATATTTTTATTTTATTATTTTATCTTGCTATCCCATCCGGTAGCGTATCAAAATGAAGGGTTTGAAAGGGTGATTACAAAACTATACACAAATCGATTGCTACATCATTTGAAAAGTGAAAAATAAATAAAAAGATTAATCATCTGCGAAATTTTTCACAATTTACTAAACCAAAAAGCTGGAAATAAATGAAGTTATAAAAAAAACTAAATAGCCCGATGCGTGACGGCGTTAAAAAAAGTAAAAACAAAAGCTAAGCACAATTCCGACTAGTGTGTGTGTGTTCAGTCTGACAACCAGTCTTACCAAGGGGTATCGTATTACCCAGTACTGACTGGGTTGTGGAGGTCAGATAGGCAGTCGCTCCTTGTAAAATACTGGTATTCAGCTACATCCGGATAGACTGGAAGCCGACCGCAATAAAACTTGGGAAAAGGCTATAGGCAGATGATGAGTTCCGTCACTAAGTATGGAAGATGACATGCTACGCCGACTCCAAATGAATCTGGATAAGCTCAAGAGAATGACCATGATCTCGGTAAAGTTAAAAACGCATATTGCAAAACCTGTGAATCTGCGCTAGACAACAAGGAAAATGCCTATAAAAACTAAAACAATGCATAAACCAGTCTGGTTTAAACTGACACAGAATCTCAATGAGCTAACACAATGGGAGCGTAATAATTTAATTAAGTGCCATTATAGAATCTATATCCTTATGTCGTAAAACTCGATTCTCGAAAATCGATTTCTAATTTGTAATCGGGATATTTGTATGCTATCGATTTGTGGGACGTGGTTTTAAACATTTTTTAATCTAGAGGTTTACATATATTTTCATTGTGAATTCAAGACCTATCTGTTATCATCATCATCATTTCAGCCGAAAGACGTCCACTGCTGCACATAGGCCTCCCCCAATTGTCGCCACATTGACCGGTCCGCGTCTTTGTATCCAGCGGATCCCCGCAATCTTCACCAGGTCATTGGGCCACCTAGTGGGAGACCTTCCAACGCAACGTCTTCCGGTTCGCGGTCATTACTCCAGAACTTTTCAACCCCATCGGCTATCCGTTGTTCTACAAAAAGGATTAGGTACATAAATATATAATCTACTCTTGATACCTAATAATACCCTTGCGGTATTTGAATCTTATTAATCCTTCGTTGCCACTAGTACCTACCATTAACAGTTCCATCATGGAACCATCATGGAACTACAGAAGTTTTTTGTAATTACTAGTTCCATTTTGAAAGAATCTGAAAATAAATGGAACTAATGTTGAATTTTGTTATTACTAATTCCACATTATTATTTTAATAACTTTGGCACACACAGAACTTAATCAATCAACCTCCAATGCATAAAAATTTTGCATACAATCGTTTGAGAACGTATTCGGCGCGCAATCGTCTCATAATTGTCGGCCATTTTGAATTTATTCGCGCCAACCGCCATTGTGACCAATTTGTAACAATAGCTGCAATTACTTTAATATTAATTAGTGACGACATTTAATTGTTTGACAATGATGTTATTGTGTTTAATTATGTGTTGCGATAGTTTTATTGTTTTCGTTAATGGGTTAGATTAGAATTGTCACCGAAATAAGTGTCTACCGAAGAAGTTTGACGTGTGCGAGAATGAAGGTCGATAGGAGAACGAGTCGAAGGATGATGGGCCAAAACGTGCACAAAGGCTTTATGTACTTCATCATCAGCCTATTAACGTTCACACTGCTGGGACACAGGCCTCTCTATGAGAGGGAATGGGCTATAATCCAGCGCGCGGGCCCAGTGCGGACTGGTAGATGTCACAAGTCTTCGATTTTTTTGGTTCTAGGACATGCCGGTTTCCTCACGATGTTTTCCTTCACCGTTTTTATGTTTACAATACTTCATTTTTTTTTCGAGTTGTTTTTGTTGTAGAGCTTAAAAGTTGTTCATTTTGAGTGAGTGTTGTTCGTGTTGAGTGTGTGCATGAGTACTACAGCTGTTCGACCTTAAAGTTTTTCCCACGTTTAACAAATCATCCTAGGTTATTTATTCTTCTGTGACCAGAGCGCTGGCTTGTTTTTAGGCCAAAAAACCAGCATTGTCACCCAACGTAGTAATGCAATGCAAGCAATCTTTCGGGGACTTTTGGCGTTGACAGCGATACTGAAGAATTTTTTGTCGACTTGTAATTTTGTTCTGCTTTTGATACACCATAGAAGTATGTTGTATGTAATGGTAGAACAAAAATGAAAATACATTTTTCTACTATCCGTTCAGTCCTATCAGTAGAACTCGTCGTAGAACTCAACGAACTTAATAATCTTTTTCTCCGTTAATTTCTACTAGTAGGACAGACTGTCCGTTCTGTCCTACTAGTAGAAGTTAACGGATTTTTTTCTCCGTTTAGTACTACTAGTAGAACTGAACGGTAAAACTATACGGATACAATGACTATTAGATTGTTATTTTAACTGTACTGTTTCGTTGGCTTAGTGGTCGCAATCGCGCCTGCTGGTCAAGGGGTCTGGGTTCGATTCCCGGGTCAGGCAAATTGTGGTTTTTCCATCAGGAATATCTCAGCAGCAGCCACGGAGAGTGGATTTGCGCCCGGTTGATGGTAATAGGCTCGCCCCCTTTTACATGGGACTTAAAAATAACTGACAAAATGTGGGTGTAGGTACTATTAGGTACACTTCTGCCAAACTCTTCGGGGATTACAGGTGTGATGTTTATTTTTTGACGTGATAACGTCTTATAAATCGCACGCACGAAAAAGTATCACACCGTTACGCGCGCCGCGATCAACGCCCAGCCCAAACCGTTGGACCTAGAAAACTGAAATTTTGCGCAGGTTTCCTTTATAATTTGTTAGGTTTCCGGATTTTACTAATCAATTTCCTATGTTTTCAGAAAGAATTTTGTTTAAAATGTTAAATATTAAATGCTTTATATTTTATTATGTAAACTGGTAACATTGATTCCGTAAGAATGGCTATATTTCTATCATTTGATTTGTAAAATGTTTGGCGCGTGAATGAAGCGGTTCTCTGATTGGATCAGGAGACTGACGTGGCGTGAAGTCGTGAGCCAATCAGGGCGCTGAATTTTGCTTCCAACGGTGGGATTCTTGGTCAGGAGCTGTTGTCCGAGCGGGAGGTAGGGCATTCTGGTGCTGAACGTCGAAGACAATGACAATAGGGTATATGCATGTATTTATTTTATATTTTTAATTCATAGTTTACAACGTTTTAACATAGTAAAAAATATAAATACTGATTAAAAATGATGTTAAATAGGTAAAAAAAAAAAATTAAAATAGAGAATAATTTTGAATTGTTTAAACGCCGCCATTTTCGCGCGCTCTGTTGATGACGTCAGTCGCGCTGTGACATGACAGCCCAGTCCATTGTTTACTAACAGGTGTTCTCGTTGTTAACTTAATTTCACCATGAAAAAAGCTCAAAAGCAACCTTCTATGTATTGCGTTGTGCCTGAAATAAAGACAATATCAAAAGTACACCTGATAATTAGTGTTTTTTCGAGTCCCGGTAGGTGCAAAAATACGTAAGAAACGGTCAAGGTTATGCGAAGAGAAGAATTTATATCAGCAACAATTTGTGGTGGCGCGGCAAGCGGTCTCAGGGCTTTGCCCTATATGATGTAGGTATTTCGATAATATGATTTCAGTTAGGTCAGAAGTAAGTTTTGTATTGAAAGTCAATTACACAAGCATTATATAACTGTATTTAAATCCAGTTTACCAAGTTGTGTGATTTCGTCTATTGTTTTCTATGTAAGTAAACAAAAAAAAACCAACTATTCAGCTCGGTTCCTAAATTATACCATAGCAGAACCGAGAGATCCCTTCAGACACTTTCATCCCTTGTAGTTATACCTACATACATGTTTTGTTTAATTTACAATTTAAAGTAAGTATCTAAGTATCTATCTTTAATTACAGATACCTAAATGAGGATACACAAAATTATGTATAATACATACAACATGATGAAATAAGAAGGTGTAAATGTGATACTACTATTAAATAAAGGAGTTCTGCCAGTTCTGCCTCACATATTCCATTGCCAAACCTCCTGTTATAAGAATGGGTGCTATCATGAGAAAATGGTTCAGTTCTTCCCATATTGAAGAAATGAATTCATTGGAGAATGAAAATAAACTACTTATTGATAAAGCTGTGCATTAGCAAATACTGCAACATCACCAATAAAATCAGTTGCCAAAAAAATTGTTTGCCGACAGCCAAGATCGTATGTCAATGTCTGGAAGGGCTACAGATGTTATGATAGTTCAAGACTGGATATTTGGAGTGTTTAATATCTAACCAAGCAGTGATGGCAGACAGAAGATTCAAAGATTTGTCATGTTTACTTGAAGCTTAAAGATGTACACTTATACAACCACCTTCAGTTTCAAAGTTTTCCCCAAGCACTAAACATGTAGTAAGCTATCAAAACAGATTGTGGCGTTGAGGATACATGTGGAACGTGTAATAGGTTAAGGGAGTATGACATGATGCTACCTCATGCTTGTGTAGACCACATTAAATCCAATGATAGATAAAGTAATAATAATAGTTTGTGGTTTAATACTATAAATTAATTAATATAATGCAGGATGTTTTATTTAATAAAAAAGTAAATTCAAATTAAATTTTGTTTTATTTCAAATACACTTTAGAACTCAAAGCTTATTTCAATTTATAAATTTAAGCCTTTATAAGTTTATGGCTTGTACCAACTGAAGACAGTTTGGATTTCTTCCAATAGCAGTCAACGCAAGTAGTTGATGGGTCTTCACTTATCCTGTGCAGTAACCCCAAAAAGGCAATAGCATGCTTACACCCTCCTTAAATAGAAAACAATTATAATTATTTTATATATAAATAGCATTGACTAATTAGTGCTAAGTATGTATGTAAATCACAGCTGCTATCATTTGATATTTCCATTGTACTAAATTTAGATTATATTATTTAAACAGATAAAAGGAATGCAGGAATGATGGTACGGCCACATAATGAGAAGAGATGATCCACCTACCTTTGTGTGCTGAACAATCTTCACAGTTAACAGACTGATAGGATATTTCCTTCAGTTTCATAGCAAACAGCTGTTACCGCATAACATTTCTGTCCCACCTCACACGCATCTATTCTCGGCAGATTATCCGATTGTACTTTTACAAAACCACTTTCAGTCATTGTCGTAATGATTTCTAATCTCAATAGGATGCTAAAATTTCACTTATACAATAAATTAATTCACAACACTCACGTTATTACTAAGTTTTAGAATCAAAGAGCTGCAATGCCATACAAATGTAAGCAGTACGAACTTGTTTATAGAGCGTTTGACGTCACGTTTCGTTTCAACCAATGGTGATGCGTTTTAAAAATTTGAATTTCGCTCGCAAATTTTGCACTTTTATTTTTAATTTTAAATAATTATAAAGACATTAATTACTAAAATAATGGTTTAGATTATATGTCCTGCCAATAAAGATTCGGAATAAAAATATTAAAACCAAATTTAAATTACATGCATATTCCCTATTATTAAGATAGTCTAGTCTGTTGCCGATTTGTTATTGCTGTGCAAGTGTGTAATGTAACAAAATTGTTAATAAACCTATTTAAAGTCGTTGGAGTTTTCCTTCAAGTGCTGCCGCCCCTTTTTGGTATAGTCTATTATAATGTAGACAAGGCATAAGGATTTTTCTAAATTCAACCCCTAAGGGAGTTAAATAGGGGATGAAAGTTTGTATGAAAGCCCGTCAGTTTTAAAGTTAAGATCTTGAAATTTTGTGCTTAGGCCGACGATTGAAAATTAATTTACACTTGTCTCAGCGTTTTTATAATTCCACCCCCAAAGGGTTTAAAAAGGGAATGAAGTTGTGTATGGAAAGTCCTTAATTTTCGAAGTAAAAATCACAATTAATTAATAGGGTTAGTTTTCAATAACTGGTCAAATTTTTAGAGATGGTGTGTTAATATTTTCGATATAAATACTTAATGAAAAAAAAAAAACAACATTTTTTTAAATACAATTTAATTCCTGTCCACCACTAAAAAGCGAACCTGTGGATATTGCAACGGTACAATTCAGTTCAACAAGCTATCTAGCTTGTTGAACTGAATTGTACCGTTGCAACCTATCTAGGTATCAGTTAGCACACACATACATTTGGTGGTGCATGCACGCACACAAGTGCAATGATTCCCTCTAGGTTTATGAATTAGGACATTTTCAAATGATTGTTATTATTTTATTTTAATTTTTTCGACAATAATATTTTAAATGCACTTTTGGTATTAATATCTAGATCTTAATTTTAAATTTTGGCTGGTCATTGAAAAAAGGCGAACTTAATGCCTGGCGCATTTGATATGCCAAGTGAATGAATTATTAAGATAACTTGGTTACGAACTAAGTTATTCCGGCTATAGCTTATGATTATGATAATACGCACAAATTGCGGACTGACTGTGAATGTCAATTGATTCATACAGTACCCACTAATAATTGCTAACTGGTGACGTAAGATGGTCTGATTATGACGTCATCTGTTACCATTATTTCATGCAGTGTTTATCCTGGAATCTACCTTAGCTCACAAATACTGTAAGAAGGAGGCTCAAATGACCATAGAGCGAGCACACTCTGCCTAAAGGACATCGCGCATGACCGGCCGCAATCATGAACAAAACTAGTCGGACTGACCGATCGTAGAACCAAACTTTCTTCAGTTCGTCTTCAAGGACTCACCAAGCAGACCCACCGGTGGGTCTCCGAATACTAATGTGTCTCCCAAGACGTGTAAAAGTGTTTGACAAGTGGGTCCTTTGAGATTTTATTGTCTTCGAAGACCCACTCGGACTATTCGTTTTGGAGAAAAATGGCAACATGTATTTGCAAAAACAAACAAAAAAAAACATCCTCTCATCCCAAACCAACATACCGTCTCCGTTCCGTCGTGGGTAAAAATAGAAAACGTAGAGTCAAAGATCGGTTCGGGGGTTCGTAAACCCCCGCGCTCGCTTCGCTCGCATATTAAAAAACACTCTTTGACTTCTGTCTCCGAAGTGCCTCCGCCTCCTCCTTCGTCGGCCTACGGCCCGGTGCCCATGCCGCCCATAAAGGATTATTTGAAATTGTTTTCTTTCGTACATTTAAGTTCCTGGTGGGTCTCAGGGGATTTAAAACTAAATAGTCAATAGGTCCTACCAGTCCGTAGGTCTTGGGAGACCTACGGACGGATCAGTTGAGCTCCTTAAGTTATAAGTCGAGCTACACGATAACTGACAAATGCTTGCACTGACTGGACAGGTCCACTCAATTCTGTGTGGTTCTTTCTTCAAAAGACCATCTCAGACACTAATCTGCATAGTCCTCATGTGAATTGAGCAAGATTTTGTCTGGACTTCAATAAAGAGACGACCACTGAGTTTGTTTCGGCTGTTTCTTCTCAGAGTAGTCAGGTAGGAAACACCGGTCCTATCTAGTTTTAAAAAACGACGTGTAAAAGTGTTTGTAAAAACCTACTTGCAAAATAAACATAATTTATTCGCTTTTTCGCTTAGTTCTGCTTGGTGGATCCTTGAAGACGAAGCTATTTTCTTCCTGGTTTCGACCAAATGACGCTGGTAGTCGTGGTCATGGCTGCGTGGTCGCGAGGTCCCCCTTCTAGACCCTGAGGCCTTATAGACAGAGTGTGAAACACCGAGATCCGTCGCCCGATGAAAGTGTACGACCGACGTCTGCAGACCGGGCCAGGTGCCTCAAGTGACGTTGGGCAGGACATCAGTACAGCATTAACCGATTGGTGGCAATGGTTAGGTCAAAAGAAACCATTATCGTCAGGCTCGCTGGCTTGATGATATTGTCAAAGTAACGGGAAAAATCTGGCTGAGGGTAATAAAAAAAAAATGGTTAAAACTGTCAAACAAAATGTTTGGAAAATGATTTCGCAATTTCTGACTTTTTATTTTAAGTACTTCAACCTGTGTTGGTCCTGTAGAAGTTTTTGATCCATCCATTTTCTTGCTAACTGTAAGTTTTTTGAAAATCTGTGAATGGATTGATATCCATTCACAAAAAAATATGGATAGCCTTAAAAGACCATTTTCCTTACTGCCCCGTTTAACGTCTTCAGTTCTTCACCCTGTATGTTAACAGCGATCAAACGCATCACAAATAATGATGGCACATTAATAATCAATAATTCGTTATAAATCCATCGATATATCCGTTCGAAGGCACAATGTTCGGTGATTAACATAATAAATACATTTGTTGGCGGCCCGACTGCCGGACGCTACTCTAGCGTAGCGATAGCAAAGTGATGGTAGGTAATTGTTTCTGATAAAAAAAAAAAATGTGAGCCGTCACGGGAAGCCTGGCAGACGTGAAACATCGAAATTATTTTGTACAAGTAATATGCTTAAGGTGGATGCTCAAGGATAGCCCGCGAAATTCAAATTTTCTTACGTTTTTTGCAATTTGCAGGCCAGTGCTAGGTTGTATGTTGATTAAAATATTGTTTGCGACTGTAAGACGTATGTAGTAACACAATTATAATCATCAAAATCATCAATACAACCCTCCAAGTTCATAATGGTGCAAGAATGATTTTGACCTTGGAAAAGTAATTTTGACACCTATATGAACTTTGAGGGTTGTATTGATGAGTTTGATGAATATAATTCTGTAACTACATACGTCTTACAGTCGCAAACAAAATTTTAATCAACATACAACCTAGCACTGGCCTGCAAATTGCAAAAAACGTAAGAAAATTTGAATTTCGCGGGCTACCCTTGAGCATCCACCTTAAAAAAAAAAGGCAATATAAAAACGAACACCTAGAAGAAAATAAAAACAAAATTACTAGTCACAAAACGAAAATCCTTATGCTGGGATCAAACTCGAGGTCAGGAGATTGTAACCTAGCGCTGTGCCCCGAGACCAGCTGGCTTGTTGTAAACCGTGGCGAATATTATGTACCTAGATCTTAAGCTGCTTCAACAGGTCGGTAATGTTCGGGCCGGGTTGACAACTTGACAGTTGGCAACGCGTCGCCACGCCACGGCATGCCTCGCGGTCACCCCGCCATTTCTTGGTCTTACCTGCGCCTTTAAATGTCTCACATCAAAAATAGGTAATTGTTTGTGCAGCATTATAATTCATCAAGCTTATCAAGCTTATGAGGGAAAAAGCCGTGAGTTTATGTATATATGGATGCCGTTTTATTGTTTACTAGCTGTGTCCGCGGCTTCCCTCACGTGACCGATTTTTTGGCATTGTCAAAGTGTATGAACGAAAGCAAAACATAAATGCAACTTAGCATCTATACTGGGTCTCGACGGTTAATTTCCTCTATATGGGTTAAAATTAACTATAAAATCTTTTTACTTGTAGGTCTGAATTCCTGTTACGCTAATATCGCTCGCGTACGGTCGGTCGTGACGTGAGCGAGAACAAAATACGGCTGTCGGTCTGCGTCGTAAGTCGGCGACGCAGTACGGTGCTAGAACACAATGTATTCTCGTACGCGCGGCCGATGTATATAAGTTAGTTTTCAATGACCGGCCAAATTTTCAGAGATGGTTAAGAATCGATAATATTTTCGATATAATGAAAAAAAAAACATTGATATTATATTTTTCGACAATAATATTTAAAAATGCACTTTTGGTTTGATATCTAGTTCTTAAATTTAAATTTTGGCTGGTCATTGAAAACTAACCCTGTATATGCGACCGTCATCAGCGTAGCAGGAATTCAGGCTTTAAAGCTCAATCAGCCAATGGCAAAAATGTGATGGACACAAAAAGAGTGAGTCACTCGGATAAAGAATAAAATAGGCTTGTGTCCTGAAAAAATCTAATTAGTCCGTCAGTTAGATTATCAAAAAATACTTGACACGTATTTTTTCTTTTGTTACGTAAACCAAAATTGATGGATTGATGGAGTTACGACGCTTTTAGAATTCTCAATACGTCACGCCATGCTATAATTTTTAGTGCGTTGTGACGTCACGAGCCCCCACTCTCGAGTTTTGATGCGTTTTATCTTTGTCAATATTCATTGATTTACAAAAACAAAAAATACGTGTCCATTATTTTCCAATGCTCTAACTGACGGACTAAATAGATTTGCAATTTATTGATGGTGGAAACTAGCCTATTGCTCTTTATGTATTTTGTGAATGTCTTTGCAATATGTAGGTATAATTTATGTGGTATTACAAATTCCTTATCGTCCATACTAAAAAAAATATTTTAATGGGTTCGAATACCTAAGGCAGCTATAAAAATATAGTAAATCAATAAATTGACATCGTTACGTGCTGTCCGTACACATTTCGTGAAGGAACGCGGGTTGGTCCAGCAAATAATCAATTTACGTGTGTGAACCACACCAAAATATTGTATTATCTATGGTGTGTGACACTTTGACGTTTGATGACAGTTACGAATGAACTTGACACCTTGACAGGTAGGTACGAAATTCTAAAATGCCTACTCCAATGATATTCTAACAAACAGATATGTTATACACCTACAAAACCACCGAAAAAAGTGTGCCGCGGGGGAGAGCCAGCTCACATACACGCAGTGACGCAGAATAAAGGAAAAACAGGCCAATTGACACGTTTTCGAGTCTTCACGATTGCGCGCTCATAACATATATCTGTTTAATTAAATATCATTGGCCTACTCCAAGTCCCCAACGTAATATTATTTGTTCCAAGATTGATCCACGCTATGTTCACGAAGCTTCACCTTAACCTTACTGAATTTATGAATCCATTCCAGTAAAACTGTAGGTACCTACTGATAGGATTAATTATTTGTCTTTTTTTACTAGTGGATATTTTGAGTAATTAAATTTCAAATTCAAATATTTATTGCTCAACTAACTTGACATCTGGAAATGTATAAAATGTACTGTACATTTTATACATTTCCAGATGTCAAGTGAATGCGCAGTCCACTGTATTGTACCAATTCAGGCATGTAAAGTTTATAATCATAAAATTCAATGAATACCACAAACAGAGTCGAAAAGAAAATAAAATCGAATTAATACCTTAGACAATGTCATAACTTCAAATGAATACGTCATAAAATGTCATAAATTCAGAAATAATAAATACAGAGAGATTAAGATAGAGAGATAGGTAATAATTTATTTGTTTATTTATTTATTTAAACTTCATGTGGTACATAGGCGGACTTAATGCCACAAGGCATTCTCTACCAGTCAACCTTTGGGTTAAATAGGAAAACATAGTGATAGGGTACAAAATAATGTCTAAAAAACTAACTAATAATGTGGGGCAATTCAACAGACTACCGTCAACTGTGGCAACTTTACCGTATTTAAAATAAAATAAAAAAATTACCACAACTTGGAGCTAGATATTTAAACTTATCTCGTTTTATTTTGTAAATAATATGTGTCTCTTTTGGTTGAACCAACGAATACTACTAAATCTCACGTAGGATCGCTATAAAAACCGAGAGTATGAGCGAGGTAAAATTGACGCAAATTTGGCAACTTTACCTACCGTACAGTTTATATTGAATGTGTGTCCTAAGTGCATGCAATGTAAAGTTGCCAAAGGTCCAGGCGATAAAAAAGCGTTGTATTTTATTTTGAAGTTATAATCTTCGTTTGAGTAACCACTACCAATACATAGGTAAAGTTGCCCACAGAAATTCAAAATTATCATAGAAACGGTCGCATGTCATCAGGGCTGTCGAAAAATAACACAACATTATTTTTTATTTTTTATAATAAACTTTTGTTTATTATAAAACGCGGGCCAGGTTTATTAGTATGCAGGTTTTTCACTCTTTTTTCTATTGTCCGTCGGGGTATGCCAAAATGTTTCTCAGCTTCATAAGAAGTTGTATTTTTGTTTTTTACCAAATCAACAGCCAACAATAGCATTTCTTCACAGTAATTTTTGTAAGTTCGCGCTCCCAAACGTCTTCTATTTCTTTGTTTGATGCTACGTTTTGGAGGCATCTTGAATATAACATCTGAAATAGGATATCAGCCAAGTTTGTGATCAACTTCTGTCACATTACAATATTTCATGAACGAATAATAAAGTTAGTGCTCAGAATAACTAAACGAAATTTTACAGGGTTTCCCACATAAAACCAGATTAGTTATGTAAGTAAAATTTGACAACCCTAGTCATAGGTAAAGTTGCCTGCATGCTGAGATTGGCAACTTTACCTAACCTCAAATAACATTACCTATTCCAATAACTCAGGAAATAGAAGATTCTTAGGATTTAATCACTGCGATATACCTTCATGACAATATACAAAATACTATTTAATATATGCCACTTACCTGCACTTTGATTTACTGTAGGAAACACCAATCTTTATGCGAAGACGCTGCGCATGAAATTGACCGCATATAACGAAAAGTCACTCTATTTTGACAGTTAACGAAGTTGCTAGCTTAAAAAACTTTTTGGGTTACCACAATTTATTACAAAATCTACCAACATGTGCGAAATAACATAAACTGCCACAGACAAAACAAAAATTAAGTTGAACTAGTATAGGGTATGCTTAGGTAAAGATACCCACGGAAAGTAAAGATGCCACAGTTGACGGTACTTATATTGAAACTACGAAAACACGACTGATAAAAGGCGTTGTTCAGACTGCAGATCAAGATACCCGAAACTGTTTTTTTTTCCTTGAACCTTGAACCTCTAATGGTTTAGTGATATAGTTGAAAATTTATTATAGAATTTTGTCACATTGTAGTAGCTTGATGTGCTGGTGTCTATACAAAAAAAGGGGGAAAATATATAATGACCACCAAAACTAACTTTGTGACCACTAACATCTATCACCTAAAATATCAATTGATCACCAAATTTAGTAAATTGAGCACCAAATTTTAATGAGGTGGTTGATGACAAACTAGTTTTGCCTAGGCCGACTTGGGGACCCAGTTATTTTTTTATGAACCATTCAGAAGTATGAGCCCCGCGAAGTGGGGCTCCGTCGACCGGGTCTCCCTCGACTCGGATGCAAAAGCTTAATTAACAGTTCAATTTCTGGTGGTCATTAACTAAACACATTTTTGGTTCTAATTTCACGATAAAATGGGCATTAATTCTGGTGATCATTTACTAATTTTGGCAATCAAAAGTGATTTTTTTTGCCGTTACAGTTTGCTAAATCTGGTGGTTCGTTATTTGTATGCCAAAAAAAAATGTGTTGGAGCTATCTGCGGTGTCGGTCGTCCTCTGACGTATTTTACGTAGGTGGCGCGAGTTGACGACAGCAAAATAAATAAAAAAATGGAAGGTGCCATCTCGCGACCAGTCGCGAGATTCACAGTCGCCAGATGACGAATGACTTTGATATTTTAATCAACATACAACCTGACACTGACATGCAAATTGCAAAAAAACGTAAGAAAATTTGAATTTCGCGGGCTACCGAGGAACTTCCACCTTAAGCTATACCTTGCCCACACTTGCCCATATGTATTTGTTTGAAGTATCGGTATTTGTAAAGAAACTTGATTTTTTAGATTCAAAAGTTACTACACAGAGGTCAAGAGACTCAAAAAAAAAAATGATGTCGTTTCTTAATACTTACAACATTAATTAAAACAATCTGCAACTTACCTGCGTACAACCGCCGCCGTGAAAAAGGGTTTTGTCGACGAAGAATCGACAAAATGACAGATGAAGAAAGAAAACTGTCATTTTGTCGATTCTTTCTTCGAAGAAAACCGTTTCTACGGTGGTCATGCTACGCGGGCTGGTCTGGCAGCCCTTGGATATTATATGACAGACAAATAACTTCAAGAGACACTTCGACTATTAAAATGTTGCATTCATAATGAATTACAATTGACCACACGCATGAGAGTAGTTAATCAATATTCTATTACCATAAGCTCTGCAGTCTCGCATAAAGGTACGCGATAGAATTCCATCGTAGACACGGAAGACAAAATAACAAATTATGGAAAGATTATTACTCCCTTGGCCACGACCTACGCTCAAACGACACGCATTTTGCAAAAAGCGACACGCCATAAACAACTTCTTTTAATTGTTTTCCTGGCAATCGCTGCCGCAAGATTGGTGTCGGTCACCATCTGCCTAGCCTTTTTCCAACTATGTTGCGGTCGACTTCCTGGCTAACCGGATGCAGCTAAATACCACTATTTTACATGGAGCACAATAGTTAGTACTGGGTAATACGATACTCCTTGGTAAGACTGGTTGTCAGGATTTTTGGGCCACTGACAACCTGTAACGAATGTCAAAGATCTACAAATGACAGCCGGTACCAACGCGTAACGTGCTTTGCGGGGCACGGAGGGAACTCGGTAATGTAATGGGTGGTCATTTGGTCACCAGCCAGTTGGAATTCAGCTGTATCTGGTTAGACTGGAAGCCGACCACAACATAGTTGGTTAAAGGCTAGGCAGATGATGAGTTGGTCACCCAACTACGGAGCAACCTGGCCAAGCGCGGTTTAACCTAAAGATTGATCCGAGCGGCTGTTTAGGTAGTGGCCAAGGGTTTAAGCAATTTAAATTTTCAAAAAACGAACAATTAAAAAAAACTCTGTTTGCGCGCAGAACCAAAGTCACGGCGGGCGTCACGCATGATTTGTGTCTGTGATCTTTGTGACCAAAATACGCGCGAAAACCATAACCCTTCTTTGCCAGTCGGAAAAAAAACAGTTACAAGCATGTTCAAGTTTAAGATTATGAGTCGTTACGTAAATAGTTAAACATATATGGAGTAAATCCAAATAAGTAGGTAACCCTAAGGCTCGGCGCAAACGGGCCACCAACCACAGCCACCGGTGGCTATGGTTTGTTTGTCGACTGCTATAACGAGTGGCCGCCATCACCAGCCACACGTGTGCGACGAGTTTCAACAAAATGTATATGAAAAAGCGTGTGAACTGCTTGTCGCTGGCTACCGGTGGCTGGGTTGGTGGCCCGTTTGCGCCGAGCCTAAGCAGAAACATTGCTGGGAGACGCCTTTTTTTTGGGGTGAAAAATTACGTTACGAATTGAAAAAAAAAACCTGGCTAAAATGTGGAACTTTGACCTCTATATATATTTCCGTAAGTAGACGGTTCCCTCCCAGGTATGGTCTAGTACACAAAAATTATCGCTATGACGGGGAGAACAAGTGCCTTTCGGCTTCGTTCTGTCTTTTGTCCTTATAACAGTGAATTTTTTCGTCAAATTATGACTCAACTTTCTCATAATTATTTTTTACCTACAACTTTTAATAATTGCGGCCCCTTCAATGTGCGTTAGTATTATGCGTCGCGCGTCCCGTCGGCGGTATAAAGGAGTCAACACACGCCGCGTTGCATTCGTAATGCACTTGAAATGAACGCGCCTCTAATTGATTTGTACGCGCCTGTCAGGTTGGTAATGCTTGTCATTTTTGTGACGTCATTTTGATATGTTTGAAGTTTGATTTTAGAATTGTTTCTTTATTAAAATAATGGCGATTTGTTTCCACATGAACGCTAATAGGGGTTGAAACAAACCGGAGCAGATTGTATTAGAATTCTTGATTTTTGATGACAAATCCGCACAGATCATCTTGCGGAGATTGTTAATTACGAATTAGTTTCTGAGACCGCTTTGAGAGCATGATGAAATAATTAACACACAATACCAATACCTAGAATTATTTAAGTTGTTTGGTAAGGTTCTAAGATACTCGCGTATCGTGGCTCCAAATGTGACATCCACCAAGCCGAACTAGGCCTGTGTGGTGGATTACGGCCGGGCGGCCATGCTCACCATAGAAAAGAGAAGAGGCCTGTGTCCGAACATTATTGTTTTTAAGTCTAAACTGAGAAAACTTTATTGCTTTCTTTTCTTGTGCAAATTCGTGCGTAAAACGTCACCACTTTATTCTTGCTAATCGCAATCTAACATCAAACAAAACACGTATTTTACTTAGTTACGCCATCGTTGGAAAAATTTGTAGATTCAAATCTCACCAACATTTTGACAGCCAATACGGCGGGAAACCGCACAAAAATGTCTTCCCAAGGCAATTCCATGAACGTTCTACCGTGGAGTGATGTGAAAATTAAATAAAATCGAGGTGCCTTTTATTTGATCGGCACAGAACTGCACTTTGTCGCGCCGACGACCGCTCGATTCCAATTAATCAATTACCATAACATAAATACGCGCGCGGCGGCCATTTTAAGTGCGCTGTCTTGTGGAGTGCTGTCAATAAATGCGCGATTTTTTTGAAAGAAACGATTTTTGAGAAAACGGCGCACGTTTATGAAAGAAAACTATAGCCATCCTCGTAAAAAAGCATTTTAAATCCTAGATTATTGGATTGCTAATATTCATTATACAACTCAAATTCGCAACAACAAAAAAAAAAAAAAAAACAAATTGCTCTACAACTAAAATTGTAAGTACTTAGGTACTCGCAAGCAAAAAGAGTTTTTCATTACTCATACTCGGAAAGAGAGGACCTCTCATAGAGTGGAGGCCTGTGTCCCAGCAGTGGGAAAATTAATAGGTTGATGATGATGATGACTCGGAAAGTAGGTCTGAAGTTGCCTGAAGAGCGGGTTGAAAGTAATATTTTTCAGCCCTAGGGAGAATCGCTTTCAACTGACAGCTGTCAAATGATTAAAAAAATTGTTCATTTTTCTATTGAACCATGTTCCAACTTTATATACAACCACGATGTAAAATTGAAATAACATAAAGTTAAGTATTAATTAAAGAATATATATTTTAAATAACTTTATTATAATTAAGTTTCAACTATTTGTTTAAAATAACAAGGATTTGGGCAAAATATTAACCATTTTTCGATGATGAAAATGAAAAATAGGTAATGGCTGAATAGCTGCTCGGCCACAGAAAAAAAAAGCAGCAAAAGCAATCCGATCTTTACTTTCCTTGTTTATTGAAAAGCACAGTGTTTACCTCGGGTTAAAAGACTTATTTAGTCCCGCGAACTATAAACCCCGTCTCTCGGACTAAATAATTTACTTTCACCCCTACGGTAACAATGTTCTTTAAAGTAGGTAACGTTCTGTTATTTCTGCCCTGATGATGGTGAAAGAGACCCTAAAAACTAACATCTGTCGTAATTTAGGATTATATCATAATTATTTATGATTCTAGTGGGACAAGTTGATTTTAACAAACGAGTAGACGAATGTAACTTACTATAGTCACGAGTATGTAAATACCAATTTCTGCACGTGTGTCATACAATATTTTTTGCGAGAAAACAGTACAATATGTACAATATGAAACAAGCAGCGACCCCAAAAACCACGAAAACGACACCGATGAAGAACAATCCGAAAATTTACGTCGGCGCCATCTTGGATTTTCATTTTGACCTTAAAAAAAACTGTAAAGAATACGCACGGTGCCATACAACGGGGTATGGGGTAAAGTAGGTACTTAGGTGAGAATGAGAGTACATATTTTACCTCATGTTCCGTTGTATGGTGCGTAATTTTTAACTTTCGAACAATGTATACAGGCACCGTTAATGCATTTTTTGAGCAAATGTGTTGAAAAAAGTATTTTAGGCATCATCACATTTGAACAACATTTTTCAAGATTTACCAGTTGCTACTGAATTTCTATTACAATTTTCCTTTAAGTACTTAGTACCCACAACAGTTTCTCATTTTCTCATCCCAAATCTCTACACAAACTGGTCGTCCTCTACCGCTCGAACCATAGACAATGAGCGCTAACTTTTACAAGTCCAAGGCAAGGGCATAAAGGTTGTTATTCCTAAACTGACATTTGAGTGGCGTTGCATTTTACTTTGTATGTGCATCAAAGACGGATGCTATCAGGCGTACGCGTATTAAATACTAAGGAGTATCGTAGCCTTTTTTAAATGATTTTGTTTTGTTTAAAACGATTTCTGCTTTAGAATGAGGTTTGGGTGGTGAACATGTTTGGGGCTCTTAGAGTTTCCTGTTATTGGACAGGAATGCACCTTTGGGGATTTATAGGATAATGTCAATATGTCGTTTTCTTCAGCGATGGGTGAAATACTTTTGGATGTCAAAAGTGATTTTTGTATTTAATTTAATTGCTTCACATATTATAACACCCTCCAACCCTCCGTTGTTCGTGTTGTCATGCTTGTCGTGAAATGTTTTGCATCGTGAAGGAACTGTCAACACCTTTATGATATTTCAGATAAGAAGTTCATTATAGACAAATTAAGAAAAACAATATTTATTAGCAGATTTTTTGTCAGTTTTAACTTTAAACGATTACAATAGTCAATGCCAGTTGATGTTCGCTAGTATTTTACTTACACCAAAGCCAAAGGAAACCAGGATACATTGATAGATAGTCGAAAAATTCAACATGGCCGATTTCCCTGCGTCTAAGCCGAATCGATCAAAATGTACCTCACGCACACTAGTCGATTATTCACAATATTCACCGAACGCATGATCGGCGGCGCTGTAAAGAAATTAAAAAGAAATAGGGGCATAGACAACACCGCATTGTCTATAGCGGCGCCTCAAAGAAGGTTCGTTGCAACACAGAATTTCTAATGAATATGATTAGATTATTACGCGTGACAAGATGGCCGCTTTTGATTATTTCAAACTGTAATTGTTTGAATTTTAAGTCAATTGAACGTCGTGTTAGAAATACTTAATTTTGGGCTGCTACTGAATTACCTTTCAAAAGGTTAGTTGAGCGCACTTCGACATTCTTTCACACCAGCAGGCCTAGCCAAGTTACAAACGTTTCGTATCGATTCTCTTTCTACAATCGTAAACGCCTCGGCGTAAGCGATTGTAGAAAGCGCTAAATTTGTAACCAATTTGACACGACTGAGTCGATCGCTCGTTCTCTAATGTCTGTAGAAAAAACCGACACTTTAGTCTATGGTGAGCGTTCCTAATAATATTCCTAATAATAGTACATTGTTACCCTAGGGGTGAAAGTAACTTATTTAGTCCCGAGACGGGGTTTGGTGCCCGAGCGAAGCGAGGGCGCTAATAGTTCGAGGGACTAAATAAGTCTTTAACCCGAGGTAAACACTGTGCTTTTCATTACAAATACAAGGAAAGTAAAAAAAAAACATACAACTCAAAAAAACTAATGAAGATCGGAATTCGAATGGGGTAGATGACACACCAATCAATTGAGATACTTTTTAAGAGCTGTCAAAACGCGGTTCTCTAATAGACTTTGTATGGCAATAGCCTACTGTGACGTCACTGTTTATTCAACTCAATGACACGACTATTTAATTGATTTCAAAGCAACTAAAAATCGAATTTGGCAATTAATTGAAAATAAATCGGGTTTTCAGGCCCAAAATAAAGTGTTTTTTTAGAGAAAGGTGTCTTGGAATTATTGTTTTATGGTGTCATCTACCCTATTGCCGCTTTCTCACATATTTTTTTTTTTTTTTCTGTGGCCGGCCAGCTGTTCAGCCAATACCTATTTTTCATTTTCATCATCGAAAAATGGTAAATATTTTTCCCAAATCTATGTTATTTTAAAGAAATAGTTGAAACTTAATTATAATAAAGATATTTAAAATATATAATTATATTCTTTAATTAATACTTAACTTTATGTTATTTCAATTTTACATCGTGGCTGTATAGAAAGTTGGAACATGGTTCGATAGAAAAATGAACCATTTTTTTTAAATAATTTGGCAGCTGTCAGTTGAAAACGATTCTCCCTAGGGCTGAAAAGTATTACTTTCAACCCGCTCCTCAGGCAACTTCAGACCTACTTTCAGAGTATGAGTAATGAAAAATATATTTAGATAACATTGCGAAAATTTCTGTTACCACCAACCAACCATGCTTTATAACATGTTTTTCAATTTCATTATTGAAAAACACTTTTTAACTTGATTATGACATCCTCATACAATAAACGTAATATAGTTTGTACACACCTTCACAATTATTCAGTAACCACCATCAATAAGTATACAGGGTGTAAAAGACCTCATCACGAAGCCGTGAACCAAGCATTCTGTAGGTACATCAAACTAAGTATCTTTACGCAAAAATTATTGCTGGGAAACGATTTTTTGGGGTGAAAAATCACGTTTTGTGGTAGAACTCAATGTGACGCACTTAAAACATGCTGATGGATGGATTGAATAGTACGAGGGTCGTGAAGGTGTTTAAAGTAAAAATCTTACATTAAAAACTTGTACTTAAAAAAGAAAACTTGTCAAAAAGTTGAAACTTTGACCCCCAATATCTCCGTAACTATAGAAGGTTCCCAGGTATTGTGTAGAACAAAAAAATGATCGCAATGATGAGTAGAACAAGTGCCTTTCAACTTCGCTAAGAGGTATTTTACACCCTTTATAATGTGCCAACAAAAAAATGCAGATGACTGCTATTATAACAATACAATGATCATTCCGCATTTCAAATTCAATAATCCTAATTCAATTTCCATTCTAAACACGTATTTTATCGGCGCCATTGTTTTTATCACAATTTCTAAGAGATCCTTCTTTAATCCCGCCGGATTTGACAAAAAAACTGTTACAATAACGTTTTAATATTCATTTTATTTAAAAAAAGAAGGTGGCGCCTTTGCCGCCGAAAAAAATCAAACAATACAGATTCGGTATGTATGTCAGAAAAATGTGTTATGATTTATTTGGTCTATGGTTCAGACTGTTTAGTATTCATAAAGGTTAATAGATGGCGCCTAAGGTATTTGAAAACTATGCATGTTTCCGATTACAAAATATAAAATAGGTACCGGTGACAGGAGTTAGTAAAAAGTACGTTTCTTAAAAAAAAAAAAAAACACCCCGACTGCCTAAAAAATAACTAATAACTTTAAATAAAAACTGAAAAAAAAGCATGTTCAGGAGACAGGACATATTGACAGCAACAGTCGGGACCCGAAATGGGTCTGTCGAGAGCCTTCACCCATTGAATAGGTTATACGTTATAGGTTTACGTCGTCATCTAAAATCCATCATCTGCCTGCCCAACTAATAGCCGAGTGCAATTAGACATAAAATACTCAAAAGGTGGAACGAAGTTTATAGTGGTCGGATTTTCATGGGACTTTTTTATTGAGTTTCTAGAGGAGTGGAGAAGAAAGTTAAAAAAAAAAATTTTGCCGCTCGCGACTTTTTTTTTTTTAATTTTCTTTGGAATATTTTTTTTTCGTTTATGACCAACTTCAAATTCGACGAATTCATATTGTAACGTAATGGTGTGACCTGTGTGCACCCATTGAATGCTAATATAGTCCGTTTCTTTGTTCATAGTAGTCGATATAATGCAATATTTCAAGTCTTTTTTGAAAATTTCCTATTTTCTGCAATTATTTTTAAATTTTTGAATTTTAAGACCAAGAATTCTTTTGAAATTGGTAACTGATACTTTTTCACAGATAATTGGATGTAAAAATATTCAAGGAAACCATGTTTACGAGTAAAGTGACTAAAAATGTATTTACAATTATCAGGAAATCGTCTATATAAAAGTAAAGAAGGCCATTTTTCTCAAAATATTTCTATGACGGTCAACGTAAATATTTTCCTGAAAATAT
Source organism: Xestia xanthographa (assembly GCA_905147715.2). NCBI lineage: Eukaryota > Metazoa > Arthropoda > Insecta > Lepidoptera > Noctuidae > Xestia > Xestia xanthographa. The sequence continues at coordinate 16,327,858 of LR990670.1, forward strand.
CCTTATTATGTCTGCTATCCATAAAAAACAAAAACTAAAAAAAAAATTGGTGGTACTCGATAAAGGTTGATTATTGCTGACAAAGGTGTAATGAGGCCGCTGGTAAATTTACAAAAAATGTCGTAATTATTACGTAACCATTTCTCGCGATTTCAATCTGAGATAAGTTGCAAGCTTGGGTCTCTAAACGCAATTTAATATCAATACCGATACCGATACCACTCCCACTTCTTAGCGATAGCGGCCCTTTTGTCATGATTTACTTTTTCAGCAGTAACCAATATTTAACAAGTATCCTTAAATATTTATCTAGTTGTTATACCTCGTTAGATAGCTAATAAAATGAGGAATCTGACAATAATTTGTATATTGAGTTTCATAGCAGTATTTGGAAAAAAAAATGCTTTCATTAACATACACGATTTTCTAACAATTCCGAATGAATTTTATGTCACTACACTCATTAAAGTGGTCTTCATTAATACTTTCTGATCCAGTTATCTGTAAAAAAGCATTTCCAACCAATTTCAAAAGAAATCTAAGTCTTAAAATTCGATATTTTAGAGATAATTGCAGAAAATTAAATATATTTTTTAAATACTTGAAATATACATTAAAACGACAACAATGAACAAAGAAACAGACCAAATTAGCGTTTAATGGATGCACGTAGGTCACACTATTACGCTACAATATGAATTCGCCGAATCCGAAGTTATTCATAAACGAAAAAAAAAAAAATTGCAAAGAAAATTCAAAAAAAAGAAAAAAGTTGCTAGTGGATTTTTTTTTAACTTTCCTCTCCACCCCTCTAGGAACTCAATAAAAAAAGTCCCACGAAAATCCGACCAACATAAACTGTGTTCCAACTTATTGTTTAATTGCACTCGACTAATGATTAGATGTTCAAATTTAATTCTAGTTTTTCGAAAATCATTTCTATTGACAGGTTTTATAATAATGGCAATACAAACAATATTCTATTACGAGACCACTGAGCGGCCAATGATCGACTTTTATGAAGTTAGCAGACTACGAACTTTTAACAAAATGACAATGGCATCGTTCAACAAATGAAATCAATGATAGATCATTATGACACCATTGTAATAGCAGATTTAGGCCCCTGGGAATCTTCTAGTTACGGAGATATTTGGGGTTATGGTTCCAACTTTTTGACAAGTTTTTTTTTTTTGTTAGCTTTTTACTTTTTAAAACACCTCCACGACCCCCGTACTATTCAATCCATCCACCAGCACTGCACACCACAGCACTGTTTTCAATACGTTACATTACATTCTACCACAAATCATGATTTTTCACCACAAACAAAAAAGTCTTTACCAGCAATAATTTTTACGTAAAGTTACTTTACTACATAGTTTGATGTACAGAATGCGTGGTTGACGGCTTCGTAATGAGTCTGTTTACACCCTGCAGATAATGGATGGTCACCCATCCACAGTCCGACATCAGCGAGCGCTGCTTACCCAGTGCGTTGTCTTGAATATTGATCCGCGCGGCTGTTACTTATTATATTTTTCTCGAAGTGGGTTATCAAGTTATGGCGCCATCTATTATCTTAAGATCTTATATTGTTGTTTTCCTCGGGAACAGTCCTTTGTTTCGGGATGAACGTATATTTAAGCAAAATTTCAGGATTGTAGTGAACCACAATCCTGAAATTTGATCATGAACAGATCATCCTGAAAGTACAATGGCAGCCGCCCATACATTAATTTAGCTGAGATTAAATTATTGCGTCTATAAATAAAAAATATCTTATTTAACTCGGCGTCAACTTCTGAATTATTTTCTGTAATAATTTTTGTTCGAGAAGGCCGAGATAAATAGAAATTCAGTCATGAACTTTTGTAGGTTATGTCTATGGTCATTTCAATTCTAGGAAGTTAAGGTGCAAACCCAACGTGGCGCATGCTGTGCGGGCACACGGCGCATTTTGGCTACGTGGATTCATTTGTTTTACTTTTATTCAGCACAATCCGCAAGCGTCTGTGACAGGTTTATTACTAACAACCAACCAACAGGGCAAAACGACTATTATCCCAAATCTAAAAAAAATACCTCATTTTGACAACTGTTGTCAAACCAAGTTATATTGTCTTTTTACCCTTCATTAATTGAAAGTAATTTATTTATTTTACCACTACAATATTTTTACCTCCCTTTATGGATCATTTCCACTTAGAAATAAACAGTATTGTTAATTAATTTACTCCGTTTAATTACAATAACAAACTAAAACTGATTATGATACAACAATGCTGTACTTACTGTCACTTGACCATTGAGTTATTACTACTACGTATAGAGAAGACAGCGCTAACAAAATCTGTGCTCCGTTCAAACTCAGCCAGCTGGCTACAACCCACCCAGTCGCTTGCTCGCTCTTGAGCGCTTTCAGTCTTGTTTGTTATTTAAGCAATAAAACGTGAAAATTCAACAAATATGGTTACGTGTGTGTTACGATATTGCACTAATAATTCAAGCAACACGGCAAAGTGCAAAGGAAAAACTTTCCATCGGTAAGTAACTAGATAATCATTTTTAAAATGTAATTCGAGCAAAATATTTAGCGGACGCCATTTTGCGTCATTTGTCATAGACTAAAAATTTAAGAAGTGACATTGGCTGTGTAACAAGTCGTGTAGATAGTTTACCTGACGTATATTTTTATAGTGGAAAATAATAATCGTACACATTTAGAAAAGAATAGACTGTGGTTATTAATTTAAGGAAGGTAAATTTATGAAAGAAAAAAATCAATTAGCTACGTACCTAATTGTTTTTTTAGATTGTTTGGTTTTAATTGATTAATTGTTTGTACAAGTAAAGGCCTGAAATAAAATTATAATTTATTTAGGAATACAATACAATTTGTTTAACACTCTCACCGCCACCCATATATAGAATTTTTCAGTGCAGCAGGCTATGCGGTCTGCCGGCGGCCGTAACTTTGCCTACCCGTGCAGGCCGCGGTGAAAAATCTGTAACGAGTGAAGCAGGCCGTACGGGCCGCCGCGCCGGCCGGACTCACTGTTTGTTTTTAATAACGGAAATTTTGTTCGATTCTGGCGCGCAAGATACGGTGCGCTGCCGGCCCGTACGGCCTGCTGATCTCGCTTAGTGCAACATGTAGGTGGGGTACCTTACTCGAAAAGATACGCCCCGCCGGCGGACCGTATGGCCACAGTTACCGTGGTATGGCGGTGAGAGTGTTAAGAATGAGACTTCCCATAACCCTGACTGAACCAGTTAGTATAGGTAGGTATATATGCCAGAATATATATTATTTGTTCCGCAGAGTAAAGTCAGTTTATACCTAAAATAAATATTATAACAAAAATTGTAAGTCAAACAATGTGCACGTAAGGGGTACCCAACAATGAAATAGGCAGAATATAAACAAAGTGCCGCCTCTTAACGGTGACATCGCATCTATGACTCATTAGCCGCCCCCCGCGCGCCCCGCACTGCCGCGCTTGTTGCACAGATTTTGTTCGCGCTGTCTTCTCTATACGTAGTAGTAATAGCTCAATGCACTTGACAGACTAAATATAAAATGGCAACTCTAAAACCTTAATGAAAAAATCAAATAACTTTTCAATTATCATATCTTTTTTATCCGGCCTTAATTAGTTAATGTGAAACTTTGAAAAAACGTAGAAAAATATTGGAACTGCCTTCATACTTTAGTATAGCAGTAGTCAGTGTAGTAGTCACTTTTAGACGCTCAAATAAAATTCAGCTAAAATCTCGCCATTGTTCTTTCAGGATTATCAGTTCAGTTTGGGCGTGAAAAGGTAACCAACAAACTTATTTTCGCATTTATAATATAAGTTAGGACTAGGGTAGGTGGTCACCCATCCACAATCCGACTTCAGCGAGCGCTGCTTAGCCTTGAAGATCCGCGCGGTTTATATTTTTCTCGCAGTAAGTAAGTTATCAAGTTATCAGCCATGTTACAGGAGGCCTATTACGTATCTCTGTTAACAGCTCGAAATGATAGTAACTGGGCTCAGTGTCCATCAAATAACTGTCAAAAGGTCAGTTTCGTATTATGTATGACCAGTCGCGATCAAATATGACATCATCGGTGCCCATCGTGGCTGATAGTCACCGTAACTCATTTTGACAGACGCTTTCGTATCGATTCTTCTAATGTTGCGATTATGTAAGCATAGTGGACATCAAATTGATGACAACTGAGTTTGAAGTGGCTTTCGTGAAAGACGTTACACCGTACCTGGGCTGTTAGTCACCGTAAAGTGATATCAACTCTGTGTAATACGTAATACCAATATTATGTCATTCTCGGTTGTCATCAAAGTTCGGTGTACAACCGAAGCTTGATAGTCACTGGAAATAAAAAAAAATCGAAGCAGTCTTTGGGGACTGCCGATAGAAGTGAAAACAAAAAGTACACAGGCCCCGCCCCAGTCGTAGCAGTGGTTATGCGCCGCGCATGCCTATGTGGTGCTACGCCGTAGCGTATGCTACGAGTGCTACGAACGGCTACGAAGCGTGACCGCACGTTACGTTACATGACAATGAGTTCAATGTTTTTCCTTCACCCAAAAAGTGCTCAACGCGTCTAAAGAAGTTTTCACTTCAAAAAGATACGTCATAGCCCTACAGATCTCTTCGGCGGCTGGAGCGGTGAACACGAGTATGAATTTTATGCATCGCCTGCTCGCTTTCCGGGGTAGTGATGTGACTACTCCTGTGTTGTGTTGGCGATAATGTTATTGATAGTAGATGCAACATTATTTTGTTGTATCTACGTAAAAATGAATAGTAAACTGAAGAGTTCTCTGTCAAGTTACGATTCTCCAAAAATTACAAAATTGGCCCATTTTTAGGGCTGTGATTAGAGGACTACCAGACAAATTCGAAAAGTTTTTATCATAATAGAAATTGATAAGAACCTGAACATACAATTTCTTTCAATTTTAATGTCAACAATAATTGAATCGGCTCCGTTTTCGAGGAGAAAAAAGGGGAATACAAAACGTCGATTTCGCTAAAAATTTTGTGAAATAATCGTTCTGATCTGCAATAGGGATGATGACTGACTAAAAAAATATGACTTTGGTTTAGTCCATCAGTTAGATTATCGAAAAATATTGGATACGTGTTTTTTGTTTTATAAAATTAATAAAAATTGACGAGAACGCGCCGTCCAAAACGTTTCAAAGATAATAATGAGTGGGGGGTTGTGACGTCACATTTGAGTAAAAAATGTACTCAAATGTGACGTCACACGAGTTTTCGACGCACTGTATCGTCTTATTTTTTGTTTACGTGAAAAAAAAAATAAGTGTCCAAAGTTTTTTAGAAATCTATCTGATGGACTAATTATATTTTTTTTTGTCATCTACCCTATCGCACTCTATGGGGCTTGACGGCAATAGTTTATTCAAATACCCATTTTTCATATTCCTAGCAGGCCCTGTACGGTACCCTCTCAACAGGCTAATTAAATTGTTTCTTTTTTTGTTTAATTGTTTTCGTTTTGTTGTTTAATTGCTTATCTAGAATTTTAATAATCCTTCTAATAATTGTATCCACTTGTCTGATAAATTAAAATATGAAAAGAGAAAACTATCGACAACTCATCCCCTCACTACTGAAGGGGGAAATCGTTTATACAAACGGACATCTACATAACAAATAAGACATGGAAATTGATTTAAACGTCGCGTGGATACCGTCATGGCATGGGGTGGGTAATGTTGAGCTCAGTTGAGCTGTGGGGAACGTGGTTGATCGTTTTGTTATGTTGGTAACGCGGTTGTAAGTACTTACAGCGTGTTTCAGAAATGTGAAGTTCAGTATATTTAAAGGCTATATATCCCTCAAATGGCTTAGCATGATCCTCCGTTACGCCTAAAATACTGCAGCATTAATTTTGAAATAAATATATATGGTTAAGTTAAGGATTAATGCTAAGTCCTACGTGTGACGAAAACACAATTCCATAAACTAACTTGTCTCGATAGAAAAAAAAAACAAAGTTACCTCCAAATTGAACAATAAACCGCTGGTATTCAAAAAGTACTTTAAATTAGATCATGAAACTTTGCATACTAACTGAACTAACTATAAAGCAGGCCCTGTGTGTTTTATTTTTTTAGTCCAATCAATAGATTCTTTGTTAATCGCAAAAAATCACTCATTTCGCACTATTCGGCCGCAGTGACTGACGTAACAACCGCTCTGTAGTGCAAGCTGATTAGAACTTTATTCTAACAGCATTTCAAACGAAGTTTGAACCACCACAAAATAGAGTTGCTAATTTTAGGGTTAGAAGGGCCTTAAGGAATTGCTTCAGGCCATCAGACTAAACAACTTTCTGTATCGGATCAACATCGATCGATCATCGCTATACGTATCTTTATAACATATATAGTACAAAATATATACGGTCGATTTTAGAAACTTCCACCTTTTTTAAAGTCGGTTAAAAATAAAGTCACTCCCGCTGTTTGTACGCTTAGATCTTTTAAACTATGCAACGGATTTTATTGCAATTTTCAGCAATAGATAGAGTGATTCAAGTGGAAGGTTTATATGTATTTACCCACATTAGTAGGTATCTACATTGATTAACTAGTATCTAAAATATTCTGATTTAAAAGAGTGTCCATGGAGTTTCTTGCCTGTTATTCTTCATAGCAATCTACGCTAGGGAATGGTCAATATTATAATCCGTTGCGGAGTTTAAAAGATCTAAGCGTAGGGTACCTACAGGCAGCGAGAGCGGCTTTGTTTTACTATTATTTAAAGACTATACTGAAAATTGAAAACAGCCGCGAACATACAATACAATAGCCAATATAGGAAGGATAGTCAAATGTTATACCTTTTTATAAAACTACCGTTTTGCCACCCCAATAAATACAAACAATTAATAAGTTCACAAAAGATGAATTAAAGTAGCAACGCCCCTAAACAGTTAGCCATTCTGTCAATTTAAAAAGGGCGTGACAGTCAACTGACATTTTGTATAGAGCATTCGTGAAGGGAGATTTTAAATCCGCGGCTTCGTCCACGATGGATTTCTATAATAGGGTAGACGACAGCATAAAACAATAATTCCAAGTCACCAATCTCTAAAAAACAGTTTATTTTGGGCCTGAAAACCCGATTTATTTTCAATTAATTGCCAAATTTGATTTTTAGTTGCTATGAAATCAATAAATAGTTGAGTCATTGAGTTGAAAAAACATTGACGTAACAGTTGGCTATTGCCATACAAAGTCTATGAGAGAACCGCGTTTTGACAGCTCATAAAAAGTATCTTAATTGATTGGTGTGTCATCTACCCCATTGTCCCACAGGATCATTTCCATTTTCAATTTAGCACTGCTGAATTAAGAGATTACATTTTTTTCGCAAATTTTTGATTTTTACTTCCTGGATCAAATTATTTCGATCGGCGTACATGAGTCGATAATAATAGCGATCTCCGGACGATTTTCAATTGTTATCGACAAAAATTAGAGACCAGACTGACATGAGACTGAGGTGCGAGCTGAATTGATGCAGAATTATAGTACTTTAATTTGATTTATTGTAATTTTGTCTTATTATATTGACAAACGAAAACTAATGAAACGTTTTCATTGTAGATCGAAGTTTTAAATAATATTAATTTATTTGATAAAATTGAGTTTATTTGGAATATAATGGACACTGAACCATGACAATTTTGGCTTAAATTACGCTTTCTTTACGATTTTTTTCCGTGAAAACTCAATTAATTTTAAGAAATTTTATAACTCCAATAAACAAGTAAAACATTCAACTTATCTTTTAGTAATTTTAACTTTTATAGGAATTGAATGTAACAATGTGAATTTGAGCGTCAAAGTTCCATCACCGACGGTTTTTCTTGCAACCTGAGTTCGTAAAATATTTATAGTAAATTACACGAAAAAAAAATTGAAAATGTGTAACTCCAACTTACAAGAAAGAGAATGGCACTATCGTTATCCATAAGCAAATAATTAAAATATCTTACTGCTGCTGAAAATTACTGCGTCAAAAATCATGAATTTGCGTAAAAAATGTAATAGGACTCTTAATTCAGGTTATAAACTATCTGTGTGCTAAATTTCATGCAAATCCGTTGAGTAGTTTATGCGTGAAAGAGTAAAAAACATCCATATATCCTCATAGAAAGTAAGATGAGCTGGATCTAGCCAGATGTAGCATACGGTAGAACTGAGAAAGAATGAGTTTTGGTATTAATTAATTCACCATCATCATCATTGTTTCAGCCGAAAGACGTCCACTGCTGGGCGCCTAAAAAGGCCACTTTAGCAGAATCATAAAGTATTTCACTTTAAAAAAATTAAATCTTTAAAACGGACTTTATGGTCATAAACATAAAGTCCATTTTAAGAATTTACATTTAGCAGAATCACAATTTAATTCACTAAAAAATTAAATCCTTAAAACGGACTTTATGAGCATGACTATAAAGTCCATTTTAAGAATTTACATTTCTTAACGTAATTCATATTAGGATTCTGATAAAGCGGCCATTTTAGACCCCCTGGACATAGGCCTCCCCCAAGTGTCGCATTGACCGGTCCCGTGCGACTCGCATCCAGCGGATTACCCCAACCTTCACCAGGTTATCGGTCCTGGGAAGGAAGTGGAAATTATGTTTTTCCTACTCCTCCGCTATTCTTTCCTGATTCCAATTCCAATTTCGTTGCAGGATCCAATTTGATACAGTTAAATTGTTTCTCTGGACTTCGTCGAGCTTCATTGTCTCGGCGCTTTTATGGTGGTCGCCACTGTTGATTCTGGCTTTCAGGACTCAGGAGTTGCAAAAGTTCATGAATAGCGTGGCGGGCTTGTACCAAATTACAAAAATAAGAGCTTAAGGGCATTATACGACCGCAAATGGCATATTTATATATAATGGCAATAGCATGATCCTCCGTTACGCCTAAAATACTGCAGCATTAATTTTGATATAAATATATATGGTAAAGTTGAGGATTACAGTTTGGCCGCTGAGAGAATGCGTTCCTGACAGGTCGCGAGTATTAGTATTATTGGTGATGTTACATAACTTATAGCTTATCTTATCTATTATTACCCTTTTTGCCCTATTAACAAATAATATTATTAAAAACGATATCATTAAATCAAGTAACAATAAATGTTATAATTTCGCGCCAAATTTATGTAGGGGAGACCGGGTCAAAATCGTATAGTAAGCATTTAGGGTTGTAGCGATTTTATTTCAAAACACTAACTTATCTACTCAACAATTATAATTAGTCAGTCTCCTAAAGAACATAATCACTGGCACATAGGTATTTGGAAAAATCAAAATATTAAACAATTAAAAACAAAGATTATTAAACTTCTTCTAATTACGATTTTGCCCCGACACATGGGCAAAACCGTATATTATGTTCTCATCTCACTCATCCATATATTAGGTAATCATCTAAATCCTCTGAGTCATAACCTGTACAGCCTTCATGAGCCCAACCTTCACACTCCCCACAGCGCACCCAACCTTCATCTAAGCGGCTTGAACCGTATTTTTCAAGGCAGTACTTTCAACTACTTTCAAGTAACCCATGGTGCCATCAAATACGGCTTGAACGGCTTTTTTCATGTTATTCGGATCCCATTCTTGTCTAGAAGTAGTGTTTTTATAATTACGCGGCATTTTATCTGGTCCTAAAAAAAAAACAAAAAATGTAAGTTTATATTTATTCATGCGGGTCAAATCGTATAGTGGCCGGTTTTACCCCGTACGGTTTTGACCCACACGTCTGTGTGTGTATAAATATATCACTCACTACTACATAAGCAAACCAATTTTGCCTACTCAAATATTTGTTAATTACGAGTATATACGCACTTTAACGTAGTTGATTGGACACTTACCTGTTATACACGTAAATTTCACTATTATTGATTGAATTTTCACAAAAATAAGATCAAATATGCCAAAAAATAATAAAATATAATATTTTGATAACGCGCCTGCATGCAGCGACAAATGTTTGTTGACAAATAGCTCCCATTGGTCGACGCCGCTGAGCAGTTTTCGCGCGGGATCTTTGAATTATTGACAAGAATAGACATGCTGTACTGTTTTACCCCGGTATACGGTTTTGTACAGGTCTCCCCTACCAATTGACAGACGTCAGGAACGCATTCTCTCAGCGGCCAAACTGTAATGCTAAATCCTATGTGTGACGAAAACACGATTTGTGGTAAGTGGTGATAAATTGGGAATATTTATACCTACAAGGTGTAAACGGACCCTTTATGAAGCCGTCAACCAAGAATTCTGTACATCAAACTATATAACTTAGTTTGATGTAGCGTTGCGTTTATCAATTTTTCTTTCTCGGAATCGAAAAAGCTAATTTTTTGAGAAAGATTCAACAAAATGTCTCCTGGTGAATGCTTCGACCAGCCCGCGAAATTCAAATTTTCTTACGTTTTTGCCAAATTGCAAGCCAGTGCAAGGTTGTATGTTGATTAAAATATTGGACGCGATTGTAAGACGTATGTAGTTACAGAATTATAATCATTACAACCCTACAAGTTCATAAAGGTCTAGCAATGACTTTGACCTTGAAAAAATCGTTTCTCGACCTTTATGAATAAGGCTGATGCTCCAGGGTAGCCCGCGAAATTCAAATTTTCTTACGTTTTTGGCAAATTGCAGGCCAGTGCTAGGTTGTATGTTGATTAAAATATTGGACGCGATTGTAAGACGTATGTCGTTACAGAATTATAATCATCAATACAACCCTCCAAGTTCATAAAGGTGCAGGAATGATTTTGACCTTGATACAGTAATTTTTCCACCTTTATGAACTTTGATGAATATAAATATGTAAGTACCTAACATACGTCTTACAACCGCGAATAATATTTTAATCAACATACAACTTAGCACTGGCCTGCAAATTGCAAAAAACGTAAGAAAATTCGAATTTCGCGGGCTACCCTGAAGCATTCACCTTAGGGCAAATTGATGGTTATTCTTGCGTAACTAAAATCTTGTGCTAAGAAATCCAGACTTATAATTTGAAAATCATCATGTTCAAGCCTTTTCCCAACTATTAAAAAAAACATGAGCCGATTTCTGGATGACATCATCATCTGCTTGGCCTTTTCTTAACTTTGTTGGGGTCAGCTTTCAGTCTAACCAGATGCAGCTAAATATCAGTATTTTACATGGAGCGACTGTCTATCTGACCTCCAAAACCCAGTTAGTGCCGGGTAATACGATACCCCTTGGTAAGACTGGTTGTCAGACATTTTGGGTCACTGACTACCTGTTACGATTGTCAAAGATCTAGGTACAAATGACAGCCGGGACCAACGACTTAACGTGCTTTCCGAGGCACGGAGGAAACTCGGCATGTAATGGGTGGTGGTCACCCATCCACAGACCAACCTAGGCAAGCACGGCTTAACCTAAAGATCGACCCGAGCGGCTGTTATTATTTAGCCACGAGCTACGATGAATATAAATTCTTCGAACCACCACGATTACAAAATCTTACATACCGTTATACCCATTTCCGATTCTCCTGTCTCCAAACGACCTGTGAATCGAATGCATAAACTACAACAATTGCTTCTAATAGTTATCTATTTAGTTAGACGATATTTTATCAGACAGACAGGGGGCGTGGTTGGCGTTACATGTTGGGGCGCGCATCGCATCTGCGCAGTTCTGTAATGTCGTAAGTAGTGATTGTTAGGAATCTGAAGAAGAGAACGGAAATTTGAAGTCCGATGTATGGAGTTGTAGTCCTAAAATGCTAGAGACAACGGAAACTTGAAGTCCGATGTATGGAGTTGTAAAGTGCTAAAATGTTGAAGAAGAGAAGGGAAACTTGAAGTCCGATGTATGCAGTTGTTAAGTCCTAAAATGCTAAAGAGAACGGAAACTTGAAGTCCGATGTATGGTTGGAGTTGTAAAGTTGTAAAATAGTTAGGTATGGTGTGATGTGATAAACATAGACCGTCTACTATAACAGGCTGTTTAGGATTATCAAACCTAGCAACACTCGTCAAATAAATTGTTCTCATAAAGTGGATGTTCCAGGGTAGCCCGCGAAATTCAAATTTTCTTACGTTTTTTGCAATTTGCAGGCCAGTGCTAGGTGGTATGTTCATATTCAGTTCATGTAACTGGCAAGAATGACTTTTAGATGAAATAGTCATTCAATACAGTAACATGAACTAAAAGGGTTGTATTGATGATTTTAATGATTTTAATTCTGTAACTACGTAAGTACGTGTTACAGCCGCGAATCATATTTTAATCAACATACAACCTAGCACTGGCCTGCAAATTGCAAAAACGTAAGAAAATTTGAATTTCGCGGGCTACGCTGGAGCTTCCATCTTAACTTGTTAACTGTCTGCGTTCTCGTAAATGAATGGTATTCAGCTGTATCCACTTAGACTGGAAGCCGACATCAACACAGTTAAGAAAAGGCTACACTTTGCTCGTCCGAGGAGTCCACAGTCACCAGCAGACCTTTTCACTTCAAAACAAGCAGCTGACAACTCCCATTAATTCCTGACGTGTTAAATTCCCGATTAAAGGCATAATGCCGTATAATATGTCACTGTTATGTTATTGTGTTCACTCCCCTGCGCCCGCGCATGCGTCACGCCCCCAGATTAGCGACATCTATACTGCTATTAACTGCGCATCTGTCGCTTGTTGCTGTTATATAATATGGCGAATTAAAAATAGGGACTGTCCATTTAAAAAAATTGTGCTAATGACTAAACCATTTCGAGGAATAAAGTCTCTAATTATTTATTTTTCTCGATAAAATACCAAAAATATCTCCCTTTTCATATAAGTTTTTTAGAGAAATGTGGTTGACCTTTATTTGACCCAAGAAGGAATATAGTGAAATTGGTATTTTTGAACTTTTGAAGTCGTGGGTTCGAACCCAGACAGGCGCATTACTTTGTGTAAGTAATGTATTTCATCACCATTGCTCTCAAAACGGTGAAGGAAAACATCTAGGCTGATGATGATGATGAAGTCAACATATGAAGTTTGATTTTAGATTTGCAACCGCGATTCTCTCGCGTGTCCGAATTTGAACGAGCCCTTAGCTTCATCTGAATGCCATTCAAACTAACTGTTATTAGAGTGTCACTCACGGAATCTTTTTCAGCAATGACGTCATCAGCCCTCAAACTTCAAAATTAAATGTTAATTAATTGCCATTATGTTTTAAAAAAAGTTTCATTATTTCAACAAATAAAAAAAAAAGGTGTATGGAACAGCAATTTTTTTTTTAATAACAGATGAATAATTTTATGTAGTGGGGGGGAGGGCTCAGAATGATGCACTGAAAATGGTCAATGTCCCCCCTCCTCTATAAGGGTGTAAAAAACCTCTTGACGAAGCCGAAAGGCACTTGTTCTCCCTTTCATTGCGATCATTTTTTTGTTGTAGACCATAACTGGGAACATTCTAGTTACGGAGATATTGGGGGTCAAAGTTCCAACTTTTTGACAAACTTTTTTTTTAAATACAAGCTTTCTTCGCAAGATTTTTACTAAACACCTTCACGACCCCCATACTATTCAATCCATCCATCAGCACAATGTTTTGAGTGCGTTACATTGAGTTCTACCACAAAAATGACATAATGACTGACAGTTTGAGTACTATAAGCGACCTTCCCAAATGTCCTTTCTTTGGTATTGTTCGTCGTTTCGTTGAGCTCCTTGAGTTATAAGTCGAGCTACACGTTAACTGACAAATGCTTGCACTGATTGGACAGGTGCACTCAAAACTGTATGGTTCTTTCTTCAAAAGACCATATCAGACACTAATCTGCATAGTCCTCATGTGAATTGAGCAAGATTGTCTGGACTTTGAAAGAGACTACGACCTCTGAGTTTGTTTCGGCTGTTTCTTCTCAGAGTAGTAAGGTACGAAACACCGGCCCCATCTAGTTTTAAAAAATGACGTGTAAAAGTGTTTGTAAAAACCTTCTTGCTAAATAAACATCATTTATCATTTAAAACATGATTCTTCACCCCAAAGAAAAATCATCCATCATCATCTGCTCAGCCTTTTCCCAACTATGTTGGGGTCGGCTTCCAGTCTAACTGGATGCAGCTGAATACCAGTATTTTACATGGAGCGACTGCTTATCTGACCTCCACAACCTAGTTAGTACTGGGTAATACGATACCCCTTGGTAAGACTGGTTGTCAGACTTATCGGACCACTGTAAGTAACGACTGTCAAAGATCTACAAATGACAGCCGGGACCAACTGCTTAACGTGCTTTCCGAGGCACGGAGGGAAGTCGGTATGTAAAGGGTGGTCACATCCACAGACCAACCTAGGCAAGTGCGGCTTAACCTAAAGATCGACCCGAGCTGCTAAGTACGCAAAAGTTGTTACATTTTTAGGCACCCAATAAAACTACTAACCTACTATAAATAAATCAATTAATCTACCCACAATGCCAAAGGGCAGACGCAGTCGTCTGCTCGCGACGTTATTGATACCACGATTGACGCTAAATCAATGAAGAGTAAACCTTAGTTGATTTGCAACTAAGTTTATTTTGTGTAAACAACTGTTTCACGGACTAGGAATTATTATTGATATCAGCTAAAGTGAAGTTTAGATATAGGACGATAGGGTTGAGAATTCAATGGCATGTGCGGTATAGATTTTATCAGAGCGTACTCTAAAAATAATGTGTCTTGTTTTTCATGAAAAGTTAGTAATATACCTTATCGAAGTCTCATAAGGTTGAGTTTTGATTACAGGTATTGACTCTATACAGACGTATTTGCCGGACACGCCCCCTGCGGTATAATAGGGTGTTTTCAAAATGAGAGTATTTTTAACCGACTTCAAAAAAAGGAGGACAGTTTGTATTCGTCTAGCATTATTTTTGTTCATTTATGTTGACCGATTTCTCCGTGATTTACTGGTCCAATTTATGTGGTTTTTTTTCATTAGGTAGAAAAGGCTATCGCAGTGACCATGGGCTGAGCTCCGTAGGTTAAATTTAGACTCGTGACTAAATAATGAAAGCTGCCCACTATGGCTATTCTGTTGAAAGCTCGAAATGATAGTAACTGGGCTCAGCAGTGTCCATCAATTAACTGTCAAAAGGTTAGTTTCGTATTATGTATGACCAGTCGCGATCAAATATGACGTCATTGGTTGTCATCGTGGCTGATAGTCACCGTAACTCATTTTGTCAGACACTTTCGTATCGTTACTTACATTATTTCGATTATGTAAGCATGGTGGACAACAAATTGATGACAACTGAGTTTGAAGTGGCTTTCGTGAAAGACGTTACATCGTACCCGGGCTGTTAGTCACCGTAATGTGATATCCACTCAGTGCTATGTAATATCAATATTATGACATTCTCGTTTGTCATCAAAGTTCGGTGTACAACCGAAGCTTGATAGTCACTGGATATCAGAAAGATACGTAATAGGCCTGCAGGTCGATCTTTGAAATTAAGCAACGACTTGTGAGGTGCAGTGCACGGATGGGTGACCATACGCTTAATTTCGAGGTCCCTCTGTGCCTCGGAAAGTACGTTACTTACGCTGTTGGTCTCAGCTGTCGTCTGAAGACCTTTAACACTCAATTCAATTCAATTCAATTCAATTCATTTATTCAATAACGACTTTTACATCGTGTCTGAATGTCTGTAAATTATGTATCTATTAACATCAAACAAAACATCAAGCAATATACATGCAATTCATATTAAAATAATTACAATCAAATTAACCAAATTAAATTAAAATAAAATCGGAATAATAATAAGAATAATAATTAAAAAAAAAGAATTATTAAAAATTTAAAATTAATGTCATGTCACATGTGTCAATTCATAAAATACAATAAAAATGTCCATTTCAAGTCATTATAGAAAATTATACTTTCGAATATTGTATTATTTCATAATTCATCAATAGCATATAGACACTTGTTTAACAAGAACCGTTTAAGCGTACTCTGAAACCCACTTGTATATACTTGAGTTTTTATTTCTGTTGGCAGTTTATTGAAAATTTTTATAGACTTGTGGTAGGCGCTATGCTTTGCAACATTCAGGTGAGGCACTTGCTTCATCTGTAGATCCTTTCTTCTTGTACTCTCTCTTTTTTGCCTTTCATCTTCAGTCTCATATTCAAAGATGTACTTTGATAAGTGGCTAAGCAGGACCAAAACGTACAAACTTGGGACAGTCAGTATATTTAACTCATTAAAATGAGGCTTGCATGATTCTTGCTGTTGAATTCTAACTATGGTTCGGACTGCTCTTTTCTGAATCACAAAAGCTTTTTGAGTATTGTAATCATAACTTCCTCCCCAAAAAAGTATGCTGTATCTCAGTTTTGACTCAACTAATGCGTAATAGACCATTTTCAAATGTTTTATGGTTACCTCGTTTCTTAGACTTCTCAATACGTAACAGGCAGAACTAATTGCTTTCTCCAGGTGTGTTAGCTCTTGTTTCCACCTTAACTGGCTATCGATATAAACTCCTAGAAACTTAACCACCTGGACCACGTTCACTGTTTCTCCATTTATGACGCAGTTGATGCTATCCTTATTATTGGAAGTAGAACGAAAAAGCATAACATTAGTTTTACTGGCATTAAGTTTAAGACCGTTAACAGCAAACCAGCTGTGGAAGATGTCTAAGGTTTCATTAACAATGGAATTAAGAGTTTGTATATTGTCAGCCGAGACAACGGCATTGGTATCATCGGCAAACACCACAAGCTGGATAGATCCCGCAGCTTCTTCCCTCATGTGTTGTATGAGATCATTTATAAACGCAATAAAAAATATCGGGCCTAATATGGAGCCTTGTGGTACGCCAGTGTGCACTGGAGACAATTGAGACCTGTAAGTTTCTTCACTTGAACAACTTTTTCCTGAGGAATTTTTCCGTGACACCACGGCTTTGATCTCCACGAACATCTTCCTGTTTTTTAAATATGACGTGAGAAGTGTCAATACTTTGCCCCTGACACCGTAGTGCTCAAGTTTTTCAAGCAGTAGATTGTGATCCACCGTGTCAAATGCTGAACTTAAATCTAGGAAAAGCCCAGCTACTTTCTGCTTGTCGTCTAATCTGCTAACTACGTCCTTAATTAAAGTCAAAATTGCGTCTTGTGTCCCAACGTTTTTCTGGTAACCAAATTGTCTTCTACTTAACACTCCATTCTGATTGAAATGTCTGAGTAATCTAGTTTTAATTAGCTTTTCAAGAATTTTTGAGAGAATGGGTAGTAATGAGATTGGTCTATACATCTTAGGGTCTGTTTTACAACCTTTTTTGTGTACAGGTATTATTTTGGCTATCTTCAGTTGATCTGGAAAAATTCCTTCATCAAAACACTTATTATAAAAAATGCTTAAAGGTTCCGCTAATACATCTATATTGTCCTTAATTACTGTTATATTTATGTCATCATAGCCACAAGATTTTTTGTCGTCCATTTTTTGCACTATTTTGAATATTTCAGGGGGGGTGACAGGGTCTAGAATAAGGTCATTAGTAACTCTTTTTGCACTTTTGCGTAGAATATCCATGGCAGCCCCTGTGCATGTAGTAGCTGATGGCTTAAGGTTGAACTGCTGGGCAAGGATATTCACAATATCAGATGGTTCTGACACAATCATATTATTTGATTTTAAAATTAGTTTTGTATTGTTTTTGGCACTCTTGTTTCTATGTTTGTTTATAACTTTCCAAACATCTTTTGAGATGTTCGTAGATTTTAATAATTCAGACTGTACTGATAGCTTTTTGGCCATATTTATTACTTTCCTGTACAGAGTTAAGTATTTTTGCCTATAGTCAATAAGAGTGACATTTTGTCTATTCCCCATTCCAGAATTTAAAAATCGTTTCATCTTACTAGAGACCTTTACACCCTTAGTAATCCAGCGCACCTGCGTGTTACGCGTTAAGTGTACCTGTAGTTTTCTTTTCTTAAAACAGCGTGTAAACATTTCTTCGAATTGCTTTAAAAATGAGTTTATTCCGAAATCACTCCAGTCGTGATTTAATAGCAAATTTCTAAAGTTGCTCCTTGTATTTGCATTAAAAATCCGTTTGGTGATTTGGACACTACTGGTTTTTGTATTCCTACTTACTTCGCTACTTCTGAATGCTGTACTGCATAGTAGTCCTGCATGTCCATCTGCCAAGCCATTGTGGTCAACTTCGCAACTTATAACGCGTTCATCTGACAGATTGGTGAAGATATTGTCTATACAAGATCGTGAGTCATTTCGAATAAATGTAGTTGTACTAATTAGAGGTCTAAAATTGTAACATGTCAATAGATTTAATAAGTCGTTTCTTTTTTTATTGTCAGTTGATAAGTCAATATTAAAATCACCGCAAATAACACAGTTCTTGTTAAAGAAATGTTCTAATAGTTTTTCGAGCCTTACCATAAAAGTGTCTAAGTTTTTATCATAAGGCGTACGATAACAACAACACACAGACAGGCCAGTTGAAACATCCTTGACACAGCATATTTCAAAACAGTCCATTTTATATATTTTTTTGGCAATGGGCAGTTCCTCGAATTCCCTATCCGTTTCTGCTAGGATGATAGTCCCTCCTCTCAGCTTATTTACTCTGGTATTATACGATGCAACATTGTACTTTGAAAGATTTAACAAATTAACTAGGTCTTCGTTAAGAAAATGCTCACTAATACACAAGTAATTCGAGGGGCTACTCAAGCTATCTAGATATATTTCTAACACATCTTTTTTATTATTCAGGCCACACATATTTTGATGAAAAATGTTTAAACGATTCGACACTGAACTATCTACAGACTCGTTTAGATGTGCTACAGTTGACAGATGTTTATCCACGAAAAATGTATCTCTATCCACCATTATCTTTTTTTTAAAGTAGTAGGGAATGGTACCAGGTTGTAACTGGTCGATTTTACTGATTTCGTGCTTATCAACTATACTTAAACTATCACGGTTATTTTCATATTCAGAGTCTACTGATAGCTGTATGTAGCGATTTAAGTTCTGAAAGATATAAATTACAATAGCCCTATTGTTAACTTTGCCTGTATGTTTAGAAAACATTTTATAATTATATTCCAGGTGTTTGTTGGTATCAAACAAACACGCATATTTAAAAGTCTGATTACTTTGGTTCAAAAGTCGATTGAAAGCTTCTATTCTAGTATTAAATAAGTTAACATTCCAATTAAGTTTAAAATTAGGAGAACATAGAATAACATTAGTATGCATTACATTTTCGATTTTACATTTTATGTGATTAACCAATTTTTCATAATTATTGGATTCTAAAAAGTCTTTTTCGCCGAGGAGGACTATACAAAAGTCATTTAAAGTATAATCTACTAATTTCTTGTCCAATGATGCGAGGAGCTCTGCTGTACCCGCATTGGGCATACAGTAGTGACAGATTTTGGCGTTCGGGAAAGTGTTTTCGGCTATTCCTAATATATTATTTACATTATTAGCACTAATTATACATACTTTATTGAAAAATGTGTTTTCCAAAATTAGTTTATGTTGAGTCGTCGATCCTATTGCGTGCTCTGTAGTCGTGGTGCCCTCTGTAGTTATGTGTGATGGCAGAACATTGTAGACAACCTTAGGTTCCTTGTCTGGTAAGTAAGAGCCTTCAGATGGCGGTTTATTTATTTTAATTTGTTGAACAAAACTCTGTTGTGTGCTTTTGGGTATATATAGCTGTACATCAGTTTGTGTTTGTTTTGTTTTACAGTTTGTAAGATGAGGATTTCGCTTTGGAGTACTTTGGTTTATTTTAATTGGGCTAATTGTTGTTACTTTTTTGTATAATTGGTTTTTCTTAATCAAGTCTTCATTTGTGCACTTAAGTTTACTATTTTCTAGATTCAATATATCTATCTCCTTGTGAGCACTATCTAATTGAGATACAAGTTTTTGAATTTCTTCCTTTAAAGCTCGTACTTGATCATAGTCGTCGTCAACTGATAAGTCAGGCATGCTACTAGCAGTGCACTCGATTATATGTGATGTTGAGTCATTGTCGTCTGGAGCAGGGTCCGAATTGTTTCGAACGCGCGTGCGGCGAAATGTTATATTTTCTAGGTACTTCATATTTGAAATCTTGAAAAAGGGCCAGTCTTAACTTCTTGTTTTTCGGATGATGGTGTAGGTGGATCAATTTCTACTAAATAATAGTTTTTTTTATTAATTGGCAACCCCAATTTAACGTAGCGCTAAAAGACTCGTGTTCAAGTTGCGTGACATCGGTTACCGAACGAAACTTTTTATGTCAAAATATTTCCAGCCGTTTGTGATTGGTCAATGTCACCAGTGATGAATCAGCTGTGGTTTGTTTGCATTGCGACAAGAAAAGTTTTAAATGCACTACTGGTTTTTATCAACTGATTTTGTATTTAACACTTTTTGGAATTCTGTTAGTTAGAGTCACTTTTGGTAATTTCCATCTTTAGGCACACTATTTCACTGCTTATAGGTTTGTTAGAATAATGTTTCAAGTCACTTTAGTCAAAACAATGTTTTCTTCACATTTAACATAATACACAGAATTTACTCAAGTTAATACTGTCACTAGTGTACTACGATGCACCGAGTATTATAAACACTATTTTGGTTACTTTTAGATAGAAAAAACATTAAAATTAAATATAAACTTGCGGACCGATGTTGACATTGGCTAGTGTTGCCAGTAGATGATGAATAAAGGAGAAACCCAAAAGTCTGACAACCATTATCAACCGTGTCAAGGCGA
Organism: Xestia xanthographa; assembly: GCA_905147715.2. Lineage (NCBI taxonomy): Eukaryota > Metazoa > Arthropoda > Insecta > Lepidoptera > Noctuidae > Xestia > Xestia xanthographa. Next base: position 16,348,737 of record LR990670.1, read on the forward strand.
ATCGTATTACTAAGTAATGGGAGCTATCGTTTTAGAGCTCACCAGATGGCGCACTGTCGACTAAGGTCCTGTCAGTAATTCTATTCAATACTTTAAAGCACCAATAACTTCACAAAAATGTTTATTTTATTACGTATAACAACATAGTGTAAGCTTTAGATATATATTTACAATATTCTTCCTAAAATGAGCAAGCATGAAATATTTAAAAATCATTCTACCTCCAAGTACTAACAAAATTAGGATCCTAAGTTGCTACTTAAAATCTTCAAGTCATAATTAATCAGGAATGGCTCAATCTATACACAATCGTGAGTATTAGTATAAATACGTGATAAAAAAGCACACAACGCGCGAACACTCTATGACATCTGACATTTTGGAGGACCTTAGTCTACACAAGCGCCTCTAGCGGCAAATTATCACGCGATAGCCCCCATTGAGTAGAGAAGGTCAGATACGCTCGATCTGAAATCCTGGCATTCACTGCATGCGACTTAAGAGTCCTATTACATTTTTTACGCAAATTCATGATTTTTGACGCAGTAATTTTTAGCATCAGTTAAATATTTTAAGTATTTGCTTATGAATAACAATAGTGCCATTCTCTGTCTTGTAAGATGGAGTTACACATTTTCATTTTTCTTTTCGTATAATTTACTATAAATATTTTACGAACTCAGTTTGCAAGAAAAACCGTTGGCGATGTAACTTTGACGCTCAAATGCACATTGTTGCATGCAATTCTAAGCTAAAATTACTGAAAAATAATCTGAATGTTTACTTGTTTATTGGATTCTTAGAATTTCTTTAAATTCCTTGAATTTTCACGGAAAAAATCGTAAAGAAAGCGTAATTTAAGCCATAAATGTCTTGATTCAGCGTCCATTATATACCAAATAAACTAAATTTTATTAAATAAATTAATATGATATAAAACTTCAATCTACAATGAATAAGTTTCATTAGTTTTCGTTTGTCAATATAATAAGACAAAATTACAATAAATAAAATTTAAGTAGGTACTATAATTCTGCGTCAATTCAAGTCACTCCTCAGTGTCATGTCAGTCTCGTCTCTAATTTTCGTCAATAACAATCGACAATCATCCGGTGATCGCTATTATTATCGACTCTTGTACGCCGATCGAAAAAATTTGATCCAGGGAGTAAAAATCAAAAAATTGCGAAAAAAAATTAATAGGACTCTTAAAGCCGACCCCAACTTAGGTGGGAAAATGTAAACAAATGGTGATAATCTTCGCTCGTTCCCGCTGGTTAATACCCCGTGGTTAACACTATTAACTACTGGGAATGATGCGTTCTCCTGGTTAACAGTGTTGACGAACGCGACATTTTTTTCAGAAATAAATAATCATTAAATTTACAATAATTAAACCTGACTCCTGCACTATTCGCGAGACGAGGATACTAACTATTCGGTAAAAATGTCGCGTTCGTCAACACTGTTAACCAGTAGAACGCATCATTCCCAGTAGTTAATAGTGTTAACCACGGGGTATAAACCAGCGGGAACGGCTCATAATCTTGGTCTGCAAGAGTGCTCTGGTACAACTGGCAAGATTTGACGGAAGTCTCCAGAAATAAAACCGTTTATCCAGCCACCCTTGGGGCTGCTATACTTCTAGCGCAAATCTCGTAATGTCCTGCCATTGGGTAGGCGACCAGCACCCCTAGTCAAGTTACAAACGATTCGTATCGATTCTCTTTCTACAATCGTAAACGCCTCGGCGTAAGCGATCGTAGAAAGCGCTAAATTGGTAGCCAAGTTGACACGACTGAGTCGATTGCTCGTTCTCTAATGTCTGCATAAAAAACCTACACTTTAGTCTATGGTGAGCGTTCCTACCAAAGAGTTTGGCGATCAACATTGTAGAAACGATTACATTATATTCTATCACATTTTGAACGATGTAAACTTGTCTACGAATTTTCTATGGGTATCATTTAAGCTATCACCAATTTAATTAGTTTTGCGTTCCTTAAATAATAGGGTTTGCCCTCAAAATAGTAGATTTGTCACCAAAATGTAGTCACCAAACATTATAAAATCAATTCCACAATAAATCACCTAAAATCATGAAGATATAGGGTCTAGTACCAAATAAATGTTTTTGTATGTAATATAAAAGGTTTGTCCTAATAAGTATTTAAGCAAACTAATTTAAAGAGATCACCAATAAATAATAATTATTATGTAACTAGAAAATTTCATAAAGCTTCTTCTGAATGGTTTATAAAAAATAACCACGAAGGGTATGGCGGGGTTTATTCGCTCGCTTCGCTCGCTCATTCGACCCCACCATACCCTTCTAACCTAATCTATCCGTGTCGGGGTGCCCCAAGTCGGCCTAGGCAAAACTAGTTTATAATCGATTTATTTGGTGACAGATCTACCATTCTGAGCACAAAGCTATTATTTAAGTAATAAAACTATTATTATAAGAACGAAGTTTATATTCATGTAATGCACTACAACGTTATTGGCAATCCATCTCTTATTTTACACATATATTAACATTAATTTGATAATTGGAACCTGGGAACACTTTTTGTTTAACTGAGAACGAACATATTTTGTGGCGATAGATCTATTTATTAGGTGATACAACTTGATGACAAATATAAATTTTGGTGACAAGAAATATAGTCCCCATTTTCTATTCGTTTGTATTGATCACGTGATTTAACGTTGAGATGATGTCATTCCCATTCATTTCAATAGTTTTCTACTAGCGTTAACGATTGTAGATTGTCAACTTGGCTAGGGGTGCAGGTCTGAGCACCGTAGGTAGGGGTCGTATTGATTGTCAAATTCTAAAATAACGCGAGCGAAGCCGTGAGTAAAAGCTAGCTATTAATAGTTACGAAGGACACTGGTATGAACACTGGGCCGGTGGGCCCACTTTCCAAAATTTTCAAACACATATTTTTCATCACAATCGCAAATATTAGTAAAATACGTGACAAAAAAAATGAACACTCTGACATCTGCACCCCTAGCCAAGTTACAAACGTTTCGTATCGATTCTCTTTCTACAATCGTAAACGCCTCGGCGTAAGCGCTTGTAGAAAGCGCTAAATTAGTAGCCAAGTTGACACGACGAGTCGATCGCTCGTTCTCTAATGTCTGTAGAAAAAACCTACCTACACTTTAGTCTATGGTGAGCGTTCCTACCAGAGTTTAGCGATCAACATTGTAGAAACGATAACATTCTATTCTATCATTTTGAACGATGTAAACTTGTCTACGAATTTTCTATTCGTTTGTGTTGATCGCGTGATTTAACGTTGAGATGATGTCATTCCCATTCATTTGAATAGTTTTCTACAAGCGTTAACGATTGTAGATTGTCAACTTGGCTAGGGGTGCTGATATTTCTGAAGACCTACACATACATGAACGCCTCTAGCGACGAATTCATACGCGATCCATTAAGCTTTAAATGAAGATGTAAAGTGTTAAATAAAATCACAGAAACATGATCACACATTCTTTAATATCGATAATAAATTGACATTACAGGCATTGCTTTATATTTTTAAATATTATACATGTTTCGTTAAATCTATGTCTAATCTATATTTGGTTTCTGGAGCTTTAAGATTTAGACAATTACTTTGATAGGTAGCCTATCCATTCAGAAATCAAGGGCAGATTTTGGAATAAATTCAAAATATTATCAACAGCCAATTGACACTAGCACAGTTATTTTCAAATGATTTGAGTAAAATAGAGAAACACTCTATAAGGTTTTAATTTAGTCTCGAGATTTAGAAAGTGTTTGAATTGCACCTTTATTTAACCAGTTTTCGTGAGTTAAAACTATGAAGAAATATTCAGTGACAGTTTAAACCAGCATGCTCCAAAAAACCATGGCCCATTAACAAAAACATCCAACCAAAAATTAGCTCGGTCGGCCATTTTGAAAATGTCTCAAATTCACTTGACTCATGGGCGCCATACGGCCAGGCATTGAAACGTCAAACATAGTGCTGCGACCATTCACAATCGGTTCCCGATCTAGTCGATTATTCGGATCGATTTTCGTTGCACTTAAAAAAGCTGACGTTTGTGATTGTAGAAGACTTCCTGGTAACGGCTGTTGTCTTTCTAGTCTGTATTGAAGATTCTGCTTCTCCATCTGGTGATGTTGAGTTCGGATCGCGAACCGGTTCACGTGAACGGGTATCGGAACGACTATTTTCGTGCCAGATCCGTTTTTGCTTGAGTGACTCCCGGATGCGAGGCCGGCTTTTACGCGTTTCCATTTCGCTCGACGATTTTGGAACCATATTTTTACCTGGGGAAGAGAATTTAGGGTTAAATATTAGCTTGATTTTGCCATGAGTAAGAACGATAAACAGTAGGCGAATACAAATGTTTAAAACACCGACTTGAAAATACAAATTCGAGTTACTGCTGTTGTTCAATACTAAAAAACTAAAACTAGATTGTAGATAAGGCGTAGTCGATGTAGCCCCACTGAGTGGGACCTCTATTTCTGTTTGCAGGGTTTAAAGTAACTTATCACGAAGGGGATGCTGGTGTTCGTGTTCGTCCGCTCACTAGACCCCGACAACCCCTTCGAACCTAACCTGTCCGAGTCGGGGTGCCACAAGTCCCGAGCTCGCTTCGCTTGCTCTTGCTACCTAATGTTCTCCTTGCCGCAATGACCGGATAAATAGTTCCTTGCTTGGTATAACAGTCGCCCATTTGGTATATTAGTCCTTTTTGATTTATTTTATTTTACTTTATAATAAGTTTAATTAATAAGTAATTTAGCCGTGTGGTATCCAGCAGAGTAGAATAGAACCAACCCATTACACTCACGGGTGTCGTGTAAGGCGACTAATGTCTGAGGCAGAACACCTTGCGCCTCCGTAGACCAGAGAACGGGCAGCAGCGTTTTCTGTTAGTCTTTCATCACTGCGATCTCCAATCCGCCTGCCAAGCGTGGATATTACGGCAAATTCCTACCATCATGGGAGAGGCTTATGTCCAGCAGTGGTCGTTATGAGCTGTTGTTGTTATAATAATATGCTACATTTAACCCTTACCTGTACTTCACTAAGCTTCAAAGCAGAAGCGATCTGCGACCTCTCCGTGAGACTAAGATACTTCTTGGCGTGAAACTCCCTCTCCAGCTCCAGCAGCTGTTCTGACGTGAAGGCTGTTCTTCTTCTGCGCGCCTTGCTCTCTCGTGCTGCGTCCGTGCTGGAATCTTCTGGATCTGCTTCTGAGTCGTTACCTGAGGGAGGAGAGGAAGTTTAGTGAAGAAGTTTTTTAAAGGATTGATGATGATGTCATGTATAGTTGGTGCCAGTTAAGATGAGAATAGCGGTCATTACCCTTTCCCCTAATAATATCTCCTCGTACGAACCAAAACAAATAACCTATGTATCGTTTTTCATTAGATTTTTTTTTTAAGTTCACGATAGATGACGATTCAAGACTTGAACAGGCTTATTTTTGGTTTTCAAAGTTAAGAAGTTTAATAAATGTGGGTGGGTCAATGACCGCTATTCTCATACAACTATAGCTAATTTCGGCCACAGCGACTGCATCCAACAGCCTTTCAAAGTAAATTGAGAGCTTTTTATTATCTTTATTTATTATCTATGAGATGTCATCTGCAAACAACACGTACTTCATCATCATCATTATCATGCACTTATTCTTCTTAAATGTTCGCAAATAGAGAAATAACTTAGAAGTAGACTAATAGAGAAGTATGAAAGAAGAAGACAACCCATGCTTCGCCGACACAATGCACAAATAATAGGGATGATGACTGACTAAAAAAAATATCATTCTGTTTAGTCCGTCAGTTAGATTATTGAAAAATATCGGAAACGTGTTTTTTGTTTTATCAAATTAATAAAAATTGACGAAGATAAAACGTGTCAAAGATCGGGAGTGGGGGCTTGTGACGTCACATTTGAGTTTAATGTACTCAAATGTGTGTACAGAAAAAATATGTGTCCAATATTTTTTGGAAATCTATCTGACGAAAAAATTAGTTTTTTTTTTGTCATTTGTTTATTATTTGTCCTATTGGGCTATTGGCAGGACCATGATGATGACCATATCAATTAAACAGCCCAAAATCACAGTGGTTTAAAATTGAACACAAATACAAAATGTCTATGAAACTAAAATACATTCACTACCGGCTTCTCTGTTTCTCGATCATTATATAATCTAGATCTCTTTCAAACTTCGAGTGAATCGGTTTCTTCTAGACAAGCGTGCTCCACTCTAACCCGCTACATCGCTTCACATCAGCCGAATAGGCTAGTTTCCACCATCATTTGATTGCAAATCTGTTTACTCCGTCAGTTAGAGTAAATTAATAAAATGCATCGTAACTCGGGAGTGGGGGCTCGTGACGTCACAACGCACTAAATATTATAGCACGGCGTGACGTATTGCGAATTTTAAAAGCGTCGTATCTTCATCAATTTTGGTTTACGTTACAAAAGAAAAAATACATGTCAAATATTTTTTGATAATCTAACTGACGGAGTAATTAGATTGTTTTCAGAACAAGCCTATTGCAGCCAAACGTTATTTAGTAAAAAAAAAACTTAAAAAAAATATTTAACATCGAAATATCATAATATCGGTATCAAGCCGTTCTTTATAAAAACAATGACCGAAGAAAAAATAAGAACAACTATTAAAAAATAGTATGTCTGTATCTGTCAACAGAACTATTAGTTATTGGTCTCCCCATTTCCCGCGCTTTCTGCATTAATGGCGGCGGAAGCTTTATGGTCGATCGTTTAGGCGATTTTATTGCAATGTCTTTTAGTTTTAGGTGATTATGAATCTTTATCTTGCAATTATAGGGTAAGTTTACTGAAGATTTTTATTATTGCTAGGAAAAATAAGTATTAAATACCTAAAGTAATTAAGAATAACGTACACGTATTTCTACATCGTAACCAAGATAATTTTGTAACAATATTATGATTTAGAAGAGTGTACGTGGAAATTTTGCAAAATCTTCTACATAGAAGGCGAAACGCTTTGGAGTAGACAATTAAAATACTTTCACAAGCCAGTATGCCTTGTGGGTGTGACTGAGACTAGCTTAATTTGTTTTTTTTTGGACAATTCAAAAGTAGATGTGTGAGTAGATGATTTGAGTTTGACGGTTTTCGGATTTTTAAATGAATAGGTACTCTATCATCAGACAATAATTATTTACTATTTTGCTTTGTGAAAGGAACAAATAAACCGATAAGTCGACCCAGTGGAAATTGTTTACTGTATCCGGTTACACCAAAGGCTTTTCCGCTGACATGTAAGAGAAATTTAACACTCGAAACCAGCAGACTTGAAATAAACATGTAATAAATTTTGGTATTAGATTTTTTTTTCTCTGAAATCTGCAAATATATTTCGATTTTCTTTTTTCAAAATCTCATAACGCAACCAAACAAGACAAACGTCCCGCTGTCAAATCATGTTTTCTGCCCATGTCAATCTCTCCCCAAGTTTTTGCGCAGTCATAACCCCGGGGGCGAATGGACGATAAAAAGCAACGGTCGAGAGACCGGAGCCGAAAGCCGAGTCAGCGCCACGCCCCGTGGTGGACAAATCTAATGATTAGATTGTTGGGGTGAGGAGCCGGGGTGAGTTGGACTTGATGAAATTTTGAAGATTTTGTGTTTGAGTTTTCCGTCGCAAGATGTCAGAGGCCCATGGAACTCAAAACTCTGACTTAGGCACTAAACACACGATAAACAAAGAAAAAATGAACATGAAAACAGGACTAATTTTCATCTAAACTTTATATAGTAATATTATTATTTTTATTTTTTGAAGAGGAAATATTTGTATGTTTGTATGTAACGAATAAACTTAAAAACTACTGGACCGATTTGAAAAATTCTTTCAGCAATGGATAGCTACATTATCAGCGAGTAACATAGGCTATATTTTATCCCTTTACTCCCACGGGAATGGGAGCTACGCGGGTGATACCGCGTAGTCCGCTGGTTTATAATAATTTCAATGACGATGTTCCACAACATTTTCACAGGGTTGTTATAAGCGGAACAAATAAGCGATTAACATTTTACAAAAAAAACATACAGACGCAGCATTTTATGATTTAGGCACTAATGACGATAGTTGCATAAAATTAGCCTCATCAAAGAAAACTATAAAGGAATGACATATTAATAAGAACTTAAGACTACAACGCATCATTTACATAAGCAACATCCTTTTTGGATTGTTGCCATAATAGACCCATCTATGTTGGTGAAAAACCGATGTAATTTGCAACACGGAAATACAATATTATAACGTAAGTACATTAAGAGGTTATGTTATGAATAGGGACGATGACTGACTAAAAAAATATGATTGTGTTTAGTCCGTCAGTTAGATACTACTAACTGGGTTGTGGAGGTCAGATAGGCAGTCGCTCCATGTAAAGTACTGGTATTCAGCTGCATCCGGTTAGACTGGAAACCGACCTCAACATAGTTGGGAAAAGGCTAGGCAGATGATGATTCCGTCAGTTAGATTAATGAAAAACGTCACATTTGAGTAAAAAATGTAGGTACTCAAATGTGACGTCACACGAGTTTTCGTTACTCTGTATCGTCTGAATTTTTTGTTTACGTGGAAAAAGGAAAAATATGTTTCCAATATTTTTTGGCAATCTATCTGACGGACTAATTAGATTTTTTTCATCTACCCTATTCCATATACTCAGAAACTACCAAATATTGGTTGAAATAAATATAAATTCATATGATTTCCTGCACATTTTGTCCTAAGCGTGCTAATCACGCAAACCCAAGTCGTCTGCTTTCAACTGTCGCAAGCATAGGACTTTTTCTAAGAAACAAGTACTTAATAAGTTCTTCAAAATCACAATAAAATATCTATTACGAAAAACGTGCTGGCAAACACGTAGACACATCTTAAATACCGACCACTCCAACAGTTTCCATGAAAACCACGATAAAGGATCCCTATGCCAATAAATATATTTATTCCTTACGACAGAACAACGATTGACAGTTATCGAGAGCGCCAAATGAATTGTAAAATCCGCCATCTTTAATTTGCCGTCAAAAAATAACGATTCGAACGGGGAATAGACCAATACAACTGCATAAGCAAACTTTGTAGACGCATAAAGTCCCGCGCGATCGCGTTTCGAATTTTAAATTAAATTGTACGAGCGGCGAGTTAAATCGATTGTGAAGTAGAATGCATTTTAGTCGAATCAGATGAATCGATTACGTTAAACAGTCCGTTCAAAATGGCGGTCACGTTTTATTTCAGTTTAAATTTTCTCTCTGTCACTTTGGCAGTTTTCCTCGAATGAATGATGAATTGGGAATCAATGTGGCGTAAAGCTGTTGATATATTTGTTTACTTGGTGGTTTTAACGTTAATGTGGAATGAATATTGTTTTCTGCCGATTGTCTTGTCTGGAAGAATCCAAGACGCTTGAAACATGTTGAGCGGAACATTCTTCATTATAGTACCTAACGACCAGAGACTCCGATGGCATAGCAGCTCCAAGTTGGTACCTACAGACTAGGGATGTTATGGAGCTTCAACTCCGACTCCGATATGTCGGAACTTCCGATCGATCTTACACCTCCGGTTCCGACTTCGGTTCCGATACTTTTAAATCGGAGGTTTTAAGGCCCTTCTAATCCTAAAATTAGCAACTCTATTTGTGGTGGTTCAAACTTCGTTTGAATTCTATTAGAATAAAGTTCTAATCAGCTTAGCTTGCACTACAAAGCGGTTATTACGTCAGTCACTGCGGCCGAATAGTGCGAAATGAGTGGATTTTTGCGATTTACAAAAAATGTATTGTAGGGACTAAAAAAATAAAACACTTATGACCTGCTTTATAGTCAGTTCAGTTAGTATGCAACAGCAAGTTTCATGACATAATTTGAAGTATTTTTTGAATACCAGCGGTTTATTGTTCGATTTGGAGGTAACTTTGGATTTTTTTTAGTATAGTATTAGTAGTACCTAGCATTAATCCTCAACTTTACCATATATTGATTTCAAAATTAATGCTGCAGTATTTGAGGTGTAACGGAGGATCATGCTAAGCCATTTGAAGCATATACTATGGCCCTTAATTGGAGGTCGAAATATAATTTGCTGCTTCTGGAGTCAAGTAAGCGACTTTGTCCGCGTGGTAGCTAACATCAGACATCGCGTAAAGGATACAACCAATCACTCAAGATCATGGCTGACTGTTCGATCAACGCACAGCTGAAACTGCTGGGTCTAGGAGCATGAAATATTCCACAAACGTGAAAAGTTTATGACAATATTTCTTTATGAAAAACACTTTAAACCATTATAGTGGATGGAGCTTGAATACCCAGAGTGCGAGGTGAGGTCACAAGAGAAGAAGCAATGTAAAACTGCCCATGTGAAAAACAGTCCTGCCGCAAGACGATTCCCGCGAATTTCAGAATTGGGCCTTGTGACTTATTTATTGTCATGGCAAAGCAAACTTTCAGAGGAAACAGAAGTCGCTTAAATTCAAACGGCAGATCATCAACGTATACGCGGCACAAACACTGTTTCTTATTACATAGTTTCGGTGGTAGTAAATTCCGAAGTAACATCACAGGTGTGCCGAGACAGGCAGCGAGAGCTTACGATACGGGACACCTGCTGAATGTATTCAAAAGATCGACAGGATAGTGGACTGCTTGGAATCTCTACATTTGTCAAATTAAGGGACGATTTCAAGGCAGAGAGCGCTGGCCTACCTCTTTCTAATAACGTAGTGGCCGAGAATAAATTAATAAGATGGCTTTTACAAGTTCCACCTGGAGCATTCAAATAAACGTTTCCTTTGCAACAATACTTGAAATAATTTCATAGTATACAGACTTTTGTTCCCCTCTAAGAAAACTAACTGTAATGTAAACTCATTTTGTACAATCTTAGAGTACATGGTTTTGGTAAACTGTAATCTTCTAAGGCACGACCTAGAGCCTCCTCCTTCTATTTCCGATAGGCATTTACTGAAGATTTCATACAAGAAGTTTTCTGTACCCTGATTTCTACTTGCCTCTCTATTTATTGTTTAAAGTCTTCAGAAAGGTGTTATTTAAATATATTCTAAAGACTGAAGGGATCTGATACTTGACAATTGAAAATACTAATATACTTATGAAAAGATCTTTCTTTTTTAAAAGATACTCACAGAGTGCTGCCTGACAATTTTGATCATCTCCAAGAAGCCCTAAACCTTTGCAGGCTAATTTAAATGTAGGTTGTACAACGTCATTTACAGTTTTGTAAATTGTAAATGCCCAGCACCCCTAGCCAAGTTGACAATCTACAATCGTTAACGCTAGTAGAAAACTATTCAAATGAATGAGAATGACATCATCTCAACGTTAAATCACGTGATCAACACAACAAACACAACAACAACAACAGCCCATAAAGTCCACTGCTGGACATTAGCCTCTCCCATGATGGGAGGAATTTGCCGTAATCTCCACGCTTGGCAGGCGGATTGGAGATCGCAGTGATGAAAGACTAACAGAAAACGCTGCTGCCCATTCTCTGGTCTACGGAGGCGCAAGGTGTTCTGCCTCAGATATTAGTCGCCTTATACGACACCCGTGAGTGTAAGGGGTTGGTACTATTCTACTCTGCCGGATACCACACGGCTAACACCCGTGAGTGTAAGGGGTCAACACAAACGAATAGAAAATTCGTAGACACGTTTACATCGTTCAAAATGATAGAATAGAATGTTATCGTTTCTACAATGTTGATCGCTAAACTCTTTGGTAGGAACGCTCACCATAGACTAAAGTGTAGGTTTTTACTACAGACATTAGAGAACGAGCGATCGACTCAGTCGTGTCAACTTGGCTACCAATTTAGCGCTTTCTACAATCGCTTACGCCGAGGCGTTTACGATTGTAGAAGGAGAATCGATACGTAACGTTTGTAACTTAGCTAGGGGTGCAGAGCATACTCTTTTTTTACGACTGGCCATCCATCCACATTCGGTCCTGTTTTTCTTCTTTCAAATTGTTTACCTATTTTTCCAAGCGTAATAATTAGGTATGGTATTTCATGATGTTTTCTTTGATGATTGTTTAAAAAGTTATCTACTTGACATAGATCGAAAAAAGACGTGTCGTTTTAGGTGGACTGGATACTTTATTAACAACATTTTCTTGGTTGAAATCTCTTTAACAATTTTCTTTCTTGCACGGCGGGTGGGCCACCGGAGAAAAACGCTCATGTATGGCATCTAGCGAAATTTTTAGGAAATTTCGAGGAAATGAAACTGCTGTGTTTCATAAATGATATTTAATTTCAATTAAACAATAATAAACCTGTATAACAACAACTAACGACTAATAACTAGTTATTAGTTTGTAGCTATTTTTAGTGTGACTAGTCACACTAGAAATAGTTACAAACAAGATAATATTTCGTTTTCTCATTTCAAGCGGGTCGCGGCTTTTATTCCTGTTTTCTAAAACTTTCTTTTCTTATTCGTGTGGTCGCCTAACCTGCATAGCTATTCACAACCCTTCGATTTGATTTTCGATTGGGAAAGACGTATGTCTATCTCGCTCGACTTCGTAATGTCAAAAAAAGATAGACATACGACTTTCTGAATCGAAAATCGAATCGAAGCGTTGTGAATAAGGGGCCTGCATAGCTATTCACAACCTTTCGATTCGATTTTCGATTCGGAAAGTCGTATGTCTATCTCGCTCGATTTCGTAATGTCAAAAAAAGATAGACATACGACTTTGAGGAATTTTTCACTGACGTTTGTCACAACGCTTCACTATATGCCAATAGATGGCGCTGATCAGCTCTGGTAATATTTTTTAAGCGCCGTTGTAGTAAATCAATGAAAAAAGAATTTACTACGTGGTACCTATTATATTATTGGGCAATGTTTAATCTTTAGCAGGGAAAAAAAAACTCTCCTAGACACAAATGTCAAACTCATTATAAAGTAAAATTTCTTTATTATTCATTATTCATCGTTGTATACAAAGTGAGTACTTTATAAATAGAACCTTTTTTCTGTCAAGCATTTGCCTAAAAAGTCTACTGTTCTTTTCTGTACTGAACTGAACTGGATGGTTTTTGCTAATGTTCTTCTGAGTGTTTTTACGTTACGTCTAAACTCCTGGTGCGTCGAGTCGACCTTAGATTTCTCCGTACTTCAGTTAAGGCTTTGTGGACATTAAATTAGCCATTTTATTATTCCCAAGGTTGATCAACTCCATCTAGTTAGTTCTTAAAAAGCACTGGATAATTCCCCATTGGATTTATGCACCTCGCTTCATAGATAGCCTGATCTCTGCGACATACGACATAATTATGTCAAAGATAAGATATTGTATTTGCATAAAACATGATACACAAGGTGTTATTGAAAAACATTGGATCGGACATGTTTTGCTTAATACTAAAGCATGCAAACTTACTTACTAAAGATACATTATGAATTCATATAAAAAAAAATCATTAATGCAATAGAAATAATTACTATTGAGCCATTTATGTAATTGGATTTTAAATCATTTACAATTTAATGTTTTAAACAATTTTGGTAATTTATTATAGAGACGTACACACATAGCCACAGAGTTTTTATTATATTTAAACTCATATAATATGTCTCTTCGTCTGTGATGCCCGACCGAATCGGTCTGACGCCATTTTTCTATTTATTATTAGTTGAGTTGTGTTTTTTTTTTCTGTTTGTTTAACCTATTAATTATGTAACGCATTCAGACACAATTATTACATTCCTTGCCCGTGGTACAGTTGGCTAGTTCCAGTATTGTTATTGAATAAATGAAATGAAATGAAAATTGTTTAACTATTGTGTCTACTTCGCTAACAGACTTAACAGATGAAGGTTTAAAACAAACTTCAAATTTGAAGTTTGTTGTATAAATTTGACATAATATATGTCGCAGAGATCAAGCTATCTTTTATAAAGTGTAATGTCATGAAGGAACCTACATAACATCAGGCCATTAAAATTGCTTTATAATGAATCCTGTCGGTCTGTCTATCTGTTTGTTTCGCCTAATCTCCAAAACGGCTGAACCGATCTTGACGGGACTGGTACAGTAAGCGTTGATAAGTGCAGAGGCACGCTAAGGATTGTATTGCTGTGAACGCACGGTCGAGCGTCCGTGCGTCTGTATGTGTAAGTGGTCTCAATACAGTACGCACACCACAGCCACAGAGTTCGCCCAATCGCATGTCGCGCGTCACACTCCACGAAACATAAGAATATATTTCCGTTTCTTTTATTATACACGCAGCAAACCTTATTTGTGTAGCGACCTGTTCTTACCATTGGATAGCTAAAATTCACATCTATTTACCATGTGTTGATAGCTGTTGGGGTAATTAGTAGGATTCACGATCAAAGAGATCCGAGTTCGAATCCTGTTAACAACGTGGGGTTTTTGTTTCTTGGTAACATTAGTTATTGGTTCATTATTTATTTTTTATAAGAATAAGTTGAATAATAATTATTTATTATTTTAGCTGTTCGGTGTTGGAAGGTGGAAATAAAAAAGTCGTGGTGAATGATAACAGAAATGTTTATTCGTTTTATTTATTTATAAAATTAACAAACTTTCATGATAATTGTAACGTCACATTCCTACCTAGATGTAAAAAAGTTCTCTTGTAACCGATCATAAGATTTTTTATTGTATACGGTATACCCACTTACTTTCAATTCATAATAACATACTTAAGTAACAAGGATTGGTATAGGTATATAGGATATTCTAATCACACAAATATAACATATAGTTGATACCCACTTATTATAGGTATCGGTAATCAGCAGAATTTATTGAAAACTAATATAAATCATTTAGACTTTATGAATATATTTTTTTGTGACGTCACAATAAATGTAACTCGTATTTTCAATTTGAAGTAAGTACAATACAATAATATATCCAACTCGTTTTGTTTCAAAGCACAGGGTAGGTGCTTTCGGAGGACACGGTGGAACACACGGTGGAGGTGTGCCCCGCGTGGGCGGAGCACCGCCGTGTCCTCGAAGCGGCGATCGGCGGCGGCGACCTCTCGCGTCCGGCCCTGGTGCAAGCCATGGTCCGGAGCGAGACGGAATGGGACGCCGTCACCTCCTTCTGCGAAGTAGTAATGCTAGAGAAGGAGGTGGCGGAACGTGAGAGGGAGCGAACCTCTCAACGTCCCGGCCGCCGCGGGAGACGCCCCGGGCGTCGGGGGCCACCACCACGTGGCCCCCGGCCACCGTAGGCGCGGGCCTGTGGACGGTGGGCTATGGGCTAGCTCGCCGTCCGTCCGTCTCATGACGACAGGCCGTGTCGACGGCGCGTTCGTGTTCCACGCGCGCCTCAAAGAGAGTCAGCAAAAAGGGAGGGGTCCGTAAGGACCGACGCCTGCCGGGGTTGCGGGACTATTCGAAAGAGATACCGTGGCTCCGGAACACAAAGGGCGATGAAGGAACATGGATGGGTTTTAGTCAGTAAAAGTCTGACACTCCCTCCTGCTCCGCCCAGAGCGGGAGGAGTTATTTGATGATTTCCCATCCGAAAAAAAAAAAAAAAAAAATAGGTGCTTTCATAACAACAATACCTATATGTCCTACACGTTCATGCATGTAGGTATATTTGTAGGGCGCTCCTTCTTCTTCAACAGGAACAGTTTTCCAGTCTTCAACAGAAATCAATGAGTTGTATCGTTACAACTCATCATTATCGCAACTTTGACCGTAAGTCAGCCAAGCTTGAATTTGCCGCCCCCTAAATTTGCCGCCCGGGGCATGGGCCCTGGCTTGCCCCCCCCCTAGATCCGGGCCTGATTCCTTCTTCTAACTTTATGAAATGTGTGAACAAAGCGAGAATATTTTTCTGTCCCATTACTTCCAATCGAGTAAACACTTACAAAAAGTCTAAAATAACAACGTGAGATTTGAACTCACGGCTTACTGATTCACTCTTAGATGTGGACGCGCCTAACCACTAGGCCATCTTGACTTATATTTCAATGTTGAAATTTTGGACTACATTTACTTGTAGATGACAATGTCTATTTTCTTGAAAGTAGAAGGTCGTAAGTCAAACTAAACGTCAAGCTATTGCTTTGTGAGATTGCCTATCGACTTTTGGTCGACACTGTACATAGCTGATGTTGTAAGGTCTAACTTAGGGTACTTTTATTTTTGAAAAATAATTAGGGTTGCGTTGCGTGAAAAACATTTATTTTAACACACTAGAAATTGTTAACAAAATCCGATTCAAACGGCTAACCTCCGAAACGGCTGGACTGATTTTAACGGAATTTTACTCGGTGAACATTACCATACAAAATTAGACCACACGACTGAAGTAATCAAATGACACAAAAATGACACCGCGTTGATGTCTTTTTCAAGTCCCTTTCTTGGTCATTATAATATAACGACTAAAAAAACAAAACAATGAAATACCACTCCCCTTGTGGGTAGTTGTTATGAAAGGTGAAAAAAATTCTAGCTCTTGTTTTAAAAATATTTTAATTACAAATAACTATTATTTTACTATTTAAATGCATACATATACATGCTAATATAGGGAACCCACCAGTATAGTGTTATCTCCAAAAACGGATCACATTTTAACAAAACAACACAAGCGTTCAATCATGGAAGCACTGAAGGTCTCAATGTCAGAAATGATGGCACTGTTTCAAGACAGAATGTCAAACTTTGAGGCGGAACTGCAAAAGAATCCTTCGGGGACAACAAGCTGCACGGACAGTTTGGTGGCGGACTTCACTTCCTTCAAGAAGTTTATACTTGATGCGTTGGGCTGTCTTCAGCAGCAGATGGAGGTGTTGGCCCAGAGTCTCGACAACCTGGAGATGCGTGGACGCCGGAAGATGGTGTTGTTGCATGGTGTCACCGAGCAGGCTAAGGAAGATACAGCACAGGTAGTTGCTGAGGTTGTACGATGTCATCTGAAGCTGACCGACTTTGCAGTTGCTGATATCAGGCGGTGCCATCGGATGGGCAGACAAGCAGGTGCTAGCAAGCCCAGGCCCATTCTTTGCAAGCTGCGGGACGTTGGTGTCAGGGACAGTGTCTGGTTTGCAAAGACTAAGTTGAAGGGCACCGGTATCACACTCTCAGAGTTCTTGACGAAATCGCGTCATCAGCTCTTCATGTCTGTGCGTGAGAGACTTGGCGAAACAAATTGCTGGACTAAGCAGGGCCTGATATTTGCTCTTCGCGCTGATGGCTCCCGCCATCGAGTAAACTCACTGGATGACCTCAATAATATCGAGCAGGTCAGTGAAAAGGTCATGTCTCCCACCGCATCAGCAGTGTCTTCGTCGCCGTCTCCATCACCAGCACCGAAGAAGTTCCGGCGTGCTGCCGCGAAGAAGAAGTAATTCGGAAGTAGCACTTTTTAGGTAGTGTAGCCGTCCGGGTAGCAGTTTTTTGTTTATTACTTCGTACCTACCCTGTTAATTTCTCAAATATTACTTTATTTTATCTACTCTTCATCATTCCACTTATTGTAAACTGTTACCTTCTATTTATTTTCTGTAGTTTTTATTTACTTTTCTTTCTGTCAGCTGTCAAGTCATGACATATGTCTAGTTTTGATTCTTAAGTTTTCGTTCAGAAACTGGCTGACAGTGTGCCTAGTATATTATTATATAAATTTTATTTATTTTAGTTTTGCATGTTATCTTACGTCTTTTCTTCTTCATTTACTTTGGCGTAAATATATGTAGTACCATTTTGTTACCCGGGCGATGAAACTTTTATACGTTTTGTTTGTTTTAGCTTTTTCTAATCAACACGTAACTGGCGGGTGGATTTAATTGCTTGCTCTTTTTATTTATTTTTTATTTGCATTTATATTAATTTAGTTTATTTACGGTTATTATTATTTTTTAAGTATATAATTATCTTGTGTCGATGTCAAACAATGACGACAGCGACACCGAAAGCTTTTTGTCGGCTTGTAGCAATGACAGCTTTGTCAGTTTTCCGTCCCTTGCTGATACGCTTGAATCTCAGTTTTCTGATGTACCTAAGAATTTTAATGTAGTCCATATAAATGCCCAAAGTATTCCGGCACATTATTCTGACATGCTAGCTAACCTTGACTGTAAGAACATCCATGCTATCCTTGTCTCGGAATCTTGGTTGAAACCATGTCTCCCTTCAACTTCCTATTCCTTGCCGGGTTTTCAACTGATTAGGAATGATCGCGCGCGTGGCGGTGGCGGTGGTGTTGCCATATACCTTCGCCCACACATTCCTTTTTCAATTGTCGATATGTCTGCTCAACCTCCACCGCAGAACGCGGGCGAGCATCTCTTTGTAGAAGTAAACCTGAATCACGTGAAAGTCCTTCTAGGAGTTTATTACAGCCCTTCGTCACGGATAAATTTCTTTTCCTCCTTTGAAAAGATCCTTGAAAACCTTACAACCTCTTACAGTCATACGATAATCATGGGCGATTTTAATACTTGTTTATTAAAAATCGATTCCCGCTCTTCTTCTCTTCGATCAATAGTTCAGTCGTCTAATTTATCAATTCTCCCTTTAAGTGCCACACACCATTTCCCAAACTGCAATCCCTCACTTTTGGACCTTCTTATTGTTTCTTCTCCACAACATGCCAGCAAGCATGGTCAATGCTCGGCTGACATGTTTTCTTACCATGACCTAATATTTCTCTCTTATAAAATTCGCCCACCTAAGGCAAAGCCTAAAATTCTTTTGCAGCGCAATTTTAGTGGAATGAGGACAGAGGATCTCCGAAAAGATGCCAGCAGCATTGATTGGGCTCCTCTAATCAGCGTTGAGTCGATTGATGATAAAGTCAACCTGCTGACAGATAACCTTGTGCAGCTGTACGATGTTCACGCTCCCGTACGTGCAGTAAAAATTAAACATCTTCCGGCACCATGGATTACAGATGACATTAGAAGGATCATGCACAGGAAAGCTGTTACAAAAACTAAATTTAAGTGTCGGCCCTCGTCGAAGAACCGTGAGATCCTTGTTGATGCTCGCAATCGCTGCAATAAGGTGTGTAGAGATGCCCAACGACGCCATATCCACACCTCTGTTGAAAACGGAGATCCAGCTAAAGTTTGGAATTTTCTAAAATCCATGGGAGTTGGAAAATCACGCCAAGAATCGATTCCTAAAAACTTAGATATTGACCAACTAAATCAACACTTCTCATCTTCGCCCTACTGTAATGGGACCATGAAGACAGCCACAGTAAACTATCTTTCTAACCTTCCAACTCCGGATCATCCCCCATTTGTTTTTAGTCAATTCTCTGATTGTGATGTTAAGAAGAGTGTAGTTTCAATTACATCAAACGCAGTTGGCAGTGATTGTTTAAGTCGGAAAATGATACTCCCTGTCCTCGACGAGATCCTTCCTATTCTATGGCATATCCTAAACTACTCTATATTTTACGGTGTCTTCCCTTCGATGTGGAAAGAGGCCAAAATCACCCCTTTACCCAAAAAATCGAATCCTACTTCCTTTTCAGAATATCGCCCTATCTCCATCCTGCCTTTCCTCTCCAAAGTCCTAGAACGCCTTGTCCACAATCAGCTCAGTGCATTTCTGTGTAAGAATAGCCTGCTAAATCCTTTCCAGTCTGGATTTCGTCCTGGTCACAGCACTGCTACGGCTTTAGTTAACGTTACCGATGACATACGTTTAGGCATGGAGAAAGGAAATCTGACAGTTCTCTGCTTATTGGATTTTAGTAATGCGTTCAACACTGTCGATTTCGATATCCTGCTTGGCATACTTCGCTCACTTAACATATCTCCAACGGCGATTGACTGGTTTCGTAGTTACCTGTATGGGCGCCGGCAACGTGTATGCATAGAAGGGTCTTGCTCTTCTTTGTGTTATACTTCTGCGGGTGTACCTCAGGGTGGCGTTTTATCTCCTTTACTCTTCGCAATTTTTATAAATTCTATTTCCACAAGACTTCTTTCTTCTTACCACCTTTATGCAGATGATCTGCAAATTTACCGGCAAGCAGCATCTTCAGATATGGCTGATGCAATTGATATAATCAACAAGGACATGGTTTCAATCTGCGAGTGGAGTGAGGCACATGGGTTGCAGGTTAACCCGTTGAAGACTCAGGTCATTGTTGTTGGTAGTTCAAGGATGATCTCCAAGATAAACTGGTCGCAGCTTCCCCAGGTTAAATTTAATGGAACTGCTATTCCAATAAGTGAAAAGGTCAAGAACCTTGGGGTTTGGATTGACAAGAATCTTTCCTGGGGTCCTCAGCTGCAGGACGTAAGTCGCAAAATATTCGCATCTGCCAAGTCCCTGAGACGATTGCGGAACTTTCTTCCAACTGCCACTAAAACTGCGCTGGCTCAATCTCTTTTACTTCCCATTCTTGACTACGCTGATGTCAGTTATCTCGATCTCACTGAGGCACAGCTAGACAAACTTGAGCGACTTCAAAACTGTTGCATAAGATTTATATTTGGCTTGCGCAAATATGATCACATTTCTGAATTTCGTACAAAGCTCAAGTGGCTTCCTATACGTCTTCGCCGGAATTCTCATATCCTGTTTCAGCTATACAGTATTCTGTTCAATCCTACAACCCCCTCTTATCTTAAAGAACGTTTCAAGTTCCTTCATGACACACATAATAGTTATCTGAGGTCATCGGAAAACTTAAGACTAGAGATGCCGATGCATTCCACCAGTTTCTATGACAAGTCTTTTACAGTTCAAGCAGTTCGTTTATGGAATGCTTTGCCAGTGGCTATAAGGCGTGCTCAATCTCTGCCAATTTTTAAAAGCATGATAAAAAAACTGTATCTCTCTCCTTAAGCTTAATTTTCATTTTTTTTAGGTATTATAATCTAGTTCTTCGCACTTGTTTCTTGATCATAAAAAGAAAAAAAATATATAAATAATAATAATAATAAAAATGTATTTAGGTATTTAAGTGTAATATGTTTTATGTATGTATATGTAAGTATTTATTGTATATATGTAAATGGTACACCACAGGCTACCTGCAGTATTGTCTCTCCCTCCCCCTCAAATCCATCCAAAGGTTGTCTTTAAAAGATCGCTTTTAGCGATAAGACCGCCCATTGTGTCACCCCTTTTATAATGTTTTACATTTGTATCTGTAATTTTTATGGTGTACATAATAAAGAGTATTCTATTCTATTCTACCACGAAATAACGAATATACGACTGAAGTAAAAAAAAAATGATATAACTAAAACTATTGGGCCAAACTATGTTACCTAAATTTTTATGGGACCAAATGGCAACTATTCCGCATCAGACTAAAAAAGAATCACGTAAATTGGATTATAAATTTCAGCGTAATCGGTATAATACAATACATAAAAAATACCAATCGAATTGAGAACCTTTTTGAAGTCGGTTAAAAAAAAGAAAAACATTGACAATTCGCGCCAAAAGCTAAATACGAGTTACAGATGCGTTCGGATATGCGTTAATTTCACGCTACAGATGCGTTCGAGTGGCATGACATAACCTTTATAATGTCAAGCAGCCATTTCTAATTGGTTTATTTGTTGATTTTCTACGTTTAGGGGAATGTGTGTGAACTTAGAGTGTCTATGAATTGTAGGGAAGGGAATTGTGAGCTCGAGGGCTTGAGGGCATTCGTTACAGTCAATTTGGATTCGAAATTGTGATAACCAAGCAGGGATATATTGTGTCATCTGAATAACTACTCACATGTTACCCAGAAATCTTTCCGAGGAGTCCGTGGCTAATTAATACCAGTCATTTAGTTTTCTCAGTGCATAAGAGTGCACGTTAAGGCTACTACATGAGTTATACGCGAGTTTTATAATGCAAAAAAGCATATGATTCACTGCAATAAACAAAACCAGAAAAATACATGATATTCTTCAGGATCTAGGCTAGTACGATAGTGTTTTGAAAACATAATACAACTAATTTTATTCGATAGAAAAAAATCACGAACTTATCTCTAAAAAAATATTTTAACGATAAAAACCATACTAAAATACATGCGATCATTCCGGTTTTTTTTTGGCAAATAGACAAGCATCATATTAGCATCGTAGTGTTTTACTTTTTAATCCAATCAATATATTTTTTGTAAATCGCAAAAAAAAACACTCATTTTGCACTATTCGGCCCACAGTGACTGACGTAACAACCACTTTGTAGTGCAAGCTGATTAGAACCTTATTCTAACAGTTTTTCACCCACCACAAATAGAGTTGCTAATTTAGCTCCTGTAATGATCCCGGCTGTCATTTGTAGATCTATGACAGTCGTTACAGGTAGTCAGTGGCCCAAAAAGTCTGACAACCAGTCTTTCCAAGGGGTACCGTTTTACCCATCAGTCAGCACTAACTGGGTTTTGGAGTAGATAGGCAGTCGCTCCATGTAAAATACTGGTATTTAGTTGCATCTGGTTAGACTGGAAGCTGACCCCAATAGAATTGAGAAAAGGCTAGGCAGATGATGATGTCACCCAGAAATCTGCCCATGTTTTTTTAAATGTCGTCTATGCAATGTGAGCGCGCAATCGTGAATACCCGAAAACGGCCCGATTGGGTCGTATTGCCTTTATTCTGCGTCTCTGCGCGTATGTGAGCTGCCGCTGCCGCGCGAAACACTTTTCTCGGTTGATTTGTAGGTGTATATGTTACGGCTAATAGCCGAAGTGCGGCTACACCTAGTTTTAGCCGGCTACAACTCGGTGCAGCCGGCCATATGCGGTTAAACCTAGGTGTATCCTCTTATCTTCGGTTAGAACTAGGTTTAGCCTTCATCATAGCGGCTAGAACTAGGTGCAGCCGCACACCGGTGGTTAAACTTAGGTGTGTCTTACTTCGTCGCACTTCGAGTATTAGCCGTAACCTATTTATAATAACATATCTATTTATTAGACTATCATTGGGTTTAATGCTTCTCTTTTTTAAATAATTGGGAAAAGGCTTGAACATGATGATTTTCAAATTGTAAGTCTGGATTTCCTAGCATAAGATTTTAGTTACGCAAGAATAACCTTCAATTTGTCTTATGGAGACATTTTGTTGAATCTTTCGCACAAAATGAGCTTTTCCGATTTCGAGGAAGTAAAATTTATAAACGCAACGATACATCAAACTAAGTTATAGTTTGATGTACAGAATGCTGCCGTGAATGTCGCAGAATGAAGCCGTGTGGTATCCGGCAGAGTAGAACAGGAGTGACGGGTGTCGTATAAGGCGACTAATGTCTGAGGCAGAACACCTTGCGCCTCCGTAGACCTGAGAATGGGCAGCAGCGTTTTCTGTTAGTCTTTCATCACTGCGATCTCCAATCCGCCTGCCAAGCGTGGAGATTACGGCAAATTCCTCCCATCATGGGAGAGGCTTATGTCTAGCAGTGGACGTTATGGGCTGTTGTTGTTGTTGTATACCTTGTATAAATATTCTTAATTTATCACCACTCGTGTACAACTAAATACCAGTCACTGTAAATGCGAGGATACACATTTCTGTAGTATCCGAGGTGTGTTCGTAATGGCCGAAATATAGCGACGCGGCATCAAGTAGGGCCATTTGTCATTTCGCATTTGAGACATCGCTGGAAAAGGTGTCGGGGCCAAATCTATTACGTTGAAGCGTTTTGGGCAATTATTTCAAAGCATTTTCGGGAATTCAAGTGGTTTTCTTGATCAGTTAGATACTTACTTTTTACCCTAAACGTGTTAATTAAAACATCACAATGCCTCTGACTTCTCTAAACGATTGACTGAATCGGAGCGATGTTTTAAACGGGGGAAAATATAATGACCACCAAACATAACTTTGTGACCACTAACATCTATCACCTAAAATATCAGTTGATCACCAAAGGAGTCAATTTTTTTTGTTTGGAGAACAGGCCACCCCATAAATTGTAGCAGATATTAATGAAACGTATATAGATTTCTTCCTTATAATTTCTAGATTACAGTGGTAATATTAGCTAAGCCATGTCTAACCGGAATGATGAGAAATTTGAAAATGAAAACTTGTATCTAACAATAACCACACAAGTTGCTGCACGTCTGTAGCAGTCAGAAAGTAATTGTATTCGCACATTGCCTTGAAATCTTACTGCACAATTGACACAACGACCAGCAGATGCCATTTTCATTAAATAGTTTTTCATTATATGCGAATAAATCGCAGAAACACTTTCAAAAAAATCGAAATAAACTGAGTAAAAATAGCTGCGTTCCGAATTAGGCTGCAATCGATTTGAGCGTCCATAAACCCGTTCCGAATTACCGTGAGCGCAATAACGATGTCCCTTGTTGAATCGTCATAGATGACGTCATGACATGCGTCATCTTGCGATTACACCGACCATGCTCCAAATAAATATCACCGTGAGCGCTGTCAAAAATGACAGTTGTGTTGCCAGGTTGTGTTGTTTTGTTATGAACTTATGACTCGCATCTAACTATACATTATATTTAATTATCGTTGCATTTATGTTATTTGTAATTCGTGGTGTTTTTTTAAGGGGTAAATCTTTTCCGGGTGCAAAATACGCTAATATAAACACTTCCGTCATCCTTTTCATCACTGGACGAATCGTCGTTCTCTATCTCAAAATCTGAGTTATCAGAGTCGATAGAGTCAACCAACTTAATATACTACTTATTTTCAAAAATAGGTCTTGTGATTGGGGTTATGATCACTGGCAACGCGTTCACGAGCGTTCCGAATTGATGACATTTCTTAGCTGTCATAATCGTGATATCTAATTCGGAACGCAAAATATTGATGTGACGCTGTGAGCGATTATTTTGTAATACGGAATGCAGCCAATGTCAAATGAAGTTGTAAATGTCAAAAAGAGTAAATGTCAAATGAAGTTGTCTGTCAACCACCAAAAAGCCGGATTTACAACGTTCCGTGCCATGTTGATTTCTATACCATATAAAAGATTTTAGCGGAAACCTTTAAAAATAGCATTAAAAAGCTCACAGTTTAACATTATTTATTTTTATGTTATATTCTATTTCTATTATAATTAAAGCAGATATTATTACCAATGGAAACCGTACTTTTTTTTGTAAACGGAAAAAACGCCCCTATTTACGTAAGTATTTTCTGTCAAATAACATTGATCACAACAGGAATGATTTGACTCGCAAAAAAATATCATAATATAACTTATTTATTAGGATTTTAAGATTCCGGTTTCTTTTCTGTGTAATCTTTCGTTTATTACTATAATAAAATGGTTACTTTTTTTTGGTGTAATATGAATAATATTTATGCAACATCGAAGAGGGCCTAAAAAAAACTGTCTCCAGTGAATTGAACACCAAATTTTAATGAGGTGGTTGATGACAAACTAGTTTTGCCTAGGCCGACTTGGGGCACCCCGATACGGATAGATTAGGTTAGAAGGGTACGCCATACCCATCGTGGTTATTTTTTTATAAACTATTCAGGAGTAGGAGCCCCGCGAAGCGAGGCTCCTTCGACCGGGTCTCCCTCGACTCGGATGCAAAAGCATAACAGTTCAATTTCTGGTGGCCATTAAATAAAAAAAAATTGGGTTATAATTTTACGATAAAATGTGGATTAATTTTGGTGATCATTTACTAATTTTGGCAATCAAAAGTGATTTTTTTGCCGTTACGGTTTGCTAAATCTGGTGGTTTGTTAATTCTATGCCTTAAAATTTTTAGAAAGAGTATGTCTGTCTAGGTTCTGTCTAGGTATTCTTGTTACGGTTACAACGCGCCCTCGAAGGGCCTCAGATGATCATGTGAGGATGCCTGCAGTTTCGCGCACGTTTTTCCCAAGGGATATGTCCGAATTTTACCGAGTAAATCCCTAGAGTTCCATCACTGTTTACCCTGGGGACCTGTCACTTGTCTGGTAGGTCCAGTTGAGTGTCCGCAACCCTTATTTGACAACTTTCGGATTATTTTGTTTCTGTCAATCTAAAGTTACAACCAGAAGACATTTTATTGCCATAAAACTTGATTTGAATGACCCAGAAGGTAAGCCTGAAGATGGAACCTACAATCTACCAGATTTATAGTTACGTGGACTCTTTAGATCTCTAGCACGAACTGTTTGTGACAGAGCATAATTATAGGCATGGTGTAAACGGAGCACGCATTATCATCAGGCTAAATAGCTCTACGCAAAAATTAATGCTGGGAAACGACTTTTTGGGCTGAAAAATCATTGCTTATGGAGGTGTTTAACGTAAAATTATTTATTTATTTATTACCAATTATAGCATCATTACAGACTCGTCCAATCGATGCTATAATACATTTACAGTATACACAACACACATTTACAAAAAAAACACATAAAATAGAAAAACAATTACAACGAGTATAAAATAATATTATTTTATAATTAAACACGACAATGTTCATAGTTGAACACCTTTTTCAATAATTATTTGTGCCCTCTGGATAAATCTCGACAGGTTTTGCCCAAATATTATCTTCCGACCACTTTCTTTCTTCTTCTTTATTATGACCGTAAAAACTAGTTTTGAAAAGAAACTTGTAAAAAAATTGGAATTTTGACTTAGGTGGGCAAGTACGCACACTCTTTTAAATCAAAATCTTGGTTACATCATTTATGTTGAGATTATACATAAATGTGAGAACGGCAATTAATGACATTTATAATACAGGGTGTAAAAGACCTCATCACGAAGCCGTCTGTACATCAAACTAAGTAACTTTACGCAAAAATTATTGCTGGGAAACGACTTTTTTTTTGGGGCGAAAAATCATGTTTTGTGGTAGAACTCAATGTAACGCACTCAAAACACTTTGTGCTGACGGATGGATTGAATAGTACGGGGGTCGTGGAGGTGTTTAAAGTAAAAATCTTACATTAAAAACTTTTACCTATCTAAAAAAAAACATGTCAAAAAGTTGAAACTTAGACCCCCAATATCTCCGTAACTAGAAGGTTCCCAGGTATGGTGTAGTACAAAAAAATGATCGCAATGACGAGGAGAACAAGTGCCTTTCGGCTTCGCTATGAGGTGTTTTAGGTACATCCTTTATAATAAGTGAGAACGGCAACTAATGGCATTTATAATATATACACGGATTTTAAATAAGGTTTCAGATAGTCTACAAACCTTGGAGGACATGGCTAGATAAGTGGTGACTGCTGAGATGGCAAGTAATGGAGAAGTATGGAGAAGAAGACCATGCTGCTCCGACCACAAATGAATTGAGATATGGGGAAGAGAATAGACTAGTTTCCACCATTTATTGCAAATCTATTTAGTCCGTCAGTTAGAGTATTGGAAAATAATGGACACGTATTTTTTGTTTTTGTAAATCTATGAATATTGACAGAGATAAAACGCATCTAAACTCGGTTGCTCGTGACGTCACAACGTACTAAAAATTATAGCACGGAAAAACGTCGTAACTTCGTCAATTTTGGTCAACGTAACATAAGAAAAAATACGTCTCAAATATTTTTTGAAAATCTAACTATCGGACTATATTAGAATTTTTCAGGACACAGGCTTAAATTATGATGATAGTCTACAAACCTTGATTAGTGTCTTCTCCTCCATCACTCTCCGCTTCACTCCCGACACTCACAGGACTTTCTCTCTTCTCTTCTTCTCTATTCTCCCTCACAGGAGGCGGCACAGACCCTAGCACCCTCGACAGCCACGGCTCTGGATATCCAAGTAAAAACGGGAAGCCATTTTGTTGTAAAAATGGCGCGTAATATCGCATCTGGTTTAATCCGTCCAATCTTTCATTTTCATCTTCTTCTGAATTTCTAGAATTTTCCGAGATATTGTTTTCTATATCGATTTCTGGTGATTTTCTGTCTCCGATTATGGATTCGATTGAAAATGGTTTTGGTACTTTTTTCTGAGTTTTTGTCTCACCGATTTCTAGTTTTGATTCCATTGTTATCACACACTGTTTTTTTCAGTCACTTTTGTTCGGGAAATCACAAGGAAACAGTCTTTTTTCTAATACTTCATTGCGTAATAAAGCTTTTTTTTACAATTTCGACACCTTCGAATACAGGGCCAATTATCATTTTTATTTAGAACTTAATGACTCACTGTCCTTTGCCAGTATAACATTTTTTTTAATTAGCACACCGAAGTTTTAATTCAAAATTCTGATAACTACTTCAAAATACTGATTATAACAATATCACACTAAAATTACATTGGCAAAAAATACTGTTCGATTTTATTTAAATTAATACTAAAGTCCTATTTAAAAACTTAAACTTTAAAATTAAAAAGTCTCTAAACGTTATTTCACGTCCATACGTCCGAACTCCGCGAGTTCCGCGCGTAAACTCAATTGCCACGCCTCCCATACGGGGTGTAGTCAAAACGTTATTTTATTTTATTAGTACTAACCACTAGACGAGGGAATGTAAGCTTTATTGCTATCGTCATAATACTTCTGTCATTATCTCCTAACTACATTGATAACGAGCCTACTATTTAATGCCACACAAATAAAAAGCACTTCTTTGCCGATCATATTAAAGACCACTTTAGTTTCACACAGATTTTGTTTGAAACCAACCAATTAACATTGCAATTTAAAACCTATTATGTCCACCTAAGGTTTAACAAAAAGGACTTCTCCAAACACATACGACCTTTTAGTACTGTCAAACAAATGATTAAAAACACTGTTGTGAGACGCTCGAAAGGGATAGCTGGATCGTTTTTGATATGTTAGAGGGAGATGGAGGTAGTGATATTTGTGGAGGCAGTGTTCAGTGGTAATTGGTGGTGATCACAATGTTTTGCCAGTGTCAGCACGGGATATAAATTTCATCGTTTTGTGCCCCGTTTGAGTGCAGACAGAATACTTACCAGTCACTTTTGATTTAGACGGTTTATTTTTTATTAAAACCTTGTAATGGGAAGATGATATGCCAAGGAAGGAGGTGTCTGTTGATATGACGAGTAATAGTGAAGTATGGAAGAAGAAGACATGTTTATACGAAATGAATTGGGATAAGGGGAAGAGAATGATAATTATGATAATGGGAAGATTTTGTTATTAGAGAAAAGCAAGTTTTACCGTAGACAAAGTGCCGTGTCTATTAGCGTTAACTATGATCAAAAAGTCAATAGTAAACCTATTAGATTGACATAAGCTACTGAAAAAAAAAATTATGTAGGTCCTGTATTGTCGTAATATTTTTTTTTGAAACAATGACGCTGAGCTCGCTAATAGTGTACTTTTATAAAGAAACTAGCTGACCCCGCAAACGTTGCTCTGTCACGTAAATTATGGTAAGTATAAAAATAGCCTACGACCTATTCTCAGACTTACCAAATATACACAAAAAAAAATATTATTTCAGAGGTAGGTACCGACCGACGGACATAAATTATTTTGTAAAAAAGTGTGAAACAGTCTTCACACTTTTTTACAAAATAATTTATGTTTATCATGTTGACAGTTTTTACAGGAGCTCGTGGTTAAATAATAACAGCCGCTCGGATCGATCGTTAGGTTAAGCCGTGCTTGCCTAGGTTGGTCTGTGGATGGGACCACCCATTACATACCGAGTTTCCCCCGTGCCTCGGAAAGCACGTTAAGCTGTTGGTCCCGGCTGTCATTTGTAGATCTTTGACAGTCGTTAGGTAGTCAGAGACCCAAAAAGTCTGACAACCAGTCTTAGTAAAATACTGGTATTCAGCTGCATCCGGTTAGACTGGAAGCCGACCCCAACATAGTTGGGAAAAGGCTAGGCAGATGATGATGTTGACAGTTTGGCATTGATTTTGTAAGATTGTTGTTGTTTTTAATAAATTTTTAAGACCTTCCGTCGCATTTGTATCCTGAAAATTATCGCATCGCTGTTAGCTAATTAGGAGCACAAGAAAAATCTCACTTGCATCAGTTTCATCCAGCGCTGTTACTGTTAACCAGCATCATTCCACTGCTGGGCAAAACCCTCTCCCCATGACTTCTAGTTCTTTAAATCCAGAACCAATGTGTGCCACTGGTTGTAAGTGATTTAGTCCAGGACGCCCCACCATCTTCTACGAGCTCTATCGCGACGACTTCTGACTGTGACAGGGCTATATTTAGGAGTTTCGCAAACGTGGACACTTTTTGTTGCCGACACGGCACACCATCACAAGAAACCGTAGTTGCTGTGTCCTGTAGAGTTGATCGGACACAGTCGCCGGTTGCTACTTCTGGTCACTGGTAACCGAAGTAGCTTAGTACAATAGGCTTGTGTCCTGAAAAAATCTAATTAGTCCGCCAGTTACATTATCAAAAAATAATTGACACGTATTTTTTCTTTTGTTACGTACGTAGGTAAACCAAAGTTGACGAAGATACGACGCTTTTAAAATTCTCAATACGTCACGCCGTGCTATAATTTGTAGTGCGTTGTAACGTCACGAGCCCCCACTCTCGAGTTTTGATGCGTTTTATCTTTGTCAATATTCATTGATTTATAAAAACAAAAAATACGTGTCCATTATTTTCCAATACTCTAACTGACGGACTAAATAGATTTGCAATTTATTGATGGTGGAAACTAGCCTATTGTAAGGAAATTTGTTAATGTTGCTTGTGTCTGCAAGTCACGACTTCTTGTTTCCAGTTACCGACACCGAACACTTTTTGATTGGCAACGAGTATGTGTCGAGTGTGAAGTGGCTGATTTCATACTGGTTATATAGAAATCAAATATTCATTGGTAACTTGTATCCGACACAAGACACAAAAGTGTTCACGTTTGTACAGCCCCTTAGCGGTTACTTGGCCCTCAGATACGATAGATCGCATAACTAAATTTATAGTAAGTAAAAAAGTACTACGTTACATATTTTTTATGTAACGAATTAACTTAAAAACTACTGGACCGATTTGAAAACTTCTTTCAGAAATGGATAGCTACATTATCAGCGAGTAACATAGGCTATATTTTATCCCCGTACTCCCACGGGAACGGGAACTACGCGGGTGAAACCGCGTGACGTCCGCTAGTAATATATATAGAATAAATCATCTGTATCACTTCACTACATATACGTATTATAAAACAAAATCCCCCGCCGCGTACCTATGTCTGTCCCTATGTATGCTTTAAGATCTTTAAAACTACGCAACGGATTTTGATGCGATTTTTTTAATAGATAGACTGATTCAAGAGAAAGGTTTTAGTATAAATATAATTTGTCAAGCGGGCGAAGCCGCGGGTATCAGCTAGTTAGATATAAAATATTTAATACAGATGATTTAAATATATCCATGCCTTGAACCTATTCCCAGAGCGTATCAGCAGGCGTACTTCATTCAATGTCGCTGTGTCAGAATATATTTGCGTATCTCTGTCTATGCCACAAGGGAATATTAAGCGTGAAGTCTCCAATTAGATTCGAATGGGATTATGTTTCTTGGGATGGCTTTTATAATAGTACCAGATTAAGTAATGAGATAAATAATCAACAGTTGAATAAATTTTTTGTTAAATTCCTAACTAGAGTTAGGTAGGAACTTGACAGAAATGACGACATAATCGGTAACTTTCGATCGAAAGTTACCGATTATGTCGAACCGAACTGAACCGGACCGACCGACCGGTGTTAACCGAATTTATTCATTAGTAATTAGCAATCGCTAATTACTAACAAATAAATTCGGTTGCAATGATGATGCTTGCGAGAAACGCATCTTGAATGTAGAGACTTGCGTTACTCGCAAGCATCATTATTGCAAGCGAATTTATTTGTTAGTAATTACCAATCGAAAGTTAGCGATTTTGTCGTTATCTCTTTCGAGACTGCCATGGATAGGAACTGCAATGGCCAATCTGGAAATCTATTAACCGTTTGCGGGCCCAGGTTGACTGCTGTAGAAATAATTTGGCCAGGGTATCATTGACCCATCCCAAATACACCTTTGACGACCTGATTGGCGCAGCGGTAGTGAGGCTGCCTTACGTTCTTAGGGTCCCGGGTTCGAATCCCGGTCGGAGCAAATGTTTGTGTGATGAGCACGGACATTTGTTTCCGAGTCATGGATGTTTGTATGTATATTAAGTATGTATTTACAAAACAAAAAGTATCTATGTAGTATATCAACTATCTGGTGTCCACGACACAAGCGTTGCTTAGTGTGGCACTAGATGGCGCTGTGTGTAATGTCCAGCAATATTTATTTATTATTTATTTATTAAATACAATGCCAGTGTGAAACCAGTGTATTACCCAGTACTTACTGGATTGTGGGGGTGATAAAGACAGATGTCTCTACATGTAAAATATTGGTACATGGAGCAACCAACCAACCGAGCGCTATTACTAAGCCTCCGACCTTTTTTAACCGACTTCAAAACAGGAGGAGGTTATATGTTCGACTGAACTCGTGTATTTTTTTTATGTATTGTACACTTTTTTGGTTTCTTTTAAGTTTATCTGTCAGCTGGCTGTATCTCATGATCCGTAATAAGTAAACAGTTGAAATTCTCAAAGAATGTGTATTACTGATGCCGCTTTTAGAACAAATAACAAAATTAAAATTAAAATTAAAGGGGGCTCCCTACTACGATTCTAGACCCTTCATGCGCAAGTCCGACTCGCACTTGGCCGGTTTTAACCGACTTCAAAAAAGGAGGAGGTTATATAATATTACCGTGGTTATACTTTCGACTGTAGTTGTGTTTTTTTTTTATGTATTGTAGGTACCTACACTTTTTTTTTTAAGTCGGTTTTATTCTTTGCAAAAAAGTTTTTTTTAATAGTACTTTAGAATGTTCTTCCTAATGTTATCTTCAATAGGCTTGTATCCTGAAAAAATCTAATAAGTCCATCAGTTAGATTATCAAAAAATATTTGACACGTATTTTTTCTTTTGATACGTAAACTAAAATTGACGAAGATACGACACTTTTAAAATTCTCAATACGTCACGCCGTGCTATAATTTTTAGTGCGTTGTGACGTCACGAGCCCCGAGATGCGTTTTATCTTTGTCAATATTCATTAATTTACAAAAACAAAAAATACGTGTTCACTATTTTCTAATGCTCTAACTGACGGACTAAATAGATTTGCAATTTATTGATGGTGGAAACTAGCCTATTCTTTCCAGTCCACTCTCCCACGTCTAAAGCCAGCACCACCACTTGGCTCGCTCGGTGGTCATTAGCGAGCAATTTGTCCCCTCCCCCCGTCACCCCAACACCCCCTCCAAATTGATTGTGGCTATTCGGTACACCACTGATGTGTACAAGATAATTTACGGTTTGTATGGGTGGATGGATTCTTAAGGCGATTACAGGAGCTAAATTAGCAACTCTATTTGTGGTGGAAACATTATTAGAATAAAGTTCTAATCCGCTTGCACTACAAAGTGGTTGTTACGTCATTCACTGCGGGCCGAATAGTGTGAAATACAATGTTTTTTTGCGATTTACAAAAAATCTATTGATTGGACTAAAAAAGTAAAACACTATGATGCTAATATGTTGTTTGTAGAATTATTTGCCAAAAAATCTGAATGATCGCATGTATTTTATTACGGTTTTTTCTCGTTATAAGAAATTTTTAGAGATAAGTTCGTGATTTTTTTTTATTGAGTAAAATTAGTTGTATTATGTTTTCAAAACACTATCATACTAGTATATTATGTCCTTAAGAAAATCATATACTACCGGTCGTCCCGCAGTTTCACCCGCGTAGTTCCCGTTCCCGTGGGAGTACGGGGATAAAATATAACCTATGTTACTCAGGGTGAATGTAGCTTTCTAATGGTGAAAGAATTTTTGAAATCGGTTCATTACTTCCGGAGATTACGCCCTACAAACAAACTTACAAACAAATGTTACCTCTTTATAAAATATTATAAAGAGATAACATTCGTTTGAATCTTACTAATAAGTAAGATTACCCCCTACAAACAAACTTACAAACATACAAACTTACAAACAAATGTTACCTCTTTATAATATTAGTACCTATAGATATTTCTGGTTTTTTTTATTGCAGTGAATCATATGCTTTTTTGCATTATAAAACTCGCGTTTAGCTCTTGTAGTCGCCTTAAAGGAAAGGAGCTATAGTTTCATGACATTTTGTCGTGGTTTGGTGATTGACGAGAAGAAAGATGGATGAAAGGTCTGTTTCAGATTTTATGAAAAATGGAAAAGGCAGAGATTTTGAGTATGAATGTGGACGGGTATAAGAGTAGAGGAAGACCAAAGAAACGATGGATGGACTGTGTGAAGGATGATATGGTAAGAAAGGTGTCTGATGAGATGACGAGTGATAGAGAAGTGTGGGAGAAGACAACGATACGATACCCCTTGGTAAGACTGGTTGTTAGTCTTTCGGGCCACTGTAAGAGCGTGCTCGCATATTTTGGGCGTTTGACCAAAAATACGTACTTTTCCAAGTCCTCGATATTTGTTATATAAAGATAATGGCATAATATTTCAATGAAGAATCATAAATCTAGTTTTGTTTTAGTTCGTAGATTGATTAGAATGTTGTTATAATAGTTAATATTACGATAAATAGCAATTTTCCGACAGCCAATTTCAAGCAAACGTTAAACATTAGGTTTTCTCCTGCCATTTGTATCAAACTGGTAACACGAAAAAATCTAAAAAAAATATATATGTACTGGTCATAGTCCTCAAGTTTGTAGATTGATTAGAATATTGAAATAACTATTGAATCGACGCAAAAAAAAACGATATTCAAAAGCAATCTTGATCTAAAATGTATGCATTTTCAGCGTCCATTATATTCCAAATAAACTCAATTTTATCAAATAAATTAATATGATATAAAACTTCGATCTACAACGAATACGTTTTATTAGTTTTCGTTTGTCAATATAATAAGACAACATTACAATAAATAAAATTGGAGAACTATAATTCTGCGTCAATTCAGCTCGCACCTCAGTCTCATGTCAGTCTCGTCTCTAATTTTCGTCAATAACAATCGACAATCGTCCGGAGATCAATATTATTATCGAGTCGTGTAGGCCGGTCGAAAAAAATTGATCCAGGAAGTAAAAATCAAAAATTTGCGAAAAAAAATTGACAGCCCTCTTAACGACTGTTATAGATCTAAAGCCATTTATTTTATTTATTTATCGTATACTAGCTGACGTCCCGCGGTTTCACCCGCGTAGTTCCCGTTCCCGTGGGAGTACGGGAATAAAATATAGCACTCACGAATGATGTAGTTTTCTACCAGTGAAACAATTTTTAAAATTGGTTCATTACTTCCGGAGATTACCCCCTACATACAAACTTACAAACATACAAACTTACAAACAAATGTTACCTCTTTATAATATTAGTATAGATATATTAGTCAAAATCTTTGTTGTGAGACAGTGGTTACAGAGTTGTTATCAGGTTGTGTGTGCTATTGAGCTATCATTTGGGGCCCGATGAGCTGGTGAAAGTTGCGGGAATCCGCTGGATGCGAGTCTCACGGGACCGGTCAATGTGGCGACACTTGGGGTAGGCCTATGTCCAGCAGTGGACGTCTTTCGGCTGAAATGATGATGATGATGAAATTTATTGGAACCATTTCCCATTTTCAAGCGATCTCACGATGAAAATATTAAAACATGTCTCGTATAGTGAATACCTTTTTATTTATTTCTACAATTTTTTACACATTTCATTTAAAAGTACACGATATACATTTATAAGTGCAACAATTATTTACAGGCTAACACCACATGCACTAAGTATTTTGTTTAAATTACAATATGCATTAAATATTATTACTATTAATTGTGAACTTATGAATGATAAAACTAGTGTAAAACAAAATATACCTTAGGAGCCTATACCTATACTACCTCAGTTTATCAACTCTATTTGTGGTGGTTCAAACTTCGTTTGTAAAACTGTTAGAATAAAGTTCTAATCAGCTTGCACTACAAAGCGGTTGTTACGTCAGTCACTGCGGCCGAATAGTGCGAAATGAGTGGTTTTTATTCTTTATAAAATAAAATTTTCGTCTTTTGGAAAAAATAGAACACATAAGACCTGCTTTATAGTTAGTTCAGTTAGTATGCAAAGTTTCATGATCTAATTTGAAGTCCTTTTTTAATACCAGCGGTTTATTGAATTGTTCGATTTGGAGGTAATTTTGGGATTTTTTCTATCGAGAAAATTTTATGAAATCGTGTTTTCGCCAAACATAGGACCTAAAATTAATCCTCAACTTTACCATATATTTATTTCAAAATTAATGCTGCACTATTTTAGCTGTAACGGAGGATCATGATAAGCCATTTGAGGTAGTATAAGCCCTTAATAAATATTGCTGTCTTCTTCATTATTTAAGCCTCCAAAATCATTATCGACTTCCAAAAACTTCTCAGTCGAGTCTCGTATAAAGTTCTCACAAATAAAACTAAAATAAGCTTTAAATTAGCTTCCCAAATGTCATCGCGGTCTGAATGCGTCATTATGGCGACTATAAATTTATCAACAATGGCTCATTCACTCATATCGGCCCATTAGCAGACAATGCAGGACTTAGGTAAAGAACACATTAGTATTTCAACTGTAATCTAAGTATACTAAGCAGCGGTGAGTAGCGGTGGCCCAGTAGCGGCGGCCCCGACTTACGAACAGTAAGGCATCGTTCACACCAAACGTATTGTCCGCCGCCGGCGCCGACTGCGAGCAGTGTTGCCAGATGGAATCTGAAGAAATCAGTAGAAAAATTAAAGTTTTAGCAGTAGATCGAAGAAAAAATCAGTAGATTAAAAAAGTCATACCCACATGAGGTAAAAAGGACTTGAGCTTGAATACTTTGCTTTGTCTGGGTTTTTATGCCTTGTGACCAGAATGGCAGACTCAGTAAGTAGTACCACAGGTAATATATAGTACCGTCATTGATTGGTCGGTTTCGCACTCACTACAGATAAAAAATACCGCGAATTCACAAAACTAGTTGAACAAAATGTCATGTTATTTAGGCCTTTAGGCCAGATGACACGACACGACGTCAATAACTAGATGATACGATCTGTTTTAAAAAAACCGGCCAAGTGCGAGTCGGACTCGCACACGAAGAGTTCCGTACCATTGACTATATTTAGTATTTGTTGTTAAAAGCGGCAACAGAAATACATCATCTGTGAAAATTTCAACTGTCTAGCTGTCACGGTTCATGAGATACAGCCTGGTGACAGACAGATGGACAGACAGCGAAGTCTTAGTAGGGTTCCGTTTTTACCCTTTGGGTACGGAACCCTAAAAAGCAGGTAGATTTCCAATCAAGGCAGTAGATCAGTAGATTTTTTTTAAATCAGGTAGATCTACTGCTAAATCAGTAGATCTGGCATCACTGACTGCGAGTCTGCAGTACGCGTTCTCACCAAGCCGACAATACGCTACAGCGTACAATTCTAATACGCTGTTACGCTCGGTAACGTAGCCAATCCGCGTCCGCCGTGCATAGACGCGTAGTACAATAATCGGCCACCGAGAGTCAGCGACAACGCACTAAGTAATAGCGTATAGTCGAAAATCAATAAACTGCGTACCGCGTGCTTACAGTCAGCGGCGGACAATACGTTTGGTGTGTACGATGCCTATGTCATGGGTTCGAACCCAGACAGGCGTAATACTTTGTGCAATTTATTTCATCACCGTTGCTCTCAAAACGGTGAAGAAAAACATCGTGAGGAAACCGGCATAGTACTAGAACCTAAAAGTTCGAAGACATGTGACATCTACCAACACGCACTGGGCCCGCGTGGTGGATTATAGCCCATTCTCTCTCATAGAGAGGAGGCTTGTGTCCCAGCAGTGATGATGATGAATCTATAGGTACTAATATGTTTAGCTTTTGCTGGCTGCTTCGCTCGCATTAATTTAGAATTTGACAGCCAATTCGGGTTGTACTCGCTTGTAATAATATAATTCACTCACGATTCGAAAAACACGTAGCGCCATCTATTATCATAGGAACGTTATTGTTGTTTTCCTTGGGAACAGCACTTTTTTTTCGGGATGAAAGGTAAGGTGACAACTTATATGCAAAATTCCAGGATGATAGGTTTAGTGGTTTAGGCGTGATAAGATAACAAATAAACAAACGTACTTCCGCTTTTAAAACATTAGTTAGGTTATGGATTATAAAGAAATAGAGTTTGTAAGTTTGGATGTAACATGTAAGGATAATCTTTGGAACTTCTGATCCGATTCCGAATAGGAGAAGCTATATTATCACTGGGCCAGCAGAAACGGCGAGAAACGCATCTGTTTCTCGCAAGCATCATCATTGCAACCGAATTTATTTGTTCGTAATTAGCAATCGAAAGTTAGCGGTTTCTTCGTTATCGTTAAAATAACAATGAAAAAATTCGGTTGCAATAACTACACTTACTTGCGAGAAACGCAAGCCTAGGCTCTACATCCAAGATGCGTTTCTCGCAAGCATTATTATTGCAACCGAATTTATTCGTGAGTAATTAGCAATCGTTTTCTCTGTCAAGACTGCTGGTCTTGGGCCGCGGCAGTCTCGGAGATAAAAATCGCAAAATCGCTAACTTTTGATTGCACTATCAATCAAAAGTAATAGTAATTATACTAACGAATAAATTCGGTTGCAATAACGATGCTTGCGAGAAACGCATCATTATTGGGAATCAGGCGCAGGCGCTGCTGATCAGGATTACTCCGACTGGTGCAACCTGGTAACTGGTGTTCCACAAGGCGGTATACTCTCTCCTCTCTTATTTTCGTTATTTATAAACTCCATTACCTACTACTATCCTCAAGTGCTCTTCCATCTGTACGCAGATGACCTGCAGCAACTTTATTCTCAATCACTGTAACCTCGATAATTGTATATTTTTATTGAAATAGGTAGACTATGTCGGAGTCGGCTTCCAGTCTAACCAGATGCAGCTGAATACCAGTATTGTACATGGAGCGACTGCCTATCTGACCTCCACAACCCAGTTAGTACTAGGTAATACGATACCCCTTGGTAAGACTGGTTGTCAGACTCTTTGGGCCACTGACTACCTGTAACGACTGTCAAAGATCTACAAATGACAGCCGGGCTCAACTGCTTAACGTGCTTTTCGAGGCACGGAGGAATCTCGGTAATATAGGTGGTCACCCATCCACAGACCAACCTAAGCAAGCACGGCTTACCCTAAAGATCGACCCGAGCGGCTGTTATTATTTAGCCACGAGTTCCATAACAAAAGTCAAAATCGATTGCAACTCCCAAAAGCGTATCTGCAAATAATTCTTAAAATAAACTATCTCTAGAGACATACCCTAATGAATTCCAATAAATGACGTTCACACCAAAATCAACCTCTAATCGAATCAGTGCCATCTAACGTATAATCTAAACAAATCACATATCCAAACATTAACACGAGTACGGAACGCGCCATTACCGCGCCCTCGACATAAATCTACAATAATATAATAATCTTATTCATAACAAACTTAATATGGCCATAAAATTAAATATTAAAACACGCTGTATAGTGACTCAACGATCCGCGCAAATTGCTCAACACGTATAGCTATCTCTTTCTAATCCCCGTACAAAAGAAAGAAATAGATATAGATCTGTCAGTTCGTACTAACATGTGTTCTGTAAGTAATGAGTGCAGTCACGCCCAGCAATCAAATTCCGGCGCCATGATTGGTCGTTTAACGAGGTTCGAAGTTTGAAACGCTTTTTTTTTTCTCTGTAATTTTCGTTCATTAACTATGTGTAAATGATGCGTTCATTCGATGCGCGACGGTAATTTTTTAATCTCGTTAGTGAGTTTACGTTTCATTAAATTGTTTTGTAATTTGTTTATTGTGGGTTATTTAATTTTGGACAGTTAGTTTTTATTCGTGTGTCTGTTTGTGTAAGCATACAATTGGGGTGTGAAGGGACACATGATAACATGATTTTTTTTATCTTTGTTTTATGTTAGAAACTTTTCTTTCTTTGCCAATGGTGCCGATTCCCTTGTTTACAAACTAAACCAAATTTAAGTTCAGTGCATCTTTTTCTTTTTATTTCATTAAGAAAAGGACAGAAGATAAATTTTAGTTATGTTCTGTCAAATTAATCAGCGCCATACAAGTTTTAGACGCGATTAAAAAGTTGACTACTAAAATTAGGTACACCAAATTACGTCAGGTGCTGACTAATTTGACAGGATTAAACTAATATTTATCTTCTGTCCTTTTCGTAATGAAATAGAAAGAAAAAGATGCATTCAACTTAAATTTAGTTTAGTTTGTGAACAAGGGAATCGGCACCAATGGTGTCAATTCTGTTGTGCACAAACTAAACTTAATTTAGGCTATTGCTATCTTTTATTAAAAGGCAGTGCGAGAAAAGTACGGCTAAAGCTATGAACTAAGTTAGTGATGTCATACTATAGTTCATGCCTTGCGCTTCACCGTGTTTTAGTCGACATGTTTTACGTGCACCCTTCATTTGTAATGGAAATATTAGTTCCAATTAAATTTGACAGCTCCAAATTACGTTCGTCTCTTTCTCGTTTTATTAGGGAGAAAAAGATAGCAATAGCCTAAATCAAGTTTAGTTTGTAGACAACAGAATCGATACCAATATCTTGTACCTACTTAGCTCTTTTCAGTAAGTTTAATTCATTCGTATCGATGGACCATAGGTAGGTAACTTATCATCACGCCTTTAATCCCCGAAGGATTAGGCAGAGGTGTCTAATAGTACACCCACATTTCGCCAGTTAGGGGCACGCCTATTGCCATCAACCGGGCACCGCAACCACATTTCATTATTTATTTTATTAGTCCCATGTAACCGAGGAGCCCGTGGCTTAATAATAACAGCCGCTCGGGTCGATCGCTTGCCTAGGTTGGTCCGTGGATGGGTGACCACCAATTAAGTACCTAAGTACTATGAGCTGGGACGAAATCTCACCACCACTACGACTCTTTTTGCTTGCAGCATTCGGCCGCTAATCAAACAATAGCATCGCAGTTTTTGTTAATGAAAAAAAAAAAAAACTTAAAAAAAAAGCAAAAAAAATAAGACCAATAATTCTTGGTACTTACATACCGAGTTTCCTCCCTGCCTCGGAAAGCACGTTAAGCCGATGGTCCCGGCTGTCAATTGCAGATCTTTGACAGTCGTTAGGTACTTAGTCAGTGGCCTAAAAAGTCTGACAACCATGTCTTACCAAGGGGTATCGTATTACCCAGTACTAACTGGGTTGTGAAGGTCAGATAGGCAGTCGCTCTATGTAAAAAGCAGGTATTCAGCTGCATCCGATTAGACTGGAAGCCGACCCCAAGATAGTTAGGAAAAGGCTAGGCGGATGATGTAACCGTTTGGCCACGACTTGCAACCTCAATTTCAAAAGGTAGAAAGCCGGCTTCCATCTACGGGGTAAACAGTAACACTCTCGACTCGGCCGCAGCGCTGCTACTGTGAAGTTTAAAAGAACAACACACCAAAAAAAAAAAAAAACAGTGCAGTCTTCGGGGACTGCCGATAGAAGTGAAAACAAAAAGTACACAGGCCCCCTCCCTAGTCGTAGCACTGGATATGCCCCGCACATGCCTATGTGGTGCTACGCCGTAGCGGATGGTACGAGTGCTACGAAGCGTGACCGCAAGTTACGTCAAGTGACGATGAGTTCAATGTTTTTCCTTCACCCAAAAAGTGCTCAACGCGTCTAAAGAAGTTTTCACTTCGAAACCAAAAAACACCGATAAGTACTACAAAGAATAAACTTTTGTTTCAAGGCCAAATTATCTAGGACACGGACCCTCACGAAGCTGTCAACCAAGCATTCTACAATTTCTTAATAACCCCACGCAAACATTATTGCTGGGAAACGACTTTCTCTTTTTATGGGGTGAAAAGTCACGTTTTACGGTAAAACTTAATGTGAATAGTATTTAAACAGGTTCTAGAGGTAATTCAAATAAAGTTCTAACATAACTAAGTATAAGTAAGTATTTTTTTTTTAAACTATGGTCCAGAACAAAAAAAAAATCACAATGCCATGGAGAACAAGTGCCTTTCGGGTTCCATGCGTCTTTTTACACCCTATAAGTGTCTCAATACCAAAATTCACTCTCCCCAACAAAATCACTTGCACCAATAAAATATTCAAAACAGGAGAGAAAATATGAATTGCAAATGTTAACAACAAACACTTTAACATCCCTACGGATATACGATAAAATTATAATAAAACATTTTCGTTACGCGTATCCGAAAATCCGAATGTCATCTCACATCACTATTTGAGTGCACTTAAAAACCGTTACCAATGTCTCGTTTCTATTACAAACATAATTTTACATCCCGATCAAAGTAAATTAAACCTTAATGCTTAGGAAATTCGTTTTAAAAAATAGGAATATGACATTTATATTTTTATTGGGGGAATAGAAAAGTCGGTGGTATATTTTATTTGTAAGGCAAAGGAAATTCAATTTTATGTTATAAACTGACGCTGCATTTTCCACTGAAGTGTAGTTTGATGTTTGACTGCTGCCAGACAAAAATAAACACGCACTTTATAAATTATTTATAGAATATTATGACTATAAAAATAGAGCACAAAATTGCTTAAAAACTGTTTTATGTATAGTACTAATTATGTTTGTAAAGCTATGCGATTTCGCGCGCTTTTCATCCGAAAATGGTGGTCTTTTGACATTTTGACAGGGTTGCTAAAGAGAAGTCGCATTTGTGATTGAATCTGTTATTCTTGGAGGGGTAAGCAGAGCTCAGAAGGGTTTAATTTGGGTGGTGTGGAGACAGAATTATCAGTACCTATAAGACTGTTAATTGTGTACTTATTATATTATCTGATAGGTACTTACCTAACATTATCCGTAAGTACTTTAGTTTATTGTGTACTTATTAAATTATATATATTATTATATTATATTATCTGATAGGTATAACTTATCCTAACATTATCCGTACTTTAGTTTACTTAGGTCAAATTCGATCAAATATCCTAGTACTTAAAATAAATTCACATTCTGTGAATTATTATCAGTTTTTTCTTACAAAAACTGATCAGTTGTCAAAATAAAAATACTTACCTATTTGCTTTTAGCTTTTATTTGCCTAGTGTAATTAAATAGCAGATAAGTATAACAAAAAAGTAAGTATTAAGACTAAAAATAAGCTAATTACGACATAATATAGTTTTCAACACCTTTGTTAACAAGCTAGGGAAGTGGCTAATTATCTACTAGAAATTAATTATGCCTAATTGCCTATTTAGAGTTGCACCGTTC
This sequence comes from Xestia xanthographa, assembly GCA_905147715.2. Classification (NCBI taxonomy): domain Eukaryota; kingdom Metazoa; phylum Arthropoda; class Insecta; order Lepidoptera; family Noctuidae; genus Xestia; species Xestia xanthographa. Next base: position 16,392,143 of record LR990670.1, read on the forward strand.
ACTTTTACCTAAATAAGTGACATGAGCTACATCATAAAAAAATCAAGCAGTACCTGTAACAAATCTACTTGCTCCAATTAAATAAAGGGATAAGCAGACTTGTTCAATTAAAATTTAATGGGAAATATATGTCGGATCCGGTCATGAGTAGGTACGGACGGGCGAATGGATCGAAAGCGCGCCAGTGGTGACATCAGGCGACCTACTTAACAGTCTACCCCACCATGGCGGCTTTTGCAGAGTCCTGATGTTAACAACTCACGGCGAGGTGGACAGTCTGGGTCTGATCGCAGCGGAGTTAAGACGTCTTGAAACTGTACCCGATTCATTGTGCCTAGTGTTAATGTGTGAAAGTGTAATGTCATCTGTTTGAAAAGAGTAACCATGGAGTTTCTTGCCGGTTCTTCTCCATGGAAACTACCATACCGAACCGTGCAATGCGAAATAAAATAGTGTATAGCATCCAGTGTGTTTTCATAGCACGAAACCCGTCTACAGCCCACATAAGCTCGAGCCTAACGAAATAAATTCCTGACAACCCGACATATATTTATATTCGCTTTCCATCAGGCGTGATCGAGGTCAAGAGCAGGCCCATAAGGTAATAAAAAAAAATACAGTTGAGATTTAAAAAATACAGCGAATTATAGAACACCTACCTAGCACGCACTCTAGGATAGTTACGTAGTAGTTTTATAGTTCACGCACTGTAGGAGAGACGGGAACAGGCATGGGTAGCAGGTCAATACCAGGGCAACTTCAAGGATCAGCTTTAGGAAACCTCTGCTGGAAGGACGTCGTGCAGCTCTTTAAGTTACGCACCAGGTCAGCTCTGTAGTAAGGCAGTGTAGATCTTACGGCCAGACGTCAGGATAGCTTTGCGAGACAAGTAGTAAGTCAGGCACGTAGTTAGCTTCCGAAGAGTAGAAATCGGGAGTAGAAGTCACAGACGCCATCGCCAGCACATCAAGATACTATAATATGTCTTTCTTAACATACTCTTAGGGCCATGATCACCGAAAAGATAATGAACAGTCTGATTATCTAAAAACAGCTGTTTAAAACACATCTTCATGTTCACCAAAAATCAACCGATTAACCCGTGAGAAGGCGCGCCTCTGTTTGTTACATGGAGAGGCGCGCGCGAGCAAATGACTCACACACACTACTTTAAATGCTCATATTTCTACTTTTATAGTACTTATTGACTTATAATGGATTTATATGAATAAAACAAGGTTTAATAAGTAAGAAAATAAGTATTTTTATTAAAAATATGAAACATAAATGCAACTTCTAAAACAAATAACAAATCAACAAATTTTTATTTTCTAGCTAGGACAGTCTTCATATAAATCACAATAAAAAATCTTACATAACAAAAACTTTAAAAAATTACTCTTCCATGAGATCTGGACAAGTGTGCCTCTCGAAACACATTAAACACATATATATGTAATATGTTCGGTGCAGAGTAATTGCTTGCACAAAGTGCAAGCTTTTTTTGACCGTCTATTCTTACGTCTAGGACATATAGAACAGAATCCGCTTGGCCTAGGCTCTGAAATAGGTCTAGGAGCCGACACAAATCGCTTCATTAGAAACTTGAGATCTGAAGATATGTTCTCCATACAAATTCGGCGTCAAATCGGCGTGCAAATCTCAAGATCCACATCCAATGCGTCGTATCCTACGAATAGTGCCCTAACGAACATAAGGGCTTTCTTTTTTTATTGCATAATTCAATTCTGCTCGTCATACCACAGATAACCAGTTTAACAAAACAATTAAAAACCGCACAGGTTATCAAATAATTAGGTTTTCTAAAAAGCCACAATTTTAAGCACTACGTTTTCAACGAAGAAAAAAGCCACAACCGCCGTCGCGCCTTCGTTCTACGCGAGTAGTGGGGGTGCGGGGACGCGGCGCGTTCGTCTTAGCGCCGCTCGGCTAGTATTCGGCGGAACGCGGAGATTGTTAGTTGCGGCGAGCGTAAACTAATTTTTAAATAAAAAACTTTTAAGTCATTTTAATTACTTATTCATTTCCAATATAGGGTACATAGAAAAAAACCCTCATGGTGATTGTGGCCGTTTTCTATGGAATGACTAAATTGCGTATGTATAGTAGAGACGAAGCCCTAACTACGTTTGTGTCTTTCTTCTACGTCTTCTAGGATTTAAGGGACAAAATGCGTATAAACTATAAAGATAATTTATTGAAAATAATGCTAACCAAACCATAAAATACCAATACACATTATATTAAACCACCAATACATATTTTGTCACATTTAATTTAATTAAACACAAAAAAGTGTCTCCTGAAAAGTAGCTATTATGCAGTTACGCCCCTATTCGTAGGATACGACGAATGCTTCATCACCAGAATCCTCTTCCAGCCACGAACAAATTTGTGCTTGACGTCGGTCGCCCATTTTACATGTGTGTTGTAGCTAAAAACAAAAAATAATATTATTAAAATATTAATATAGAGTATTTACCTCATAATTAACCAATTTAATATAAATAAATAAAATAATATAATCTAGAAAACACAATTATACTTTTTTAATTGGAAAAATAAATACTTACACGTATGATGAGCGCGTGATGAGCAAATTGCCGCACGATGGTACGCGGCCTCCACAAACACTTAGCTGCGAGGTCGCAACAGAACTCACCGGCACGAGAGTTGCGTCACGGGGGAGGGGATGAATAGTTAGGAAGGTACCTAGGCGCTCGAGACGTTAGGGCGTCGGTATCGCCAAAAATTTTTGCTTTAAATTTTCGTGTGAGTAAATTGCTCATAGCGCGCCTTCTCGCAACACGCTAATCAACTGTTTTCTCTAACCGCACCTCGGTTAGAGAAAACAGTTGATTAGCGTGGAGAGGTTGTTTAGAGTCCCGGTTAGTAATTAATCGGTGTATTTTGACATGACAGTTCTCTAACCATCAAATGATCTGTTTTTTTGAAGTTTTGTTCATTTCCGTTTGAAATAGTTTTTAAATTAAATACAATGGATAAGAAGCGCATTGCTAATTTTACGCAAGACGAAAAAGAAATTGTCACTAGTTTAGTGTGAAGCAGTGTCGTCTGGTGGAATACAAACGAGGAGTTCGCAAAAGTCAACGGTTTCAAACTCGTCCAAAATGTCGTCTGGTGGAATACAAACGAGGAGTTCGCAAAAGTCAACGGTTTCAAACTCGTCCAAAACGTCATCCTCTTCCAAAATATAATTCAAAGCAGATGCATGTTAAATTCTCACAATAATATCTGAATGGAACCTTAAAATTTGTTGTATTTGCAATTTACAAACGTCAAAATACACCGATTAACTACTAACCGGGACTATAAACAACCTCTCCGAGGTGGGTTAGAGAAAACAATTGATCAGCGTGTTTAATCGGTTGATTTGCTTTGGTGAACATGAAAATTTGTTTTAAACAGCTGTTTTTAGATAATCAGACTGTTATCTTTTCGGTGAACTTGACCCTTAATAGATTTTCAACTTGTTCGCTAAAGCATTTGGTTCAATTTTGATTGGGAAAATTTGACAGTTTTAGGTCATAACATGCACTCAGTATAAAACCTAAACAGATCATAACAGCTTATTGATTTATACATGGCCGTCTCGCCACTTAGTAGAAGTACGAATGCACAAGTCCCCCAACTTAGCACAATACGAAGGGGGATTGGGGACTATCGGGAAAATTTTGGTTATGGAAGAGCCACAATATCGCATGTAAATTATAATTTAATTTAGGCTTCAGTAAATTTTGTATTATGTTCAAATTGTATTATTTTGATAAATAGGTATTTGAGAAATAATAACTTGTTGTCATGTCATGGTAATAATAGGTACTTAATACACTAAAAAATTGATTGTTTAGAACTACATGGTATCAAAGTTACACTCACTAGTTCTACTATTCTGGAACATAATGTAAACGTATAGTTGGTGCCAGTTAAGATGAGAATAGCGGTCATTGACCCACCCACATTTTAAACCAAAAATAAGCCTGTAAGTCTGGAATCGTCATTTTTTTGTAACGAAAAACGATACCTACATGGTTTATTTGTTTTGGTTCGTATGAAGATATATTATGGAAAGGACAATGACCCCTATTCTGATCTTAACTGGCACCAACTATAGGACTAATGGGAACAAAAATTCTCATTAGTTCTACCGTAAATTGTGTAATAGAACAGTAGAACTAATGGGACTTTTTGTTCCCACTAGTTCTACGTTTTTGTAACACCTAATATCGTAGCACTAGTGGATACAACGTTCCTATTAGTTCTACCATAAATTGCGACTTTTTGTTACCACTAGTTCTACGATTTTGTAACACCTAATATAGTAGCACTAGCGGAACAAAAATTCCCATTAGTTCTACCGTAAATTGTGTAATAGGACAGTAGAACTGATGGGACTTTTTGTTCCCACTAGTTCTACGTTTTTGTAACACCTAATATCGTAGCACTAGTGGAAACAAAGTTCCTATTAGTTCTACCATAAATTGCGACTTTTTGTTACCACTAGTTCTACGATTTTGTAACACTTAATATAGTAGCACTAATGGGAAAAAAAATTTCATTAGTTCTACCGTAAATTGTGTAATAGAACAGTAGAACTAATGGGACTTTTTTTTCCCCCTAGTTCTACGATTTTGTAACACCTAATGTAGTAGCACTAATGGGAACAAAAATTCTCATTAGTTCTACCGTAAATTGTGTAATAGAACAGTAGAACTAATGGGACTTTTTGTTCCTACTAGTTCTACGATTTTGTAACATCTAATATCGTAGCACTAGTGGAAACAAAGTTCCTATTAGTTCTACCATAAATTGCGACTTTTTGTTACCACTAGTTCTACGATTTTGTAACACCTAATGTAGTAGCACTAATGGGAACAAAAATTCTCATTAGTTCTACCGTAAATTGTGTAATAGAACGGTAGAACTAATGGGACTTATTGTTCCTACTAGTTCTACAATTTTGTAACACCTAATACCTATCGTAGCACTAGTGAAAACAAAAACTCCCATTAGTTCTACCGTAAATTGTGTAATAGAACGGTAGAACTAATGGGACTTTTTGTTCCTACTAGTTCTACGATTTTGTAACACCTAATACCTATCGTAGCACTAATGGAAACAAAAACCCCCATTAGTTCTACCGTAAATTGTGTAATAGAACAGTAGAACTAATGGGACTTTTTGTTCCTACTAGTTCTACGATTTTGTAACACCTAATACCTATCGTAGCACTAGTGGAAACAAAAACTCCCATTAGTTCTACCGTAAATTGTGTAATAGAACAGTAGAAATAATGGGACTTTTTGTTCCCACTAGTTCTACGTTTTTGTAACACCTAATATCGTAGCACTAGTGGAAACAAAAATTCTCATTAGTTCTACCGTAAATTGTGAAATAGAACGGTAGAACTAATGGGAAATTTTGTTCCCCCTAGTTCTACGTTTTTGTAACACCTGATATCGTAGTACTAGTGGAAACAAAAATTCCCATTAGTTCTACCGTAAATTGTGTAATAGGACAGTAGAACTAATAGGACTTTTTGTTCCCACTAGTTCTACGTTTTTGTAACACCTAATATCGTAGCACTAGTGGAAACAAAGTTCCTATTAGTTCTACCATAAATTGCGACTTTTTGTTACCACTAGTTCTACGATTTTGTAACACCTTAAATCGTAGGTAAGTAGGAAATAGTACATTTTGATACAAGTGGAGAAAGTTTGTTATTGCATTCGAGGCGGAATACTAACACACGAGCCGTAGGCGAGGGTGTTTTTGAGCCGAGAACTGCAATAACAAATGTCCACGTGTATCAAACGACGTTTTTCAATACACTTTTGAAGAAATAAAATAAAATAACGAAACATATTTATGTCACGAACTATGAAACTATGATTTTAATTTTCTTTTTTTTTTGGCGCTTTGGTTTCGCCAGGTTGAAGGAGAGGAAAAGGTATGAAGCCGTTAAACAGTATAATATAAAAAATAGTTTTATTTTAAATTTTTGAATTCAGAACACAAATAAATGTTAATTTGTGTATAAAAGTAACTATTAGTTTTTAATAATCATGTTTATCTATGATATTCTATTTATAAACACAATTTGAATATTAAAAAATATTTATGCCGTAAAGACGCGTAGTGCTTTGCCGAAATTAAAAAAAAAAAACATTCGCCTCAGACTATAGGCGTTGAACCAATTTGGACTTAGTATAGGTCCATGGTATAGGTATAGTTATCTGTGGCAATTTTCATTCGATCGATTCGATTGGAAAAAATCGCACACGTGTGAAATACATTGCATGTTGTACCTAATCGTAGTGCATTATGGACCAGTTTTCGAGGAAGTGTATTGAAAACAAAATTTCATTAGTTCTACCGTAGAACTGTGCAGTAGAACACTGTTTTAAGCTTTCACGGTTTAAAACTAAACTTAAATTGTCACTTACTACGGGATAGGAATATTCCGTGATTGACAAAAAACCAAAGAAACACGGAAGATATATCCCGTAGTAAGTGACAATATAAATTTTGTGTTATTAGTAGAACTAGTAGGAATGAACCTGGCGGTGCAGTGTGATAATCGCCTAGTCCTTTTTGAGCGTCAAAATTACAGGAAATGACGCCACTTCCTCTGGCTGGAGGCTGACTGAGGCGATGTGGTGGACGTGGAACAAACTGTCCTGCAAATACACCAGACCGTTTTGAAAATGTCTACTGCAGGAACAGTTGTAGTGTGGCAAAGCACTTAGCGGGAATTATGATACTTTTTAAAAAGTTTTTTATTAATAGTTTCTTATGGCAAAGAAATACGGCTAGCTTTATAATTAATTTGCAAGAGACAGAAAATAGGATCCGAATGAAATTAATTAAAGAGCAGCTCACCTAATATCTACTCCTGATTTAACAAAAAACTACAAACCCCAAACCTCTTTTCCGCAAACTCGAAACCGCAACATAATCTGTGGCATGTAATTTGGCGCGCTGTCACGATGACAGCCCGGCGGAAGGGGCGTGGCTTCCGGCCGCGTTCCGTTTTACTTAACGCACGCTCGCAAAATGACACGACCCATTAAAATCGGCCAGTATATCTTGAGCTACCCTCTGGTTTGCTTTTGATCTTAAATGTTGACAATCTTTTAGAATCAAGTGGTATAGGAAGTGGGTATTTTGGATTGTTAACTGATTATGTTTCGGGAATATAAATTTATGCTTGATTTGTGGTCGCTGGAGAATGTTAATGGAAATCAACAAAAAAAAATGAAGATGAATAAAAGAAAAGAAGTGATGAGGATGATTAATGATGATGATGATGGTGGAATGAAGGTGAATGCTCCAACCAGCCCGCGAAATTCAAATTTTCTTACGTTTCTTGCAATTTGCAGGCCAGTGCTAGGTTGTATGTTGATTACATATTAATATTATTCGCGACTAGACGTAAGGCATAAATATTGGAACAGGTATGTGGATTAGGTATTTCTCGATGCGAGTCCGTACCTAATCCAAAGCGTCGAGGATTAGGTATGGCACAAAATATTCGCACAGTCTACACAGAAGATATTCCGTACCTTAAAATATGGGGGTTAAGTTTGAAGTTTAATTAGCACTGCCGCCAGCGCCATCTATGTAGAATACCACTGGACTAGTGAGTGAGTGCTCTAGCGATGTATATATAAGTTGTACGAAATTACGTATCTAAGTCGTCGTCAAATTATCGCTACCGTTATTGATGATAATCTCGAAGAAAAATAAAACTTTTAAGTCATAAAATTAAAATAAATGTGTAAAAATCAGAAACTCATGTGATAGTATGGGTGTAATGCATGTGAATATAATAATGCTCTGGTTTCTATACTAGTACACCAGTATTAATTTTAAGCTATTTTCGGTAAAAAAAATGTTGTTCGAGTTGTTTTACAAATATTATGCGCTAAAAACAAAGTTTTCACGTTGACATTAAGTATAAGTACCGTTTGCCCATAAAAAAAACGATCATAAATATCAGAATATTCCACAATAAATCAGAAATGGAACGTCCATACTCCATGCCGAATATTTCTTTCTTACCCAATTTAACCCAATCTACATACGATACATAATATCGGTAGCAGGCCAGCGGTTTTATTGAACAGTCATTAGATATTCGGATTAGGTAAATGGATTAGTTATTTTTAAATACTAGGATTAGGTGGATTAGGTATCGTTTTTACCTAATACGACCCATGCCTATTCGCGACTGTAAGACGAATGTAGTTACAGAATGATATTCATCAAAATCATCAATACAACCCTCCAAGTTCATGTAACTCGATTGAATTACTTTTTCATGACTGTATGTGCGCGACCGACCGTCAGCGCGACAAGAATTCAGGCCTGAAAAAAATTGACAAAATCCGCAATCAGTTCGCTACTGTCCCTACCGATTAAACTGAACCTCTAAGGCTGCTTGCCAGTCCAATGAACCGGAGCGAGGCTGAGGAGCGGAGGAATTTATTTATTTATTTATAAAGGTTCACCAACAGCTTCTGTGTATAACATTTAGGTATACATTGGTTATACAGTTTTGGACTAACACAGTTGCCAATGAGAGGTTTTCCTTTTGAGGTTTTAAAAAAAAACTTAGTTTACAAGAACTCTATAGATGGCGTTGAACTGACTATGATAGTTGGTGCCAAAGCCAAAACGCTTGAAAAAAAAACATTGTGTCACGTCACATACTCTCGTTGACTGACACTTTCATTTGCTTAACCTTCCGAATATAACCAACATTTCTCGCGCTTTTTTAAAATCAGTTTTTATAGGTTCCGTTCCTTGCATTATCATACTTACTCCTAGCGCCATCTATCCAGCGACTAGGGAAGAGCTAAAAAGAAAATCCCTCATTATAGGTTAACCAGCATTCACAAAAATAAGAAGAGGAAGGAATGGAGTAGGTAAGTAACTAAGTATAATTTATAACACATTTGCTCGTAAAGGGTCTCTTATTTCACCCATTTCAATAACGTATTGTATCTCATTACGTACTTGTGCAGTAATGTAATGTAAAATGCACGGTTAATCAAGATACTCCGTCTAAAACGAACGGTACTTTTTTAAATCTTAGCAAAGAGTTTTTATGTCAGAAAAGTGGTCAACATTTTATGAATAAAATTGACTTTGGGAGATGAAATATAATAAATTAACATTTAATTCTTTAATTTAATTAATTTTGACAATAAATTACAACCAATTATACCAGTCCGTATTATCTGTAACAAAGATATTAATTTACTTTATTAGTAATACTGGCTGTTTTTTTGTGTCTTTGCCTTAAAAAAAAGCACTGAAGCGCGCGCATCGCTAATTTGTGAACAAGTAAAAGATAGAGATTTATTTATTTCCTCGCAAATATGTTATAAAACGTCGTATGACATACGTGCGATTTTCAACTTACCGGCCACTTATATCATAATGTACTCTTAATATGCTTTCAGTAAAAAACTATTATTTTAAAATTACAAAGAGACGCTTCAATTTTATTTATTTGTATAAATTGCTTAAGCTCGGCGCAAACGGGCCACCAACCACAGCCACCGGTGGCCGTCGCGCGCTACCGCGAGTCGCCGACACTGCTGTAAGGAGTGGTCGCACGTGTGCGGCGAGTTTCGTGTGCATAACCCTGGCAAAATGTTGTGCATTTGAGAGATGAGACCATAAAAAAATAATTAGTGTATCATGAGGAGCAATTTGTTTAATAGTAGCAAAATTTGTGTGAATTGTAGTTTTAAAGTTATTTGAGAAAAACACATTTTGCTGGAGTAACTTTAAGGATAAAGTTACTCCAGCAAAATGTGTTTTTCTCAAATAACTGTGGCTGAACGAACTTTTGAAAATCGATTTTGCCAGGAGGCAAAATCGATTTTCAAAAGTTCGTTCAGCCCGGAACCAAATACATGATTAGATAGCTTTTGTTGCGTAGTAAATGTTTGTAAATAGCAAAATTTGTGTGTGGTATGGTTCTTGAGTTATATAAGATTTTGCTGCGGTAACGTTTTGGGATTTCCCAGAACTCGAAAACGGCTCAACGCAGAAGATTGAAAAAAATACCAATAACAGACCTTAATTTGTTTAAATTAGTTTAAACATTAGTTTTTTATTTGGTTGTCGTAAACCAATGGAATTAAATGGTTTCAAAAATCAGATAAAAACGGATTTGCAAGTAAACCAAAACAATTATAACCAAATAAACAGCTTTAAAAAATACCCATGGTAGACACCTATCACGTCAAGTAAAATAGATTATGTAACTTTATACGATATGAAGATAAAAACAAAATTGATTAATTTTAGACTGGTCGTACTTTAGCGATGAAATACGCAGTTCCCAAAACATTAAGAAACGTGGCATACTTTAAACAAATTAAAATGATTCATGAACATCAATTCCTGTTAATATCAGCTTTCAATTACGGCTGTAATGAAAGTTATATCAAAAACAGGAAAATGTGAAAACAGGAGTGTTCTTGAATCATTTTAACTTGTTTAAAGTATGCCACGTTTCTTAGTGTTTTGGGAACTGCATATTTCATCGCTAAAGTACGACCAGTCTAAAATTAATCAATTTTGTTTTTATCTTCATCTATACTAATATTATAAAGAGGAAAACTTTGTTTGTTTGTTTGTAATGAATAGGCTCAAAAACTACTAGACCGATTTAAAAAATTCTTTCACCATTCGAAAGCTACATTATCCACGAGTAACATAGGCTATATTTTATCCCCGTACTCCTACGGGAACGGGAAATACGCGGGTGAAACCGCGGGACGTCCGCTAGTATCCTATAAAGTTATACAATCTATTTTATTTGACGTGATAAGTGTCTACCATGGGTATTTTTTACAGCTGTTTATTTGGTTATAAGTGTTTTGGTTTACTTGCAAATCCGTTTTTATCTGATTTTTGAAACCATTTAATTCCATTGGTTTATGACAACCAAATAAAAAACTAATGTTTAAACTAATTTAAACAAATTAAGGTCTGTTATTGGTATTTTTTTCAATCTTCTGCGTTGAGCCGTTTTCGAGTTCTGGGAAATCCCAAAACGTTACCGCAGCAAAATCTTATATAACTCAAGAACAATACCACACACAAATTTTGCTATTTACAAACATTTACTACGCAACAAAAGCTATCTAATCATGTATTTGGTTCCGGGCTGAATGAACTTTTGAAAATCGATTTTGCCAGGATAACGTTACTCCAGCAAAATGTGTTTTTCTCAAATAACTTTAAAACTACAATTCACACAAATTTTGCTACTATTAAACAAATTGCTCCTCATGATACACTAATTATTTTTTATGGTCTCATCTCTCAAATGCACAACATTTTGCCAGGGTTATGCATGTTTTAATTTTTATTTTATCTTATTGTATTTTGAATGTTTTTATTTTTATTTAATCGTATTTTAAATTTGATGTTTTATTTATCTTATTTTAATTGTAAATGAATTGTAAATGTTATCTTGATTTTAATAATTGATGGTAATTTATTTTTGAATTTTTTTGTATTTGTGATAATTTATTTTATTTTTTATTACTAATTTTAATATCACTGTATGGATCATGTTATCTGAATTAAATGAATTTTATTTATTTTATTATTTATTTATTATGCACAGTATGCACACGCGAGTTTCAACAAAATGTATGAAAAAGCGTGTGAACTGCTTGTCGCTGGCTACCGGTGGCTGGGCCTAGCGATGGGCGATTCCGAGATGTTTTAACAATCGAAAGAATCGGAGTCGTTAAAGTAAACCATCGAGTCGACCATCGACTCGCCGTTTTTCAAAACAATCGAGATGTATTTCGATTGTTTCGAGTCAACGCCATCGACTTCTAGTTTTCGAATCAGTCATTAACGAGTCTCGATCGATCACCAGGGTCAGTCGATTGAATGCATCGAGCCGAAGTGCACATGTAAGGCGAGAGTGTGCTAGACTCGAGCTATTTAAGTATTCGTACGTAAACTTTAACTAGGTACTTCTATTTTAGAGGTTTTGATTATTTTAGAGGTTTTGATTATTTTCGATTGCTCTTGTTGAAAGAACTCGATTGCTCTTGTTGAAAGACTCGAGCTATTTAAGTATTCGTACGTAAACTTTAACTAGGTACTTCTATTTTAGAGGTTTTGATTATTTTAGAGGTTTTGATTATTTTCGATTGCTCTTGTTGAAAGAATTAGGCAGTTTGAATTCGCATAACAACGCAAGTCAAGAACTCGCGAAACTCTAAACCATCGAGGAACAACTCTCGAATGAACGCGCGATGCGCCAGTCGCAATAACAGACCGAGTCGGACTCGAGCCCAAGTCGAAACCGCGAAACTCTAAACCATCGAGGAACAACTCTCGAATGAACGCGCGATGCGCCAGTCGCAATAACAGACCGAGTCGGACTCGAGCCCAAGTCGAAACAATCGAGAACCATCGAGATGTTCGAACAATCGAAACAATCGAACAAAACCTCTCGCCATCGCGCATCGCTAGGCTGGGCCCGTTTGCGCCGAGCCTTAGTCCTGTCCCCTAGGTTAGATGACCTCCGAAATGACATTTTCCCCGCATCCATTATAACCTAACAAAAGGAACTAATGCCTCTAATGTTTCCCCCAATCATACTTTCTTACTGAAATAACTAAAGCACCATTAGGGGTGGTCTCCTATAAATAATCTTTAACAATATATCGGAGCTCCTCTCAAAATGGCCATCTTGGCTAATAGGATAATTAATAATGTCAAGATTTATGGCGCGTAACGGAACGACTCGACGCCATTTTGAAGACAGCCAAAAAATAATTGAAATATGTACTGAAAAAATGTTTACAAAATTATATTGTTGATGCGGCTGAATTGTTTTTACGCTAATTTAGTGTTAGGGAGTGTGAAAAATATTCTTGTATTTTTTGTGGGGAAATATTTTGACTGTTTGAATGTTTAGATTTTAGATTTTTGGAGAATCCTTTACAGCCCCATATTGACGAGGGGAAGGTTTAATAGAAGTGCGGTAAGTTGAACGATACAGCTGAGGCTATAATCATCGGGTTTTGGTTTCCGCACTTAGTCCTTAAAGTGGACCATTGTGCGTGAGCCGTGGTGGCCGTTTACTCCAACCAGCCCACCTCCCTCCAGAAGCAGATCAAACTTCCCGGTCTTCTCAGGGCGTCCGCAAGGGATCTTGGTGTTCCCAGGGTCTCCTCGCGAATCTTGGCGTAACCATAGGGCGGGCCTAATTTTTGGCCAAAAAATCAGCATTACCATCCAATGTGGCAAATTGGCTATGCTGCCAGACTTCTGGGCACTTTTCCTGTTGACAGCGATGTGGACAAATTTTTCGACGCCCTGTAAGATACTTGTTAATATTTTTATTTCTATTATAGAGTTAATGTGTGAATAATGTAAATATTATTAGTCTGTGTTTAATAAAAAAATTAACAATAACAATGTAAGTACCATTTAAATGTACAAAACTTCAAGCTCACCTAAAAAGCAAACATACATTTGAAAAGTAAATATTAGAAAGGTATAATGAAGCTAATGCCTACCTCGTAACAGTGGGGTGTACGTACCAATTACCGGCCCGTACAAATTGTAGCAAATTATCGAATTAATATTGATCTGATAGTATTGAGGGAAATGTTTGAGCCAACGTATTGGGGGTATTGTGTGGACCAAAGTTTGTGATGATATTGTTATGTGGCGTTACTTTGTTTTTTTTTTATTTTTGTTGTTTGTAAAGCCGTGTGGTATCCGGTAGAGTAGAATAGAACCAACCCATTACACTTACGGGTGTCGTATAAGGCGACTAATGTCTGAGGCAGAACACCTTGCGCCTCCGTAGACCAGAGAATGGGCAGCAGCGTTTTCTGTTAGTCTGTCATCACTGCGATCTTCAATCCGCCTGCCAAGCGTGGAGATTACGGCAAGTTCCTCCCATCATGGGAGGGGCTTATGTATAGTAGTGGACGTTATGGGCTGATGTAGTAATATGACATTGTTTGACATATTTTGTCTAGACTGGAAGAACCCGATATAGTTGGGAAAAGGCTTGACAGATGATTGTTGGCCCCAAGCCAAACATCTACATGATACTTATTATCATAAGAGTAATTTTCTCCCAGTTACTTTTAGGTATTTCTTACTAGCTGATGCCCGCGGCTTCGCCCACGTGGATGTCGGTTATCGCAACCGAAACTAAATCTCCCAGACGGCTTATTTTTTCTGACACCTCCGACCAATATCATTATATTTTAGCCAACCCAAAACTTCAAAAATTATACACAAAAACATTCCTCGTGAACTACTGTATCCATTGGTGAAAACAGCATGAAAATCGGTGTGGTAGTTTTTGAGTTTATTTGTTTATTTATGGCTCTCCAACAACTTATTCACTAATACACATACAATAAACACAGTAGAATTTTCAGATTACAGTGAACTTGTCAATTATAGGAGTGCACAACACTTGCAAAATTATAAGAGTTTAACATGAAGCATAAAGCAGTACACTACGCAAACTAATTACAAAATAAAATTACAAACTAAACTAAATAAGTATACACAAATGACAATACAATGTGATAACTAAAACGAAATACAAGTTTATCGCGAACACAGACAGTCGCATCGGACTTTATTTTATAATATTTGTTGATATTGAAAAGTTTTTCCGCCTTTTCCTTTAGCCAAAGTTGGCCCAAACATTAGGAACATTTGCGACGAACACCCCCAGTCCACTCGGAGGTACTTAAGGACTATAATTGATGGGTACTCGTGGCTCATGGCTCAATACGTGTTATTTGTGCCACAAACGGTGGGGCTACTGTTTGTTTTGTCGTATAGACTGGCGGAGATGGTAGAAGTGTCATGGGAGGATGAATGGATGTAATTTTTTTGTTATTTTATCTTTCAATTTTTCTAGTTTTTTACTGATGTTCATTTTTTTTTGTAGCGAGGGGCTATCACGCATGAATTCTCCGCTAGAGGCGCTCGTGTAGAGTAAGGTCTTCCGAAATGTCAGATGTAATACAGTGTTCGCGCGTTGCGTGCTTTTTTATCACGTATTTATACTCACGATTGTGTTCTAGACTGAGCCATTCCTGATTCATTATGATTATGACTTGAAGATTTAGCAACTTAGGATCTTATTTGTTAGTACTTGGAGGTAGAATGAATTTTAGGGAGAAAATTGTAAATGTATCCGAAGTTTACACTATGTTGTTATACGTAATAAAATAAAGTTTTTATGAGGTTATTGGTACTTCAAAGTATACAATAGAATTATTGACAAGATCTTACTCGACAGTGGCGCCATCTGGTGAGCTCAAAGACGAAGCCCTCATTCGTATGTAACTAACTCAATCAATCTTCGGCGGCTTCAAATTGTTATTTTAAATCTAGACTCTTTTTAGGATAGCTTCAATCAATTCCTAGCCTATTTTTTAAATTACAAATCTACGAAAGACTTTGAGTAAGTACCGTACCTACTTACTGGAACGTGTTTTTTTTTTTTGTGTCGCATTGCTTTCCCACTCCAAAGTATTGGAAATGAGGGATTTTCTTTTTAGCTCTTCCCTAGTCGCTGGATAGATGGCGCTAGGAGTAAGTATGATAATGCAAGGAACGGAACCTAAAAAAACTGATTTTAACAAAGCGCGAGAAATGTGGTTATATTCGGAAGGTTAAGCAAATGAAAGTGTCAGTCAACGAGAGTATGTGACGTGACACAATGTTTTTTTTTTCAAGCGTTTTGGCTTTGGCATAGTAAGTTCAACGCCATCTATAGAGTTCTTGGAAACTAAGTTTTTTTTTAAAACCTCAAAAGGAAAACCTCTCATTAGAAAACTTAAAATGCTCATAATTTTACACTGGCAATACCATCCGTTCATAGGTCTGTACGCTCATTTGTGTAATCAATATATAATTTGATAACAAGCGGGTGTGAGCAGTGCTTAAGCATCGATTTATTGTCAGTCACGTCATCAGTAACATTTCAAATTAGAATTCTATTCGCCGACATGCAGTGATCAAGCTTGGTGATCTACATTGTATTTCGGCTTTGTACGTGATGAGATATTACTCTGTAGTAGGATTAGACAGGGTGTAAAAGACCTCATCACGAAGCCGTCAACCAAGCATTCTGTACATCAAACTAGGTAACTTTACGCAAAATTTATTGCTGGGAAACGACTTTTTTTTGGGGTGAAAAATCATGTTTTGTGATAGAACTCAATGTAACGCACTCAAAACATTGTGCTGATGAATGGATTGAATAGTACGGGGGTCGTGGAGATGTTTAAGTAAAAATCTTACACTAAAAACTTGTAGGTACTTATTTAAAAAAAAAACCTGCCAAAAGTAGGAACTTTGAACCCCAATATCTCCTTAATTAGTAGGTTCCCAGGTGTGGTGTAGAGCAAAAAAATGATCGCAATGACGGGGAGAACAAGTGCCTTTCGGCTTCGTTAAAAGGTGTTTTTCATTACTCATACTCTGAAAGTAGGTCTGAAGTTGCCTGAGGAGCGGGTTGAAAGTAATACTTTTCAGCCCTAGGCTAGGGAGAATCGTTTTCAACTGACAACTGTCAAATTATAAAAAAAAATGGTTCATTTTGTTCCAACTTTCTATACAGCCAAGATGTAAAATTGAAATAACATAAAGATAAGTATTAGTTAAGGATTTTTATATATTTTAAATATCTTTATTATAAAAGTTTCAACTATTTCTTTAAAATAAAAAATAAATATTTACCATTTTTCGATGATGAAAATGAAAAATAGGTATTGGCTGAATAGCTGGCCGGCCACAGATAAAAAAAAACAAAATAGGTGGGAAAGCGGAATTCCGAATTCCGATCTTCATTAGATTTTTCGAGTTGTATGTTTTTTTTTTACTTTCCTTGTATTCGTAATGAAAATCACATCCTCGGGTTAAAGACTTATTTAGTCCCTCGAACTATTAGCGCCCTCGCTTCGCTCGGGCACCAAACCCCGTCTCGGGACTAAATAAGTTACTTTCACCCCTAGGGTAACAATGTACTATATATTATTATAGTATTCTACTACTTACATCAGTTTTAAAAAGCTTATGTTTGTCTTTGAAGATTTTACCTACTCAGAGCCAAACACGAGACTTCCGCAATTCCACAATCTCCGCAATTCCACTGCTGCTGTCTCTCATTAACGTGTAGTTCTAACCTGGTGTCAGAATTTTAATGTCGCCCATGGGCCTCTCACTTGGTTCTACATGCCGTCGAGAAATATCTCTCAGGCATGCTGGTTTCCTCACGATGTTTTCCTTCACCGAAGCAAGTGATAGGTACTTTTACAAACTATAATACAGTTTCCCGCGATGATTGCCACATTTAAATCAAAGCCTTTTTCTATTTCTCTTTTTTTACTAAAATACATAGTTAAATTCTTTAATTATTTGCTAGCTAGTACCTACAAACGCCAGCACATGCTAGGTACTACAATCTGTCAAATTTCTTAAAAAGTTTTTCAACTTCACTATCACTATCACTACATCACTACATATTGGTGTCGATTCTGTTGTGCACAAATTAAACTTAATTTAGGCTTTTGCTATCTTTTTCTCTCTAATAAAACGAGAAAGAGACGGACGTAATTTAGAGCTGTCAAATGTAGTTGGAAACATGTCGACTAAAAACACGGTGAAGCGCAAGGCATAAACTAGTTTGACATCTCTAACTTAGTTCATAGCTATAGCCGTCCTTTTCTCGCACTGCCTTTTAGTAAAATATAGCAATAGCCTAAATTAAGTTTAGTTAGTGCACAACAGAATCGACACCATTATAAAACAAAGTCCTCCGCCGCTTTAGTCTGTCTGTCCTTATGTATGCTTAGATACTTAAAACTACGTGATGGATTTTGATGCAGGTTTTTTTAATAGACAGTGATTCAAGGCGATACCGCGGGCATCAGCTAGTAAATTATAAAACAAAGTCCTCCGCCGCTTTAGTATGTCTGTCCCTATGTATGCTTAGATATTTGAAACTACACAATGGATTTTGATGCGGGTTTTTTTAATAGATAGAGTGATTCAAGAGGAAGGTTTTAGTATATAATGTGCGGGCGGGCGAAGCCGCGGGCATCGGCTAGTATATATATATATATAAATTATAAAACAAAGTCCTCCGCCGCTTTAGTATGTCTGTCCCTATGTATGCTTAGATCTTTAAAACTACGCAACGGATTTTGATGCGGGTTTTTTTAATAGATAGAGTGATTCAAGAATAAGGTTTTAGTATATAATGTGCGGGCGGGCGAAGCCGCGGGCATCGGCTAGTATATATATATATATATATATATATAAATTATAAAACAAAGTCCTCCGCCGCTTCAGTCTATCTGTCCCTATGTATGCTTAGATATTTAAAACTACACAACGGATTTTGATGCGGGTTTTTTTAATAGACAGAGTGATTCAAGAGGAAGTTTTTAGTATATAATTTGAGGGCGGGCGAAGCCGCGGGCATCAGCTAGTTATCACTAAATCTTTAGGGTCAAGGTTGATTGGAATTTGACAAAAATGTTACATAAACCGTCTCAATCTTAATCCAATTTACAAATTTTGATAATTTAGTACTTAATTTTATTACTAAACTTTACAATAAACACCGAGTTGACATAATGACTACTATCGGATCTGTAACCAAAATCAAATGAATTCAAAAGAGTGTCAACTTAAATCGAGTGCAAAAAACTAGGGTCAACAATTGGTGGTGTCACCCTCTTGTATTGTTTAAATTCAATCGATCATTGAAATAATTCTCCCACTGTAATGTAAGGGTGAATTTTTATAGGGTGGTTATTATACTAATGGGCAGTTATACTATCATGTTAGTTTTTAGGGTTCCGTACCCAAAGGGTAAAAACGGAACCCTATTACTAAGACTTCGCTGTCTGTCCGTCTGTTTGTCCGTCTGTCTGTCACCAGGCTGTATCTCATGAAACGTGACAGCTAGACAGTTGAAATTTTCACAGATGATGTATTTCTGTTGCCGCTATAACAACAAATACTAAAAACAGAATAAAATTAATATTTAAGGGGGGCTCCAAACGTGATTTTTTTGCCGTTTTGTCTAATGTATAGATAATGGTACGGAACCCTTTGTGCGCGAGTCCGACTCGCACTTCGCCGGTTTTTTTATTTAATTTTGAGACGTTAAGTTTTGAATGTGGCAACATGCAAAAAGGAGACATACCTACATTCCAATCATCATCATCTGCCTAGCCTTTTCCCAACTATGTTGGGGTAGGCTTCTTGTTTTAACGGATTCAGCTGAATACCAGTATTTTACATGGAGCGAATGCCTATCTGGGTTGTGTCAATCAGTCTTACCAAGGAGTATCGTATGTTAGAAACTCTTTAATCGATAGTCTGATTTCCGGAATCGATTATTAATTTTTAGTTATTTATATCTGTATTTGAGCAGCAAGAGATCAGCGGTGGCCCAGTGGTGGCGGCCCCGACTTACGAACAGTAAGTCGTGGGTTCGAACCCAGCCAGGCGCATTACTTTGTGTAATTTATTTCATCACCACTGCTCTCAAAACGGTGAAGGAAAACATCGTGAGGAAACCGGCATGTCCTAGAACCACAAAATTCGAAGACATGTGACATCTACCAATCCGCACTGGGCCCGCGTGGTGGATTATATAGCCCATTCCCTCTCATTGAGAGGAGGCCTGTGTCCCAGCAGTGGGAACATTAATAGGCTGATGATGATGATGATGATGATATCTGTATTTAAATTTAATAATGTAAGAAACTCTTTCTTCTGTCATGATTTTCAATTAAGTATCAAATAATAAGATCTGCTGTGATCTATCTAAACTAATTTTATGTAGGGTTTTTAAGATTGTAATAATTCATTTTATTTTTGAGAAATGACAACACTGCCTAGCCGTCAATGTTGTAGCGGGAAGGGGTAGTTGATAAAAAAAAGTGTGGCACTCAGCCGAGAGGGCGCGATTCGTTGGAGGAAATTAATCGAATCTATGTTCTTTATCTGATAAGTGTTGTAATTATTGCATTTTATATAAAACGTGAAGTAATATAGAATTGTGTAATAACAAATAATTTGAAAAGAGTAACCATGGAGTTTCTTGCCGGTTCTTCTCCATGGAAGCGACGAACCCGAACCGTACAACCTAATAAATATTGTGAGTAATATCCTGACAAATTGTCTTAATTTCCCTGGATTTCTAACACGTATTACCCAGTACAGTACTAACTGGGTTGTGGAAATTAGATAGGCAGTATAAATTCCATGTAAAACACTGGTATTCAGCTGCATCTGGTTAGACTGGAAGCCGACGCCAACATAGTTGGGAAAAGGCGGACAGATGATGAGGTACACTATACTAAAAGCTACAAAAAGGTAAAACTACAGCTTGGAAATTAATTTACCATATTGTTGCTGGCACAGCACCTGTTAGTCTTTAAGGGCCTATACTACCTCAAATGGCTTAGCATGATCCTCCGTTAGGCCTAAAATACTGCAGCATTAATTTTGAAATAAATATATGGTAAAGTTGAGGATTAATGTTAGGTCTTATGTTTGGCGAAAACACGATTTCATAAACTTTTCTCGATAGAAAAAAATCCCAAAGTTACCTCCAAATCGAACAATAAACCGCTGGTATTCAAAAAGTACTTCAAATTAGATCATGAAACTTTGCATACTAACTGAACTAACTATAAAGCAGGTCTTATGTTTTTTATTTTTTCCAAAAGACGAAAATTTGATTTTATAAAGAATAAAAACCACTCATTTCGCACTATTCGGCCGCAGTGACTGACGTAACAACTGCTTTGTAGTGCAAGCTGATTAGAACGTTATTCTAACAGTATTACAAACGAAGTTTGAACCACCACAAATAGAGTTGCTAATTTGAGGTAGTATAGGCTCTTAACAAGCCAGAAAATGTCTGTTGGCAATAACGTTTCATTGCTTTGATTACTTTGTTGTGTGCCTGAAAGCTGGTGACAGATTTAACGGCAATCGCTGTCCGCTTTGTTGCAAACTACGTGTGCATCCTTTGTTGCAAACCAGGTGTGCATACTTTTACACGTATGACACGTTTGTTTTAATGGATGCCAGAAGACCAGAGGGAAAAGGCTAGGCAGATGATGGCAGAAAACTGTGAGAGAAAATCTTACAAGAAAGTCATAACAACAAATCTGCCCTGGGAATAATTGAGTACTTAACTTATTATTCTTAGGCAAGTAATTGGCCTACACCTTAAAAAATAAACAGTTTACCAACTGACTAGTCTTTCACACAAAAAAAAAACCCATAACATAATTAAAAACCCGTCAACTCACATTGTCAGCAGCCCTAATTAGAAGTCCTCATTCTAAACACATTCTATTAATAAACATGGCAATTAAACAATTTGTTTTCGACGCTAGCAACACGCATCGCTTGCCGCAGTTTATTACTGTGGCAACATTTTACTTGCAAGTGTGAATTACGTTTTAAAATGTCAATGAGACGTGAAATGGAGTGTTTTCGCGCCTTTGAATCTAAAAATGGTTGACAGCTGTGCCGTGTTCAGACGTATTGGTTGAGTTGAGGAGATTTTATTAGTCTTGTTTGAATTGCACAAGTATACTTAGTGATTTGGTGCTTTGTTTTAGTTTTAGTGACATGGGAATTCAAAACGTAATAATCTATAGGTGCTAATAATAATATAAGAGGAAAGATTGTTTTGTTTGTTCCGAAAAAGCTCTGAAACAACTGGACCGATTTTAACCATTTTTTCACCAAAAGCCAAATTATTAGAAAGTAACTTATGCTATGAATTAAGTATATTTTATATATCGCGGCGAATGCTTGTTACTGATATGGATCTTTATTTAAATAAAATTTACTTTTGATGAACAAAATCCCTTTCTAAAATGAATAGGAAATGAAGAAGAGGCATGACTGAGCAGTGATGGCCATGTCGTAACGACCCCGACATTTACTGCAGGCCTATATGCCTGGTATCTCTGTTGACAGCTCGAAATGATAGTAACTGGGCTCAGTGTCCATCAAATAGCGGTCAAAAGGTTAGTTTCGTATTATGTATGACCAGTCGCGATCAAATATGACGTCATTGGTTGTCATCGTGGCTGATAGTCACTGTAACTCATTTTGACAGACGCTTTCGTACCTATCGATATTATATTATTTCGATTATGTAAGCATAGTGAACAACAAATTGATGACAACTGAGTTTGAAGTGGCTTTCGTGAAAGACGTTACACCGTACCCGGGCTGTTAGTCACCGTGAAGTGATATCCACTCAGTGCGATACGTAATACCAATATTTCGACATTCTCGGTTGTCATCAAAGTTCGGTGTACAACCGAAGCTTGATAGTCACTGGATATCAGAAAGATACGTAATAGCCTTACAGGTTATACCTTCGAAGGTAATGAGGGTCAATATTCAGGTTAACCCGCGTTGCATATGTGGGTCCATAATACCGAGTTAGCTCCGTGCCTCCCGGCTGTCATTTGTATATAACTTTGACAGTTGTCCTAGTCAGTGGCCCAAAAGTCTGACAACAAGTGTAGTTCATCATCATCATCAGCCTATTAATGTTCCCACTGCTGGGACACAGGCCTCCTCTCTATGAGAGGGAATGGGCGATAATCCACCACGCGGGCCCAGTGCGGATTGGTAGATGTCACATGTCTTCGAATTTTTGGTTCTAGTACATGCCGGTTTCCTCACGATGTTTTCCTTCACCGTTTTGAGAGCAGCGGTGTTGAAATAAATTACACAAAGTAATGCGCCTGCCTGGGTTCGAACCCACGACTTACTGTTCGTAAGTCGGGGCCGCCACCACTGGGCCACCGCTGTTCACAAGTGTAGTTAGCGGTATCGTATTACCGAGTACTAACTGGGTTGTGGAGGTCAGATAGGCAGTCGCTCCATGTAAAGTACTGGTATTCAGCTGCATCCGGTTAGACTGGAAGCTGACCCCAATAGAGTTGGTAAAAAGCTATGCAGGTGATGTGGTCGTGGCCTTTAAACTCAGGTAGCTATTGTATTGATACTTTGATTAGGTACCTAGCTTTTTGCATCACCACTGCTCACAAAACAGCGCAGGAAAACATGTGAGGAAACCGGAATGTTCTGAAAAAAAAAAATCGAAGGCATCCACCGATCTTTACTGGGCCCGAGTGGTGGACACTGAGGCACGCACAAATTACTCTCAGAGAGAGAAGGCCGTCCAATAGGGCCGAAAAGTTCTGGAGTGACGCCCGCGAACCGAAAAACGTTGCGTTGGAAGAGGCCTCCCACTAGGTGGAGCGGTGATGTGAGTCGCACGGGACCGGTCAGTGCGGCGACACTTGGGGGAGGCCTATGTCCAGAAGTGGACGTCTTTCGGCTGAAATGATGATGATGAGAGGCCTTTTTCTTAGCAGTGGAAACGGTACTTGATTATGTTATAGAAGTGGCAATAGTCCAACAGTTAGCGTCGCACTGCGATGGAAGTCTTTAAGTATGTGACTTTGCTAGTGGTCTTAATACAAAAGACCGCACCCAATTTATGTTCTTTCTGAAACTCTAATCAACAGCAAAATCTGCTATAGGTAAATTCCAGCTTTTTCCAAAGTAGCTAGTAAAGTATCTATTATGGTTGTACAATAAAACAATTACCTAAGTACACTTATTATTATAAAACAAGCCTAGTACTTTACTCTCTAGCCTATAGTTAATCCGTAAATAGAAGTAGACTGTTGAAATTGGGTCAGAGCCTACAGAGACTCGTCCCCTGGAACTTTTGAGGTGCCCATTCGTCCCCTGAAGAATATTTATTTTTATTCATTCTTCTAATATAAGTACATGTATATGTGTATACTGCAGCTTGGTAGTCCTGGTACAGTCGCGCAGAAAAGGGTAAAACAAAAAATATAGTACTTCGGTAGATTTCATGTTTATTTCAAATAAGATTAAGTTTAATAAAATGCCTCTAGGCTCTAGGCATTAAGTCAGTCTTCAAAATAATTAATCAACTTTTGATTTCTTGTACATTTGTAAATATTTAGCATATATATGATAACTATAATATCTTTATGCAGTAAAATAAAACTGTGTAACTATTTAAATAAAATCCCAGTAATAACTGAAAATTAGATTAATTTACATCCAGTGTACAAACAAATAACTAAATATCAATACCAATATAACAAAAATAACAATTAATTGTTAGTACTTTGTACAGTCAAAGAGATCTACAAAATATTGCAATATCACAATAACTTTGTATAAAAGTAATATAAAAAGTAACGTAAAGTAGTCTTTATCAACTATGTAAAACCAACATTTTTACTAACTACAAATACACATGCAAAATCACAATGTCCTAGAAACTAACAAAATACAACTCTTTTACAAAAATTAGCCTTGATTGACCATCATATAAATCAACATTAAATATAAAATATGCAAAAAAATAGTCACAACACATATATAGTCAGTCAGAACACATACACACACACACAGTAACAGTTAACAGTAAATAATCACTTCTTATTTTTTTGTATATTTACCAACTACATACATGCAAAATCATAATAACTTAAATCTAAAAAATTATAACAGTACAAAAATACTAAAATCACAGTAATTATTGAAGACTAGATAAATCAACATATTTTTTTTTGTTTATTAACCAACTACATGCAAAATCGTAATAACTTACATCTAATAAATTATAACTAGAAGTACCTACATAAAAATTGGCTATAATCACCGTATTTTTTGTATATTTACCAACTACATGCAAAATCATAATAAGTTAAATCTAACAAACTATAACTACAATAACAAAAAATTACTAAAATCACAATAATTATTGAAGATTAAACAAATCAACATTATTTCAGTATAAAACTAATCTTATTACGAAAACAGAATTAATGTTAGAACGTTCATTATTTTTGTACATTAAAAGGGTGACAACGACTCCACATTGAGCTAAAACGAAACACTTAGAATACAAGAACATAATACCATCCACTAATATGATAAAAATATAATTACGGAAAAAAAATGCTATACATATTTAGGAGTAAATAATTTAGTTTTGACTTTTTAGTCAAAATATGACACCTAGTATTCCACCATAAAGTGAATTACCATCAATAATAATACTAATCATATTCCAGGATTCAAATGAGATAATTCGATTCAATTATGTTAAAAATATTATTATTATAATATTAACAGTATTGTTTATTTCGTTAGGCGAACTTCATTTAATAAAAGACCAAAGACACATTGAACAGTCTCGTATTCGCAGTCACTTTCAAGAACCAATATGTCACCGAGGCAGCCATAACATACAAACAAAACACCTTATCTATTTTGTAACCCGTTTTTTTAACAAGCCATTCGTGAGACGAGAGACAATATTACATCGTAAGCCTATCGTCAGGTTATATTATTATCATGACGGATTATCATTGATCATAGCTCTTTTTTCAATGATCTGTTATGATTTATTAAATTAATTGCGTTAATAAACTGTTCACAAGTGTACTATGTTAACCGTTTCTTATGTAAAATATAGCTAATTTTATCTCAGGGGACCAATAGGCACCTGAATAGGTGCCGAATCTTTAACTTATATTGTATATATATTAGAGGGGACGAATGGGTACCTTAAAAATAATATTTTTTGTTAAAATATTAATTGGTCCCCTACCAGGAGACCAATGGGCACCTATATAGGGGCCGAATCCACAACTTTTATGCTGGGGGACGAATTTTAGGGGACGAATGGGCTCTGACCCTTGAAATTTACGCAGAGTGTATATTTCTGTTACCGCAATAACAAACTAACCCAGCAAAAAAACTAAATTAAATTATTAAAGGGGGTATTACGATGGTAAGGAAACGTACTTGCGCGAGTCTGACCCGGTTTTTCAGTCAACCAAGGCAGAACTTAAAATGAGTTATAGGCTCTTTCTGTTACAGACGTCCGGTACTGCTTATACCAGCTCGACTTAATTACATTATTGATGATAATTAATTAACGTTAATAATTCTGATTTCATTTTAATATGTTGCATTTAATTGTAAAATTATTATCTAGTGATTTTTAGTCTAATTGTTAGTGATGTTAAATAATCAAAATACTTACTCTATGGCACCTTCCGCTTGTCATCTTCCGGTGCGCCAAATATTATTTTATAATTAGTTAAGGTTTTAATGATTATTGATCAATAATTTCGTTACTAGCAGTTAATTAATACTATGCAGCTTATTGAGTGATTTAATTGTACTGTTTAGGTTTTTGTAGAAATGTATAAAAGTCGTTGCGTCGGGATTTTGAACGCAGTCGTTTTGTAACCGTTAAGTGAAGAAGTTATAGTGGAAACTCTGACCAAAATAAATTCGTTTTAGTGCAACCATAATCTTATTTGGAACATCGAATCTGACCACCTTCTACATTTGTTGTTGATTAGCTGAAAATGGATGTAGAAGATAATGGTTACCTACTTACCAATTTTATTAACAGAGTGTGGTAAGTACTTGCCAATTTTAAACAAGTATCAATATCTACAAACCTAAACCTAAGGGGTGACACACGATTTAAAATCACTAAAAATAAATTAGCCATTGATTGTACTAAATACTTGCAACTTGAAACGAACGCGCCTCGATCTGTTCGCGCCAAAACAAACGTCAAAACTTCCGCCCATTTGTATCAATCACTTTGACAGCTTGGGAATAGGGTTGACAAATAATAAGCGATTGAATAGTAAACTCAATTACCTACCTACAATTCGTATTTTAATGTTTTAAAATGGGTAGGTAATAATGTAGTATTTAAACGAGCGAAAATAAATTCAAACTATATGTGTCGAATATGGACTACCTACTGAAATATAATAAATGGGCAACAAACAGTGGGCGAGTACAAATGTTAAAAAACCGTGACTTATAAATACTTTAACATATTAATTATTCAATACGATCAGTGTAATAACACAAGGAAACAAGGGTTTGACCAGGTTTGACAACCAGTAGGGCTATTACGTATTTCTTTTGACAGCTCCAAATGATAGTAACTAGGCTCAGTGTCCATCAATTAACTGTCAAAAGGTTAGTTTAGTATTATGTATGACCAGTCACGATCAAATATGACGTCATTCGTTGTCATCTTGGTTGATAGTCACCGTAACTATTTTGACCGACGCTTTCGTATCGATACTTATATTATTTCGATTATGTAAGCATAGTGGACAACAAATTGATGACAACTGAGTTTGAAGAGGCTTTCGTAAAAGACGTTACACCGTAACCGGGCTGTTAGTCACCGTAAAGCGATATCCGCTCAGTGCGATAGGTACGTATCATCATTATGACATTCTCGGTTGTCATCAAAGTTCGGTGTACAACCGAAGCTTGATAGTCACTGGATATCAGAAAGATACGTAATAGGCCTGCAGAACAGTACCTATATAATCATATATTTGTGTTGCACTACCCTCACTTTTCACACATGCAAGTCATCGAAGTGTTGTGACATGTCTAACAGCCCTCAAACTCCCCACAATCGCTCGTTAAGCTTTGATGGCTTTGTTAATTGCAAACGAGTGTTATAAATTGTCTAAAGACGTTTAGTAAGCACAGAATTAGATCTGTAATGAAACAAACTAACGCATTGACGACATCTTATTGATCGTTTCGCAAGCTTCTTAATACAAAGAATGTTAATTTGAATTCTTTTGAAAGAGATGTGTCGCACCTCGGACTGTCGTTGTGAATCAACAGATGCCAATACAACATATACAATCTGTTAAATTTCTTTAATAGATTTTCAACTTTATGTCTAAAGCATTAGGTTTTAAATTTGATAATTTCGGGTAGGTTGATGCTGGCGTCTGGTACCTTAGAATGTGAATGTGTTTAGTTGATTACCTACGGTTGGAGGAAGTGACGTTTTGGTCGTGATTAGTTAGTTCGATTTTAGATTGATTTATTTAAATGAAAACCAGTTGCTCCAATAAGGAAAGGCATACAATTAACGTACCACCAGATTTAGCAAAAAGTAACGGCAAAAAAAACATTTTTGATTGCCAAAATTAGTAAATGATCACCAAAATTAATCCCCATTTTTTAAATTAGAACCAAAAATTTATTTTTTTAATTAATGACCACCAGAAATTGAACTGTTATGCTCTTGCATCCGAGTTCGAAGTCCAAGCCCCGCTTGGCGGAGCTCCCTTCTGAATGGTTTATATAAAAAAAAACCTTCTAACCAATGATATTCTATTATACAGATATGTTGTGTGTGTGATGTTATCTTGAAGACTCGAAAACGAGCCAATTGGCCTGGTTTGCCTTTATTCTGCGTCACTGCGTGTATGTGACTGGCTCTCCACCGCGGCACACTTTTTTCGGTGGTTTTGTAGGTGTATAACATATCTGTTTATTAGAATATCATTGCTTCTAACCTAATCTATCCGTGTCGGGGTGCCCAAGTCGGCCTGTCTAGGCCTGTCTGTCCTTTTCTTAATGAATTAGAAAGAAAAAGATGCACTGAACTTAAATTTGGTTTAGTTTGTAAACAAGGGAATCGGCACCAATAACGTTATAATCAATTTTACAAATTATTCAAATTTTTATAACTGCTTTAACAAGTGATAAGACAGTCCGAGTTTTATTTATTTCCTCGCAAATATGTTATAAAACGTCGTATGAGATACGTGCGCTTTGATAATTACGCCTCTGCTTTCTTGTAGCCCTCGCCTACGGCTCGGGCTAGCAATATCGCCTCGACTGTAATTTTCAACTTACAGCACTCATATCATAATGTACCTACTATTACGTACTTAAGTTTCAGAAGCTAGATTTAGTGTCTTGTACCTATGTTTATTTTCCCTTTCGTTTTTAGGGTTCCGTACCCAAAGGGTAAAAACGGAACCCTATTACTAAGACTTCGCTGTCTGTCCGTCTGTCCGTCTGTCCGTCTGTCCGTCTGTCCGTCTGTCCGTCTGTCCGTCTGTCCGTCTGTCCGTCTGTCCGTCTGTCTGTCACCAGGCTGTATCTCATGAACCGTGACAGCTAGACAGTTGAAATTTTCACAGATGATGTATTTCTGTTGCCGCTATAACAACAAATACTAAAAACAGAATAAAATTAATATTTAAGGGGGGCTCCCATACAACAAACGTGATTTTTTTATAATAATTGGTACGGAACCCTTCGTGCACGAGTCCGACTCGCACTTGGCCGGTTTTTTATAGCCACACCCAAATGGGCGATCATTACAAAATCATTATAATAACATGAGCAACGATATTTAAAATGTACGTACTTTTGTTCAATTGCCGACTCTTTAAGAGTCCTATTACATTTTTTACGCAAATTCATGATTTTTGACGCAGTAGATATTTTAATTATTTGCTTAAGAATTACGATAGTGCCATTCTCTTTCTTGTAAGTTGTAGTTACACATTTTCATTTTTCTTTTCGTGTAATGTACTATAAATATTTCACGAACTCAGTTTGCAAGAAAAACCGTCGGCGATGGAACTTTGACGCTCAAATTTTCATTGTTAGATTCAATTCTTTTATAAGCTAAAATTACTGAAAGATAAGTTGAATGTTTTACTTGTTTATTGGAGTTCTAGAATTTCTTTAAATTCCTTGATGTTTCACTGAAAAAATCGTCAAGAAAGCGTAATTTAAACCATAAATGTCTTGATTCAGCGTCCTTTAAAATCCAAATAAACTCAATTTTATCAAATAAATTAATTAACCGACTTCAAAAAGGAGGAGGTTCTCAATTCGATTGGTATTTTTTTTTATGTATGTACACATTCGATTTACGAGATTCTTTTTTAGTTTGATGCGGAATAGTTGCCATTTGGTCCCATAAATTTTACATAGTTTGGCCCAGTAGTTTTCATTTTATGAACATTTTTAGTTCAGTCGTGTGGTATAATTTCATGTATGTTCACCGATTTCTCCTCCATTTGTGGAGCGATTTTCAAAATTATTTTTTTATTTGAAAGAGTATACTCCTGAGATGGTCGCATTTAAATTTTCTGAAGATCTGATGCCGGTCTTCGGAGATATGTAACAATGGAACTCTTCAAAACTAGACGGTAAATCGGTCGTGATTTTTGCAATCGGTTGGATGTTTATTGTTTATACAGCATCATGACGTAACATCACGCTTGTATGCTCTGAGGGATACGCAGATGTGTACAATACACGCAAATTTCGACAGTTTAGATATGTTAAGTTCCAATTATTGGGGATAAGCCAACACACACCATACACCACCACATGACCATGACATGTATTGTTAACAATTTAAATTAAATGCATAGCATATATTTGTATAGGATATTACGACTAAAAATGGAAAAATAAAAAAACTTTTTACAAAAAAAATAAAACCGACTACAAAACACAAAAAAGTGAAAAATAACTTAGCTTCAGAAGTCGGTGACAAAAAAAAAACTAAATGAATCAAACAAAGGTCACACTTCTGAAGCTAAAGTTATTTTTAACTTTAGCTTCAGAAGTCGGTGACCTGAATTTAAATTAAATGCATAGCATATATTTGTATAGGATATTACGACTAAAAATGGAAAAATAAATAAAAAAACTTTTTACAAAAAAAATAAAACCGACTACAAAACACAAAAAAGTGAAAAATAACTTAGCTTCAGAAGTCGGTGACAAAAAAAAAACTAAATGAATCAAACAAAGGTCACACTTCTGAAGCTAAAGTTATTTTTAACTTTAGCTTCAGAAGTCGGTGACCTTTGTTTGATTCATTTAGTTTTTTTTTTTGTCACCGACTTCTGAAGCTAAGTTATTTTTCACTTTTTTGTGTTTTGTGTTATATGATATAAAACTTCGATCTACAATGAATACGATTCATTCGTTTTCATTTGTCAATATAATAAGACAAAATTACAATAAATAAAATTGAAGTACTATAATTCTGTGTCAATTCAGCTTGCTCCTCAGTCTCATGTCAGTCTCGTCTCTAATTTTCATCAATACCTAACAGTCGACAATCGTCCGGAGATCGCTATTATTATCGACTCGTGAACGTCGATCGAAATATTTTGATCCAGGAAGTAAAAATCAAAAATTTGCAAAAAAATGTAATAAGACTCGTAAAGAATTGAATTCAAGAACCCTCACAGCTGGCGCACAATCCATTTGCGACAACTGTTTGAAAGGTGCACGCCATCTATTATCGAATAGCACTTGTTGAATTTTGGAAATGTATAAATACATGAAACGTGCAGCGCCATCTAGCGTCGAGTAGCAATTTTCAATGTCACATGGAATGAACCATAGACAACGTCATAAATCATTCAACTCACTTCAAGTATTACCCGGCTTATTTAGACAGTTCGATTCTAATTAGGATAAACCTCTGCAAATACGGTTTTGTATTTGAGTTGGTTCATAGCACTTTCAGGGTCACGTTCAGAACATTGAAAATGTAACAAGTTCTACACTCAAATGAAGTTCTTCGGTTCTTCGTTCTTTGATTATCTTTTAGATAGCGCAACCATAATTTTGCCACAGATTTAGTACACCCTACAGCTATTTTTGTACAAATCAATTATTTTATTAATATTAAAAATATATAAAATTATAGTCTATAATTATAGTCCAAAGAGAGCAACCTCTTAATAGGTAATACGAGCCGCCACAGATTTATGAAATAATTTCACCATTGAATCATCTCCATATTTTTACATCAAAATTGTGATTTTCAAACGCACTTTTGCAGCGGCAAGAAAAAAGAACAAAAATAAACACGTCCACAGAGTACTATAATATAAAAAAAAAGGAAAACACGTCAGCTGTCAAAATTTGTTGTGTCATGTCGCCGTAATATTTTTGTAGAAAACCAAACACTGTGAATTTGTCCTAAATAAGAATAATTAACACTCATAGTTTATAACTGAGCTAGAAAACTACCGCGTCGGTCTCACTACGATGCATTGGTACGGCGGCAGTATCGCGGAAGCGGTAAATTTATCGAAGCAAAAAAATGCAATTTTCGTCGTCTTCGTTGAAGGTAATTCTTTTTTTACTTTCGTTTTCCGGTTTGAAGCCTTTTGTTTAAGGTTGATAAGGAAAATGCAGTATTCGAAACGTTTTTGTTTGTTAAAATGTAGGTCAAATCCTATGTCAAGTGTGAGGTTAATTGCAAACATTTTGACGTCATTGAAAATATTTTCGTAATATATTTTGTACTAGTTTTTGCCCGCCGGCTTCCCTCGCGTTATAGTCTTGAATTATTCCACGAAAACGTTTAAAATGCAGCCTATGACACTCAGGGATGATGTGGCTACCCATTAGTGAAAGAATTTTCGAAATTGGATCAGTAGTTCCGTAGATTTACCCCTTAATCCAAACTAATATCTTTACATTGTCTTAGTAATATATGCTAATCAATACAGAAATAAATAAAGGAAATTGATACAATATAGCATAGCTGTTGTGTGTGTGTGAAAGCTTTGGAAAAACAATTGATGAAGTTAACAAGACCGACAAAAGGTGAATCACCTTTCGTGTACTTACTGTGCAAAGCTGTTGAAAATCATGATAATTAAGTAATACTATATGTTGTGTGTACATGATTTTACTAAATACATACTGTAATCAGGGTGATTAGATCAGTGAGTGTTCTTTCCACATCAAAATTACAACTGTCCTTGGACTAAGGTGGCTATTAAACTCTTTTTGGTTCCTTGATGGGCTGCCAAATTACTGTCAACCCACCAAGGAGATCCTCAAGAAAATTTTCTTATTTCCTACCTTTTAGAGCGTGAATAGTCGGGTTTTCTATACTAATACTGGAAAGATTTGTATTTTTGTATATAACAATAAACTTAAAAACTACTGTACCGATATTTTTATATGGACCGAAAAATTCTTTCAACAATGGATAGCTACATAATCAGCGAGTAACATAGGCCATATTTTATTCCTGTACTCCCACGGGAACAGAAACTACGTGGGTGAAACCACGTGACATCCGTTAGTATTCAATAAATATAGTCATAAAGTTGTAGTTATATTATAATTATTGTATACAACAACAACAGCCCATAACGTCCACTGTTGCACATAAGCCTCTCCCATGATGGGAGGAAATTGCCGTAATCTCCACCCTTGGCAGGTGGATTGGAGATTGCAGTGATGAAAGACTAACAGAAAACGCTGCTGCCCATTCTCTGGTCTACGGAGGCGCAAGGTGTTCTGCCTCAGACATTAGTCGCCTTATACGACACCTGTTACTGTAATGGGTTGGTTCTATTCTACTCTCTCTCTTATTTACACTAATTAAAATTATTGTATATTAACACTTGAATGGAGCTTCGTTAATTT
The DNA here is from genome assembly GCA_905147715.2 of Xestia xanthographa. Lineage (NCBI taxonomy): Eukaryota > Metazoa > Arthropoda > Insecta > Lepidoptera > Noctuidae > Xestia > Xestia xanthographa. The sequence continues at coordinate 16,425,626 of LR990670.1, forward strand.
TTAGATTCTTTGGGTCCAGTTTCGCTGGTCTTCTTTATTGATGCTTGTGTTTTTTTACCCAGACCTTTCCATTTGGGCTGGGAAATTCCGATCTGAGGCATGGCCATTTGGCGGTCTGGTCATCAATGAAATTATGGAGGCTCTTTTCGCAGCCTGCAGCAAAGTCGTAATTTTTGCCTGCTGTACTAGATAATTAATAAAATCATTTAACACTAAATGGCAACACCAAGTGTTCAATTTCATTCATTCATTCACTCTGTATGTTTATGTACAAACAACAAATTAATGATGAGCAAAAGCATTCAAGCAATTAAGTAGAGAAAAAAAAGGCAACTCTTGATCTGTGTGGTTACAATACACTTTACAACCAACTTGACAAGAAATACGTGATTACCGTATTCGCGTTGGTGGCCTCTCAACCTGTATAATTTATTAATTAGGTAAAAGAAAGAAAAAGTTTTTTTTTTTTTTAGGTACAACTTGCATGAAAAATATACATTTACCATATAAGTACAAACAACGAAGTGAAGTTAACAACACAAATAAACTGTCATCCACCTGTTAGTGACTCAACTTGTAAGTCATACGGTACATTGCCAACTGTACACTCTAGGGCAGAAATATGTGTGCACTTTTAGAGAAGGGACAAAAAAAAAAGGAATGAAATACTGATTTTTTTAGATGAAGTTTAAGGACATGGTGTTAATTAAAAACATGCATTTTGTAGTCTATTTCATTCTTATTAAAGATGTTTTGGTTTGGTTACTATAACTTGAATAGTTTATCAAATATGACACTTTAAACTATACCCTTATTTTTTCACATTATCTTCAAAAACTCGAAAACAAAAGAAAATCGAGGACTGACATTAGGCGTACAGGGTACTTAGGGGGATCAGTGGCTTAGGCCCCCAGTGGTCGAGGCACCCGTGGCCGACGCTCCCGATTCGATAAATTTAATGCAAAGCAATTCTTGATCAAATGTACTGTCAGGCACAAAAATCATCATCATCTGCCTAGCCTTTTCCCAATGGCCTGCCAGTAAATAAAATTAAAATTAAAAAAGCATATTATTTCTTGCCAGTTAAATTAAGTAGGTACTTAAATAAATTAAAATTATAAAAGATTACATTGTTAGATTTCATTATAACATTATATTATTAGATTTTATTGTTACATTATATTAATAGATTATAGATTAATTCGACTTAAAAAAAAATTAAGTTACTTAATAAAAATATTTTTTTTTTAAATTTATAATTAAATTAAATACAAAAGCCACCTAAAAGGATGACCAAATCCCTCGCCGGGGGCCACGCTTGTTTGCTTAGCCAGCTAGACCCTTTTGATACCCATTTACAGATTTTCGAAAAATTAAATTACTGTTCCTTTGCTGGACATAGGCCTCCCCAAGTGTGTTTCTAATACTGATCAAAAACTTTTATGGGACCAACCCAGATTGGGTTGGAGTACGAAAAAAGACAGAAATTATAAAACAAAATGGATTAAAATAAAATATAAAAATGTTTAAAAATTAAAACAAAATGTGTGAAAAAAGTTTTTTTATAGGGTAACTCCATATATAAAAAAAACTTTTCCCATGCATTTTGTTTGAATTTGAAGGAACTTTTTTGAATTTTAGAAAGTGTCTTTTAAAATTGTCCACATGTTTTTGCCATAGAGTGTACAATTCTGGCATTATGCCACATTGCAGCATCATTGTACGAGAATTGGCAATTGGCACCTCTGACCGTGACAAAAAATGTTTTTATTGGTTAAAGTTGCAGTTAAACATGTTATTTGGGATATTATTAACTTTGTTTGTTTTTTTAAATTAATACTGGAATTTTTGGTAAAAAATTGTACTGAACGAAAATAAATGCTATAAATAAAAGTAGTCAATAAGTACATACCAACTGACTTTTAATTCTTAACGTATTGACAAAAGCCAGGCTTCGTATGAAATCGTTTAAGGGGACTACAGGAGCTAAACGCGAGTTTTTAACCGACTTCCAAAAAGGAGGAGGTTCTCAATTCGATCGGTTTTTTTTTTTTTTTTAATTTTTTTTTTATGTATGTACACCGATTACGCTGAGATTTATGATCTGATTTACGTGATTCTTTTTTAGTTTGATGCGGAATAGTTGCCATTTGGTCCCATAAAATTTTTACATAGTTTGGCCCAGTAGTTTTCATTTTATGAATATTTTTACTTCAGTCGTGTCATCGTGTGGTATAATTTCATGTATGTTCACCGATTTCTCCTCCATTTGTGGAGTGATTTTTTAAAATTATTTTTTTATTTGAAAGAGTATACTCTTGAGATGATTGCATTTAAATTTGGTGAAGATCTGATGCTGGTCTTCGGAGATATACAATGGAACTCTTCAAAACTAGACGGTAAATCGGTCGTGACTTTTGCAATCGCTTGGATGTTTATTGTTTATACAACATCATGACGTAACATCACGCCTGTATGCTCTGAGGGGTACGCAGATGTGTACAATACACGTAAAATTCGACAGTTTAGATATGTTAAGTTCCATTTATTGGGGATAAGCATATTACCATGACATGTATTGTTAACAATGTAAAATAAATGCACAGCATATATTTGTATAGACTATTACGACTAAAAATGGAAAAATAAAAAAACTTTTTGCAAAAAAAATAAAACCGACTTCAAAACACAAAAAATTGAAAAATAACTTTAGCTTCAGAAGTCGGTGACAAAAAAAAACTAAAGAATCAAAAAAGTTCACCGACTTCTGAAGCTAAAGTTATTTTTCAATTTTTTGTGTTTTGAAGTCGGTTTTATTTTATAATGCAAAAAAGCATATGATTCACTGCAATAAACAAAACCAGAAATATATAATTATGATATTCTTCAGGATATATGCTAGCACGATAGTGTTTTGAAAACATAATACAACTAATTTTACTAGATAAAAAAAATCACAAAACCGAAATCTCTAAAAATTTCTTTTAACGAGTAAAAACCATACTAAATAAGTGTTTTATTTTTTTAGTCCAATCAATTAAATTAAATTTTTGATTTTTGTTAATCGCAAAAAACACTCATTTCGCACTAGTCGGCCCACAGTGAGTGACGTAACAACCGCTTTGTAGTGCAAGCTGATTAGAACTTTATTCTAACAGTATTTCAAACAAAGTTTGAACCACCACAAATAGAGTTGCTAATTTCAGGATTAGAAGGGCCTTAATCGTTGAAATCCATCCAGCCGTTTGGAACATGCGAGCTAATATAGAAATTTACAAACATACAAGATACGCGCGAAAAACAAAAAAAAGAAGATTACGTTTGTTATTGAATTTTCTACATTGGTAGGTAACTAGGTATAGTCATAGCAGTTGGCATAGCATGTTGTTTTATATTTAATCTTGATTTGACTTAATATATGCATGACACATCACTTTGAAGGACATGCAAAGTTATTTTAAAACCGTGGGTGGTAATGACGACATGCCGTACTTAACTAAGGGTGAGGTCAAACGAACGTTACACACAACAACATTAGATTTTTGGAAAATCAATATTCCTAACCAGGAAAAAAACCCTTTGATTTAGAAAAACCGGCCAAGTGCGAGTCGGACTCGCGCACGAAGGGTTCCGTACCAATTATTATAAAAAAATCACGTTTGTTGTATAGGAGCCCCCCTTAAATATTAATTTTATTCTGTTTTTAGTATTTGTTGTTATAGCAGCAACAGACATACATCATCTGTGAACATTTCAACTGTCTAGCTGTCACGGTTCATGAGATACAGCCTGGGGTAAAGGTTTAGAAATTCGTAACCTTAATAGGGGGTTGGGAGGGGGTGGGGGGGGGGGTGCGAGGGGGCGGGGGTATGCACCCCCCACCACTTCCGCCTGCCGGAAAAGCATAGTTTTTTTTTTATTAATTAAAATCTCATTTTGAGGTTAGGGTTTTATCATTTTTTTGTTAAAATAAACCTGATTTATGAGGGGACAGAGTGCGGGAGGGTAGTAAACTCCCTCCCCTATGCCACTCATCTCGATGGAAGCCCAGTAGACGGAGCCCCGCTTCGCGGGGCTCCTACTTCTGGGTGGTTTACAAAAAAATAACCACGAAGGGGATGGCGGGGTCTAAAGACCCCGCCATCCCCTTCTAACCTAACCTGTCCGAGTCGGGGTGCCCCAAGTCCCGAGCTCGCTCCGCTCGCTCTATTAATATTGATTTATTGGTAAGGGAAGACATAAAATGCATGCGTTTCGTTTCACGCGTTAAAATATACATCCTACTTGAAAAACTTTAAAAACATGGCGATAATATAGAAATTACGTTCCGTTTCACACATTATTAATAATATTTTACGTAATTTTGAAAATTGTTTTAAAATATCTAGACGCAACTCCGGCAGCCAAAATTACTTTGGAGGGTTAGGGACGAGGTCCCTTGAGCCCCCTAAAGCTCCAGTATCCTCAAATTCAGGTTACGAATTTCTAAACCCAACCCCAGCCTGGTGACAGACAGACGGACAGACAGCGAAGTCTTAGTAATAGGGTTCCGTTTTTACCCTTTGGGTACGGAACCCTAAAAAAAAACACTATATTATTCATCATTGCTAAGACATACCCCAGAGGGCTAATTGTGTGCTTTGTTTAAGTGTGTTTGAACATTTAATTCTCAAAATAAAATAAACAAAAAACTTTTTGCAAAAAAAATAAAACCGACTTCAAAACACAAAAAAAATGAAAAATAACTTTAGCTTCAGAAGTCGGTGAGCTTTTTTGATTCATTTAATTTTTTTTTGTCACCGACTTCTGAAGCTAAAGTTATTTTTCATTTTTTTTGTGTTTTGAAGTCGGTTTTATTTTTTTTGCAAAAAGTTTTTTTATTTTTCCATTTTTAGTCGTAATATCCTATACAAATATATGCTATGCATTTATTTTACATTGTTAACAATACATGTCATGGTAATAGGCTTATCCCCAATAAATGGAACTTAACATATCTAAACTGTTTAAATTTGCGTGTATTGTACACATCTGCGTACCCCTCAGAGCATACAGGCGTGATGTTACGTCATTATGTTGTATAAACGATAAACATCCAAGCGATTGCAAAAATCACGACCGATTTACCGTCTAGTTTTGAAGAGTTCCACTATGTATCTCCGAAGACCAGCATCAGATCTTCACCAAATTTAAATGCGACCATCTCAAGAGTATATTCTTTGAAATAAAAAAATAATTTTGAAAATTACTCCACAAATGGAGAAGAAATCGGTGAACATACATGAAATTATACCACACGACTAAAATAAAAATATTCATAATATGAAAACTACTGGGCCAAACTATGTAAAATTTTTATGGGACCAAATGGCAACTATTCCGCATCAAACTAAAAAAGAATCACGTAAATCGGATCATAAATCTCAGCGTAATCGGTGTACATACATAAAAAAAAAAAAAAAAATACCCATCGAATTGAGAACCTCCTCCTTTTTGGAAGTCGGTTAATAAATTTGATAGTGTTGCTAATAGGGATCAAATTCTGGGAAGTCATTTCTGTCTGTTAGTCTTTTATAAATATATTTATAAAAGACGTGGCGAATACCGTATTCGCCACGTGCGTCCAGCGCGCGTTGCAAGATGTTACATGACTTGTCTTCGTTCGTCTTCATTTCCTTCACCATTTAGAGAGCAGTGGTGATGAAACTCAGATGAAATTGTTTCTATACTTTGGGGCACCCTGACTCGGACAGGTTAAGTTCGAAGGGGATGCCGGTATCTAGAGAGCGAGTGAACTAAGACCCCCGCCACCCCCCTTCGTGTTAGGTTACTATAAAGGTATAGGCTTGTGTATTGAAAAAATCTAATTAGTCCGTCAGTTAGATTATCAAAAAATATTTGACCCGTATTTTTTCTTTTGTTACGTAAACCAAAATTGACGAAGATACGACGCTTTTAAAAAACTCTATACGTCACTCCGTGGTATAATTTTTAGTGCGTTCTGACGTCACGAACCCCCACTCCCGAGTTTTGATACGTTTTATCTTTGTCAATATTCATTGATTTACAAAAACAAAAAAACGTGTCCACTATTTTCCAATACTCTGACGGAGTAAATAGATTTGCAATTTAATGATGGTGGAAACTAGCCTATTATACGGTCTATTTTGTAACGTGTTAATTTCCTTGTGTTGCAGGTGACAACGACCTGTCAGAGGAAATGGCGGCGACAATCGACGACAGTGCAGTGCTATCCCGGCTGTCTGATGAGGCCAACTTCCTCGCCATCAAGCTGAAAAGTGGCTCCGCTAGCTATTTACATTTCGCGCAAATTTGTATCCTTTATAACAAACTAGCGACTCGCCCCGGCTTCGCACGCTTCTATAAAGGGTGTAAAACACCTCTTAACGAAGCCGAAAGGCACTTGTTCTCCTTGTCATTGCGATCATTGTTTTGTTCTACACCATACCTGGGAACCTTCTAGTTACGGAGATATTGGGGGTCAAAGTTCCAACTTTTTGACAAGTTTTTTGATTAAATACAAGTTTTTAATGTAATTTTTTTACTTTAAACACCTCCACGACCCCCGCGCTATTCAATCAATCCATCAGCACAATGTTTTGAGTGCCTTACATTGAGTTCTATCACAAAACATGATTTTTCACCCAAAAAAAAAAGTCGTTTCCTAGCAATAATTTTTGCGTAAAGTTACTTAGTTCGATGTATAGAATGCTTCGTCATGAGGTCTTTTACACCTTGTATAAACATACAGGGTGTAAACAATCAGTAAATCATCATCATCATCAGCCTATTAATGTTCCCACTGCTGGGACACAGGCCTCCTCTCTATGAGAGGGAATGGGCTATAATCCCCCACGCGGGCCCAGTGCGGGTTGGTAGATGTCGCATGTCTTCGAATTTTTGTTTCTAGGACATGCCGGTTTCCTCACGATGTTTTCCTTCACCGTTTTGAGAGCAGTGGTGATGAAATAAATTACACAAAGTAATGCGCCTGTCTGCGTTCGAACCCACGACTTACTGTTCGTAAGTCGGAGCCGCCACCACTGGGCCACCGCTGCTCCATGAGCTAAATGCTTGTAATTTATTGTCAAAATGAATTAAATTAAAGAATTAAACGTTTATTTAATATTTTTTATCTCCCAAAGTTAATATTATTCAAAATGTTGACCACTTCTCTGACATAAAAACTCTTTGCTAAGATTTAATAAAGTACCGTTCGTTTTAGACCTTTTAGACGGAGCTTGATAAACCGTGTGTTTTATATTACATTACTGCACAAGTACGTAATGAGATACAATACGATATTGAAATGGGTGAAATAAGAGACCCTTTACGAGCAAATGTGTTATAAACGAAATTTAAAAGCACTTGATTCTGGTCATCTACTCATTTCCTTGACTCCAACAAAACAGACCAATTTGTGCCAGTTCCCTCGCTGTTCTTCATAGGCAGGAACGGCACGCCACTCGAGGTGGTATGCGCGGGCGTGCAGCCAAGCAACCTGGCAACCAGGATAGACAGGATTCTTGAGGAGCATTGTGAGTATATCATTATGTTACTAGCTAGTCCCCCAGATCGAATTTTCACAGTGATGGCTAATTTCAGCGGTGACCATCTGGATCTGTAGGCCTATTACGTATCTTTCTAATATCCAGTGACTATCAAGCTTCGGTTGTACACCGAACTTTGATGACAACCGAGAATGTCACACTGAGTGGATATCACTTTAAGGTGACTAACAGCCCGGGTACGGTGTTACGTCTTTCACGAAAGTCATTTTAAACTCAGTGTTGTCATCAATTTGTTGTCCACCAAGTAAGCAATGTAAGCACATAATCGAAATATTATAAGTATCGATACGAAAGCCTCTGTCAAAATGAGTTACGGTGACTATCAGCCACGATGACAACCAATGACGTTATATTTGATCGCGACTGGTCAAACATAATAAATACACTAACCTTTTGACAGTTAATTGATGGACACTGAGCCCAGTTACTATCATTTTGAGCTGTCAACAGAGATATGTAATAGCCCTACTGGGAAGCCATATCGACCCAGGATGTACTTCAAAGAGGTTTAAATTTAATGGACGGCCTAACTTCCGGCAATTTTTTAAAATAAATGCTTTGAGTTTGAGTTTATCAGCCAGCAAGCAAGTCAGGTTAGAGTGTTTATTACTACCCTAGTTGTTAAAAACTGCATATTGTTTTGTTGTAAAAATGTAAACGCATGGCTCGATTTTTTTGACTACCAGTGTATTACGAATATCTTCAAATGCTTGAACTGAATAGGCTAGATTCCACCATCAATCAATTGCAAATCTATCAGTAAGAGCATTAGAAAATAATAGACACGTATTTTTTGTTTTGTAAATCAATTAATATTGACAAAGATAGAACGCATCAAAACTCGGAAGTGGGGGCCGTGACGTCAGAACGCACTAAAAATTATACCATGGCGTGACGTATTGACAATTTTAAAAGCGTCGTATCTTCGTCAATTTTGGTTTACGTAACAAAAGACAAAATACATGTCAAATATTTTTCGATAATCTAACATCAGCCTATTAATGTTCCCACTGCTGGGACACAGGTCTCCTTTCTATGTGAGGGAACGGGCGGCACACGGGCCCAGTGCGGGTTGGTAGATGTCACATATCTTCGAATTTTTTGGTTCTAAGACATGCTTGCATGTTTCCTCACGATGTTTTCCTTCACCGTTTTGAGAGCAGTGGTGATGAAATGAATTACACAAAGTAATGCGCCTGCCTGGGTTCGAACCCACGATTTACTGTGCGTAAGTCGGAGCCGTCACCTCTGGGCCACCGCTGCTCTTTTTTCAGTCCACAAGCCTATTGGGATTCAGGACGCCCTAAGCAACGAAAAAGCTCTTCTATATATTGACTTTTGAAAAAAATATGTATTATCTTTCAGTCAAAGACAAGCAGCCATCTATCTCATCAGCCCCCACGGTGCAAGCATCCACCTCATCCACCATCCTCCCGCCACCGATCCATCCAGCGGTCCACCCATCTGCCCTCAACCAGAATGCCCAGCAGACTGTCAGCTTCGTTCAGACTGAGGCAGCTGCTATGCGGCAGCAAATGGCACCGCCAGCGCCCGTGGAGCCAGACTCAGGTAATACATACAAAACACACACATACAACTTAAATATGATACATATTTGTGTAAAATTAACACATTTATATTCATTTTCATTTTTTTTCATTCATTTTTTTTTTTTTTTTTTTGTATTTTTTTATTTAACTAGCTGTGCTGTGCGATGCAATGCACCTTTCCAATGCACTTTTCCTTGTACTTTTTACTAGTCTACCCTACTTACCCCTACCAACATAACCTACCTACCCTACCTATCCTACCTGTCTTCCTGTCCTACCTACCTACTTAACCTACCCTACCTATCTACCTACCCTACCTATCTACCTACCCTACCAATCTACCTACCCTACCTATCCTACCTAGTTACCCTACCCTACCTACCTAACTACCCTACCTATCTACCAGTCCTACGTACCTACTTAACCTACCCTACCTACTCTACCTATCTTCCTATCCTACCTACCTACTTACCCTACCCTACCTACCTACCCTACATACCTACCTACCCTATCTACCTACCTACCTACCCTACCTATCTACCTGTCCTACCTACCTAATTAACCTATCCTACCTATCTACCTATCCTACCTACCTTCTTACCCTACCCTACATACCTATCTACCCAACCTATATACCTACCCTACCTACCTAGTTACCCTACCCTACCTACCTACCTAACCTACCTATCTACCTATCCTACCTACCTACTTACTCTACCCTACCTACCTACCTATCTACCCTACATACCTACCTACCCTACCTACCTACCTACCCTACCTACCTACCTACCCTTCCTACCTACCTACCCTACATACCTACTTACCTACTCGTTTGATTGAATGTAGCTTATGTAGCTAATGTTTGCTAGCCCAGTTAGTAGATTTGGTCGCCAAAAAAAGTTAGAAATCCCTGATGGAAAATCCCAATAACACTTTGCCCGACCCGGGAATCGAACTCAGAACCTCATACTGACGAGCCAGACAAAACTAAACATCACTATTCTCCCCCAGCCTCCGGTCCCCCACTACCAAAGATGCCTAAGAAGGACTCTGCAGAAACCAAGACCCTGACTCCGGACGACATGATCTGTGATGGTGACGTGTGCGTCCGCCGGCCTTCTAAGGCGGACGAGCCTGGGCCCAGCCAGGCCCCCACTCCTAACGTACCTGATACTCCGGCTAATCCTGAGGTGGGTGCTTGTATTTGTAGATCTTTCACAGTCGTTACAGGTCAGTGCGAGGCCCAAAGCCTTCCACACATTGGGGGCAGCCTAAAGGTCTTAACCCACATAAACGACTTCACTCCCACCCGCCAAAAAAATATAATTCAAATCAGGGATGTTACGGAGGTGGTTTTATCGGAACCGGAATCGGAGTCGGGAGTTTTTAAATTTGGTTTGTCGGAGTCGGAACCGGAACCGGAAAAATGTTATAAGGGCAGGGCATAATAGTTATTTATGCAACTGTTGTATAATGAGGGGTATTAAAACACGAATGTGGGTTTATCACACGAGGCGAAGCCAAGTGTGATAATAGTATCACATGAGTGTTTTAATACCTAATTATGTACAGTTGCATACAAGACTTTATCTACATCCATGATATGAATCCTCCATAAAAGGTTCTGAAACCATAGGGTGTTGCAGTGTTCTAAGAAGTCTATGTAAATTCATGGAAAGTTTAATTGCTTGTATTTAATACAAACAAACCGTGTATAGGTAGTAATATAATTATTTACATTTTGGATTGTTCAATTATCAAAATTCACAAAGCTTGTGTCACTCATTTTTGTAAACAACAAAGTACGTAATACAATACTAATATCCAAATGTCGAACAAAAATGGCGGGATACGACGTGAATTCGAATTAACCTATAAGTTTTTTTTTTAATTACGGCGCTGTGGTAGTGAATCGCACGTGCTAGACGTTCGATTCACTACCACATTCGATGTTCTTTTTTTAAAACGAGTTGCATAATGAAATTCAGTACAACATTATAACACCCGTTTGGGTGTTATAATGGTTATTATGACACTGGCTGTTTTAATGTTGGCCATAAGCTAACTGTTTCAGATACCTTTGTAGAGGATTTATAGCATGGGTGTAGATAAAATAAAATAGTGAATTATGAATCTATGACAGAACGCGTGCTGTGTTACCCGGCCGACATGCATAAACCTGTTCGTACACGTTGACTACAGGCGCCGCCCGCCGCTATCTGCTATGCTTCGACCTCCGATTTAAAAGTATCAGAACCGGAGGTGTAAAATCAATCGGAAGTTCCGACGTATCGGAGTCGGAGTCGAAGCTTCGTAACATCCCTAATTCAAATATGGGCATTATGTATTACCCTTTAGATATACTCTACATTGGCAACCCAACAATCTGACGGCGGTAGCCTCGCTGATAGGGAGCTGTCTGCTAATTTATGTTAGCAATTTGCGTTTAAGTGGGCTAAGACCTTAAGAATAATTTTCGAACGGCTGCAACGATCAGAAAACGCTCGCCTAGCGAAAAGAAATTCTTACCTCAGAGGTGACGTGCGTCCTGTCCTTGTTTTGTTGATGTCACAGCGGTCATAGCATAAAACTCGCACTTCGTCCGTAAAAAATGTGGTAGCTCGGCTAATTTGCATGATATCAATATAATTTGAAGTCCATGTTACTCGGTAAAGATGTAGCTTTCTAATGGTAAAAGAATTTTTAAAATCGGTTGAGCAGTTCTTGGGTTAAATCGTAACAAACAAACAAAAAATCAAATCTTTCCTCTTTATAATATTAAGTTTAGATAATTTAAGAGATGTTTGTCGTTTGTAGAAGATAAGTTGTACAGAAACTTTTTACTTTTTTTTCGGACAGGCCGCATGAGTGGTTGTTTGACACTCATCTATTTTCTTTTTCAACTCTTCCATAATCGCTGGATAGATGGCGCTGAACTTGGTAAGTTACTGCAAGGAACGGAACGTCACATCATTTCACTTGGATGTAATGGTTCTATTCGGAAGCTTAGGCAAACGAAAGTGTCAGTCAACGAGCGTACGTGACGTGACGCAAGTTTTTTTTTCCAAGCGTTTTGGCTTTGGCACCTAGTAACGTAGTCAGTTCAACGCCATCTACAGAGTTCTTGGAAACTAAGTTTTTTTTTAATACTCGAAAACGAAACCTCTCATTTCGATTGTGACAGCGGCTAGTCAGATCGTTGCAGCCGAAAAAGGAGGTTGTAATTAAACAGTCAGTGGCCCGAAGGTCTGACAACCAGTTTTACTAAGGGGTGTCGTATTACCCAGTACTAACTGGGGTGTGGAGGTCAGACAGGCACTCGCTCGACGGTACTTTGTTAAAATTTAGCATGATGCACGTTTAATTTAGAAGGAATTTGAATAAACGCTTTTTTCTTGTTTTATATATATATATATACATATATAAAGGGGAATATACATATCTATTGATGTATAAAAAACTAAGGATGAGATTCTTTTAATTTATGGCATTTGGGAGTATGTCAATCAATTTAAATTTTAAACCAACCGCTTTTGGAACAATGTGAAAAATCAAGACACACTTTAAAATGCAATGTGTTAAATTAAAAATCAACTGTTCCATACATTTGACTGTTTCAATTTAGTTTGAAAAAGCTGGGTTTTTTATACATTAATGGCTCTCAAAGCAACCTTATTTTTAGGACCTTTTTGTCTTAATTTGCCTACAACAACATTACAGGATATACTCCTCCACGCTACAGAGAGTGGAGGAAGTGTAGAAGAGAAAATGGAAAGAGCTAAGGAATTGATCGAAGCTAGGAGAAGAGAGAAGGCGGACAAGGACAAAGAGGTAGGGGCTCTTATCAGTAGAGTTTTAAGGTGGAGGGGGGGGCGACGGCGCGGAAGACCTCGTAGAAGATAGTTTGGGGGTATGAAGAACAGGGTGTAGAGCTCTTCATCTCAGACCAGACAGGTGTTGTGTCTGGTGGAGTACTGCCTAGAGGTGGGCAAAGTGTATCATTTTTGAGATTGGAACATTTGGATCATCGGCTCAAAAGATATAAATTATCAACGTAAAACGATACCTTGTGTTAGTAGTGCAAACAGTTTATGCATACGGTCAACAAGTTCCCGGGTACTATGCGCTTTGATTTAGTTTATCTTACAGGCATAGGCAAAGAAAATGTAAAATGTGAATCGCAAATATTGAGCCGTGTTAAAATTCAAAACATCACAGTGTCCCTTTTGTTTCATGTTGTGCCTGATAACTCAATTACAGAACCGGTAATTATAGGTAGGGACCTACTGGATAGCGGTATTCATGTACGTATAGATAGTGACAAAATTACATTCTTTTTGCGCAAAGAAGTTAACATTACTGAAAAGCCTCATGATTTCGATTTCAATAGTATCGACACTGATCTACACGGTGAAGATAAACTCGCATTAATTCAGATGTTGCAAAAGTATAGTGAATTCTTTATTTATGGTATACCGACGCGTCGCGTTAAAACGGGTGTTTTACGTTTAGACCCTATTGATCCAAGTAAAACAGTACAAAGGCGCCCATATAGGTTATCCCCAACAGAGAAAGAAATAGTCCAGTAGTGGTCCAGTAGTGGTAGGTATATAAAACGACCGTATAGTATTTCATACTTAAGCACCTTAGTGGTCATTTTTACGTGCATGGATAACGATAAAAGAAAATCTGTGAGAGTATGAGTGATACACATCTCATTTGGTATCTCTTTCTGACTTGTATAGATTGTAATTTTGTCGCCCGCTTACTCGAATCTGTGAGTCTTTATAATAATTAAGTAACTCGGTGTGTCTCAGTCTCCCTTTCTCGTCCGCTCACTGCTCAGTCGTCTCGTGAGCGACGCGTCGCGCGCGGAATGAGAAAGAGCAAAGTAATGTTTCAGATCCAAAAGATACGTTTGAAACGTTGTTACTGAACCAATCTTTTGCATCACTTCAAAGATACGGATCAGTGAGTCGGTTCCGTAAAGAGTTACACACGCCTAGTACTGCCCAACAGTTGTTGTTGGTCGTTCTACATAGTCTTAAGTTGCGGATAACTTTACTTGCGCGATGTAGGACTTTGACGTGTTTCGCTTGTTAGTTTATCATTCAAGTCATAGATGGCGCTGTTGTACTTTTTGTTCAATGTAGCTGTAGTACTTATTGTAGTGCCGCTACAATAGCACGTCGAGCTGGGGCCCAATTCTGTAACTTTGTGTTAAACAACACGCCATTGACACTCTATCGACACACTACAGACATTATGTTGCCACTATTGCAAATTTGGTATTCTGCAAAAACTTCAATGGCGTTTCAGTGGTGTCTCAGTAGTGTGTCTATATTGTGGCGGTACAATATTTTTCAATGTTTTTGTTGTTCGATGGTTTCACAATGGCGGTTCGATGGCCAAAACACTTTTCAAACACGATAGACACCACTTTCAAATACACATATTTACAGACTACCGTAACTTTGGCCATCATGATGTCATTGACACATTATAGTGGATATTACAATAGTCTTCTATGGCGTTTCAATGGCACTACAGTAGTAAGTCAATTACCATAGATAATTTGTAGAATACCAAATGTCAATGATTAGCCTATTGAGACACTACTTACACACTACCGACACACTATTGACAAGTTGGTAATTTTACAGAATTGGGCCCCTGGGGGCCTAATACGGCCGCTTAAACAGATCCATAATGGCATAATGATATGAATTACGTTCAAAATCTTAAAGTGGTCACAGACGCAGTTAATATTATGAAGGCGCATGAAGACAGTATCAAAAAATTGCATATCTATTTAGTCCGTCAGCTAGAGTATTGGAAAATAATGGACACGTATTTTTTGTTTTTGTAAATTAATGCATATTGACAAAGATAAAACGCTTAAAAACTCGGGAGTGGGGGGGGGGCTCGTGACGTCAGAATGCACTAAAACATATATCACGGCGTGACGAATTGAGAATTTAAAAAGCGTCGTATCTTCGTCAATTTTGGTTTTTTACATAACAAAAAGAAAAATACAGGTCTAATATTTTTTGATAATCTAACTGACGGACTTATTAAATTTTTTCAGTCGACTATTGTCTTTTTGTGGGACAGGTATGATGCATGTTTGTTTTCATTTTAGTTTAGTAGAAATAAAAATACTTTTAAGGACCCTAAGGTCTGAATTCCTCCTGCGCTAATGTCTATATAGCACCATACTGCGACGCTGACTTCAGCGGCGCGTACTTTGCTACGCGCGCCGCCGCCGTCAGCCGTATTTTGTTATATATTTCTCGCTGCGTACGCGACCGAAATCAGCGTAGAAGGAATTCAGGCCTAATAAGAGCTTAGCATGTAAGAGCCTATTCACACGGCATATTTTATACGCGCCGACGACAAGCGTAAAACGCGCTTTAAACGAGGTTCAGGCGCAACCAGTAAACCTTAGTTAGCCCACGTGCTGAAATTCAGTGGCACCGTAAACGTGGCCGAGGCAGCAGAAAAACTCTAGTTCTAATGATTTGTCTTCTCTTGTCTTCTAACAGTTGGAGAAAGAGAAAGAGATCGAGCGTCGGCAGGCAGGGAAGGGAGTCGCTGAGCTCAAGAGGTGGCAGGCGGATCAAGAGCTCAAGCAGATACAGGTTAATATCCAAGAAAATACGTGTATTTGTATGTTGTTATGGAGGGGGGGGGGGGGGGGGTAGGCTGTTATGGGGTGCATAGGCTATTATAGTTGGAAGTTATGGGAGGGTTTATTCAGCCTTTAACAGCCTATACCTCCCATATCAGCTAATAACCGCCCCACAACCCTCCACCATAACAGCCTATACCCCCATAACAGCCAAATCCGCCCCACAACCCTTCACAATTACAGCCTATACCCGTCTCACAACCCCCCACCATAACAGCCAAAATACCCCCAATAACAGCCTATACCCCCCATAACAGCCAATACCCGGCCCACAACACCCCACCATAACAGCCAAATCCCGCCCCGCAACCCCCCACCATAACAGCCTATACCCCCATAACCTCCTACTATAACAGCCTATGTAACCCCTTAACAGCCTATTCCCCCATATCCTCTCTCCATAACTCGATATAGCTCCTCAGACAAGATCCTGGTCTAGAAAGGTCAAGTCTTACCTGACCTCATGATATTACCCACAGGAGGAACGTCGTCGCGAGAAGATGGAGAACAACCTGGCCAGGCAACGCATCCTGGATCAGATCGCGCAGGACCGCCTGGAGCGACGTGCGCGGGACCTGCCTCAGAGTAACCAGCCGCAGCCCTCCGTGCTGCCCACACCTAGTACGCTTAATAATAATAATCATTTTATTGTCAGGCGACTAAGGCCCATAGATAGACACGAAATAATAATTAACAGCAATAATATACTTGGTGAAGCGTCAATGCCTTTTTTCAATATAAAAAATAAAATAACAATACTTTAGGATTTCTCCATTTATAATAGAATATGTTAGCATTTCAAATTAAATAGTTAAACTTCTCAATTGATGAATCCTCGCACTATCTTTATTGACGCAGCGCCCATGTTTCTAAACTTTCTGGAGTTTTCTCGCAAGGGCCAATAGATGGCGTTAGCGAGTGCGGTCAGCTTCCTGTGACCGTTCGAAGAAGTCGGTGTGTGCGCCTCAGCGCTCCGCTTTTAAAATTCCCTTTTTGGTGAAATCTTGACGATACTCGTAAAATAAATGGACCTGCATCTGTGCTTCATTGGGAACTTATAGTGCAGTGTCGATTTTTGGAGTTTCAACCATCCCACCGGTGGATTTACGAAGATTTGGCTCGCCGGCCGGCAGCCCATACCTGCAAGTGATCACGCGTGCATGAACGAGGTATCTCCCCATCTCCCTGGGTCTGAGTGGGATCTCTGGATTGCCAAGGTACGTGGGCATGTTTTGCTGCTAATAATTCTCTGGTATTGGTATGTCGAGGATTCATCAATAGGGAAATTGAATTATTTTGAGGTCCGCCATTACACATAAAACATAGGTTCTTATTTTAAATTTTCATAAAACCTTCACAAAGGTGCAGGCTATTTACACGCCTCACCATAATTTTTGGTCCTTTCGAGACGGATTAATACCCGTTACCTAGATTTTTGCGTAATTGTTTGGTGAAAATCGTATAGGTTCAATAACGCACAATAGGTATTTAGTTTACGTAAACCATTGGTAAATTATTGCCTTAAATAACGCAGCATTGACAATAGATTTTACGTAGTTGTTGGTAAATCTGTTCAATTATTTGTTAGTTTACATAGAACGACATTACGTATTTATTGGTAAAGTTCATTCTATGTAGGTAACCGCATTTAAAAATTCGCTTTGATATTAATAAAATAAGTAGGTAGTAGTACCAACGCATCTCGGCTTTGTGCGTAATAATAATTAGATAGATACCCACTCATAGTTGGTAGGTGCGATAATATTGCGAACCGTCAAGTAGGTATTTTTCTGTTATTGTCTTCGTTTGTTATTTATCGAAATGACGGATAAACAACTGAAGCCGGAAGATTTTCTAACTATTCTTCATGAAAAGAAAGGATTGTTATTTAAACGCATTAATCGATTGTATGATTTATCAAAAAATATATCGTCGTTCGATTCAAGAAAAAATGAAAGTTTTATGACTGAGTCAGAGACAATTGATGACATTCGAGATAAATTTGAATCTTTTGTTGATCAAATTAATCAAATAAACATTAGTATAAAACCTGGTGCAAGTGTCGATTATGCTTGTTTAGAGTCCTTTGAAGATTTGTACATTCATATTAAACGTGTTAGGAATAAAATTAACAGTAATCAATCGCCACCTACACCCAGTAGTAACTCAAAGACTTTTTTTGAACCGCTTAAAATAAAGTTGCCTCCTATCGCGCTGCCGTCTTTCGACGGGAAAACTGAGAATTGGCCTGTTTTCTACGAGTTGTTCAAGTCGAATATTCATGATAATGATCAGCTGACTGACTCGCAGCGTGTGCAGTACTTGGTAGGTAGACTTACGCACAACGCATTGAAGGTTACCGCTGGAATTGTGCCTACGGGTGATACTTACAAGTTCTTATGGGACAGTTTGGTTAAAAAATATCAAGAGAAGCGCTCACTAGGTACGCATTATTTAAATAATATATTGGATTTAAAAAGTTGTTCATTTAACGCTAACAGTCTCGATTCTTTCATAGAAACATTTAGTGCATCTATTTCTGCCTTGAAACAACTTGGGATTACGGATCTTGCTGATTTTATTCTTTTGCACTGTGCAATGAGAAAAATCAATTCACAGACTATTCAATCGTTTGAACTTTCCATTCGAGATATTGAAATTCCCACAACGAAATTATTGATAAGCTTCGTTCAAGATCAGGCAAAGATATTGGCACGCTCGAATGAGTCTCAATCGAACGCGAGAAATTATAGTAGAATCCCCGCTTCCGCGCCTCGCGAGTCACGCACACAGACAAAAGCGTTTGTTGTGAGCGAGTCAGCTGACTCGTCCGCTTGTTCACCCGCGATTGCGGTTCCGTGCTGCGCGTACTGCAATGATAACGCTCACGTTCATTTGTACAACTGCGCTAAGTATAAATCCGCGTTGACTCCTAGAACAAGGTTCGAGTTTATTAAATCCAAACGTGGGTGTGCGAATTGTCTGAGCACATTGCACGGATTGAGTAACTGCAAGTCAACATCAGTCTGTGACTTATGTAAAAAACGCCATCATACATTATTACATTTTGATAAAGAAAATAAACCGCAAACAGCTGATGTTAAAGCGATGAATTGCAATGTAGTCGTCGCGTCGCCTCCCTCGCCTCTCTCTACCCCCGGTACGTCTTTGTCTGCCCCGTTTTCCGTCGCGGTGCCGCGCTCTTATGTTCATAGTAATAAGGTCGATATTTCCGCACGGGTGATTGCGTCTGATTCGTGTGATGTGACGCCAGCGTCTTCGGCTCACAACTCAGCCGTGTTATTCGCAGCTGATGCAGCGAGGGCTAAGGCGATAGTGCTGTTATCAACAGCTCAGGTTTATGCGCGAGCTAAGAGTGACAGTGCGGGTCACAAAACAATAGTGAGGTGCTTAATTGATAATGGCTCGCAGAATAATTTAATAACTACAGCTTGTTGTAGAAAACTTAACTTACTGATAATTCCTTTGAGTAATTCTTTTGTCAAAGGAGTTGGTTCTGTATCGCGACCGATAATAGGATACGTACATTTAGATATCGAGTCTCGTGTATATCCGGATCAAAAATATACTATTCACGCGTTAGTAGTCGAGTGCATTACGGACCAGCTACCATCGCACCATGTTAATTGGGATAGCCATGTAGACTTCCACGCGCTTCCGCTCGCTGATTTAAGCTGGAATATTCCAGGGGATATTGACATAGTGTTGGGCGCTCAACTGTTTCCGTACATTTATTTGGGGAATAGGGTCGATTTTGGTTCACGCGCCCCACCTGCATTATTGACCACGTTCGGGTATGTCTTTATGGGTGATTTTCCGCATAATAGTGATAATTTAAATTTACTTAACTCCTCTCCTTTCACGGCATTGGCTCTCAATGATTTATTACAAAAGTTTTGGGAATTGGAAGAAGTTGAGAATAAACGATTTTTATCTCCTGAGGAAACCGAATGTGAGAATATTTTTTCCTCGACCGTGTCACGGGACGATGTGGGACGTTATACCGTCGCGTTACCTTTTAGTAAGGATCCCGCCGAGTTGGGTAACTCCCGCACCGCCGCGTACCGTCGACTTGTTGCGCTTGAAAGGAAACTCCGCCAATCGCCGTTGTTGCGGAAAAATTATAATGCAGTGCTCAAAGAGTACATTGACAGTGGTTACTTAAGTCAAGTCGACGAATCTGCCATTTCTGATGACGGGTACTATATCCCTCATCACGCTGTCGTTCGGCCAGACAAACCGATGCCGCGCATTGTACTGGATGCTAGCGCTAGGACTCATACAGGATTATCTTTAAATGATGTACTCCATATTGGTCCAAATTTACAAACAGATTTATTTATTCTTTTAATAAATTTTAGATTATTTCCCATCGCTATAAATGCGGATATTAAACAAATGTATTTACGTGTTGGTGTACCCGTTGACCAGCGTAAATACCTACGCATTTTGTTTCGATTCGATGAGCACGAACCTGTGCTAACCTTCGCTTTTAATCGCTTACCTTTCGGACTTAAGTCAAGTCCATATATAGCTATGCGCACTGTGCGACAGCTGGCCTCTGACAGTCCGCATTATCCCGAAGCTGCTAAAGTAGCAGAGACCAGTCTCTATATGGACGATCTGGTGTATTCTGTGAATAATGAAGATACCGCCATGCAGCTTTCGCATGATCTTATAAAGATGTTTAAATCGGGCGATTTTGACCTTATTAAATGGTGTAGCAATTCACCCGTTCTTTTAAACAGTCTTCCTGACTCGCATCGTAAGTCCCTCGATTTTCACGCGGGGAGTGATGTGTCTAAGGTTCTAGGCCTTTCGTGGGAACCTTCTCAGGATAATTTCTTCTTCACTTCCGCTCAAGTTTCTGAGAAATGTACTAAGAGAAATATACTCTCGATAGTCGCACGCTTATTTGATGTTCTCGGTTTGGTCGCCCCCGTGATCTTTTATGCCAAGTTACTCATCAAAGAGTTATGGCTGAGCAATATTGGTTGGGATGATCCCGCTCCTGGCGACATTTTGAAACGTTTCTCCATTCTCATGCAAGAGTTTCCATTGCTAGATACATTACGCATACCACGCCATGTGGGTGTTACCGATGATTGTTCCGTTCGTATAGTCGCGTTTGCTGATGCTAGTATGGGTGGGTACGGGTGTGTGATTTATATACACTCTACTGGTCCATCTGGTGTCATAGTCCGCTTACTTTGTGCGAAATCAAAGGTTTCACCCACCAAAGTCACAACTCTTGCACGTCTGGAGCTATGTGCCGCCGTGCTCATGTCAAAATTGGTAAAAACTGTTCGCGATACTTACGCTTTACGTATTCCTATTGCAGGAATTTACGCCTTTTCGGATTCCACAATAGCCTTATCTTGGATACACTCTTCTCCGCACCGCTGGTCAGTCTTTGTCAGCAATAGAGTCGCTCAATGTCAGGAGAACTTGGGTTCTCAACATTTTTACCATGTGGCAGGTGTTGAGAATCCAAGCGACTGTCTATCTCGTGGCATACTTCCTTCCCAATTAATGTCACATGAACTCTGGTGGGACGGCCCCTCTTGGCTTCGTTGTGCCCCTGAGGATTGGCCCGTCAAACCGTTCTCTCCTATTAATTGTGGGGAACTTCCCGAGCATAAGGCAAATGTCTTAACAGTGACCACGCAAGTAGAACAACCCCTTCTATATCAACTTGCTCAACGTACCTCATCATGGGATAAATTGTTGCGCATTGTTTCCTATATATTGAAATTCGCTAGACCAAAGGTTCATAGTGAACCTCGTTCTATTCAGAGCTTGTCGACTGCGGAAAGAGCGATAGTCTGTGCTGTGCAATCTGTGCATTTTGCAAATGACATTAAGCTCATCAAATCTGGGAAATTGCTGTCAAAGAGACTCCAAAGTTTAGCTGTCTTTTTGGATAAAGAGGGAATATTACGCATTGGCGGAAGGCTTTCGAAGTCGCACCTTCCATTTGACGCTAAGCATCCCTTTTTACTTCCCAAACATGACCATATTGTGGATCTAATAATACGTCATTACCATGTGATGAATTGTCACACTGGACCGGGACTACTTATGTCTATTCTAAGACAGCTATTTTGGATACTGGATGCCAGGACTGTCATTAGGTCCAAGTTGCGACAATGCAACACATGTTTTCGGGTAAATCCGATGCATCCCATTCCAGTGATGGCAGACCTGCCTGAATACCGAGTATCGGAAGCAAAGGCGTTTGTCCACACTGGAGTGGATTATGCTGGTCCCATACGCATAACCCTCACTCGTCGCAGAGGCCAACACGCCCAAAAGGCGTACATCTGTTTATTCGTGTGCTTGGTAACCAAGGCCGTCCATGTAGAGTTAGTCTCTGATTTAACCTCTGATGCCTTTTTAGCCGCGTTTAAACGCTTTATCTCGCGTCGAGGGCCAGTATCTTATCTTTACTCGGACAACGCTACCAACTTCGTTGGTGCTAAGGCCCAACTAGATGAGCTTTATAGATTCTTATTAAATTCGAGTTTCAATTCGTCTCTTTTACATGAGTTATCAACCCGCCGCATAATGTGGAAAATGATTCCACCTCGCTCCCCACATTTTGGCGCCATGTGGGAAGCGAATGTTAAAACATTAAAAACGCATCTTTATCGCGTGATCGGTAGTCAGCTTCTCACTTATGAGGAGTTACAAACTGTACTCATTCAAATAGAGTGCATTATGAACTCGCGTCCTCTGAGCGTTTTGTCTTCCGATCCCCATCCCGAAGTTATTACTCCCGCTCACTTTTTGATGTCGACTCCACTGCAGTACTTGCCGGCAGCCGATTTGTCTGGTCAGCGCATTAATTTATCACAGCGCAAACAGTTGTTAGATAGTATGGTCCAATCCTTCTGGAAGAAATGGCACCTAGAGTATCTGCATACGTTGCAAGTCAGGCAAAAATGGGCAACTCCGGACAAACCCGTAGAAGTTGGAACTGTCGTACTCGTGGGACAGGATAATTCAGCTCCTCTAAGTTGGCCACTAGGAGTTATAACTGAGGTTTATAAAGGCACGGATAATGTCGTTCGTGTTGCAATGGTAAAGACAAAGTTTGGTAACTTTAAACGTGCCGTCGCTAAATTATATCCTATTCCAACGCAATAAACTTTCAACTCTTATACGTTACTCATAGTCTTAAGGTTTAGGAAATATATTAAATAATTTATATCATTTGTTTCTCGCATTCAGTCGTAAAGCTTAAATTCAAAGTCAGTAAAGATTTATAATTTTTTCAATTTCTTTCTGAAAGCACTTGCGTCCTTCCAAAGCCCCCGAGCATGGTGAAGCGTCAATGCCTTTTTTCAATATAAAAAATAAAATAACAATACTTTAGGATTTCTCCATTTATAATAGAATATGTTAGCATTTCAAATTAAATAGTTAAACTTCTCAATTGATGAATCCTCGCACTATCTTTATTGACGCAGCGCCCATGTTTCTAAACTTTCTGGAGTTTTCTCGCAAGGGCCAATAGATGGCGTTAGCGAGTGCGGTCAGCTTCCTGTGACCGTTCGAAGAAGTCGGTGTGTGCGCCTCAGCGCTCCGCTTTTAAAATTCCCTTTTTGGTGAAATCTTGACGATACTCGTAAAATAAATGGACCTGCATCTGTGCTTCATTGGGAACTTATAGTGCAGTGTCGATTTTTGGAGTTTCAACCATCCCACCGGTGGATTTACGAAGATTTGGCTCGCCGGCCGGCAGCCCATACCTGCAAGTGATCACGCGTGCATGAACGAGGTATCTCCCCATCTCCCTGGGTCTGAGTGGGATCTCTGGATTGCCAAGGTACGTGGGCATGTTTTGCTGCTAATAATTCTCTGGTATTGGTATGTCGAGGATTCATCAATAGGGAAATTGAATTATTTTGAGGTCCGCCATTACACATAAAACATAGGTTCTTATTTTAAATTTTCATAAAACCTTCACAAAGGTGCAGGCTATTTACACGCCTCACCAATACTAATACATATATTAAACCAAGAAAATTAAACTATTGAACACGAAGAGACGGCGTCATGTTGCGCTGCGTGGTGTCGCGTAGCCTTCCGCGGAATCGCCGATACATGACACTCTTCGGCCAAAACTCTTCCTTGAGGAAGGTTTCAATATGATGAGTCGGAACTCGCACCACGAACGACTTAATATTCGTGTTGTGGCGCGACTCCAACTTCTCGACCCTCAAGGTCCAGCTGGTCTTCGCTCGGACATACTCCACGATCTCCTCAACCTTCGTGGTGTGATGTAGCCGGGACACATAGAGCTGCGTCGTTGGTATTATACCTACTATATACACCCGACTCGGACAGGTTCGGTTCGAAGGGGATGGTGGTGTCTAGAGAGTGAGCGAACTAAAACCCCGCTAACCCCTTCGTGTTAGGTTACTATAAAGGTATAGGCTTGTGTACTGAAAAAATCTAATTAGTCCGTCAGTTAGATTATCAAAAAATATTTGACACATTTTTTTTTTGTTTTGTCACGTAAACCAAAATTGTCGAAGATACGACGCTTTTAAAATTCTCAATACTTCACGCCGTGGTATAATGTTTAGTGCGTTCTGACGTCACGAGCCCCCACTCTCGAGTTATGATGCGTTTTATCTTTGTCAATATTCATTGATTTACAAAAACAAAAAATAAGTGTCCATTATTTTTCAATGCTCTAACTGACGGACTAAATAGATTTGCAATTTATTGATTGTGGAAACTAACCTATTCAAAATCAAAACATTTATTTCAAGTAGGCCAGTTACTTTTGAATTGTCGAAACAAAAATAACAAATGTAGCTACAGTCCCAGTCACAAGACATAAAACCTGTAAAAGTACTGTAGTTGCCCATTCCCTAGCGTAGATCTCTATGGAGAAGAACGGGCAAGAAACTCCATGGACACTCTTTTAAATCAGAATATTGTTACAAAACTTGGTTACATCCTTAATATTGTGATGGTACATTATGTGAGAACGACGTTTTCCCAACTATGTTGGGGTCGGCTTCCAGTCTAACCGGATGCACCTGAATACCAGTATTCTACTTGAAGCCACTGCCTATCTGACCTCCACAACCCAGTTAGTACTGGGTAATACGATACCCCTTGGTTAAGACTGGTTGTCAGACTTCCAGGCCACTTGAATAACTGAGTGAGTCACACATGTGTCCTCACTACATATTATTTTCAGAAAATCTTGTTTTAATTTCATTAAACAGGTGATCTTTTTTCTAGCATCAGGTGACGGCGGTGGACGGGCGCGTATTCAGTTCAAGTTACCGGACGGCACGTCGCACACGGCACACTTCGACGCTGACGGCACGCTCCGGGAGGTGCACCGATATGTCACTGACAATCTACGGGTGAGTAACAATACTAGTTAGGTGACAGCACGGCATGCATTCAGTTCAAGTTACCGGACGGCACGTCGCACACGGCACACTTCGACGCTAACGGCACACTTCGGGAGGTGCAGTGATATGTCACTGACAACTACGGGTGAAAAACAATTCTAGTTAGGTGACAGCACGGCACGCATTCAGTTTAAGTTACCGGACGGCACACTTCGACGCTAACGGCACACTTCGTGAGATGCAGCGATATGTCACTTACAATCTACGGGTGAGTAACAATACTAGTTAGGTGACAGCACGGCACGCATTCAGTTCAAATTACCAGACGGCACGTCGCACACGGCAATCTTCGACGCTGAGGGCACACTTCGGGAGGTGCAGCGATATGTCACTGATAATCTACGGGTGAGTAACAATATTAGTTAGGTGACAGCACGGCACGCATTCAGTTTAAGTTACCGGACGGCACACTTCGACGCTAACGGCACACTTCGTGAAATGCAGCGATATGTCACTTACAATCTACGGGTGAGTAACAATACTAGTTAGGTGACAGCACGGCACGCATTCAGTTCAAGTTACCGAACGGCACGTCGCACACAGCACACTTCGAAGCTAACGGCACACTCCGGGAGGTGCAGCTATATATCACTGACAATCTACGAGTGAGTAACTGTACTAGTTAGGTGACAGCACGGCACGCATTAAGTTCAAGTTACCGGACGGCACGTCGCACACGCAGGGGTGGAAAATGGTCAGTAAAGTCAGTAAAAGTCAGTTTTTTTTGCTAAGGTCAGTAAAAGTCAGTTTTTCGAAAAATGGTCAGTAAAGTCAGTATTTTGAGGATCAGGGGCTACATTCCCATCAGTAGATAGCCTACATGTGGGTGATGTAGGCCTCGTGCCTAGGCCTAGGCTAGTGATGAATTATTGAGAACAACTTCTTTTTAAAAAAAAAAAACGAATAGATTGTTTGTTTGTTTAAAAAACAATAAATTCAATATGTAGTAATAATTTTAAATTTGCTAAAAATCGTAGGAAAAGTAACTCCAACTAAAAGTTCACATCACAGCCACAATCAGAGCATTCAAATTTCACGACAAAATAAAAAATCGTATCTGTCAAAGTGTCAACTGTGGTCAATGTGAAGTTTGAAGAGGTGCAGGTTGGCTATGGGGATGGTGGAGGCCAAACACAAAAACATTTTTCTTACTTATTTACAAACATTCTCCATATATTATTAACCTAATTAACTAACAGCAACTAACATTCGTATTTCGAAGGATTGTTAACAGACCAAGGGTCAGTTTTCTAGAGATTTGGTCAGTAAATGGTCAGTATTTTAGAGGGTTTTAGTCAGTAAAATCAGTATTTTTGACCATGGATTCAGTTTCCACCCCTGCACACGGCACACTTCGACGCTGACGGCACTCTCCCGGAGGTGCAGCGATATGCCACTGACTGTTTTTAACGGTAAGGTTTTTATTTGCTTAGCAGGAATTTGGTAAGTTAAAATGCGTGTTTGCTTCAAAAGGATTTTATTGCGACTATATGTGGTGGGGGCCTTGATAATTAAGCCATGGGCTGATACAACTATCGGCACAATGACTTCTGAGTCCACGTCACACAGTCATGTCGAAAATCTCGCAAGCCAAGTCAATATAATTGATTTGCTTATTATTATTGGCTTTCACGAGGTTTTCATTATGCGGGACTGTTATATCAACAATAATTATTATTACTAGGGGTTGCCAGTGGTCGTAATTCGACCATAATTAATTTAAAATCAAAGATACAAAGTTTTTGTCTCACGTATTAATTAATTGTCAAACTTCAACAAAGTCGTTGCCATGACGACCAAGTCTATACATATACGAAACGTCCGCACGTATGCGTGTGTGTCAAATACATGGTAGTGTGTGTAATGTTTAATTTATTAATTTAATGTATTTTTTATGCATAATTAAAAAAAAAAATTAGCATTCTGTACTCCTCTATAAACTACTAGCGTCTAGCGGACGTCACGCGGTTTCACCCGCTTAGTTCCCGTTCCCGTGGGAGTACGGGGATAAAATATAGCCTATGTTACTCAGGGTGAATGTAGCTTTTTAGTGGTGAGAGAATTTTTAAAATTAGCGCAGTAGTTTTTGAGTTTATTCATTACAAACATACACACAAAAATACAAATCTTTCCTCTTTATAATATTAGTGAAGATATGTGTGCGAAATTTCATACTCCTCCGTCCGCGCAATTTTCGTAAAAAGGGGTACACTTAACGTATTAATATTTATTATATTGTAATAAAACTAAAGTAATTTTAATAATTTTCAGCTATCATCATCAAACTTCTCACTCTGGACAGCGTTCCCTCGTCGCGAGCTGAACGACCAGGAAGCCAGTCTCCGCGACCTGCAGCTGGCGCCATCTGCCGCGCTGCTGGTACTACCACGACGTACTGCCGCCGTGGTAGCCAGGCCCTCCTCTGTGGCCAGCCTTATCAGTGAGTATCGTAGCCGTATCAGTGAGTATCGTAGCCTTATCAGTGAGTATCGTAGCCTTAGCAGAACGAAATAATTAATAGTAGAGACAAAACGGATATCCGGTAACTATTCGGTATCCGGCTGGATAGTAGGCCGGATACCGAATAAATAAATAAATACTTATTATACATATAAACATCCATG
This sequence comes from Xestia xanthographa, assembly GCA_905147715.2. NCBI lineage: Eukaryota > Metazoa > Arthropoda > Insecta > Lepidoptera > Noctuidae > Xestia > Xestia xanthographa. Next base: position 16,453,547 of record LR990670.1, read on the forward strand.
ACTCGGAAATAAATGTCATGCTCATCACACAAACTTGTGCTCCGACCGGGATTCGAAACCGGGACCCTAAGAACGTAAGGCAGCCTTACTACAGCTGCGCCATTCGGGTCGTAATAGTTACCGGATATCCGTTTAGTAACTCATTATCCGGCGGATACCGAATATGCTTAAATTTTCTAAAAAATCCTTTAAAACGGACATGAAATAAGGCAACAGTTAGTTATGATAAGTTTTATTAAAAGCTACATGTTGTACCCTAAGGCATCGTCCTAATTGGCAACGATCGTACGAGCAAACGATGCGTTCATCGTCGCACGACGAAATTAAACACACTCATTTCTTCCGTGTGTCCTAATTAAAGCTTGCAAGTCACTGTTGATCGCGCTATCAACAGTAAATTTGTATGTGCATTTTCATCGCACAACGATGAACGCATCGTATGCTCGTACGATCGTTGTCAATGAGAGATTTTCCTTTTGAGGTTTTAAAAAAAAACTTAGTTTCCAAGAACTCTATAGATGGCGTTGAACTTACTATGATAGTTGGTGCCAAAGACAAAACGCTTGAAAAAAAAAAACATTGTGTCACGTCACATATACTCTCGTTGACTGACACTTTCATTTGCTTAACCTTAATATAACCTACATTTCTCGCTCTTTGTTAAAATCAGATTTTTTAGGTTCCGTTCCTTGCATTATCATACTTACTCCTAGCGCCATCTATCCAGCGACTAGGGAAGAGCTAAAAAGAAAATCCCTCATTAGGACGACGCCTAACGTCTCTAACTCATCGCACCGCACTAAAACATGTTAAAAATTAATATTTATAATTAACAAATGGCACGATCACTCCCGATGAGTCCCGATGAGTCCCGAAAGCGCCCGAAATGATGCAATCGCATTACCCGCAGCTGTACGACGCTAAATATGTCACAACTTGCCTCAGAGAACTACTTACTCTCCGCCGGAGCTCCGGCGGCCGGATATCCGGCCTCGCAGTTCGCCGAATATCCGTTATTCAGTATCCGGCCAAACAACTATCCGTTTCATCTCTAATTAATAGCAGTGATAATTTAGTAATCCTCTGATTTTTGGGATTCATGTGCGTATTGTATAATTATCACTTGCTTCGGTGAAGGTAAACATCGTGAGGAAACCAGCATGCCTGAGAGATATTTCTCGACGGCATGTAAAGCCAAGTCAGAGGCTCATGGGCGGCATAAAAACTTCTAGGATAGGTACTAACTACACGAAAGAAGATCAAAAGGTAGGCTCTGTATAACGGTATCCTTTGAAACTTCATCTGTACCTGAAGATCATTCTGGAAGTACTTGGTAAATGATAAATGATGTTTATTTTGCAAGTAGGTTTTTACAAACACTTTTACACGTCATTTTTTAAAACTAGATGGGGCCGGTGTTTCGTACCTGACTACTCTGAGAAGAAACAGCCGAAACAAACTCAGAGGTCATAGTCTCTTTTAAAGTCCAGACAATCTTGCTCAATTCACATGAGGACTATGCAGATTAGTGTCTGAGATGGTCTTTTGAAGAAAGAACCATACAGATTTGAGTGGACCGGTCCAGTCAGTGCAAGCATTTGTCAGTTAACGTGTAGCTCGACTTATAACTCAAGGAGCTCAACGAAACGACGAACAATACCAAAGAAAGGACATTTGGGAAGGTCGCTTATAGTACTCAAACTGCCAGACAGTTTTGGGAAAAAAACAAACAAAAAATAAAAATGTGACCCACATGGTCCCCACATTCACAATAATCAAATAAAATTAATAACAAATTCTTTTCAAATGAATGTAAGTAAAAAAAAAAAAAAAAACATTAAATGTCGCAATGATAATAAAATAAAAAAGTAAAATACTTAAAAAAATAAGTATTCATGTCAAATCAGTAAATGTCACATAGAACAATAAAAAATAAAAGTAAAATAATAAAATACATGTCAAAAAAAATTCAATGTCAGAGTGTATAAAAGAAAGGAATCAATAATAAATAAGCGAAGTCCGAAATTTCGACATTCACAGAGCAAATTTCATTGGAGCAGCTTAATCCCAAGCTTTTTTATCTTCAAGATAGTGATTAACATGATAGTAGGCTTTCAGGCACAGCTTCCGTTTTATAAACGATTTGAATTTATTTAGGCTTAGTGCTTGAATTTGGCTCGGAAGTTTATTGTAAAAGCGTATACATTGGAATCTGAACGTACCTCCTATTTTTTTGAGCCTCGTTGCAGGAACAACAAATTTGTGTTTGTTCCTCGTGTTTATGTTGTGGATATCACTGTATTTTTTAAATAAATTAATATTTTTGTGGGCGTACAAAAGGTTTTCATAAATAAACTGAGAGGGCACAGTAAGAATATTAGTCTCTTTAAATTTTTCTCTGAGGGAGTATCTGGGACTTAATTTATAAATTGAACGAATTGCCCTTTTTTGTAAAACAAATATTGTCTGAATATCGGCGGCATTGCCCCACAAGAGAATACCGTACGACATCACGCTATGAAAATAACTAAAGTAAACTAAACGGGCTGTCTCTAAGTCAGTTAAATCACGAATTCTTCTAACGGCGAATGCTGCAGAGCTAAGTTTCTTCGACAGTTTGTCTATATGCGGGCCCCACTGAAGCTTGGCATCCAAAGTTATGCCTAAGAAGACTGTGCTATCTTCCGGTTTTAACTCTTCATCCTTAATTAGTACAGTAGTTTCCACTTGTCTTACATGGGGTATCGTAAACTTAATACACTTAGTTTTTTTCTCATTTAGCAGTAGATTATTAACATTAAACCAATTAACGACTTTCGCCAGGGCGCTATTAACATCATCTGTAACTAACTGCTGACGTTTGAGTTTAAATAAAAGGGAAGTGTCGTCTGCAAACAATACTATGTCATGATTATCCTTTATGAGGTAAGGCAAGTCATTTATATAAATAAGAAACAAAAATGGACCAAGAATTGAGCCCTGGGGTACCCCCATTCTTACTACGGATCCGGGAGATCTTTTCCCTTTAACATCAACTCTCTGAATCCTGTCACTCAAATATGAAATAAGAAGAGCCAGGGAGGCGTTACGGATTCCGTAGTGGTGTAGTTTCCTGATTAATGTTTCATGAAGAACACAATCGAAAGCTTTAGATAAATCGCAAAAAATGCCCAAAGCATCGCATTTGTCCTCCCAGGCATTATAAATGTGTCCTAAAAGTTCAACACCGGCATCAGTAGTTGAACGACCCCTTGTAAAACCAAACTGTTTTTTATGTAATAACTTATATTTATTGAAAAAACTTTGCATTGTGCCAAAATTAATTTTTCAAAAATTTTACTAAGAAACATTTTACAAAAAGGTAGAACATCGTCATTGACACTTATAACTTTGCGAAAGTCTATTTCTAAAGCACTTTTGTGTCATAATTAGAGGAAGGATTGCTTGTGTACTGAAAAATCTAATTAGTCCGTCAGTTAGATTATCAAAAAATATTTGACACGTATTTTTTCTTTTGTTACGTAAACCAAAATTTACGAAGATACGACGCTTTTAAAATTCTCAATACGTCACGCCGTGGTATAATTTTTAGTGCGTTGTGACGTCACGAGCCCCCACTCCCGAGTTTTGATGCGTTTTATCTTTGACAAAATTGATTGATTTACAAAAACAAAAAAATACGTGTCCATTATTTTCCAATACTCTAACTGACGGACTAAATAGATAGCAATTTATTGATGGCGGAAACTAGCCTATATCTTTGGTCAAAATAAAAACTTCTAAACAATTCTAACACATTTAGTTTCTTCTCCACAGCGTTCTTCACACAGCTCTTCACCACCATAATCCTGGAGCCCTCTCAGAACCTCCTGGCGTGGCTGCGCGCGCGCCTGTCGGCGGCCCCGCCGGCGCCCCCGCCCCCCGCCCCCGCGCCGGCCGCCGCCCCTGCCGCGCCGCCCCCCGCCCCCGCGGCCCCGGGCGGCGCTCGACGTCGCGGCAACATTCACCGCCTGCCGTCAGAGCGGCCCGATGACGACAATAACACATGGAATGGTAACTCCACTCAACAGATGTAATCACGAAATGTTGAAGTTTAAGAAAAATATTTTACTTCGTGTATGAATATCGTTTTTTCAGGGAGATTTTTTATGTGTGATTATGGTTTAGATATGGCCACGAAAACTAAAATAAAATATGCCTGAAAAAGTTTGATTATTTCTCTAGAGAGCGCTCAAAAAAAAAAAAAAAAACAAAATGTTTCTTGTATTTGAGTGCTAGACTCTTAAAACACTCAAAGACAAGAAAAATTGTAATAGCCCTCTTAATGCTTGTCTATGGGATGAGAAGGTGTCCTCTATGCCTTTGGCCGTGGAATAGGGATGATGACTGACTAAAAAAAATATGATTCTGTTTAGTCCGTCAGTTAGATTATCGAAAAATATTGAATACGTGTTTTTTGTTTTATCAAATTTATAAAAAATTACAAAGATAAAACGCGTCAAAGATCATGAGTGGGGGTTTGTGACGTCACATTTGAGTAAAAAATGTACTCAAATGTGACGTCACACGAGTTTTCGACGCACTGTATCGTCTTCATTTTTTGTTTACGTGAAAAAAGAAAAAATACGTCTCCAATATTGTTTGTAAATCTATCTGACGGTCTAATTAGATTTTTTTTTAGTCATCTACCCTATTGATGCTCCCTCATACCTGTAGCAATTAATTTTTATTTAAATATACAACATTATTTTTAGCATAAGTGAAACCTGATTAAAGTTTGTTCAGAATACTGATACTGCAACTGAATTGATTTCAATAATTTTTACACCATGTTATATATGTTGTCCCAAAAACATTTAAAAAAGGATACAAATTGGTCACCAAGCGACACTAAGTACAATCGTGGCCTTTTCCGCCTGATCAGTTAATATTTTTTTTTGCTTAAATCATGCGGAGCCACGCCTCCTTAAAGCTAGGCTTATTAGGAAAGCGTCAATTTGGTGCGCAAAATAACAATACCTCTCGTTTGGCGTGCGTCGTCAGTGCACTCGGCCGATTCGGTATCGTTTCATTAATTATTTCTATACAAAGTCAACGGGGCGGGGCTAGAGAGCGTTTCTATGTTGTGAGTGTAAGCAAAAATTAACTTAGTGGTGGTCAGGCGGGAGTGTCCTCGATCATATGCGCACAACTGACAGCTCATAGCGGTAATAGGCGCGTGCGCAGGTAACAGAACAAGCTTATAACTTTGTGATTTTTCATGATACAGTTTTAAAATTTTGTACATAGATTCTTTACATAATGTGTAATGCAATAATTGTAATAAATAATTAGAATCAATATTATAATAATTATGTACTTACTTTAATAAGTTGATATATACAATTTGCAGTGCCCTTACAGGGTGCATGTCCTCACACTGTGCCATGAAATTTTAATGCATTCCTACTAACCAGTGTATTACATGTTAGAAAATAAATATAAACATAAAAATACTAGAAACGTATTTCGGGTTTCGCATATACTAAAACTAATGTATATAGTCTCCGCCAGATAAGTAAGAATTAAAGGTCATTCACCCGCACACATTTATTCAAATACATAATTCCGAAAACAGAAATATTGACATAAACTTGTCCCGAAACGACCTTTATCGTGATCCTTGACTTTTTCTAGTAATAAAAAACGATTCATAATGTATTGTCGGGGTACCTAAGCAGAGAAATTAAGGAGAGCAATGACCTTTAATTCTTACTTATCTAGCGGAGACTATAGTTACACATCAGACCATGTTATCCATGGGCAAAGGCCTCCCCAATTCTTTCCTATGCGAAGTATTATATTTTTCTTATTCGTTAGTTTAGCTTAGTTCACACTAGGGTAATATAATTATGTAAAATATATTTTAATTTGTTCCTATAACAGTTGATGGTTTTATTGAAAATGTTCTATTTCTAATACTTGTCGGCCATATTGAATTTTTTGGCGGAATTTGATTCTGTACAGGGTTGAATTGAAATAGCGAGGGATCCTATAAACTAAGAATTAAGAACATTAAAAACTCGAGTCTTTTTGAAAATTGGCAGAATACAAATAAAAAAAAAACATGAATTTTGATGATTTTCTATTATTCTTTTGTGTTCGCTGACCGCAGATTACTTTAAATACTAGTTCAAAAATCAATGTGTGTGTAAGTTTCATAGATCAATATCTAGCAGCACTAATTTCACTAAAGCAAGTACTAAATTACTACAACGCCATCTATGCCACTTATGAAGAACTAACATCTAATTCCTAAATAACGATATTAAAGTTCTCTCCAACTTAAGAAAATGACGATATGATGCAGCACTATGTGTTTTAATACCCTTGACTAAAGCCGAGATCTATAAACGTTACTTAACACTTGTGCTGAGCGATATACCTGTCACTGTCGCACAAGTGTCGAACTAAAAGAGAAAGAGACTGGAACCCTAATTTAAGTAAGGTTTATAGATCTTGGACGAAGATTTTTGACTGTTATTTTAAATATAGTCACTCATATCACAATTTTTCAATGATATAATAATCTGATCAATCTTTCAATAAGACCTAATTAAGCGTCTTCAGTTTATATTACTGTAACTTTGCATGTAGACCGAACAGGTGCGTTCGAATTTGAAAAAAAAGAAACGTCATTTATTATCTGTGCCATTTGACAGCTGTCAGTGGAATGTCATTCATCGTTGAGTTATTGTTGTGAAATAGTTATACTAAGTTCTTCCACAATGAGGGCTATCGGTTTAGAGCTGGCGCCGCTGTCGTGTAAGGGCCTGTCATTCATTCTATTGTATACTTTAGAGTACTAATGCTTCATTAAAAGTTTATATTATTACGTATAACAACATAGTGTTAAACTTCAGATACATATTTACTATATTGTCCCTAAAATTAGCAAGAATTAAATAAACATTTAAAATCATCAAGACATAAATATTGTGAATATTAGGAAAAATCCGTGATAAAAAAGCGAACACTATGGCATCTGACAGTTCGGAAGACCTTACTCTTCACGAACGCCTCTAGCGGCGAATTCATGCTCAACCCTAGCCTGATAGCCTTTCTTTTAAATTTGACTTATACCTTTTTGTCAACGAGAATAAGTGTTAATATCAGATCTAAAATATGAAAAAGACGGTACTTACTTGTATTGTATTATAAACGTGTACGTTAACTCTGCATTCATATCACATAAGTTCATATTACTCTGCAAAATGTAAAATAAACTTAATTATTACATTAGATATTAATATTTGACTTTAAATGAAATGTATAATCATTTCTTTGTCACTATAAACTAAATGTACGAATATTTTCTATATGTATATATTGACCAATGTTTAAAAATACACCATTATATAAAATATACACTTTCGAGTTTCAAAAAAAAAAAGTATAATTTGTAAAATTGCTTAGTTCTGCCAGAATGAACCAACCCACACAAAATGAATGATCACTTTTAGTAGTAATCGGTTGTCTTGGTATCATGGGTGTGATACTAAGAAATAAAGAAAACGTCTTGAGGAATGTTTTGAGTATGAATGTGGATGGGTATAAAAGCTAAACAATAACTGACACATGCTTGCACTGACTGGACAGGCCCATGTGTGACTCTTTCTTCAAAAGACCATCTCTGACACTAATCTGCATAGTCCTCATGTGGTTTGACCAAGATTATGTATGGACCTTAAAAGAGACAGTGATCATCTGAGTTTGTTTCGACTGTTTCTTCTTAGATTAGTCAGATTCATAGACTCATCTAGTATAATCTAGACGTTGGCTGTAAGAGTAGAGGAAGACCATAGAAACGATGGATGGACTGTGTGAAGGATGATATGGTGAGAGAGGAGGTGTCTGATGAGATGACGAGTGATAGAGAAGTGTGGGAGACGACATGCTGCGCCGACGCAGCTTTAAAATCAATCAGTGTCATCCAAAATAATTATTTCACAAACTGGGAATTTTCTTAAGGGAATTAACTACAGGAGCTAAACGCGAGTTTTATAATGCAAAAAAGCATATGATTCACTGCAATAAACGAAACCATAAAAATATACGATATTCTTCAGGATATATTGTAGTATGATAGTGTTTTGAAAACATAATACAACTAATTTAACTCGATAAAAAAAAATCACGAACTTATCTCTAAAAATTTATTTTAACGAGTAAAAACCATTCTAAAATTCATGCGATCATTCTGATTTTTTGGCAAATAATTCTACAAGCAACGTATTATCATGATAGTGTTTTATTTTTTTAGTCCAATCAATAGATTTTTTGTAAATCGCAAAAAAACATTAATTTCGCACTATTCGGCCCGCAGTGACTGATGCGGACGTAACAAGCACTTTGTAGTGCAAGCTGATTAGAACTTTATTTTACCAGTATTTCAAACGAAGTTTGAACCACCACAAATAGATTTGCTAATTTAGCTCCTGTAGTCGTCTTAATGTGGGTTAGTATGTTTTGGAAGAACTAAGTTTTAGTTGGATATTAAAAATGTTAAGTACCACGATTATTATGTTATTTATTATCCTATTTATTTAAATGTTTCGTATTGATTTCGATGAAAAGTATTGATCCGTTCAGTGTTACATTTGATTCTTGTAACTTTTTGCACTCGACTTCACAATTATCAAAAAAAAAATGTGACATCATATACAAACATCTTTTATGTGTAGGTAAGTACAGTTGAGCAGCGGTGGCCCAGTGGTGGCGGCCCCGACTTACGAACAGTAAGTCGTGGGTTCGAACCCAGTCAGGCGCATTACTTTGTGTAATTTATTTCATCACCGCTGCTCTCAAAACGGTGAAGGAAAACATCGTGAGGAAACCGGCATGTCCTAGAACCAAAAAATTCGAAGACATGTGACGTCTACCAATCCGCACTGGGCCCGCGTGGTGGATTATAGCCCATTCCCTCTCATGTGCCTGTGTCCCAGCAGTGGGAACATTAATAGGCTGATGATGATACAAACATCACATACAATGGTGCTTTTTCCTATAAGATGGATAACCAGAAACATTAAAAAAAACTCGCTTAGCTTAATTTTCTTTAGCAGATTTTCGTCGAATACAAACTTCTCATTCAATTTTTTTTTAACCGACTTCATTGGAAGAGGTTATGTATTCGATGAGTATCTATTCTTTCTAATGTCACATTGTATGGGTCAATACTATAATAAAAAAGTTTTCTAGATTAGTTATGAACTATTATAAAATTTTCGTTGTAATTTATATTTAAAATAAATATTTGTTAAATATATGAACATTGATTTTGTTTTATTTCAAACTAGCGGACGTCACGCTGTTTCACCCGCGTAGTTCCCGTTCCCGTGGGAGTACGGTGATAAAATATAGCCTATACGGATTCGGAAGAATCCTTCTAAGTAATGGTAAAAGAAATTTTGAAATCGGTCCAGTAGTTTTTGAGCCTATTCAATACAAACATACAAAAATACAAAGGTTTCCTCTTTATAATATTAGTATAGAAGTATAGACTACTAGACTTGTCTCGATCCGACATTGACTTCTCCTGTTCAACACTGTCAACTAGTAATGTCCCCAAGAGACTGACGGCCTTGCTTCTCTATAGTTGGTGCCAGTTAAGATGAGAATAGCGGTCATTGACCCACCTACATTTATTAAACTTCTTAACTTTGAAAACCAAAAATAAGCCTGTTCAAGTCTTGAATCGTCATCTGTCGTGATTTTCACCATTTTTTCTAATGAAAAACGATACATGGTTTATTTGTTTTGGTTCGTACAAAGAGATATTAGGGAAAGGGCAATGACCGCTATTTTCATCCTAACTGGCACCAACTATAGGTTGTATTTAAAAAGAAAACGGCCATGTGCGAGTCGGAATCGCGCATGAAAGTTTCCGTATCATCGTAGTAGGGGAGCCCCCTTTAATTTTTATTATTTGTTGCCATAGCGGCAACAGATATACATCATCTATGAAAATTTCAACTGTCTAGCTATCACGGTTCATGAGATACAGCCTGGTGACTGACAGACGGACAGTGGAGTCTTAGTAATCCTCTGTTCGCAAGAGTCCAACTTTCTCAGGAATCCAACTTTTATAACATCCATACAAGTCTTCGCATGAGTCCAACTTTTATTTTTTATGTACTTGTATCAGCAATATTCCAACAGGTACAGTTGGACAGAAAATTGTAGTTTTTAAATATTCAAATTAAACAAGAATTTTAATTTTTATAAGTAACTAGCGGACGTCCCGCGGTTTCACCCGCGTAGTTCCCGTTCCCGTGGGAGTACGGGGATAAAATATAGCCTATGTTACTCAGGGTGAATGTAGCTTTCTAATGGTGAAAGATTTTTTGAAATCGGTTCATTACTTCCGGAGATTACCCCCTACAAACAAACTTACAAACAAATGTTACCTCTTTATAATATTAAGTATAGAAGATTAATTTATGACCCAGATTTCAAAAGGCACAAACGTTTTACACAAACGAGAGCGTCAATTTCCCGTTTTTACCCTTTGGGTATGGAAATCTAAACATTAAGGCCTTGCTTACAACATCAGACTAAGTATCGAATATAGAAATAAAAAACAAGGTAATGACTTCACACTAGAGACATCGCGTGGCCTTGTGAGCTCCAACAATGAAGTTGCTCAAGAATTTGTAAATTTCTTTACCAGTATCCCACTTAAAACTACAGAAGCCTTAAATTCCTCTCCCTTGCTCTCTATTGATTTATTGAAAGCGAACGTTTCAGCCTGTCCAAATGAATTTAAATTTCAGCATATAAACCCCATAACAGTCATAAAAGGTTTTAAGCAAATCAAGATCAAATTAACGGAAGATCTATGGGGTATGTCTATCAAAGCTTGTACCTCAATTATTGAGACTGTAGCGCCGTATTTAGCCTCAATATTTAATTTGTGCGTGGATCAAGGGGTCTTCCCGGATCTAATGAAATTCAGTAAGGTAATACCGCTTTTTAAATCCGGGGACAGTAAAGACACCAATAACTATAGGCCCGTATCCGTGTTGCCGGTTTTCAACAAGGTGTTTGAAAAGATAATGCTCAATCAAATGCTTAACCATTTTAACACTAATAAAATATTACACGAGCAACAGTATGGTTTCACCAAAGGACGTTGTACAACTGACGCCGGTGTCACTTTATTAAAACACATATTTACTGCGTGGGAAGAGGCACAAGATGCCATAGGAATCTTTTGTGACCTTTCGAAGGCATTTGATTGCGTAAATCACGAAACCCTGATCTTGAAACTTCAGCATTACGGTTTAGGTAAACTTGCGCTCAGTTTAATAAAATCGTAAGTATTTGAATGATAGACAGCAGCAGGTACAAATAAATGGAGTCAACTCAATGGGTTTAAAAGTAAAAATGGGTGTACCACAAGGTTCGATATTGGGTCCCTTCCTCTTTTTAGTATATATTAATGACCTACCCCATCTATTTAACAACCATCCGCATATGGTGTTGTTTGCTGACGATACTTCTTTAATATTTAAAATAAACAGACGTGCCACTAATCTTGATGACGTAAATAACGCCCTACTGCAGGTCCACGATTGGTTTAACGCTAATAATTTAGTACTAAATGGGAAAAAAAACTAAATGCATTAGATTTGCTCTACCAAATGTCAAAAGTAGTGATTGTGACATAATATTGAATCAAGAGAAACTAGAATTTTTCGATAAAACGGTTTTCTTGGGAATCACGCTCGACTCAAGGTTACAATGGGGTCCTCATCTAACATCTCTTGCAGGACGGCTAAGCTCAGCAGCATATGCTGTTAAAAAAATCCGTCAATTTACTGATGTTGATACCGCGAGGCTGGTCTATTTTAGTTATTTTCATAGTATTATGTCATACGGTATTTTACTATGGGGACGGGCTGCAGACATCGAGTCTATATTTATTCTGCAGAAAAGAGCCATCAGAGCCATTTATGAATTATGTAGACGCGATTCTCTAAGAGAACTGTTTAAGGAAATTAATATAATGACAGTACCTACCTTGTCAATACATCTATGAAAACATCATGTACGTTAGAAAAAATCGGCATTTATTCAGTAAGAGAGGGGACAGACACCACTATAACACTAGAAATAGGGACCAACTAGTTCAGCCAGGTTTCAGGCTTGCTAAAGTGGATTCATCTTTCATGGGGTACTGTTTGAAATGTTACAATAATTACCTCCCCACATTCTTCAACTGAATGAGACGAAATTTAAATCTTGTATAAAACGCACACTATGTAGGCAAGCATATTATAAGTTGGGGGATTACATTGATGATAAAAATGCTTGGCTAAATGCTGGTCCTGCTCCACAACCATAGGTGGGGGGGCAAACTAATTGTTTGTACTGGTCGGGCATTATTTGAGTCCATCGACACGTAAAGAAGAAGATGAAGAATTGATTCCCATGTTAATGTATTGTGGAAGCTGCAGAAGATTGTAAAAATATACTTGCATTGTATAGATTCCAGTTCTTAGTATTATATAATTGCATAGCACATGTGTGAGTACTTTGTACTGTTCAGCCACCATTTACATTTATTTATCTTTCATTGACTTGAATATGCCTTGGTGACTGAGAGAATGTCATGCTCACTTAAATGTCTCGCTGATGGTGGCGGGTGTGTCGGGTTATTTAGTTCCCTTCAATATGGTTGAGTTGAATGGCGCCGGTACATGCGTCATGTCTGTGAACGGGCGCTGTCAGTTGGGACTGGTCATCTCTTAGCTGCCAAGGTTCATTTTAATTACTTTATTCATACATTTTTAATCTAATCTTTCACTCTGGATGCTCTTAGTGTGCACGTCTTTCTACATCGTTCTCACATATATGTATAATCTCAAAATTAATGATGTAACCAAGATTTTGTAACAATATTTTGATTTTAAAAGAGTGTCCATGGAGTTTCTTGCCCATTCTTCTCCATAGAGATCTACGCTAGGGAATGGGCAACTACAGTACTTTCTCAAGTTATTATGCCTTGTGACTGGGACTGTAGCTTTGATTTTCTTTTTTGTATTTTTGACTTTCAAAAGTGCCGTAATGGTCTAATTGAAATAAATGCTTTGAGTTTGAGTTTGAGTTTATCGACCTCAATAAAATTAGGGTTGTGGGCACAAATGTGGATCCGCGCTTGAAATGAAAGAGGATGCATGAATGAGCAAAACGCTCTCAAAAACCGGCCAAGTGCGAGTCGGACTCGCGCACGAAGGGTTCCGTACCAATTATTATAAAAAAATCACGTTTGTTGTATGGGAAAAAATAAATATTAATTTTATTCTGTTTTTATGTATTGTGTGTATTTGTTGTTATAGCGGCAACAGAAATACATCATCTGTGAAAATTTCAACTGTCTAGCTGTCACGGTTCATGAGATACAGCCTGGTGACAGACAGACGGACAGGCAGCGAAGTCTTAGTAATAGGGTTCCGTTTTTACCCTTTGGGTACGGAACCCTAAAAATGTAGCTAGCCGTCTCTAGCTATGACATTGACACGGATCTTGGTCATATATAGCCAAACTATTCGCTATCAGTTTTCACAACGCATCAAGTCTAACCGGATGCAGCTGAATACCAGTATTTCACATGGAGCGACTGCCTATCTGACCTCCACAACCCAGTTAGTCCTGGGTAATACGATACCCTTTTTAGGGTTCCGTAGTCAACTAGGAACCCTTATAGTTTCGCCATGTCTGTCCGTCCGTCCGTCCGTCCGTCCGTCCTCGCTTAATCTCTGTGACCGTTAGCACTAGAAAGCTGAAATTTGGTACCAATATGTATATCAATCACGCCGACAAAGTAGTAAAATAAAAATTGGAAAAAAATGTTTTATTAGGGTAGCCCCCCTATATGTAAAGTGGGAAGTGATTTTTTTTAAATTTCTACCCTAACGTGTGATATATTGTTGGAAAGGTATTTAAAAATGAATAGGGGTTTTCTAAAATTATTTTTTGATGTCAGTAATTTCGGGAATAATCGCTCCAAAAGTAAAAAACAATGTGTCCCCCCCCCCTCTAACTTTTGAACCATAAGTTTAGAAAATATGAAAAAAATCTGAAAAGTAGAACTTTATAAGGACTTTCTAGGAAAATCATTTTGAACTTGATGGAAACAACAGTTTTTGTACAAAAAAGACAAAAAGTTGTACAAAATAATTTCTGGACTAAGTTTGTAGTATATTCGTATATGCAAGCATTTTTACATAATGGATACCCACCTTTAAACTCATAAGTGGGAACACTTATTCTGACGGACGGGAAACTACGGAACCCTACGCTGAGCGTGGCCCGACACGCTCTTGGCCGGTTTTTTTTACCCCTAAAACTGGCTTTCGGACTACTGACTATAGTCTGCGCCAGTTATGTAGGAAATAAAGGTCATTAACCCGCATACATTTATTCAAATACATAATTTCGAAAACAGAATTAATGATATAAACTTGTCCCGAAACTACCTTTATCGTGATCCTTGACTTTTTCTAGTAATAAAAAACGATTCATAATGTATTGTCGGGGTACCTACGCAGAGAAATTAAGGAAAGAGCAATGACCTTTAATTCTAACTTATCTGGCGGAGACTATACCTGTAACGACTGTCAAAGATCTACAAATGACAGCCGGTGTTCAATCTCAGAAGATCCATTGGCCAGATTCATGATATATGGATCTAGTGACGATTTTTTTTTTCATTAGGTCCAGCTTAACGTGCTTTCCGAGGCACGGAGGAAACTCGGTATGTAAGGTTGGTCACCCATCCACAGACCAATCTAGTTAAGCACGGCTTAACCCAAAGATCGACCCGAGCGGCTGTAATTATTTAGCCACGGACCTTGATCACATACCTACAGGGTGTAAACAGACTTCACGAAGCCGTCAACCAAGCATTCTGTACATCATACTAAGTAACTTTACGCAAAAATTGTTGCAGGGAAACGACTTTTTTTTGGGGTGAAATATTACGTTTTACGGTATAACTCAATGTGCCGCACTCAAAACATGATGCTGATTGATAGATTGAATAGTACAGGGTTCGTGTAAGTGTTTAAAGTAAAAAAAAAAACTTAAATTAAATACCAGTACTTACTTAAAAAAAAAAAACTTGTGGAAAAGTTGGAGCCGACCCCCAATATCTCGGTTCCCAGGTAAGTATGGTCTAGCTAGAACAAAAAAAATATCGCTAAGTCGGGGAGAACAAAGTGCCTTTCGGCTTCGCTATAGTAAAACTATCCGCCATTACTGCACAACGCAAGGAATGATAAATATTATCTTTCCTTTCGGAGATTCCACATCATCTTCCAACCCTAGTCTCATGTCGCTTGGGGTCGGCGTACTAGAGCTGTGATGTTATCGCTGAAAGAAGTTTCAACCAAGAAGTTATGTAATTGTCTAATTATTCTATTCTCTTCGTTAATTACCGTCAAACTTTCATATGTAACACCGGCATTTAAATGCGTTGTAGTCACGCAAGCATTACTCTTCGTTCGTGAGTTGTCGTTCGAAATCATGAATTCAATGCCTATTTCTTCAAATTTCACTTTATTATAAATCATATAATTACAGGATGATTGGTAATTGGGTGCAGCTCTTGAAATGGGTGATACTAGAGCTATTTGCAACAATTTTGACCCCGATAACTTTGGGTCCAAACTGGATGGTTTTTAAAAAATCGAACTTAATTTCGCTGCTGAGATGAAAAGTTGTATGTGTTACACGAGACCGAAGTTATTTGCATCTCGTGTCTTTGAATCCCTCGCTACGCTCAGGATTCTTACATAGAATCACTCGCTAGTCCAACCTTTACGCCATATAGTGCTGATTGTGAGAAGTCTTCGCCATTCAGGATGATAAACTGATACTTTTCTGATAGCTCATAAACGAATGTATCCTCCTAAAACCAATTTGTCAAAAAAGTATATTTGCCTTCGGAAAATAAGCGCCATTAATGTCCTAAAAAATTCTTGAAACTTTCCTTATTTTTCGAGGCAGGTTTCTCAAAATAAATATATGACAGTTGTCGTGCAAAAAAGAACCGACTTCCTTGTCTCATTAGCTTTCTAAAATGGTGCCACAGTACCCTCTTTTATTAATATAATGATCAGAAAACAACGGTTGTTCCTGAGAAGGTTTTCATTAGACTGGGTAGTACAGTTTTTTCGATGCACGTCTTTCTTGTTAGCACTATGTGATGTTAGCTGTTTGACTTCATGTGCCGAGATCTGTCTAATAAGCTGTTTTTTTAACATCCTGTACTGTCCCACCGCTGGGCAAAGGCCTCCCATTCCTTCCGTGTGCTCTTTTCCTGTGCCTCCTCGGACCAGCTCTCGCGGACGCGTCCACATCGTGTCGCCTCCTCTTTCTGGGCCGGCCTCGGCGGCGTCTTCAGTCTTCCGGCAACCATCGGCATCATGTGGAAACTGGAGTGCGCTGATATAATAAAACTCGCGGACGTCACGCGGTTTCACCCGCGTATTTCCTGTTCCCGTGGGAGTACGGGGATAAAATATAGCCTATGTTACTCGCTGATAATGTAGCTATCTACATATTGCTGGAAGAATTTTTCAAAACGGCCTAGTTAAGTAGTTTTTAAGTTTATTCGTTACATACAAAAATACAAATCTTTTCTCTTATAATATTCGTCTCCTCCTCCTTCTTCTTCTCCTTGTCTTCTTCTTTATTTTTCTTCTTTTTTTCCTTAAATTGTTTGTATTTCGGTTCCGCATGACCGTATACGTATAATAGCTTTTCAATATCGAGATACATAATAGCCCTGCTGTACTTCTATACTAAGTATTAAAAAGAGGTATTTGTTTGTAAGTTTGTGTGTAGAAGGGTAATCTACGGAACTAATGATCCAATTCTAAAAAATCTTTCACTGGCAGAAAGTTATATTATTCGTTCGTCGTCGTTCGCCGAGCTATCACAATTTTTGCGGACGGAGTCGCGGGAGACATACTCCTACTCCGTAATCCATAATTTGACACCAAAATGATATACTACAACAGCCCATAACGTCCACTGTTGGACATAAGCCTCTCCCATGATGGCATGAATTTTCCGTAATCTCCACGCTTTGCAGGCGGATTGGAGATCGCAGTTATGAAAGACTAACAGAAAACGCTGCTGCCCATTCTCAGGTCTACGGAGGCGCAAGGTGTTCTGCCTCAGACATTAGTCGCCTTATACGACACCCGTCGAGTGTAATGGGTTGGTTCTATCCTACTCTGCTGGATACCACACGGCTGAATGCAAAATAATATCATCATCATCACCATCATCATCATCATCATCAGCCCATTAATGTTCCCACTGCTGGGACACGGCGTCCTCTCTATGAGAGGGAATGTGCTATAATTCACCACGCGGGCCCAGTGCGGGTTGGTAGATGTCACATGTCTTCGATTTTTTGATTCTAGGACATGCCGGTTTCCTCGCGATGTTTTCCTTTACCTTTTTAAATCACACAAAGTAATATGCGCCTCTGTCTGGGTTCAAATCCGCGCTCACGCGATGCGCGATTGACATTATATCGTTACCTACGTGTTGATCTTGATAGTGAGACTATTGGTTCGTTAGCCTGATGTGCAAGGTTGATGCATTCATGAACATTCGTTTTCTTCAGGAGGACGGTCATTCTTTCTCTTGATTTTTACCTGACTACGGCTATACCAAAAGGAAGGGTTCTTGTATTAAATAGTGTATTATCTAAGGGAAGTGTTATGATATAAGCAGTATATAATTATGTATCTTTAATAGGATAGTTTCCACCATCAATAAATTGCAGATCTATTTAGTCCGTTACAGACGTTACAGTACAGTATTGGAAAATAATGGACACGTATTTTATGTCTTTGTAAATCAATGAATATTCACAACGATAAAACGCATCAAAACTCAGGAGTGGGGGCTCGTGACGTCACAACGCACTAAAAATTTTACCACGGCGGCGGCGGCGTGACCGCGTGACGTATTGAGAATTTTAAAAGCGTCGTATCTTCGTCAATTTTGGTTTACGTAACAAAATAAATAATACGTGTCCAATATTTTTTGGAAATCTATCTGACGGACTAATTAGATTTTTTTATTCATCTACGGCGTCGTCCTCGTCGTCGTCGTCGTCGTCGTCGTCGTCGACGTCGCCGTCTATGGGGTTTGGCCCCGCTGGTTTTCCACTCGCTAATTTGGTTCTCTTGTCACCTCTGCTCACCCCTAATTTCAATAAAGCTATATCCAAACAGCTGTTAAAGACTCCAACAGTGCAATACTCTCATTTCGCACTCAATCGTGACCGATACGCACGCAACGAGTCGGCAACTTCTTTTAGACGCTTGTTTTCACTAGCTCTAAAACAAATAGCTCTGTAAAACCGTTCCGTTAGGTTTTCAACGCTGAGAATCATAGACTAAAGTTGAAAATCCAAAAACTGACATTCATAATTTTGGTGGCTATAATTTTCACGTCTTCGTGTGTGAAGACCATCACTTACACTTTCATCTTTCTCGGAGTAACAAACCTTTACTAATTAAGTAAAAAAAGATTACTCACTGCTTTGAAGAAACTCTGTGAAACTGCGTGTGTTTAGTTAGCTTCTCTGAATCGGGAAGGTTTCCGACGTAAAATATTATAGGTAATATATGTAGGTATATATATATATATTATGTATTTACTGCTTTCTTAATCTTATCTTATTCTTTACTGGCTTCTTTCTGCCCGCGCGCGGCTTAGCTTGCGTTAATTGACAATTGACCGCATATCACACTACTCAAGTTTCGAAAGACACGTGGCGCCATCTGTTATAATAAGAACGTTTGCGCCCATTAAATACCTAGTAACACTGTCACTGAATTTTTAACTGGTGAAAAGTGATGTAAGTGCTAGGTCATCATCATCTGTCTAACCAGATACAGTACCAATACCATTATTACATGGTGCAACTGCCTATCTGACCTCCACATCCCAGTCAATACTGGGCAATACGATACCCCTTGGTAAGACTGGTTGTCAGGCTTTCGGGTTACTGGAATTAAGATCTCCGAGACGGCAGCATTGCCGATGCCGAACCAAGGATACACTAGTTTTATCGATTGTACGCAATATTGTACGGCGATATTCACTTTAAAATACTTATTTTGAAAGGAGGAAGTTTATTTCAAGGTATTCGTTGTTATTTGAATTTTGTAAATGCACTGCCGTTTCCTGGAAGATCGGAACGCCGATTGCGCGACTGTACTTCATCATCAGCCTATTAATGTTCCCAGTGCTGGGACACAGGCCTCCACTCTATTAGAGGGAATGGGCTATAATCCACCACGCGGGCCCAGTGCGGATTGGTAGATGTCACATGTCTTCGAATTTTTTGGTTCTAGGACATGCCGGTTTCCTCACGATGTTTTCCTTCACCGTTTTTAGAGCAGTGGTGATGAAATAAATTACACAAAGTAATGCGTTCTGCCTGGGTTTGAACCCACGACTTACTGTTCGTAAGTCGGCACGCCACCACCGGGCCACCGCTGCTCGACTGTACTTACCTACACATAAAATACATCACAACACAACGCTTGTAGTCGAAGCCACAAATTAGAAAGAATGTAGTGTACCTATCAAGGTAACGATGTCCGTTTCAACCGCGCGGCCACGGCGTTTTTTTTAAAAAAAAACTATGCCAAGATTTTGTAAAAGTTTGTAAAAGTTGATTCCCAAAACCATAAATTTGTCAAAGTTATGGTTAAAAAGTTATAAGGGTTTGAACGTGGCCGCGCCATCGAAACGCGGAGAACCGCGCGGCCACGGAGATCTTTAAAACTAAGCGTTGTAGAGACCTGAAATTTAGGTAAATAACAGATTGAATTTGTAAAAAATTTGTAAAAATATACAAAAAATTCCTAGGTTTATATCTTAGGAGCTGTAAGACTTAAAACCCCATGGCCGCGCCATCGAAACGGTGAATAACACGTTATCGCCGATATCTCGCTGAAAAAGCATCGTAGAGGTCTGAAGTTTTTTGTAAAACACAGATTTGAATTTGTCAAAACTGGTAAAAATACTTCAAAAAGTCCTAGGGTTATATTTTAGGAGCTGTAAGACTACAAACCCATGGCCGCGCCATCGAAACGGTGAAAAATACGTTATCGCCGATATCTCGCTGAAGAAGCATCGCAGAGGTCTGAAGTTTTTTGTAAAACCTAGATTTGAATTTGTCAAAACTTGTAAAAATACACAAAAAAATCCTAGGTTTATATTTCAGGAGCTGTAGTACGGTATTGCTTAGAAATACAAGTCGTGATTATTTATCGAAGAAAGTAAGTATTAGCTTGTTTTTTTTTGTAAACAAAACCTAATTAAGTAGAACTTACGATAGTAGGCAAAAAAGTATTTTTTTTTTATAATATAAACCCTGTAATAACGTTTTCAATGTTTCGATAGGGTGACCATGACTTATTGTTCACAGAAAACTTTCCACCTATTGTATTAGAAATTATTTCTCAAGGATCATAAATTAAATAAAAATGAAGAGTCGTATGTTTATTTCCTATAAACATAATTATGTTTTTGTAAAATATTGATTGACATCGAGTAACATTTACCAATCCGCACTGGGCCAGCGTGGTGGATTATACGCCCATTCCCTCTCAGAGGAGGGCTGTGTCCCAGCAGTGGGAACATTAATAGGCTGATAGGCTGATGATGATGATGATCTTATCGTTACATTTTAGTTTATTTTTTTATTACAGAAATAAGTGTCATTGCATAGTATTTCCAGAATGATTTGTTATGACGATGGTAAAACCGAAATGCACACAAGTTCCGAACAACCTATGACAATACATAATCTAACATAATTATGGTCATGGTATACATAGATGATTAAGATATTTTAAAAAAAACAGTAATTTTAAACACACCATACTTCACAGTCGTATTAAAAAAATATAATATAAAAAAAACTATTCTTAGTGTAAGTAAATAATCTGTGATTTGTGGTTTTGTCAGAAATATGTAAGTTAACAATCTGTGATTTATGTGATTTTTTAAGAAATAAACATGTTTTTGTATCTTATCATTTTAATTTAATTTATAATCCTTGAAAAATAATTTTTAATGTAATAAATAGGTGGAAGTTTTTTGTAAGCAATAAGTCATGGTCACCCTAACCAAACATTCAGAACGTTTTGAAGGTTATAAGCGATACCGTACTACAGCTCCTGAAATATAAACCTAGGATATTTTTGTGTATTTTTACGAGTTTTGACAAATTCAAATCTAGGTTTTACAAAAAACTTCAGACCTCTGCGATGCTTCTTCAGCGAGATATCGGCGATAACGTATTTTTCACCGTTTCAATGGCGCGGCCATGGGTTTGTAGTCTTACAGCTCCTAAAATATAACCCTAGGACTTTTTGAAGTATTTTTACCAGTTTTGACAAATTCAAATCTGTGTTTTACAAAAAACTTCAGACCTCTACGATGCTTTTTCAGCGAGATATCGGCGATAACGTGTTATTCACCGTTTCGATGGCGCGGCCATGAGGTTTTAGTATTACAGCTCCTAAAATATAAACCTAGGATTTTTTTGTATATTTTTACAAATTTTTTACAAATTCAATCTGTTATTTACCTAAATTTCAGGTGTCTGCAACGCTTAGTTTTAAAGATCTCCGTGGCCGCGCGGTTCTCCGCGTTTCGATGGCGCGGCCACGTTCAAACCCTTATAACTTTTTAACCATAACTTTGACAAATTTATGGTTTTGGGAATCAACTTTTACAAACTTTTACAAAAACTTGGCATAGTTTTTTTTTTAAAAAAACGCCGTGGCCGCGCGGTCGAAACGGACACAAGGTAACGTCATAAACACAAATGTAAATAAATAAATCATGCTAAGTGAAGCTAAGCGACACTTTCGCCACTCATTGGTGTTTCTCCTGAGGACGTGTCATGATTTATTTATCTTCTTCAATGAGAGTAACGGAACTAGCAGTTTATAGCTAATATTTGTGATTTTGTGCAACGACCTATAGTCGGGCCTACGCTGTCCCCCCATACTTAAGACTACAAGTCGCGGCACGAAACTCTAGCGCTGACCGTTATTGCACAGAAGTAAAAAATAAGAATATCTTTGGGCGTGCGTTGCGCCGATTGGCTCTCCAGTCGTATAACATGCGCAGCTATCCCCTTCACGTTTCGTTTAGCGCTAGAGTTACGTGCCGCGACCTGTAATGCTGTAACATGATAATATTGTAATACCAACTGATTTGAAAAGAGTAACCATGGAGTTTCTTGCCGGTTCTTCTCCAACCTGAACCTTGCACCATTTTCGACGTTTTTTAGGTGCTCATCTAAGTTTTTATTTTGAACAGCCATGTTTGGCGCCCTGACGGTAAGGTCTGTTACAAAACTATCAGATGAACATACGCATCAGGCCTCATCATCATCTTTACGCCTGTTATCGTTGGAGAGTTAGGCAGAGGTGTATTTATAATAGTGCTTACCTACACACAGTTTGTCTGTTCAGGTCAAATTCTCAAGCAATCTCTCCCTAAGGGGCCGCCTCCACTAGCGAGAGAATCGCGGCGATTTGACGTATTTCTATACGAAAACATCGCCGCGATTCTCTCGTGGAGACGGCCCAATAGAGAGTGTAAAGAAAAACGTGGCAAGGACAATAATATCGCCACGATTCTGTCGCTCGTGGAGGCGGCCCCTAAAAGGAATTCATCATCTGACTGCCTTTTTCCAACGGTCCCATGTTGGGGTCGGCTTCCAGTCTAACCAGATGCAGGTGAGCTATCTATAATAGGTACCTACCTACCTACCTTAATCCCATTGAATGACTATTTCATGAAAAAGTCACTCAATGAGGTTAAATTAACTTAGAGGTTTGTAAGTATTGATGATATTAATGATTTTTTTCTGATTGGCACAACGTCGAACATACATTAATTATGTAAGTTTTTTTTATATTGTATAACAGATTTAGGTTACAATTGGCTGTATTTGTATACCAATAATTGGTGTATAAATGCAGTCAATAAATACAGAAACAGGCAGATAAGGCAGCGCAAAGCGGATTTTACTTATTTAGATAGATCTGAATGGGTAAGATCTGTTTTGTAACTGTAGGTATTTTCTTCTCCAATGTTTAATGCATGTCGTGGCAGGCTACACTATAAAATGTTAAATTCAACAATAGTTCTTAAACATGTATTTTTGGTGTATGCTTTGTTGGTTGTCCTTAAGGCCAATAGATTTTAAAGTGATTAATGGGTTATTTAATTCATCTAATAAATATAGTAAACGTAATAGTTTAATTCTATAAAATATAATAAAGGTAAAATAATTACTTAATTTATCCTATCAGAATAATCCTTTAGTCAGGCACTTTATTTTTTTTAAAAAAAAGGTATTTCCTTTATATTTGATAAATAAATAAATTATAATTCTGTAACTACATACGTGTTACAGCCGCGAATCATATCTACATATAATAAAATCTATAGAAAAATCGTTTTTGTACATAGAAAATATTTTGAAAAAAAATTGCCAGGGTGTTAAAGGATAAGCA
This sequence comes from Xestia xanthographa, assembly GCA_905147715.2. Taxonomy (NCBI): domain Eukaryota; kingdom Metazoa; phylum Arthropoda; class Insecta; order Lepidoptera; family Noctuidae; genus Xestia; species Xestia xanthographa. Next base: position 16,477,171 of record LR990670.1, read on the forward strand.
ACAGAACACATTTCCAGCATTTTTGGAATTTTTGTCTGTTTATCTGTTTCGATGATCAAGCATCACGCAAAATTTATGCAACCAATGCAGATAACTTTTATACATAAAAATTGAGCGTATCTTGAGGTATTATTTAGTTTTTGTTTCATCGTAATCGGTTAATTCTATCAAAAGATATATGAATTTAAAGTGTTCAAGAAGAACTAATCATCAAATGTGCATACATGCAGCGACATCTGTTGAACTAAAATGGTACTAATGACTAAAAATGTGTTTGACATTTAAATATCATGATTTCCATGCATTACATTATAATTATGTCTATATTTTAAGTTTGAGCTCTCTCTCTCATAAGTGACGCAGACGAAGTTGCGCGGGTCAACTAGTTCCACATATATCTGACACTGACCTTCAAATTGCAACGCGGAATACTTAGTCTCCGGCATCCATAGCCTTTTAAGAAACGAGAACTCTTCCTGAGTGTAGGTCTCTTCCAAATCCGGGGTTGGACTGTTCGAAAGAGATACCGTGGCCCCGGAACACAAAGGGTGATGAAGGAACATGGATGGGTTTTAGTCAGTAAAAGTTTGACACTCCCTCCTGCTCCGCCCAGAGCGGGAGACGTCATTTGATGATTTCCCATCCGAATAAAAAATTCTGAATCGAATGAAGACAGTCGTGGGAACTCCTCAACGATTTACAGCAATTACCTGGTGTTTCGGCTTGACTAATTTGTATTGATGAGAACTTTACACTTAGGTGGGTTGTGACTCTCATTAGGGGTCTGGTGAAGGACAATCAAGGGAACTCCTCAACATTTTACGATAGCTACCTTGTGTTTAGACTTAATTCATTTCTATTGATGAGAACTTTGCACTCATGTGGGTTATAAGTGCCGTTACAGGTCAGATGATGAAGACTATAGACAGTCGACGGAATTCCTCAACGATTTACAGCAGTTACTTTTTTTTGGGCTTACTTCAAATTGAAGTTTGCGTAGCAAATATTTGTATAGGATAAATTGCAACTAAAAATGGAAAAATAAAAAACTTTTTGCAAAAAATAAAACCGACTTAAAAAAAAAACTAAAAACTAAAAAAATACTTTAGCTTCAGAAGTGGGTGACAAAAAAATTAAATCAATTAAACAAAGGTCACCGACTTCTGAAGCTAAAGTTATTTTTTTAGTTTTTTTTTTAAGTCGGTTTTATTTTTTGCTAAAAGTTTTTTAGTGAGATCATCTGTCCACCTAGTCGGTTATCTTCCCACATTCCACCGTCCCGTCCGTGGTCTCCACTCCAGCATTTTCTTCCCCCATCTTCCATCCAGTCTACGGCATATGTGGCCCGCCCACTTCCACTTTCTTTTTGCTATCTCTTCCGATATGTCCGTGAGTCTCGTTCGTCTCCGTATTTCGGTATTTCTCAACCGGTCATAGAGGGTGATGCCTAACATGGCTCGTTCCATAGCTCTCTGAGTGACTTGCATGCGGTAGATAGTGTGTTTGGTGAGCGTCCAAGTTTCAGCCCCGTAAGTACGACATGACTGGGAGGACACACTGCTCGAACATGCGACGCTTTAGGTTCATGGGCACCCGCTTCGATTTGAGTAGGTACGTCGGACAGCAGCAGGCCTTGCCAAGTTACAAACGTTTCGTATCGATTCTCTTTCTACAATCATAAACGCCTTGGCGTAAGCGATTGTAGAAAGCGCTAAATTGATAGCCAAGTTGACGCGACTGAGTCGATCGCATGTCTCTAATGTCTGTAGAAAAAACCTACACTTTAGTCTATTGTGAGCGTTCCTACCAAAGAGTTTAGCGATCAACATTGTAGAAACGATAACATTCTATTCTATCATTTTGAACGATGTAAACTTGTCCACGATTTTTCTATTCGTTTGTGTTGATCACGTGATTTAACATTGAGATGATGTCATTCCCATTCATTTGAATAGTTTTCTACTAGCGTTAACGATTGTAGATTGACAACTTGGCTAGGGGTGCAGCTTACCAAAAGCATCCCACCCTAGTTGGATACGACGCTTGCTTTACTAACTCAGTTCCTATCAATGCTGTATCGTGGCAGTTTTCCACTTGGACACCATAATTAAACCAATTTCGCTTTATTCACTATGAAAATTTTTGATAGAATTGAAGCGGCTAACAGTTTCTCTTGTAACACATCGAGAAATTATCTGCAAACAGATCTACACACTTAGCTTAAAGAGAGCATACACAATCTAAAATTATTTGTAATTTAGGTAGTCACTTAAGTAGAATCATCATTATGGTATTTAGAAAATGTAGGCCAAGCTTAGAAAATTTAGAATGTGCAAATTTCTAAAAAAAAGTAAGGAGCTTAAAATCTTAAAAAGTTATCTGTAGTTTTTTTTTTGGAAACTGAAACAAAAACGCGCGCGTGTGAAATACATTTCATGTTGAACTTAATTTTAGTACGTTAAGAACCCGTTTTCGAAGAAGTGTACTGAACTAGTACCTACATTTTTTTTTTTTTGTTTTTTTTTTTTTTCTAGCCTGTTCTGTCCCACTCCTGGGCAAAGGCCTCCCTCCATTCATTCCACTTCTCGCGAACCCGCGCGTCCTCCTTCCAGTTCGGACGGAACCTGTCTAGTTCGTCCCGCCATCTCCTTCGTGGCCTGCCGCGACCCCGCCTCACGGTGTCAGTCACCAGTTTCCTGCAATTTTGGCCCACAGTTTGTCCGACATGCGGCAGACATGACCTGCCCAGTCCCATTTGAGTTGGGCAGCCTTTTGAGCCACGTCAGCTATATTTGTTTTGGAGCGCAGTATTGTGTTTCGAACACGATCCGTTAATTTAACACCTAGTATACTGCGCTCCATTGCTCGTTGGCAAACCTTGAGTTTGGACTTCTGCATGTTAGTCAAAGACCAAGTCTGTGCACCATAGGTTAAGACGGGAAGAATGCACATGTCCATAAGTTTCCGTTTCAGTGCCATAGGCAACTCACCCTTAAATAGTTCTTTCATGGACCAGTAGCTCTTCCAGGCGTTTTCTGTTCATTATACTCAATAATAAAGTAATCTGTACATTTTGATACAAGTGGAGAAAGTTTGTTATTGCATTCGAGGCGAAATTATAACACCCGAGCCGTAGGCGAGGGTGTTTTTGAGCCGAGAACTGCAATAACAAATGTCCACGTGTATCATACGACGTTTTTCAATACACTTTTGAAGAAATAAAAAAAAATAAAAAAAATGGGAAAATGGAAAAAAAAACGCACGTTTGTGAAACACATTGTATGTTGTATCTAATCGTAGTGCGTTATAGACCAGTTTTCAAGGAAGTGTATTGAAAAAAACTTTACTTCCGGAAGTCGGTGGCAAAAAAATCAATGAAAAAAACAAAAGTCACCGAGTTATTTTTCACTCTTTAGTGTTAATTTTTGGAAGTCGTTTATTTTTATTGCCAAAAACGTTTTTTTTTATGATAAAGTTTATTCGCTGCCGTATTTAAATTACTTTTGTTTATAGGTACCTAAATAATAAAAATAGAACGAGTGTCGGATGGAAACTTTCAACTTTGGGTTTATCTAAATGCTTAATGAGCTAAGCTATGCAGGAAATGTCAATAAGCCGAACGTCATCAACTCTCGTTTAATTCCTATAAATCTAGGTATGGCCCCTTCCTTGGTAAAGCCTATATCATACTGTTACCTGATGTGACGGTTCCCGTGGGAGTACGGGGATAAAATATAGCCTATGTTACTCAGGGTAAATGTAGCTTTCTAAAGGTGAAAGAATTTTTGAAATCGGTTCATTACTTCCGGAGATTACCCCCTACAAACAAACTTACAAACAAATGTTACCTCTTTATAATATTAGCTATAGATTCTTCAACCAAACCAAACAACACAACAACGTAACAAAATACTTATTTAAAATTGACAAATAATTGACAGATTGTAGCAAAAAGGCTAATTAAACAATGCTCTTCCGAGTTCCGGCTTAAGTCAAAGTACAAACAATGCCTAGAGCGGACACGGCCTAAATAAAACAAAAAAAACTTTCTCAAATTCTATCGTTTTCTGATTTTCTTCCGTTTCCATAAAAACGATCCAAGGTTTCACATTTTAAGTTAAAATCGGACAGGACATGAATGTTAAGCCGAAAAAAGCGAAAGTTGCGACGAATTATTTTACCGTATGGCAGTGTGCAGACGTCTTTATGTGAAAGAAGAAATGGGTTACCGACCTCTTCGCGCGCTTAGTTTCGACTGAGCGTTTGGCGCGAAATGTCGTATATCGTACTTTCAAATTCGTCGCGCGTGTATTTCAACAAAATACGTTCATAAATATATAATAAATAAATAATGGATTTAAAAGAAATAATAAAGTGGTTTATCCCGTGTTTTCATATATTGCTACTAAAAAAAGTGAAAATGTGCGGTCGTTTGACTTACATCTGTTTGTTTTTACTTTTTATTTTGCGACCCAGTTATGGCGCGGACGCAAACCCAAACAGCCTAGTTAGTGATGATAGAAATATCAAAAATGTAGTTAATTTTAGTTATTTAGACTTAAAAAATAACCAAAGTGATTATTTAAGTGAGAAAATAGAAAGGAATGATGGGAGAACTGTTGACACATCTGTCGGTGAGTTAACATTTTTTTTTTTGTAATTTTTTTTTTAATTTTCTTTTTTTAATATCTTCTAGAATCATCTGCTGGCAATGCAAATGCATTCACTCTTCAGGAAATTAATATTTATCAACCAGCAATGTCATTTCTTAATTCTTACCTATATTTTGAAAGTTAAAAATTGAGCGCACTTTCATTGACGTTAACAGGAAGTATTTAGTGAATTGCAATGATATTAATACAGGTAGTCAATTGAGAAGTGAATGTCGTCAATATTCTCAAGTGCCCAATAAAAACGCACCAAAGTAACGGCATTGTCACCAGATATTTAAAGTAGCAATTGTCATATGATCCGTTAGCATAATGGCCCAAATTATCCATTTCCAACACTATTCGCTTCGGTTCCTTGGTAAGAGGCTTATAATTATGATAAACAGTAAAAGAACGGTGACAGCATCAAAAAAAAAAATCAAAATAGTTTATTTCTTTAACAAAATACACACTTAGTTTGTGATTGGAGCCTTCTTTTAAGTAAACAATGCCTGTATTAGAAGACTCCGCTCTTCCATAACAAAAAAAAAAGAAAAATATAAATAACATTATTTTATCTTAACTAGGTATTTAGACAAAATTGGCTTTTGTATAGTTTTGTGTGTGTGAGTGAGTGTGTGTGTGTGCGTGTAGCATGACAGCTATGTACTTATACCATCCATGTTTCATCTGCTTAGCCTTCCCAACTATGTTGGGGTCGGCTTCCAGTCTAACCGGATGCAGCTGAATACCAGTATTTATATGGAGCGACTGCCTATATCTGACCTCCACAACTCAGTTAGTACTGGGTAATACGATATATCCCGTGGTAAGACTGATTGTCAGACTTTTGTGGGCCACTGAATACTTGTAACGACTGTCAAATATCTACAAAATGATAGCCCCGATCAACTGCTTAACGTGCTTTCCGAGGCACAGAGGAAACTCGGTATGCAGTGAGTGGTTACCCATCCACAGACCAACCTAAGCAAGCACGGCTTAACCTAAAGATCGACCCGAGCGGCTGTTATTACTTAGCCATGAGCTCCTCTATACCCACCTATGTTTGCAATGATAATTTATGATTCGATTTGATTTGAGGAAGCACGACGTTTGATCACATTTCATACCTATTGGCGTTGGCTGCTAAGTCTAGAGATTCTCACTTATGTGTGGTATCCGGCAGAGTAGAATAGAGCCAACCCATTACACTCACGGGTGTCGTATAAGGCGACTAATGTCTGAGGCAGAACACCTTGCGCCTCCGTAGACCAGAGAATGGGCAGCAGCGTTTTCTGTTAGTCTTTCATCACTGCGATCTCCAATCCGCCTGCCAAGCGTGGAGATTACGGCATATTCCTCCCATCATGGGAGAGGCTTATGTCCAGCAGTGGACGTTATGGGCTGTTGTTGCTGTTGTCCAACCAGCCCGCAACCCTGGAGCATCAGCCTTAACTTTCAGTCGTGTATTCGTGTTACGGTGGATTAAGGTGGCAGCATCAGGGTAGGTACCTAGGTAAATTCAATTTTTTTGCATTTTGCCGGTCAGTGAAATAGTCATTCAAAGGGGGGACCCATTGAATGACTTGAATGTCTAACGAGAAAAGGAAGCCAATGCCTTATGTATATATATAGAACATTTATATAGAAAAAAAGAAGCTATTTGTATGTGCCATTGAACACAGAAACCATGTTGTATTGTATGAAGCACACAAAGTATCAAATTAAAACTTATTAACGCAGTTCCGCTAAAAACCAATGTAAGTACTTAAATTCTTGATACAATACAATACAATGTCTTTATTTTTTCTCTTCACAAAGGTTCACATAGTTTTCTTAAATATAGTTGTAACAATGACTTCTTAACATAATGCATAATATACAGGGTGTAAAAGACCTCATCACGAAGTCGTCAACCAAGCATTCTGTACATCAAACTAAGTAACTTTACGCAAAAATTATTGCTGGGAAACGACATTTTTTTTGGGGTGAAAAATCATGTTTTGTGTTAGAACTCAATGTAACGCACTCAAAACATTGTGCTGAGGGATGGATTGAATAGTACGGGGGTCGTGGAGGTGTTTAAAGTAAAAATCTTACAATATAAACTTGTATTTTTAAAAAACCTTATATAAAAAATTTGAACTTTGACCCCCAATATCTCCATAACTAGAAGGTTCCCACCCAGGTATGATGTAGAACAATAAATGATTGCAAGGACGAGGAAAATAAGTGCCATTCGTTTTCGTTAAGAGGTGTTTTACACCCTTTATGTTCCTTTGTGAGAGACTAGCGTCCATACTAGGATACCCTGTGTGACGGATCCGCAGGCTCTCACCTCGAATTAAATGTAATTTACAAAATATAATACCTGATTTGAATACATAGATAAATGACTTATCGCAGAAGGAAAAAAGGCAGACTAACTTAATTAACGCAAACAAATAAAAATTAGTTAAGGTGTAGTGTTATGGGTGTGAAGTAAAGTGTCCTGTGAAGTGTGCAGGTGAAGTGAGTAGGTGATGTGTGCAAGTAAAGTGTGTGAGGGGTCAGGAACGGACCTAGTAAGTTGAAATTCATATACCAGATACTGAGGTCAATAGTCCCTATTAGATGTAAAATCAAGGTCCTGAGTCAACAAGATAAAAAGATAATATGGGCAAATTTAGATTTTCGCGAAGACTTGAAAGTACTTACCTACCTACCAAACATTACCCTTTTCAATATTTATTTTATTTTTCGGAAATTTCCCTTTACTTGTGCTGTAAGACCCTGCTTTTAACCAGATTTGACAGTTCTAGGTCAACCGAAAGTAACCTTTAGGTTTTGGGTTGAAAACCTATATGGTATTTCCCGTTGACCTAGAATCACGAAATTTGCCGAGATGCAATGTTTTACAGCATATAAAAAGGGAAAAATCTGAAAACCGTAAATATTAAATATAATTAATTAATTCAATTATAATTAAATCAATTATCATTCATTTTGTTTTAATAACAAAAAAAGTTGATTTTACTATTACAAACTTATTATTTGCGGTTGGTGCAATAACCGTTTTATGGTATCGAACAGCAAACTTAACTTTGCCCTTTAAAAAGTTTGTTCTTTAAAAAGTTTGTCCTTTAAAAAGTTAGTCCTTTAAAAAGTTTGTCCTTTAAAAAGTTTGTCCTTTAAAAAGTTTGTTCCTTAAAAAGTTTGTCCTTTAAAAAGTTTGTACGGAACCCTCGGTGCGCGAGTTCTTGGCTGGTTTTTTTTCCATAGGGGTAAGCAGAAACAACAGAACGCTTCCTGCTACGATACTAAGACTACGATTCTACTACTTTTGTTATAAGCTTTTATTGTTAGTTCGATAATATCCACAAATATTTCAATCGTTGGGATTGGTCGTTCCAAACAGGAGGCTACGGTTGGGACCGAGAGAGGGGCTTTTTAAAGTTCCGGCAACCCGTACAAACTTATTATAGTTTGCACCAGTGATTCGTGCAGTAAGAATACTTAATGATGTCTCTCGGCGTTTAGACATATTTTCTTGCTCTTTGGCGGAATTCTAGAGGGTGACACTTAGTTTGTTGTCCACTGTGTAATTTGTGTACCCAGACCTGTTACTTGAGACTGAATTATTAGCAATTTATGACTACTTTTGTTAGCTTGGGTTTTACCTGTTAAAACAAATGTATGTGTTAATTTAATAAAATAAATAAATATGTCTTGGTCCAATCTTGCAACTGAATTCCAAACCAGTTCCCCACAACCGATTGAGCTGAAATTATGCAAACAAAAGTTGGTTGGAGTCAGTGGCCTAGCTAGGTAACCAAGGGCCCTGGTGCAAATAAAAAATGGGGCCCCACGAGTAGTATCAATCAACAACAACAGCCCATAACGTCCACTGCTGGACATAAGCCTCTCCCATGATGGGAGGAATTTGCCGTAATCTCCACGCTTGGCAGGCGGATTGGAGATCGCAGTGATGAAAGACTAACAGAAAACGCTGCTGCCCATTCTCTGGTCTACGGAGGCGCAAGGTGTTCTGCCTCAGACATTAGTCGCCTTATACGACACCCGTGAGTGTAATGGGTTGGTTCTATTCTACTCTGCCGGATACCACACGGCTTCACGGCTTCAGTATCAATCAAACCATTCGATTATTGCAATCAGTAACATAACAGTCGCCCGTCTCTAATTAAAACGATTAAAAAAATCCCATCGGCAAGCCGCAGGATATAGGTTTCAAAGAAGGTTCGACCCATATTTTTTTTAAACCCTTGGATCATTTTTTTTTTCATGTTTTAAATTAAAATCCTCCCACAAGAGTTTAGCACGGAAACGCCCTCAATTTGTCAGATACATTTTTTTATTTCGGAAACTATAAGTTTTAACGGTAAACTTTTGAAAAAAAAAATTGTGGAGTTAACAATTTGCTTTAAAAAAAAAAATATTTTTGTGACCCTAAAAATGTTTACCGTTTCGGAGACATAATTATTTTTTCCAAAAATATTGGAAATTTCAACCCCCTCCAAGTTAGGGGTTGTATAAAAAATGTTTAAATTTTAAAGTTTTTATGTATTAAAAATGTTAAACGGTACAAAATTTTACATAGGTAAAAAGTAGAGATGCAACGGATATCCGGTAACTATTCGGTATCCGGCCTATCCGGCCCAAATTTTACTATCCGGCCGGATACTGGATAGTAACTCATTATCCGGCAGATACCGGATATTCATAAATTTGCTAAAAAGATCCTTTAAAACGGACATGAAATAAGATAACAGCTAGCAATTATGATAAGTTCTATTAAAAGCTATAAGTATGTATGTACTCTAACGTCTCTCATCGCACCGCACTAAAACAAGCTATTTTAACAAGTTAAAAATTAATATTTATAATCAACAAGTGGCACGATCACTCCCGATGAGATCCGTAACCGCCCGAAATAATCTAATCGCGTTGCCCGCAGCTGTACGACGCTGAACATGTCACTACTTGCCTCAGAGAACTACTTACTCTCCGCCGGGGCTCCGGCGGCCGGATATCCGGCCATCCGGCCTCGCAGTTCGCCGAATATCCGTTATTCGGTATCCGGCCAAACAACTATCCGTTGCATCTCTAGTAAAAAGTTATGGCCTAAACTGATTTTCGAAAAACCGCCCCTCCGCCGCCCCCCATGGACAAATTCCGCCCATTCACGCACTTGACCTAAGTTTTGACCCTTTCGATTTTTGACCAAGTTTAAAAACAATCGGTGCATAATTGCGACCTGTAGAGTGGCTTTTGCTTGTCGCCCCACATAAGTACATACCATCAACATACATGCATAGTACCTACGTATACATCACTACATAGTCAATCAAAATCAAAGCATTTATTTCAAGTAGGCCAGTTACAGGCACTTTTGAATTGTAGAAACAAAGATGAAAATTAAATGTCGCTACAGTCCCAGTCACAAGACATAAAAACTGTGAAAGTACTGTAGTTGCGCATTCCCTAGCGCAGATCTCTATGGAGAAGAACGGGCAAGAAACTCCATGGACACTCTTTTAAATCAGAATATTTTTACAAAATCTTGGTTACATCATTCATGTTGAGATAGCACATTATGTGAGAACAATGTAGCAAGATGTGCACGTTAAAGGTGTCCATAGTAAAAACAAAACAAAAACAATTCAAAATAAAATTATTAATTCAAATAAGCCGTGGCAACCAAGAGCTGACCAGTCCCAACTGACAGCGCTCGTTCACGAACATGACGCATGTATCAGCACCATTCAACTCAACCATTTTGAAGGGAACTAAACTAAACTATAAAACAAAGTCGCTTCCCGCTGTCTGTCTGTCCCATATGTATGCTTAGATCTTTAAAACTTCGCAACGGATTTGATGCGGGTTTTTTTAATTGATAGGAAGGTTTGAGTATATAATTTGATAAGTTTTTGTACACATTGGCTAAAATATAATGATATTTGTTAGAGGTGTCGGAAAAAAATAAGCCGTCTGGGAGCTTTCAACGAAAACGCTGCCTAGACCCTTTGAGATATAACAAAATGATGTATGGTGGAATTGTGCATCTTATATAGGTCTACAGAAAAGTCCGCGATGGCATACGTCTATCTCTTAAGGATAACATAATATATTTATGTTACAGTTACAACCCGTTTTTAGTGAAAACGCGTTTTTCCTAGTTAAAACTAGTGTTTATTAACTGCCTTAGATAAAACTATTTATTTTACAGTTTTAGGAAAACTTACTCACTTACTTTAATACTTTAAAAATTGGGCAATTCTATAGCGGTAATTGGAAAGCTATTTACACAAATACGGTATTAATCCTTATCATTGTCAATAAGCATTTCATGCAAATGATTTTACTCTTTTACACCATATAATTTAAACAAATATCTTAGGAGTAATCGCAAAAAAAAAATACGAACCCGAGAATAAAATTCAAGCCGACCCTCCCCCCGCACCGTCTTGCCTATTGTTTAGCTAATAGCCGAACGGATTTAATACAGTTTTCAGTAATAGATAGGATGATTGAAGAGGAAGGTTTGTATGTATAAATTACCCACATTAGTATCTAACTATCTACATTTCACCCGTGCGAAGCTGGGGCAGGTCTCTAGTAATATATAATAGAAATAAAAACTTTTTCGGCGGCGGGCGGCGGCGCGGGTTGATTTGGGCTTTAGGGGTCAACTCATAACTAGATTACGACATGATGGATGATAGACGAAAATTTCATGATTTTCTTTCACCAGGGGCGTTGGGCCTTGAAAGAAAACCGTGAAATTTTCGTAAAATTCGATTCTATCTAGGTGCAAGTCAGCAAGGTTTAAGACCTATAGGCACAGAGTACAGTAATAATACTAGAGACCTATAGGTATATAGGAAAATTTTTCTGACGAAATTTATACTAATTTAAATGCTAGGTACTAAACTACTACTAATTTATATGTTTAAAATAAAGCGACATATCACAGAGTGATATTTCGCTCCCAAAAATATTTAATTAGTATAGTGATTAGATTGTTAAACTATCGAAACTCAAACAGTGAGTATCTAGTTTGTACTGGAAAAATAGATCGCCAGCCTTCTTATACAAGCCAATGTAACGAAACCATAGCGACTTCTAATTCGACTACAACGCCATCTAGTTTCGTTTCAAGTACTAGTTTGGATAAAACGACAAAATATGCTTCCCAAATTATATTATTATACCATGATAGTAGTCTTGTTGTCTTCCTTTAAATATGGACATCTACAATTATTTATTAAATAATAATCTATGTCATTTTTGTAAGTTTGTATGCAGGGGTAAAAAAACTACTGTTCCGATTCCGAAAATTCTTTCACTAATTTAATAGGAAGTTACCATTATCACCGAGTGGCATAGGGTACATATAAAATGCTCCCGTGGTTTCCCATAAGGCGAGCGAAGCAGCGTACAAAAGCTAGTCTTCATAATAATATCAAAGAAACCTCGGCTTTTTCCCTGATAGTAATGCTCCTGAGTTACCTGAATACCTCTGGAACTGCGGATGTCCAAAAAAGCTTTTGTTATAATTATTGTTTTGGAAGAAATACAGGAAAAAAATAAAGCATTAAATAAAGTGGTTTCTTTCTTGAGAGATGTTTTTATGATAATCTAAAGGATGTAAAAGAAAGGCACTTATTCTCTTCGTCATTGCGATCATTTTTTTGTTCTACACCATACCTGGGAACCTTCTAGTTACGGAGATATTGGGGGTCAAAGTTCCAATTTTTTGATAAGTTTTTAGGGTTCCGTACCCAAAGGGTAAAAACGGAACCCTATTACTAAGACTTCGCTGTCTGTCCGTCTGTCTGTCCGTCTGTCCGTCTGTCCGTCTGTCCGTCTGTCTGTCACCAGGCTGTATCTCATGAACCGTGATAGCTAGACAGTTGAAATTTTCACAGATGATGTATTTCTGTTGCCGCTATAACAACAAATACTAAAAACAGAATAAAATTAATATTTAAGGGGGGCTCCCATACAACAAACGTGATTTTTTTGCCCTTTTTTGATAATAATGGTACGGAACCCTTCGTGCGCGAGTCCGACTCGCACTTGGCCGGTTTTTTTTAAATACAAGTTTTTTATGTAAGATTTTTACTTTAAACACCTCCACGACCCCCGTACTATTCAACCCATCCATCAGCACAATGTTTTGAGTCCGTTACATTGAGTTCTACCACAAAACATGATTTTTCACCCCAATAAAAAAAGTCGTTTACCAGCAATAATTTTTGCGTAAAGTTACTTAGTTTGATGTACAGAATGCTTGGTTGACGGCTTCGTGATGAGGTCTTTTACACACTGTATGTAGGTCTATTTATGTCTACAGGTTCATACTAAATTAGTTATGAGATTTCTATGGTTATGAGCATAGTTTGAGTATGTCCTTGACTAATAGGTATTTCAAATGTGATGAAAACGAACGTTCATGGGTGGAGAGGAACAGGAATACCAAAGAAAATATATGTGAGGAATGATACACACAAACTTACTCCTTTTCCCATGGGATCTAGACAGAAACTATAGAATGCTTCCTGCTGCAATCCTTTCTGGTGGTTCGCGGTCGCCACTCCAGAACTTTTCGGCAGAACGGATGGCCGATGGCCATCCGTTCTGCAAGCAATGTCCGACCTACTATCACAGATTACCCACTACCTCAAATGGCTTAGCATGATCCTCCGTTACGCCTAAAATACTGCAGCATTAATTTTGGAATAAATATATGGTAAAGTTGAGGATTAATGTTAGGTCTTATGTTTGGCGAAAACACGATTTCATAAAATTTTCTCGATAAAAAAAAATCCTAAACTTACCTCCAAATCGAACAATAAACCGCTGGTATTCAAAAAATACTTCGAATTAGATCATGAAACTTTGAATACTAACTGAACTAACTTTAAAGCAGGACTTATTTTTATCAAAAGACGAAAATTTGATTTTATAAAGAATAAAAACCACTCATTTCGCACAATTCGGCCTGCAGTGACTGACGTAACAACCGCTTTGTAGTGCAAGCTGATTAGAACTTAATTCTAACAGTATTACAAACGAAGTTTGAACCACCACTAATAGAGTTGCTAATCTGAGGTAGTATAGGCTCTTAAATTTGGCAAACGAAGTATTGCTACGTCGGTAAGGTAACCTTGGTTCTCTTGCTACGATCACGCAAGGTAACTCCGAGCATAACCCTCTCGATTGCCCTTTAGGTGACTTTAAAGCCTTCTGATGAGGCCCATTGTGAGCGACCACGTTTCGGTCCCGTATGTAATCACTGGCAACACACACGTCATAGACTTTCGTCTTGAGGCACTGCGGTAAGTTGGACGAGAAGATACCGCGCAACTTTCCGAACGCTGCCCAGTCGAGTCGGATTCGACGATTGACCTCTTTCTCGAAGTTAGACCTACCTAACTGGACCGTTTGTCCCAGGTAGACTCTACAACTTCGAGTGTAGAGTCTCCAATCTTGATAGGAATGGGTAGTATATTATATTTTATTATTAGATTAAACGAGGCGAGTGGAAACGCCGTGGGGACACACCCTAGAACGGCCATTTCTTATTGGTGATTTACTTCAGAAACGTGTACGATGATATTACAATGAATAGGTATGCGATGCATTGATCATCGATCAAACAAACATTCGATGTTTTGAACACTCGATGTATTGAGTGTACGATATATTGAATGTTCGATTTATTAACCATTCGATATTATGAACGTTCGAGTATTTAGAAGTTCGATTTATAGTTGTCGATCAATTGATATTCGATTATTTTTCATTCGATATGGCATAGTGCACCCCCAACACACACACGCACCCACATCACTCCTCCACATAAATCATCTACTAGTTTACACACACTCATAAACACTTTTCACTCACGTATAGTACCTTTAGAGTTATAGACTATTTGTGTATTATTAAATTTTAAACAATGACAAACATTTATGTTAGTTTTATGTCATTTAATTTTTTTTGTTTTAGTAGTACAACCAACCATATTTCTTTGTGGCAATTATCTTATATAAATATTATTAAATATCGAGGGAAAAGGCGCTGGAAACCGAAATACAGGCATTGCCTAGTTCGGTTGCAGAGACTACATCCATTAGAAATTAATACTGCCAAACTATTATTTTTGTAAAATATTACTAAGTTTTTTGAGAAATAAATTTATTATTAAAAATTAAAAGAAGAAATCTGCAATCTACGTTAGTAATTTTCCAAAATTTTTAACATTTTTTATTGCCTATTATTATTTGTACCTAATAGATTTATTTTTGTTCACTTTGAGGCACGTTTTGTCCATCTTCTTGAGGTTTATAATTATATCTGTTACGGCTAATAGCCGAAGTGCGGCTACATCTAGTTTTAGCCGGCTACAACTAGGTGCAGCCGGCCAAATGCGGCTAAACTTAGATGTATCCTATTATTTTCGGTTAGAACTAGGTTTAGTCTTCATGATAGCGGCTAGAACTATGTGCAGCCGCACACCGGTGGTTAAACTTATGTGTATTCTATTTATCATCGGCAGTTCATTTCAGTTCAGTTAAGCATTTTGGTTTTGTTTTGAAATTCTTATCTTGCGTTTCCCGATTGATTCGATTATTAATTTTTTTTTGCAAATAAATGCATAGCAAATATTTGTATAGGATATTACAACTAAAAATGGGAAAATAAAAAAACTTTTTTGCAAAAAAATGAAACCGACTTCACAAAACAAAAAAGTGAAAAATAACTTTAGCTTCAGAAGTCGGTGACAAAAAAAAACTGGTGATCCAATTCATGAAATGACTAAGTCCATTTTAACTGTTTTGAACTAGCAACACTGGTTTGTGTGCTTTTTCACTCCTTTTCGAATGGTCTATTTAAAATTCTTGGGAAAAGTCTCTAAGTACCATTTCCGAAAGTATAAAAAAAAAACAAAATAGCCGAAATTTCCATTCATAAAATCTCTGTCCAAAAATCACTAAGTCATAAGTTTTTTTCGAAGAAATCGCTAAGTCCATTCATTTCTGACAAGTGACAACACACATCGTTATGTCAAATTACATGACAGAATTTTTTCTTAACGGTTTTTTAGCTTTTCTCCGAGAAGGTTTTGTTTCGATTTTGTTTAAAATCTTATGTGTACGTGTGCAGTTAAGGTAAAATGGATCCTGATGACAAACTGAAGAGGTGAGTGTTCTGTTTTACTAACTAGTGCGTATTTTCAAATGAGTAACCTGGCTAAGACATCATCAAAGCGACATCGGCAAAGTCGCGGGAAACACCTGGATAAGGGACGCACAGAACCGGGAAGTGTGGCAGAAAAAAGGGGAGGCCTATACCCAGCAGTGGGTGATTCCGGGCTGATATGATGAACCTGGCTAAGACAGTTAGCGATTGTGAAGTTGTTTTTTTTTTCATTAGGTTTATTTCATTATTACAGAGTAATGCAACGAAGCGGTCTCTTTGACTCTGGGGAAAGTACCACTACCACCAGTGATATTGACGATTTTTCTGCTTCATCTGAAGACGAATGGATACCCAAAAGTACTCGGGCTTACAAAAATAATGTACTCACTTTGAATAACGAACAGTCGTCTTCACCAGTTGATACGTTAACGCCACTAGATTCTTCACAACTACCCTCATTTTCTGGCATTACACCAAAATGCATGAATGAGACAGATAATGGCGATGATATTGTCTATTATTCTGAGTCATATGAGGACAATCGAACACCACAGGATTCAAGCCGAAAATCGTCCATTACTATTTTGGCTGATGTACACCTACCCGCTTTCTCTAACAGGTATTTACTCGTACTTATTTTAACGTTTTCTACCGTAGGTAGGTACCCGTAGTTCATGAGACAAGTAAAATTACATCTTTCCAAGTCACAATTCACGGTAAATTTTGCAATATCTGTCTATTTTGTTGCCTCTTAGGTCTTATGGTTTTTTATAGTTTTCAGATAACGCATAAAAGCGAGTCTGCCTGGAATATCCAAATGTCGTAGAGTGTTTTTCAAAAGAAGTGGTAAACCAGAGTTTTCAGAATCTATGAAAGGTGAAGATTTTAAGCCGTTTTCATTATATAAGGTCGGTTACAGCAGATTAATTAATCAAAAGCTCGATGACTGCTACGATGCACCCTTAACTATAAAGGCTACTAAATTGCAAGATATAAAGCGGTTGCTAGAATCTGTTCCTGAATCGGAAAGATATTTTTATGAGGATTTATATAATGGAACTCAAGATCTCATATCTGCAGAATTCAATTCTGAAGATGAAGTAGAATGATAAGCTGATTTTGTTTAGATGTTGTACTGGGTACTGCAATATTATAACTAAGTCCACCAGATTACCATTATAACTAAGATTAGGGATAAGTCCAATTTTTTTGATATTTTATTTAGATAGTCCTGTTTCATAAATCATTATGTTTCTTTTAATAAATAAAACTTCTTAGTTTCCGATATAATATGTCTTTATTTTTTATTTTTTTATTCAACGCATGTTATTTCAGCAGACATTTAAAACATAAAACTACTAATATCTCAAACGTCATTTTTAGGACTTAGTGATTTCTTGAATTGGGCCACCCTAAATGAATCAAACAAAGGTCACCGACTTCTGAAGCTAAAGTTATTTTTCACTTTTTTGTTTTGTGAAGTCGGTTCTCTATTGAAGAGTTCCATTGTATATCTCCGAATATCAGCATCAGATCTTTACCAAATTTAAATGTGACCATCTCAGGAGTATACTCTTTCAAATAAAAAAAATATTAAGAATCGCTCCACAAATGGAGGAGAAATCGGTGAACATACATGAAATTATACTACACTACTGGAGTAAAAATGTTCATAAAATGAAAACTACTGGGTCAAACTATGTTAATTTTTTATGGGACCAAATGGCAACTATTCCGCATGAAACTAAAGACGAATCACGTAAATCGGATCATAAATGTCAGCGTAATCGGTGTACATACATAAAAAAGAAATACCAATCGAATTGAGAACCTCCTCCTTTTGGAAGTCGGTTAAAAATGACTCCCAGGTGCTTGATAGATTCTGTACGCTGGAGGTGGGGACACGAGCAGTGAGCAAAGTCTCACAAACTAGTTAGTCTTTTAAATCTAAATATATAAAAGAAGAAACTGACTGACTGACTGACTGACTGACTCATCTATCAACGCACAGCCCAAACCGCTGGGTCTACAGATTCCAAATTTGGCATGTAGGTTCCTTATATGATCTAGAGGTGCACTAAGAAAGGATTTTTCAAAATTCACCCCCTAAAGGGGTTAAACGGGGCTCCAAAGTTTGTATGGGGAAACAAGATTAGTTAGACTATTTTATTCGAAACTTCACAGGAGTGCTCCTATTAATAAATGAGTAGAAACGGGTTTCAGGATTTTTCAGAATTCAACCCCTAAGAGGGGGAAATGGGGTGACAAAGTCTAAAAATCAATGCACAGCCCAAGCCGCTGTGTCTAGAGATTCCAAATTTGGCACATTAGTTCCCTATGTGGTCTAAAGGTGCTGGTGGGTAAATTCCAACCAATTTATAAGACGATTTTGAAAATGTATATTATTTAGAGAAATGGGGTTTATTTATTAGTGGACTGTATTGAGGATTCTGATTATCGTCTTGGGGAATCAAAATGATACGAACAGGCGACAATAGATTAAAAGGAGATGGAAAGCTCGTCGCTCACCTACCTTGTTCTGGACCACGTGGCGGCTTCGATGGCGCGGCCGATAGGTTGAAGATGCCGGCGATTGATGGAAACACTCGTTGTGAGTGTCTTCTGGTGCACCAGGTCGCGGATGGCCCCGGGGCGCTGTTTGTATCACGATTCCGGCGGAGAGCGGTTTGACCTGCAGGCTGGCGTATACGCAGCGCGGTCGTGTTGCGAACGGTTAGCTGTCTTTTCGTGGAGTCTCTTTATTTTGCGGTTTGCGATAGCGGGATATCCGACGCGGCGCGTGATCAGTAGATACCAGCGCAGCGCGGTGCGGTAAACGTACGGTGCGACGCGATGCGACCACACACGACGGAAGTCTATGAGAACTTGACTCTCGCCTCGCCGATTTGGCAGGCGAGCGCAATTAAAGGAGGGAAAGGGATGGGCATATATCGTCGCCTGTTCCTATGATCTACGTCATACGAAAGGATCAATTTGATGAGTAGAAAAGTTACAAGCACGGTTACGAGATGGCGTCACCATTTCCCCCCGGGGTTAAAGGGTTACCTTTAGAAGAAAAGGGAAACAAATAAGATAAGCTATGTTAGGTACACCACCGCATAACCTATCCATAAACGAATACTGCGTTATGTTTAAATTAATTTTAGATAAACTAAAGCGGAACACTTATAACGAAAGCTAATAACTAAATTATACCTAAACTAAGAGAGAGATCTAACTTAAGTCTAGATCTCACAGAGTCGGTAGCGGATAGAGACGCACAACAGGGCGCACGTAACTACCCTTCGCGGGTTTGACAGTAACAACGCGGGTTGTACTGTTTTATATGTGTGCCATATCTCTATGATGGCTAAGGCCCATGAAAGCGGCGTAGAATTATCCGAACGCAGGCGTCGCCAGAACGATCGAACGAACCTCTCCAGTAGAGTATGTCTCTGAAACAGGCTAGACGAGTCTGTTTCAGGAGCGGGCAGTGACGGCAATGACGCTGTGTTCAGGAAATGCGCAGGGTGTAACGCTGACGGATTGACAGGGTCCCTACTCAGTGCTGTGATCGGACGCGAGTTAAGCTCTTCGTAGTAGAGGATCTCCTGACCCATGGCCTCGACCACGCTTCCCCATGGTCCACCTAAATGTGGTGGAGCGGGCGGAATAAACTTCCAACCAAGGAATGTGAAGGAGAGTTTTATTAATTTAATATAACGATTGGCGAATAAAGTCTGCCAACGGTGCGGAGAGAAGTAAAGCCAGGCGAGCGCTACTTTGGAGTCGGAAAATGCGTATATTTTAATGATGGGGTAGTGGGGCGAAACTGTGTCTCGAACCTTGCATAATAACCGAGACAGCAGAGGGGCCGCGCACAACTCCAGTCTCGCAACCGAAATGGGTTTGACCGGCGAGACCTTGGACTTGGCACAAACTAACTGCACTGAGTAGTTGGAACCAATGCGGACTTGCAAATATACGACTCCGCCGTAAGCGCTTTCGCTGGCGTCAGCGAATCCTAATAAATCGGCAGTACATCCGTCGACCAACCTAGGATGACGTTGTTTGGCAATTTGATTGAGCGCAGATGGCTCAATACAAAATTGCCTCCAAGCGGTGACAATATGGTCGGGAGGTGCGTCATCCCACTCACACTTTGATAGCCGAAGCTCTTTATTCAAGAGCTTGGCGTACAAAATTGTGGTAGCCACAGAACCCAGTAATCCCAATAGTCGAGCCGCAGTGGTCAGCGTAGTGCGCTTGGTGCGCTCGTCATCAGGTGGTGCGACGTCAAACTGGAAACCATCACGGGATTTGTCCCAGCGTAAACCGAGGACCTTCTGCGGTACGGACTTCTCAAACTCAATGTCTGGAGAAGCCTTATGAGAATCAGGCAAGTATACGAGAACCTCTTTACAGTTGCTCGTCCACTTGACCAGATCAAATTGGACTCGCTTGAAGAACTGATTAAGCTCTTCACAAAGCGAAATCGCTTGCGGGGTGGATGTGACACGACAGGCGATGTCATCCATATATAAAGCGGGGGTGGCAACAGCTGCTGCAGCGGGGAATAAGTACAATACTTGTTTTATGCAAGCACGCGTGACGTCATGATGGGCGCCGCGTAACTTGATTGCAGCAGCGTATGAACTGCCTAGCGAATGTGAGTCACCACAAAGGTATAACTTCACTATATAGCTGCCACTGTCGTTGCGAACCGTGGCAGCGCGGGGGGAGTTGTCGCCTTCATCGGCTATCAACTTGCGGACAACGCGTAATGCGTGATATGGGCTGGACTTGAGTCCAAAACAAACTCTGTTAAACTGGTATACGGATAAAGGTTCACCGCTGTCAAAGCGATATAATATCCTTTGAAACCTACGGTCAGATTCACGAACGCCGATATTATGAAACATCTGACAGCAGTCAGCTGACAGCGCGACTTTGAAAAGACGAAACTTTATTAAGATAATGATATTAAATAAGTCACCCTGTAACTTAGGGCCGGTATGCAAAATGTCGTTAATAGACTGACCCGACGTAGTTTTACAACAGGAATCTAGAACCACGCGAAGTTTAGTAGAAACTTTATCTTCGCGAACTACGCCGTGATGCGGGATGTAATACGCGGGAGAATTATTATAGGTAGTCGCGGATGACGTCATTGTAAACGCCTCGTAATTTGAGCGAAGCGTCAAGTTTGCGTTCTAAACAATGAAAACGTCTCAGTGCGGCGGCGTAGGAGTCGCCTAACAAATACGGATTGCCACTAAAGGGCAGCGCCACTACATATCTGCCGGTGTCATCACGAACTGTGGTTGCGCAGAAATGTTCCTCACATTCGAGTTCCTTGCGGATCTGTGAAGGCGGTGCGGAGACCTCCTCAAGCTCCCAAAATCGCTTGAGAAGAGGATCAATATTGTTATCATGAAGAACAACAAAACAAGACATGGTATCTTTAGGAGTAAGTGACGTAGGTTCAGTACCCATCATCACATACCCCAATACCGACTCAATAGCGGGAGGAATGTTATGTATGTTAATGAGGCACCTTACCACGTGCGGCTCATTACGAACAGTATCGTAAACGATAACTTGCGCGGTCGAAAACAATACAGTCGTCGACGACATACATTGCTGGTTAGCATCGCGCCGAACGGGGCAAGCGCTTCCGTGACAATTGCGTGCACACGCAATGGACGTCGCACACAAAGCCACTTCGGATTGCGAGGCGGGCGGTGTAGTAGAAGTACCGGCGCTCAGAATCGGTCGCGTTGACGTGACAACCCGAACCGGTTTATGTGATTCATCCTCTATGAAATTATCAATAATCAGCTGGAAGTTGGAAGCAGAAGCCGGACCGGACAATCTAAGACTCAAAGAGTGGTCAAAGTATGTGGATGCGAGTACGCGGGTGTCTTGGTATCTGTCCACAAGCGACTGAAATATCAGCTGATATTTTTCAGCATTGGGTGTAATTCCCGCAAATATTGACTGCGCTTTCGGTGACAGCTTGCCTATCAAATAGTATAACCTGTCTGCATCCGTCAACGAGTCATTGTCGTGCACTGTTGACCTGAAGCTAGCGTAAAATAGCGGCCAGTTCCGTATATCGCCGTCGAAAGACATAAGTTCGATTGGAGGTAGTCGCGGAGACCGCGGCGGCGACGCCTGCGGCGCATGAGAATTACTTCTACCTTCAAGCTGTGATTGTTTACGCTTGATAATACAATATAAATCTTCGAAAGATGAATATGACTGGAAATTCGGCTTTGCGTCGGGATCTATAGCCAGCAACTTCGCGTTATAGGTATCAAGCAAGCGTTGGAAATCTGTTCTAATACTATCCACAGTTATGCAATAACTTAGAAACGCTTTCTTATTATCTTCGGAAGCGTTTGCTGTCTGTGAATGCTCGTATATTTCTTGAATACGCTCGAATAAAAAATTGTGTTTTGCTTCCAGAATGGAAAGTTCCCGATCTTTCGACATGTTATATCTATTATAAGTATCTATGTACCTAGAACCTAACAAACTAATTATCTAACGTTCCTACTATAATTTTTAAATAGATATGATAAGTTAATTTATGTAAGGTAGGCGCAAGCGATTATGCGGTGATATTCCTATTTAAGCGAAAACTTTTTATAATGTTGGGGGTAATACTAAAAGTTGTTTGAAATATGGAAGTTTCTAGACAACTATGATAGTTTTATTACGATTATGTATGTACGTAGGTAGCTACTTTAAGTATATTACCTGCGGGAGTAACCACGTAATGGGTATGTAATGGAATAGGGGGTCTAGCTATGTACTAATAACGTCCTGGGTAGGTACTTCTAGAAGATACCTACGCGTTATATGGGGAGAATATGGATTATGAATCCTTCTCTTGCGGGATAAGTTATGGTGACTCCAATTTCAATAGAACACAGATGTAAATCCGCTCGAAATGGACCAAAAATATGGTGGGTAAATTCCAACCAATTTATAAGACGATTTTGAAAATTTATATTATTTAGAGAAATGGGGTTTATTTATTAGTGGACTGTATTGAGGATTCTGATTATCGTCTTGGGGAATCAAAATGATACGAACAGGCGACAATAGATTAAAAGGAGATGGAAAGCTCGTCGCTCACCTACCTTGTTCTGGACCACGTGGCGGCTTCGATGGCGCGGCCGATAGGTTGAAGATGCCGGCGATTGATGGAAACACTCGTTGTGAGTGTCTTCTGGTGCACCAGGTCGCGGATGGCCCCGGGGCGCTGTTTGTATCACGATTCCGGCGGAGAGCGGTTTGACCTGCAGGCTGGCGTATACGCAGCGCGGTCGTGTTGCGAACGGTTAGCTGTCTTTTCGTGGAGTCTCTTTATTTTGCGGTTTGCGATAGCGGGATATCCGACGCGGCGCGTGATCAGTAGATACCAGCGCAGCGCGGTGCGGTAAACGTACGGTGCGACGCGATGCGACCACACACGACGGAAGTCTATGAGAACTTGACTCTCGCCTCGCCGATTTGGCAGGCGAGCGCAATTAAAGGAGGGAAAGGGATGGGCATATATCGTCGCCTGTTCCTATGATCTACGTCATACGAAAGGATCAATTTGATGAGTAGAAAAGTTACAAGCACGGTTACGAGATGGCGTCACCAGGTGCACTAAGAAAACATTTTCCAAAATTCATCCCCTAAGGGGGTTAAACGGGGCTCCAAAGTTTGTATAGGGAAACAAGATTAGTTAGACTATTTTATTCGAAACTTCACAGGAGTGCTCCTATTAATAAATGAGTAAAAACGGGTTTCAGGTTTTTTCAGAATTCAACCCCTAAGAAGGGGAAATGGGGTGGCAAAGTATAAAAATCAATGCACAGCTCAAACCACTGAGTCTAGAGATTCCAAATTGGCACATAGGTTCTTTATGGGGTTTAGGGGTGCATTAAAAAATGATTTTTCAAAATTAACCCCCTAAGGGGTTGAAACGGGGTCCAAAGATTACATGGGGAAATAAGATAAGTTAGACTACTTTATTCGAAACTCAAAAGGAGTACTCCTATCGATAAATGAATTAACATTTTGTGTTTCAGGTTTTTTCAGAATTCAACCCCTAAAGGGGGAAATGGGATGAAAAAAAGCCTGAAATTCAGCATAGGTATTGTTTGTATGGTGAATTGGGTTGGGTGTATTACAAAAACAACGATTTTAAGATTTAATGTGGTGGACCTGAATTACCATCATTCCCTGTTGGGGTGTGATGGGGTTGAAATGTCTAAAAATCAATATGGGTGTCGAAACCGAGATTATCAGGGGTGCTGATGTCGAAAATGGCATTTATTTTGAGATCCAGAAGATGGCGGATTAACCCGTATGCTCCCGGCCGTGCCTCCAGAGGCACGGTGCATTGTTATTTTAATTGTGTCTGTAATTGCGGGTATTGAAGTGTTAAACTTCTATTCTGGGTTATTGTTGATTTATTGTGATGATTGTGATAACGATGATGATGATTGTTATAATGATGATGATAATTGTGATGATGATGATTTTGATTACGATGATAATGATTGTGATTACGATGATGATTGTGATAATGATCATGATGATTGTGATGATGATTTTGATTACGATGATAATGAGTTTGATAACGATGATGGTGATTGTGATTGTGATGGCGATTGTGATAGTGACGGTGATTGTGATGGTGATAGCGATGGTTGTGATAACGAGGATGGAGATTGTGATGGTGATAATTATGATTAAGATGATAATGATTGTGATGACTATGATAATGATTGTGATAGGTAACGATGATGGTGATTGTGATGGTGATGGCAGATGTGATGGTGATTGTGATAGTGACGGTGATTGTGATAACGATGATGGTGATTGTGATTTTGAAGGTGATGGTGATGGTGATTGTGATAGTGATTGTGATAGACGGTGATTGTGATGGTGATAGCGATGGTGATGGGGATTGTGACAGTGATGGTGATAATGATGAAGGTGAATGTGATTACGATGATAATGATTTTGATTGTGATGGTGATGGTAAAGGTGATTGTGATTGTGATTGTGATGGTGATTGTGATAGTGATAGTGATGGTGATTGTGATAATGATGGTGGTTTTGATAGTGATGGTGATTGTGATAATGATGGTAGTTGTGATAGTGATGGTGGTTGTGTTAGTGGTGATTATGAAATTTGGCACATAGATAGTTTATAACCTGGATTAACATGTAGGACACTATTTATCCCTTTAGTATCATTCAGTGGGACAGTTACCGAACTGCACGCGGGCGAAGCCGCGGGCAACAGCTAGTAATACATATTTTCTCCTGTCGACATTTTTATTTCTTAGTCCCCGCACTATGTGAGTGATATTCGTAGGTGTGCTTCGTGGAATAGAAAATTATTTCTTTTAAATTTTTATTTGAAGCCCACCTGCGGGTGTGCTAAGTGGAATACTTTAGGTGTGCTTCGTTTGGGTGTGCTTCATGGAATACCTCTTTAAGGCGGCTCCCCGAGCAAATGACCTTGAGCGAGCAGTTTTTTGGAGCCTACTCCTCTTTATCCAAAAGAAATACCAACTAATAAAAAATACATTAAATTACTACATATTATTGACTCCAAAATTGTCGTTTAATTTTTTTTTTTAAGTTGCTTAATGTTTAATAAATCCCCTCACAACGAAACCACAGAAATGAGAAATAATGATTTATAAAATGCTACTCCTCGTAAAGTAACCATTATTTTGATTTGCTACTTATACTACTGGATAGGCAATTTAATAATGAACATACTTAATTGTAGTTTTATTTTTTCCAAAAGACGTAAATTTGATTTTATAAAGAATAAAAAGCACTCATTTCACACAATTCGGCCTGCAGTGACTGACGTAACAATCACGTCGTAGTGCAAGCTGATTAGAACTTTATTCTAACAGTATTTCAAACGAAGTTTGAACCACCACAAATAGAGTTGCTAATTTTGCTCGGGGAACCGCCTTCATAAGGGTTTTAACTGACACCAGTCAAAAGTGGTTTTGTTTGACCGGTCAAAAGAACCAACAACAAATCATAAATACAACACATAATAACACACAACACAGAACACACACACAAACAACACAACAAGAACAAACTTTACAAAGACAAACACAAGTATAACACACAATAAATCACACAAAAAACATCATTTAAACACAACAACACACAACACAATACCAAACCAACACAATATAATACAGGGTGTAAAAGACCTCATCACGAAGCCGTCAACCAAGCATTCTGTACAACAAACTAAGTAACTTTACGCAAAAATTATTGTTCAGAAGCGACTTTGTTTTTTGGGCGAATGTAACGCATTCAAAACACTGTGCTGATGGATGGATTGAATATATGGGGGTCGTTGAGGTGTAAAAATCTTACATTAAAAACTTGTATTTAAAAAAAAACTTGTCTAAAAGTTGGAACTTTGACCCCCAATATCTCCGTAACTAGAAGGTTCCCAGGTATGGTGTAGAACAAAAAAATGATCGCAATGATGACGGGGTGAACAAGTGCCTTTCGGTTTCGTTAAGAGGTGTTTTACACCCTTTATTTGTAAAGGGAATTAATCAGTTAATTAATAAAAGACTTGCATTTTAATAACAACTTATTTACAGAAAAACAAATATTATAATCAAGTTGTAGCCAGATGCACGAATATGCTTCAACTGGCACGTAAACAATTGAAACCTTGCCAGGTAAAGTCTTTGTATTAGGCGTATTATTTTCTATAATAATATTATTTTCCGGTAGTATTTTAATATATATAATCTGATTATTTACACATTATAGATTTATATTGGGGTGATTAAAATAAGGCTAAGTATAATTATTAGTTATTTTGACTTTATTCAGAATCATAACATTGTTGTCTGTCAAATATGTCATTTCACTTGACGTTAGGGATGTTCGATACGTATCGATACTCAAGTGTGTCGGTACAACGGGATTTGATTGATTTTCACATAGATTCAACAATATACGATCCACTACAGTAAATTCATAAGTGAGAATCAGATCATAAAATCGTATTGTAAAATCGTAGTGGTCAGATTTATGTACAGTCGTGGTCTTTTCCGCCTGAGCTTTTTTTTTTTTTTCGCTTTGATCATTTATTTTAGTACAGTATTTAAAACCATTAACACTAAATTAAATACCTAATATTTTCCTTCTCGCAGAACCACACACATTCCAACAATTTCGTCTTCCATTCATCAGCAAACAAGTCCAATCCAGGGTTGGTCTCCACGAGAGCGTTGAAGTTCGTAAGCATACGCGGTAGAGGGGAAGCTACAGTGCGACTAAATGGGACATTAAACAATTAATATTTCCTAGAGCGAATATTATTATATGGAACAAATAATTGACACAGCTCAGCATGTAATTCCGAGGTTGGTATAACCATGTATAATTTTATACGCAATCAATAGTTGGCCAACAGCACGCCTGACTTTAAGGGAATTAAAATTCTAACATCCTAAAAGAAATTTAGGATACATCTATGGATAATATCCAAATTAGGGCATACGAACCGGGTTTTCCGTTTTGTCGTTTAAAAACCCGGGTTTTCAGGTTTTTCGATCTTTTTCGTAATCGATCATTATTGATCTGTGAACTTCGCAGATCAGATACGCAACACGTCGTAGGTCGTTTAAAATGTAGAAATGTGAACAAGTTAAATTTTTTATCCCCCGAGTTATTCATCTTACTTATTTATAAATTATTCTCAAAAATACGCTGCAGGGTTTCTTGGGTTGTGGAATTGGTAAAATTCTTATTCGAAAGTACCCGTTGTATATTTTTTTGTCTTAAATTTATTGTGTATTTATTCTTCTGAGATACTTATGTTTACATTTGTATTTTTTTAAACAGAAGTATCTGATCACCTCGTTTCCGATGCTTTCTCTCAGGAAGACTTCAAGCATAGTCCGCTCCATAGCTCGCTAAGCGATCTTGAGTTTATGGACCAGCCGTACCGTGAGTGTCCACGTTTCGGCCCCTTAGGTCATAACAGGCAGAAAGCACTCGTTGAAGACCTTAGTCTCTCTTTAGGCTCTGTAAAAGACGCAAGGACAAGATCCGAAGAAGTTTTCCAAATGCTGCCCAGCCCAGCTGGATTCTTCAGGTAGCTTTCCTCTCAAAGTTGTTCTTACTTTCAAACCAAGCTCAGCCAGCCAGCTTTCATTCCAAACTGTACAGTTTGCTCGAGGTAAATTAAATATGATCTCGAACAACCTCGAGAGGACCACAACAATAAGTTCTGGGGTGACGTGTTCGTAGAATATAACTTGGGTTTTGTCCAAGTTCACCCTGAGACCAATGCGTATTGAAGAATCTACTAGGCCATCCAGCATTTGCTTCAAGTCGTGCAGCGATACAGCCAGTATGACGATATAATCTACAAATCTCAAGTGTGAGATGTAGTCACCATTAATGTTAATGCCGCATCCTTCCTAGTTCAGCGTCTTAAATATATCCTCCAGTGTGTTGGTGAACAATTTCGGGGGAATTACGTACGCCTCAGCCCCCAACGCAATGGGATGTGCTATATATGCTAGTTCTCAGTAGTTAGATGTATCGCTAGTCTACTTGGCACCGCTGCAGAGACTCCAGGACTGACCAGGTTTCGATAGAATCAATAGCCTTCTCATAGTCAAAAAATGTAAGACACAGAGGCCAATTATACTCTTCGGACTGTATAATCTGCCGCACTGTGTGGATGTGGTCTAGGGTGCTGTATCCTGCTCGAAACTCGGCTTGCTACGTTGGCTGGAAGTCGACGAGTATTTAGACGATTCGTGACGTCTTGTGAAACCAGCTTGAACATGTGGCTGAGGAGCGAAATGGATATGTAATTCTTTAAATGGTCTTTCTTGTTCCCCTTTTTAAAAAACCGGCCAAGTGCGAGTCGGACTCGCACACGAAGGGTTCCGTACCATTGACTATATTTAGTATTTGTTGTTATAGCGGCAACAGAAATACATCATCTGTGAAAATTTCAACTGTCTAGCTGTCACGGTTCATGAGATACAGCCTGGTGACAGACAGACGGACAGACAGCGAAGTCTTAGTAATAGGGTTCCGTTTTTACCCTTTGGGTACGGAACCCTAATAAAAGAACGACCACGCTCCTTCTCCACGCTTCTGCAGTTTTCCCAGAGAACAGGACTGAGTTGCCTCCCGCGTTCAGAAGCTCAGTCGTTATCCCATCCTCATCAGGGGCTTTTCGATTCTTTAGCTGTCTAAAAGCTGCTTTAATTTCATCTTGGCTGACTCCCGGTAAGTCTTCTGTGAAATGGCGGGTTCAGGTTGCTCTGGAATTCTCATTTTCGGGATCAGGTCCAGATGCATACGATGCGTACAACTGGCCGTATAAGTTTTTGACTTCCAAAATAATCTCCGTCTTCGAAACGACACAATCCCCATTTCCAACTAGATTTAATCAACTTCGTCAGGTGGCTTCTCCCGAGTAATTAGACGGACACATTCGAGCCCCAGTTTTGCTCAATTGCTTTTTCTATTGAGCGTGTGCTGGAGCATCTTACCGATTTTCTAATTATTTTGTTGAATGCCTGTGGTTCTGTTGAAGTGATGAGTATTCACGTCGTTCCATCATAAGCTCCAGAGTCTACTCCAAAAGTATGATAATAGCACACATACAATAATGCAAGAAATAGACGACATAGCTATAGCGCAATCTAAATAATTGCAAATTGATAATTTTTTAAAACAAGTTTATGTACATAAATCGGATTTTACAATGATATCACAAAATATTAAAAGCATATATAGTAATTTAGATGATTTACTGGTCACTTTAACACAATTTAAGTTTAGTGTTGACCTTTTGATCTTAAATGAATGTAGGCTAGACGCAAATAAACCTGCCCCAGAAATTAAAAACTATTATACTTTTACCACGAGTAACCATATAAACCAGTGCGATGGCGTGGCAGTATATATCAGATGTGATCACAAGGCTAGTGTAAAGGAAATAATATTAACTCACGCATCATGCTTACAAATAATAATGCCAAATCTTGTTGTCCTTGCCATTTATCGTTCACCCTCAAATAGTAATGCTGACGGTTTTATAGACTCGCTAAATAATCACCTAGACTCGCTTAAATCATATAAAAATATTGTTATAACAGGTGATATAAACATTAACATAATTTATAAACCTACTGAACAAACGAATGAGCGTACAAATAGATTAAACTACTTAAATATGCTTGCAATGCATGGTTTATTACCGGGACATTCCTTACCTACCAGAGGCGAGAACTGTCTGGACCACTTTATTTTGAAACTGGATAAGACTAAAAACGCTGCTTCTGTTGCTGTATTGAATACCACTATCACAGATCACTACATGATTTTCCTTAAGTTATCAAAATTAACGAATTCTTACAAATGTTCGAAAACTGTTAAACAAGTGGACTTTGAGAAAACAATAACAGCCTTAAAACTAAGTAATTTTTCTGAACTTAATTTAATCAATGACCCAGTCGCGTTATCTGTACAATTGATAGAGCTACTCCAAAATTGCCTTCAGCAAAACACTATTAATTATTTAGTTCCGAGAAATAGTCGCATTATCAAACCATGGATAACTCTAGGAATTTTGCGCTGTATTCAAAACAGAAATAATATGCAAAGAAAGCTACGATCTGACCCACAAAACAATATATTACAAATTACTTACAGAAGATATCGCAACCATTGCAACAATCTAGTTAAAAAGCTTAGAAGAAAATATGATAAGGAACAACTACTAAAGGCAAACAAGAATACGAAACAGGTATGGAACACAATAAACAATATAACCCATCGCAAACCAAAAAAAAAACCAAACTCAGAACTATTAGAGATAAAGCCCACCCCTCATGCTTCAGTGGACTACATAAATGATTACTTTGCTAACATTGGGAAAACCCTGGCTGAAGACATTACCACCGCAAACCGATCACAATCTCAACACGAATCTAATCAAATAATAAATTCACAGGCTTCCTCTTTCGTACTTCTCGAAACGGATCCTAGAGAAGTCTATAACGTGCTAATGGGTCTTAAATCGGATAGCGCTCCAGGCTGGGATAATATAACAACAAAATTCTTAAAAGCTGCCCATGAATTAGTCGTACCCATAATTTCGCATCTTGCTAACTTGTGTTTTAGCCAAGGGAAATTTCCACCAGCCCTGAAACAAGCCATCATTACTCCTGTGCACAAGGGTGGAGACAAAGATGACGTTAACAACTACAGACCTATCTCTGTCTTGCCTGCAATTTCTAAAATCATTGAAAAGCTAATTAACATAAGACTAACCAGCTACACTAATAAATATAACATTATTTCACAAGCTCAATATGGTTTTAGACAAAAATTATCTACTGAAGACGCAGCCACAGCATTAACCTCTCATATTGTTAACCTTGTAGACTTCGGAAAAAAGTGTCTAACTGTATTTCTTGATTTGAAAAAAGCTTTCGATACCGTTTCTGTCCCCGTTCTTGTGCGTAGTCTGGAAGGTATAGGCGTAAGAGGAGAACCGTTAGCATTACTAATAGATTATCTACGGGATCGTAGGCAAAAGGTTAAGGTAGGAGAATATACTAGTAAGGAGTCTTACGTGACCTACGGCGTTCCGCAGGGTAGCGTACTGGGCCCGACTCTATTCTTAATATATATAAACCATCTCTGCAAAATGTTGCTAAATAATGGTCGCGTTTTCTCATATGCAGATGACACTGCAATTGTCTTTTCTGGTGATACATGGGAATCTGTTTATCAATCTGCTGAAAAGGGTCTTTCCAAGATTGCTAATTGGCTGAACTCACATCTTCTTACACTCAACATTTCTAAGACAAAATATATTGCATTTTCAATCTACAACAACACTCAACCTGGACCTAACGTAACTCTCAAAATCCACACTTGTCATAATATATCTAGCACAAACTGCCCTTGTAAAAACATTGAAAAAGTGACTCATATAAAATACCTAGGTATAATTATTGATCAGCGGTTGTCTTGGCATACTCATACAGATATGGTCATGGCCCGTGTTAGAAAACTCATCTGGATATTTAAGAACCTACGACATGTTACAACTAAAAAAATGTTAACTGAAATCTATGTCGCTCTGGCTCAGTCAATTCTTACCTACTGTATACCCGTGTGGGGCGGTGCAACTAAAACGAAGTTTCTTGAGTTAGAGCGAGCACAGAGATCTCTTATCAAAGTTATGTACACCAAACCGTTCAGATTCCCAACCAATGAGTTATACTCCCTGAGCGGCATTCTCACAGTCAGAAAACTATACATACTACATGCTGTTCTAAAGTTACACAAAGTCCTGCCCTACGACCCTCGCCATCAGGAAAGAAGACGAAAATACAGTGTTGCACCAGCAAAATTCGTTAAAACTGCGTATGCCAAAAGACAATTTAATGCAAATTCTGCTGCTCTATATAACAAAATTAATAAGATAATTAACATCTATCCCATGAGTACCAAAGACTGCAAAAAGGCAATAGTTCAATGGCTAAAACTGAAGTCCTATGATGATATTGAATTATTGCTGCAAGCATAGGCAATATGAAGTAAATAGATGCACACACGCACACACACACACACACATACACACACTCGCAGGCACATACACTCTCACACACACATACTCACATAGGTACACTACTTTAGGATACATCTTTAAGTTTATTTTTATTTTTTTTCTTTTATTTATTTAGTATAAGTTCAAGGCTTGTTTTGTTTAGTTTTAGAGCTTAGTTGTAAATTTTTGTTTAAATTCTGTTCTCTTTTTGTACACTACTTTTACCTTTACTGAATTTGTCATTGATGAGCGGGATCTCCTAGCACAGGTATATCTTTTACTTAAAAGGAGGTCCCTATGTAAGATTTACTGTAAAAGTTGTACAAGTTTCTGCAATAAAACATTTTTTTTTTTTTTTTTTTTTTATGGACTTCCTGCCCATACGCCGCATTTTGCAAACACGCGTCTAGAGCTTCTTCCTTAAAAATTTCTGCCATTTGGTCGAGCGCCTGGTCAATATTATAACCTTTGTAATTGTTAATTAATAAATAGAGCAAGATCATTTTGTATTAATGAAAAAACCCGAAAATACTCTAAAAACCCGGGTACCCGGTTTTGGAACAAAAACCCGAAACCGAAAAACCGTTTCTGAAAAATGGCCAGTTTTCGATGCCCTAATCCCTAATGTCTTTTTTTTTAGCCGTTTTACTTTTTTGATGCAACCCTCTAAC
Source organism: Xestia xanthographa (assembly GCA_905147715.2). Lineage (NCBI taxonomy): Eukaryota > Metazoa > Arthropoda > Insecta > Lepidoptera > Noctuidae > Xestia > Xestia xanthographa. The sequence continues at coordinate 16,510,365 of LR990670.1, forward strand.
TTGGGTAGGGGGTTGAAATCTAAGAAATTTCCAAAATTTTTGGAAAAAAATATATCACCGAAACGGTAAACATTTTTAGCGTCACAAATATTTTTTTTTTGAAAGCAAGTTGTTTACTCTGCAATTTTTTATTTAAAGTTTAGCGATAAAACTTATAGTTAATGAAATGAAAAATTTAACTGTAAAATTGAGGGCGTTTCCATGCACACTCTCCCTGCCGACAATATATAAATCTTTTTAAGTTCAGGAGGCCATGGAGGTCGCCAGTGAACGCCGTGAGTCAATAGTTAAAATTATTACAAGAGGCCGTGGGAGCTGCCGGCGGGTCCAAAAAAAAATCTTTCAAGACGCCGTGGGATCCGCCCTGACTTCCCGAATTCAAATAATTTTTACAACTACTGGCGTGCTGTTATGGAAACGCTAATAAAAGTATTAAGAAATGTGATTTGGCCTGCTGAACAACATTTTTTGGGGGTCGCCGGCGGTTCCCATGGCATGGGAGAGTGTTAAAATGCTAAATTTTAAAATCCTCCCTTATGAGTTCTTATGGGAGGATTTTAACATTTATGATAAATAACCATTTTTCAGCTGTAGAACATCTGCCCGTTAAGAGCCTATACTACCTCAAATGGCTTAGCATGATCCTCCGTTACGCCTAAATTACTGCAGCATTAATTTTGAAATAAATATATAGTAAAGTTGAGGATTATGTTTGGCGAAAACACGATTCCATAGAATTTTATCGATAGAAAAAAAAATCCCAAGTTACCTTCAAATCGAACAATACACAGCTGGTATTCAAAAAGTAGGTACTTCAAATTAGATCATGAAACTTTGCATACTAACTGAACTAACTATAAAGCACATTTCATTTTATAAAGAATAAAAACCACTCATTTCGCACTATTCGGCTGCAGTGACTGACGTAACAACCACATTGTAGTGCAAGCTGATTAAAACGTTATTCTAACAGTATTTCAAACGAAGTTTGAACACGGTAATATTATGATACAGTAGTGTAACTCGGCCGCATGATAGAAATAAATGCCTACAGCCGCGCGGTACGTAAACATGCGTTAGGGCTGCCCGTCTCCAGCATTTTAATTACACACTGCTCGCATCAGTCATCACTGGTGCCTATACTTTAAAATTTAACAATAAAGCATTTCGTACGACTCAGTCGAGGCGCAAATATTTTTCGGTCGCAAATTTATAAGCCCGATTTGTTTTTCGAACAAAAACATGTTTTTTTAAATTAAATCTACCAATAAGAGATGCACGAGGATGTATGAGCGGTAATTTTAAAATTATCAAGTGCAGAAGAAGGTTTTTTGATGAACCAAATACCAAATACATAAACCAAAATTGACGAAGATACGATCCGACACTTTTAAAATTCTCAACGTCACGCCGTGGTAAAAATTTTAGTGTGTTTTGACCCGACTCCCGAGTTTTGATGCGTTTTATCTTTGTCAATATTCATTGATTTACAAAAACAAAAAATGCGTGTCCAGTATTTTCCAACACTCTAACTGACGGACTAAATAGATTTGAAATTTATTGATGGTGGAAACTAGCCTATTGATTAAGGTACAGTTGGCACAATGAAATAATAATTGACTCATTGACTCTGATCCTAATCACAGTCAAAAAGTCAATTATTATTTCATTGTTTTCGATTATTATTGTGATATTAGGGAAAGGGCAATGACCGCTATTCTCATCTTAACTGGCACCAACTATAGTAATAATATCTTTAAATTGGTTCCAACTCTCACTCAAATCAACACAGGTAGTTTTATCGTTGGAGAAATTGCTCTCCATTTCAATGGTTTTATTGATACAGAAACAGTATTAATAATATAAACAATGCGCCTTTCTAATTGGTGTTTTATTTTGCTTTACTATTTCATCATCATGCATGAGGAGCTCGTGGCTAAATAATAACAGCCGCTCGGGTCGATCTTAAGGTTAAGCCGTGCTTGCCTAGGTTGGTCTGTGGATGGGTGACCACGCATTACATACCGAGTTTCCTCCGTGCCTCGGAAAGCACGTTAAGCAGTTGGTCTCGGCTGTTATTTGTAGATCTTTGACAGTCGTTACAGGTAGTCAGTGGCAAATATTCTGACAACCAGTTGAGTCTTACCAAGTGGTATCGTATTACCCAGCACACATGGGTTGTGCTGTCCTGCACAACTTGTGCAGGTCAGACAAAATTGCTCCATGTAAAATACTGGTACCTATTCAGCTGCATCCAGTTAGACTGGAAGCCGACCCCAACATAGTTGGGAAAAGGCTAGGCAGATGATGAAGACTATTTCATCATCATCTCTTATAATATTTTCTACCACTGTGTATAACTATAGTTTTGAGATATAAGTTTTTAAACTACGTACAGGAAGCTAAACGCGAGTTTTATAATGCAAAAAAGCATAAGATTCACTGCAATAAACAGAACCAGAAAAATATATGATATTCTTCAGGATTTAAGCTAGTACGATAGCGTTTTGAAAACTTAATACAACTAATTTTACTTGATAAAAAAATATCATGAACTTATCTCTAAAAATTTTTTTTTAACCGACTTCCAATAGGAGGAGGTTTTCAATTCGATTGTTTTTTTTTTTTTTTTATGTATGTACACCGATTACGCTGAGATTTATGATCCGATTTACGTGATTTTTTTTAGTTTGATGCGGAATAGTTGCCATAATATTCTTCAGGATTTAAGCTAGTACGATAGCGTTTTGAAAACTTAATACAAGTAATTTTACTTGATAAAAAAATATCATGAACTTATCTCAAAAAAATTTTTTTTAACCGACTTCCAATAGGAGGAGGTTTTCAATTCGATTGTTTTTTTTTTTTTTTATGTATGTACACCGATTACGCTGAGATTTATGATCCGATTTACGTGATTTTTTTTAGTTTGATGCGGAATAGTTGCCATAATTTGGTCCCATAAAAATTTAACAGTTTGGCCCAGTAGTTTTCATTTTATGAACATTTTTACTTCAGTCTTGTGGTATAATTTCATGTATGTTCACCGATTTCTCCTCCATTTGTGGAGCGATTCTCAAAATTATTTTTTTATTTGAAAGAGTATACTCCTGAGATGGTTTCATTTAAATTTGGTGAAGATCTGATGCTGATCTTCGGAGATATACAATGGAACTCTTCTCTCTCTTAATAGACGGTAAATCGGTCGTGATTGCTGCAATCGCTTAGATGTTTATTGTTTATACAACATCATGACGTAACATCACGCCTGTATGCTCTGAGGGGTACGCAGATGTGTACAATACACTCAAATTTCGTCAGTTTAGGTATGTTAAGTTCCATTTATTGGGGAAAGCCTATTACCATGTCATGTATTGTTAACAATGTAAAATAAATGTATAGCATATATTTGTATAGGATATTACAACTAAAAATGAAAAAATAAAAAACTTTTTACAAAAAAAATAAAACCGACTTCAAAAAACACAAAACACAAAAAAGTCTGTGACAAAAAAAACTAAATGAATCAAACAAAGGTCACCGACTTCTGAAGCTAAAGTTATTTTTCACTTTTTTGTTTTGTGTTTTTTGAAGTCGGTTTTATCTTTTTTGTAAAAAGTTTTTTTTAACTAGTAAAAACCATACTAAAATACATGCGATCATTCTGATTTTTTGGTAAATAATTAATAATTAATATTAATAATAATAAAAAATAATTCTACAAGCAACATTTAGCATGATAGTGTTTTTTTTTATTTTTTAGTCCAATCAATAGATTTTTTGTAAATCGCAAAAAACACTAATTTCGCACTTTTCGGCCAGTGACTGACGTAACAACCACTTTGTAGTGCAAGCTGATTAGAACTTTATTCTATCAGAATTTCAAACGAAGTTTGAACCACCACAAATAGAGTTGCTAATTTAGCCACTAAAAACGGGATATTTTTAATGTTTACTATTTGTTTTGACTTCCCGATATTTCTGCGCTGTTGCAAGCACTATGATCGCGGATAAACTGAAGTTATTGCGGGTGGGTGTTTATGAGCAGACAAATCTGTCTACCCTCTTTCTTGTTTATGTTGTAGCGGTACTGAGTGCAAAAAACCGGCCAAGTGCGAGTCGGACTCGCACACGAAGGGTTCCGTACCATTGACTATATTTAGTATTTGTTGTTATAGCGGCAACAGAAATACATCATCTGTGAAAATTTCAACTGTCTAGCTGTCACGGTTCATGAGATACAGCCTGGTGACAGACAGACGGACAGACGGACGGACAGACGGACAGACAGCGAAGTCTTAGTCATAGGGTTCCGTTTTTACCCTTTGGGTACGGAACCCTAAAATAGGTCATCGGTCCATCTAGTGGGAGAACTTCCAACTCAACGTCTTCCGACTCGCGGTCGCCACTCCAGAACTTCTCGGCCCCATTTGTTCTGCAAGCAGTGTGCCCTCATGCCCTGCTCACTGCCAATTCTTCGGGCTACGTCGGTAACCTTGATTCTCTTGCTGCGATCACGCAAGGAAACTCCGAGTATAGCCCTCTGCATTTCCCTTTGGGTGAGTTTCTACGGTTCTACGTAAGGCCCCTGCTGACAATAAAGACACCAAAGTGGTCCCTGGTCACAGGACATAGGCCATCAGGCATCCTGCAGCTAATACCAGCCGCCCTGCGAAGACCGTCGTTCCACCGAGCCTGAATGCGACGCTTGCCGATTCGCGGTCTCCCCTCGAGAACGCAACTTTCAATGTTTTCAATCATAATAACTCGAAACCAATGACATGAAACAACCATCATAATATAGCTAGCGATTACCTCTAATTCTCTCTGCGCTTCAATCGTTTTTGCGTATACTGCATTAAGGTTAGTAGATCAACGCATTTCCTGCTCATTCTGCGTTTGTGAAAAGCCGGTAATTGAAAATAAACTTTTTATGTCTGTCTCTCTCGCTCTTAGGCGGGCTAACCATGCCCGAGTGGAAGGGACGCGTGCCTCTCACTCGCTCTCATTGTGAGCGCATAACGTGAGCGGAGCGTAACGCAGTTTCTTGAAGTGTCACCCGGCAAACCAATTTATAAGACGTTGTCACGTCAAAAAATTGCCTTTAGAGGTTCTGTAAATCATCATCTGCCTAGCCTTTGCCCAACTATGTTGGGGTCGGCTTCCAGTCTAACAGGATGCAGCTGAATACCAGTACTATACATGGAGCGACTGCCTATCTGAACTTCCCAACCCAGTTACTACAGGGTAATAGCACGTAATAGGATACCCCTTGGTAAGACTAGACGTTAGACTATCGGGCCACTGACTACCAGTGACGACTGTTAAAGATGATTGTACAAGTTACAGCCGGGACCAACGGCTTAACGTGCTTTCCGAGGCACAGAGGAAACTCGGTACCTATGTAATGGGTGGTCACCCGTCCACAGACCAGCCTAGGCAAGCACGACTTAACCTGAAGATTGATTCGAGTGGCTGTTAATGCTGTTAATATGTAGCCACGTGCTCCTCTTAAGGACCTCCAAGGCTGGTACTATCTTATAAAGCAGTAAATAGTCTATCATCAATATTCATCACTTAAGTTTAGGATATTGTTTACTACACATATTCAGTCAAATAAAAAAGTTAGTAAAAATAAAGTTCTTTTCATCATCCACAGCCCAACTTCACCCACTGCTGGGTACAAAACCAATAATACCAACAAGCTTAATAGTACAGAGTTACAGACATTGGACTTGCGGGTAACAAGACCCCGATGTTTAGTGTGGAACATGTATCGTCATCTAATAAATCTCTTCATGCTGCTGCAAGGCTGAAGGCAAAAGACAAGGGGGTATAAGTACCTATATCTGAGGGAGAAACGGTAGGATTTTTGTGAGAAAGGTTGATGGCGAAAGACATGTTTCGATTAAGAATTTGGATACCTACATAATGTATATTTTTTTCTGATTGATTTTATGAATGTTATACAGAATAATTTAAAAACTAAATTCAAAGTCTGGAATCGTCATCTATCGTAATCTTCATGGTTTATTTGTTTTGGTTCGTACGAAGAGATATTAGGGAAAGGGCAATGACCGCCATTACGATCTTAACTGGCACCAACTATTCCACTATGTATAACTATAGTTTTGAGATATAAGTTTTTAAACTGCAGGATTAAGGGGACTACAGTGGAGCTAAACGCGGGTTTTATAATGCAAAATGCATAAAATTCACTGCAATAAACAAAACCTGTGCGTTACCCTGGCAAAATGTTGTGGATTTGAGAGATGAGACCATAACAAATAATTAGTGTATCATAAGGAGCAATTTGTTTAATAGTAGCAAAATTTGTGTGAATTGTAGTTTTAACACTTCAATACCCGCAATTACAGACACAATTAAAATAACAATGCACCGTGCCTCTGGAGGCACGGCCGGGAGCATACGGGTTAAAGTCATTTGAGAAAAACACATTTTGCTGGAGTAACGTTTGAAACGTTATCCTGGCAAAATCGATTTTCAAAAATTCGTTAAGCCCGGAACCAAAAACATGATTAGATAGCTTTTGTTGCGTAGTAAATGTTTGTAAATGGCAAAATTTGTGTGTGGTATGGTTCTTGAGTTATTTAAGATTTTGCTGCGGTAACGTTTTGGGATTTCCCAGATCTCGAAAACGGCTCAACGCAGAAGATTGAAAAAAATACCAATAAGAGACCTTAATTTGTTTAAATTAGTTTAAACATTAGTTTTTGATTTGGGTGTCGTAAACCAATGGAGTTAAATGGTTTCAAAAATCATATAAAAACGGATTTGCAAGTAAAGCAAAACACTTATAACCAAATAAACAGCTGTAAAAAATACCCATGGTAGACACTTATCACGTCAGGTAAAATAGATAACGTAACTTTATACGATATGAAGATAAAAAAAACTAAAATTCACACAAATTTTGCTACTATTAACAAATTGCTCCTCATGATACACAAATTATTTTTTATGGTCTCATCTCTCAAATCCACAACATTTTGCCAGGGTAACGCACACGGTTTTGTTTATTGCAGTGAATCTTATGCATTTTTGCATATAAAACCCGCGTTTAGCTCCACTGTAGTCCCCTTAATGCTGTAGTTTAAAAACTTATATCTAAAAACTATAGTTATACATAGTGGAATAGTTGGTGCCAGTTAAGATCGTAATAGCGGTCATTGCCCTTTTCCTAATATCTCTTCGTACGAACCAAAACAAATAAACCATGTATCGTTTTTCATTAGAAAAAATGTTGAAGATTACGATAGATGACGATTCCAGACTTGAACAGGCTTATTTTTGGATTTAAAAGTTAAGAACTTTTATAAATGTAGGTGGGTCAATGACCTCTTTTGTGATCTTAACTGGCACCAACATATTATAAGAGATGCCTTCATCATCTGCCTAGCCTTTTCCCAACTATGTTGGGGTCGGCTTCCAGTCTAACTGGATGCAGCTGAATACCAGCAATTTTATCTGACCTGCACAACTCATGTGTACTAGGTAATACGATACCACTTGGTAAGACTCAACTGGTTGTCAGAATATTTGCCACAATTGCCTCTGACTACCTGTAACGACTGTCAAAGATCTACAAATAACAGCCGGGACCCAACGGCTTAACGTGCTTTCCGAGGCACGGAGGAAACTCGGTATGTAATGGGTGGTCACCCATCCACAGACCAACCTAGGCAAGCACGGCTTAACCTTAAGATCGACCCGAGCGGCTGTTATTATTTAGCCACTAGCTCCTCATGATGATGAAATAGTAAAGCAAAATAAAACAAACCAATTAGAAAGGCGCATTGTTTAATTTAAATACTGTTTCTGTATCAATAAAACCATTGAAATGGAGAGCAATTTCTCCAACGATGAAACTACCTGTGTTGATTTGAGTGAGAGTTGGAACCAATTTAAAGATATTATTACTATAGTTGGTGCCAGTTAAGATGAGAATAGCGGTCATTGCCCTTTCCCTAATACCTATCTCTTCGTACGAAGTAAAACAAATGTCACTGCGGCCGAATAGTGCAAAATGAGTGTTTTTTTGCGATTTACAAAAAATCTATTGATTGAACTAAAAAAATAAAACACTAGGACCTGCTTTATAGTTAGTTCAGTTAGTATGCAAAGTTTCATGATCTAATTTTAAGAACTTTTTGAATACCAGCGGTTTATTGTTCAATTTAGACCTCTTCACTTTTCTCGATAGAAAAAAAATCCAAAGTTACCTAACTTTTGAATTTTTTTCTATCGAGAAAAGTTTATGGAATCGTGTTTTCGTCACACATAGTACCTAGCATTAATCCTCAACTTTACCATATATTTATTTCAAAATTAATGCTGCAGTATTTTAGGCGTAACGGAGGATCATGGATCACGTGAGGCATATATGGCCCTTAAGAGGGCCCTTCCCGGCCCGCCTTTCGTCAACGCGAGCATGGTCGAAAAGCTTGTTGTTTCATCCAGAGCCACAACGGTGGTATTTTTCAACTCCCCTGTCTTACCTAGCCCCAGGCCCGCACTACTTGCCCCCCGCGCACCTCATACCGCCTAACGCGAGGACATTGAAACACTCAGACACACACACACATTTGAAACACAGGTTTAAATAAACCTAGATCAGGCAGGTCGCTACCTAACATTTGAATTCGACATTTTTGTTACTTGCAACTGTTATAATATTATACTGTAGTTATAGTTTACTTTTATGCAATAATTATACAATTCTTTAAGAAATAACACTACTGCACCTAAATGTACACTTTTGTAATATCTACTTTTTAAATAAATTATTCTTATTCTTATTGAACGAAAAATATTGTTCGAAAATTTATAAAACTTGCTCCAGGAAATACGTGTTTTTGAATTAGTCTTACAAGTATGTGAAATAAATATTTGTTATTTAGAATCTCCACTACATTTGCAAGGCTTCTATCAGGATGCTTTCTTTACTTTTACAATTTATAAATACATTATGAACGGCCAAAGTTGAGGTAAAAGTTGTGCAAAACAGCAATTTTTAGAGGCTTATACTGAATTTGTTTCTACAAATTTTTATTTTCTGCTTCGACAGAAGCCTAGATATAGTCCACAAGATACCTATTAGTTCAAAAAAATCAAAGATATATGTCTAACAACGGCATAATCACGCACGAGCTATTGTCAAAATTCTCGCGAAAAGTATGGCGGGTTGGCCGCTCTTAATATCGTGTCCTGCGTGTCTTGTTGTTTGTTCACTACGGGAACTGATGGACGATACCGAAAGCTCCAAACTAGTATTTCAGTTCTGGGCCGACTCAATTTAGATTACCATCGACACAATAAGAAGAAGATGTATGTATCATTCCTCACATATATTCCCTCTCCATCCATCAACGCACATTTGAAATATTAGTTCAAGGACAAGGTTATCAACATACCCAAACTATGTTCATAATGATTAAGTACAGTGATTTTCCCGTGGGTGTCGTAAGATGCGACTAAGGGAATTACCAGAGAATGGGCAGCAGCGCTCTCTGTGCTTTTGTAACAACCGCACTGCGATCGCCAACTCGCCTGCCAAGCGTGGCGATTTCGGCAAAAACCCTTCTTTGGGGGAGGCCCATGTCCAGCAGTAGACGTATCTCGGCTGAAATGATGATGATGATGATGATTTTTTAACTAATTTAGTATGAACCTGTAGACATAAATAGAATAAATAGAGTTCGTATAAAAACCACGACTACATTATTTAATACTTTCATTTTGTTTTCATTGTATTTCTTTAAAAAAAATCATCTTCCTACCATTCCCATGTTACTTGTGGTCGTCGCAACACGTTTTCTTCCATTCTCCTCTGTCAAACGTCACGTAAAAGTTTTCTTGGTCATGCGCGGTTCCAGAGGTATTCAGATAACTCAGGGGCATTACTCTACCAAGGATAAAGCAAGCAGCAGTTTCTTTGTTAGTATTTAATAGACTAGCTTTTGTCCACAGCTTCGTTCGCATTACGGGAAATAATCCCACGAGAGCTTTTTAAATATCCCTAAGACACTCGGCGATAATGTAGGAATGTAGTAAAAGAATTTTCGGAATCGGAACAGTAGTTTCAAAGGTTACGCCCTACATTAAACTTACAAATCACTAAGTACACATTATAAAATAAAACAAAGTCCCTCGCCGCCAGGCGCGGATACAGGGGGGGGCAATGGGTGCAATTGCCCCCCCCTGAACCGGACCAAATACATCATTAGCCAAGCTTGAACTAATTTGACGGAATTGAAACTAAATATTCTAGTTGTATATCTTGTCATGGGCGTCACCAGGAGGAGGCAGCTGCCCCTAGAGGCTCAGGATTTTTAAATGTTATAGCTTTTCCTGCCTGATGCCATAGAATCGTGTTATAGCATAATTATCTGAGGCTGTAAAAAATTTCGAGCTCGCTCTTGAAGCCTAGTTTTTCATGAGTCTTAAATTTGTCTATAAGAAGCCCAGGTAACTCCAGTAGGTCGGCAGGAAAAGTGTTAAAATTTTCGAGCTCCCTGCGCTCGCTCTACAGACTACTTTCTCTTGAATTTATCTAAAATTCGACCAAGTAACTCCTTTATGAACGTTCGAAGCCATTCTAACCTGTCCAAGGCAAGGTGTCATAACAATTTCTCGCTACGCTCCGTCCCCCCGGCGCAAAAGCTGGCGAACCCTTGATTTTTGTAAAGTAACGCCCATTTGTTATATTTTTTTTTAATACATTTTCCAAAATTGCCCCCCCTTAAAGGAAATCCTGTATCCGCGCCTGCTCGCTGCGTCTTAGATCTTTAAAACGCTACGGATTTTGATACGGGTTTTGTTTTTTAATAGTGTGATTCAAGAGAAAGGTTTTAGTATAAAATTTGTCAAGCGGGCGAAGCCGCGGGCATCAGCTAGTATATAATAAACTTTACCTGATAATAATATTTAAGATATATATATATAGATATATTAAAGATTAGGTATTATTGAATAAATTAATAAATAAGTGTAGATTTATGGAAGAGAACAAGACTACTTTACTCTGGGAGCCATTCATCGTTTTAACCAAATTAGTACCTGAAATGCAACTAGATGGCGTTGTAGTCGAATTAGAAGTCGCTATGGTTTCGTTACATTGGCTTTTATAACATGGCTGGCTAGGCAAAATCTCGTTCTCAGTAGCAAAAAGCCGGAGTCTGGATAATAGGCTTATTTCTTATTTTTGATTGCGAGAACGTCACTATCGGTGACTTATCGCTATATAAATGCAAAAAGTGCAAAAACAGAAATTACTTAAAAGAACCATGGAGAATGGAGAGGACATTGTTTAAAAAAATCAAAAAATATTTTTTCAGTACACTTTCTCGAAAACTGGTCCATAACGCACTACGATTAGGTACAACATGCAATGTATTTTACACGCGTGCGATTTTTTCCACTTTCCTGCACGTGTGCGGGAATGAAAATTGCCACAGATAACTATACCTATACTTAGTCCAAATTGTTTCAATGTCTATAGTCTGAGGTGAATGTTTTTATTTTTAATTTTGTCAAAGCACTACGCGTCTTTACGGCATAAATATTTTTTGAATTTTCAAATTGTGTTTTTAAATAGAATATCATAGATAAACATGATTATTTAAAACTAATAGTTACTTATAAACACAAATTAACATTTATTTGTGTTCTGAATTCAAAAATATAAAATAAATCTATTTTTTATATTACGCTGTTTAACGGCTTCATACCATTGCCTCTCTTTCAACCTGGCGAGACCAAAGCGCGAAAAAAAAAGACAATTTAAATCATAGTTTCATAGTTCGTGACAAAAATATTATTCGTTATTTTATTTTATTTCTTCAAAAGTGTATTGAAAAACGTCGTTTGATACACGTGGACATTTGTTATTGCAATTCTCGGCTCAAAAACACCCTCGCTTACGGCTCGTGTGTTATAATTCAGCCTCGATTGCAATAACAAACTTTCTCCACTTGTATCAAAATGTACTATTTCAATACACTTCCTCGAAAACTGGTCCATGACGCACTACGATTAGGTACAACATGCAATGTATTTCACACGCGTGCGATTTTCTCCACTTTCCCGCACGTGTGCGGGAATGAAAATTGCCACAGATAACTAAGTCCAAATTGGTTCAATGCCTATTTTGATTGATTGATTGGTTTATTTTATTCTCTTAAAAAATTCTTAACGCTAGTTACATTGCCCCACAAAACTGCTTACGCAGTTTAACTGTGAGATCGTTGAGTCTCTGTACAGTAAATCAGGTACATCTATAACCTATATGTATATATACTTACAGGTACACTTATATAGAATCTAGCAAATATTTCTCAAGTTTACGTGCGAACTTTACTTTATTAACTTCTTGTCTGATGTCAGCAGGCAAAGTGTTTAATAAGTAGGGAACGCGTTTTTTTAAAGTTCTGTCGCCATAGTAATTGCTAACTCTGGGTACATCATATTTACCTGCTGTCATCGACCTGGTAGTATACTTGTTATAAACTAGTGAGTCACTATCCCGACTGCCATGGTTATTAACTAATAGCAGGTATTTGACAAGGATGGCTTCGTGAAGGTGGAGAGGAAGAAGAGGAAGAAGCCTCCTAGTCAGAACCAGTGCGGGACCGCGCTGGCAGGACCCAATATGCTGCGTCCGGCGATACCAACAACGCAGCTCTATGTGTCCCGGCTACATCACACCACAAAGGTTGAGGAGATCGTGGAGTATGTCCGAGCGAAGACCAGCTGGACCTTGAGGGTCAAGAAGTTGGAGTCGCGCCACAACACGAATTTTAAGTCGTTCGTGGTGCGAGTTCCGACTCATCATATTGAGACCTTCCTCAAGGAAGAGTTTTGGCCGAAGGGTGTCATGTATCGGCGATTCCGTGGAAGGCTACGCGACACCACGCAGCGCAACATGACGCCGTCTCTTCATGTACAATAGTTTAGTTAGGTTTTTGAAGTTTATTTAAATATGTATGTTAGTCTGTAAGGTATATGTGATATGGGTCTTTTGTTACCTGAATTAAATGATATATTATTATTATTATTATTTATGTTTAAGGCTAACTGGTAGAATTTTACATATTTTAAACAACTTAGTATAGTCTCGTTTACAACTGTTTTTAGTTTTCTTATTTACTAATAATTTTAAAAATCTAATTTGAATTGATTCTAGTTTCTGTATATTACTTTTAAAGGTCAAACCATAACAATCAAGAGAATAACCCAGTATTGAGTCAACTAAGGACATATAAGGTACTAATATATATTCTGTGACATATATAAACATTTCAAGGTGCTTGAGGGTACTTTAAAGCTTAAGTGATAGAATTTACTTAACAATATTATTATTATAGTCTGAGGTAAATGTTTTTTTTAAATTTCGGCAAAGCACTACGCGTCTTTATGGCATAAATATTTTTTGAATATTCAAATTGTGTTTATAAATAGAATATCATAGATAAACATGATTATTAAAAACTAATAGTTACTTTTATACACAAATTAACATTTATTTGTGTTCTTAATTCAAAAATATAAAATAAATCTATTTTTTATATTAGGCTGTTTAACGGCTTCACACCTTTGCCTCTTCTTCAAACTACCGAAACCAAAGCGCGAAAAAAAAAGAAAATGTAAATCATAGTTTCATGGTTCGTGACAAACATGGTTTATTTCTTCAAAAGTGTATTGAAAAACGTCGTTTGATACACGTGGACATTTGTTATTGCAATTCTCGGCTCAAAATCACCCTCGCCTACGGCTCGTGTGTTATAATTCCGCCTCGAATGCAATAACAAACTTTCTCCACTTGTATCAAAATGTACTATTTCAATACACTTCCTCGTAAACTGGTCCATAACGCACTATGATTAGGTACAACATGCAATGTATTTCACACGTGTGCGTTTTTTTCCATTTTCCCGCACGTGTGCGGGAATGGGAAATTGCCACAGATAATTTTACCGGGTTATTCACCAACTGGACACGAAAGACTGGACACACGTGTGTCCAGTTGGTGAAACTCACAATTAGTATCGCTTATTATTTCGTCATCTGGACACGCCAAAATTTTTACGCGTGTCCACATAGTGACCCTTAAATTAAATCACTTTTATGTTTTCGCCAACTGGACACACGTTCGCATTTTATCTGAATTCATGAGAAAGTACAGTCACGCAGATTGATATTCTGTATCACAATCATGTTCGACCACGTTCCACTGTTGGGAACGGGTAATTTTGACAATTTGTGAATAAAAAAAATAATATCAGAAATGATGAATATTAAAATATTCACTGACATACAAAATCACCTGTCATTGACATACAAAATCACCTGTTCCCAACAGTGGAATCTGGCCGAGCCTGATTGTTGTTCGCGACGAACGTCACCTAATCAGCATATAGTGTTTTTGTTATAGTAAAACAGTGTAGATTCAGTGTATGGGCAATATAGTGACAAATAATAAGTGCCTTCAGTGATTAGAATAGTAAAAAACAGTAATTTACATAAGCACTAGACTCATATATAAATAAATAAATAAATAAAATAAATAAATAAAATATCTTTATTTCAGACCTATAACAGTCCATACGTTGTTAGTGGTTAGTAACAGATTGTGCTTATATGCTATGTTAGTGTTATTAGTAGTCCTTAATTCAATTTAACATAAACCTATACTTATTTTGACCCAATGTCTTTGGATGGGGCAGTCCACTCTGCCAACAATCATTTTTAGGATGCTGTTCCCAGTGCTACGCAAGCGTTGCAGTAAGGAAGCCGCTTTCTTACGCATGATGGCGTGAAAGCCATCCGTATGAGCTGCTGCAAACATTCCTGATGCACTGCAACGTCGCGGCAACCGCAACAGCATCCTAAAAGCGTTGTTGTATTGTACGCGCAGGACGTTGTAGGCTCGGCTCGTATATGACACCCACAGGCCGCTCGTGTAGAAGGACTGACAGAACGCCTTAAATAAACTAACTTTGACGTCTGCCGTGCAGCGAGCAAACCTGCGGGCGAGCATATTGCTCCTCACCGCCAACGCCCTGCGCTCACGCTCTATGTCGCCATCATCACGCAGGTCACTGGTGACAACATGCCCAAGATACTTAAAACTATTCACCACATTGAGTACTACGCCGTTGAGATATACTGGAGGTACACGACGGGGCTGTTGTTTAGGTGCCGTAAACACCAACACCTCACTCTTTTTTGAGTTGTATTTAAGGCCGTGCACCTCCGCATATGTCTCGCATATCGTGAGTAGCGTCCTCAATCCGCTCATAGATGGACTGAGCAACACCATGTCGTCCGCGTAACTTATGTTATTAACACATATACCGTCTATATGACAGCCGACATGTGTGCTGCTCAGCCGCTCGATAAGTTCATTTATATATAAATTAAATAACAAGGGCGAGCTTAACCCCCCTGCCTCACACCACATTCCATTTGATACTCATCCGACAGAGTACCGACCCACCTCACCCGATTTTTCTGGTGAGCATACCAGTATCGGAGAAAGGCTGTGTACTCCGCCGGCACACCCGTGCCCCTCAACTTGTCCCACAGCATATAAACACACATATAAACTCGCAAGTGGAGTTTAAGTTTAATTTAGTATTTTAGTAAGATCCAGGTAGCCTATATAGGTTGCGACCTAGGCCTGGATATAGTCTTTTTAATAACTTAGCCCTTCAGGAAAACCACTTTGATGAGAGTATGACAATCTAGCGCAGCTATATTCGTCAGTAATAGGAAAATTTGGTCTAACAGAATAACAGTTAAAGGATCGTTACAGGCTGAAAAATACAGACACGACAAAATAAGTAACAGTTTTCGATAGGCCATGTACTTGTCTAGTATATGGCAATTATATACTTACGTACAGTCACAGCAACAGTTTTCGTGTAATTCAGCCTGGAAGATCCTTCAACCAGCCACTGTTGGAAAAGTTGTCTGGTTTTTTGGAAATAATTTACTAATTACAATAAAGATTATTGTGATTTTAATGTTTGTACATAAATAACTTTATGTAGAAGCCATATCATGTATATAATGTACTTAGATATAAGCACAAAATTGTAATTTTCCGAAAAGATGCATGTATCGATAATCAAAATTTTCATTAAAATTTTCCAAAATCAGGAAGCGAATCAGGGTTCTCGTTACAGTAAAGTTCCGGAGTAGCTTAGTAAACACAACATTTCTAAGAATTGTAGTCATCAGTACGGCAAATATATTGTGAAGAAAAACAGTGAAAAAGTTGTGCGCGACAAGTCCTGAAGCTCCGAATCGCTTCCTGAATAGTTATAAAAGTTTATTAGTGTATTATTTCCCAGTAAACCCCCTTCCCTCGTTAGGTTCTACGCCTGAGACTGCGTAGATTGGCTACAGTTAAATAGGTGTAGGACGTCAGCGCCGTCTGAGAGTGAAGTATAGTGTATGCGTGCGCCTGGTGTAGAAAGGGGGTAAGGGTATAGGCAGATCGCTAGGTACACGTTATACATCCACGCCTTCAGCGGATCACGCCCGTTCGGCACAATTGTGATACAGAAAATCAATCTGCATGACTGTACTTTCTCATGAATTCAGATAAAATGCGGACGTGTGTCCAGTTGGCGAAAACATAAAAGTGATTTAATTTAAGTTTCACTATGTGGACACGCGTAAAAATTTTGGCGTGTCCAGATGACGAAATAATAAGTGATACTAATTGTGAGTTTCACCAACTGGACACACGTGTGTTCAGTCCCTCGTGTCCAGTTGGTGAATAACCCATTTTACCTATACTTAGTCCAAATTGGTTCAATGAGTCTGAGGTGAATGTTTTTTTTAATTTCGGCAAAGCAGCGTCTATAAGGCATAAATATGTTTTGAATATTCAAATTGTGTTTATAAATAGAATATCATAGATAAACACGATTATTTAAAACTAATAGTTACTTTTTATAGACAAATTAACATTTATTTGTGCTCTGAAATGAAAAATATAAAATATCTATTTTTTATATTAGGCTGTTTAACGGCTTCATACCATTGCCTCTCTTTCAACCTGGCGAGACCAAAGCGCGAAAAAAAAAGAAAATTTAAATCATAGTTTCATAGTTCGTGACAAAAATATTATTTGTTATTTTATTTTATTTCTTCGAAAGTGTATTGAAAAACGTCGTTTGATACACGTGGACATTTGTTATTGCAATTCTCGGCTCAAAAACACCCTCGCCTACGGCTCTGGTGTTATAATTCTGCCTCGGATGCAATAACAAACTTTCTCCACTTGTATCAAAATGTACTATTTCTTGTCCGTCTGTCCAGCTATCCGTCCGTCTGTCACCACCGATTTTCTCAGGAACGGGTGGACCTAACAAGTTGAAATTTATACCAGATACTAAAGTCTATAGTCCCTATTAGGTGTATAAAACTCAAGGTCCTAAGTCAACATGATAAAAAGATATGCGCAAATTTAGATTTTTGCGAAAACTTGTGAGTACCAAATTTTACCTTAAATTTCAACCATTTTCATTTTTCGGAATTTTTCCATTACTTGTGCTGTAAGACCTTGCTTTTAACCAAAATTGACAGTTCTATTACTTTTTGGGTGAAAAAAAAAATACAGTCGAATTGAGAACCTCCTCTTTTTGGAAGTCGGTTGAAAATCGTAAAACTCGCGTCACCCTAACGCTTTCTTAAAACGGTTAGTCAAAATCAACGTTATTTAATTAAGATAAAGTTTATTTTGGGTTGATTCTATTCAATAGAACATTTTGGAAAGTACTTCGCTACTCAAGTAGTGATGTGGTCAAATCGAATATTGAATTTATCGATTAATTTCGAAGAGTTGTTAAGATAATATATGATATTCGAAAAAGAGAGAAACTCGTATTTACTAGAGCTGTAAGGTGCAAAAAGAATTATTCGAGGAAGTCAAAAAACGAAAAAATATGTAGCGAAATAGAGAGAAAAAAAAAAAAAAAAAAAAAAACAAACTTTTGATTTTGGCGCTCGATATTTTGGAAACGAAGAATGATATAAAAAAATTGAGATTAAAATTGTAGCTGATTGTATATTTTGAGCCTAAAACAAATACTATCTTGTTAAGGGTTTGCCCTGTAGCCGAACCTTTGACCTGTAACCTTTTTGAAAAAAGTCAGAACGACATTTTTCACATGACATTATGACTTCATTGGATCAAAAAACTTTTATTTTTGTTCATGTTTAAAATCTTTAATTAAGAGCATATAGCCTCAGATTAGCAACTCTATTTGTGGTGGTTCAAACTTCGTTTGAAATACTGTTAGAATAAAGTTCTAATCAGCTTGCACTACAAAGTAGTTGTTACGTCAGTCACTGCAGGCCGAATAGTGCGAAATGAGTGGTTTTTATTCTTTTTAAAATCAAATGTGCTTAATAGTTAGTTCAGTTAGTATGCAAAGTTTCATGATCTAATTTGAAGTACTTTTTGAATACAAGCGGTTTGTTGTTCGATTTGGAGGTAACTTAGGATTTTTTTATCGCTAAACTTTAAATTAAAAATCGAAGAATAAACAACTTGCTTTCAAAAAAATATATATATGTGACGCTAAAAATGTTTACCGTTTCGGAGATATGATTTTTTTTCCAAAAATTTTGGAAATTTCTTAGATTTCAACCCCCTACCCAAGTTAGAGGGTTGCATCAAAAAAGTAAAGAGGTTAAAAAAAATCCATAGGAAAAAAGTTATGGCCAAAAAACTGATTTTCGAAGAACCGCCCCCCCGCCGAAATTCCGCCCATTCATGAACTTAAACTAAGTTTTGACTTTTGACCCTTTCGATTTTTTGGCCAAGTTTGAAGCGGTGCATAAACAATATAGAAACGGTCTCTAGCCCCACCCCGTTGACTTTGTATAGAAATAATGAATGAAAAGATACCGATCGGTCGAGCGCACTGACGACGCACGCCAAACGAGAGTTATTGTTATTTTGCGCGCTAAAGTTGACGCTTTCTTAATAGGCCTAATCTTTAAGGGGGCGTGGCTCGGCGCCTCCGCCTCTTTTGTCAGGTACGTCTACAAACATGTATTTGGATTAGGGCATCGAAAACTGGCCATTTTTCGGGAAACGGTTTTTCAGTTTCGGGTTTTTGTTTCAAACCGGTTCAAGTATTTTCGGGTTTTTTCATTAATACAAAATGATCTTGCTCTATTTATTAATTAACAATTACAAAGGTAAATATTGACCAGGCGCTCGACCAAATGGCGGATTTTTTTAAAGAACAAGCTCTAGACGCGTTTTTGCAAAATGCGGTGTATGGGCAGGAAGTCTATACTTTCGGAGTAGACTCTGGAGCTTATGACGGAACGACGTGAATACTCGTCACTTCGACAGAACTACAGGCATTTAACAAAATAATTAGAAAATTGGTAAGATGCTCCAGCACACGCTCAATAGAAAAAGCAATGGAGCAAAACTAGGGCTCGAATGTGTCCGTCTAATTACTCGGGAGATTAAATCTAGTGGGAAATGGGGATTTCGTCGTTTCGAAGGCGGAGATTATTTTGGAAGTCAAAAACTTATACGGCCAGTTGTACGCATCGTATGCATCTGGACCTGATCCCGAAAATGAGAATTCCAGAGCAACCTACACCCGCCATTTCACAGAAGACTTACCGGGAGTCAGCCAAGATGAAATTAAAGCAGCTCTTAGACAGCTAAAGAATCGAAAAGCCCCTGATGAGGATGGGATAACGACTAAGCTTCTGAAAGCGGGAGGCAATCCTGTATTAAGAGAGCTTTTCAACTCAGTCCTGTTCTCTGGGAAAACTGCAGAAGCGTGGTCGTTCTTTTATTTAAAAAAGGGAACAAGACCATTTAAAGAATTACACATCCGTTTCGCTCCTCAGCCACGTGTTCAAGCTGGTTTCAAAAGACGTCACGAATCGTCTAAATACTCATCGACTTCCAGCCAACGCAGCAAGCCGAGTTTCGAGCAGGATACAGCACCCTAGACCACATCCACACAGTGCGGCAGATTATACAGTCCGAAGAGTATAATTGGCCTCTGTGTCTTACATTTTTTGACTATGAGAAGGCTATTGATTCTATCGAAACCTGGTCAGTCCTGGAGTCTCTGCAGCGGTGCCAAGTAGACTAGCGATACATCTAACTACTGAGAACTAGCAAATATAGCACATCCCATTGCGTCGGGGGCTGAGGCGTACGTAATTCCCCCGAAATTGTTCACCAACACACTGGAGGATATATTTAGACGCTGAACTAGGAAGGATGCGGCATTAACATCAACGGCGACTACATCTCACACTTGAGATTTGTAGATTATATCGTCATACTGGCTGTATCGCTGCACGACTTGAAGCAAATGCTGGATGGCCTAGTAGATTCTTCAATACGCATTGGTCTCAGGGTGAACTTAGACAAAACCCAAGTTATATTCTACGAACACGTCACCCCAGAACTTATTGTTGTGGTCCTCTCGAGGTTGTTCGAGATCATATTTACCTCGGGCAAACTGTACAGTTTGGAAAGTAACAACAACTTTGAGAGGAAAGCTACCTGAAGAATCCAGCTGGGCTGGGCAGCATTTGGAAAACTTATTCGGATCTCGTCCTTGCTTGCTACAGAGCCTAAAGAGAGACTAAGGTCTTCAACGAGTGCTTTCTGCCTGTTATGACCTACGGGGCCGAAACGTGGACACTCACGGTACGGCTAGGCCATAAATTCAAGATCGCTTAGCGAGCTATGGAGCGGACTATGCTTGAAGTCTTCCTGAGAGAACGCATCGGAAACGAGGTGATCAGATACTTCTGTCCCTTAAATGCATTTTATTGCCAAAAGTCTACGATCCGATTTTTTTGTGATTATCTGTGGACTAAAGAACATGTATTCGAACTTTTTCTGTTTTCGAACGAAAAATATATTTGTCAATGTTATTACATGACAGTTACAACGAGAAGTGCGTGATTTCTTGAAATATTTCCGTTTGAAAGTATTATGGCGGTTAACTTGAGTTGTTTGATTTTTGTGCAGTTGCTTTTTATTAGTTTTGGCGAAATAAATAGTAATTTTTGGAAACAAAAATTGAATTTCGATAACTATAAAGGTAAGCTTTGAATATATTCATAAAATTTCAATCAATTTTGTTTATATTTTGAATTTTTACGGAAAAATTGTATGTTGCCGTTTGGCAACTGTATGCTTTTGAATATTCTTCAGTATTATTTATTAGACTGTTTTTGCATTGTCAGTAATAGTATTTTATTTCATGATTTCAGCATGAATCGAAGACGATTGAGTGATAGATGCATAGAAGACTATCTGACTTGTCTACAAAATGGATATCTATCGGAAGACGAGGATAATACATAATGATGAAGATGATATTCCATACTATCCTGATCTTTCTGATTTGCAGCGAGATTTGGAGGATGGGGAAGACGAGGCAGCTGCTGAAGCCATCCCATCTGAAGAAGAGATGAATGCTGGAGCTGGCCCATCTGAGTTTGAGGATCCACCATTGATAGAAAATGAGGGTAATCTAAACCGCGGCCCCGAGTCAACTCATCAGAGAAGTGTTTCTATAGGGAGGGAATTTTGGAGAAACCAGAGCAGAGACCTAATTTGGAAGAAGAAGAATTTGAACGTAAGTGATGATCATGTGCGATTCTTAGGAAATGAAGAGCTGAGTGAAGAAATAGCCGAAAAAGAAACACCTTATGAATTTTTTTCTTTGTTTATGAATGATGAGATCGTGAATAAGATAGTCTATGAAACAAATTTATATATTGTTCAAAAAGGTATATCCAGCTGTCCTCCAGTCACAGCTGTAGAAATTCGTCAGATTTTTGGCATTCTAATATTTATGTCGGTTTATCATTATCCCAATGTGAGATCTTATTGGTCACGATTCGGTTTCGCACCCATTATGCAAACTATGACACTAAATAGATTTGAAAAAATTAGATCAGCTATTCATTTCAATGATAATGACCTACATAAACCTATAGATCATGTAGATCACGATCGTCTTCATAAAATTAGGCCCATAATAGATCATTTGAATAACGAATTTTCAACTAGAGCTCCTTTAGACCAACGACTCTCACTTGACGAACAAATGTGCGCTTCAAAGATCGGACATTTTATGAAGCAATATTTGCCTAACAAACCCCACAAATGGGGCTTCAAGCTTTTTGTTTTATGCTCACTTTCCGGATTCGCTCATAAATTTGAAGTTTACAGTGGAAAGACTGATTTCGAAAGACTAGCTGATGAACCAGATTTGGGTCCTGTAGGAAATACAGTAATCCGGCTATGTCGAGTAGTGCCACGATGGATCAATCATATTATTTATTTCGATAACTTTTATACTTCCGTTCCTCTATTACATTACTTGGTCAAACAAGGAATTTATTCCCTGGGTACAATTCAAAGAAACCGATTAGGTAAGAATTGCAAAATACCTACCCAAAAAGACTATAATAAAGAGCAAATTCCCAGAGGAACTTACGAAGACCAGGTAGCGACATACGAAGGCGTAGATATTTCTGTTACTTGTTGGAAAGATAACAAGCAAGTTGTTCTAGCGTCCACGTACGTTGGAGCCGAACCAGCTGGATCAGTCGCCAGATACGACAAAAAACAAAAAAGGACGATCGACATACCTTGTCCAAAAATTATAAAAGATTATAACGCACACATGGGTGGCGTCGATCTCATGGACAGTTTTTTAGGAAGGTATCGCATTAGAGTGAAGTCCTGAAAATGGTACATACGTTTGTTCTACCATATGCTTGATATGGCCACGATCAACTCTTGGGTGCTCTCTAAGAAGGCTAACAAAAACAGATCAAAGAATCTCATGTCTTTAGCAGACTTCAGATCTGAGCTAGCGCATACCTTGTGTCTGTACAAAAGTTTGGGGACCGTAAGAAGAGGCAGACCTTCCACACAGAGCATAGACCGAGAGATAGAGGCTAAAAAACGCAAGGGTCCTATGAAGCCGGTCCCAAGTAAGGACGTGAGAGCGGATGGTGTTGGCCATCATGAAAGGCGGTGTGATAGGAAGAATCGGTGCAAACTTCCAGGGTGCAAAGGATTTTCAAGAACGGAATGCACCAAGTGTAAAGTGGCTTATGTCACACTAAAGACAAACTGTTTTGCCCAATTTCACTGCCTTCCACAATAAACACACGCATAATGTTGCCAATTGTCAACGTACCAATTTTTATATAATAAATATATAATTATATAAATATTTATTTTTATTTTTATATCCTTCCCGGTATCCTTACTATGTAAAAGTAAGAACATTTTTTTTTACATATTTAAAAATTCATGCATTTAAGGGTCCCTTAAATGCATGAATAAAAAAGGTTAAAAATACAAATGTAAACTTAAGTACCTATCTCAGAAGAATAAATACACAAAAAAATATACAACGGGTACTTTCGAATAAGAATTTTACCAATTCCACAACCCAAGAAACCCTGTAGCGTATTTTTGAGAATAAATTATAAATAAGATGAATAACTCGGCGGATAAAAAATTTAACTTTTTCTTGTTTCTACATTTTAAACGACCTACGACGTGTTGCGTGTCTGATCTGCGAAGTTCACAGATCAATAATGATCGATTACGAAAAAGATCGAAAAACCTGAAAACCCGGGTTTTTAAACGACAAAACCGGGAATTCCCTGGTTTTTGAGAATCGGGAAAAACCGGTTCGTATTTGTATTCGTAATTTGGATATTATCCATAGATGTATCCTAAGTTTCTTTTAGGATGTTAGAATTTGAATTCCGTGCTGTTGGCCAACTATTGATTGCATATATATAAATTATACATGGTTATACCAACGCCTCGGAATTACATGCTGTGTCAATTATTTGTTCCAAATAATTCGCTCTAGGAAATTTAATTGTTTAAAGTCCCATTTAGTCGCACTGTAGCTTCCCCTGTACCGCGTATGCTTACGAACATCAACGCTCTCGTGGAGACCAACCCTGGATTGGACTTGTTTGCTGATGAATGGAAGACGAAGTTGTTGGAATGTGTGTGGTTCTGCGAGAAGACCGAAGGAAAAGATTAGGTATTTAATTTAGTGTTAATGGTTTTAAATACTGTACTGAATAAATAAATAAATGATCTAAGCAAAAAAGTCGGTATACGGGCGAAAGTTTTACGTGACAACGACTTTGAGTGGTAAAATAATTTTAATGTGAATATTCAACACACTCTCTCGCTCTTAGGCGGGCTAACCATGCCCGAGTGGAAGGGACGCGTGCCTCTCACTCGCTCTCATTGTGAGCGCATAACGTGAGCGGAGCGTAACGCAGTTTCTTGAAGTGTCACCCGGCAAACCAATTTATAAGACGTTGTCACGTCAAAAATTAACTGCTCAGGCGGAAAAGACGACGACTGTACATAGATCTGACCACTACGATTTTACAATACGATTTTATGTTCTGATTCTCACTTATGAATTTACTGTAGTGGATCGTATATTGGTGCCGATTCCCTTGTTTACAAACTAAACCAAATTTAAGTTCAGTGCATCTTTTTCTTTCTATTTCATTAAGAAAAGGACAGAAGATAAATTTTAGTTATGTTCTGTCAAATTAATCAGCGCCATACAAGTTTTAGACGCGATTAAAAAGTTGACTACTAAAATTACATCAAATTACGTCAGGTGCTGACTAATTTGACAGGATTAAAGTAATATTTATCTTCTGTCCTTTTCATAATTAAATAGAAAGAAAAAGATGCATTCAATTGAAATTTAGTTTAGTTTGTGAACAAGGGAATCGGCACCATTGTTGAATCTATGTGAAAATCAATCAAATCCCGTTGTACCGACACACTTGAGTATCGATACGTATCGAACATCCATATTTTAATCACCCCAATACAAACCTCTAATGTGTAAATAATCAGATTAAATTAAAATACTACTGGAAAATAATATTATTATAGAAAAGAATACGCATAATACAAAGAATTTACCCGGCAAGGTTTCAAGTTGAAGCATATTCTTGCATCTGGCTACAACTTGATTATAATATTATTTGCTTTCCTGTAAATAAGTAGTTATTAAAATGCAAGTGTTTTATTAACTCATTAACCCCTTTACAAATATATAAAATTTACCTCGTAATAATATTACTATAGAATATTATTTAATAAATAAGTGTAGAGTTAGGGAAGACAACAAGCCCACTTTACTCTGGGAACTATTCGTCGTTTTAACCAAATTAGTACTTGAAACGCAACTAGATGGCGTTGTAGTCGAATAAGAAGTCGCTATGGTTTCGTTACATTGGCTTTTATAAGAGAGCTGGCGAACAAATTTTTATTA
Source organism: Xestia xanthographa (assembly GCA_905147715.2). NCBI lineage: Eukaryota > Metazoa > Arthropoda > Insecta > Lepidoptera > Noctuidae > Xestia > Xestia xanthographa. Next base: position 16,535,753 of record LR990670.1, read on the forward strand.
TGTAATAGTCCAGTAATAGACTGAATCTATTTTTGATAGCGTAATCGTCACTATCGGTGACTTATCGCTTAATTATACTAGCTGAACCGCGCAACTTCGCTTACGTCACATTATCATAATATAGTTTAGCTTATAGGGAACGTGCAGGAACTATAGGTGGCAGCACTAATCGACAAAAGAGACACTATGCGGACAGAAAAGGAAACTTATCACTTCTCATCGTGCTTTCAATTTACGTAAACAAAATTATCTCTTCAATTATTTATTTTTGAATAAGCTAAAAGGCACAAAGAATGAGTTCCGGTCTATCAATAACGATCGTCAGCGTAAATATAAATGTTTAATAATATGAATTTTATATCTTTCGTTTACTTTCTGATGAAAATTGTGGTGCATGAAGACATGGTGGCTGGCATAACTAAGATAGCTTTCTTATTTTCAACTGATGTTATAATGGAAGAGAATCCTTTATCAGCGAGAACAGTACCTATCTCCAGGCTCTAACAAATCAATTAGTTCACAATCATTTTGTGTGAGACTGCACAAACAGACTCACGATGTCCGCGATTACGCGGAGCCCTAATCAAAATAATATTTGTTCAATCGACAAAGGGAAAACAACTATTCGATACACTTACCATCACGTTGGTACCGGTGATGTGACGTAGTCCCTGGTCACGTCGTATCTGAGTGGGGTGTAAGTATAACTGTGGTTTGTGTGGTGTATGTGTAGTTATGTAAGATTCGACGGTTCCAAAGGACGCCCACAGCGCGTATCGTCGACTCCCGGATCAAACCTTCAGATCCCACACGTGGCACTTTTCACCAATGTCCAACTGAATTTTATCCCGGTTTGCTAACCCAATCGGGGATGCACAATAGTCCAGCACTGAATTTAGGAATTTACCGGCGTTCAAAGACACAAAAGGCCGGCGACATAACCAACAAATTACTCGCGGTCAGGACCCAAAGTGGCGAGATCTCTCAATTTTCACTCAATAATCAACAAAATATCAAACACCGATCACGATGGTATCGGATTAAAATTAACTCAAAGTTTCAATCAATAATTACACGAAACAGCGTGCATCAAAAAAACAAGACACGGAGCCACCATTTTTCCAACCAAAATTGCACGGACAAGCTAAAACGTCATCGCACTGACAACTGAAACGTAATCTGTATCTGTCAAACGTCAAAAGGTGCGTTCAGAAACTTGGTGGATGAAACACATTTGATGAAGCAATCAATCAAATGCAGTCCGTAAGCATTTAGATACAAAACTTAAAAAACCAAAGGAGTGCAGGCAACTAAAAACATTATTGTGGGTATAACCATGTTTATATTCTGAGTACATGTGGAGTCTTTGATTAACTGTTGAGGGATATTCGGTGTGAACTTTAGTTCGGTCTAGTAAAACACGTGTATGGTGAAGTATACTTAAATGATTCAGGTATGTTTGCATGGACGGTTGATTTTGAGGGCCTTTTCAATGCAGAGTGTAACAAAAACAAGTTGTTTTCAAATATTTTTCTTTACTGCGTTTATCCATTTTTTGCGTTTTTCACCAAATCATGGTACCTATGTTATTAGTATTCTTTGGAAAGTAATAGAATTTTACGCTAATCGATTTATTTTTCGATTTGTTTTATTTTTTTTTTATTTTTGTGGATGTATTGGTACCTACATCCAGAAATGCAACATTGCATTATGGTTAGTTAATTAATTTTCACTATAAAATTAAATCTGTTTACTTGTTAGAAAAGTCAATGTCAAGCATTAATAGAGCACAAGATTCGGATTAGCGACGCCAGTTGGCAGCACCATCGTTGTGCACGTTCCCTATAACATGTCATTTTGTGTATTCAATTAGGAACAAAAACCTTTTAAATAACATACGGCGTGATAATATGTAGCCTAAAGCCTATAAAAATTCTAAAAAGTCACTTTTTGTCAACTGTTACGTTTTTCTAACAAAAGCCACTTATTTTTTCTCGAAAATTCTCAATGTACAGTTTCTCTTTCGTTACTGTTTTATTATATCGCTTTCTTATTTAAGTACTATATACTTGTATAGTATAATATGAAATGAAATATTATATATAAACAAATGTTATTTTTTAAACTACCTACGTATATAAACTGGCACATGTTTTTATTTTAGCTAATAATTGGAAAATATGTTGATTTTGATACAAAAAATTTAACTACATAGTTCGTTATCTATACCGCAATTAATTATATTTTTTAAGATAAAATATGCTGTAAAATTACCTAAAAAATGCACCTATTCTGACCCTACTTTTTACAATTTTCTGCGATTATTGTGATGGGAAAAACGTTTTTGTGCGAAAATTTTATATGACGACACACAAATTTTCAGATGAAGATCTGGAGATGAATATATTATCTTTAAATTAAGACCATGAAATCTTCACATATGTGATTGCTTATACATTAAAATTGTACCTGAAAAACACTGTTATTTGTAGCGAAACCGAAAGGCACTTGTTCTCCTCGTCATTGCGATCATTATTTTGTTCTACACCATACCTGGGAACCTTCTAGTTACGGAGATATTGGGGGTCGAAGTTCCAACTTTTTGACAGGTTTTTTTTTTAATACAAGTTTTTAATGTAAGATTTTTACTTTAAACACCTCAACGACCTCCGTACTATTCAATCCATCCATCAGCACAATGTTTTGAATGCGTTACATTCGCCCAAAAAACAAAGTCGCTTCTCAACAATAATTTTTGCGTAAAGTTAATTAGTTTGTTGTACAGAATGCTTGGTTGACGACTTCGTGGTCTTTCACACCCTGTATTATATTGTGTTGGTTTTGTATTGTGTTGTGTTGTGTGTAGTTGTGTTTAAATGATGTTTTTTGTGTGATTTATTGTGTGTTGTACTTGTGTTTGTCTTTGTAAAGTTTGTTCTTTATGTGTTGTTTGTGTGTGTTCTGTGTTATTATGTGTTGTATTTATGATTTGTTGTTGGTTCTTTTGACCGGTCAAACAAAACCACTTTTGACTGGTGTCAATTAAAACCGTTATGAAGTTAAATGCGTTTTCTGCATTAAAAATATGTTGTTTTAGAACGCCTCAGTTGTAATTATCTAGTCTTCGAATTACATGATGTTTTTCATTTTTCAAAGGGTCACAAAAAAAATAACCTCAACATAATAAGTTTCTAAAAAAAAGGTTAGTTATTGTTAAAATTTTGACTGTGACTATTATTATTCAATGAGGGATTTTATTTTTAGCTCTTCCCTAGTCGCTGGATAGATGGCGCTAGGAGTAAGTATGATAATGCAAGGAACGGAACCTAAAAAAACTGATTTTAACAAAGCGCGAGAAAACTAGGTTATATTCGGAAGGTTAAGCAAATGAAAGTGTCAGTCAACGAGATTATGTGACGTGACACAATGTTTTTTTTCCAAGCGTTTTGGCTTTGGCACCAACTATCATAGTAAGTTCAACGCCATCTATAGAGTTCTTGGAAACTAAGTTTTTTTTAATACCTCAAAAAGAAAACCTCCCATTCCTAGGAAATGTGTTAAAATTCCTAAAATAGAACAGATAGGAAATCTATGATATATTTTGTAATATGCACTTTTCCTAGGAAAACTATACATTTCCTAAGTAGCGATCGGAAATGTTAACATTTTTGATATTCTTAAGTACAGTGGAGATAGCGGTGTTAGGGGCGACTGCACAAACTCAAACTCCATGGACACTCTTTTAAATCAAAATATTGTTACAAAATCTTGGTTAAGTACATCATTCATGTTGAGATTATACATATATGTGAGAACGATGTAGAAAGACGTGCACATTAAGAGCGTCCAGAGCAAAATATTAAATCAAATATGTATCTATAAATAAAGTAGGTAATTAAAATGAACCGTGGCAGTTAAGAGATGACACAGTCGAGAGCAACTATTGAACTCTATTTGTTTACCCTAATACACTACACACATTACCTGCAACATTCCTATCGACTGCTACTATACTTGGGTTAATAAATCTGCAATGACGGCAGCTGTTATCCCTGAGATAAAAAGGTGATTTAGAATGGCAAATAATAATAATCCATTTATTTCAAGTAACAAAGATCCATACATAGGTAAACACCTTAACCTAAAAATATATACTAATAACAATTAAGCAACTTAAAACTAAGTTATTAGCACTTCACTTGCACGATGTTTCAAAAGACGCTATGACCCGTTTAAGGCGACTACAAGAGCTAAACGCGAGTTTTATAATGCAAAAAAGCACATGATTCACTGCAATAAATAAAACCAGAAAAATATATGATATTCTTAAGGATATATGCTAGTATGATAGTGTTTTGAAAACATAATACAACTAATTTTACTCGATAAAAAAAATGACGAACTTATCTCTAAAAAATTCTTATAACGAGTAAAAACCATACTAAAATACATGCGATCATTCTGGTTTTTTGGCAAATAATTCTACAAGCAACATATTATCATAGTGTTTTACTTTTTTAGTCTAATCAATACATTTTTTGTAAATCGCAAAAAAACACTTATTTCGCACTATTCGGCCCGCAGAGACTGACGTAACAACCACTTTGTAGTGCAAGCTGATTAGAACTTTATCCTAACATTATTTCAAACGAAGTTTGAACCACCACAAATTGAGTTGCTAATTTAGCTCCTGTAGTCGCCATAAGCAAAATTTGGGAAAGAGAAGATACAAGAACCGAGACGATTTTTTTTGACGAGTTATGCACTCTTCTTTTTACAATAGACTGCAAGAAAATAAATAGAAGTATAGTATTTATATTTCGCGTGGGTTAATAATAACAGCCAATCGGGTCGATCTCCAAGGTTAAGCTACGCTTACCAAGGTCGGTCTGTGGATGGGTGACCACTAATTCGTTACATACCGAGTTTCCTCCGTGCGTCGGAAAGTTTTTAAAGCTCGGTCAATCTCTCAAAGCAATTTTCTAAATTCAGTGTTATATTCTTGTCGGCACGTTATGGATAAAGTAAGAAATGAGTATATAAGAGGAAGTCTGAAAGTGGCGCCGGTGACTGAAAAGTTGTGTGGTAATCGGTTGTCGTGGTATGGGCATGTGATGCGGAGGGATGAGGAAAATGTCGTGAGGAAAGTTTTGAGTATGAATGTGGATGGGTATATGAGTAGAGGAAGACCAAAGAAACGATGGATGGACTGTGTGAAGAATGATATGGCAAGAAAAGAAGTGTCTGATGAGATGACGAAAAATAGAGAAGTATGGAAGAAGAAGACATGCTGCGCCGACCCCAAATGAATTGGGATGAGGGCAAGAGAATGATGATTCTTGTCGGCACGTTTTATTGTTCCAAATTCAAAATGTTTTTATTCACTCAGTGAGATAAAGAGAGTTTTATTCACTGTTATTATGTTTATTTACTTAACTTTTTACTTCACAATTAAGTAAGAGTAAAAGCGTAACCAGAGTTTAGAAGCGTGAAGAGAATTAATTCATCTTTTGTCTGATGTAATTAAGTTTGGTTTCATTTTTGTTATAACACTTTAACGAGAAAGATTCAAATGTCCGCTTTCTAAACTACACACACAGTCTATCTATTATTTTTATGTATCACGCAATTAATTTAATACTATATTATTATCATTAGCTTAGAGCAATGAATTCCGTTTTTTGGATATACATAATTGTAATTAATTAAGAATACTGTTGTTCTGCACTGCTACAAATACATTTTTTACTATCGCCAATCGAAAAAGGGCATTTCATTCATCGATAATTACTAATTCTATTGTAGTGTTTTTAAATTTTATGGATTATAATTATGTTGTCATATTATGTGGATTTCGACGATTAAGGTATCATTAGATTTGTCTCATAAGCCCAAGTGTTCTTGGATAGGTTTAAAAAAAAAACAAAATCGTTGATTGTTTTTGTTCAACCTAACCTATAGAGTAAGGTATCAAAATTAAGAAAATTAAAAGGAGATAACAAAAATATACATTATACAATTTGCAGTTGGGTTTTTTGATTATTTTAATTAAATGTTACTTAGATATGAAGTACAACGAATTACTTGTAAGTGTGTGTACAGTTTTTCTTTCGTTACTGTTTTATTATATCGCTTTATTATATATATACTATATACTTGTATAGTATAATATAAAATATTATATATGTCGCCGCGAGGACACCTTTATGCTAAGCTTATTACATAATGTTATTGATTGTAACTAGTTAAATTATAATTTCTTATTCCATGAACGATAATACTGCCATCTGTGAGATACTCTGGCAACTATTATAACACCTGTGAGTGCTATTGACTAATTTCGCTTGAGTATCAAGAGCGCCATCTGTTGGCTTGTCTTAATCAGTATCACTTGAAAATCAATTATCAAACTAAACTCGGTGTTTTAGCTAAAACTATCGCTATAATTAACATAAGAATATTTGTTTAACAACTTTAGGGTTTCATTCATATTAGCAATTAATAGTTAATCACTTGACATTATGTTTCTTTATGATACGGCGTTACCTGTCAGGGAAAATGGCGCTGACTGTGATTTTACCATCAATACCTGAATGCTTAAATTAAGTGCGAGAACTAAGTAAGTCTCAATAATAGATTCCCAACTATAAATTAATAAGACTATTTTACACAGTGATTTATTAGTAAAAAGCTTTTGTTTAACATAACTGTCGTACATCACCGGAAATGCTCCATGATAGCACAGATTAAAGACTAAAAAGTAATGAGACAACTAGTTTATTATTAATAATTGAAAACATGTTTAAATTGGTGAATTCTGTCATTATTTAATAGTAACACAATTATTGTAAAGTGTTTCAGTATTATTTGTGAGGCTGATTGAATTTACTATTGTAATAAGTTGCTGAACGGATATTGTGGTACTTCCGCTCACGCAGGCAGAATGGACGCGTGAGCGACGAGCAGTCATGTTATCGTAAGATTAGCAAAACAATTGAAATACTAAGTAATTATAAGTGTTTAGTGAAGTGAACGATTAGTTGTGAAAATGAGAGTGAAAGGAGTTTCTTCGTCCATTCTTCTCCTCAACCATAATACTCTGCGAATGGACGACTCAACTCTAGAAAGTTAATAAGTTTCTGTACCTAAACGGTTTAATAGAAATAAACGTTTGGAGTTTGAGTCAAGTGCTGTGTGTGATTTCAACTACCCAGTACCCACCTACCTATCTACCAACAATGAAGAATCGTATCGCAAGGCGATGTGATAGATGATAGAAAGACAATATGGTTACTCTAGGCTTTCCCTGCTGTGATATATATAAGTAAATTAATGTTATTGTAGAAACTATAAAGGGTGTAAAACACCTCTTAACGAAGCCGAAAGGCACTTGTTTTCCAAGTCATTGCGATCATTTTTTTGTTCTACACCATACCTGGGAACCTTCTAGTTACGGAGATATTGGGGGTCAAAGTTCCAAGTTTTTGATAAGTTTTTTTTTTTTTAATACAAGTTTTTAATGTTAGATTTTACTTTAAACAGCTCCACGACCCCCGTACTATTCAATCTATCCATCAGCACAATGTTTTGAGAAAGTTACACTGAGTTCTACAAAACATGATTTTTCACCCCAAAAAAAAAAGACGTTTCCCAGCAATAATTTTTGCGTAAAGTTAGTTAGTTTGATGTTCAGAATGCTTGCTTGACGGCTTCGTGATGAGGTCTTTTATACCCTGTATAATCTTTGTCATTATAGACACCTTTTTTTTTTCTTTTTTTTTTTCTTTTTTTTTTTTTCGGATGGGAAATCATCAAATAACTCCTCCCGCTCTGGGCGGAGCAGGGGGGAGTGTCAGACTTTTACTGACTAAAATCCATCCATGTTCCTTCATCGCCCTTTGTGTTCCGGGGCCGCGGTATCTCTTTCGAACTGTCCCGCAACCCCGGCAGGCATCGGTCCTTACGGACCCCTTCCTTTTTGCTGACTCTCTTTGAGGCGCGCGTGGAACACGAACGCGCCGTCGACACGGCCTGTCGTCATGAGACGGACGGACGGCGAGCTAGCCCATAGCCCACCGTCCACAGGCCCGCGCCTACGGTGGCCGGGGGCCACGTGGTGGTGGCCCCCGACGCCCGGGGCGTCTCCCGCGGCGGCCGGGACGTTGAGAGGTTCTCTCCCTCTCACGTTCCGCCACCTCCCTCTCTAGCATTACTGCTTCGCAGAAGGAGGTGACGGCGTCCCATTCCGTCTCGCTCCGGACCATGGCTTGCACCAGGGCCGGACGCGAGAGGTCGCCGCCGCCGATCGCCGCTTCGAGGACACGGCGGTGCTCCGCCCACGTGGGGCACACCTCCACCGTGTGCTGCACCGTGTCCTCCGGTCGATCCTCACAGTGGAAGCACCCGGACGTTTCCTCCCGCCCGATTCGGTGCAGGAACCTCCCGAACACCCCGTGTCCGGTGAGGACCTGCGTCAGGCGGAAGGTGAGGACGCCGTGGCGTCGCTCAAGCCACTCCTCAAAGAGGGGACGTATTTATTTATTTATTTATTTATAATAAGCACACCAACAGCACAATCACTTACAATTCAAATCAAACAACATCTAATATTAACATTTCAGTAACCATGCAAATAACAGGAATGCATAACATTTAAATATGAATATCAGAGACAAAGGAGAACAATAATAAAAAGTGTGTCTAGTAGGACACTAAATGTATCTAGAACACTACAAAACAAATCAATTTGAGCTACTTAGACATGCATTCATCGCATTGTTTAAATACGGCACGTCTGTATGAAGCGAAACTCATGGAGAAAATATCAACAGGGTAATCTGTCTGTTTGGACCTTTCATTATATTGCCTTGCCATACGTGTTAGGGGGCTATTAAATGTGGTGTTTAATGTGGATGTAGTCAATTCAAAAATACGATGATGACGCTTGCTACGTTGGCTAGACCGAAAGTTAAAATAGTGCACCAAATGTGCATCTATGGAACCGTTAATAATTTTATGAAGTACTAGTAAGTCAGAATGGTTACGTCTTTCTTTTAAGCTAATCATTTTAAAGTGCCTTAACCTGTCATCGTAATCAGGTATCGCCCCTGTCGTGGCGTGCCCTGCACGGGGTTGCGACAGTCGCTCTCTCCATGTCGCCATGAGATCCCGTCATTATAGACACCTTATATACCATATGATTATTGTAATAAAGTCAGTATATTCTCAGCAGTCATTGGTTTCATTTACTGTCTCTGCCTACAGGTCGCGGCACGAAACTCTAGCGCTGAACGAAACGTGGAGGCGATATCTGCGCATGTTATACGACTGGAGAGCCAATCGGCGCAACGCACGCCCAAAGACATTCTTATTTTTTACTTCTGCGCAATAACGGTCAGCGCTAGAGTTACGTGCCGCGACCTGTAAACCGTACATGGCGACTCTGCGCAAAGAATCTGCTATCCGAGCGCGCCGTACCGTACATGGCACAACTAACTAAGGGCCGATTTTTCAATGGTCAGTTAAAACGTCAGCTAGCTAACAGTTAATTAAATTTTACTGAAATTTTAACGAACGACTAGAGAGTTTCAATTTTTCAAAGCTTTGCTAACGTCCAGTTAGTTAACTGAGCGATTTTTGTGACTAGCTTCACACTACATCTGCGAGAGCGAGACGCGCTTATGTACGTTTACAGATTTTAGAAAGAGATGCACAACTTTCAACGCAATGGCAGCGGTTGTTGTAATAACACGGGAATCATAACCTTAAACCTTGTCGGCTTGTCTCCGTGTTAATATTTTCTACCTTTTTCTTGTTACCTTGTTAATATTTCTTACTGTTTCTTGTATTGGCGATTTAACTTCCAATGAGTGCTAATAAAAATTGTACAGTAGGTACTATTTTCGAGACGAAATCTCCTGTGAAATTTCTTATCGTCCCCTAAAGACATATTATCGGGTCTCTCTCTTACAAATGTTTGACAGAAAAAAGGTTCTTTACAGTTCTCACTTTATAAACAACAATGTATAATAAAGAAATTTTACTATACTAATAATACTAATATTATACTATACTAATATTACTATACACATGTCAAACTCATTGTGAGTTTGACATGTGTCGAGTTTTTTTGCCCTGATAAAAGATTTTACCATTGACCTTTAATATAATACGTAGTAAATTATTTTATCATTGGATTTTACTAGAACGCCGCTTAAAAAAATATTCTCATAAACTGATCAGCGCCATATATTGAAATATACTGAAGCGTCGTGACAAACGTCAGTGGAAAATTCCTCATTGTTTCATCGTCAATACAATCAAAAATATCCGTATGATAACACAAATATAACCTACAAACACTAACGCGCGTAATGACAAATACGTCAGATATTTCGACAGTTAACGTGCTAACTGAGCTGTAAAGGGCCAGTTAAGTTACATCGCTAGTTAGAGAGCTTAACTGGCCGTTAGAGACTATCTGTCAATTGAAAAATTGAGAATCTTGTTAACTGTGGAATTAATCCTATCTCGTCGTTTAACTGACCATTGAAAAATCGGCCCTAAAACAACTAAACATGAATACCATAATAATGCTTGAATCAATCTTCAGGTTAAGCCGTGCTTGTCTAGGTTGGTCTATGAACGGGTGACCACCTATTACTGTTGGTTCCAGCTGACAATCATCTTTGACAGTCGTTACAGGTAGTCAGTGGGCCGAAAGTCTGACAACCAGTCTTACCAAGGAGTATCGTATTATCGCAGGCAGAGAGACTTAGAGCTCTAGCACACGGCGTATTTTAAACGCGCAGACGACGCTTTTCAGGAACGCGCGTTTTCTACGCCGTAGATATAAATACAAACGCGCGTAAAACGGATAAAAACGTGCGTGTGAAGCGCGTTCGAAACTCGTTTGAAGCTCGTAGTGCTCGTACAAAGGGTCAAAGCCAGCGTAAGCAGTGTTGTCTCAACCGACGCCATTGTACAATTGACGAGGTGTCTCTGACCAAAACGCGGAAGCTACGAGCGACTACAGCGCGTCTGTCTGTATCACTGTATCTGCGCGTATACGCGCAGTAGACGCGCGTTTCACGATAGCGCCGTGTGCTTATGTTACAAGGTTGCGTTCAAATCTCGTTTGAAGCTCGTATACGCGCGTCATCTGCGCGTCGTCTGCGCGTTTAAAATACGCCGTGTGCTTAGGCCCTTAGAGGTTTTCGCTATATTATGATGGTTTTGTTTTATGTCATTAGTTCCGAGTTATTATGATAGAAAACATTGAAAGTTGCAAAAGTCTGTCGAGTAGGTACCTAGGTACCTAGGTACCAAACTACTTTACTTTGTAGATGTATAGAATTCCACATAGTCTAAAAAAGTAGTTTGGTACAGTAGGGTAAACTTGTCTAATTCGTACCCCTTAAGAGAAAACCGTCATATTTAGAAAATTAGGAAAGATAAATTAGTTTTAATTAAAAGGAATTTTTGTTTGCTAAATTGCTTTATTGTTTTCGTAATCAAATTTACCATAAACCTTATTAACTTCTCAAAAATAAACAATTAAAAAAAAACGAAAAAAGTACGATTTAAGACCATTCATCCCAAATCGTACTGCTATATCCTTAATTCGTACTTTGAGATCTATTCATTGGTATACAGTATTGAGAATCAGCATCATAATCAACAATGTGTTATTAAAACAAATAGTAATTCTTAACAAATTCGACGGATGGTTTTCGCCAATTCTCGGCAATCATCGCAGTTATAATCTTTGGTTTTTTTATTGGTTCATGCACAAAGTTCATGTACCCACGTCTCACATTGTGTGCACTGGATCATGGTTTCTTTTATGTCTTCTTGACATAATGTGCAGTACCAACTGCCACTTTCATCTTGTTCTTGTTTCTTTTTCTTATTTTCCTTTTATGTAGTACGTTTTAGAACTTAACTCGAGTACGAAATAGGAGCAAGAGCCAAACAAATTTTAAATTTACCGCCAAAAAAATTGACAACAGTTACGAGTATGAAAACACGTCAGATGAAATCGCAAAGATACACATTAATACGTATCAAATCGTAAAATAGGTTATACACGACCTTATTTGAATAAAACTCTTACGAAATGTGTAAAAATATTACAACAATAGTTAAAAAAAACTTACTTTTTCAATATTTTGGTCGAGAGCAGCTTCACAGATGTTATCTGCCAGGTGGTGAAATGGCCGACTGTTATTTCTATTTTTTGACACTAGAGGCGCTGATAGCTGTTACCAAAGCCGAGTTTTAAGTGGAGTACGAATTTGGCGTAAGTACGAATTAGGCAAGTTTACCCTAAGCGTTCATAAGTGCTGAGGCACGCTAAGGATTATATTGCTGTGAACGCACGGTCGAGCGACCGTGCGTCTGTATGTGTAAGTGGTCTCAATACAGTATATACGCACACCAGAATCTGCCCACTGTCGCAGGTCATCGCGTCGCACTCCACATAACGTGACCCAGTTTCTTGAAGTGTCACCCGGCAAACCAATTTATAAGACGTTGTCACGTCAAAAACATATTTCCGTCTCTTTTGTTATACACGCAGCAAACACTCTTATTTGTGTGGCGACCTGTTCTTACCATAGAGTAGCTAAAATTCACACATAATTAATAAGTGTTGATAACTGCTTGGGTAAAGCAGCGGCTTCACGATTTATGAGTTCCGAGTTCGAATCCCGTTACCAATGTGTGGGTCTTTTGTATCTTTGTAACCATATTTATATTTGTATTTTTATGCATAAATTTGTTAGGTATTTTGTTTTTTGAAGTGACAACGTCTTATAAATTAGTTTGCCGGGTGACACTTCAAGAAACTGCGTTACGCTCCGCTCACGTTATGCGCTCACAATGAGAGCGAGTGAGAGGCACGCGTCCCTTCCACTCGGGCATGGTTAGCCCGCCTAAGAGCGCCACTCAAAGTCGTTGTCACGTAAAACTTTCGCCCGTATACCGACTTTACAGGCAACCAATTTTTATGATAAAATTTACCGTTCGGCAGAAAAATGCAAAAAACCCATTTTTTTTTTTTAAAGAAGTTAAATATTAATTAAAAACCCATCGTTATATTATTTGACCATTTAAGTGATTGTGTATTATCTTTTCGGTGTTGGAAGGTGCAAATAAAAAACCCAGTGCAAATAAAAAATACCAGTGAAACAATTTTTAAAATTGGTTCATTACTTCCGGAGATTACCCCCTACATACCTACAAACTTACAAACAAATGTTACCTCTTTATAATATTAGTATAGATTTACCTCGTAATAATATTACTATAGAATATTATTTAATAAATAAGTGTAGAGTTAGGAAAGACAACAAGCCCACTTTACTCTGGGAACTATTCGTCGTTTTAACCAAATTAGTACTTGAAACAAAACTAGATGGCGTTGTAGTCGAATTAGAAGTCGCTATGGTTTCGTTACATTGGCTTTTATAAGAGAGCTGGCGAACAAATTTTTTTGTTAACAATAGTCTGGTAATAGACTTATCCTATTTTTGATAGCGTAATCGTCACTATCGGTGACTTATCGCTTTATTATGTACTAGCTTAACCGCGGAACTTTGTCTACGACTCTACATCACATATAATCATAATAATAAATTATAGCTTATAATTATGTCATTTTGGGCATTCAATTACGAACAAAAACATTTTAAAATCCATAACCATATTGCTTACCTCCCATAACAAACGGCGTGATAATATGTAGCCTAAAAGCCTTCCTCGGTTTACAAAGAACATTTTTGCTGAATTTCAATTCAATCTATCCAATAGCTTTGGCGTGAGTGAAGCCGTACCATACACACAGACAAACAGATAAAAAATCACTTTTTGTTACCTGTTACGTTTTTCTAACAAAAGCCACATAATTTTTCTCTAAAATTCTCAATGTACAGTTTTTCTTTCGTTACTGTTTTATTATATCACTTTATTATACGAGTATATATACTACCTATAACACTTGTATAGTATAATATGAAATATTACATATAAACAAATGTTATTGTAGAAACTATAAAGGGTGTAAAACACCTCTTAACGAAGCCGAAAGGCACTTGTTTTCCACGTCATTGCGATCATTTTTTTTGTTCTACACCATACCTGGGAACCTTCTAGTTACGGAGATATTGGGGGTCAAAGTTCCAACTTTTTGACAAGTTTTTTTTTTTAATACAAGTTTTTAATGTAAGATTTTTACACCTCAACGACCCCCTTATATTCAATCCATCCATCAGCACAGTGTTTTGAATGCGTTACATTCGCCCAAAAAACAAAGTCGCTTCTCAACAATATTTTTTGCGTAAAGTTACTTAGTTTGTTGTACAGAATGCTTGGTTGACGGCTTCGTGATGAGGTCTTTCACACCCTGTATTATATTGTGTTGGTTTGGTATTGTGTTGTGTTGTTGTGTTTAAATGATGTTTTTTGTGTGATTTATTGTGTGTTGTACTTGTGTTTGTTCTGGTTGTGTTGTTTGTGTGTGTGTTCTGTGTTGTGTGTTATTATGTGTTGTATTTATGATTTGTTTTTGGTTCTTTTGACCGGTCAAACAAAACCACTTTTGACTGGTGTCATTTATACCCTTACGAAGTTAAATGCGTTTTCTGTATAAAAAATATGTTGTTTTAGAACGCCTCAGTTGTAATAATTACATAGTCTTCGAATTACATGATGTTTTTCAAAGAGTCACAAAAAAAATAACCTCAACATAATAAGTTTCTAAGAAAATGTTAGTTATTGTTAAAATAGTTTTGACCGATTAACCGTTTTGACTGTGACTTATACAATTCGTAGGAAATGTGTTAAAATTTCTAAAATAGAATAGATAGGAAATCTATGATATATTTTGTAATATGCACTTTTCCTCGGAAATCTATACATTTCCTAAATAGCGATCGGAAATGTTAACATTTTTGATATTCTTAAATACAGTGGAGATAGCGGTGTTAGGGGCGACTGCACAAACTCAAACTCAAACTCAAAGCATTTATTTCAATTAGACCATTACGGCACTTTTTAATGTCAAAAATACAAAAAAAAAACAAAGCTACAGTCTCAGTCACAAAACATAATAACTTGAGAAAGTACTGTAGTTGCCCATTCCCTAGCGTAGATCTCTATGGAGAAGAACGGGCAAGAAACTCCATGGACACTCTTTTAAATCAAAATATTGTTACAAAATCTTGGTTACATCATTCATGTTGAGATTATACATATATGTGAGAACGATGTAGAAAGACGTGCACATTAAGAGCGTCCAGACCAAAATATTAAATCAAAAATGTATAAATAAAGTAGGTAATTAAAATGAACCGTGGCAGTTAAGAGATGACACAGTCGAGAGCAACTATTGAACTCTATTTTTTTACCATTACACTACACACATCACCTGCAACATTCCTGTCATTAATACTGTCGACCGCTAATATACTTGGGTTCCTAAATCTGAAATGACGGCAGCTGTCATCCCCGAGATAAAAAGGAGAATAGGGAAGATGCATAAATTTTATTTTGTTTATTTCGATACGGAATGTTAAAGTACTATAAAAATAATGACAAAAAGCGGAAACAAGACATAGGTACATCGGCCAAATAACACAAAAGTTATAACCATTTAAACTTTTGTTTCTATCTCTTTCTAGATAAACGGAATTTAGTATGGATTTTGTACGTCGATGCAGAGAATGACGTCATTCGTTGTATCGGATCTCTCTGTCTAATCAGCAGTTTCAAATGCTTATAACTTAGTATTTTTAATAGATATTTAAAAAATAATTTCACTTGGCTATTTCTGATGTTAATACGCTTTGTTTAGAGTGATAAAAAAAAACATGCATCTACCCTATTAGAAAGGCAAAAGATGCTATGACCCGTTTAAGGCGACTACAAGAGCTAAACGAGAGTTTTATAATGCAAAAAAGCATATGATTCACTGCAATAAACAAAACCAGAAAAATATATGATATTCTTAAGGATATATGCTAGTATGATAGTGTTTTGAAAACATAATACAACTAATTTTACTCATAAAAAAAAATCACGAACTTATCTCTAAAAATTTCTTATAACGAGTAAAAACCATACTAAAATACATGCGATCTTTCTGGTTTTTTGGCAATTAATTCTACAAGCAACATAATAGCATCATAGTGTTTTACTTTTTTAGCCCAAACAATAGATTTTTTGTAAATTGCATAAAACCACTCATTTCGCACTATTCGGCCCGCAGTGGCTGACGTAACAACCACTTTGTAGTGCAAGCTGATTAGAACTTTATTCTAACATTATTTCAAACGAAGTTTGAACCACCACAAATTGATTTGCTAATTTAGCTCCTGTAGTCGCCTTAAGCAAAATTTGTAAGGAAAGAGAAGATACAAGAACTGAGATGATTTTTTTTCACGAGTTGTGTATTCTCCTTTTTACCATTGACTGCGACAAAATAAATAGAAGTATAGTCTTTATATTTCTCGTGGGTTAATAATAACAGCCAAAAGGGTCGATCTGTAAGGTTAAGCTATGCTTACCAAGGTCGGTCTGTGGATGGGTGACCACTGATTCGTTACATACCGAGTTTCCTCCGTGCGTCGGAAAGTTTTTAAAGCCCTGGTCAATCTCTCAAAGCAATTTTCTATAGTAGATTGTATCATAAGGGAGCAAAATAATATTTTTACGGCGAGGGCGCTTTTTTGAATCCAGAGCAACAGAGCAAAGTGAGGGATTCTAGAGTAGAATCCCGAGCGTAGCGAGGGATTCTTTAATAGAATCCTGAACGTAGCGAGGGATTCAAAGTACGTCGCCCGAGCCATAATATATTTTGCGCCCGAGTGATACACTCTACTTTTCATCACCCACTATGAGAAAATAAAAGGCACCTCATATTTTATTCACTGTCACTTGACGAACTCATTTTTCAAAACAAAACTATGAATTTCTAACAATTCGTGAAAATTGACGAAAACACGGGCTGTAGTTCGCGCGTTTTTAATTTGATTTTTTTTTTTATTCAGACGGCGCCGGCGGCGCGACTATGGGCCGCCGTACCAGCCAGTCTTTATTCAAACAATATTTGCGTTCGATTTCTTTGGCGCTGAACACTAAGATGTTCCAAATGCTAAAGATAATTGCGGCGCACTTATAAAGAGGATTAAAAACTCATTACTGCCCGCTAAAAGTTTCTTAATATGTGAAATTCAAAAAGTGCGCAGCAAAGATAATTGCGGCGCACTTATAAATAGGAGTAAAAAATCATTACTTACTGCCCGCTAAAAGTTTCCTATAGAAAACAACAACTTTGGGTGTACTTAAAGGCGAACCAAGTCGTCCTTTTCGAATAGATGGGATGAAAAATTCAGTGTTATATTCTTGTCGTCACGTTTTATTGTTCCAAATTCAAAATGTTTTTATTCACTCAGTGAGTAAAAGAGAGTTATATTCACTTTTATTATGTTTATTTACTTAACTTTTTACTTCACAATTAAGTAAGAGTAAAAGCGTAACCAGAGTTTAGAGGCGTGAAGAGAATTAATTTATCTTTTGTCTGATGTAATTAAGTTTGGTTTCATTTTTGTTTGAACACTTTAAATTTAACGAGAAAGATTCAAAATGTTCGCTTTCTACACTCCACAAACCGTCTATTTATTATTTCTATGTATCACGCAATTAATTTAATGCTATAGGTACTATTATCATTAGCTTAGCTTAGAGCAATGAATTCCGTTTTTGGAGGCTTGTAATTGTAATTAAGAATAATGTAGTTCTCCACTGCTACAAATACATTTTTTACTATCGCCAATCGAAAAAGGGCATTTAATTCATCGATAATTACAATTTTTTTTTTCAATCAATCAATCAATCATTTATTTTGTGAATCATAGGTATGGTTACAGATAGTTTATCGTCTAAAATGTGTGCACTATGTTTTGCCAATTTATGGCGTACAAAATGGCGTACAAAATGGCGGACAAAATTAACATAAAACATACCTACATAAACAAGCAAAGATTACATCAAGGAAAACAATAATTCAGTTTAAAATACATATGTCGATAAGGTAATCATGTCATTTCAGCTTTAGATAAATAATCACATTGCATAATTAGTCAATAAATAGATTCATAGGTGTTTAATTGGGAAGTCGGAATCATCATACCTTGTTTATCATTAATCACTAACACGTTAATTCTATTGTAGTGTTTTTTTAATTTTATGGATTATAATTATGTTGTTACATTATGTGGATTTCGACGATTAAGGTATCATTAGATTTGTCTCATAAGCCCAAGTGTTCTTGGATAGGTGTGTAAAAAATAGACTGTTCTCAATCACTGTATATAATTTATTTTCTGGTTCACAACTACTAGATAGTAACTCGAGACAACCTTCGACGTCTGTATCCGCAAAAGTAATGACCGTTGCAACGAATATTTTTTACCAACTGACATAACGGTGTTGCCACCTTAAAATGAACGAATGATCTATTAAATAATTAAGTATTCGATTATTGTCTATGATGTTATGGTATTAATGAATCGATAATTAGTTATGCTAACATTCGGCTAATCCTGACGTCAAACGCGGCCTCGCGTTTTACAATTTTTAAAATCAGAGGAAGAAAATACATAATTACTTTTATAACAAACATTGCGTTATTTAATATCCATAACTGATGTATGACTCACTCTTATAACTAACATCGCTAGGCACTCTCACCAACAGCGACTCACTCTTATAACTAACATCGCTAGGCACTCTCACCAACAGCGACTCACTCTTATATCTAATATCGCATATTGGCACTCTCACCAATAGCGACTCACTCTTATAACTAACATCGCATACAGGCACTCTCACCTATAGCGACTCACTCTTATAACTAACATCGCATATAGGCACTCTCACCAATAGCGACTCACTCTTATAACTAACATCGCATACAGGCACTCTCACCTATAGCGACTCACTCTTATAACTAACATCGCATATAGGCACTCTCACCAATAGCGACTCACTCTTATAACTAACATCGCATAGGCACTCTCACCAATAGCGACTCACTCTTATAAGTAACATCTCATATAGGCACTCACCAGTAGCGACTCACTCTTATAGTTAACACCGCTAGGTACTCTCGCCAATAGCGACGCACTTATAGAAAATAATATCTCATAAATACATTCTCATAATTATTCATTTCATTCACTTTTACTCACTCATAAATCTTTTTATAATAGAAACATAATATTTGTCAATTTCATTTTACACATGAACCCTATACCCATAATAAATAAATAGTAAATAACAAAATCAATTGATTTTACTTCATTCTCTCATACAATCAGAATCACTATTATGCTCTCTCCAGTTAATTTTACATAAAACTCAATATTTCTCTACTATTAATTTTCTCTATTAAACAAATATCATAATATTATTTTAAAGCGTTTAGAATTACCATAAATCATTACATATTTTACAACCATGATTTCATCATCATCATCATCATCATCATCATCATCATCATCATCATACAATTCTTGCATTCACTAATATTAGAAGAGACAATCATAAATAATACCATTAAATACATAATTTTATATCTACTCTGAATCACTCGATATCGCATCGTGGTTAAAAACAAGCCAAGGGTGTAATTTGTCGACAGCGAAAACCGATCTATAGGGTTTGCAACCTTTTTTCCTAGTAATAGGAGTGTCCTCTATTTCGTAACGATCGTTACCAATAACTTTAGAAATCCTAAACGGCCCTACACATTTAGGTAATAATTTACGACTCTGTCCAGGTTCAGTGCGGATATCTTTTTCGACACGAACTAAATCGCCTATTTTATACTGAGTAGGTTTTTTATGTGATTTGTCAAAACGCTCTTTTTGTTCCTGTTGATTAATTTGAATTCGCGATTCTGCATCCGATCTAATTTCGTCACGATCCACCGGCGTATGGGATTCCGAGACAAGCGTATTCATGAAACCGTCCGAAACACCTGTAGTCTGAATGCCAAACAGAATTTCTGAGGGGGTACGACCGGTTGACTTATTTATCGTGTTATTTAAGGACCACTGTATTTGCGGTAACCGCAAATCCCACTCGTTTTCTGGTCTATTATGGTTTGCGGTCGTTATAGCATCAACTATAGTCCGGTTGTACCTCTCTACTTGACCATTAGACCTAGGAGAGGCTACCGCATTCAAAATATGTTTGATTCCCCTTTCATTTACAAAATCGGAGAATTCCTTGCTGGTAAAACTAGTACCTCTGTCAGATATCAACCTACGGGGTACTCCAAAAAGAGAGAAATATTCTGTAAATACCTGAATACTAGTACTACTTTTAACATTCTTGACTGGTTTTATAAATATGAATTTTGTGAAAGCGTCGATGATTACTAAGATGTGACAATTTTTCTTTTTACTGACTGGAAATGGCCCACAGTGATCAGTATGCAGGGTATCAAATGGTTTATTAATTTTTGGTATAGGATGTAACTCCCCTTCTTTGGCACCAGCGGGTATTTTATTGTGAGCACAGCTGAGGCAGGAACTGCAATATTTTTTAATAAATCTTCGCATCTTTTTAAACCAATAAACTTGATTAACTCTACTATAAGTTTTATCAAAACTGAAGTGACCGACATCGTCGTGATTCATACGAACTATTTGCCACCTAACAGATTTTGGAACTACCCACTTCAAATTAACATCATTATTTTTGTCACTTGTTATTCTGTACAAACGACCATTTTTTATTGTATAATTCTTATGAATCTCTACAACGTCTTTAGTATTTGTGTCACTTAGAATATTCATTATTCGTTGTATTTCTGAATCCTGTTCCTGCACTGTACGCAACCAGGCATCATCATCTATTGCCATAATTTCAACAACTCTAATCTCATCCTGGCATTCAGAAATACCAGGATTGCGAGACAGTGCATCAACGTGACTCATTTTAACACCATCACGATGCTCCACAATAAAATCATATTCCTGCATCAATATGTACCAACGCGCTACTCTAGGTATGAGATCTTTTTTTATCATTGTACTCCTTATAGCGGCACAGTCAGTAACAACTTTAAATGTTTTGCCTAAGACATAAACTCTAAATCTGTTTAAGGCACAAACCACTGCTAAAGTCTCCAATTCGTATGAGTGAAGTTTGCTTTCGTCGGGAGTCGTTTGACGACTGTAATACACTATAGGATGTAACATATCATGATTAACACGTTGCATTAAAATTGCTCCAATGCCAACTTTACTAGCGTCAGCATGAATTTCTAGCTCAGCCTGGGGATCGTATAATGCTAAAACAGGTCTTGTAGTTAATTTTGATTTTAATTCATTGAATGCCGTTAATTGAGGTTCATCAAAAGTCCAAGGAGTACTTTTCTTTGTAAGAATTGTCAAAGGTTTTGCTATTATTGAATAATTTTGTATAAATCTTCTAAAGTAGCTTGTAAGCCCAACAAACTGTCTAACCTCATGAACATTTTTGGGGATGGCGAAATCCATTACAGCTTTAATTTTTGCGACACCAGGACGGATTCCATCAGAACTAATCTCGTAGCCCAGATAATTTATACGAGTTTGAAAGAAATCACATTTTTCCAAATTAAGTGTTAGATGAGAAGATCTTAACAATTGAAAAACCCTCTCCAGCTTATCTAAACCCTCTTCAATTGACTGTGATGTCACTAATAAGTCATCCATGTACGCCAGTGCTAAATTTTGTTTACCCCTAAGCATAGAATTAATCGTACGTTGAAAAACACTAGGTGCATTTGAAAGCCCAAATGGCATTCTCTCAAACTCATACAATCCATCAGGTGTCACAAATGCTGTAAATCGCTTACTATTTTCATCCATTGGTACCTGATAGTACCCTGAAAATAGGTCTAGACTTATGAAGTACCTACTACCTCCTAATCTATCTAATTGATCCTCAATACGAGGTAACGGATATTTATCTTTTAGTGTCTTTCGATTAAGAGATCTATAATCAATACATAGCCGTTTATCACCATTCTTCTTATTTACTAGTATCACGGGACTTGAATAATCCGAAGTACTCTCACGAATGATACCATTAGTTAACAACTCTTCTATAATTTTATTTAAATGCTCACGTTCACTTTGTGATATTCTATATGGATTATACACCACCGGTCTGTTATCCGTTAATGTAATGTCCATTTTTGTTAAGTTAGTTTTACCCAATTCTGCCAAATTAATTGCAAAACAGTCCCTATACTTCTGTAATAGTTCAAACAATTTTTGTTTTTGTTTCTCTGTCATATCTGTGCTAATTTTTACGTGTGATAATGGTAATGGTTCATAGGTTGTAGTTTCCGTCATTATGCCTATATATTCACTACTCACTTCCTGATATATTTGGCCCCGTACTAATAACATACCTTTAGGAATCTTTAGATCATTGTGTGATAAGTTTGTTAATAGTAAATATCCCCTACCCACTTGAAATTCAAAAAGACCAGAACAAACAACATATTCATTATTATGTAAAATTCGAAGATCACACTGCACAAACAAGCCACCTGTGTAATTACCATCAGCAATAACATCGATTGGCATCGTGGTCTTAAGTTTTATGATTTCATCTTTGTTAGCGAAGACTTTAACCTTTAAATTATTTTCATTACAAAAATCTGGTATTTGCATAAAAACCAGCTCATCGGCTGTTTTCAATAGTATAACATTTGGTTTTTCCGTAAAAGACTGCCCTACTAAAATTGGTGTCTTTAAGTAATGATCTTCTACGATTAGAATTTCAGTTTCAGCTTTTACGGAACCAATCTCTAACATAACCATAGATTTTCCTATTGGCCTGACTAAAGAATTACCAAACCCCTGTAACATTGGTAAATCACTGGTATCCCAATTAGCTAATATGAGCTTTGCCTTCGATTCTCGTATAAGAGTACATTTACTGCCTAGGTCAATGTATGCCTGCAAACTAATGTCACTTACTTTAACAGTTTTATAATATTTTTCATTATTGGACTCACTATTATTAATACACATGACAGTCTTACTTTGTTCTGTAACATTATTGCTTTTACTAGTTTCATCACTATTAATGGCGTTCTTTTTACGACAGTCCTTTGTTTCATGTCCTAATTTAAAGCAAAAGTTACACTTTTTGATAGGTTTATTACATTTTAAACTTATGTGACCTATTTCATTACAGTTAAAGCACCGGACTGTATCTGAAATATTATTTTTTGTTTGTTCGGTTGTCATCTTATTAGGCTGTTTAAGCGACGCTGTGTTCCGGTTTCGGAAGTTAGAATTTGGTGCATTATTTTCATGTTGAGACACAGTACGCAAATAGTTTAGGATTTGTTCCGGTTCCTTGAACATGCACGTTCCTGCCCCCATTCGTACAAATTTATCATCAATGCCGTGTATAAGACAACCGACTGCTTTAGTTCCCGTTATCTCACATTTATTAATTAATGCCATTTTATCATAATAATAATGTTCTAACGACTGGCCAAATCTACATCGAAGTTTTAACATTGTAGTTAACAAATCTCCGTAATTTTCGTTGGAAGGAAAAGCTAATTTTAATTTTTGGGTCCACTCATTCCAACTATATAAAACTGAGGGTAGACCCTGGTACCACTTTTTCGCTAAACCAGTCAATTTAGGAAGTGCATAATGACATATCTGACGATCATTCCAGGAATAAATCTGCGCACATTCACTAACCTTGTTTATCCAGTTTTCTATTGTCTGACTATTATCACTTGGGTCGAATTCGGGTACAACACTAAAAGAAACAGGAAAATTGTTTTGACCCCAGAAATTAGGAACAGGGGGGGTCGTAAAATGACTAATAGGTTCATTGACCGTGGGGATGTGCACTATAGAACTACTACTATTAGCTGGAACAGGTTCGGATTGTTTATTTAACGCACTAGAAATGTCCGATACGATTAAATGATTCGGAATTGGCAATGGAGGAGTTTTAGTTAATTCACGGTTGACGCTTCTCAGAGAAGACCCTTGTTCTTGACGTTTAGAACGCGCTTGTCTCTTACTATGTCTTTTATAACTATGGCTATGTTTACGAATATGACGTCTTTTTTTATGTCGCGATCTACGATGATGGTCGCCACTGTCGCTAGAGGTTGTGTTTACAGACGTACTGTCTTCACTAGTATCACGTCGCCTCCGTTTCGAATTGCCCATTGTCGATACACACCGGTTTTGAGTGATTCAAAGAAAATATAATATAGCACGATAAAGAAAAGATAATAATTATTTAAAATCAAACAATGAGGGTATTAGATTACTACTCTACTACTTATGATTATTACTATTACTAATATCTACTAACGATATCAGCTAATACATTATAACACTTACACCGTCACTAATTAATATGTAATAAAAAAAAATGTTAATCACAAAATCGTCTTCACTTTGATATTAATTTTGTTTTATTTGCACACAGTTCCACCATAAATCTTGATTTAATTACGCAATTACGTATATTCCGATGATAAACAAACACTCTTTTCACTTTACACACGAATCGGTTCGTATTGGATAAACGCAGTCTTTTCCAATACGTTTTGTATAACCATAACAGCTATAACCAGACAAATAATCATGTGGCAGCAAAATAACACATTAATTTCTGACCTTTCATATTCCTTGAGTCCAGGAAACCGCACAATCAGGCACGTGGATAAATTATTAGCACACTTCTGAATTGTAAGAAATAGACTGTTCTCAATCACTGTATATAATTTATTTTCTGGTTCACAACTACTAGATAGTAACTCGAGACAACCTTCGACGTCTGTATCCGCAAAAGTAATGACCGTTGCAACGAATATTTTTTACCAACTGACATAACGGTGTTGCCACCTTAAAATGAACGAATGATCTATTAAATAATTAAGTATTCGATTATTGTCTATGATGTTATGGTATTAATGAATCGATAATTAGTTATGCTAACAGGTGTAAAAAACCAAAATGGTTGATTTTTGGAGCTAAAGTCGTTATTTTTTTTTGTTCAACCTAACCTATAGAGTAAGGTATCAAAATTAAGAAAATTAAAAGGAGATAACAAAAATATACATTATACAATTTGCAGTCGGGTTTTTTGATTATTTTAATTCCACGACGCCCGTACTATTCAATCCATCCATCAGCACAATGTGTTGAGTGCGTTACATTGAGTTCTACCACAAAACATGATTTTTCACCCCAAAAAAAAAAAGACGTTTCATCATCTGCCTAGCCTTTTCCCAAGTTTTATTGGGGTTGGCTTCCAGTCTAACCAGATGCACCTGAATACCCGTATTTTAGCAGGAGCGACTGCCTATCCTATCTGACCTTATAACCCAGTTAGTACCGGGTAATATGCTACTCCTTGGTAAAACTGGTTGTTAGACTTTCGGGCCACTGACTACCTGTAACGACTGTCAAAGATCTACAAATGACAGCCGGGACCAACGGCTTAACGTGCTTTCCGAGGCACGGAGGAACTCTGTATGTAATGGGTGGTCACCCATCCACAGACCAACCTAGGCAAGCACGGCTTAACCTAAAGATCGACCTGAGCGGCTGTTATTAATTAGCCATGAGCTCCTAAAAAAAAACAAGTCGTTTCCCAGCAATAATTTTTGCGTAAAGTTACTTAGTTTGATGTACAGAATGCTTTGATGACGGCTTCGTGATGAGGTATTTTACACCCTGTATAATCTTTGTCATTATAGACACCTTATATACCATATTATTATTGTAATAAAGTCAGTATATTCTCAGCAGTCATTGGTTTCATTTACTGTCTCTGCCTACAGGTCGCGGCACGAAACTCTAGCGCTGAACGAAACGTGGAGGGGATATCTGCGCATGTTATACGACTGGAGAGCTAATCGGCGCAACGCACGCCCCAAGACATTCTTATTTTTTACTTGTGCGCAATAACGGTCAGCGCTAGAGTTACGTGCCGCGACCTGTACCGTACATGGCGACCCTGCGCAAAGAATCTGCTATCCGAGCGCGCCGTACCGAACATGGCACAACTAACTAAAACAACTAAACATGAATACCATAATAACGCTTGAATCAATCTTCAGGTTAAGCCGTGCTTATCTAGGTTGGTCTATGAACGGGTGACCACCTATTACATACCAGATCTGTAATTAAGCCGTTGGTTCCAGCTGCCACTTGTACAATCATCTTTGACAGTCGTCACAGGTAGTCACTGGGCCGAAAGTCTGACAACCAGTCTTACCAAGGAGTATCGTATTACCCAGTACTAACTGGGTCGACCGACTGCCTATCCTATCTGAGGATAGGCAGTCGGTCCATTTAAAATACAGGTATTCAGCTGCATTTGGTTAGACTGGAAGCCGACCCCAACATAGTTGGGAAAAGTCAGGCAGATGATGATTTACGGACCCTTTAAATGCAATTTTTAATTACCGGCTTTTCACAAACGCAGAATGAGGTGGAAATGCGTCGATTTACTAACCTTAATGCAGTATACGCAAAAACGTTTGCAGCGCAGGCAGAGAGACTTAGGCTGTTTATCCACCGCCGCCGTCACCGGACCGTCACCGAGAACGAGATTATTTCGGGCCGAGTTTATATGGATATATAGGATGACGGTGCTCGGGTGACGGACTTGCGGTGGACACGCGGCTATAGTAGTCTATGTATCAGTACTTCGGCGCCGTCATCTCGTTCTCGTTGACGTGCCGGTGACGGCGGCGGTGGACAAACGGCCTTAGAGCCTTAGCACACGGCGTATTTTAAACGCGCAGACGACGCGCGTTTCAAGTACTCGAGTTTTCTGCTGTAAGATGCCGATTTTTGCATTTTTATAAATACAAACGCGCGTAAATCGGTTACAAACGCGCGTGTGAAGCGCTTTCGAAACTCGTTTGAAGCTCGTAGTGCTCGTACAAAGGGTCAAAGCCAGCGTAAGCTGTGTTGTCTCAACCGACGCCATTGTACAACTGACGAGGAGTCTCTGACCAAAACGCGGAAGCTACGAGTGACTACAGCGCGTCTGTATCGCTGTATCTGCGCGTATACGAGCAGTAGACGCGCGTTTCACAATCGCCCCGTGTGCTTAGGTTACAAGGTTGCGTTCAAATCTCGTTTGAAGCTCGTATACGCGCGTCATCTGCGCGTCGTCCGCGCGTTTAAAATACGCCGTGTGCTTAGGCCCTTAGAAGTTTTCGCTATATTATGATGGTTTTGTTTTATATCATTAGTTCCGAGTTATTATGATAGAAAACATTGAAAGTTGCAAAAGTCTGTCGAGTAGGTACCAAACTACTTTACTTTACTTTGTAGATGTATAGCATTCCACATAGTCTAAAAAAAGTAGTTTGGTACCTACTGCAAAGTAAACTTTGCAGTAGGTACCAAACTACTTTTTTTAAACATTAAGATAATATTGATAATATAAATATTATCTTATGTTTTTACCTTGTGAACGTCGGAAACTTAAATTAAGTGTTTGACAAACACTAAGTTTCAATTAGTTTTTCTAGTCTTTTTCTTAAATCGTGTGTTTAGTGCCTAACCTGGTGTCGAGAGTTGTTATACCGCCCATGGTCCTCTGACTTAGCTTTACACGCCGTCGAGAAATATCTCTCAGACATGCTGGTTTCCTCACGATGTTTCCTTCACCGAAGCTAGTGATCATTATACAATACGCACACGAATCCGAAAGACTTACACTGATCTAATAAAATTCGGTAGTTCAAAAGATTTCAACGCGCGTCAATTTTTCACTCTTTTTATTCGTTATCATCTGCCAGCCCTTTCCCAATTATGTTAGTGCCGGCTTCCTATTCAACCGGATACAGCTGAATACCAGTATTTTACATGGATTGACTGCTAATCTGACGTCCACAACCAATCACAGGGTAATATATAATATACTACATATACGTATATATCTATACTAATCTATACTAATATTATAAAGAGGTAACATTTGTTTGTAAGTTTGTATGTTTGTAAGTTTGTATGTAGGGGGTAATCTCCGGAAGTAATGAACCGATTTCAAAAATTCTTTCACCATTAGAAAGCTACATTATTCGTGAGTGCTATAGGCTACATTTTATACCCGTACTCTTACGGGAACGGGAACTACGCGGGTGAAACCGCGGGACGTCAGCTAGTAATATATATATGTCGCCGCGAGGACACCTATAAGCTAAGCTTATTAGATAATGTTATTGGTTGTAACTAGTTATTATAATTTCTTATTCCATAAACGAAAATACTGCCATCTGTACGATACTGCGGCAACTATTATAACACCTGTGAGTGCCATTGACTAATTTCGTTTGAGTATCAAGATCAACAGCGCCATATGTTGGCATGTCTTAAACAGTATCACTTGAAAATCAATTATCAAACTAAACTCGATGTTCTTGCTAAAACTATCGTTATAATTAACATAATAATATTTGTTTAACAATTTTTGGCTTTCATTCATATTAGCAATAAACTAGACTTAACCCGCGGGTACTCGCGCCTGGGTCGAAAAGAGCCAGTACTCTAGTTTTCGTGCCATTACTGTTTTTATATTAGTTCATTCGTGTCGTCGCACTAAGTACCTTCAAGTAGCTTCACAGGCTATCCGCACACCCCGCCTCAGTCAGTCCCCGTGCGGTATTTGGACAGTACGGACGTGTCAAGTGGGAAAAATTGAACTATTTTATATGGAGACAGACTTTTTTACCCATTTAAATTGTTTTTAAATTTTAAATTTTAATTATTTTTAGACTATTTTAGATGGCTTATTTTTTAATTTCTATATCGTAAAAAGTAAGATTTAGCAGTGATCTCTTGAATTTTGTGATTTAACTTTTTTTCTCTAAATAATAAACATTTATTATTTCTAAGTTTGGTTTGTTATCCTCTTTCTAAATAATTTAAAAATTATCCCGAAACTTAATCAAGTTATTAAAATTTGAATTCATTCAAAATCTGGGTCTTTTCGACCCTCGCGCGACTGTTCATGACTTAAACGGAGACGCGAGTACCAGCGGGTTAATTTAATTCTTTTCAAAATTATCCCTTTTATCCGGATATTCCGAATAGTAAAATTTTGATATCCGTATTATCCGGATAGTAAAAATGAACGGATATTGCAAGCCCTAGCCACAATAGCTGGTCTCAATCTGACCAATAAGGTTAAGCTGTTCTGAAACATAAAATGACATTACCACATTTTCAACCAATGTTCCACAGTGTGTCTCCCCATTCAAATCTGATGATTATAAATGATAATGATAAATGACGTTTATTTTGCAAATAGGTTTTTTACGCGTCATTTTTTTTAACTAGATGGATGACTGACTCTCTGAGAAGAAACAACCGAAACAAATAACCTCTGAGTTTGTTTGTGAGATTATGTCGGGACTTTAAAAGAGACTTTATAGTCTCTTTTAGAGACTTTATAGTCTCTTTTAGAGACTTTATAGTCTCTTTTAAAGTCCCTACATAATCTTGATCAACTCACATGAGGACTATGCAGATTAGTGTCTGAGATGGTCTTTTGAAGAAAGAACCACACAGATTTGAGTGGACCTGTCCAGTCAGTGCAAGCATTTGTCAGTTATCGTGTAGCTCGACCTAGTGTGACTGACACTGGCTTGTCTACCATCAGGGATTTTAGTTTTGATAACACAAAAATTAAGTCGCTAATTTGTCGCCAAATATCAGAATTTGTCGGTCACTGGTTCACAAGATATAACGGTTTATAGGTGGCCGATCTGGAGAGAGTCTCCCCAGCTTGGCCACATGTATATCTCAAAAACTAGGGCACCTAACGAAGATCTGTTTTCTACCATATTTTGTCGCTAATTTGTCGGAATTTGTCGCCAAGTCATAGATTTAATCGGGTCTTAGTTTAGAAGATATAATGAGTTCAATTAGTAAGGTATAGTCCAAGAGCTAGATCGAAAGAAATTAGAATGTTCATTCGATCTAGCTCTTGGACTATACCTTACTAATTGAACTCATCATCTATATCTCAAGGAGCTCAACGACATGTATAACCGAAGACTATAATAGCTTTGCCACTCGACTACCGTTATATTGACCAGGCAGAGATTCTAACTTACGACCTTGAACACAGATGTACACATGTATACAGTGCAAAGTGCTATGTTTTTTGGGAAATAAATACTTTTTATTATTATTTATTATTATTATTATAGATACATCGTCACGGTCAAACACTTGCAAATAAACTCAAGTAATATTTGTTTTCTTTCAAGATTTGAAGCTCTTCACCTTGCCATATTGGCATAGTGCAACCTCTATGAGTTCATTACTTTGTTAAATGCTTCAAATATTCTAAGAAACATTTTATTATTTTTAAGTAGGTACCTACGAGTCATTCATGTTGGTAGGTTGATTGCTCGCCCCCTAAGCATAATGCATAATCAGCCTGTAATGTTCCCACTGCTGAGGCACAAACCTCCTTTCTATGAGAAGGCTAATACAGGTCGCGGCACGAAAGTCTAGCGGTGACCGTTATTGCGCAGAAGTAAAAAATAAGAATGTCTTGGGGCGTGCGTTGCGCTGATTTGCTCTCTCTTTGATCCCGAAGCGAAGCCGTCAACCAAGCATTCTGTACATCAAAATAAGTAACTTTACGCAAACATTATTGCTGGGAAACGACTTTTTTTTGGGGTGAAAAATCATGTTTTGTGGTAGAACCCAACGCACTCAAAACATTGTGCTGATGGATGGATTGAATAGTACGAGGGTCGTGGAGGTGTTTCAAGTAAAAATCTGACATTAAAAACTTGTATTTAAAAGAAAACTTGTCAAAAAGTTGGAACTTTGACCCCCAATATCTCCGTAACTAGAAGGTTCCCAGGTATGGTGTAGAGAAAAAAAATGATCGCAATGACGCGTGACGGGGAGAACAAGTGCCTTTCGGCTTCCTTAAGAGGTGTTTTACACCCTTCATAATTATAATCTACCATGCAGGCCCCTTGCGGGTTGGTAGATGATGAGATGACCTGAGGGTTATGTAACTCACAATGATAATACACACTACATGATAATGTTTCTGACCAATTGACCATGTCAGTTTAAAAACTTATAAGTAAAGTAGAGTTACGCTAGTACTATTATCTATTCTGTGGTAGAGTTTGAATGAGAGGTTTTCTTTTTGAGGTATTAAAAAAAAACTTAGTTTCCAAGAACTCTATAGATGTCGTTGAACTTACTATGATAGTTGGTGCCAAAGCCAAAACGCTTGGAATAAAAAAAACATTGTGTCACGATACTCTCGTTGACTGACACATTCATTTGCTTAACCTTCTGAATATAACCAGCATTTCTCGCGCTTTGTTAAAATCAGTTTTTTTAGGTTCCGTTCCTTGCATTATCATACTAACTCCTAGCGCCATCTATCCAGCGACTAGGGAAGAGCTAAAAAGAAAATCCCTCTTGATTGTACCGTAATAATTTAGTCTAAGATCCCAGGGCTGCCAAAACTTACTTATTTTCTCATTAACAAAATATCTGGCATCGATTAGAAAGAAAGAAAAAATATTTATTCGTCGCAAGGACATGACGTGCATACAATATTAGGAAAAGCAAACAATAGACATACAACGCATTTAGGCAAACACAAACATTAAAAATACAACAGAACCACATTATTATAAAATTGTAACAGAACGGAACAAAAACAAAAAACAAATATAATATAATAATAAAAAAATATAACACAGGGTGTAAAAGACCTCATCACGATGCCGTCAACCAAGCATTCTGTACATCAAACTACAACTACTAACTTTACGCAAAAATTATTGCTGGGAAACGACTTTTTTTTTGGGGTGAAATATCATGTTTTGGGGTAGAACTCAATGTAACGCACTCAAAACATTGTGCTGGTGGATGGATTGAATAGTACAGGGGTCGTGGAGGTGTTTAAAGTAAAAATCTTACATTAAAAACTTGTATTTAAAAAAAAAACTTGTCAAAAAGTTGGAACTTTGACCTCCACTATCTTCGTAACTAGAAGGTACCCAGGGGCCCAATTCAGTAACTTTGTGTTAAGCAACACGCCATTGACACTCTATCGACACACTACAGACATTATGTTGCCACTGTTGCAAATTTGGTATTCTGCAAAAACTTCAATGGCGTTTCAGTGGTGTCTCAGTAGTGTGTCGATAGTGTGGCGGTACAATATTTTTCAGAGTGTTTTCGTTGTTCAATGGCTTCACAATGGCGGTTCGATGGCCAAAACACTTTTCAAACATGATAGACACAACTTTCAAATACACTTAAAATATTTACAGACTACCGTAACTTTGGGCATCATGATGACATTGACATATTATAGTGGAGCAGAGTACCAATTATTACAATAGTCTTCTATGGCGTTTCAATGGCACTACAGTGGTAAGTCAATGACCATAGATAATTTGTAGAATACCAAATGTCAATGATTAGCCTATTGAGACACTACTTACAGACTACCGACACATTATTGACAAGTTGGTAATTTTACAGAATTGGGTGGAATTTTACAGAGAAGTGGATGGTATGGTGTAGAGCAAAAAAATGATCGCTATGACGAGGAGGACAAGTGCATTTCGGCTTCGTTAAGAGGTGTTTTACACCCTTTATAATAGTGTTAGTATGCACTGTAGTACCTATGCGTACCTGCTAACTTGTGCCGACGGCCTATTGTTTGATATTAGGTGCTAAAGTTGCGTAAAAATAATACTATTTTTTTCTTAAAGCCTGACTGCTATATACTAACACACTTGATGACATATTGAACTAGCTGTGCCCCGCAGTTTCACCCGCCGCTTTGACTTGTTTTCTTTTGCTCGGCTCCTATTGGTCGTAGCGTGATGTTATATAGCTTATAATCCCTTCTCGATAAATGGGCTATCCAATACTAAAATATTTTTCAAATTCGAACCAGTAGTTCCTGAGATTAGCGCGTTCAACCAAACAAACAAACTCTTCAGCTTTATAATATTGGTAATAGATGTGAAAATAAGCAATGTCTATCGGCCCTGGGATCTTCACTATCACTTCTTCTATAGTAATATTATAAAGACAGAGGTAACATTTGTTTGTGAGTTTGTATGTAGGGGGTAATCTCCGGAAGTAATGAACCAATTTAAAAAATTGTTTCACTGGTAGAAAGCTACATTATTCGTGAGTGCTATAGGCTATATTTTATTCCCGTACTCCCACGGGAACGGGAACTACGCGGGTGAAACCGCGGGACGTCAGCTAGTATTATATAAGAAAGTCGCCCGCCGCGTCTGTCCCTATTTATGCTTAGATCTTTAAAACTACGCAACGGATTTTGATGCGGGTTTTTTTAATAGATAGAGTGATTCAAGAGGAAGGTTTTAGTATATAATTTGAGGGCGGGCGAAATCGCGGGTATCAGCTAGTGGACTATAAGCAAAGAAATGATAAAAAGAACTAGGTCAAATACGACCGATACCTAGAACTGGTATAGTCTGCGCAAGATAAGTAGAAATTAAAGGTCATTGCTCTTTCCTTAATTTCTCTGCGTAGGTACCCCGACAATACATTATAAATCGTTTTTCATTACTAGAAAAAGTCAAGGATCACGATAAAGGTCGTTTCGGGACAAGTTTATGACATTATAAAAGGAGACAATTTTTTTTGTTTGGAGAACAGGCCACCCACATAAAATTGTAGCAGACATACAGATATTAATGAAACGTATATAGATTTCTTCCTTATAATTTCTAGATTACAGTGGTAATATTAGCTAAGCCATGTCTAACCGGAATGATGAGAAATTCGAAAATGAAAACGTGAATCTAACAATAAACAATAACAATAACACGTCAAATGTCAAATGAAGTTGTCAGTCAATCACCAAAAAGACGAATTTACAACGTTCCGTGCCATGATGATTTTCTATACCATCTAAAAGATTTTAGCGGAAACCTCTAAAATAGCATTAGAAAGCTCACAGTTTAATATTATTTCTTTTTATATTATATTATATTTTAATTAAAGCAGATATTAGTACCAATGGATACCGTACTTTTTTTTTGTAAACGGAAAAAACGCCCCTATTTACGTAAGTATTTTCCGTCAAATGGCATTGACCACAACAGGAATGATTTGACTCGCAAAAAAATATCATAATAAAACTTATTTGTTATGATTTTAAGATTCCGGTTTCGTTTCTATGTAATCTTTCGTTTATTATTAGAATAAAATGGTTACTTTTTTTTGGTGTAAGTAATAATATGAATATCCGCAACATCGAAGAGGGCCTAAAAAAACCTGTCTCCTTTTTGTTTTCGGAATTCCGAAAACAAAAATTTTATAATAAATTAATAACAAATATTAAAAAAAATATAAAATTATTAATTTTGTAATAATTATGTACTTATTTGAATAAATGTATGCGGGTTAGTGACCTTTATTTCCTAATTATCTGGCGCAGACTAAAGTAGGTTCTACATTGATATCGTGCCGACTGGTCGACCGGTTCGAATCTGTTACAGCATACCGGCGCTGGACCACTTTCTTTCCACACCTGTCTCTATTTACCACTAGTTGTTTGCTTGTTGCCCACGATCTTCGTCAGCGTAAAATGATTATAAAATCGTAGCTGACCTCGCAAACGTTGTTCTACCATATAACGTAAATTATGGTAGAAAAAAACCGGCCAAGTGCGAGTCGGACTCGCACACGAAGGGTTCCGTAGGTACCATTATCTATACATTAGACAAAACGGCAAAAAATCACGTTTGTTGTATGGGAGCCCCCCTTAAATATTAATTTTATTCTGTTTTTAGTATTTGTTGTTATAGCGGCAACAGAAATACCTACATCATCTGTGAAAAATTTAACTGTCTAGCTGTCACTGTTCATGAGTTACAGCCTGGTGACAGACAGACGGACAGACAGCGAAGTCTTAGTAATAGGGTTCCGTTTTTACCCTTTGGGTACGGAACCCTAGAAATAGCCCAGGAACTATTCTCAGATCTACCAAATAAACAGAGAAAAAAAATCATAAAAATCGGTCAAACCGTTTTGGAGGAGTTCTATACTAAACACTGTGACACGAGATTTTTATATATTAGAAGATTAATTCGCTAGTTAACAATATAAGTGGCTTTAATATTTTTCCACGGATCCCTAGTATTTTTTCTAAAATAAAAGTAGTCTAAGTTATTCCTTATAACATCAACTATCTGTCAGTAAAAGCCCGTATTTGGTCCCGCTGTTTCTGAGATTAGCAGGAACAACACACGGAAAGACAAAATCATTTTTTGTTTTTATGTTAGTGCAGTATATCTGTATATACCTACTATCTTATGCTTGCAGTAAAAAGCTGTTTTTTTGAAATTACAAACAGACACTTCAATTTTATCTATTTGTTTTCGCATGTATAAAGTAGGTATGCACGTCGTGCTAGCTAGGTAGGTATATCATTTTGCAAGTACAAGCATATCTTAATATCCGGTGATGATGTCTGATAAAGGAATTAATCAGAGCGTAAGTAGTTCTAAAAATATATTACCTTCAAGCCCTTTTGAAAGGCAATTAAAAAGGCTTGTCAATGAATTATTCTGTTACGTCATAACGTGATGGCCAATAGCGATAACTGGAAAAACAAGTAACATTTAATTAAAAGAATCAAAAACCCGACTGCAAATTGTATAATGTATGTACATCCTTCATTTTGATACCCTACTCAAAGGTTTTGTTGAAAAAAAATGTTAACGGCTTACAATTTAGCGCCAAAAATCCGCCATTTTGTTTTTTTAACACATAAAAGGATATGGGTTGATTTTTGAGATAAATCGAATCATACCTTAATCTTCGAAATCCGTAGAGCCATTTGAGCCAATGACGTATTTATCATTGATTTGAGCCATTTGGATGATACGAGGTTAAAGAAATTTACAAAGAAACATAGAAGATACGCGGTTATAACATAGGTAATACATACTACCATACTACCTTGGCAGTCATGTAAAAATGAAGTTAAGTTTTTTTTTTTTTTTTTTTTTTTGACGCTGGGAAAAAATGCATTACGCATACCCTCCCATCGGGGGACGGGAGGGGTATGTGGGACTCCCCGGGCGGACCCGGTATACCCACTAAAACGACCCAGCGCATTCCCGCTTCGTCCGAGTGGCGGGGGACTGGGAAACCGGCACAGCCTTTACTTCCAGTCCTCCACCGACGATTGCAAGGCAGACCCCTCACACCCTCACGGGTGTGGGGGGGTCGGGAATGACCGACGAAGATGACGGGTGCAATGCGGGCGCAGGCACCCCCGTGCCTGTAGCCCGCCCGTCACCATGAGGAGGGAGGGCTCGACGCCTTCTCCCCCTTCTTCGTCTGCGGAGCGGCGCAGCGAGAGGATCGTCCTCCCGCGCGCGCTCCGCCTCCTCCTTCTGCGAGAGTACGTCCTCGCAAAAGGAGGCTACCGCTGACCAGGCCTCCTCGCTCCCCAGCATGGCGTCGACCACGCCGGGAAGCGAGAGGTCCGGTCCGACCACCGCGATCAGACCGCGGCGCAGCTCGGCCCACGCCGGGCACACCTCGAGGGTGTGCTGCGCCGTGTCCTCCGCCGCGCCGCAGTCGTGGCACGCCGGGGTCTCCTCCCTCCCGATCCGGTGCAGGTGCGATCCGAAGCAGCCGTGGCCGGACAACACCTGCACCAGACGGAAAGAGAGGAAACCGTGGGACCGCTCGAGCCAGCCCTTCAGGACCGGACCGAGCGCGTCCAACGTCCGGCGGCCAAAGGCGGCGTTGGCGAGGTCCTCCGTCCAATGGAGGACGATGGCGTCCTTCGCCTCCTGCCGCACGGCCTCCCGCTCTTCGGCGACGGGGCGCTCCCCGAGCGCCTTCCGATGCGCCGTCCACTCGTAGACTCTGGCAAGCACCCATGCCTCCAACTCCCAAGGAGGGGTGCCAGCCAGAGCGCACGCCGCCGAAAAGCCCACCGAGCGGTAAGCCCTCGCCACCCGCTGTGCAATGGCCTGCTGGGGCCTGCGGATGGCGGTCGCATTCTCCCTCCTATGGAGGGAGTCCGCCCAGATGGGTGCCCCGTAAAGGGCCATGCTCCGCAAGATACCGGCATAGAGGCGCCGGCATTTCGCCTTGGGCCCCCCCAGGTTTGGGAGGAGCCACGAGAGGGCGTCCGCGGCCTTCAACAGGCGCGTCGACAGCCCGCTGAAGTGCGGGCCGAAGCGCCACCTGTCGTCCAGCACCAGACCCAGATATTTCATCTGGGGCTGGACCCCTATACGGACGCCCTCCACGACGATGTGGGCGTCGGGAGGGCAGCGCTGCCGTGGACCGCGAAAGTACACGGCCTCCGTCTTGTGCAGCGCCACCTTCAATCCCAGGCGGCGGATCCTCTCTGCCACCAAGGATCCGCCAGCCGAGGCCAGACAGGCCGCATCCCCGAAGTTCCTCCCCCGGGCAGTGAGGAGAGTGTCATCCGCGTAGCAGATGACACTCGTGCCCGGGAGGAGGGCTCCCCGCAAGAGCCAATTGAACCCGATGTTCCACAAGTTTCACCCGCGTAGTTCCCGTTCCCGTGGGAGTACGGGGATAAAATATAGCCTATGTTACTCGTGGATAATGTAGCTTTCGAATGGTGAAAGAATTTTTTAAATCGGTCCAGTAGTTTTTGAGCCTATTCATTACAAACAAATAAACAAACAAAGTTTTCCTCTTTATAATATTAGTATAGATATAGTATTATAGTATATATAGTATAATATAGTATAGAGTATAGAAGTATAGATAAGCACTGTCACTTAAAATACGTCTGAAATCGGCATATTTTCTTACTACATATTATGTATAAAAATTTTAGTGAGTTAATTAAAATCCGATAAGATTTCTACGTTCTTTGGAAGAATATTAGCGCATGAACAATACGGCTAACGTGACCATACGTCCTGTTTTGAACGGGACTGTCCCGTTTTTCGGTTCTCTGTCCCGGTGTCCCCGAAAGAAGCCTCGGGACACAAAATTGTCCCGTTTTCATAAACTACAAAGAAATTTAGGCGCAGGCGACTCTTATTGGGTTGATAAAAAAAAAAGAATTATTAAAAAAAAATGTCTTCCTAAAACATTCAAAAAACATTAGATGTATTGATTGAAAAGGGATATATTGACAGTATTAGTACGTCAATATATCAGTAAAAATTCGTCAAATACTTCTGTATCTTTAGAGATACAGAAGTATTTGACGAATTTTTACTGATCACAAACTACATACTTCGCAAAAGGCAACTGAATGGGACAATAAGAACGTTGCGACGGAAAATAGATGGGTGGAAGTGGTCAAACACTTTCACACCAATTATTTAATCTCAAACATAATTTCTTCTCTACCTTTTGTATCTTAATTGAATACATTTATGTCTGCCGTACAAATATACCAGTAGAAAGAGTGTTTTCATGAACGAACAAATTGTGTGACTTCTGAAAAAACCCAATGTAGTTTTATTTCACTACTTAAACTCGCCAAAATGTATGGAGTTGGTGAGCATAAAAAAAAAAAACAGAATCAAATGGTGGGTCTTCATGAATCGGTCTGACTAATAAAAAAAGAAAAAGAAAAACCGATGTCCCGTAATGATAAAAAAAAATGGTCACGTTACCAATACCATAAGGTTTTTGTACCTATCTACCAATTATTTTGATGTTACTCTTATAGTATTAGTTATGGTTTACTGGCTATGGGGGTCGGCTGCCAGATATATTATATTTCATTGTTCTGTCTTGCCAAAACCTAGTGTAGGTGTAAAACGACCCATAACGAAGCCGAAACGTATATATTAATAATATAATATAGATCTGTGGCCCGAGTGTCAAACTGACAAGATGCCTGCCCTGCCTGCCCTGGGCCGGCAGTCTCGACAGAGATAACGACAAAATCGCTAACTTTTGATTGCTAATTACTCACGAAAGAATACGGTTGCAATAACGATGCTTATGTGTAAAGCAAGTCTCTACATCCAAGATGCGTTTCTAGCAATCATCGTCATTGCAACTGAATTTATTTGTTAGTAATCAGCGATCGAAAGTTAGCGAATTTGTCGCTATCTATGTCGAGACTGCCTGCCCTGGGCCGGCAGTCTCGACAGAGATAACGACAAAATCGCTAACTTTTGATTGCTAATTACTCACGAAAGAATACGGTTGCAATAACGATGCTTATGTGTAAAGCAAGTCTCTTCATCCAAGATACGTTTCTCGCAAGCATCATCTTCGCAACCGAATTAATTCGTTAGTAATTAGCAATCAAAAGTTAGCGAATTTGTCGCTATCTATGTCGAGACTGCCTGCCCTGGTGGGCTACTGTTTTTTATATTTTTAAATGTTTTTTTATGTAGTTTTTTTTAAGAAATATTTAAAAATGTTAAAAATATGTATTTAAATGAATAAATGATAATAATTATTATTTCTTTATTGGCATAAAAACAGGTTACAGAAAAATGTGAGACCCTGGCTCCAGAGCTATATTCTCCCCGTCATTGCGATATTTTTATTGTTCTGGACCATATACCGCGGAACCAAAAGGTTCTAGCTTTTTCACTAGTGTACGAAAATGTGTTTATGAGGAAAGCAACAATAACGTTCTTATAATTATACAGAGTTAGTTTTCAATGACCAGTCAAAATTTAAAACTACGATCTAGATATCAAACCAAAAGTACATCTACATCTACAGTCTACGCTAATATTATAAAGAGGAAAGATTTGTATTTTTGTGTGTATGTTTGTAATGAATAAACTCAAAAACTACTGCGCCGATTTCAAAATTCTAGCAAAAATTCTACCAATAGAAAGCTATATTCACCCTGAGTAACATAGGCTATATTTTATCCCCGTAATCCCACGGGAACGGGAACCACGCGGGTGAAAACACGTGACGTCCGCTATTAGTCAATATTTTAAAACTGTTATTTTCTTATGATTCCAGGGCGTACCTTCGGTAGACCTTTCAAGAAGATGATGGCAGCGATGATCCCGCTGATCTTCCAGATTGGTGCAGCGTCCACATGGGCCGTGGTCGCCGCGCTGGTCGGAGTCAAGACGCTGATCGTCACGCTGGTTATATTGAAGATATTGCTGGTGGCGGGCGCTGCTAAGGTGAAATTACTTTCTATAATTTAATTTAGTGCGGAACAGGCCCTACTCTCTAACGCTTCGTCCGTAATTCGGATCTATCCGTCCCTCTCGCGCACGTCTGCAGATGATTGCGAGTGAGAGAGACGGATAAATCCGAATATACGGACGAAGCGTTAGGGAGTAGGGCCTCATTGTACTTCGATCCAAGATCGCAGACGTTTGCAACACAGTCGCCAAATTAAAATAGAACTGGGCAGGATATATCCGCATGTCGTATCAAAATTGGGCCAAAGTGGTAA
Organism: Xestia xanthographa; assembly: GCA_905147715.2. Lineage (NCBI taxonomy): Eukaryota > Metazoa > Arthropoda > Insecta > Lepidoptera > Noctuidae > Xestia > Xestia xanthographa. Next base: position 16,576,271 of record LR990670.1, read on the forward strand.
CAGATTGGATTCAGAACAACATAACCCGGCAACGCGGTAGGCCAGGAGGAGATGGCGTGACGAGCTGGACTCTTATCAAAAGGATTGGGCCCAAATAGGCAAAGACAGCCGACGCGGCGGCAGGTGTAGCAGTGTGGTATCCGGCAGAGTAGAATAGAACCAACCCATTACACTCACGGGTGTCGTATAAGGCTCGTAATGTCTGAGACAGAACACCTTGCGCCTCCGTAGACTAGAGAATGGGCAGCGGCGTTTTCTGTTAGTCTTTCATCACTGCGATCTCCAATCCGCCTGCCAAGCGTGGAGATTACGGCAAATTCCAGCCATCATGGGAGGGGCTTATGTCCAGCAGTGGACGTTATGGGCTGTTGTTGTTGTTGTTGTTGTAGGCAAAGACAATGGAAAGAGGTAAGAGAGGCCTTTGAGCAGCAATGAGACACATCAGGATCGAACAATATAAAAAATAAAATTGTGTGCTAAGTGCGGTTTCTATGTGGTCCTAAGTCTACGCCCACTGCTGGGTAGAGGCATTATTTGCCTGTCTGCACGCTCCTGTGCCAGCCTCATTCTAGGATTTACCTCCGATGGCTGCCCATCTCAACGCCTTTGAATCTCTACAAAGTTTTATTAAATATTTGGTCTTTTCTGCAAGCTCAGTAAACGACGTATGCACCGGTGTTGAAACTGCTGACGAGGAAATCGTGGCCGGCTTCACGACACGTGTCAATTTAACGCTGAGCGCATTAACTGCAGCCTTAGATACCGACACACTGTTGCGCAATTCACTAACTTATATGTGCAAATCGGTGACGATGTTCTGGGATGCATCCAATTTCGCTAGCATATCCGCAAGACTGGCCTTCAAAGAGACAATTGACCTTGAGTATAGGCAAGTTACATTGACATGGTCAAACGTGACTGGAGGCAGCTTGTTTAGGTCCTTTGCCACAAACGTTGGCACATTGTCAGGGTCGGTCTGTTGTTCAACAGCGTGAATATATCCTGCAGGCTTCTCTTGGTACCGTCACGGTGTCGGGACACCATCATTCTGGTTGCGCTTAATCAGCACACACAGTGAACAGCTATGTCTTCTTTGCTGAAGTCTTCACATCTAGTTTCTGCTGCAGAAACACCAGAACTTATTCACCACAAGTTCTTCACTGATATATAGCGGTCCAATTTTTGAGCGATGGTTTGCGCCGTGCTAAGCGTTTTCATCATCATCATCATTTCAGCCGAAAGACGTCCACTGCTGGATATAGGCCGCCCCCAAAGGGGGGTTTTTGCCATAATCGCCACGCTTGGCAGGCGGGTTGGCGATCGCAGTGCGGTTGTTCCAAAGCACAGAGTCCCTTAGTCGCCTCTTACGACACCCACGGGAAGATATGGGATGGTGCTATTCTTTACGTCCGACACCATTTAGAAAAGTGGTTTAAAGAATATTAATTTGTAGGAGTGTGGTACAATCGTATTCATATTATGATAATCAAGTCATCAAAATGCCTTTAACCCACACTCCAAGGTCATTAACGGTCACCTGGCAAAAAAATAAGAACTATTATAACATAACACACATTTTTGCACATTCTTTAGAAGAGAAAGTTACTTTTACAACCGGACTGAAGAAAGGGATGGATATATTGTTTAGGACGAGGAGGAAAGAGATGGGTATAGTATTGGGTGCTATGCCTTGCTGATTTTATGATTTTTGAGAAATAATTGAGTTAGTTTCGCTATGGTTTGAGGAAGCATAAATTCCGTAGGTGAGGTATCTTCACCAGAATAAAATGCTTTTCATAATCCCTCATCATCATTCATCATCTGCCTAGCCTTTTTCCAGTATTTTACATGAAGCGACTGCCTATCTGACCTTCACAATCCAGTAACCGGCTATACTATACGGTACCCCTTGGTAAGACTGGTTGTCAATTTCGGCTTCTGACTACTCGTAACAACTGTCAAAGATCTAGAAATGACAGCCGGGACTAACGGCTTAACGTGCTTTCTGAGGTACGGAGGAAACTCGGTATGTAATGGGTGGTCACCTATCTACGGACCAATCTCGTCATCCCCGGCTTTTCATAATTCCTTGATGTTGGTCTTGGTCCTCCTCTCTTTGGGAGGGAATGGGCTGTAATGTACCACAGGACACTAGTGTGGGTTGGTAGATCATTACAATGACATACTTACTTACCTAAAATACTTACGGGATAATATCCGTGATTTTCTTTTTCTACGAGCTCCCGATATTTCGACGATGTTGCAACTACTACTGATGGGAATTCAGTATTCCCGCGATCATGATGCTTGCAACAGCGTCGAAATATCGGGAGCTCTAAGAAAATCACGGATAATATTATCCCGTAAGTACCTACTAGTGTAGCGAAAAACCGTGAAAGTCTAAAACATATCATTACATGCCTTCGATTTTTTACAAGCTCTTGTTTGTTTGCTTTGCTTGTTTGTACGTGTCAAATCATACAACTCAATTTTAAATCAGTTACCCCAATCGATTAAGCTGAAATTTTTCATACACATTTAGTTGAATGACAATGGTGCCGATTCCCTTGTTCACAAACTAAACTAAATTTAAGTTGAATGCATCTTTTTCTTTCTATTTCATTATGAAAAGGATAGAAGCTAGATACCTATTAGTTTAATCCTGTCAAATTAGTCAGCACCTGACGTAATTTGATGTAATTTTATTGGTCAACTTTTTAATCGCGTCTAAAACTTGTATGGCGCTGATTCATTTGACAGAACATAACTAAAATTTATCTTCTATCCTTTTCTTAATGAAATAGAAAGAAAAAGATGCACTGAACTTAAATTTGGTTTAGTTTGTAAACAAGGGAATCGGCACCAATACATGGTTAGCTAAATTACGTCGTTATAAATCCAATATGGCGGACTAGTTATGTTATGAACCCTCATGTTATGGGTACCTAATTAAAAGGGTGTGTTGAGAAGAATCCAAACGACACTTGAGAGAGGCCTTTGTCCAGCAGTGGACGTCTTGCGTCTAAAATGATGATGATAATGATGAGTTAATTGCCTGCTTGAGTTCGAACCGGCGACGACCTTTAAGGCGCTGTTAACACCAAAATCGCGCACACTGTCTATTTGAATGGGAGAAAAGGAGACGTCACTATTACTGGGCGGCCAGGTTTTAGAAGAAAATAATGAATAAATATTGATATAAAAAAAAGTATGGATTATTTGTGAAATATGACTCGTTAGCGGTTTAGGTATGTTGACTTCATGTTTTTAATTGCAGACCCATACGTCAAAAAAATAAAGACATAGGACATTAGGACCGCGTTAATGATGATTTTAAGACCAATCTTTGCAATTATTTTCTATCGAGCCGATTTCGTCGAAATATGTATCGAGTCCATCCAAGGTCTTTGAAATATGATCAATATTAACATTTTTTTTTTGCCGTGCTAGAACAAATAGTTTTTCTTAAAAAACTGCTTAAATAACATCAATTTCAACAAATTAGGTGTTGTCAGCCCCTTAATTTGTAAGAATTGTAAGTCGGAGCTGAGGCCCTACTCCTTAACGCTTCGTCCGTATATTCGGATCTATCCATCTCTCTCACTCACACTCATCTGCAGACGTGCGCGAGAGAGACGGATTGAGACGGATGGACGGACGGACGTTACAGAGTAGGGCCTCTGTTATCATTGAACTACCTCTTGGATCAGGCAGTTTTATTATTCCGAAATGTAGGTCACCTGGAAACATTTATATAAGTAGAGAAAATCTTTCTAAACATTTAAATTGGCTATTTGTATTTAATAAGTTTTTTGCCTCTCAATAACTGTAAGTACCAACTTAAAACTTTCATGGCAATAGAAAATGAAAGTGATATTCATATAGGTACTATTGTACATTGTAGTGACGGCAGAACTAGCAGTGCACGATATTACAATAGTAGTTCAATATTGTAGTCATGACAGCTGTCTCTGGTAGAAAAGACACAGCTAGACATTTCCCTAACTAATATTATAAATGCGAAAGTAAATTTGTTTGTTTCTTTGTTACCTTTTCACGCCTCAGTAACTAATCTTCCTACGGACATAGAGTACCTACCTTTCATCGCGAAAAAAAGTACTGTTCCCGAGGAAGCCGTGTGATATCCGGCAGAGTAGAATAGAACCAACCCATTACACTCACGGGTGTCGTATAAGGCGACTAATGTCTGAGGCAGAACACCTTGCGCCTCCGTAGACCAGAGAATGGGCAGCAGCGTTTTCTGTTAGTCTCTCATCACTGCGATCTCCAATCCGCCTGCCAAGCGTGGAGATTACGGCAAATTCCTCCCATCATGGGAGAGGCTTATGTCCAGCAGTGGACGTTATGGGCTGTTGTTGTTGCCCCGAGGAAAATAACAATAACGTTCAAATGATTATAGATGGCGGCCGTGCCACGTATTTCGAATAATGATTGAATTACAAGCAGAGTACCTACAACCCGAATTGATTGTCTTGGCTCGCGTTAATTCTAAATTAACGCGAGCCAAGTCGCGGGCAACAGCCAGTAATAACATAAGCACGTGCCGGAGGAGACGGAAGTAGATACTTGTGGTAAATTTTGCTCGCGTGGTGTAATTAGAATTGACTTTCACGTATTTAAATTTATGTTTATGCAGAGCTTGGTAAGCTTTCACGCATAGGTCGTCTGATTGATCAGGTAAATGATCATACTCTCATAGGTACTCAATATTCAATGCTTTATTGCATTCCACATGTAAGTATTCTTACGTGGTAAACTTATAATTAGATCACATTATGGACCCTGTCGGGCACAGCAAAATAAGTGATTTAAGAGAGAGGAAGCATTTGTAAATTACATATAACATAGTAGGCACTTTCTGAGATAAACTAATAGCATAAAATATATACAAGTTTCTATAAATATAATGAGGAATACTAAATCAAATAAAATTTTAAGAAGTTTCTACTAATTTCTAGTCATGACTATAGAAGTCTATCACTTAGATATTCGTTCATCGAGTAGTAGCTTTTTTTTTTGCCAAAAATTGAGTTGTTTTGTTGTTGTTGTGTTGTGTGTAAACGTTTACTGTGTTAATTTTTACTTCTTTTTAGGGTTCCGTAGTCAACTAGGAACCATTATAGTTTCGCCATGTCTGTCCGTCCGTCCGTCCGTCCTCGCTTAATCTCTGTGACCGTTAGCACTAGAAAGCTGAAATTTGGTACCAATATGTATATCAATCACGCCAACAAAGTGGTAAAATAAAAATTGGAAAAAAATGTTTTATTAGGGTAGCCCCTCTATATGTAAAGTGGGAAGTGATTTTTTTTTTTAATTTCAACCCCAACGTGTGATATATTGTTGGAAAGGTATTTAAAAATGAATAGGGGTTTCCTAAAATCATTTTTTGATAATGTCTATAATTTCGGAAATAATCGCTCCAAAAGTAAAAAACAATGTGTCCCCCCACCTCTAACTTTTGAACCATAAGTTTAGAAAATATGAAAAAAATCTGAAAAGTAGAACTTTATAAGGACTTTCTAGGAAAATCATTTTGAACTTGATGGAATAATTTTCAAAATAATTTTCCAGAAATTATTTTGTACAACTTTTTGTCTGATTTCTGTTTCTTTTTGTCTGATTCTTTAAACTAATAAGTGGGAACACTTATTGTGACGGACGGGAAACTACGGAACCCTACACTGAGCGTGGCCCGACACGCTCTTGGCCGGTTTTTTTATTGATGCGGGTAGTTTATTTTATAATTATCATGATAGATTTAAACTTTCGTACCTATGCTAATCAAACCAATACTCATCCTCTTCCAGGTGGGCGCCCTCTTCGCGCACAAGACGCACGGCAGCAGCCACGGCGGCTGGGAGCCTCCTCATCAACATCAGAAGGAGATACATCTGCATATACACAACGGAGGACATCCGGAGGTGCACGATGAACATGGCGCTATATGTAAGAGGGATTCCTGTAGCTAGTACTTAGTATCCGAGGTCACTGCCACTGTTTTTGCTAAGACCGTCAGCGTCGTTTTCGGTCGGTTGTGACGTCATCATCATCATCATCATCAGCCTATTTAATGTTCCCACTGCTGGGAAACAGGCCTCCTCTCTGTGAGAGGGAGTGGGCTGTAATCCACCGCGCAGGCCCAGTGCGGGTTGGTAGATGTCACATGTCTTCGAATTTTTTGGTTCTAGGACATGCCGGTTTCCTTACGATGTTTTCCTTCACCGTTTTGAGAGCAGCGGTGATGTAATTTATTTTTACACAAAGTAATGTGCCTGTCTGGGTTAGAACCCGCCACCACTGGGCCACCGCTGCTCTCACGTCGTGACGTCAGCGGGAACAAAATACGGCTGTCGGTCGCCGCTGACGTCGCAGTAAGGTGCTAGAACACAATGTTTACTCGTACGCGACTGAACGTGCGCGACCGACCGTCAGCGTGACAGTAATTCAGGCCTTAGGAATCGAAACTGTATCGACGGCGCGTTCGTGTTCCACGCGCGAGGAGCTCGTGGCTAAATAATAACAGCCGCTCGGGTCGATCTTTAGGTTAAGTTGTGCTTGCCTAGGTTGGTCTGTGGATGGGTGACCACCCTACATACCGAGTTTCCTCCGTGCCTCGGAAAGCACGTTAAGCTGTTGGTCCCGGCTGTCCTTTGTCCATCTTTGACAGTCGTTACAGGTAGTCAGTGACCAAGAAAGTCTGACAACCAGTCTTACCAAAGTGGTATCGTATTTATTACCCAGTATGAACTGGGTTGTGGAGGTCAGATAGGCAGTCGCTCCATGTAAAATACTGATACTCAGCTGCATCCGGTTAGACTGGAAGCCGACCCCAACATAGTTGGGAAAAGGCTAGGCAGATGATGTTCGTGTGCCACGCGCGCCTCAAAGAGATGTCAGCATTCAGGAAGGGGTCCGCAAGGACCGATGCCTGCCGGGGCTGCGGGACTATTCGAAAGAGATACCGCGGCCCTGGAACACAAAGGACTAAGAAGGAACATGGATGGATTAAAACCCAGACTTCAGACAGAGTCAGAACCGAGGACAAGGACCGACCGACCGAGGACCGGTTCAGAGGGTCAGAGTGTCAGACTTTTACCGACTAAAGTCAGTAAAAGTCTGACACTTCCTGCCGCTCCATCCAGAGCGGAAGGAGTCATTTGATGATTTCCCATCCGAAAAAAAAGGGATCGAAACTGAAACGAGGTACATCAGCAGAGACCATAACCATACCCATACCATATCGGATTGCATAATTGCCGGTCGTAGTGAACAGACGTATCGAACAATTATTGCAATAAACAAATAATCACTTGCGAAATTGTGACCTAGTTTCAATTAGCCAGTAGTAACGCGTACTTGTGCAATACATTTGTTTAAGGTGTATTACTAGTAGAAATGAACGGGGTTTAACAGGAGCAATATTATCCTGATTCATAATGGAGGACAGTCCATTTAACCGGAGTAGTAAATGTGTTCGCTCCCCGCCCTCTACACCTGTGCCCATCACCAGTGCACCTCTGCCCGGGGCCGTACCCACCTATACACCTGTGCCCGTTGCCGCACTCATCTCTACACCTGTGCCCGTTGCCGTACCCACCTCTACACCTGTGCCCGTTGCCGTAGCCACGTCTACACCTGTGCCCGTTGCCGTAGCCACCTCTTCCCCTGTGCCCGTTGCCGTACCCGCCTCTACGCCTCAAGCACCTATCCAAAGGAACGATGCCCCTGAAGTTGTCTCGACGGCAGAAATTCAGACCTGGATGGCGACTATCGAACAGAATCTGAAGGAGGTGTGCGCTATTGCAAATGAGGGAAAGCTGAATGTGGATCAGAAAACGCGCATCATAAACCTAACCAGGAAGATTAGTTACGGGACCTCGCAGATGGCCGTCCAGTACCAGTCCGTCAAAGCTAAAGCCATTCAATCGCACTACGCCGTCAGAACTCTAGAAAACCAACTCGACCTTTCGCAGCAGCTACAGAACCTTAAGCTGAGTATAGAAGATTCGACGAAACCTGCCCAGGTATCTTCCTTTGCTGACATGGTAAAGAAAGGTGCCAACAATTTTATCCAGCCAAGTCACGTAAGTTCTGTGGCCATCTATCCCAGTGACAAATTGAAGACCAGCGATGAGACGAAAACTCTTGTCCAGAAAATTATCAGCCCCGAACAAATGAAGCTACACGTGAGAGGCCTGCGCAAGACGAAGAACGGCGGTGTGATCATCAGCACTGAGACGAAGGACGACATTGAGAAGCTGAGACAATCGGTGCAGCTTACCAAATCAGGCCTAACAGTCGACGAGCCCCATAAAAGAAAGCCTAGGGTTGTAATTATAGGAGTGCCGACATGCATGCAGGAAAATGAGGTTTTTACTTGTGTGTACAACCAGAACCTAGCCGAAAAACTTCAGGATTGCAGCCTTGAGACGTTTTTAAGCCTAATTAAACTAAGTCATAAGTCAGGTAAGAAAGACTCTGAGACATGTAATTACATTGTTGAGGTATCTGCAGTAATACGCAAAGCCCTGATATCACAAGACCGAGTTTTTGTAAATTGGTCATCATGCCCTGTGAGAGACTTCACTTTGGTCACACGATGCTATAAGTGCCAGCAGTATGGACATGCAGCCAAGTCATGTCGACAGACATCGTATACCTGCGGTCACTGTGGTGATCAAGGTCACTCAGTAAAAGAATGTCCAAAAAAGGCTGACCAACCAAAATGCGCTACTTGTTTGCATTTCAAAAAGCCAGATAAGCATAACACAGGTGCTGCTGACTGCCCGGCGAAAATAATGGCTGAAAAAAGGTACATCAATTCTGTAGATTATGGAGGCGCCTAAGAGCGCCGTTTAATTAGTTATTTTTTGACCTTTTTTATATTTTTTATTTACACTACCATTATGATGAATAGTTTAATTAATGATTTAGATAATTTCTCTGTATCTGAGGCCAAAGTTTGTGAAGTTGAAAATTGCAAACAATATCTATCCGGCTACAAATCTCCACTAACCATATTAACACAAAATATTCGCAGTGTTTTTAAGAATTTTGATAGCTTTTGTACATTTCAGCAACGGTTAAACATAAATTGTGACGTTATTGTTTTAACCGAATGCTGGCTTGCCAAACAATATAACATACCACTAATCCCGGGATATAATATGTATAGAAGTACCATAAATTACAACCAAAATGATGGTGTGATAGTTTATGCAAGAAATCATCTGAACGTCTCTGTTGAGGAACCTGATATGCATGACTGTAACAGATTGTTAGTTAAAATTGGATCAGATTTTGCGATATTGGCATTGTATCGACCTCCGTCTTTTAAAAATACTAGTAATTTTACTGACTCTCTGAATGAGACCTTGCAAAACCTATCATCCAACAAAAACACGATTGTAATTGGAGATATTAATATCAATATTCTTCCAGGAAGTGCTGATGCTTCTGCTCAGGACTACCTCAACCTATGCGCCTTTCATGGCCTGCTCCCAGCACACAGCTTTCCTACACATCACAGTGGCTCTTGTTTGGATCATATTATGCTTAAATCGAATTTTCCCTCACTTGCACTTGTTGTTAACTCAACAATAACCGATCACAACGCTGCCCTACTAACCCTAAATTGCAAATTACCTAAACAAGGCACTCGCAAAATTTCTAAACTTAATATAAATAGACTTGAAGAAGATTTACGCGTCATCAATTTTGATCCAGTCTTTAATTCCGCTGACCCGCAGTTTTGCATGTTGTTTGTAATTGATAACTTACGAAATGCAATTCAGAAAAACACAGCCGTATCGCAGTTAAGCAACAAAAAACAGAATATAAAACCATGGATCACCCCAGGTCTTATTCGCTGTATGAAACATAGGGATAAACTGCATATGAAAGCTAAATCTAATCCAGAAAATGGTGTATTGCAACTTTCGTATAAAAGATATCGAAATTTCTGTAATGATCTTCTTAGAAAAATTAAAAGCAACTACGACAAAGTGGCATTGGAAAAGGCTGGAACAAATAGTAAAAAGATCTGGAAATATATTAAAGACGTAACGTATACTACAAAACAATATGAGTCATCTTCAAGTTTATTACAAGCACACTCGTCACCAGTGGAATCCGCTAACATAGCAAATAATTTCTTTGTTATTGTGGGAAAGTGTCTGGCAGAAAAAAATCTGAGTCAATCCCAAAACCTCACGAGCATTCCTTTAACTTCTAACACTGCTTTAACTTCCTTCGCGCTGCTAGATACTGACGAGACTGAAGGAGAAAGTATAATCATGACCTTGAAAGAAGATTGTGCAGTTGGCTGGGACAACATTTCGAATAAAATTATTAAAAGATTCAAGGACATTTTGGTACCACCACTGACTTATATTTTCCGCATTTGTTTATCTTCAGGTCATTTCCCAGAGTGTCTTAAAAAAGCTGTAATTATCCCTGTCTATAAATCAGGTGCAAAGAGCAAGTGACTAATTATAGACCTATTTCTTTACTACCTTCTATGTCAAAAATATTGGAGAAAATAATAAACAAAAGGTTGTTGAAATATTTGGAAGATAAATCTATTCTGTCTGAAAGGCAGTTTGGATTTAGACCCAAAGTTTCAACTGCTGATGCGGTACATCATCTGACTGACTATCTAGCGCAAGAACTTGACAAGGGTAACCACACAGTAGGAATTTTCCTGGACCTCGCTAAAGCTTTTGACACCGTTTCCATTCCAATTCTATTGCGCAAGCTTGAGATCATGGGTGTAAGAGGCACCCAACTGAAAATATTCAAAAGTTATTTAGAAGATCGTTCTCAGTGCGTAAAGATTGGCGATGTTCTCAGCGATGTTCAAAAAAACACATTTTTTGGTGTTCCCCAAGGAAGTATCCTAGGACCCACCCTATTTTTGATCTACATAAATGACCTTTGCAATCTAAAGCTAGAGCATGGTACTATCATAACTTACGCTGATGACACTGCTTTACTTTTTTCGGCTGATTCAGAAAATGAAGTCTACAAGCTTGCACAACACGGATTTAATATTGTAAATAAATGGCTACAAAATAACTCACTAACTCTAAATGCAGTGAAGACAAATTATATTAAGTTTTCGATGCGTAAGCATATATCCAATATCCCCTCAGCGTTGCATGCTCACTGTTGCCCAGTCCCTGCAGATAGCCAGTGTAAATGTCCCAATATTAGGAAGACTGATAAAATAAAATACCTGGGTATTATAATAGACGAAACCCTTTCCTTCAAACAACATATGGAAGCTCTAAATAATAGAATTCGTAAGCTGATATTCGTATTCAAAAAGCTACGTTCTATTACAGATCCAAAAATACTCAGGCAAGTATATTTTGCTCTTTGTCAGTCAATTCTGACTTACTGCATTACTTCATGGGGTGGGACGAGTAAAACTCTGTTATTGCCCATTGAAAGAGCTCAAAGAGCTATTCTCAAGGTGGCTACTTGCCGCCCTTTCCTTTTCCCCACTAACCTCCTGTATAAATCTTGTGAAGTACTAACAGTTCGACAGTTATTTATTATGAGCACTGTACTAAAACAACACGCAGCACTTCCATACAGCACTGAATTTACTAAAAAAAGACGGAAAGATATAGTTTGCCCTCAAACAAGTACAAAACATGCTTTCACAGCCAAGTTTTATATGTACCTCGGACCGCTACTATATAACAGGCTTAATCAAAAAGTAAACATCTACTCATTAAATCACAATAACTGCAAGAAAATCCTTAAGGAAGCTCTTCAAACTATGTCCTATGAAGATACAGAGAAGTTATTACTTGTACTAAAGTAAATATTGTTCATATTATTGTTAATTTTTATTTTTTTAAATTAGTTAGCTAAGTTAAGATAGTATAATTTTTATATACATTTTTACATTAGTACCAATAGTATTAATATGTATGTGATTATTTGATCAATTTATTAATGTTACCTCAAATCGCCTGAAACACAGGATTACCTAGTTCAGGCTCACAGCTTATAAGTGAACTTGACATAGATTTAAGAAAAACTGTAAACGTTTACCTTATATATTTTTGAATAAATTTATTATTATTATTATTATTATATTGGCACGCTTAGCAGCATGCGTGTCGGGTGTCATATTGATGGCGTGTGTTGTAATAACATTAGCTACGCCGACGACATGGTGCTGCTGAGCGCGTCAATCTGCGGGCTAAGGACACTCGTAGCCACTTGCGAGCAATTTGCCAGACTGCTTGGTCTGGCATACAATGTCAAGAAAAGTGTAGTCATGGTCTTTGGGGCCAGAGGTAAATACCCAGAAGCAGTACCTTCAGTGAAGCTAAGCGGTATAACCCCTTGTAAGGGTAGACCAATTTAAATATCTGGGTCACTTATTGACCACTGGCCTCAAAGATGATGAGGATATTGATAGGGAGCGGAGGGCGCTGTGTGTGAGAGCAAACATGATTGCCTGCAGATTCAGGCGTGCCTCTAAAGAGGTCAAGCGCACTATATTTAGTGCTTACTGCACGTCATTCTACACTTGCAGTCTGTGGGGTCATTATACTCAAAAATCATACAGCGCCCTTCGCGTCCAATACAATAACGCATTCAGGGTGTTGATGGGGTTGCCTCGATACTGCAGCGCATCAGGGATGTTTGCTGAAGCTCACGTAGACTGTTTCTACACGGTGATGCGGAAACGGTGCGCATCCCTGGTCCGTAGGGTGCGGGGCAGCGCCAACAGCATCCTGTCTATGATTGCGAGTAGGCATGATTGTGTGTTTGTGAACCACTGTTGTAAGGTTTCAGCTGCGCCTGTCACCTTGCAGCAATGATGTCACAATCTGTGTTCTGTTTTATTTTGTTTGTAAATGTATTACTAACATAGTTTGTAAGTATATTGTTACTAACACTATGAGTCTTGTTGCTCGAAATAAATAAATTATTATAATTATTATAAGTGGTCGTGTTCTTGAGTGAATCGGCAAACGTAAAGTGGTCAAGCTAGGTGGAGCGACGATCTTCGTAGGGTGGCCGGTATAGCAACTAGATGAGAGTTGCCGAGATTTGAGCTGAATGCCGGAAAATTGGCGAGGCGGGGCGAGGCCTATGTCCAACAGTGGACTGCTGTAGGCTGGTGATGATGGCAGACATGACTCAGCCTCCTCATCAGTGGAGATACAGATGTGTGTAATGTAATGGGTATAAAAAAGGCCTTAACGAAGCCAAAAGGCTTGTTCTCCTCGTCATTGCGATCATTTTTTTGTTCTGCACCATTTCTGGGAACCTTCTAGTTACGCAGATATTGGAGGTCAAAGTTTCAACTTTTTCCCTTGTTTTTTAATACAAGTTTTGAATCTTGTAACTTACCTCGACAACTGGGTGAACCCCGTACTGTTTCGTATTCATCATCACAATGTTTTGAGTGCGTTACATTGAGTTCTACCGTAAAACGTGATTTGTCTTCCCAAAAAAATTTCTTTTTCCCAGCAATAATTTTTGCGTAGAGTTACTTAATAAATTTGATGTACGACACATCGAAGATCTTGGTTGACGGCTTCATGAAGGCTACACCTCGTATGTGAAATCATTTCTTCACGATTTTTCCTAGCGAGAGCACGCGAGAGTGAATTGACGTCTTCTGCATGTTTGTTCCATTATCTCCAACACCCAGCGTTTTCCATCTAGCGAGATCGAGGTCAAGCGTAGGCGAAATTATGGATTTTTTTTTTTGTCTAAACTTTTAATTCAAGGAGGATCACCATGTTGTCCGAGTTTTTGACCTTCAGTCCAGACTTTGTCCGTCTTTGTCGTTGTCTTTGATGAGATGTCCCAAAAAAACTAAAGTAGTTACAGGCACTGTTGAATAGGGAATATGCACGTCATTTTTTCTTCACTTAAATCAATAAAATACAGTACTATCTAGGGCATGCAAACCGATAACCGATAATCGATAATTTATCGGTTATCGATCCATTCTGACAAAACGATAAATATCGAAAACAAAAACGATAAATACCGATAATCGATAATTTTATATAAAGAATTCTGACACATTTCTGAACGAACGTTGGATGCGTCCCGTTCCCTCGCCGCGCGCGTTTTCTTTCCCGTCACTGTCATTTGCTCATTGCGCAATATTTGTGTGTGAACGTGTCGATCGCTGTCGGCATAGAGTAAAATAAGTATGCTGTCGGTCTACCATGTGAGTGAGGAGTTGAGGACGCCCGGATAAACTGAATTGAGAGTTTTGCGTCACTAAGAATATTATTGGTAAGTCAGATTTATACTACTTAATTGCAAACGGAATAATACGGAATTGTTATAATATGTTAATTTACCTATTGTCGTTAATTAATCGTTAAGAAATCTTGTTAGGATGTGTATGTTGTATGACTCAGATGTCCATACTGTACTACGAAATTATTTAAAGTTAATTTAATTATACTAAACGTCCAAAAGTTGCAATATTTAACTCATATTATTATAATTATTTTAAAGAGTAACTTTTTTTTAAAATTAAGCTAGAGGTTTCTAAGATTTTATTTAAAAGATCTCTTTAAGAAGAGTTTAGTGAGACAATCCAAAATGTTATGTTATATAATTTAAATATTTTAAAGAAATACAAACGTTGATTTAAAAAAAAAACGCCTTGTTTTATTTATTTTTCAGTATATTATATTGTCCTTTATTTTAGGTAAGTAATTGCATCTCTTTATCCCTTTATTTACAAGTAAAACACAAGTTTAGGTATTTTTTTTATAAAAAACGATAATTATCGGTAATTACCGGTTTTTATCGAAAAAAAAATCGATATCTTTCATTTTATCGATTATCGGAATATTTCGATAATTGCATGCCCTAACTATCAACCCAAGAAAGTTATTAAAAGTTAAGTTCAACTACTGCTTGTGGTACAAAAATAATATTAAACTCCTGCAATTTTCTACGACAGTTCAAACGTCCTTAGTTGTCGCGCCCATGATGTGACGTCACTATCCGCAATCTGCCTTGTTTAAGTACATCAAATTTTACTAATTGTATGTGGTTTATTCAAGTAAAAATTGCAAAAGTATTATAATAAAATTTTAATGAAACTTTAAGCACATTTCAAACAAAAGTGTTTTTTTTTGACAATGAACTTTAACGGCAATACCGGTTATCGAGGACGACGCGTTTTGAGAGTGCGTTCCGTTTCACCAAAAACATGCTACATAAAACAGTAAATTGTAAAATAAGTGATGTATTAGAAACTTATTTAACTTATTTCATGCATATTCCATAATAAACGAGGTCACCAATGTTGTCCGAGTTTTGACCCTCAGTCCAGACTTTGTCCGTCTTTGTCGTTGTCTTTGATGAGATGTCCCAAATAAAAACTAAAGTAGTTACAGGCACTCTTGAATTGTTCATTCCAATGCATGCTAAAAGTTCCTACATATAAAGCACGGCCAAGAAGTTCCATGAACAAAATATTCCTTTCGGCAAAAGTCTACTTTACCAAAAATACCAAGGCACATAAAGTCTACTTTACAAAAAATACCACTTTACCAAAATGACTACTTTACCAAAACGACTGTATCCCTAAAGGTCTACCTACTTTGAATGAGACTGTAGATGTGTACCTATTAAAACTTGTTTTACCCAGTGTCAGAATGGAAGCAAGAACCCATACCCCCTGTAGGGGTAAAACCCGTCGCCCCTGTGGGTAACGGATACTACTTTGGGCCACCACCATCACCGTATCAGACCCCTGGAGGGGTCAAACCTCTGGGGTTCTTTATCGGCCCTACACCCGCAGATGCTACCAGGAGAATATTAAATATTAAGTTCTAGAGAAAAATTACTGGATCAGTAAGTGGTCATCATTGAAGCTTGCCTTACTCTATTCCACTACAATGTTTCTTGGTGAAGAGTCTGTACTGGATATTGCCAAAATCTACAAAAATTTCGTCTTACGTTTCTGAAACTTGTCTTTCTTCTCTGTGAATGTATTTTTACTGTTGATCCTCTTGCAGCATTGATTACCAGCACTATTATATACCTAGTCTGTTAAAGTCTATTCATAGTCTATCATCTGATCTTGAGCAATAACCAACATTCGGTCCTCAATTTGTTCGGCATCTTCTAATCTGCGCCAGAGTTGACCACTTTCTTTATCCTGTTTTATCACTATATACTGTGTGCACCATTTATTCGTCGCATGATCGCACTGGCTGTCTCTTGGTTTCACCAACATGTACCTACGTATCAGGTGGTATTAATTGTGGTAGGTACTACTTAGGTGTAGTTCCAGAAGTTTACTTCGTTTATTTTGAACATCATCGATACGATTTGTTAGATTTTCGTTATTCTTCTCAATATATACCTACCTATGTCTTTTTTACTTTGTAAATTCTTATTCTTTTCCAAGAAAACTTGCAGTGTTGTTGCGTCATTTTTATTTAAGAGTTTAATAGCTGCAGTTTCCTATGTACGTGTGAAATTATTGAAATAATGGGGGTACTACTTTACTACTTCGGAAACCCTAATTCATAACCTTTTGTGGAAAAATTACGGTAATAAACTGAGAAAGCGATTCTATAGAAGCAAAAGTAGGTGTTCTTGATGACGCATGACGATTCCATATTGCCTAGATATGGGCAGAATGGAATCAGTGAAAGTTTAGATAAGAACGTATGTGCAAACCGTTAGATATGCAGGTATTTATTTGTTATTAAACAGTTGTGTCACGATGTTATTTCTCTGTTGGGCTGGGGTGATTGTGAACAATACAAATATGTACCCGCACCCCAGCCAAAAGTGACAAGGAGGAACACCGTGTGGTTTTAGTCAGTAGGAGTCTGACAGACCGGACCAGAAAATCCATTGTAGTGTAGATTTCCACACGAAAAAAAATAAAGGATGTGCCATTCTGTGCTCACAACCGCGAATAAAACCTCATTGAGCATTTTTGGGCTTCTGAAAGTTCATCAGTGATTTAACGACATCTGTGATCGACTAGCAAATCTTTTTTGAAACATACTGCTTGCGACACCTATGATCGAATAGCGCTGCTATTTAAACGTGTAAGAACATTTAATTCGAGTTCAAACGGTGTTTTATAGATGGCGCCACAAAGGCTGCTTTCATTTAATTAAAATGATTCTTTGTAAAGCGTATGTAACCAGAAAAAAAATCTGAACAGTTCCAAAACCTTCAATTTGTGCATGCAATCTTATTTTTATGAAGCACAAGTTACTATTTCTAATTCTATATAGTGGTCTTTGTTTTCTTCTAATAGATGGCGTTACAATACACACTTGCAACCAAATCTTTATTAATTTAGCTACTCAATACTAGATGGCATTGTTTGACATTTTTTTCATTTTCGCAGCTACATGGAACAGAGATGGCGCTGCAGTCGCTTCAGCGTCAGACAATAAGAATATCAATCTAGTTATTAACCCCTATGCAGCAGCTGCAGGACCACAGACAATCAGCACGCCTTACGGGAATTATGTGAGGGTTGATAATACTCCTAATGTTTTGTCTTCATTATCTAGTGCTAGCACGTAAAATACTGTAAAATGTTTATAGAAGAAGTATTTTCGAGCAAAACTGTTGTGTTAAGTGTTGCCAGATAGGTACAATATTTTCATATTCAGTCCATACATGATGATGATTATAAAAATGTATCGGTCTACTTTGGCATAGTTACCTAATGTAGGTATAATTGTACTTATAGGTATTATTACCTACCACACAATAAAGGTGAGATTAAACGAGCGTAATTACGTGAGTCGCGTAAATTCGGTTATAAACAAAGTTGGACTCATTTTACGTCGTCACTTGACTCAAACCAGACTTTCGTATGAAAATGAGGCGTAAATTAATCGACTCGCAACTCATACTAATACTCACCTACTACCTACGTTCGTTTGCCCTCCCCCTTACTGAACACCAAATTTAATCCACGGATAAAAGGTTCTACCTATCTGACGACTCTGACGTTGATAAAATTAGCGGTTTTAAAATTGCAGTGTTAGAAAAAATAGAATGAATGAATGAAGACGTTAGACAACTCTCAATCGTCATTCAAAGAGTATTTATAAGGAAGAATCGATTGTTAACTCAGTGTTAGCTAATGGATTGACTGTTGGCCTTCTGTTTGTTTGCTTAACCTAATGACTGCTAGCATTTCCTCATTTTTCTGAGGCCATGTTTAGCAGCTGACAAACGGCTACAAATATTTCAAGAAAATTATCGGTACTATCGGCCATTTTCTACACTAATATTATAAAGAGGAAAGATTTGTATTTTTGTGTGTGTAATGTATGCTTGTAATGAATAAACTCAAAAACTTCTGAGCCGATTTCAAAAATTCTTTCCCCATTAGAAAGCTACATTCACCCTGAGTAACATAGGCTATATTTTATCCCCGTAATCCCACGGGAACGGGAACTACGCGGGTGAAACCGCGTGACGTCCGCTAGTTTGATTATATTTTGAAATCGATTACCGAAGCGTAATTCCTTGTACAAACGTCAGCACATATATCGAGCTTCCCGAAACTGTCAAATGTTCCCAATGAACCTTGAACCTAAAGCTTTAGTGATAAAGTTGAAAATCTATTAAAGAAATTTGACAGATTGTAGTAGTTTGGTGTCCTGACGTCTGTACCATTTGGTGATGTACCTATTTAGAATTTGCCTGGAAAAAAGGAACCGCCAATAAATTCTGAAATCAGCCTTTATTGTATGCTGCCTATATTCACTAACACTATGCGACACCTAAATTAATGCCTAAATAAGTAATATTAGTAAAAAAAAAACTAAAAACACACTTTAGTGTGACGTCATTTTATTTCTCGTATTCTTCTCAGTAAATCCTTTCATCTGATACCATATCATGGGTTGCTGAAAAAAATAACTGACAGGGAGTTCACCATATTGGATTTAGAATGACTTCACTTAACTAACCATGCATTGTCATCCTAACTAAACATGTACGCAAAATTTCAGCTCAATCGGAAACCGAGAAGTGCGTCAAATTTAACTTCAAAGATATACTTACAATGATATTCTAATAAACAGATATGTTATACACCTACAAAACCACCGAAAAAAGTGTTTCGCGGGGCAGAGCCAGCTCACATACACGCAGTGACGCAGAATAAAGGCAAAACGAGCCAATTGGCCTGTTTTCGAGTCTTCACGATTGCGCGCCCATAACATATCTGTTTATTAGAATATGATTGGTTACTTAGTTATAAAATAAAAGCGAGCTGTTGGCTTTTCGACTTTACCAACAACACACAGAGTGTATAGGTATATATAAGCGTTCATTTATTGTTATTCTAAGGTAATGTTTTGTTTACCATGCATGGAAGACTAAACTGTCTCCTTTAGGTACTTCTTACTTAAAAATAAGTATTTCTATTGTCAATCGTCATCGCTTGATTTTAAAAATACTTGCACTCTTTTTTAATTGCTTAGTAATAATAATTATAATTATATAGCTTTGAGTATGTTACCAAGAAACACCTAGTATTTAATGAGGTATTAGATAATAAAACTACTATATAGAAGTAATATTTATTTATTTAGTAATAAATTAGTAAATATGGCTTAGTGTGTGAACTAGTGAAGACAATAAATGTATCTACATTAAATTACGACTTTTATTTTGACCCTCTTTGTAGCCACTAGGAATCATAGAGTTAGATGAACGAATGAATGGAACGAATAATGAATAATAAAATGGCGAAAGTTTGAATGTGATTGAGTTTGTGTGTATTTTTGTAACCCTTTCACGCAAAAACTACCGAATGGATTTGGACGAAATTTGGCAGGCAGATAGTTTATAACCTGGATTACCACAAAGGATATTTTTTATCCCTGTAGTACCGACAATAACCGAACTAAAACGGCGAAACCGCAGGCATAAACTAGAGTGTCTTAGTAAATGTCTTTATACGTGGATCGTTATTATTCGGATCGGACGATTTATTTAATTCATAATTTATTTATTTCAGATAATTATAAAATTTTAATACATACATATAAATTTAAAATCAATTCACATTTATGCTAGCTTAAATAATGATAATGTATTAAAAAAAAAATATATAAGTACAATACAATATTTACAATACTATTATAAAATTAAATAAATTATAATAAAATCAAATTAAAATTGTGTTAGTGTAGGACAAACTTTAAATCTATGTAGAATTTGTAAACTATTGCATGAAATAAAAGGCTTTTTAATTTTTATTTTATTACGTGGATCGAGTTTACCACACCAACGTTTGAGCACCTCTGCATTATATCTCACAACTCGCTAAGTCGCTACCCTTGACACGTAACCTTGCGGACTGGTTCGAGCGATCAAAATGTTAGAATACACTTCTAACCAGTATAATTTTCCACTTTTATATTTATTTTATGACTTAGCTATCTTGAGATTTTACCTGTAATAACTTTGTTATCTGAGGTCTTCGTGTTTGGCCTACCCTGCACTAAAACGGTGTGAAATAAAGTATCAAAAAAAGCAAAATTAAAAAGTTTGACAAAACCCACGACGGTTAAAAAGTAATGAGGGATTTTCTTTTTAGCTCTTCCCTAGTCGCAGGATAGATGGCGCTAGGAGTTAGTATGATATTGCAAGGAACGGAACCTAAAAAAACTGATTTTAACAAAGCGCGAGAAAACTAGGTTATATTCGGAAGGTTTAAGCAAATGAAAGTGTCAGTCAACGAGAGTAGTGACGTGACACATTGTTTTTTTTTTTCAAGCGTTTTGGCTTTATCACCAACTATCATAGTAAGTTCAACGCCATCTATAGAGTTCTTGGATACTAAGTATTTTTTTAATACCTCAAAAAGAAAACCTCTCATTGAAAAAGCATAAAATAATTAATAAAAAACCCACGAATATCCGTCGGTGGCTGCCATGAAATGAACTAGTTTTGCAGTTTTATAGTAACTTGAATAATTGGAGATTTTTAGCGCTATACTTACACCCTTAATGGGTAGGCCGTGCCCCTATAGTGGGGCCCACCTTTAGAAGTTGATGATAATACTTATTTTTATTTACGATGAAATTTAAAATAGTGATGGCAGCCCCCGACGGATATTCGTGGGTTTTTTATTATGTGGTTTTTTTTTAAACAAACGCATAGGTATACCGTCTCTGTTCCGTCGTGGGTAAAAATACGCCACGCCAAGCCACAATTTCACCTACCATTTTGTCACATATTTGTGTCATTTTGCATACAGGGCACGCGCTTGCTTGTCACGTATATGTGACAACAGCGTTCACAAGGTTAAAGATAATGTGTTAAAAAATTAGAGACACTATAAACAGTGGTAACTTTCTTTATTGATCGCAAGCTCTTCAGCTGAAGTGAATTTGATTCTTAGGCCAAGCAGTCTTCTTCAATTTCTTCGTCTTCTGTTGGGAAGATAAATAATAATAAATAAGTATTGCTGGACATTACACACACTGCCATCTAGTGCCACACTAAGGCTGACCGCAGGCTTGAGACAAGACTCTCCTATGACAGACTATTGATAACTAGTGCGAGCGAGACAGACTATTTATTTCCTTTAGCAATAGTCTGTCTTAAAACTGTCGTGAGTCAAGGCAACGAGGCTTGTGTCGACACCAGATAGTTGATATAAAAGTACCTATCTATGTAAGGTACTTTTTTTTTTGTAAATACATACATACTTATTATATTATTATGTATATTTTATAAATATAAACATCCATGACTCGCAAACAAATGTCCATGAAGATACCACCTAACAAGAGACCTAACTCCAACCTCGTTAGGGCTACCTCGATGGATCAGTAGTGGGGTGTGGGAGCTGCAGCGATAGCTATGTGCCTGTCCCGCCTTCTGAGTTCCAAAGTGCCATGTTGACAAAGTGACGTGTTGCCAAAAACATACAGCCGAAGTGACCTCTTCGTTGCCACCGACGCCGTAGAGGTGAGAACTAGCTTTGGGGCAAAAAAAAATTCTCTCACGCGATGCAAATCAGGAAAGTAATGTGTTATCCAGTTTCATCCTTCAACCAGGAAATTCTAGGTATCAGCTTGGTGTTTAGACTAGTCCCTGGTTCTGTTTTAGGCTTTCGTGGTTTTTCACTACACTCTAAGTACTTACTTAAGTTTGGCAATTCTTCGGGCTACGTCGGTAACCTTGGGTCTCTTGTGATGTCTTCATTTCTGATTCGATCGCGCAAGGAAACTCCGAGCATTGCCCTCTCCATTGCCCTTTGGGTGACTTTAAGCCTGATGAGGCCCATTGTGAGCGACCACGTTTCGGTCCCGTATGTAATCACTGGCAACACACACTGGTCATAGACTTTCTTCTTGAGACACTGCGGTAAGTTGGACGAGAAGTAGTCCCTGGTCGATGGCAATGGTATCCCCCCTAATAAATGGGACGTTCGTATCTACGATAAGCACCAGTTAAGTATGTAGCAGCTTCTGAAATTTGACATCAATAACACCTTTACGTCCTAGCAATAAGGTTATGTGGCAGTGGGCAGGGCACATTGCTCGCAGAACGGATGGCTGATGGGGCCGAAAAATTCTGGCGTGGCGACCGCGAACCGGAAGACGTTGCATTGGAAGGCCACCCACTAGTTGGACCGATGACCTGGTGAAGGTTGCGGGAATCCGCTGGATGCGAGTCGCACGGGACCGGTCAATGTGGTGACATTTGGGGGAGGCCTATGTCCAGCAGTGGACGTCTTTCGGCTGAAATTATGATGTTGACAACGTGACGTGTTGTCAAAAACATGCAGCTGAAGTGACCTCATCGCTGCCACCGACGACGCCGTGGAGGTGACAAAGCTTTGGGGAAATAAATATTGATTTGGTGATAAAAAGGTCGGTCGTCCGTTTTCGTAGTATAAGTGCTACCACTGATGTTCAGTTACCCAGTACAGCTAGCATCCGAATCTATAAACAAGTCAACGTGATTACTTGATTATAAGAAATAATCATCAATTTAGTTCAATGTTACAGTACCTAATTATTAAATTAACTGACAGCGTCAAGATATAAAAAAATCTAAATGCAATAATTATTTTAATAAATTTATGAATTGATAAAAATTCACTGTGTGTTCACGAGAAATTAAGATAAGATATATTTATTTGCATAAACATGTGTACACATACAATAATAAAAGTGCATGTAGGATGGCATAAAATTAAAATTTGTTCAGACATGTTTGCCACATACTATGGCGTGCAAATGTTTTGAGTACTAATTAAAAATGGCTAAATAAATTAAAAGAATAACAAACATGATGAAAAAATAGCATCGCTTAATAAATGTCAAAATGATACAATACATGCCAAAGTAAAAAAAAAAAAAAAAAAAAATATGATAATAAAATTGTGAGCACATAATAATAAATGTCAAAATAAAGGTACACAATCATGTCAAATGCAGTAAATAATTAATAAAATTATAATTTAATCTATGTCACAGTAAATGGTTCTGTCAAAAATTCATCAATATTAAAGTAAGCTTTGTCAGTTAGAAATGATTTTAGTTGTTTCTTCAATTGTACATTAAGGCGAATGGTAACGCCAAACTACAAAGTAGACCTCTCTTTGAAGGCCTACTTCTCCCAAACAGATAATAGTTAAGTAATTGCTTGAAGTTATAACTGTCAAAACTTAGAATTCTAAGCTTTGCTTTCTTTGACGATTCTTACTTAATTTAAATTCTTGTATATTGCATACAAAATTTTGCACAAGTAATTTATAACTTAAACCCAAGTAGTTACCTACTTTAGCTCGGCTATAGATACGGGTGTTACTCTCTAACGTACCTACCTACCTACTTACATACGCGTGTCACGTTTGGAACAGTTCTTAGAACCCAAGAGCTCACAGATGACGACATCCTAATGTAATCTTTGGACTTACTTAATGCTGATGACTGAACGATCTCACCTACTCATGGCGATGGTATGCATTCTGCATTCTCTTGGTTAGATATTCCTTACCTGCCAGTCGAAGGCTGATTTACATTAATCCTGTATTTCAAACCAGCGCACTTCTAAATGGTGAACCGTGTAATTCAGAGCTACATGGGTGAGTACTGGATTCTTTTAAGGGTTCCGTATCTCAAGATCTGATATACGCTTCGTTGCAAGAGTGGACAGCTACATAGTTATTTATTCCCTAAGTTTTAGTCTAAAAACCTGACCATTCCTACCAAGGCGTAGGTATTTCATACAATGAGGATCTGCTTATATTGGATTTGTTTACCTAGCTTTATAGTTGATTGGTCATCGTGCGTTCGATAAACTCTTAAGAGGGAACAGAGCCTGCCTGCCAGGGCTACGGGACTATTCGAAAGAGATACCGTGGCCCCGGAACACAAAGGACAATGAAGGAACATGGATGTGTTTTCGTCAGTATAAGTCTGACACTCCCTTCTGCTCCGCCCAGCAGGCCTATTATGTAACTTTCTGATATCCAGTGACTAACAAGCTTCGGTTGTACACCGAACTTTGTTGACAACCGTGAATGTCATATTATTGGTATTATGTATCACACTGAATGGATATCACTTTACGGTGACTAACAGCGCGCTTCGCCTAAGCAGTTGACCACTCTATTTTTTATCGACTATTAAGCGGCTAAGTTAAGTAGCGCCCGTTGAGCGTTACAGTACTTGGTTATACGGAACATTTTATAATAAGCGGTTTATATAACATGTGACATTACTGACTTGAATAAATAAATATGTTTACTTACAAATAACTTCTTTATTTGATAAAGGGACCGATAATGTATGACTTGGAATGTGTTAAGTTGTTGTGCAAGCCTGGATAAATTGTGATAATTCCATTCGATAACCGGCTGTCAACTTTTGGACTGTGAATTTGAATTCTTCGAACCTGGGGAGTATTCTGTTTTAATTTACGTATTAATGTTGTATAATTTACATACTATACAGTACACAGACACCGAGCGACGTCCCAGTAAACACCAGCTACGTTTACGTCTCATTTTGCTTGAAAAATTGTGAACGCAAATTCGAGGACGAAAACTCTTGCCCAGACTTATAACATTCACTACAAACCCTACTTCACACCTTAAAATGGTGTCTCTAATACCTATGCTCTAAATATTATAACTAAACCACTTAGTTCATAATTAAAGAACATGTTTAAACTTTGTTCCCACGTAAAACTCATGTTCTTAGCAATCCTTGAATCTTATCAAAGTAAATGTAAAAATAGCCTTTCCCTAAAGTGTTGACTGTAGCAAGTTTGAGCATATTAAATCAAATTTAAAATTAATAGAAAATTAATTTTAAGTTATTTTTCCATACTTACCTACCTTTATTTTTTCATTTAATATTTTACTCCATTCTAACTTCAAAACTCCTACTTTCTCAAGGTTTTATGAAACATAATATTCTCTTAACATACTCAGCTGTTTCTTGTCACATTTCAGGTGTTGGTTAACGTAATCAGGCAATATGATGACCTGCGAAGCTACGTTCATGACATGAGTGAGAAACTTAAGAGCAGAGCTGACGGAGCTAGATTCATCTAGAAATGAGTGAGCAAGCTACTGCGGGACAGGAAGGAAGTGAAGTTGAAATTTAGTCAATAGTAAACAAAAACACTCAACTGAAGAGCCAGCTTGCAGAACTTCACACCCAACACATAGGACGAGATACTGGACTAGATCACCATCTCCGTCAACTAGTGTCTGGTTTTCAGCAATACCATGACACTCATGACTGAAACGAATATTTGAACTAGAAGCAGAATAATTGTGCAAGGCACATAACACCATTAAAGCCAGCAAAGAGATCACTAACACCAATAACCTGTACAATGAGCTGATTGATGGTGTATCCGGACTGGAGTGCGAGCAGCCCACAATTTGAACCCCACCCAAAGTAGTAATATCATAGTGTATTCTGATGGACTAGGAACCGGTTTTGGATCATCAACCGTTCTAAACATACAGTGTTGGTAGTATGTAATAATTAGTAGTAGTATGTAGTATAATTCAAATAAATAAAGTTAGTACAGGATTATTATTTGTCTTTTTTTTCCAATATGTTTCACAAAACAAATATACAACATGTATATAGAAAAGTGAAGTTAAGGCTGATGCTCTAGAGTAGCCCACGAAATTCGAATTTTCTTACGTTTTTTGCAATTTGCAGGCCAGTGCTAGGTTGTATGTTGATTAAAATATTATTCGCGGGTGTAAGACGTATGTAGTTACAGAATTATAATCATCAATACAACCCTCCACGTTCATAAAGGTGTAGAAATAACTTTTTCTGCTTTTTTTTTGTTTCCTACACCTTTATGAACTTGGTGGGTTGTATTGATAATTTTGATGATTATAATTCTGTAACTACATACGTCTTACAGCTGCGAATAATATTTTAATCAACATACGACCTAACACGGGCCTACTAATTGCAAAAAACGTAAGAAAATTTGAATTTCGCGGGCTACCCTAGAGCATTCACCTTAAAGTAAGGCCCAGCGCAAAAGTATTACGAGCTACTAATAAAACTATTTATCTCTAATTAATTAATTAAGCCTTTTCATTTATAACTACAAGGATCTTTTGGCGCGTGGCTGAAATCAGAACTAACGATACCATTCCGATTAGTTTATTAGCAACTAATATTAATACAAGAAAATAAATATTTTAGAACATCACAAGCTATCTAAACAATAAAACAACAAAAGACATAATGTTTGCACAGAAATCGGCATAGGTGTATAACACAAAACCTTATAAAACACTACCTATGAGTAACGTCTATCACGATAGCAACTTCACACTCAGTTGTTATCAATTTGATGTCCAATATGCTTACATAATCGCAATATTAGAAGTATCGATACGAAAGCATCTGTCAAAATGATTTACGGTGACTAACAGCCACGATGTTCACCAATGACGTCATATTTGATCGCGTTTGGTCATACATAATACGAAACTAACCTTTTGACAGTTAATTGATATACACTGAGCCCAGTTGCTATCAATTCGAGCTGTCAACAGAGATACATAATAGCCCTGCAGAGCGGGAGGAGTCATTTGATGATTTCACATCCGAAAAAAAAGGGAACAGAGCCTATGATGAAGGTATTTGAAGAAACTATTGCCGTGGCACTGCGTCAAACCTGACCCCGTAGATACGATATAGCACATTATATCACAATTCACAAACATTTTGAAGAGATCGACGCTTCGTATTTCCCTTTTTCTCCTCAAAATCTGAGCCATTTCAATTATTTTTGGCCTTTAAATAAAAAAAAAGTGTATGTCTAGGTTCCTATCAATTTATTTTAGGTTAAAAACTTTTCGATTTTGTCTGGTCGTGATTCGCTATTCACGGCATTTAGACATTTTTTTGGGTCATATTTGCTTTACTTATTAGTTGCTGAAAAAAAGGAAATTATTGCTCTAGCCAGAGGCATTATTCAGGAATTAAAAAGGGAAAACATTTGTATGTTGAATCGCAGCCGCTGTTACCTCTTAACAGGCTTTAAAACAAGTCAATACACACCCACTCTATTGTCTATACTTGTTCCAACACCTGCCAAATAAGCGAAGACTCCATTTTAGTTTTGCTCATTGTCAAATTATTGCTTCATTTACTGACATCCATATCTGTAAGTGTATATCGATATTTGTAAAGATAAACATCCTGGAAAAATTATCTGTATGTTTTTTTTTTGTTTAAATTCATAGCTGGTTTTTAGGGTTCCGTAACCGAAGGGTTACCAACGGGACCCTATTACTAAGCCTCCGTTGTCCGTCCGTCCGTCTGTCTGTCGTCTGTCAGCGGGCTGTATCTCATGATCCGTAATAGACAGACAGTTGAAATTTTCATTTCTGTTGCCGCTTTATCAACAAACAATTAATTAAAGGGTCTCCCACAGAGTACTTACGTTACGTTCACGTTATTATTAACTGGGGGTCTCCCCTACTACGATGGTACGGAACCCTTCACGCGGGAGTCCGACTCGCTTGACACGCTGGACGTTATTTTCCAGGGTCCAAGATACTGGCTGACATCCGAAGTACCGGCTGACACTTAAGGTTCCGGTTGTCATCCAAGGTTCCGACTGACAACCAATATTCTGGCATCCAGTTAAATGCGGGCTCCGCAGCGGGTTCCTGTTTTACCTGCGTGGCCGCGACGAGATTCTACGGGTCGGCGCGATCATCTGCCGTCCGTCACCCTACCTGGCGTCTGTAGCGTGGCACACCGCTACGGTCATCGTCACGCCGGGCTGAGCCAGGAGAGTACCGTGCAAACCCCCGGGCGGGCTTGGAGAAACTTGTGACCATAAAACTACCCACACCCGTTTATTTTATTAATTATATTTTTTTTGTTGACTTGGGTTCGTGGTTTCCTTTAACTATCCCCACGGACACCCTTTCCGTCACTTTTACACGTCATTTTTTAAAACTAGATGGGGCCGGTGTTTCGTACCTGACTACTCTGAGAAGAAACAGCCGAAACAAACTCAGAGGTCGTAGTCTCTTTTAAAGTCCAGACATAATCTTGCTCAATTCACATGAGGACTATGCAGATTAGTGTCTGAGATGGTATTTTGGTAAGAAAGAACCACACAGATTTGAGTGGACCTGTCCAGTCAGCAAATTGGTCGGTTTTTTACAACTATCTCACCTGATAGCAAGGAATGATAACATACCATAACATCACGCCTATAATCCCTGCAGGGTTGGCAGGGTTGTTTTTTTTTCACAAGTTTCTCATCTCCCATAGAAAAGGGAGGATCCTCCGACCAGACGGGTGTTATGTCTGATGGGCTACTGCCCAACAGTTGTTGTCAGGTTCTTGTATATTATTATGTTCTTATCCCTCGGTTGATAATCTAACTGACGGACTAATTAGATTTTTCAGGACATAAGCCTATTCTTATGTCCTGAAAAATCTAATTAGTCCGTCAGTTAGATTATCTAAAAATATTTGACACGTATTTTTTCTTTTGTAACGCAAACCAAAATTGACGAAGATACGACGCTTTTAAAATTCTCAATACGTCACGGCCGCCCGTGCTATAATTTTTGTTGCGTTGTGACATCACGATCCGACTCCCGAGTTTTGATGCGTTTTATCTTTGTCAATATTCATAGGTTTACAAAAACAAAAAACCGGCCAAGTGCGAGTCGGACTCGCACACGAAGGGTTCCGTACCATTGACTATATTTAGTATTTGTTGTTATAGCGGCAATAGAAATACATCATTTGTGAAAATTTCAACTGTCTAGCTGTCACGGTTCATGAGATACAGCCTGGTGACAGACAGACGGACAGACGGACAGACAGCGAAGTCTTAGTAATAGGGTTCCGTTTTTACCCTTTGGGTACGGAACCCTAAAAATATGTGTCCATTATCTTCCAATAACTGACGCACTAAATAGATTTGGAATTTATTGATAGTGGAAACTAGCCTATTCAAATAGAGCGATGCAGGAATGATTTTAGTTCTACATTTGTGTAATAGATGGCGCTACAGTATTTTTTAACTGCAAAAGAATAGAGTAGCTGTGTTATCCTTCACTTCGTCTGCGTGGCATGCCTAATGGCGCCACCTTAAATGTCAGCCAATCTAAAATGTCGGTAATATTAAACCTAGAACTGATTGTCAACAGACTTGTCAAGCAACTTGTTAGGCAATCGGCAACCGACAACCACGCGTGTTTAGAACATGTTGGCAAATAATTAATTTGCACGTTAAAGTTTGGCCGCTGAGAGAATGCGTTCCTGACGTCGCGTCTGTCAGTTGGTACAAAAATTTAGCGCGAAATTATAACATTTATTGATTATTGATTTAATGATATCGTTTTAAATAATATTATTTGTTAAAAGGGCAAAAGGGGTAATAATAGTCAAGTTATACACTCAGGGGCACATTTATCCGGCCACCTACATTTTGTCAATTTCTTCAAAATTCCATTGTGTTTTACTTTTTTTTTTTATAATATTACATTGGATGAACCTCTACGATATAAAATAAATCATATGTAAGTTATAAAATGGTTTAACTGAGACAAAAAAATGAGAATATGCAGTCTTCTTACAAAAAATAAAGATGAGAAAAATGTTAATATTTCCTCCTCTGGCTCTAAAGACCTCTTGCAACCGATTTGAAAGCCCGTCCATCGTGTTTTCGATGTCGCTTTGGGGAATGTTCTGCCACTCCTCAACAGCTGCAAGTTTTAGCTCACTGATGGTTGTAGGAGCTGGTGTACGACTGCGGATCCGTCTTTTCAGGATGTCCCATACATCCGACAGGTCAGGACTCCGAGCTGGCCATGGTAATTGCTGAATATTGATGGCGTCCAAGTAATCTGTGACAATTCTCGCGGTGTGTGCATGAGCATTGTCATGCATTAAAACAAAATTGTCGCCAATTAATGGTGCAAACGGAATTACATATGGTTCTAGGACTTCTGCCACGTATCTGTGAGCATTAACGCTGCCTCTATCGAAGATGACCAACTCTGTACGGGCGTCGTAACAAATGCCACCCACACCATTATTGAGCCTCCCTTGTAGCCCACTGTTTCAACCACAGCACATTCAGCAAAACTTTCACCGCGGCGTCTATACACACGTTGACGTCCACCAGGACCTCTTAAAGCGATTGTTGATTCATCAGAGAAGAGAACTGCCTTCCATTATTCTGAAGTCCAATTTAAATGTTCTCGAGCAAATCCAAGTCTCGCTCTTCTGTGAGTTGCGGTCAGTTCTGGGACTCGAACTGGTCGAAATGCTCTCAGATCCTGCTGTGCTAATCTTCTTCTTATTGTTCTTAGGCTCACATTTCCATTTCGTACCTCAAACAAGCGGTTACGAGCCTCAGAAGCCGTTGTGAACCGATTTCGAAGGACGTTCGAGACGATGGAACGATCATCTCTCTTTGATGTACACCTTCTACGACCTTCCCCTGGCCTTCTTGTGTAGGAACTGGTCTCTCTGTAACGCCGGATAGCATCTTGTATAGTGGTTCGTGGATATCGAAGTATTCGTCAAATCCGACGATGACTAAACCCAGCGTCTGGAAGTGCCACAGGCGTGGTTGTTCCAGCTGCGTCCAGAGGCATTTTTTTTAATGTAAATGAAATTACAGTACCCCAACAACCTGGGTTTGTTCGAAAAAATGGTATCACAACGTTTTAAAACGAATGTATCCTTCACACAAAACGACCGGCGAGAATGTCAAAATTCTACAAAACTGATTATTGTTCAATAAAGACACACAGAAGTAAACAAAACGCGCCCATGATTGATTTTTTTATTGCAGATATACCCACTTACTAAATTACGCCTAGTCGTCAAAGCGTAAGTTAACATAAACAAACTATAAGTGATTTGAGAAGGGTGGACGGTAAAATGTGCCCCTGAGTGTATAAGCAATAAGTTATGCATCATCACCAATAATACTAAAACTCGCGACCTGTCAGGAACGCATTCTCTCAGCGGCCGAACTTTAATGGTGTCGATTCTGTTGTGCACAAACTAAACTTAATTTAGGCTATTGCTGTCTTTTTCTCTCGATTATAACGGGAAAGAGACGGACGTAATTTAGAGCTGTCAAATTTAGTTGGAACTAATATTTCCATACAAATGAAGGGTGAACGTAAAAACATGTCGACTAAAAACACGGTGAAGCGCAAGGCATAAACTAGTTTGACATCTCTAACTTAGTTCATAGCTATAGCCGTCCTTTTCTCGCACTGCCTTTTAGTAAAAGATAGCAATAGCCTGAATTAAGTTTAGTTTGTGCACAACAGAATCGACACCAATGTATGACTGCACTGCACTTAAAGTACTTACGAGATAATATCCGCTATCCGTATTCCCGCGATCATGATGCTTGTAACAGCGTCGAAATATCGGGAGCTCTGATAAAGAAAATCACGGATATTATTATCCCGTAAGTACTTTAAGTGTAGTGAAAAACCGTGAAAGTCTAAAACAGTGAATATATGACTGCTTCGATGGTCTAGTGGTCGGAATTAACGACTGTTGAGCATGAAGTTCTGGGTTCGATTCCCGAGTCGGGCAGTGTTATTGGGTTTTTCATGAATTTCTCAGTAGCAGCCACGGAGACTCGTTTTGTAGCCAGTTGATGGCAATAGGCTCGACCCTTTTTATAAGGTAGGTACTTAAACATTACTATTAGGCAGAACCGGCTTTAGGAGGGGGCGACCGGGGCGGCTGCCCGGGGCGCCAGGTACTATAGGGCGCCGCGATTGAATACCTATTTTTATCGATCTAAAGGAAAACTAGACTCCACGTATTAACTTCTATAGACTTATCTCGTAGGAGCATCATCAGCCTATAATGTTCCCACTGCTGGGACACGGTCTCCTCTCAATGAGAGGGAATGGGCTATAATCCACCATGCGGGCCCAGTGCGGATTGGTAGATGTCACGTCTTCGAATTTTTGGTTCTAGGACATGCCGGTTTCCTCACGATGTTTTCCTTCACCGTTTTGAGAGCAGTGGTGATGAAATAAATTACACAAAGTAATGCGCCTGTCTGTGTTCGAATTCGAACCCACGACTTAGTGTTTGTAAGTCACCACTGGGCAGTCACCACAGTATTCTATGTCTAAAAAATACCTACGACCTGTAATTTTGTCCTTTGTTGTAACTCTCACTAAATAGTGTAGAACGAAATATAGGTAGGTAGGTACCAGGCTTAGAAATTGTAACTCGTATTAGGCCCGCATTTTACATACTTTTTTTCTTTGCTTTAAAAAAAAAATATATATGTAGGTATGTGATGTTGTAGTTTTCTATTAATTCAATAAAAATATGTTACAAATCCTTAAAAGTTTTTTAAATTGTAATGAACAAAATAAGTCATCATCATTCATCATCATTTCAGCCGAAAGACGTCCACTGCTGGACATATAGGCCTCTGCCAAGGGGGGGTTTTGCCATAATCGCCACGCTTGGCAGGCGGGTTGGCGATCGCAGCACGGTTGCTACAAAAGCACAGAGAACGCTGCTGCCCATTTTCTGGTAAGTCCCTTAGTCGCCTCTTACGACACCCACGGGAAGATATGGGATGGTGCTATTCTTTACGTCCGACACCATACAGACAATGAAATAAGTACCTATACCTTAAACGGCGCCAAAGGTATGACTCGCCCGGGGCGCCTATATAGATGGCCAAGCGAGGCGCGATGGCTAGAGGTTTTTTTCGACTGTTTCGATTGTTCGAACATCTCGATGGTTCTCGATTGTTTCGACTTGGGCTCGAGTCCGACTCGGTCTGTTATTGCGACTGGCGCAACGCGCGTTCATTCGAGAGTTGTTCCTCGATGGTTTAGAGTTTCGCGGGTTCTTAACTTGCGTTGTTATTGCGAATTCAAACTACCCAATTCTTTCAACAAGAGCAATCGAAAATAATCAAAACCTCTAAAATAGAAGTACTTAAAGTTTACGTACGAATACTTAGATAGCTCGAGTCTGGCACACTCTCGTGTTACATGCACTTCGGCTCGATGCATTCAATCGACTGACCCTGGTGATCGATCGGGACTCGTTAGAGCGACTGATTCGAAAACTAGCGGTCGATTCCGTTGACTCGAAACAATCAAAAAACATCTCGATTGTTTTGAAAAACGGCGCGAGTCGATAGTCGACTCGATGGTTTACTTTAAGGCGGCTCCCCGAGCAAATGACCTTGAGCGAGCAGTTTTTCGGAGCCTACTCCTCTTTATCCAAAAGAAATACCAACTAATAAAAAATACATTAAATTACTACATATCCTTGACTCCAAAATTGTCGTTTCATATTTTTTTTTAAGTTGCTTAATGTTTAATACGAAACCATAGAAATGAGAAATAATGATTTATAAAATGCTACTCCTCGTAAAGTAACTATTATTTTGATTTGCTACTTATACTAATGGATAGGCAATTTAATAATGAACATAATTGTCGTTTTATTTTTTCCAAAAGACGTAAGTTTGATTTTATAAAGAATAAAAACCACTCATTTCGCACAATTCGGCCTGCAGTGACTGACGTAACGACCAATTCGTAGTGCAAGCTGATTAGAACTTTATTCTAACAGTATTTCAAGCGAAGTTTGAACCACCACAAATAGAGTTGCTAATTTTGCTCGGGGTACCGCCTTAACGACTCCGATTCTTTCGATTGCTCGGAATCGCCCATCGCTCCGCCGCCGGCCTTGCTATTAGGTACCCTTTTGGCTAACCCATCGGGAATAAGAGGCGTGATGTTATGATATGTTGGTCATCATCATCTCCCTGACCTTATCTCATGTTACTTGTGGTCGGCGCAACACGTTTAGATACAAAAAAAAAAGATACAAAAACATGTTTATTTCTTAAAAAATCACATAAATCACAGATTGCTAACTTACACATTTCTGACAAAACCACAAATCACAGATTATTTACTTACACTAAGAAATTGTTTTATATTATATTTTTTTAATACGACTGCGAAGTTTGGTTTGTTTAAAATTACTGTTTTTTTTTTTAATATCTTAACCATCTATGTATAGACCATAATTAAGTTAGATTAGGTATTGTCATAGGTTGTTCAGAACTTGCGTGCATTTCGGTTTTACCATCGTCATCACAAATCATTCTGGAAATACTATGCAATGACACTTATTTCTGTAATAATACATATATTTTAGACAAATTTAAAACAATACTTTTTTTTTTTTACTTTATTATTTCTTCCATTCTCCTCTGTCAACCGTCACACAATCATTTACACCTTTTTCCCTCATATCACTCCTCACACAAACCATCCATCGTTTCCTTGTTCTTCCTCTCCCTCTTCATCCATCAACATTTATATTCATCACTCTTTTCGTCACATGCGATTTGGCCCTCCTCATCACACACCATACTAAGACAGTCGATTCCTTGAAACTTGAGCATAGCAACCTAGCTGTAGATATTTATTTTTTATTTCTATGTTAGCAACACACAACTTTTGCATTAAAATACAACATTTTTACACTAAAAATAATAATGTTAAAACAGGTAAATAATTTGACTTTTAAATATTAGAAGTCAACGTGTGTTTCAAGGGCGTCCAGTCAAGACGTGACGTCATAGAATTAGTCGCCTGCGCAGGTTCGATTGAGATTTAGAAGATTTCAAAATTACATTAAATGTTAAAGGTTAGCTTAGAGGCTGTCTCGTTGGGCTAGCGGTCGCAATCGCGAGCTCATGAGGTTGTAGGTTCAACTCCCGGGTCGGGCAAATCGTTGTTGGATTTTTCCACCATGATGACATGACGTGAATTATAATTTTTAAATGCGTTTAACAATTTGCAGTGCAAGCCGACCAAAGATTTAGATTTAGATTTAGATTTTTTTTTAGATTTACATTATTTTTTTTTAGATATTTTTTCAAACGAATTGAGATAAACACATCAAAAAAAGATAACGATCACTTTGAAAAATATAAATCTTTTTTATTACGGTAGATTACATTATGATTTCTTCTTCTTTTTATTAGATTATTTGTGTAAAAATATATAATTTTTTTTTAAATTCAAACATGGTAGATATTTCTATTTAAAGAAAACACACAACAAAGATTTTTTCTTGATCATCATCTGCCTAGCCTTTTCCCAACTGTGTTGGGGTCGGCTTTTTCTTGATAAAGTTCAATTTAAAAAATTATATCAGCTTATGCTAGTGATCACAGACTTTTTTTGATGTGTGTACTTAACAATATTAATATCATAACATCACGCCTGAAATCCCCAAAGGGTCAGGCAGAACTGTACTACTAATACACCCACATTTCACCATTTATGTTTTTTTAAGCCCGATGCAATAGAGACTGACCCTATTGCCATCAACCGAGCACTAATCCAGACTACGTGGCTGCTAATGAGACAATCCTGAAACACCCAACAATACTTTGCCCGAACCGGGAATCGAACCCAGGATCAATCGCGTTTGCGACCTCTCGACCAGCGAGGCAGTCACTCGACCTACGAGGTACTCACTCGACCATCGAGGTAGTCACTCTACCTACGAGATAGTCACTTGACCTACGAGGCAGTCACTCGACCAACGAGGCAGTCACTCGACCAACGAGGCAGTCACTCGACCAACGAGGCAGTCACTCGACCAACGAGGCAGTCACTCGACCAACGAGGCAGTCACTCGACCAACGAGGCAGTCACTCGACCAACGAGGCAGTCACTCGACCTACGAGGTACTCACTCGACCTACGAGGTAGTCACTTAACCACCGAGGTAGTCACTAACCTACGAGGTAGTCACTCGACCACCGAGGTTGTCACTCGACCCACGAGGCAGTCACTCGACCAACGAGGCAGTCACTCGACCTACGACGTAGTCACTCGACCACCGAGGTTGTCACTCGACCCACGAGGCAGTCATTCGACCAACGAGGCAGTCACTTGACCAACGAGGCAGTCACATGACCACCGAGGTAGTCACTCGACCTACGAGTAGCCACTCGACCACTGAGGTAGTCACTCGACCAACGAAGCAGTCACTTGATAAACGAGGCAGTCATTAATCTGCCTAGCCTTTTCCCAACTACGTGAGGGTCGGCTTCCTGTCTAACCGGATGCAGCTGAATACTGGACTACTGGAATAATGGAGCGACTGCCTATCTGACCACCACAACCAATTGTCATTATCAACACATTAAAAAAGAATTCAACGCAAGCATATAAAGGAGTGTATTATATGGTAATGTTCTACAAACGATGGGGCACTTAATATCGTGTCCTGCGTGTCCTGTTGTTTGTTCACTACAGGAACTGATAGACGATACCAAAAGCGTCAAACTAGTAGCTCAGTTCTGGGTCGACACAATTTAGATTACCATCGACACACTAAGAAGAAGAAGAACGCAAGCATATCTTCTCCACATTTCCAAGGAAATACCTAATATGCTTCATCAGTATTGCTCATTATATTTTCCTGTATTATTTCCTAGAACCATGTAAAAATAATTTTTCAATACACTTCCTCGAAAACTGGTCCATAACGCACTACGATTAGGTACAACATGCAATGTATT
Source organism: Xestia xanthographa (assembly GCA_905147715.2). Classification (NCBI taxonomy): domain Eukaryota; kingdom Metazoa; phylum Arthropoda; class Insecta; order Lepidoptera; family Noctuidae; genus Xestia; species Xestia xanthographa. The sequence continues at coordinate 16,613,419 of LR990670.1, forward strand.
TCACACGCGTGCGATTTTTTCCACTTTCCCGCACGTGTGCGGGAATGATAATTGCCACAGATAACTATACTTAAACTTAGTCCAAATTGGTTCAATGCCTATAGTCAGAGGTGAATGTTTTTTTTTTTAATTTTGGCAAGGCACTACGCGTCTCTAAGGCATAAATATTTTTTGAATATTCAAATTGTGTTTATAAATAGAATATCATAGATAAACATGATTATTAAAAACTAATAGTTACTTTTATACACAAATTAACATTTATTTGTGTTCTGAATTCAAAAAATATAAAATAAATCTATTTTTTATATTAGGCTGTTTAACGGCTTCATACCTTTGCCTCTCCTTCAACCTGGAGAAAGCAAAGCGCGAAAAAAAAAATTAAAATCATACCTAGTTTCCATAGTTCGTGACAAAAATATTTTTCGTTATTTTATTTTATTTCTTCAAAAGTGTATTGAAAAACGTCGTTTGATACACGTGGACATTTGTTATTGCAATTCTCGGCTCAAAAACACCCTCGCCTACGGCTCGGGTGTTATAATTCGGCCTCGATTACAATAACAAACTTTCTCCACTTGTATCAAAATGTACTATTATGATAATGCTTGTCGGAATTTATCAATGATATTATAAAGAAGATACGCCATGTTCATACTGAATGGCGTTCAGATATCGTTGCGAGTAATTTAAAACTACGACAGCAATAGATAATACGGAACGTATAAGATAGAAAGAGATAGCTAGCTATCAAAGTGCAACAATTGTGTCACTTTGTCCTCAACAATTTGTGCGTGCTAGTGCGATATCTTTATGCTAGAAATAACAACACAACTATATTCACACAATAGGGTACATGCATGATTTTTTATCACTCTAAACAAAGCGTATTAACATCAGAAATAGCAAAGTGATTTTTTTTTATGTCTATAAAAAATACTAAGTTAAGCATTTGAAACTGCTGATTAGACAGAGAGATCCGATAAAGCGAATGACGTCTTCTCTGCTTCGACGTATAAAATCCATACTAAATTCCGTTTATCTAGAAAGAGATGGAAACAAAAGTTTAAAAGGTAACCTAAATTAAGTTTAGTTTGTGCACAACAAAATCGACACCATTATCTTGAAAATCAATTCTCGACCGACCAGCTAATCGATTTAAGTACTGCAAAACGGGTTCATTTGATGGCAGCCCCCGACGGATATTTGTGGATTTTTTTTTTTTAAATTATTTTATCCTTTTTCAATTACCTACTTTTTTTTAACCGTCGTCGTGGGTTTTATAAAAAATTTGAATTTTGCTTTTTATTTGAAACTTTTTATAGAGAATCAAAATCAGACTAGTAGTTTTGGAGAAAAATGGCAATATGAATTTGCACAAACAAACATCCTCTCACCCCAAACGCATATACCTACCGTCTCCATTCCGTCATGGGTAAAAATACTGGTATTCAGGTGCACCTGATTAGATTGGAAGCCGGCCCCGATTCAGGAGAAGCTTTTATGAAAGCTTTTCGTTTTCATTTACTAAAAGGTTTATTTTTTTCTTTTCAGTGCATTTTTATAAAAGCTTATTTTTAAATAAAAAGGTTTTTTAATTGATAATTTTATAATGTTTTATAGTTTTGGCGTAATCATTGAATTCGTGCTATTTACCCTTGAGGAGTTCCCTCGTGAGAAGACAATCCTGGCTGTAGGATCAGGTCACGATAGAAATCATGTTTATCTATCAAATATGGACGCGTCTTCAAATTTTCATATCCCTGCTATTTACCGTTAAGGAGTTCCCTCGCGAGAAGACAATCCTGGCTGTAGGATCAGGTCATGATAGAAATCATGTTTATCTATCAAATATGAACGCGCCTTCAAATTTTCGTATCTGTGCTTTTTATCGTTAAGGAGTTCCCTCGTGAGAAGACAATCCTGGCTGTAGGATCAGGTCATGACGAATCATGTTTATCTATCAAATATGAACACGTCTACAAATCTTCGTATCCGTGCTATTTACCGTTAAGGAGTTCCCTCGTGAGAAGACAACTGTTGAGTTGTCATGTCACTGTAACACCTATCTAAGAACATGCACCAATGAAACCCGAACCCATAACTGAAAACTGCATCAAAATCGGTCAAGTAGTTTTGGAGAAAAATGGCAACATGGTATTACTATTTGCACAAACAAACATATACAACAAACAAACAAACATCCTCTCCTCTCACCCCAAACGTTCCGTCGCGCGTCGTGGGTAAAAATACGAAATATATACCTACTATTAGGTGTGTATTAGGTTAATAGCGTTATTACAATATTTATGTATTTGTTGAGTCTTGAGTTTGTACTATATTAATAAAGCGATAAGTCACTTAATGACGTTTCGCTATCAAAAAATGACTTTAAACAGCAAGTAGCTAGTTTCAAAGTATTATTTAGATATGATGTAATGAGATATTCTAAAATTAGTTCGCCAGCCCTCTTATACAAGCTGATGTAACGAAACCATAGCGACTTCTAATTCGACTACAACGCCATCTAGTTGCGTTTTAGGTACTAATTTGGTTAAAACGATAAAATTAAATGCTTCACCATTTACTAGACCCCCTACGGTGAAATTTTCGGAAAACTCGACTTTAGGTGCAAGACCAATAGATAATTTTATTCTGTCGAAATCTACATAATGCACTAAAAAGTAAATAAACATCTTTCTTTTTAAAACTGGCCCCGATCCCAATTAAGTTGTGATTGATCTTACTTATACCAATGACAAACTATCAAAAATGTTATTAGTATGTATATTTAGAAAGGTATCTATCTATGGGTCTTTGTTACCTGAAATAAATAGTTTATTACTTATTATTAATACATAGCAAGAACTTGTGTGATAGACTACCTCCAAAAAACCCGACTACTAAAAAATCACGCTCCCATGGATAAAATGTTCATTACACTGATTTTGAAGTTCATATTTTTTTTGTAGAATCATCTACAAAAAAAATATGAATTTCTTCTTTCTTTCTTCTTTAATTTGTAAAAAGCTTACTATTTATGTGTACTTGATAGTACACATAAATAGTAAGCTTTTTACTAATAGTAAATTATCATTACGCGGACGCCCACGGTTTACGAGATTTAATTCTTTGAAATTTCTATACAGATTGGAAAATAGCACGACATTTGCACATTTTTAGGTTGGTTAAACTGTCATGGTAGACGTCAAAGTTGACATTTAACGCTCCGTTGATGGTAGAAGTGTGTATTTAGTGTATTTTACGTGTTTTATTCAATTTTATGTAATGTTTTTTTACATAATTATAATTTTATTTTACATCATAGCTTCATCTCTAGTGCAAAATAACGTGAAAATTGACAAAACGGAACGTATAAAAAAGTGTATGTTGTGTCACTGATTGTATTTCTACAAATAGGCAATGTTACTACTGCTACTAGGAGAATTTGGATGCAAGAGCAAGCGAAGTAAACTTGGGACTTAGGGCTCCCCGATGTGAGACCCGCGTGCACGGGGCTCCGTCGACTACGCTTTTAGGCGAATATAAAGTGATTTGAGGTTAGGTTACTATAATTGTTTTTTCTCAAAATCGGTGCGTCGCCTTTACATGGGAGTAGTATCAGGGCACAGGGGGCACCCTTCCTCCCTCGATATTATTTTTTTACTATGTTTCATTCTAATAACCAAATAGCGCTATTTAACCTCAAAACTTTAACCATGGATATCTCCATAACCATGGGGCTCCACGGGGTGGGGGTGGTACAGGGGGTACCACGTCCCCCTACCCCCTCCTCCTCTCCACCCCGCCCCTTAAATCGTTGTCCAGTAATGGAAATTTTAACCCAGAAATTCTAAAATGAAAACGTGAATCTAACAATAACCTCAAAACGCAAGGGTAACGCACAATATCTGCTAAAACTATTCTAACGGATTTTGGAAGGACACTTAAATTGCTACTTTTAGGTAGGAGCTTGGGGGTTGAGGGGGGGGAGGAGATGGGTCATAGTGCAGTGCGATGCGCGCTCGAACGCGGACGTGTTTCCACTGCATGTGCACGGCACGAATTTTATTCGCGTGTTGCGCGGCCATAGCCGCTGCCCGTTATAATTATGAGTTCAAAACAACTTATAGTAAATGAATTGCTGGCATTCCTAGTCCATGCCATCGACTACATGGACGAGGTGAGCATACTGCAGATTTGCCGGTCCAATTTCAAGGAGGATGACATCAGCAGTGGAAAACTCTTGCTGTTCCAGTCTCTTGGAAAACTGGACCAGATGGCCCTCTCGGCGCAGAGATGGAACCGAGAAGAGCCTTCAAGATATCATAGATATGTTTAAGAAGACTGACCCGGATGACGTGCCAGCTTTCGTGGCGAAGGAGCTAAGTAAACTGCCTCGCGTCACTTTCGATCACGTCGACGTTACACGGCTGCTAAAGGACATCACTACCTTGAAAGCTGAGATGACCAGGATGCAGTCCAGAATGGAGGTTTCAGAAAAAACCAATACTGAACTACGTGCGGAAATAGCATTATTGCGCAACGTCGGTTCTGAAATTGGGTCACCTGAGACCTCAAAGGTGAACACATGTCGAGGGGCGCAAAATGCAACCATCGACAGTTTTGAATCGGCGAACACAAGTGCGTCACCAGCTGCCGATAACGCTGAGCAAGCGCCGCTCGCAGCCGTCGTCGCCCGCACCACAACACCGGCTGCGGATACGTCACGCGTAGGTACGTCGACCCTTAAACGTGCCTATGCTGCTATTGTCACCAGCGGTAAAACTGATGCGTCGCAGCCTAAGCGACAAACCAAGAAAGGGGAAAATTTGAAAATGGGTTCTCAACCAGCCCTGGCTGCGGTCCGTAGCTCCGTGCCAAGAACGAGCCAAGTTGATGAGGAGGGCTTCACTAAAGTGAAAAGGAGGAAGAAGATGAAGCCCTGTTCTCGTAACCTCTGCGGTACCGCACCGAGTGGACCCAACATGCTGCTGCGTCCTGCTGTACCTACGACGCAGCATTACATTTCACGTCTGCATCACTCCACTACAACTGAAGAAGTGGTACAGTATTTGAAACTGAAGACCAACTGGACTCTGAGGGTCGAAAGGTTGGAATCCCGCCACAACATCAACTTTAAGTCATTCGTGGTACGAGTTCCAACCCACCGTCTACCTACAGATCTGCTTGAAGGAGGACTTTTGGCCGAAGGGTGTCGTATATCGACGTTTCCGAGGACGGTTACGCGACACCACGCAGCGAAACACGACGCCGACAAGGTTGCGTGTATAGAATTAGTCTCTTGGTTTAAAATATGTATTAGTATATTATTGTTGTTAATTACATATTATTTTGTGTATTTTATCTATGGGCCTTAGTCGCCTGACAATAAAATGATTATTATTATTATAGGAACCCCCCGAGGGGGGAGAAAATCGTCGGAGATGCATATTTTTTTTTATGAATTTTTTATACGACATATTTTTTGATAAAAAATTAGTAACGTGCCGAACGCGGAGGGGTGGGGTAGGGGAGGAGGGAGGTTGGTCCCCCTGGCCCCCTGGTACCACTCCCATGAAAAGGTAATGCACTATTCTTGAGATAAAGCGATTAATGTAACCTAACCTCAAAACACTTTATATTCGCCTAAAGCGGCTTTCAGACTACGCTATAATATAATAGCATATAGTATATAGTTCATAGCACAACAATATCGCGCACCATACATTGTTATGGACACGTTCACACTGTACTTTACTATATATTATTGGCTTACTATACGCTATAAAATTGTGCGATGCGCTGAATTCATGCTGTGCTATATCACGCGCCGCGCTCTTCCTCATCCCTCACCCCCGGCCGCCCCGCAAGCGAAACGAGCGACACAACACGTCTGTGCTTGCTATATACTATAAATGCTTGCGATAATATCGCATAATGTCAACGCCAAGCTATATAGTATAGCATTAGGTCCTTCTTTGCTATACTATATAGCACAATAGTATAGCGTAGTCTGAAAGCCGCTTAAAAAGCGTAGTCGACGGAACCCCATCAATTTCGTCCCAGAAAATCCGTATTATTTTACTACTTACCGAGTTGAATCCTGAACTAATTCTTATTACCTACCTACTTTTAATATTATTTACACACACAAATAGTTTTTAACTGGTTTTATCACTGAAATTCCAATATTGTAACTGTTTACAAAGATTTACCGCCATAAATATACTAAGAAAAAAGTCACAGATAACAATATTTTTAAATCATAGACGAAATTGTTTCTAGGGTAGGTTGTATTCCAATGTAGTACGTAGCTAGATGCAGACGATGAATAAGCGATCAATGGCCGACGTACGTTATACTCTATGCCAAAATAGTCTATGGTGTGTCTAACTGATCACTTGGCAGCATGGTCTCAGACCTTAGCCTGTTGGCTGTATGGGCTCACAGGATACAATTATAAACCATCAGCCATTTTACCGACCAATCTTGGAGAAAGGTAGCATCGACATGGGTACAATAGTAAACTCTGAAACACCGGAGACTCTCACCATAAATACAAAGGTGATTGATTTAGAGAATACAAACATTGGTAACATCCCGAAGAACGGAGACTGTAATGAAAGAAAACACCAAGTAAAAATTTTTGCTGATCAAACCGGACTTGGTATGAGATTGTTAATTCAAGAACTACTAGGACAGTCCTTCAACGTGACATCAATAGTAAAGCCTGGGGCGCCAATGGCTGAAGTCATAAGTACATGTGTTTTTGAGTGTAAAGATTTTACCAACTCAGACTACATATTGATATTAGGGGGTTCTAACGATTCAAATCCTTTAAATTTCCAGTCAATATTATATTATACTTTGGGTCAAATTAAACAAACAAACGTCTTAGTTGGCAAAATTTATAAAAATAAATGGCTTAGTGTTAATATGCTTAATAAGTCATTAAAAATGGTATGTAATAATTTTATGAATTCAACATTTTTGCCACTGGACTTGGATTATTTTAACACAAAACTCAGATCAAAATACATTAATACAATGCAAGCTAGCAGACTTATCCATAAAGAAATACTTCGTTTAAAATACAAAAATGACTATTTATTGTATAATAATCGAATTAAAAGTAGTGACCTGTATGGGCTAAACGGACATGTACAAAAGTGTTATAATAATGTATATACACAAACAGATAATGAAACTTCATCAAAGTGTCGCATAGCAGTTACAAACAGCATAAGCACTCAGACTGACAACCTGGAAAATAATGACGATTTTTTTCGTAAGTAAATTGTTCAGTAGCATGTCTCACAGCACGGCAACCAATTCTGTAACTCATGATAACAATTATATCTCCCTCAATATCTACCTACAGAATGTATGTGGTATAAGCAACAAAAGAGATGAATTAGATCTGTACCTACAAGAACTTAAACTAAACAATTTGTATGTGTGTATTACGGAACATTTCTTGACTATGGAATCGGCTTCTCTATTCAATATTAACAATTATAAAATGGTGTCTTTTAATGCTCGAAAAAATAAAAAAAGGGGTGGCAGCCTAATAATGGCGACGAATGATGTTGTTTGTGAAGAGGTACCCTACTGTCAAAAACTATATAAAATTGAAAGCTTTGAAATATGTGGTGTTAAAGATTCTAATACCAACATATACATTTTCTGTTGTTACAGAAATCCTGTTGAACAGAACTATGAAACATTTATGTCTAAGTTAGAGCAATTATTGGAACACTTTTTTAGTAAAAAGTGCATCATCTGTGGAGATTTCAACATCGACTTACTTAAAAATGACAAAAAAACTTTAAATTTCTTAACACTACTGACATCTTACAATTTTAGACCCATTATTAACGAAGTGACTTATAGACGAAATAGCGCGGAATCATGTTTGGATAACTTTTTGACGAATCTGCCGGATAATTATTTCAATGAACAGTTTGTTGATCACAATTGCTTGGCTGACGGACATGCAGCATTACTATGTGGCTTAAAAACTGAAAAATTAATGTCAAATGGCGATCAAGATTTGTTAAATATAGAAATTAGGCAGTTTAGTGACAGAAATTCGAATAATTTTAGACAACGTTTAGAAAATTGTAACTGGACAGAAGAAGGTTTAAATGGATTCCTAAAAAAACTTGGCCAAATATTTCGCTGTAGTTTTAAAAAAAAGAAACGAAAAGTTAATCTTAAAACATTTTGTAAATCACCATGGACAACAAAAGGAATAAGAGTATCGAGCAAAATGAAGCGATTCATACTTCAAAACATAGGTAAGATGACTTGCAATGAGGAAATAGGGATGTATGTAAAAACTTACATTAGAATATATAGATCAGTCTTAAAAAAAGCCAGACGTATATCGGTTAGAAAAGAACTTGAAAAAGCAAATGCTTCTTCAAAAGCTATATGGGGAGTTATAAATAGACATAGGAACACTCAATCGAAACGTGGAAGTAGTAAAGACATTCTTTTGAAAATAGATAACAAAATAATATCAAATCCTCAGGAAATAGTTGACATTTTCTCGAACACGTTTGACAAAGCCGACCTTGTTGGGGAGCTCAATACTTATGAACAAGCCATAAACACTTTGAAAGATAGCGTTAGTAGAGTTAGTGTAGAAATGTCCTGTGAACCAGTGACTGCAGTTGAAATTAAAAAAATTGTCGATGCAATGGCGAACAAGAAATCGGTTGGTTATGATGAAATGCCAATACAAATATTCAAAAAACATATTGACTTATTGGCAAAACCACTGGCACATTTTATTAATAAGTGTATAAACGAGAGTGTGTTCCCGGAACAGCTTAAGATAGCAAGAGTTCTGCCAATTTATAAAAAAGGGTGCAAAACCGATCCCAACAACTATCGACCAATTTCTCTCTTGCCTATAATTTCAAAAAATTTCGAGAAAATACTAAAAATAAGGCTTCTTAGACATGTAAATCGCAACAAAATTCTTAATTACAAACAATTTGGTTATCAAAAAAATGTGGGAACAAATGACGCAGTTAATACGTTAATGGAGGAAGTAATAAACGGAATTAATGATAAATTAAAAGTCGTAGGGCTGTTCCTTGATCTAAGTTCTGCTTTTGACACAGTAAATCACAAGTTACTACTAGCAAAACTGGAGCATTATGGAGTAAGAGGACCAGTCTTAAACTTATTTAAGTCTTACTTAGAAAATAGGAAACAATATGTAGAAATTAAAGTAGAACAACAAAAATGTGAGAAAATTTTCAAATCGGGACTAAAACAAGTAAGGCAAGGAGTTCCACAAGGCTCAATATTAGGGCCAATCTTCTTCATCTTGTTTATCAATGATTTAATTAACTACATTTTAAAACAAACTGATACTAAACTCGTTCTTTTTGCTGATGACACGAATGCCATTATAACCGCGGAAGATATGGGAACTCTTAGTAGTAAGGTAAATAAAGCTCTGGCGCTCTTTCATTGTTGGTTTACCAACAACAATCTCATCTTAAACACCAATAAAACGAACGCTATGTTATTTAGAACAACGTCGAAAAACAAGGATTCAATTGACATAACCTTGAATGACAATAGAATAATATTAGTAGATAGTGTGAAATTTCTAGGTATTTACATTGATGAAAGCATAAATTGGAAAAAGGAACTATCAGCTTTAGAAAGTTCAATTAGTTCAGCTTGTTATGCTCTTAGAAGCCTTCGAGATGAAATTTCTATCGAACAATTAAAAATAGTATACTACTCGCTTGTTGAGTCAAAACTAAGGTACAGCATTGCTCTATGGGGAGGTAGCTATGAGTACAATGTAAATACTGCTTTTGTTATACAAAAACGAGCTATAAGAACTATGGTGAGAATTCCGCAGTGGGTATCATGTAAGGATTACTTTAAAGAACTACAGATATTTACGGTCCCTTGTTTATACATTTTAGTTCTACTAACAGACCTTATGAAAAAGCTGCGGGATTATGAGACACTTGAGGACAGAAATAAGCGAGAAGCTACAAGACGTAAGGACTTACAGTATAAAATACAACCGCATTTAAAAGTAGTGAGTCATGCTGCATGCTATCAATCAATTAAACTATTTAATAAACTACCAGGAGCATTAAAGTCAATTTATAATATAAATCAGTTTAAGCACCAGCTAAAGTCATTTTTGAAAGAAAAATGCTATTATACACTTGATGAGTTCCTCAGTGATGTGAATGTATAAACTGCATAGCATGATAATTAACCACTTGTTGACACGATGTATTTGTATTTGTTTTTGACATGATAATTCTTTATTTTTTTATTGACATGTTTATTTTTTATCGACATATTTTTTTTTGTTGTGTGATTTTATGAATTTTTATATTGACATAATTTATTTACTTTTTTTTAATTTACATGATTTATTTTTTATTGACATGATAATTTTTATTTTTTTATTGACATGTTTATTTTTATTTTTTAACGAGACATCATTTTTTTAGTTGTGTGATTTTATTTTTTTTATTGACATAATTTATTCACTTTTTTAATTTACTTACATGATTATTTCTTTTATTGACATGATTTATTTTTTTTCCTTACCCAGATTTATTTTTATTGAAATGATTTATTTGCATTTACTTTTTAATAACTTTTTACGCTAATGTACCGAATTTTAATTGTATTATTTTATTTTTGAATTGTAAACATTAAAATCCGTGTTGTGTTAGTTTTTAATGAATTTTCGACACAATGTAAAAATTGTTTATGAAATAAATGAATATGAATATGAATATGTTCCGTCAGGAACAAATTAAAAAGAAAAAAAAAGTCTTTAGACTTTTTTTTATTTTTAAAGATGACAATATTTACATTATTTACATACTAACTCTATTATACAAATAAAAATATTTACAAGTATCAAAAAGCGTTACAGAGCGTCGAAAAATTCGTCCACAACAGGAAAAGTGCCCAGAAGACTGGCAACATTGCCACGTTGGATGGCAATGCTGATTCTTAAAAAATAGGCCCGCCCTCTGGTCACGTGAAGAGTCGATCAACCGTTTGGCGATTTCTCGAAAAACTAGGTGGGCACTCGGACCCCATGGCCCTAGTGTTTCAACCCCAAACGGCTCAAACACATAATTACCAATTAAATTATTGTATTTGCGCCGTTTGAGGTTTTCAGCACCTGCAACAGCCGCCCCAGCGCAGCACACTGTGCTAGGAAGATGGAATGGCGCAAGGGTGTCGACGCAAGTTGCGTCCCACACCAAAGGCCCTACCCAACTTCCATGGCATTATGGTCATACCATCTGGTCTCTTGCCATCGATGCGTGCCAAGCCAGTGGGTTCTAAAAAAGCTGGCACCCTGCCACCCAGCTGCCACCTGCCACCCAGCCTGCCACCCAGCTGCCACCCAGCTGGCAAAAGCACGAAGGATGAGATCATTATTGCTAGCGTGCCGCGCTATCCGACCTGCACTCTTACTGCAAGAAAGGCCATGGTGTCCGAGGCAGTCGACTGCTTCACCACATTGACAGCGATGTGGAGCCCCACAAGGATCGCCCAAACGCAAACATGTGGCGAGCCGAAGGTTGTGTCACCTAACATAGTGCCTATATTAGGTGACGGTAGTGCCTGAAGCCAGAGGTCCGACTCCCATTCACCCATAGCCAGCAGGCGGGCACGCTCAGCAGTATTGGTAGACGTATTAATAAGTTTATTCCGTACCAACCTGCAGAGCGGCTCATCCCACTGTCTCTGGGAAAACGGGTTCTCGGGCCGATCCGTGTCCGGGCAAGCCTCTTTCCAGGCGTCCTCTGCGTCGGTCAAGCACGGCACTTCCGAGCTAACCAGGGAAAGAGTTAAAATTTTCCTGGTTAGCTTTTCAGTGCTGTGGACAGAAGACAGGAACTAACTAACTAAGCTAACACTAGAATTTTTTTCAATACAATAATATCAATAATTCTGCAATTAATATCTCCGAAACTAATATCTCCGACGCGACGACGGTTGAAATTTCACAAATTGTTTTTTTCTTATATTAGTAGGAACCTACGTAAAAAATACAACATCCTAGGTTGAAGTAGCCCGGGTTTTCATGGTATCCTGTTAGCTACAACACAGGGATGCGAGGTAAGTAATATAATCATATAATCAAGTTCAAATTATCAAAGTTTTATCACCACTCACCTCGCGAGAAAACCACATTTAACCTCGTATTTATAGACTTTAGATCTTTAATAAACATAAAAACAAAGCGATATTTTACAGGAGCAATGGTTATGAATATTACACTGACGTGACACTGTTGATCACAGAACACTATTACTTCCCAATCTATATTACTGTACTCTATGCTATCTAAGTCATTGGCTATTACTCCTATAGCGGAGCTGCTGATCTGCAGGCCTATTATGTAACTTTCTGATATCCAGTGACTAACAAGCTTCGGTTGTACACCGAACTTTGTTGACAACCGTGAATGTCATATTATTGGTATTATGTATCACACTGAATGGATATCACTTTACGGTGATTAACAGCGCGCTTCGCCTAAGCAGTTGACCACTCTATTTTTTATCGACTATTAAGCGGCTAAGTTAAGTAGCGCCCGTTGAGCGTTACAGTACTTGGTTATACGGAACATTTTATAATAAGCGGTTTATATAACATGTGACATTACTGACTTGTTATTGTAAATAAATATGTTTACTTACAAATAACTTCTTTATTTGATAAAGGGACCGATAATGTATGACTTGGAATGTGTTAAGTTGTTGTGCAAGCCTGGATAAATTGTGATAACTCCATTCGATAACCGGCTGTCAACTTTTGGACTGTGAATTCGAATTCTTCGAACTTGGGGAGTATTCTGTTTTAATTTACGTATTAATGTTGTATAATTTACATACTATACAGTACACAGACACCGAGCGACGTCCCAGTAAACACCAGCTACAATACGTTTACGTCTCATTTTGCTTGAAAAATTGTGAACGCAAATTCGAGGACGAAAACTCTTGCCCAGACTTATAACATTCACTACAAACCCTACTTCACACCTTAATATGGTGTCTCTAATACCTATGCTCTAAATATTATAACTAAACCACTTAGTTCATAATTAAAGAACATGTTTAAACTTTGTTCCCACGTAAAACTCATGTTCATATCAATCCTTGAATCTTATCAAAGTAAAGGTAAAAATAGCCTTTCCCTAAAGTGTTGACTGTAGCAAGTTTGAGCATATTAAATCAAATTTAAAATTAATAGAAAATTAATTTTAAGTTATTTTTCCATACTTACCTTTATTTTTTCATTTAATATTTTACTCCATTCTAACTTCAAAACTCCTACTTTCTCAAGGTTTTATGAAACATAATATTCTCTTAACATACTCAGCTGTTTCTTGTCACATTTCAGGTGTTGGTTAACGTAATCAGGCAATATGATGACCTGCGAAGCTACGTTCATGACATGAGTGAGAAACTTAAGAGCAGAGCTGACGGAGCTAGATTCATCTAGAAATGAGTGAGCAAGCTACTGCGGGACAGGAAGGAAGTGAAGTTGAAATTTAGTCAATAGTAAACAAAAACACTCAACTGAAGAGCCAGCTTGCAGAACTTCACACCCAACACATAGGACGAGATACTGGACTAGATCACCATCTCCGTCAACTAGTGTCTGGTTTTCAGCAATACCATGACACTCATGACTGAAACGAATATTTGAACTAGAAGCAGAATAATTGTGCAAGGCACATAACACCATTAAAGCCAGCAAAGAGATCACTAACACCAATAACCTGTACAATGAGCTGATTGATGGTGTATCCGGACTGGAGTGCGAGCAGCCCACAATTTGAACCCCACCCAAAGTAGTAATATCATAGTGTATTCTGATGGACTAGGAACCGGTTTTGGATCATCAACCGTTCTAAACATACAGTGTTGGTAGTACGTAATAATTAGTAGTAGTATGTAGTATAATTCAAATAAATAAAGTTAGTAAGTAGGTACAGGATTATTATTTGTCTTTTTTTTCCAATATGTTTCACAAAACAAATATACAACATGTATAAGAAAAGTGAAGTTAAGGCTGATGCTCTAGAGTAGCCCGCGAAATTCGAATTTTCTTACGTTTTTTGCAATTTGCAGGCCAGTGCAAGGTTGTATGTTGATTAAAATATTATTCGCGGGTGTAAGACGTATGTAGTTACAGAATTATAATCATCAATACAACCCTCCTTGTTCCTAAAGGTGTAGAAATAACTTTTTCTGCTTTTTTTTTGTTTCCTACACCCTTATGAACTTGGAGGGTTGTATTGATAATTTTGATGATTATAATTCTGTAACTACATACGTTTTACAGCTGCGAATAATATTTTAATCAACATACGACCTAACACGGGCCTGCTAATTGCAAAAAACGTAAGAAAATTTGAATTTCGCGGGCTACCCTAGAGCATTCACCTTAAAGTAAGGCCCAGCGCAAAAGTATTACGAGCTACTAATAAAACTATTTATCTCTAATTAATTAATTAAGTAAGCCTTTTCATTTATAACTACAAGGATCTTTTGGCGCGTGGCTGAAATCAGAACTAACGATACCATTCCGATTAGTTTATTAGCAACTAATAATACAAGAAAATAAATATTTTAGAACATCACAAGCTATCTAAACAATAAAACAACAAAAGACATAATGTTTGCACAGAAATCGGCATAGGTGTATATCACAAAACCTTATAAAACACTACCTATGAGTAACGTCTATCACGATAGCAACTTCACACTCAGTTGTTATCAATTTGATGTCCATTATGCTTACATAATCGCAATATTAGAAGTATCGATACGAAAGCATCTGTCAAAATGATTTACGGTGACTAACAGCCACGATGTTCACCAATGACGTCATATTTGATCGCGTTTGGTCATACATAATACGAAACTAACCTTTTGACAGTTAATTGATATACACTGAGCCCAATTGCTATCAATTCGAGCTGTCAACAGAGATACATAATAGCCCTGCTGATAGAAATATCAAAGGCAAGACACCTCTATGTTTGCAGACCACAGATAATGCATTCGGTGCAATGAGAATATCATCTCATTCTCCCACACTATATTTATGTATCACAGCTCACAGTCTTCCAGACGTCGCGGCAGCGGTAGTAACTCGGAACACAAGTACGTGGTTGTAATCTTTTTAGATATTTCTGGGGCTTTTGATAACGCATGGTGGCCGATGTTACTACTTAAAATGAAGAATCGTGGCTGCTATAAAAACATATATAATCTTGTTTATTCATACTTTTTAAATGGTTTGGCAAAACTCAAACTCGGACATTATTCTATGTCAAAGTCCCTTACCATGGGATGTCCTCAGGGATCGGTAATCGCTCCGTATATATGGAATTTAGGTTTTGATGACTTTCTCGCGATTCTTCTTCCACCCGGCTGTTCATTAACTGGTTACGCGGAAGACGGCCTGCTGCTCATTCAGTCTAGTACTCGGGCTGGACTCGAGAATTTAGCTGACACTTGCCTACGATTAATATCTCAGTGGGGCGATCGAAACCGCCTGACCTTTGCACCGCAAAAAACTTATCAACTAATTTTAAAAGGTAATCTTAAATCGTGGCCTAGTATTAAATTTATTAACGTTCCCGTGAAAAGAAAGCAGTCCGTGTGCTACCTTGGTTTGGTCTTAGAGAGAAATTTGTCATTCATAGAAGATATAAAAACTGTCGGTGAAAAAGCTAAAAATAACTTTTATGCCTTAATGAGAATATCCAAATCTACGTGGGGTCTGTCATTTCTAACTTTAAAGACCATTTATGGGGCTACCTATTTGGGGTGTATGTGCTACGGGGCACCTGTTTGGGCCGATAGGGCCACAATAGGAGCGGTACGACGTAAATTGCTTCAAAGCCAGCGTTTGGCTTTGATATTCTTATGCAAAGCGTATAGGACGGTTAGTACTGAAGCCTTACCGGTACTTGCAGGTGTACTTCCAGTCGATCTTGAAGTGCAGCGACGGGCTGCAATGTACTATAACGCACGTGAGTTCACGGACGCAGACTTTTTAACCCTACGCGACCGTGATAAGATTTCTAGATTATTCAAACCACATACCGACGTCTGAGAGGAACTTTTATCGGAATGGCAATGTAGGTGGGATAATTCCATCAAGGGCCGACACCTCCACCAGTTCTTTCCATCAGTTCGTGAACGGCTGGCCAGGACATGGCTGGTGGTTGATCACTGTGTTGCCCAATTTCTCACCAGTCATACCATGACCGGTGAGAAATTGTAGAGTAAATTATTTTCCTTCAAGCTTCTTGACTCGCCTTTTTGTCAATGTTCCACATCTGACTGCGAATATGAACAATCAGCACATCACATTTTATGGGAGTGCACTCTTTGGCATAATGAATGCAATATTATGTTGGATAGTGTACAGGTTACATCCGGAGTATTTACTATACAGACCTTGTAGAAACTAGAACAAATTTCCGTGCGTTCGAGCGTTTTTGCCATACCTATTATTGAAATCAAATATAACAGCTCACAACTTAGGACCCATTAATATTAATTTTTATCCGTGGTGCTAGGCAACTGGGCCTATACCAGTTGTTAACGTCCTTTTGTGCTTATTGGCCTTGTTTAGTTCTGTCTCCTGCTGATATGGAGGGAAGTGGAAATTACGGTATTTTCCTACTCCTTCGCTATAGTTTTCCGATTAATTTCGTTGCAGGATCCAAGACAGTTAAATTCATTCTCTGGGACTTCGTCCAGCTTCATTGTCTCGGCGCTTTTCTGGTGGTCACCACTGTTGATTCTGGCTTTCAGGAGTTACAGTGGTTTGGGAATAGTGTGGCGGGCTAACCTCCCTTGTTACCGTGCTTCAAAATAAGACGATGTGGCATTAGCGAAGTAACGCAGTGCAAAGCGCGTACCCGTGCCATGTCCTAACATGTGTTGCCCGGGCTATAGGAGTGACGATCCTCAACCCTCCCTTACGATCTGAGTAAACTGACGTCCTCCGGTTCACCAAGAAGAAAACTGACGTCCTCCGGCCCTCCGAGAGGAAGACTGACGGCCCCCGCCTCCTCTGCTGCGATGATGAAGCCTGACGTCCCTCAACCCACTTCTACAGCCAGAGGGATGGAAGACGAACCCTGATGTCCCTCGACCAGTACTACTGAAGGAAGACTGAAGCCTGACGTCCCTCGGCCACTACTACAGCCGAGAGGGCCGCCTTTCTCTATTTCATCCTACATTCATATTCATTTTTAACCGACTTCAAAAAGGAGGAGGTTCTCAATACGATTGTTTTTTTTTTTTTAAATGTATTTACACCGTTTACGCTGAGATTTATGATCCGATTTACGTGATTCTTTTTTAGTTTGATGCGAAATAGTTGCCATTTGGTCCCATAACATTTTTACATAGTTTGGCCCAGTAGTTTTCATTTTATGAACATTTTTACTTCAGTCGTGTGGTTTAATTTCATGTATGTTCACCGATTTCTCCTCCACTTGTGGATTTAAAAAAAAAAATATTTGAAAGAGTATACTCCTGAGATGGTTGCATTTAAATTTGGTGAAGATCTGATGCTGATCTTCGGAGATATACAATGGAATTCTTCAAAACTAGACGGTAAATCGGTCGTGATTTTTGCAAGCGCTTGTCGTTCACCAGCATCTCTGGCCTAGTGAGGGTTTAGCTAACTTCCAGCTCCGAATAGGTAGGCCTTATAAGTTAGGTTTTCTTAATAATAAATTCTTATAACTCGTCCCCTTGACTATTTTCTTTTAACCGTACTCTCCTCAAGACTGAAAGTTAGGTAGGTAAGTGCTCAGTGTGACCTTATAGTTTTCTGGCTCCTACCAGGAAAATGTAACGTTACACCGGATGCAGCTGAATACTGGACTACTGGAATAATGGAGCGACTACCTCTGACCACCATAATAAAGGAGTGTAAATGTGGTGCTGTTCCACAGACGATGGTACACTTAATATCGTGTCCTGCGTGTCCTGTTGTTTGTTCATTACAGGAACTGATGGATGCTAACGAAAGCGCCAAACTACTCAGTTCTGGGCCACAATTTAGATTGCCATCGACACACTAAGAAGAAAAAGAACGCAAGATTCACTTCTTCACATTTCCAAGGAAATACCTGATATGCTTGATCAGTATTGCTCATTTAGCCGTGTGGTATCCGGCAGAGTAGAATAGAACCAACCCATTACACTCACGGGTGTCGTATAAGGCGACTAATGTCTGAGGCAGAACACCTTGCGCCTCCGTAGACCAGAAAATGGGCAGCAGAGTTTTCTGTTAGTCTTTCATCACTGCGATCTCCAATCCGCCTGCCAAGCGTGGAGATTACGGCAAATTCCTCCCATCATGAGAGAGGCTTATGTCCAGCAGTGGACGTTATGGGATGTTGTAGTAGTAGTGTAGTAGTATTGCTCATTATATTTTCCTGTACTATTTCCTAGAACCATAAGAACGATAATTTTATGATAATGCTTGTCGGAATTTATGCTAGAAATAACAACACAACTACATTCACACATTGAGGGATTTTCTTTTTAGCTCTTCCCTAGTCGCTGGATAGATGGCGCTGAACTTGGTAAGTTACTAATAATCATAATAATAATATAATAAAATATTTATTTCCCAAAAAACATAGCACTTTGCACTGTATATGTTACGGGCAACGTGATTAACTGGGCATTATTAATAAGGACCTGCCTTTATTAATAATGCCCAAGAGCGATGGGCAAAGTGATTAATTTATGACTTTGACCGGCCATTATTAATAATGCCCGACTGCCCGTGGTCCATGTAATAAGTCAGTGTTTGAGATAGCATCATCGGTCTAAATTTTAAAGTTTAAAAGTTGTTTTCTTTAATACTTGCCCTGCATAGGTCGACTACCATGATTGGTCCGAATTAGTATTACAACTTTATGTCCTAGAAGTCCGAATTTGGGACATGAGTAGCGTAGGCCGAAGGCCGGCGGAGCTCCGACGACATGGCTAACGGGAGATAGGGCGGCAGCTTTTTTTTTTTTAGACCGCGTGATCCGGCCATCTGTTTAGCGTAATTTCCATTTTTACATGATGACATAGTGTTTGATAAGTAATATTTTTATCACAATAAAAGTAGGTAACTACTGATGTTATTACATTTTTAACTGTTTATTTTTTAACTACTATGTTCAATAGTTTATTTTTTGTTAACTTTTCATGAAAATTTTGTAAGTTTTATTTCATTTAAACAAAAACACTACAGTTCACCTATTTTATTACTTTGCCCAAGATAGGGTGGGTATTATTCGTAAAGGCCGGGAAAAGTGATTAATCATGCTGTTTTAATCACATTGCCCAATTTAGTCGGGCATTATAAATACAGACCGGCCATTATTAATAGTGCCCGAACTTATCAAATTGCCCGTAACATATACATTGAAAATAATATTTACATTATGATGCAATAGTAGACTCTATCTTCTAAACTAGGACTAGCCTGTATCTTAAAAGATAGGGTTTAGCCAAGTGGATTCTGTTATTATTCACAACCAGAAACAGTGATTGTGAATATTAACAGAATCCACTTGGCTGTAAAGAACGAAACCTAAAAGTACATATTTTAACAAAGCGCGAGAAAACTATCAATTATCAATAAATGTTATGATTTCGCGCTAAATTTTTGTACCAACTGACAGATGTCAGGAACGCATTCTCTCAGCGGCCAAACTTTAATATATATTCGGAAGCTTAAGCAAACGAAAGTGTCAGTCAACGTGCGTATGTGACATGATGTGACGTGACGCAATGTTTTTTCTCCAAGCGTTTTGGCTTTGCCACCAAGTAACGTAGTCATTCCAACGCCATCTACAGAGTTCTTGCAAAACTAAGCTTTTTTTTTAAAACCTCAAAAAGAAAACCATGAAACCATTAGATGTAATGTCTTATCGAATTGATCGATGACCAGAAACAGAATTAATTTTGAAATACATTTAGATCTAAAGAAATAGTACCTATTAATAATAAATAATAATGATAATACCAGCCTATTACTGTCCCACTGGTGGGCAAAGACCTCTTCTCGTAGAGAGAAGGTACGAGTATTGATCACCACGCTTCCTCAAGACGGGTTGGTGATTTCAGACTCATATTAATTGTAAATCCAGGTTTTAGGTATAAACAAGTAGTTTTTATCAATTTATTTACATCATCATCATCATTATCTGCCTATTAATGTTCCCACTGCTGGGACACAGGCCTCCTCTCATTGAGAGGGAATGGGCTATAATCCACCACGCGGGACCAGTGCGGATTGGTAGATGTCACAATGTCTTTGAATTTTTTGGTTCTTCATGCCGGTTTCCTCACGATGTTTTCCTTCACCGTTTTGAGAGCAGTGGTGATGAAATAAATTACACAAAGTAATGCGACTGTCTGGGTTCGAACCCACGACTTACTGTGCGTAAGTCGGGGCCGCCACCACTGGCTGGGCCACCGCTGCTCTCCAGCTCTCTCCTCCATTTATTTACAAGAACAGTATTATTTACATTATTTGCGAACTACAACTCTATAATTAAATATGTCGGGATGGTCAGGATTTATTTCACTAGGCTCGAGCTTATGTGGGCAGAAGACGGGTTTCGTGCCAATGAAAACACACTGGATGCGATACACTATTTTATTTCGCATTGCACGGTTCGGCATGGTAGTTTCCATGGAGAAGAACCGGCAAGAAACTCCATGGTTACTCTTTTCAAACAGATACACTGAGTCTAACAAATTACTTGATATTACACTTTGACACATTAACACTGGGCACAATGATTCGGGTACAGTTTCAAGACTTCTTAACTCCGCTGCAATCAGACATAGAATGTCCGCCTCGCCGCGTGTTGTTAACATCAGGACTCTGTAGAAGCCGCCATGGTGGGGTAGACTGGTAAGTAGGTCGCGTGATGTCACCACTGGCGCGCTTTCGATACATTCGCCCGTCCGTACTCATGCCCTGATCCGACATATATTTGACTTCAGTAAGTATGTACATTATTTACAATTTACATATCTATTAAAATAAACTAAACTAACTTAAACTAAAAACTTAAAAAATGGCGTCAAAAAAATTCCTCCTCAACACTGTCAACTGGTAATGTCCCCAAGAGACTGGCGGCGTTACCACGCTGTATGGCAACGCTAAACCTTTGGCCAAGGTAAATGCCAGCCCTAGGGTCACGGGAAGTGTCAACTAAACGTTTTGAAAATTCCTTAAAAAGGCTGTGAGCGCTAGGACCCCACGGTCCTAGAGTTTCAACCCCAAACGGCTCGAAAATATAGTTACCAATAAGGTTACTATATTTTCGCCGCTTGAGGTTCTCCGCTACCGCAGCAGCAGCCCCTGAAGATGAGAAGGCGCAAGAGTACGACACATGTAACATCCCACACTAAAGGCCTACCAATCCTCCATGGAAACAAAGACATGCCGTCCAGTCTATTTGCCATCGTCGCGTGCCAAACCATTGGATTCTAATAAAGCTAGAACGCCGACGCGGACGGTGACAAGAGATCATACTCTATAATTTATTGTAATAAAAATATGTATATAGTAAGGTCACCCGGGGCGAAAGCAACTAAAAAAAATAATTTTGAAACTTTGCTTCCCTCCTCCATGAGCTACTTAAATAATAGGGATATTCTAATAAACGTACTTCATTGCACAGCTTTCGATGAACAGTTTCGACATAAATTAAATTAGAAATAAACTTTGGTTTTTCGTTAATTTACATTATTGTTGAATAACCAGTAAGTTACATTCACCCCACTTTGGGGTAAATGTGACTATTCGTTATAACCCTGTTGTAATCTGTTTCTAAATGTTGAGGTCAAGAGTACATGTGAGTGTGTGTGTGTGTGTTTTCATGTGTTCATGTGTGTGTGTGTGTGTGTGTGTGTGTGTGTGCATACATAATTATCTGTAAAAGCTATCTATAGTCGCTGAGATAGAGTTCGGTTTCAAGCAAATTTACTTTTATTTTTTTATGGGGTGAATGCGACTGTCTTCCATACTGACTAGTGTTGAGATGTAGTACCTACTACTTATCGATAAATATTTGTGAAGACATTCGATAATTAACAATAATGAAAGGTTATAGGTTTCTTAGTGCAAAAACGCAAAATCGATCTAAGTGTTTATGAACATAAAATGATATAATAATAATATTATTGTTGAACGAGGAATATTGAAGCGTTCCGCAGTAGCATAACTGGTTGACTGTTTTTGCTTTACTAGTTGTAGAGCTTCAAGAAGTGTTTCACAGCAATAAGTTTTGTCCTTTTTTCTTTTATAGTTTCGGACCATCTGATAACAAAATTTGGAACTTGTATTAACTTTATTTTATTTTATTTGGAACAACAAACAATTACATAATAAAGCATAGAGATATAAAACTTAAAATTAACAATTATGTAATCAGCAGCGTTATTCACAGAATACAAGTAAAGTATTAATATCACGCTTCAAAGAGAAGTTAAAAGTACCAAAGATATAAATTAAAATAAAACAGTTATTTTAAACTTTTGAATAATTAAAATTAAGTGCACTGATTATGGCCCACATTGACCTACAATAATCTAAGAGTTAAAGGACAAGATGTCTAATTATTTGATTGCCTCGTGAGTCGAGTTTCGGAATTTTACACGTGTTGCACAGATTAAATCGATGTCAAGAAAGTGTTTATTATAATTGTCAACAAGACGTCGCAACGGTGCTCGAACACCAGCATTTGTTCGACATGCTCTCACTGCAAACAATGGTTGCCTACGCACTGCACGCAAATGTATTCTTCTGGTAACTAAATAACAAATTCTGTTGCAAATATCAGAACAGTTGTACGTGTTTCTGCAGAGGTCGTACAGGAGCACGGTCTCCAAAAACAACCGCCGGCCAGTTAGGCTTAGAAGATTATATTTTCCCAGTAAATTCACATAAGACGCAGAAGAGTGAAAGCATCTGTAAGTCATAGTTCTTAAAAATTTCTTTTGTACCATCTCTAGGCAGTTAGAATATTTAACGTATAAGGGATTCCACACCGCAACTGCATACTCTATTTGAGATCTAATTAAGGTCTTGTATAGATAAAAGTAGGTCTGAGGGCGCACGAATTTACTTCTAATATGAAGAACGAATACACGAATAAACTTGGTACATTTAACAATAAGGTATTCAGGAATAGATGATGTTCTCTTATTGTTGAAGTCGGTTAAAATGTGGCCTATGTTACTCGAGCCATAATAAAGAATTGACACCCTATTCATCAAAATTGGATGAATAGTCTAGGCGCTACGGTGAAACATACGTAAATAAACATACATAGATAGACCGCTTAAATAATAAACACACACAAAATATACAATAAAAGTAAGTTTTGGAAAATCTCCATATTCGAAATAAATCATAAACACACAAAATATACAATAAAAGTAAGTTTTGGAAAGTCTCCATCTTCGAAATAAATCATAGACACACACAAAATATACAATAAAAGTAAGTTTTGGAAAGTCTCCATCTTCGAAATAAATCATAAACACACACAAAATATACAATAAAAGTAAGTTTTGGAAAGTCTCCATCTTCGAAATAAATCATAAACACACACAAAATATACAATAAAAGTAAGTTTTGGAAAGTCTCCATCTTCGAAATAAATCATAAACACACAAAATATACAATAAAAGTAAGTTTTGGAAAGTCTCCATCTTCGAAATAAATCATAAACACACAAAATATACAATAAAAGTAAGTTTTGGAAAGTCTCCATCTTCGAAATAAACTCTTTTCTTCTGTAATTTTCTGATCCATCGCAGAAACGAAGGGATAAAACGTAACCTCTATCAGGCTATGTCTGAAACATCTTTACGATACAGACAAAGCCAAGGAGAGGCTAGGTCAAAGTCCCTGTGATGAACAGAGGCTGGTCCAAGTCCTTGTGACGAGCAGAGGCTGGTCCAAGTCCCTGTGATAAGCAGATTCGAGGCTGGTCTAAGTCCCTGTGATGAGCAGGGTCTGGTCCAAGTCCCTGTGATGAGCAAAGGATGAGCCAAGTCCCTGTGATGAGCAAAGGCTGGTCCAAGTCCCTGTGATGAGCAGAGGCTGGTCCAAGTCCCTGTGATGAGCAGAGGCTGGTCCAAGTCCCTGTGATAAGCAGATTCGAGGCTGGTCTAAGTCCCTGTGATGAGCAGGGTCTGGTCCAAGTCCCTGTGATGAGCAGGGTCTGGTCCAAGTCCCTGTGATGAGCAGATTCGAGGCTGGTCCAAGTCCCTGTGATGAACAGGGTCTGGTCCAAGTCCCTGTGACGAGCAGAGGCTAGTCCAAGTCCCTGTGATGAGCAAAGGATGAGCCAAGTCCATGTGATGAGCAGAGGCTGGTCCAAGTCCCTGTGATGAGCAAAGGATGAGCCAAGTCCCTGTGATGAGCAGAGGCTGGTCCAGGTCCCTGTGACGAGCAGAGGCTGGTCCAAGTCCCTGTGATGAGCAGAGGCTGGTCCAAGTCCCTGTGATGAGCAAAGGATGAGCCAAGTCCCTGTGATGAGCAAAGGATGAGCCAAGTCCCTGTGATGAGCAAAGGATGAGCCAAATCCCTGTGATGAGCAGAGGCTGGTCCAGGTCCCTGTGATGAGCAGGGTCTGGTCCAAGTCCCTGTGATGAGCAGAGGCTAGTCCAAGTCCCTGTGATGAGCAGAGGCTGGTCCATGTCCCTGTGATGAGCAGAGGCTGGTCCAAGTCCCTGTGATGAGCAAAGGATGAGCCAAGTCCCTGTGATGAGCAAAGGATGAGCCAAATCCCTGTGATGAGCAGAGGCTGGTCCAGGTCCCTGTGATGAGCAGGGTCTGGTCCAAGTCCCTGTGATGAGCAGAAGCTGGTCCAAGTCCCTATGATGAGCAGAGGCTGGTCCAAGTCCCTGTGATGAGCAGAGGCTGGTCCATGTCCCTGTGATGAGCAGAGGCTGGTCCAAGTCCCTGTGATGAGCAGAGTCTGGTCCAAGTCCCTGTGATGAGCAAAAGATGAGCCAAGTCCCTGTGATGAGCAGAGGCTGGTCCAAGTCCCTGTGACGAGCAGAGGCTGGTCCAAGTCCCTGTGATTAGCAGAGGCTGGTCCAAGTCCCTGTGATGAGCAGGTACTGGTCCATGATCTCAGAGAACTTCAACAAGTCTTCCTGGTCTTCAGAATACGAACGTCGAAAGTGATAAGAAGCTCAAAATTAAGCTGATAAAAATTATAAATAGTACAAGTTTATCATCGAAATTAATTAGTAATTATAAATCAGTTGATAAGAAAATAGGTAATTTTATACGATGGAAAGTTTTGTAAACACAATTTTTATTTATGAATGATAATTATGTCAAAATTGAATAGTTGTCTAATGTCAAAGGCTTATAAAAAAAAAAACGATACAAGCAATGATGTTATATATAATATTGGTAAATCTCATTGGATACAAGTCGATAGGTATATACATTAAGGAACTTATACAGGATGTAAAAGACCTGATCATCACGAAGCCGTCAACCAAGCATTCTGTACATCGAACTAGGTAACTTTATGCAAAATTTATCGCTGGGAAACGACTTTTTTTTGGGGTGAAAAATTACGTTTTACAGTAGAACTCAATGTAACGCACACAAAACATTGTGCTAATGGGTGGAATTAATAGTACGAGGGTCCAGGAGATGTTTAATGTAAAAATCTTACATTAAAAACACGTATTTCAAAAATAAACTTGTGAAAACGTTGGAACTTTGACCCCAATACCTCCGTAATTGGAAGGTTCCCAGGTATGGTGTAGAACAAAAAAAAAATGCAATGACGGGGAGAACAAGTGTCTTTCGGCTTTGTTAAGAGTCTTTTTACACCCTTTATACTAACTAGAATGATGACATGCAACGCTAGGCGTTCCGAGCGAGAGAACTTCAAGAGTGGATGTCACCTCAATCAAAGTACTTACGGAATAATATCCGTGGTTTTCTTTATTGATGAGCTCCCGATATTTTTTATTTTTATTTTTTTATTTGCTTGCAACAGCGTCGAAATATCGGGAGCTCATCAATAAAGAAAACCACGGATATTATCCCGTAAGTACTTTGAGTGTAGTGAAAAATCGTGAAAGTCTTAAACAGTGGATGTCACCTCTTTCTAATAAATATTGTGTTAAAGAAAAATATTAAAAAGAAGCTATTATATACGAAGTAGAGCCCAGTAATTGCTAGATACCGTTAATGTTAAATTGTACACATACACACATCAAAAAAAGTTTGCGATCACTTTGAAAAATTGAAATCTTTTTGTGACGGTAGATTATATTATGATTTCTTCTTCTTTTTAGATTATTTACTGAAAAATACAAATTTATAATATAAAACAATAAAACAGTTCAATTTAAAACACAACAAAGATTTTTTCTTCTTAAAGTTCAATTAAAAAACTATATCAGCTTATGCTAGTGATCACAAACTTTTTTTGATATATGTACTTTTATTCATGAACACTTCTGAAAAGCAGCTTTCGTACTTTAGATATTTAGATATATTATTTTGATAAAAATGGCCTATTTCACAGTATATTCTTGGCAAATTATTAATCTTCTGTCTTTAACTTCTATTAAATTATCTGACAGACAAGTCCGGTAACAAGACGGACAAGTACGTATGTAATGGTGAAAAATCAATACACAAGACAACTAATGCTAATTTAGAGAGAATCGTAGAATCTTTGTCGCTACTGTGTCAAAAAAACCATATATATATACACACAGCCATGTGTTAAAAATACTTCTCAGACTATTACGTTACTTAATTTAAAAATAAATTCTCAAATTAACACAAGTGTTTACTTTAAAAAATAACGGATTATTGTAATATTATATATCATTCCTATAAATAATATTTATAATCATGCAAATTAGCTAAGCTATCACAATCTTTGCGGACGAAGTCGTGTCGTGAGCGAAGTGGTAGACAACGGTGTCGATTCTGTTGTGCACAAACTAAACTTAATTTAGGCTATTGCTATCTTTTTCTCTCTGATAAAACAAGAAAGAGACGAACATAATTTAGAGCTGTCAAATTTAATTGGAACTAATATTTCCATACAAATGAAGGGTGCACGTAAAAACATGTCGACTAAAAACACGGTGAAGCGCAAGGCATAAACTAGTTTGACATCTCTAACTTAGTTCATAGCTATAGCCGTCCTTTTCCCGCACTGCCTTTTAGTAAAAGATAGCAATAGCCTAAATTAAGTTTCGTTTTTACACAACAGAAACGACACCAATAAACACATTTCATCATTATCATCAGCCTATTAATGTTCCCACAGCTGGGACACAGGCCTCCTCTCTATGAGAGGGAATGGGCTATAATCCAGGGGCCCAGTGCGGGTTGGTAGATGTCACATGTCTTCGAATTTTTTGGTTCTAGGACATGCCGGTTTCCTCACGATGTTTTCCTTTACCGTTTTGAGAGCAGTGGTTATGAAATAAATTACACAAAGTAATGCGCCTGTCTACAATCGCACTAGATCGCGAAATGTGGAAGGAGGGAAGGGAGGCCTTTGCCCTGCAGTGGGACAATACAGGCTTATAATAATATAATAATAATGCGCCTGTCTGGGTTCGAGCGAGCCCACGACTTACTGTTCGTAAGTCGGGGCCGCCGCCCGCCACCACTGGGCCACCGCTGCTCCCCACATCCCACATGCTAAACACATTTACTTAGTGAGAATACTTAGACACTAATTTGACACCGTTTTGCGATCAATATGTCACTTTCACTTACGTTTCTTTCTTTATCGTGTCGTAAGTACCTAACTTGGTGTCAGAGTTTCAATGCCGCCCATGAGCTCCTGACCTGGCTTTACATGCCGTCGAGAAATATCTCTCAGGCATGCTGGTTTCCTCACGATGTTTTCCTTCACCGAAGCAAGTGATAATGATGCAATACGCACACGAATCCGAAAGACTTCACTTTCACTAATCTAATAAAATTCGGTAGTTCAAAAGACTTCAACGCGCGACAACTTTTCACTCTTTTCATTCGTTCATCTTACTGCCCTTTCCCAACTCTGTTAGTGCCGGCTTCCAATCCAACTGTATACAGCTGAATACCAGTATTTTACATGGATTGACTGCTAATCTAACCTCCACAACCAATCACAGGGTAATACGATACTTGGTAAGACTGGTTGTCAGACTTTCGGGCCACTGACTACCTGTAACGACTGTCAAAGATAGACAGCTGGGACCAACGGCTTAACATACTTTCCAAGCATTAAGCAGCTTAATTTGGTTTAGTATAGCTTGATTGGTCGTCGAGCGTACTATTATTTAACTCTGTTGACTAATGGAGTACAAGAAATCAAGTAAATAAATAAATATATCTTATATATCGCTGGACACTACACGCAGAGCCATCTATTGCCAAGAACCAAGCTCTAAGCAAGAAGGCTTGTGTCGTGGACACCAGATCGATAGTTGATATACTACATTTACATACTTTTTTGTTTGTAAATACAATACTTAGTGGTATTTGAAAGTTTCACAAATATTTGTTTTGTCAGGGAATTGAACAGACACGCCGCCGTAACGTGAAAACTAATTGACTCGACCACTTCGATTGTGGCATGTGCTCTGCGGCATGTAAATCTATGACTAAATGAGTACTTGTAAATTGTTTGAATACACTATTACACAATAGTGTGTCAAAGTGTGTTGGTAGTCCAACACACTTTCAATCTATACTAATAATAATATTATAAAGAGGAAAACTTTGTTTGTTTGTAATGAATAGGCTCAAAAACTACTGAACCGATTTAAAAAATTCTTTCACCATTCGAAAGCTACATTATCTACGAGTAACATAGGCTATATTTTATCCCCGTACTCCCACGGGAACGGGAACTACGTGGGTGAAACCGCGGGACGTCCGCTAGTGAGTTATATAATAGACTTGTCACGTGGTGGTTTTCGTTTTACATCGCAAGCAAGTAAATATTGCACGGCTTTGCGTAAAATGTCGCATGTCACTAAAACATTCCCAAATAAATAGGCTAGTTTTCACCATCACAAAATTGCAAATCTATTTAGTACGTCAGTTAGAGTATTAAAAAATAATGGACACGTATTTTTTGTTTCTGTAAATCAATGAATATTGACAAAGATACAACGCATCAAAACTCGGGAGTGGGGGCTCGTGACGTCAGAACGCACATAAAACTATACCACGGTGTGACGTATAGAGAATTTTAAAAGCGTCGTATCTTCGTCAATTTTGGTTTACGTAACAAAATAAAAAATACGGGTCAATATTTTTTCGATAATCTAACTGCCGGCCGGCCGGACTAATTATATTTTTCAGTTGACAAGCCTGTGACACGCATTCACAAAATAGTGACGAATTTCAATGTTAATGGAAGGAGAGGCCGTTAGGCCGTGTGGTATCCGACAGAGTAGAATAGAACCAACCCATTACACTCACGGGTGTCGTATAAGGCGACTAATGTCTGAGGCAGAACACCTTGCGCCTCCGTAGACCAGAGAATGGGCAGCAGCGTTTTATGTTAGTCTTTCATCACTGCGATCTCCAATCCGCCTGCCAAGCGTGGAGATTACGGCAAAATCCTCCCATCATGGGAGAAATCAAAATCAAAATCAAAGCATTTATTTCAAGTAAGCCAGTTACAGGCACTTTTGAATTGTCGAAACAAAGATGAAAATTAAATGTAGCTACAGTCCCAGTCACAAGACATAAAAACGAAAGTACTGTAGTTGCCCATTCCCTAGCGTAGATCTCTATGGAGAAGAACAGGCAAGAAACTCCATGGACACTCTTTTCAATCAGAATATTGTTACAAAATCTTGGTTACATCATTCACGTTGAGATGGTATATTATGTGAGAACAATGTAGCAAGATGTGCACGGTAAAAGTGTCCACAGCAAAAACACACAAACAAAAAAAAAAATACAATTCAAAATAATTCATTCAAATAAGCCATGGCAACCAAGAGATGACCAGTCACAACTGACAGCGCCCGTTCACGGACATGACGCATGGATCAGCACCATTCAACTCAACCATTTTGAAGGGAACTAAATGATCCGACACATGCGCCACCATCAGCGAGACAATAGAGTGAGCATGAGCATACTCCAAACCGCCAGGGCACATTCTCGTCAAGAAAAGACGTAGGTTTCCAGTGAATGATAGCTTTCTAGTACATAGTACTCACACAATATGGGCTATGCATTTATATAATACTAAAGAGATTGATTCTATACAATGCAAAGATAGTTGTACAATCTTCAGCAGCTCCAACAATACAATTTAATGCTATCAATTTATGCGCCCCTGTCCATGTGGAGCAGGACCAGCATTGAGCCAAGCATTTTTATCAGCGATATAATCGCTCAACTTGTAATATGCTTGCTTACATAGTGTGCGTTTAATGCATGTTTTAAATTTCGTCTCATTCAGTTCAAGAATACTTTGTGGAATTTTATTATAGTATCTCAAACAGTACCCCATGAAAGATGAGTCTACTTTAGCGAGTCTGAAACCTGGCTGAACTAGTTGGTCCCTATTTCTAGTACTGTAATTATGTCTGTCACCCCTTTTACCAAAAAGGTGCAGATTTTTTCTGACGTACATTATGTTTTCGTAGATGTATTGACAATGTACCGTCATGATGCCAATATCCTTAAACAGTTCCCTTAGAGAATCGCGCCTACGAAGATTATATACGGCTCTGATGGCTCTTTTCTGCAGAATAAATATAGACTCAATATCTGCAGCCCGTCCCCACAGCAAAATGCCATAAGACATTATACTATGAAAGTAACTAAAATAAACCAGTCTAGCGGTATCTACATCAGTATACTGACGGATTTTTCTAATGGCATAGGCTGCTGAACTTAGCCGCCCCGCAAGAGATGTCAAATGAGAACCCCATTGTAGCCTTGAATCAAGCGTAATCCCCAGGAAAACCGTTTTATCTACGAATTCAAGTTTCTCTTTATTCAATATTATATCACAATCACTACTTTTAACATTCGGTAAAGCAAATCTTATGCATTTGGTTTTTTTTTCATTTAATACCAAATTGTTTGCTGTGAACCAATTTTGGACCTGAAGTAGGGCATTATTCACGTCATCTAGATTTTGGGCCCGCCTATTTATCTTAAAAATTAGGGAAGTGTCATCAGCAAAATAAATAACACCATATTTTGAGGTTGGTTTTTCAGTAAATAGGGTAGATCATTTATATATACTAGAAAGAGGAAAGGACCCAATATTGAGCCTTGTGGAACCCCCATTTTTACTTTTAACCCCTGTGAATTAACACCATTTATTTGAACATGTTGTTGTCTATCATTCAAATAAGATTTTACCAAACTAAGTGCAAGTTTACCCAGTCCGTAATGCTCAAGTTTCAAAAGTAATGTGTCGTGATTTACGCAATCAAACGCTTTGGAGAGGTCACAAAAAATTCCTATGGCGTCTTGAGACTCTTCCCACGCAGTAAATATGTGCTTTAATAAGGTTACACCGGCGTCAGTTGTACAACGTCCCTTGGTGAAGCCATACTGTTGATCATGTAAGATTCTGTTGGTGTTAAAATGATAGAGCATTTGATTAAGCATTACTTTTTCAAAAACCTTGCTAAAAACTGGTAACACGGATACAGGTCTATAATTATTAGTATCTTTACTGTCCCCGGATTTGAAAAGAGGTATGACTTTACTGTATTTCATTAAATCAGGGAAAACTCCTTGGTCTACACATAAATTAAAAATTAAAGCTAAGTAAGGGGCTATAGTCTCAAGTATGGATGTACAAACTTTGACAGACATTCCCCATAGATCTTCGGTTAGTTTGATCTTTATTTGCCGGAAAGTTTTAATAACAATCATAGGGTTAATGTGTTTAAATTTAAATTCAACCAGGCAGCCAGACACATTCGCCTTTAATAAACCAATTGAGAGTTCAGGTGAGGAAATAAGAGCCTCCGTTGTTTTTTGTGGTATATCGGTAAAGAACTTTACAAATTCTTGAGCTACTTCCTGATTAGAGCTTTTAGGACCACATGATGTATCTAATGTGTAGTTAGGAGAGGTTAGTTAGAGAGGCTTATGTCCAGCAGTAGACGTTATGGGCTGTTGTTGTTGTTGTTGGATGGAGAGGGAGAGAACGAGCAAGGAAAGGATGGATAGATTGTGTAAGGAGTGAAATTAAATAACATTGTAGTTCTAAAACTAAAACCCGACTACTGAATGAAGTCGGTTAAAATGTAGCCTATGTTACCCGGGCTATAACAACGAATCGATTGACACCTTATTCATCAAAATCGGATGAATAGTTTAGGCGCTACGAAGGAACATACATACATGGACTGCTAAAATCAATACCCTTCCTTTTGGCTTTACCGTAGTCGGGTAAAACGAGTAAATCATAGCGTTACGGTTGACACAGGAGAATGGTAGAAAAAATCGGGGCAGTCTTTGGGGACTGCCGATAGAAGTGAAAACAAAAAGTACACAGAGGCCCCGCCCCAGTCGTAGCACTGATTATGCCCGCGCATGCCTATGTGGTGCTACGCCGTAGCGGATCGCCTACGAGTGCTACGAAGCGTGACCGCACGTTACGTCAAGTGACGATGAGTTCAATGTTTTTTCTTGACTCAAAAAGTACTCAACGCGCCTAAAGAAGTTTTCATTTTCCAAAAAACGTATTGCGCCGACCCCAAGTAACATGTGATAAGGGCAGGAAGATAAAAATGACTTAAGTTGAAAGCAGACCGTGACGGCATGGCAAGGGATTTAAATTTTTACCAAAGGACAATCAAACGTATTGATATAGAAATACGACATAAATTGCTTTGCTTTAAAATTATTCCGTGGCATGCATGCCGTGGCATCGAAAGGGATTTGCATTGAAAGACGCGCCACGGTCGTATCTACACTAATATTATAAAGAGGAAAAATTTGTATTTTTGTGTGTTTGTTTGTAATGAATAAACTTAAAAACTAATGCGCCGATTTAAAAAATTCTTTCACCATCAGAAAGCCACGACTTTACTGAGTATCATAGGCTATATTTTATCCCTGTACTGCCACGGGAACGGGAACTAAGCGGGTGAAACCGCGTGACGTCCGCTAGTATGTAAAATTAGTACAAAAAAAAGGATTAATAACCACATAATTAAGCGACATATTAACATTTTTTTTTCAATTTCATCATTTAGCCGACCAAACCGTAATTAAAATACTTTTAAGGTTATTAGGTACCTGCGTGGTTGAACGAACTTTTATGGCTTTTACATTGATATGATACCTACACTACTCGGTGGAAGGTCACCCGAATAATAAAATCTTGTTTATTCTAACGTTTTTGGTACTTAAGAAGACTTTACGTTTGTCGGAGTTTAAAATAAAATAGTTTTATATAAAAATAAGAATCTTAATGTGTTAAATACACGTGTGTACAAGTACGTTCGTTTAAGTACGTTAATCTCCGTAACCAGCCAACCGATTTCAATTACATTTTGTGAATATGGTTATAAACACTAGAAACGGGATTCGCTCGCGTCATGTTCGGAAATTATTGCAAGGGAACGTTTTAAATATAGCATGCGACAATCGGGGATAATTTAGCTTCACATTAATGAAAGATTTTTGGAATCGAAACAGTATTTTCAGAGATTACCCCCCACATCCAAACCTTATCTCTTTAGCGTAGATACACGGGCAGAAATAAAGATAATAGATGTAAAAATTATAGCTAGACCAATTTACCTCGTATTTTTACCCGACAGCCAATGAAGGCTTATGTTTTTCGCGCGTTTCTTGTCCTAGTGTCATAAGATGGGTGTTTAAAAAAAAACAAAATGGCGGATTTTTGGCGCTAAATATTGTAAGTCGTGATTTTTTTTTTCAACCATGGCCTTTATGGAATTAAAATGAAGAAAAAATTAAAAGGAGATTACAAATATACATTTCTAAAAGTACATAATAACATTTTGTAGTCGGGTTTTTTGATACTTTTAATTAAATGTTACTTGTTTTTACATCTATACTAATATTATAAAGCTGAAGAATTTGTTTCTTTGTTTGTTTGAACGCGCTAATCTCTGGAACTACTGATCCGATTTGAATGATTCTTTCAGTGTTGGGTAGTCCATTTATCGAGGAAGGCTATAAGCTATATCACATCACGCTGCGACCAAAAGGAGCGGAGCATAAATGAAAAATATTGCAAAAACGGGGAAAAATGTATTCCTTTTGTGAGCTGTTTCTCTTTTATGTGACGCAGACGAAGTTGCGTGGGTCAGCTAGTTTTATGTAAATTAACACGCTATTGTGAAATAATTCGCGCCCGAGCGGTCGTAGAGTCAATACCCCCTTAGGATGCCCCGCGTAGGGGTGAAACACGTGTTGAGTTTAGGTTTGGCACGCTAATTATATGTATTTATTTTATTTATTTATTTTCTAAAGGATGGCACGGTTGACATAATATGTCGGGCATACCACCGTCCGGGAGAATCGATCCGACACATTATTTCTGTGTGTACTAGTATGGCTAACGGAGAGTACTTGCATGAACTCAACCTCGTTGCCAAGATTATCCCACCAGCAATTTGCTTTGAAGTACAACCCTGTGGAATCAGAAGTGCCATACTATTATGCGCCCGACCCAGTTCTCGAAATTGGTAATATCAGCAGGCCCGGACTGGCGATACGGGCAAATCAGGCAAATGCCCGATGGGCTGGATGCCCGATGGGCCGGATGCTCGATGGCCCGGATGCCCGATGGGCCGCTATGGCCGATTCGCGGCCTTTTCACTGCCTCTGATTTGGATTTTCGCATGATCGACCAGCATAGACACGAGGCTGAAAGAACAAGCCCAAAATAGGAATAAATTTTCCCCGTTTTTAGACATTTTTCATTTATGCTCCGGTCCTATTACTCATACCGTGATGTTATAGCCTATAACCTTCCTCGATAAATGGACTATCCAACACCTTCAGCTTTATAATATTAGTTCAGACTTAAGTTCAGATATTTTTTTTATTCTGCCTCATAAGACGATAGTCTCGAGGGGCTCGTGGCTAAATAATAACAGCCGCTCGGGTCGTTCGTTAGGTTAAGCCGTGCTTGCCTAGGTTGGTCTGTGGATGGGTGACCACCCATTACATACCGAGTTTCCTCCGTGCCTCGGAAAGCACGTTAAGCTGTTGGTCCCGGCTGTCATTTGTAGATCTTTGACAGTCGTTAGGTAGTCAGAGGCCCAAAAAGTCTGACAACCAGTCTTACTAATGGGTATCGTATTACCCAGTATTAACTGGGTTGTGGAGGTCAGATAGGCAGTTGCTCCATGTAAAATGCTGATATTCAGCTGCATCCGGTTAGACTGGAAGCAGACCCCAACATAGTTGGGAAAAGGCTAGGCAGATGATGATGAAGACGATAGTCTTACGAAAATCATGTTCATATCTTTTAGAATTTAGATAGACAAAAACCAAATAAGGAAAACTAACCTCGAAGCTAAAAAAACCAGTGCCATCTATTACCAAGTTCCGGAACTACTAAACCAGTATAAAAATCTAATAAAACATAATAATTAAATCAATTCTGGATTCGCCTGTCTCTCTACCTGATTATCATATATTAATAATAACCATTTTAAGTTGATATTCACGACAGCCGGTTTCCCCCCCGAGGGGCCTCTAGTTTGTATCGTTACAGGGGGGCAGGGTATGTCTAGAAGAACTGGTCAGGTTGTGATAGCAACTATTCAAGGTTTTCTTGTATTTTTCCATGCAAACCGCGTTTTTTATTTCACATTCTAAGTATTATTCTTTGATTTCTTGAATAGAAGCTGTCTATGTGTGTCTTTTTGTTTTACTGTGAGATGACTATACAAGTAGCATTTTATTATGTAATTACAAACAAATACAATAAAAGTGTCTGTTTGTAATATAAAAATAACAGCGTTTTACTGAATACATTTAAAAGTATATCATCATCTGCCTAGCCTTTTCCCAACTATGTCGGGGTCGGCTTCCAGTCTAACCGGATGCAGCTGAATACCAGTATCTTACATGGAGCGACTGCCTATCTGACCTCCACAACCCAGTTAGTACTGGGTATACGATACCCCATGGTAAGACTGATTGTCAGACTTTCGGGCCACTGACTACCTGTAACGAATGTCAAAGATCTACAAATGGCAGTCGGGATCAACGGTTTAACGTGCTCTCCGAAACTCTGTAAGTAATGGGTGGTCACCCATCCACGGACCAACCTAGGCAAGCGCTGCTTAACCTGAAGATCGACCCGACGAGTTATTATTATTTAGCCACGAGCTCCTCCACATATCTGGCGAAATGTCACATAAAATATGTCTTATTTTTGGACTAATTTGAATCAGCCAAGGATCTCGGTTAGGACTTAAGCGCTTGCTTAATTCAGTCGTTACTGAATTTAATCAAGTATAATCAAGTAAAATATCTTCCTGAATGTAATTATTATACTTGACTAAATTCAGTAACGACTGAATTAAGACGACTAAATTCAGTGAAGTGTAATAAGCGCTTATAGCAAAATTGGTAGATGTTTCATCTTCAGTTTTTGGTTCTATAACTAGGCCGTTTTATTAATGAATTGACGATGTTTTCTTTGAAATTTCATAATTTATTTATTCTTAAATTTTTAGACTACAACCAGTGGCGTTGTTTTGCTCTTAAATTGATGGTGAAGATATCGAAGGGTCCAAAATGTATTGTAATTAATTGCATTGACATTATAGGGAATCAAATAAAAACTTCATCGCATCATAGACTAGCTGCCTGTGCCGTAATTTTGACATTGTCATTGTGAAAAAATTTGTAAAATATTTTTCAATAAAATTTTACCTATATTATCTGGAGTTGTTACTCTTTCTCTTTTACATCCTTCTGATTCCAACAACATCATTTCAATCTGGTTGGAGGTTAGGACGCCACAGATATATAAAAAGGCTTGTAGAGACGTGAGACGACAGCACATCTAGCTACCCGCCGAAACTGTCAAAATCTAATGCTTCAGCAATAAAGATGAAAATCTATTTTAAAAAATTAGAGATTATAGTACCTAGTGTATGTGTCTGTACAACTCCTCGCTTTTTGCTTCAGGAGAATTAAAAATATTGGACATTTCATATTCGAAACCAAAAAAAAAAGCAACACATTCGTTATTTAAAATAACTCGATACCTTAGATTCGAATCCGGATTGACTATGACATCATAAGCCACGTAAAAAGATCATCTCAAAGTCACTTTAGCCAACATTACAGGTCAAATGTAATATTAAACCTTTTTTTAGAATGGTAAGGACAACCCGTTCTCCTCACCGAGGATGTTTGCTTGTTTGATTTTCAATTAAGAATAATATGCTAGGCTAGTTTATTGATTTAGCGCTGAATTTATAAGATGTGACGTAAAGTGACAGAAAATTTAAGATGGACGCCTTGAAATGTCAATGTCAAGTTGGTTTCGAAATTTGAACGGATTCGGATTATTGAATTTTAGATTTGGAAGGTTAACTATATACTTCTGATGTAATAATAAACATCCAAGTAGCTTGACTTGGCTCGCGAGGTTGTCGACACGTGGGATGTGGACTTTTAAATATTTAAATTAATATGACTTCTCAAGAAGCAAACGGAAAATCGTTTTGGATTATCTTCATCAAAAGCAGCATGGAAATTCAGGGTGATTTAAAATGAAACAGTATCAATCTTTGTCTTATTATGATAATAATGTTGAATAAAATATGTATATACGTATACAGTCACAGAATACGGTCTGACCAACAAAACCACTGCTTAAGAATAGGGACCAAAGGTTTTAAGGCCCTTCTAACCCTAAAATTAGCAACTCTATTAATTTGTGGTGGTTCAAACTTCGTTGGAAATACTGTTAGAATAAATTTCTAATCAGCTTGCACTACAAAGCGGTTGTTACGTCAGTCACTGCGGACCGAATAGTGCAAATATAGTATATATATAATAGTCAGAATTTAGATGAGTAGTAGAGATGAGATTTTTATGTAGTTTGTAGTAGATATATATATATTTTTTTATCTTTCTATCTTTGGCATGGAGTTGACTACGAAATCACGCGAATGAGACAATATTGAAAAAGCAAACAACTGACATAAGTATGTCATACATACATTTAAACATATTTACCAAAGTTTTTGATCACAGATTAATTGTTTGTG
Organism: Xestia xanthographa; assembly: GCA_905147715.2. Taxonomy (NCBI): domain Eukaryota; kingdom Metazoa; phylum Arthropoda; class Insecta; order Lepidoptera; family Noctuidae; genus Xestia; species Xestia xanthographa. The sequence goes on from LR990670.1 coordinate 16,651,782, forward strand.
ATTATTATTGACGCTTAAGGCTTTTAAAAATGTTGTTATATCAAGAACTTTCCATTATTCAAAAACTACAAAAAGATCTAAAATAATAATACAAAATAGAAGCTTATAAAATACTAGAGGCCAATCCACGGTTCCTATGTACTCAAGGATAATGTAGCATTCTAATGGTGAAATAATTTTTGAAATCGGTCCAGTAGTTTTTGAGTTTATTTGTTACAAACATACAAATTTTTCCTCTTTATAATATTATTATTAGTATATAAGTATAAAATGGTTTAAAGAATTACCGGGCATCAAAAAAATCGTCCACATCACTGTCAACAGGCAAAGTGCCCAGAAAGCTGACAGCATTGCCAAGTTGGATGGCAATGCTGATTCTGGTCAAAGATTTTATTTGGCCAGAGAATTTGGCCCTCTGGTCACGTGAAGAGTTGATTAAACCGTTGGTCAACAGCTTGGCGATATCCCGAAATACTAGGTAGACTCTGACCCCATCCTACTTCCTTCTAATCTATACTAATATTATAAAGTGGTAACATTTGTTTGTAAGTTTTTAAGTAGGGGTTAATCTCCGGGAGTAATGAACCGATTTCAAAAATTCTTTCACCATTAGAAAGCTACATTTACCTTGAGTAACATAGGTTGTATTTTATTTCCGTACTCCCTCGGGAACGGCAACTACGCGGGTGAAACCGCAGGACGTCCGCTAGTAATGAATAAAAAAGACAAATTTTATTATGTCATTTCTCTCCCGAAAATTTAAGTTTAGAACGTGTTGTTCGATTATGAGCTGAACTAGATACATGTGACGCTAGCTATATATCAATGATTTTAAAGTCAAACATGTAGGTCTGTATTGGATTGACATAACCTATCGAAAACAATTTGTGTCAATACTTTTAAAACTTGTTGGAAAAAAAACGATCTTGACTTGTCTATATGTACTTAATGTCCACGCCCTTTGGGACATACTACGTGTCATCATGAGTTGATAATTTGATTTCTATGTAGGTAATCAGAAAACCGTAATTAATGAACACTTTTCAAACAAAACAATTGACGACATAAAGAATATTTCTAAGAACAAAAAAAGTCAACCTTTGTCCGTCTACGGCGTTTTTCTCAGAAACGGCAGAACATTGAATGATTTCATCATAGCGAATAAAAATGATAATAAGCTACATTTTGCAACATGAATACTAATAAAGATTATCATTTTGTAGAGGTTATTCCATTCATTTTTACTAAAACGAGGAAAAAATGCAAATTATGTATCTGTGGTCGCAATGAAAATGGCGGTAAAACAAAGTATTCTCGCAACGGGATAAGGCAAAGGTATTTCAGAATAATGCCAATCGTGTTTTAAATTCTTGGCTCTAGATTTAAACAGCCTACTTTGTAGTTTTAATAAGAAGTATAGGAATTTGACATTTACAAGACAATTATTGCAAAATCAAATTATTTCAGTTTTAAGCGAGTAGATTTATTAAAAGTTTAGTGACTGAACATACTATACGTATATCTAATAATAAAAAAAATAAATACTAATACAACACTAAGTATTTTATTGTGGTCATAAAAAGTTTTATGAACACTGTTCTAACAACTAAATTATTAGTTTAGCAACCAACACAATTTAAAATTAGAATTGACTTCGAAATTTCACAAAAAAAAACCACAAACAATTAAAAAAATAAAAATTTAAACTCACCGTTCAGAATTTCGAGCATATAGATAACACAAAATTAAAGAAATTAAAAAATATATATATATATATCCTACAGACCTTCAACACGTCCATACACACAGGCACACAAACCAAACTGAACGATTATCGCTTCGGACCGAGATATCGGTATAAGGAATCGATTAAAATCGTCAAAACTGGTTGTAAGTTTAATTATGTGGCATTATGATGAGACTGTTAGGTTTAGACTCTTGCGTCTTGGCGGATTTTAAAACGATGTTCGAAAAAAAAATGGCGCGGATTCGTAGACAGTTTTTTTTTTTAATTTTTTGGAGGAAACATTTTGTGTTGGTTCTGTAGGTGTGGAATGGCAATGTGAGGGCTTGGAAATAGATTCAGTTCAATTTTCATCGAACAATCATTTGGGGAAACTGTACAGGCTGGCAATTTAATTACCTGTACCTTTCCTTCAAGGCTCAAAGATCAAAGATGGACAAAAACAATTACGTTATGGAAAGGCCCATCAGGCAAGCGCTACAGGGGAAGACCATTTACTAGATGGGATGATGATATCAAAAAACTAGCTGGCCCACAATGGCAACAAATAGCCCAGGACCGGGAGAAATGGAAAGCTTTGGAGGAGGCCTTAACCTCAGGAGGGTTCCAGTAAAATAATATATAATATTAGTTCCTACCTACTAAAATATATTCCTTAATAGTTATAATTAGATGTATATTTAGATTACATAGATATTTATATTTTTTTTTTTAGTTTTTTCTTAGTTTTTGTAAGGTAGATAGCAGATTTGGATGAAATTTGGTGTAGAGATACTCTATAACCTGGTTTTAAAAAAGTATCTTATGTGTAGTATGATCCCATGGGACAATTATTATCGAACTCCACGCAGGCGAAGCCACGGGCATTAGCTAGTATTCAATTACTATTCCTTTTCATCTTCCTATGATCCGATAGGCCTATCCGACCTCCACAACCCAGTTCATCATCAGCCTATGAATGTCCCCACTGCTGGGACACAGGCCTCCTCTCTATGAGAGGGAATGTGCTATAATCCACCACGCGGGCCCAGTGCGGATTGGTAGATATCACATGTCTTCGAATTTTTTCTAGGACATGCCGGTTTCCTCACGATGTTTTCCTTCACCGTTTTGAGAGCAGTGGTGATGAAATAAATTACACAAAGTAATGCGCCTGTCTGGGTTCGAACCCACGTCTTACTGTTCGTAAGTCGAACCGCCACCACTGGGCCACCGCTGCTCTCGCATGATCTACAAATGACAGCCGGGACCCACGGCTTAACGTGCCTTCCGTTTCGAGGCACGGAGGAAACTCGGTATGTAATGGGTGGTTTGGGTTACCCGTCCATGGAGCAACCTAGGCAAGCACGGTTTAACCTAAAGATCGAGCCGAGCGGCTGTTATCATTCAGCCACGGGGTCCTCGACCGGATGACGTTACGAGACAAATAAGAAAATATTTTGCCAAAATTATTGGTCACTTCATATTTACATCCAGAATACTTCTATTTCTAGATTGCAAAGTTTAACAAAAAAAAACTTTTTCTTAACATTTCAACTACAATAGGCATTTCGATACATATTATTGGAGATTACCTTTTAAGCAAGGAATTGCTTCTATTATGAGTCTCCGCACTTACACTTGTAATTATTTTGCAATTAAAATTTAGTAAATAATTTAAGGAACCTTAACAATCAACACTTTAATTTCTCTTTAAATCGTCTCTCAATAAAGTTCACCTGCACGTTTTGTCATCCGCCCACGGATCTCCAAGCCCCTTCTCTCAAATGTCAGTGTTCAAGGGCAATGGCGACTTGAAATGTCAAACTATTTATTATTATGTGAATAGATATTAGGCACAGACGGTTATGTCGCTGTATTGGCCGCCATACTGTTACCTAATACATGTTATTACTAGTTTGTTGCGTTTATTGCGTTAATTCCCATCTACCACCCCGGTGGGTGGCAAAAATAAGAAAAAAAAAAACTAATTCTTAATCGACCACCTTTAGTGGACGGATTAAGAATTTTTTTTTTCTTTCTTAGTTTTCTGTAGTTGGTAAGGTTTTATTTTTCATTTAAATTCTGAAAATTAATGAAAAGTTTTCAAAATGTAAAGAGTTCTTACTTGACTGAGTCAACGTCTACTGAATTCCAGTAGTGTGTGCCTACATACTTACCTATGTAACATTAAATAGAATGAACACAATTTTGCAATTTGTTTTTTGGCGTTAAACACATACCTACGGGTTTTTCAAACATATCCTTACACAGCACTTACTTATTACAAACCAAAATAATAAGGAAGGAAAATGTTATGGGGAATCCGTACGTTAGAAATTACATCCTGGAAATCATCAAGGTAGACGAATCGCATGTGACTATAGTTGGTGCCAGTTAAAAAGAGAATAGCGGTCATTGACCCACCTACATTTATTAAACTTCTTAACTTTGAAAACCAAAAATAAGCCTGTTCAAGTCTAGAATCGTCATCTATCGTGATCTTCAACATTTTTTGTTATGAAAAACGATACATGGTTTAGTTTTGGTTCGTACGAAGAGATATTAGGGAAAGGGTAATGACCGCTATTCTCATCTTAACTAGCACCAACTATAAAAGAGTGATGAATTTAGGATGGAGAGGGAGAGGAAGACCAAGGAAACGATGGATGTATTGTCTGAGGAGTGATATAAAAGATAAAGGTGTAAATGATAGTGTGACGGTTGACAGGGTAGAATGGAAGAATAAAACGTGTTGCGTCGACCACAAGTAACAAGGATAAGGTCAGGAAAGTGATGATGAAATAGTCAAGGTTGTAGTGGCACTACAAAAAGTACTTCGCTACATGAACAAAAAGTACTACAGCGCCATCTATGACACAGATGATGAACTAACCGCGAAACACGTCAAAAATCCTACATCGCGCAAGCAAAGTTATCTGCGACATAAGACTATATACGAGAACCCGACAACAACTGTCGGGCAGTGGCCCACCAGACATAACACCCGTCTGGTCGGAGGATCTTCCATTTTATATGGGGGATGAAGAGCTTTACACCGTTCTTCATACCCCCAAATTGGTGACCCCGACGTGATATGAACACGCAACCTAAAAGAAAAAGAATCTGCAGGGTGAAAGATACACCAACACAAAATCCTACATTGCGCAAGCAAAGTTATCTGCGACATAAGACTATATACGAGAACCCGACAACAACTGTCGGGCAGTGGCCCACCCGACATAACACCCGTCTGGTCGGAGGATCCTCCCTCTTATATGGGGGATGAAGAGCTTTACACCTTGTTCTTCATACCCCCAAATTGGTGACCCCGACGTGATATGAACACGCAACCTAAAAAACAAAGAAAAAGAATCTGTAGGGTGAAATATACACCAACACAAAAGCAGTTACCAAGGATTCAGTACGTACCTACATCATTCTGAATCCAGGGGAAAAAAGTACGTTAACCCGTTGGTCCTGGCTATTTTTTTGGGACTATCACGTCACACTATTCCCTGCCCACTGTAACTTATGAAAGCCAAAATCAACAGTGGCGACCACCAGAACAGCGCCGAGACAATGAAGCTCGACGAAGTTCCAGAGAAACAATTTAACTGTCTTGGATCCCGCAACGAAATTAATCAGAAGAGTATAGCGGAGGAGTAGGAAAAAACCGTAATTTCCACTTCCCTCCATGTCAGCAGGAGACAGAACGATACAAGGCCAATAGGCACAAAGGGACGTTTACAATGGGATAGGCCCAGTTGCCTAGCACCACGGATAAATATTAACGTAAGATTCCTAAGTTGTGAGCTGATTTGATTGGTCCCGGCTGTCATTTGTAGATCTTTGACAGTCGTTACAGGTAGTCAGTGGCCCAAAAAGTCTGACAACCAGTCTCAAGGGGTATCATTATACATATTACCCAGTACTTAGCTTACAGCCTTGTAAAATACTGTATATCTTGAATTCTAGATAGACTGGAAGCCGACCCCAAACATCATCAACTGCATAGCCTTTTCCCAACTATGTTGGGGTCGGCTTCCAGTCTATCTAGAATTCTAGATGCAACTGAATACAGTATTTTACAAGGCTGTAAGCTGATGAAGTAGGGTCAGTGAAGGAAATTAATATACACGTGTGCTTTGCCCATAGACTATGTTTAAATCACCATAGAGTAAGGCTGTAGGCGCCGGCGCCTTTTTTTGTGGGACTATTTTTTGTGGCAAACAATTAACTGGTTAAATTACCGGTTGTTGGTTACTGATGACATCAGCACATTCTTCAATGTTGTGTTAGTCTGACGGGTAATATAGCTGTTATCATTCATGACTGCATGCTTAACTAAAACAGTGCAAAAAATTGCAGTCTTACCGATCAGACTTGAATAAAATAAAATATATTAATATATATTATTATTATTTATTTTATTTTTTTAGATGACACCATAAAACAAGAATTCCAAGACCAATCTTTAAAAAAAAACACTTTATTTTGGACCTGAAAACCCGATTTATTTTCAATTAATTGCCAAATTAATTTGGCAATTAAATAGTTTGGGGTTGAAACTCTAGGGCCGTGGGGTCCGAGTGCCCATAGCCTGTTCAAAGAACTTTCAAAACGCATAGTTGACGCTTCCCGTGACCCAAGAGCTGGCTTTTACCTTGGTCAGAGGCTAAGTGTTGCCATACAACGTGGCAACGCCGCCAGTCTCTTGGGCACATTACCAGCTGACAGCGTTGAGGAGGAGATTTTCGATGCCCTTTTATAGTTTGTTGTTAGTTTATTTAATTGCCAAATTCGATTTTTAGTTGCTTTGAAATCAATGAATAGTTGAGTCATTGAGAGTGACGTCACAGTTTGCTATTGCCATACAAAAACTATGAGAGAACTGCGTTTTGACAGCTCTTAAAAAGTATCTCAATAGGGTATATGCATGATTTATTTTTATCACTCTGAACAAAGCGTATTAAGGTTGCACAAGTCAGTCATTCTTCCATACAAACGTAGTCTGGTGATTACTCATTTGTTTGACGGTGTAGGTTCAAAATTAAAAATTGTATCAACTGATCTTTTCATTATCTAGCCCTGTATGGAAGCAGAATTGGAAAAAAAATATTGGTTTGGAAGTTATGAGCGTCGAAACTTTCATATTTCAACACTAATTTTAACTCATCTTTGGGCGTAAATAAATGACCTAAGTAGTATGAAAATGGAAAAACTAAAACCATACAAGAATAGATAATTTATTCAAAAGTTGAAATAATTTTATTTTGAACAGATACATCCAATAGATTTTTCATGATATCCATACTCCCAAAGGTCTACATCAAAAATTTCGCGCGCCCGTTTTCGTTGTAAATCATATTGCATTTCGCTACAAGTTGCCACCCCGGTCGGTGGGGAACGAGGAAGTGCGCAGCGCGTGTGTGTGCGCAGTGTGTGTGGGTGCACACAGTCATGCTCACTTGGTTAGCTGCCGCCCGGCACGTGCTGTCGTACTTACGAGTATACTATTTTATAACATTGAACTCTGGCTTGAATTTTGGATACCGATATTTCTTTATTGATAGTTTGTGTTTATTATTTTGAATTTGTTTCAAATTTTACTGACCCTGGGATCGGACTTTGCAATTCCGATTTGATAGTGAGTTAGGCTTGGATTTTTATTGTTTATGATGTAACATCACGCCGGTATGCTTTGAGGGGGTACGCAGATTTGTACAATACACCCAGATTTCGAAAGTTAGGTACCTATGTTTGCGGATGGATGGACAGAGATTTTGTTGGCATGTCAGAAGTATTGTGAGAGGAATTTATGAATGTGTGAATCTTTACTTTGTTATTTTGTATATTTTAATTTTATGTTATATCTTACTCTTTTAGTTCTAGCTTTAGTTACAGTAATTGGTTTATAAATACAACCGTTATAAGTAGATAAATAAATGTTAAGTTTATAGTGGATAAGCCTATTACCATGACATGTATTGTTAATAATGTAGGTATAATAAATATTTATGGCGACTTGTTTGGGAACGACTCATCATCTGCCACCATCAGCCTTTTCCCAACTATGTTGGGGTCGGCTTCCAGTTTTACCGGATGCAGTTGAATACCAGTACCTATCCATGGAGCGACTGCCTATTTGACCACCACAACCCAGTTAGTACCGTGTAATACGATACCCCTTGGTAAGACTGGCTGTCAGACTTTTGGGGCCTCTGACTACCTAACGACTGTCAAAGATCTGCAAATGACAGCCGGGACCAACGGCTTTATCGTGCTTTCCGAGGCACGGAGGAAACTCGGTATGTAATGGGTGGTCACCCATCCACAGACCAACCTAGGCAAGCACGGCTTAACCCATAGACTTAGTATATACTGCCGTATAGACGAACTGACAGCTCGATAAAGCGTGACCAATTTTGATTTGTCAGTGTGTGCGTTAGTTAGCGATGTACCTTTTACTTTGGAGGACTATCGATAAGTGGTTGAAGTTGGAGGAAGATGTTCCATAGACTGCCTTTGTCCAGATTATAATTTTTACATTATGTTAAAAAAGTGTAATACATTAAAAAAATAAAACAGCCAACATTTTATTAAAAATCGCTCAAAACCTGTGTGTTCTATTATTAAATATCTACGACCACTTAAAATATCTTGGTCCAAATTTTGGCTCTCAAACTCGAAAATAAGCCGAAATTATCTTCTAATATATTATAAGAAGTACAGCTTGGCAAATTGTAGATTTCCCAATACCTTGACTGGTTTTATTATTTTCACGAATAAAATTTTCAATCTGTAAACAAAGTTGTATCACGTCTTTGGATTTCAACTAACGCGCCCAATGAATCCCAACCATTTTCCTCGAATTAGAGTATCTAGAGGGAATCTGTTGTACAAATTCTACAAAACAATTAGTTTATTTGTTAAAAGTTAATTAACTTTTTCCTGATAAAATGGTACAGTTAACAGACGGTAAACGTAAGCTATGCTTATTTTCATAGTTAACATTCAAGATAAAATATCGACAGTATCGATAAATTTAAGTCAATCCCTAGCGTACATGTAAAATAGATTGATGAAAAATCTATTCACCAAAATCATGTAAATTATCAATAAATGGACTTTTAGCTATACAAAATATGAAAGTAAACAAAAACATTGGTATTATTTTATATTTTATATAGGTAAAAAGGCAAATTTTAACCAAAAATAAACGCGTCTTATCGGTGACTACGTCCTGAGTATTTACTTATGAAATGTGCAATTTTCAGGTTCATTTCTATGATTAACACCATAATCACGCACAGAACAAGTAACCATTGTTTAATACAACTGTATTCACTGAAAATAAACCACGATGTACGCTAAAAATCCAAAATACTGAGGAGTTGATTCCCCGCGTGCCGACTTGTGCAGACCTGTCATTCAAAACCGGTCACAATGATATTAGATTCGCGATCCTTTTTCATCTTGCTATATTTCCATAAGGGATTTTCTTCTCCCTCGCACGCTTTGTTGGTCTATAATTACTAAGTCTATGGCTTAACCTAACGATGGACCCGAGTGGCTGTTATTATTTAGCCACGAGCTCCGCTTGTTTGGGAACGACTATAAATGAAAAATAAATAAAAATATTTTTTGCAAAAAATAAAATAGACTTAAAAAAAACACAAACATAAAAAACACTGATTGATTTGGTGTTTTTGTCACCGGCTTCTGAAGCTAAAGTTATTTTTCACTGTTCTGTGTTTTTCTTTTTTTAAATTCTGTGATAACTTCTAAACTATTCAATCAAATGTTAAGCTGTAAAAGACAATTTTAATCTAAATTCAATTGTCAAGATAATGGACATACTTATTTGGATAAGGATTAATACTGCAAATAAGGTAGGTACCTACGTCATTATTATTATCAGCCATTTGTGTCCCACTGCAGGGCAAAGGCCTCCCTTCCTTCCTTCCACTTATCCCTATCTACCTACGTCATATTTTTAAATAAATTTTCAAAGATAAAAATGCACCTACCTACCTACCCCTGCTGCCCCCCTCCTGCTTACCTACTTTACTCTTTGTCTGAATAGAAGGTCTACCTATTCATACACGAAATATTTTCAGAGAATCATCCAACAGCTATAATGAAGCCATAGAAACCAATGATATTATATAGTAAAAAGAGGTAGATATCGCACTAGCACGCACAAATTGTTGAGGACAAAGTGACACAATTGTTGCACTTTGATAGCTAGCTATCTCTTTCTATCTTATACGTTCCGTATTATCTATCGCTGTCGTAGTTTTAAATTACTCGCAACGATTTCTGAACGCCATTCAGTATGAACATAGCGTATCTTCTTTATAATATCATTGATAGCAACGAAATATTTTTTTTACTGAGTAGGTAGGTACCTATGTACATATATTTAAAAAATCTTTACTTGACCCACAAAATAAATACTGGCTCCATAATTATTTTAACAACATCCATTACACTAGTTCACAACGTCGTATTTAGCTGAGCGGCACAATGCCTATTGTTGATAAATGTACAATAAGACAATATTACAGACCGCTATTGTAAATAAATAAACAGCCAATAAATTATTTACAAAATAACATAATTTTTTATTTGATGAATCAACAACAAGCCTCACAGAGTCACAGACTCACAGTCACATCAGTCACGCTGTCAAAAAAGCAATTATCCTGACTCTGGCTGTACTAATGAGGAGTCGCCTGTGGGTTAATTATAGGTAACTAGCTAGGCTAAGTAAATACCTAGGTATTTAACATAAGTAGTAACATAGTTGCACAACCTATAAAAACAAAGGTAGGTAAAGTCATATCAATGAAATTATTTTTTAAACTAAATAACAATATCTACCTACATTACTACCTACCTACATTGTTCTACTTATATTCACATTTTTGCAAGCGAACTCATTGCCACGTCTCGCAAAGTCGCGGGTAAGTACCTACCTATTAGGAATATTATAGGATGTAGGAGCTTGTCCTTTCATAATAACAACTAAATTGGGTGCATAATAATTACGTTTCACTAAGTGATTGTCCTATGCTGTAAATTCCAACACCTATTAGTTTGACTTTATGTTGTCCTTCAAACATAAATGGGTAAGGCCGTAGATTTTGCCACTTTTTGAAGAAAAAATATTCTTAAATTTTGATTGCTTACAAAAAACAAATTAGCTGGTGAATTGTAATGAAGGTATTTTAATTAGGTTATTACATGTCTTAAATTCTTATATCTTATTGTTAAAATGAATGTAAGTTGTACATTTAAAAAATACAATAAGTTAAACTCGCCAAGACTCCCAAATTTAACGAAAAACATGCTGTCTTTTTGACACATAACACTATAAAACTTACATTTTTTCTAATGAACATTCAATTAATGTGACTATCTGAAATGTGTCAAAGTTAAGCTGCTACATCGTGCCTTTTGTGTCCTTAAAAACTCGTTTTTTTATAGATTTATTACTATTCAATCCTTTGCTCAATATTTTTGCTTCTATGTTACTACTTTGTATGTTACCAAAATTTTCCCATAAAAAGCATTGAAAAAACAGTTTGGTAGTGTTTGTTACTGGACTGGCAACACCAAGTATCCAGGCATCGCATTAAAAAAAAAAAAGACGCCATCTTGTCGTCTCTGGAGTCTGTCAAAAGTGCACGTGTGTGTTTCGGCAGCGAATTTAAACTGTGAATTTTGGAGATTTCAAAGGTAAATAACACTTTTAATTGCACACATCTTATGAAGTATTATGCACGAGTGACTAATAAGGGCGTGGTAATGTGTCTATGTTTAAAATTCACCTCGGATGTCGAGTTATGCCTATTTATAACCTTGCAAAATTGTGCTTTAACGTTACTTTAATGTAGCTTCGATGTTACTGGTAACGTTGATTGTATGTTACGTAACGTTTTACAGTTATAAAGGTTTGTTCATATCGTAATTTATTATATGTATACCTACTTTTTTGTTGGCACAGGGAAGATCTATACTTGTAAAAAAAATCTACTACCTACAAAGAGATTAAATATATAGTATAATTTAATGTCTTTGACTACCTACTTTTTTTAAATTTTGACGTGTTGACTATTTAAAAATCCGTTCAGTATTTTTTATTTGATGTGCAGAAGGCATTTTTGGTATAGATGTTTTAGGAAATTCAAAAAACACATAACATAAAAGTAGTCAAGTTGCCTTAACTAACATGTTAGGTTCAGTGTCATTTTAGAAGGTTCGACATTAGTGGAAACTGAAAAAAAAGGATTAAAACTAATTTTGTGCCACTCAGTGGAAAAATAAACACAAAAAAGTAAAATACGACTCTTTAATATTTTATGGGAACAAAAAAAAAAAAAACGAAATCTAAATCTTAACGCGTATTATTTTAAGTCTTATAGTTTTACTTTTTTGTGTTTATATTAATTTGTATCCAGAATTCCAGAGTTAGCTTGTCTGCATAAAAAGTAAAAAACGTGCACACGTCACTATCTTCGGAATCCGCGCGGATTGCTTTTTCTTTCTAGCAAACTACGGATCACAACCAATGTGTTAAAAATTACTGTATTAAAACCAAACTGTACCTATACTTTTCTGATTAACTATAACACATTGCCACAGATGCCGCCAAAGACGCCGATGACTGCAGCTGAAAAGCAAAAAAAATATCGCGAAAAGCAAAAACGAAAACCCGCAAAAGTATATAGAAATACAAAAGAAGGCCAAAGAAAGATCTGCACGCTACTATGTGAAAAAAAAAGTACCTATACTGAAGAGCACAAGCAAGAATTACGGCAAAAATGGAAGGAAACTACCAAACATGTTACTGTGGAAGATGATGTAACAATTTTGTCGCAAATAAGAAAGAAACCCGAAAATATTGTAAGTTATGATTTAAGAGAGAGTAATGTATTTGGCAATTCTTCGGGCTAGCATTAGCCCGAAGAATTGCCGAACTGAAGCCGAAGCCTAGGTAGCCCGAAGAATTGCCAAACTTAAGTGGCAGTGGGCAGGGCACATTGCTCGCAGAACGGATGGCCGATGGGGCCGAAAAGTTCTGGAGTGGCGACCGCGAACCGGAAGACGTTGCGTTGGAAGGCCTCCCACTAGGTGGACCGATGACCTGGTGAAGGTTGCGGGAATCCGATCTCATTGTGTAGCTTATTTTCTATGTTGACAAAGATTTAATGAATGTTATTTAGTTTTTTGTTTTTGCTAGAAAAGTTTTAGAGAAACTATCAATGACATTAATTATTTGTGTTACTTACTTCAATTATTTCGTAGTATTATTTTCTTTCGCTTATTTTCTATGTTTAAAACGTTTTAATGAATGTTATTTAGTTTGTTTTTGGTTTTGCTAGGAAATATTTTTGAGAAACTTCGACATTAAATTTTTTTGTTACTTACTTCAATTATTTCGTAGTATTATTTTCCTGGTAATGTTCTTTCATTTGGTTAACTTGGCCATATTTCACGATTATGTTATAATTTTAAACTGTTGACAGTTTTAAACATTTTTCAGTTTCATTCTCGTACATTTAACTTATTTTTGTTCTAGTACTGAACTTCGATTTTATTATGCGTCGAAATTTCCTCCTTTTTGAAGTCGGCTAAAGCTAAAAATAGCGCGTTATGCAATTGGCCTTACAAACATTATGCGTTACTTTCGCGTTACCTGTATGTTACCGTAACATATAAGTGTCTATGTTGCTCTATGTTACTAAGTGGCAAAATCTACGGCCTTACCCAAATCGCATACACGCCACCACGTGCCAACGATGATACTACACAATTACACCCGCGCCGCGCGCCGCTGCTACAATGTCGTCCCGTGTTCAATGAAATCGCGCATGTATGCGTCACTCAGCGTTAGGAGTGTGTATGTGTACGCGCAGTAGCTTCCTTCTGCTCTTTACAGCGTCTATCCCTTTCGCTCGTGATGTCGGATGAAATAGCATGCATTTTAACCCCGCCCACCAACTAGTTCGTGCGGCTAAGGTGTGCGCTCTTAACATCAGAAATAACATATTGAAATTATTTTTTAAATGTCTATAAAAATAGGTACTAAGTTATTTATAAGCATTTGAAATTTCTGATGAAGGATTGGACAGAGAGATCCGATACAGCGAATGACGTCATTCGCTGCATCGACATACAAAATCCATACTAAATTCCGTTTATCTAGAAAGATATACTTAGAAACAAAAGTTAAAATGGTTATAACTTTTGTGTTGTTTGGCCGATTTTTGTCTTGTTTTCGCTTTTTGTCATTATTTTTATAGTACTTTAACATTCCGTATCGAAATTTAAAAAATTGAGATTTATGCATATTCCCTATTGATTTGTGTGTACCCCATTGTCTCACGGGATTATTACCGGAATAAAAAATATATTTTTTGTTAATCCAGTATATAAACTATCTGTGTGCTAAATTTCAACCAAATCCGCTCAGTAGTTTTTACGTAAAACAGCATCCATCCATCAATTCATCCTAACAAACTGTCGCATTGATAATATTAGTAGGATTAAGTGAGTAGTATCAAAGGTTGAATACATTTGAAGGCAAAATGACAAAGAAACAATAATCATTTATCAATCAGTGATCAATTAAATTAAACCTTGTAGGTGTTTCAATCGATGGCAAGACTACTAGTTACCAGCAATTATTACCTACAGAGTCACGAGGAAACTAGGAAAATTGTGGTCTTTGGCCTTTACGTCTACCTGACTTGAGGAAGATGACATTTTACCCGACTACGACGAAGCCAAAAGGAAGGTTTATGATATTAACAGTATAAGTATAATGTATTTACGTATATTCTTCCGTAGCGCCTAAACTATTCATTCGATTTTGATGTATCTATCGATTCGTTATGGCCCGGGTAACATAGACCACATTTTAACCGACTTCAACAATAGGAGGAGTCGATTTTACCTTGTAAACCCTGAGTTTAAAAAGCGTGTTTTTTTAGTAGTCGGGTTTATTTGCATTGAATGTAGGTACTTAGATGAGTTGCTACAGCTTATATGTTCCTGGTACATTACACCATTTGGCATGCAAAAATGTAATTATAGGTACTTTAATATAAATCTTTAACAACAACTTGTCCCGTATATCGCTAGTAAATATTTGCATGTCTTTGTAAGGAAGCGTTCGTGATTCTAGATTTACCTTCTGTGATAATCTAAAGTCATTTTAATTAGATATTCTTTCTAAATAGGCCACTGTAGTTCACTGCCGGGAGATAGGTGTTCTTGGGGCTTCAAGAAGTCGTGAGCAACGTCAGCGAGTGCAGCGCTCCGGATCAAACTATGCCCCACCTGCTGGAATGTCACAGGTGTCTGTTTACCTGCACTCTTGACGACCTGAATAGCGCCTCTGCCGCTGCAATAAACGTGGCCACCTACAAGGTCCAAACTGTATAATGGAAGTAACATCAATACGACAAGAAGTTAGATACCTACTGAGGGTAAAAATATCGTGAAAATACCTCAGCCAGCTTAAAATTGTCACGCGCCGGGTTAGTAAGTTTGGTGATCAATACTCGTTTCGTCCCTCCATCCATCCTTTCTCGTTCGCAAATAATAATATCACAAATCAGCTGTTACCGGTCCGCCATGTTTGGTTCGGTAGGTTAGTTTTTTTTTAATCAAACGGCAAAGGAATGCAAGGTTATGCCTGTCACGGAATATTTAATTTAATGATGTCTGCGCGTTATGTGTTCGTTTTAAATTGGAAATAGATCGCAAAGGGGATCGTGGTATCGAGTTACTAAGTTGTGGAGTGACCGAGTGATGGCCAAGGTAAGGTCACAGAAACCAGGGCCGACCTAAAGCTCGTTGGGTCGACGACATCGTCAAAGTCGCGGGAAACATCTGGATAAGAGACGCACGGAACCGGGAAGTGTGGCAGAAAAAAGGGTAGGCCTATAGGTACCCAGCAGTGGGTGATTCCGGGCTGATATGATGATGATGATGAAGTTGTGGAGGTCAGTAGACGCTACAGGTAGCTAGAAACTGATCCTCATTGTTGGGACAAAGATAGGCAGATAATAATGGTAAAGAATAATAATAATATTAAAATTTATTTAAACCGTGTGGTATCCGGCAGAGTAGAATAGAACCAACCCATTACACTCACGGGTGTCGTATAAGGCGACTAATGTCTGAGGCAGAACACCTTGCGCCTCCGTAGACCAGAGAATGGGCAGCAGCGTTTTCTGTTAGTCTTTCATCACTGCGATCTCCAATCCAATCGTGGAGATTACGGCAAATCCCTCCCATCGTGGGAGAGGCTTATGTCCAGCAGTGGACGTTATGGGCTGTTGTAGTAGTTGTAGTTGTAAAATTTATTTCAGACTTGGTCCATAAATAAAAAAAAATAAAATGAAACAAAAACACACAAACATAATATTATCTAATAGAAAATGCCCATAACCATAAGAAAAAAGTAACCACGGAGTAATCGGTGACATAAATGAAAAAAAAACAAACAAAAAAAAAGATGCCGGTGGAATGCATAACCTCCTCCTTTTTAAAAGTCGGTTAAAAAGTCGCAATGCATTCTCTTCTTTGCTAAACCTAGACTTAAAAACCGGCCAAGTGCGAGTCGGACTCGCGCACGAAGGGTTCCGTACCATTATCAAAACAAGGCAAAAAAAACACGTTTGTTGTATGGGAGCCCCCCTTAAATATTAATTTTATTCTGTTTTTAGTATTTGTTGTTATAGCGGCAACAGAAATACATAATCTGTGAAAATTTCAACTGTCTAGCTGTCACGGTTCATGAGATACAGCCTGGTGACAGACAGACGGACAGACGGACAGACGGACAGACAGACGGACAGACAGCGAAGTCTTAGTAATAGGGTTCCGTTTTTACCCTTTGGGTACGGAACCCTAAAAACCAGCCGCGTGAAACGTGGGTCCGTTTTTGTCACCACGATTATCTATAGAAAATCATCTGCCTAGCCTTTTCCCAGCAATTTTGGGGTCGGCTTCCAGTCTAACCGGATGCAGCTGAATACCAGTATTTTACATGGAGCGACTGCCTATCTGACTTCCAGTTAGTACTATGTAATACGACACCCCTTGGTAAGACTGGTTGTCAGACTTTCGGACCACTGACTACCTGTAACGACTGTCAAAGATCTACAAATGACAGCCAGAAACAATCAACGGCTTAACGTGCTTTCCGACGCACGGAGGAAACTCGGTATGAAATGGGTGGTCACCCATCCACAGACTAACCTAGGCAAGCGCGGCTTAACCTGAAGATTTAGCCACGAGCTCCTCGAATAATCGAGGGTAGCCTTTTAATATTTTATTTTCTATAGTTATAGATAATTATCTATCTACACTAATATTATAAAAGGAAAGATTTGTATTTTTGTGTGTATCTTTGTAATGAATAAACTCAAAAACTACTGCGCCGATTTCTAAAATTCTTTCACCATTAGAAAGCTACATTCACCTTGAGTAACATAAGCTATATTTATCCCCGTACTCCCGCGGGTTCGGGAACTACGCGGGTGAAACCGCGTGACGTCCGCTAGTAGAAAATAAAACATCAAAAGGCCATCTATAACAACTTGAATAGGTACTATAATTAAAAAGTAAGACAGTGTTAAAGCCTAGGTCTCTCAGTCTAAAGTCTAGACTTTGTCTAAAGGTTACTTGTAAGTCTAGGTCATTCGACTGAAGTGGTGTGGGCAGGACACCTACATTGTAAAAGATGTTTTGTGACTTACAAAATAAATACTTACACATAGCATTTTGATGCTCTAGAGTCTAGACAGAGTTCTATCAAAAATAAAGGCTTGTGTTCTGAAAAAATCTAATTAGTCCGTCAGTTAGATTATCAAAAAATATTTGACACATATTTTTTATTTTGTTACGTAAACCAAAATTGACGAAGATACGACGCTTTTAACATTCTCAATACGTCACGCCGCCGTGCTATAATTTTTAGTGCGTTGTGACATCACGAGCCCCCACTCCCGAGTTTTGATACGTTCTAACTTTGTCAATATTCATTGATTTACAAAAACAAAAAATACGTGTAGATTATATATTTTCCAATACTCTAACTGACGGACTAAATAGATTTGCAATTTATTGATAGTGGAAACTAGCCTTAAGGAGGATGCACCGAGGAAACAAACATCGCCCTTTTCATTTTAACGAATCTTAAAGTTAGGTTCATATTATAAAATCCTACTAATATTATAATGCGAAAGTTTGTGACTAATGGTAGACGGAAGAAAACCGAAAACCTGCTCAATCGATACAGCACAGCACAACGTGAGGACGCTATGTGGGACATCACTAATCTTGCTGGCTTGACATTCGATGATTTTGACGGTAAAAGTGTCTCCAGTCTCCAGTGTAATAAAGTGTTTAGAACTGCAATAAATGATTAAAACTTCTTTTAATTTCTAATACTATGATAGACGGATGTTTGTTACTATTTTACGTAAAAACTACTGAACGGATTTGGATGTAATTTGGCATACAGGTAGTTTATAACCTGGATTAACACATAGGATACTTTTTATCCCACTAGTACGATCCCGTGGGACATTACCAAAGTCCATGTGGATGAAGCCGTTGGCATTGGCTATATGCAAAAAAACACTCCCTAAAACGCCAAGACTCGCCCGCAGACCACTATTGGCGGGCCAATCCAAGAGTGGTCATGAACGAGCCACTATTTGGCCTGCGGGTCTGGTTGGGCAGCCTCGTTCTAGATCCTTAAGCTGTAAATATTTCGTACACTCATTCCAATTCAAGAGAAGTTCCTAAATTATGCTAAAAATAAAACACTATTAATTTAATCACTGCTAAATTATTTTTATTTTATTTGTCTTCTACAATTACAACTTTTTGTAAAAAAAACTTTGAATGTCAGTTTGGTGTTATTTTTAAATCTAATGTCAATTGTTTTGTTTATGTCTGACATTCATCTGTCATTCTTTAATGTCAAAGCTAGATTCGTTTTTTTTTATTTATTGCAAACAATGATATTTAATTAAACAGATATGTTATGAGCGCGCAATCGTGAAGACTCGAAAACGTGTCAATTGGCCTGTTTTTCCTTTATTCTGCGTCACTGCGTGTATGTGAGCTGGCTCTCCCCCGCGGCACACTTTTTTCGGTGGTTTTGTAGGTGTTTATCATATCTGTTTGTTAGAATATCATTGATTGCAAATATCACAATAAGGACTATCGGTGTCATCTGCCTTGCCTTTTCCCAATTACTGTGTTGAGGTCGGCTTCCAATCTAACCGAATGCTGCCGAATCCTGCTGTATTTTACATGCTATGCACTGCCTACTCAGTCCAACCCAGTTATTACAATCATATTCACTCAGTTTTGTATACTGTTAGGTTAATTTATTGATTACTAGCTGACGTCCCGCGGTTTTACCCGCGTAGTTCCCGTTCCCGTGGGAGTACGGGAATAAAATATAGCCTATAGCACTCATGAATAATGTAGCTTTCTACCAGTGAAACAATTTTTAAAATTGGTTCATTACTTTCGGAGATTACCCCCTACATACAAACTTACAAACATACAAACAAATGTTACCTCTCTATAATATTAGTATAGATGATTGAGATTAAACTGTCTTATCGATTATTGATAACGATTGTTTATGTGGCCACACTAAGCGATTATGGCGGAAAAAATATTATGGAGGCGGGAATCCGGGAATCGATTCGTTCACTTGGATTGTTGGATTGGAGTAATTAAGTAACATTTATGTCTGGCCGAGGAGTTATATTACAATACGTCCCATCAGTTAGGTAGGTACCCCTTGGCAAGACTATACTTATCTGAGATTCGGGCTACTGACTATTCGTAACAACTATGTCAAAGATCTACGAATGACAGTCGAGACCAACGGCTTTCTGAGCGCGCGTCTCTGTAAATGGATGGTTGTAACACATCTAAGGGCTGACCTTATAATGCGCTGCTTAACCTTGTATATCGACCCATGCAGCTGTAGTTATTTAACCATAGCCTCTCAGCACGCTCAAGACAATAATTATGACAAATTCAAAACAGAACATTCAAAATGGCTGATAGACGCCATGACAGCTGTCACTTCTCGCGGTTATATTCGCATTATTTTCTAAAATTAGATCAAGTATTTGCTTATTCATTTTTCAAGTTACACGAGTAATATTATTCGGTGTAGTGTATCCTTCTCCTCTCAAACAGGCTGGGTGTAGGTAATATCGCTTGATATTCAAAATGTTGCGGCGGCCGGATGTGTGCGAATACCAGTATAACAGACTAAGCAAGTAGGGTTCCTCGAGATGAATCGTAAAACCAAAGCATTTGTGTGGCATTATCAGTTTATTATTTCGCTACTAGGATAGACGTCCTCTTGTTGAGGAGGAGTAGATCGAAATCCAACACACGGGATCAGCCCAGTGAGGGTCTTCCAAAAATTTAAAGACCCATGCCGGTTTCCTCAAGATGTTTTCCTCCACTGTTTTGGAAGCAGGGGAGTTACCATGCCGTCTAAAAGTAGGTAGTATTGTTTTAATGTCACTCCAGTGGGAAAGAGAGCTGTCTCTTCTCTATAGCTGTATAGAGAACGTCTAGCGCCCTCTCTTTCTCACCCTGGAATAAGAATAACGGACGACCCAGGGCTGGTATTGAAATGATTCACACAAGGAGAACACCTTGTCTGGTTTCCACGAAGTAAGTGTAGTGTTCACTATCACTACATTACACTGTGTCACTGGCTCACTACTACACGCAGGCAAGGGCTCAAGCGCACGTCCTACTCTCACGGCGTCTGTCGTTAGACTAACCGATTGACAGCGATCCCCTCCCTCGTGTACATGAGACAATGTATTATATCTATTGAATAGATACAAACACTACATCCCTTCCTTTTTATCAAATTGTATTTATTGTAAACGTAACCAGTGTTATTAAAAATAATCATACTGAATTACTTTTAATAATTTACTTATTCAGTCAAATTATTGTTTTAATGAAAATGCTTTACTTTCTTAGGGTTTACCCAGTTACCCCATTTGAGCATTACCTCCGATAGCCTCTACTAAGTGTGGAGTAGCTTAATAGTTTATTAGACCTTTTCATCTCTTTTCTATAAACTTTATCGTCTACTGTAACCTCTGGGTCATATGATCTCGTCTTCCTATTCCCATATTCCTTTCCTTTCTTGTTTTTTTTTTACTACAATATTACTGTTTCCTTTCATAATTACTCAAAGAAAAGTCCCGATGGTTTCTGCCCCGTAAGCAAAGGTGGGATTAAATTTATACAATCTACACTAATATAGAGGAAAGATTTGTACTTTCATGTGTCTTTTTGTAATAAATAAACTCAAAAACTCCTGCGCCGATTTATAAATTCTTTCACCATTAGAAAGCCACATTCACTCTGAGTAACATAGGCCACATTTTATCCCTGCACCCCCACGGGAACGGGAACCACGCGGGTGAAACTGCGTGAAGTCCGCCAGTATGAGATATACTGAGAGAATGTCTCTTGCATCTTTGTGTTTTAGCGATTTTATATTATATCTCAGATATTTTGTGGCCGGTAAACGAATCAAATTGCTTCTCGAAAGAAAGATGTTTAAATGATTGATAGCCCCGACAAGAGCAAAGCTTCTTCTTTCTCTATCTGGCTATATCTTCGTCCAAAATTTGATGTTTTCTATCTATACCAACACCGTAAAGCCGAAAAACTAGTTTGTATGAAAGTACCAATCTCTGGCTGGAATCACCAGTAGGTTATTTTTTTTAATATTTTTACGTTTTATTTATTAATTTAGAATGTCTTATTAAGTATATTTTGTACGTCGTCGGCAAGACATAGCATTCATTTTATTAATTTAGACATCTGTATTTATTGTTGTTTAGGTATATACGTTCTACAATAAAATACTTGTCCAAGTAGGTTTTAAAGGACCTTTTTCACTGCTCCCATCATAAAGCAACTGAAGCGTTGTCTCCTTCGAGATCAAGCTTTTCAGGAGCTGGCAATAAGTTAGCCATTTTCGGAGTAGGTACTAATTCGTCTCAATATCTACATACGTCAGCTAATATCAGAAGGTATTTGCTGCCTTATACACAATCACGTATGATTTATATTTGCATATAGGTTCGTACTACCTAACACACACGATCACGTACCTACGATTTACAATTTCATGTAAGTTCGTACTACCTGACAATCATTATAGTTATTGCATTAAGTACCGCACTAAAATGAATGACACTATTTAGTTTACTAAATCACTAATGGATACCCAATTCTTCCAATTCAATGGTTGCCCAATACGTCCAATTGAATGGATGCCCAATTCGTCCAATTAAATGGATGTCCAATTCGTCCAATTTAATGGATGACCAATGCTTTCAATTTAATGGATACCCAATGCTTCCAATTCAATGGTTTCCCAATACGTCCAATTGAATGGATGCCCAATTCGTCCAATTTAATGAATGACCAATGCTTCCAATTGGATGCCCATTGCTTCCAATTTAATGGATGCCCGTAGCCTCGCGAAAACAGTGTGTGGTAAGTGTTACCCGTCTTTTGAAGTATTGGTTCTAGGACGGTTTCCTCTTCCACCAGCTCTTCACATGGGGCTAACGCCCATCCGACCTCCACCACTCAGCCTGCACTGGGCAATACGACTCCACCTGTTAAGGCTGGTTGTCAGACCTCTTTGGCCACTGATTACCTGCAACGACTATCAAAGATCTACAAATGACAGCCGGGACCAACAGCCCAACGCGCTCTCCGAGGCACGGACCAACCCAGGCAAGCACGGCTCAACCCAAAGATCGACGGAGCGACTGTTATTATTTAGCCAAATATACTTAAATAAAATAGGTACAACTTACTGAGTGTTGTCTCTACATATACTATTGTTATGTTTGTTTTATATATTTTGCCTAAATTAAATCAGTTGTTTACAGCTTAAATTTTACTACCCAAATATTTAATACATAACTAAGGTCACATAGTCTTTACTTGTTACTTTGTTACCTATGTACCCATAATTTATTTGTAGCATACCATCGATCTAAGCGATTTAACATATGCCAATTAATAGTGAAATGTTACAAACTGGTATCTTTTAAAATTAATTTAGCATGTTCATTTTCACATTGTATAATACAACAATTATTGTAACTGTACCTTACACACTTCAAATCACTGCTTAAAAGCTTCAATTCAGCCAATGCGTGTGATTTACTTTGCATTTTCCATATTTATCGCACATTAATATTATTTTTTCGCAAAGTATCTACATCGCATGACTCAAATACATCAAGTCTGCAATCCCCCAAGGAGTAGACGGTGGTGCGTATAGTAAATAGCACATCCACACCAGCCAGAAAAATACAATACTTTCAATTTAATGAAAGTCGATCTGAAAATACACCCAATTGAATGGACGTCTAAATACTTTTCATTTAATAAAAGTTGACCTGAAAATACACTCAATTGAATGGGCGTCAAAATACTTTTGATTTAATAAAATTCAACTTAAAAATACACTCAATTTAATGGGCGTCAAAATACTTTTAATTTAATAAAAGTCAACATGAAAGTACACTCAATTTAATGAGCGTCAAAATACTTTTAATTTAATAAAAGTCAACTTGAACATACACTCAATTGAATGGGTGTCAAAATACTTTTAATTTAATAAAAGTCAACCTAAAAATACACTCAATTTAATGGGCGTCAAAATACTTTTAATTTAATAAAAGTCACTACGTACAGTGCAAGAAGTACCTACATACAGATACTATACCTCTTATTTAAAAGAAGCCATGTTCCAAATTCAATTTAATGGACTTCTTGTTGGGCTATAAAGAGAGGAGCCTGTATCCCAGCAGTGGGAACATTAATAGGCTGATGATGATGATGATGATGATGAACTTCTTGTTTACACCACATAGGTTATGTACATACTTCCAATTTAATGGTAAGTAATCTAAATTAAAGTTTATTTACAACTGAATGACAATCCACAATTAATTTGTTCCTTGTAGGTACCAAAATATTCCAATTTAATGGAAATCTAAAATAAAAGTTTATTTTCAATTGAATAAACATCTAGAATTAACCCTTTAATGGAAATGTAACTTGGACTACAATAATAAAACTATGTCAAAATAATTCCTTCTTTTGTTTACTGAGCCACACTAGTACATGCCGTTCGATAAAACATAGTTAGTTAAATAATATTAAATAGTAATTGAATTTGAAGTTTGAAACTCCCAATGAACACCCAACAAGGCTCTTCCCAAGAATCAAAACCAGGACCCCACTCCACCAGCCATGATTGTAACTAATGAACGAGTCCTCTGTCCTAGTCTCATCATTCTCCTTCCGTTTTTTTTTTTTTTTTTTTTGTAACCGTATTACACCAATTTTTGAAAAGTGTCTCAATTAGATTCCATAGTGCTATTTTATGAACTGAAACTAACGTTTCCCGATTGCTTTTTGTTTATGCTATCTCAATAATATTTTTTTTTTTTTTAGACTAAAATACCATAATAACCATTATCAAGTAGATTTTAAAATTAAATTTATATTGTACTTGTATTTCAACTACACCAAATAAATTCAATTAGGTACATCACTCAGCTTATTTTACAGCAAATGTCTGTAATTTCATTATTGGATAAAACTGTTTGAGGTAAATTATTAAATAATAATCATTCCAATAAAAATAATCAGAAGGTCATCAATAATTCACATAGCTAAAGTTATTACAAGTCACTAACGGACTTTAGCACTTATTTTTTTTAAAGTAAATATTTTACTTTTTGAACGGTCTTGTTAAAACGGTATGCTATGACCGAGAAGTAAAACTCAAAACCTTTTAAAATGGTAATTCTTTTAAGTTGGCTATTTGGTGTTGTTGGTTCTTGGTCGTTTGGTTGGTTGTTTTTAGGTAAGTATGGCTAAATAATTAAGTCCAATAATAACTATAAGATTGTGGTGACCTTTTGTAATATCTTGGATGAAATCTATTATCGAGTATAAATGTTCAATGCGATAGTTATCCCTCTTTACACAGAACTGGTCTCACAATTTAGTAAATTATGATAGCATTAAGACTAAAAACCACATTGAAATAGAATTGTACTCACCCCATGTTGAAATCCGGGTGCATACACCTACACTAGTTTTACACTTTAATCCCAATAAAATCACTAATTCACTCGCAACACTCTTCCACAACCGGAAATATCTTTACTTTAGCACCGATAATTTTGCGTCTCCCGCGCGATTCTCGACGACTTTGACGTTATGTTTAAAATCCGAATGGACCGTTGCGAAACTATTGTGATATTTTTTACATGAAAAAATGCACTATCCCTGACGGATCTGACGCAGAATGTCTCATTCGCAAAATGTCATCGTGAAAACATGTCCTATTCGCGAAACGTCCTACCAACAGCGAAATACTGCAACTCTGAGATTCGAAAACTAATTTACTTCAACATTTAGAAGTAGGTATTTGTAAAATACGCTTGTAATAATGATAATGTTTAGTATAAAACTAACAAAATTAATGTAACAGATTGTAATAAGTAATTAGAATCAATATTTTGTAACTTATTAATTTGATTTAAATTTTGCATTGCCCTTAGAGGGTGCATGTCTTACACTGCATTACACATGATAGAAAACAAATAATTAATTTACCTGAATTATGTATCAAATAGAGTCCGGTATCTTTACCTTTACTACCCACTTTTTTTTTTTTTTGAAAATTTCCACGAAGTATTAATTTGAATTTCTGACCTTTATCCTCGTCGCCACTTGTAGTGTTCACTATCACTACTTAATCAGTTTCACTGGCTCACTACTACACGCAGGCAAGGGCTCAAGCGTGCGTCCTACTCTCACGGCGTCTGTCGTTAGACTAACCGATTGACAGCGATCCCCTCCCTCGTGTACATGAGACAATGTATTATATCTATTGAATAGATACAAACACTACATCCCTTCCTTTTTATCAAATTGTATTTATTGTAAACGTAATCAGTGTTGTTAAATAATCATACTGAATTACTTTTAATAATTTACTTATTCAGTCAAATTATTGTTTTAATGAAAATGCTTTACTTTCTTAGGGTTTACCCAGTTACCCCATTTGAGCATTACCTCCGATAGCCTCTACTAAGTGTGGAGTAGCTTAACAGTTTATTAGACCTTTTCATCTCTTTTCTATAAACTTTATCGTCTACTGTAACCTCTGGGTCAGTATGATCTCGTCTTCCTATTCCCATTTTCCTTTCCTTTCTTGTTTTTTTTTTTTTTTTTTTTTTTTACTACAACATTACTGTTTCCTTTCATAATTACTCAAAGAAAAGTCCCGATGGTTTCTGCCCCGTAACCAAAGGTGGGATTAAATTTATACAATCTACTCTAATATCATAAAGAGGAAAGATTTGTACTTTCGTGTGTCTTTTTGTAATGAATAAACTCAAAATCTCCTGCGCCGATTTAAAGAATTCCTTCACCATTAGAAAGCTACATTCACCCTGAGTAACATAGGCTATATTTTATCCCCGTACCCCCACGGGAACGGGAACCACGCGGGTGAAACTGCGTGAAGTCCGCCAGTATGAGATATACTGAGAGAATGTCTCTTGCATCTTTGTGTTTTAGCGATTTTATATTATAACTCAGATATTTTGTGGCCGGTAAACGAATCAAATTGCTTCTCGAAAGAAAGATGTTTAAATGATTGATAGCCCCGACAAGAGCAAAGCTTCTTCTTCCTCTATCTGGCTATATCTTCGTACAAAATCTGATGTTTTCTATCTATACCAACACCGTAAAGCCGAAAAACTAGTTTGTATGAAAGTACCAATCTCTGGCTGGAATCACCAGTAGGTTATTTTTTTAAATATTTTTACGTTTTATTTATTAATTTAGAATCTCTTACTAAGTATATTTTGTACGTCGTTGTCGGCAAGACATAGCATTCATTTTATTAATTTAAACATCTGTACCTACTTATTGTTTAGGTATATACGTTCTACAATAAAATACTTGTCCGAGTAGGTTTTAAAGGACCTTTTTCACTGCTCTCATCATAAAGCAACTGAAGCGTTGTCTCCTTCGAGAGAGATCAAGCTTTTCAGGAGCTGGCAATAAGTTAGCCATTTTCGGAGTAGGTACTAATTCGTCTCAATATCTACATACGTCAGCTAATATCAGAAGGCATTTGCTGCCTTATACACTAGTACGATTTATATTTGCATATAGGTTCGTACTACCTAACACACACGATCACGTACGATTTACAATTTCATGTAGGTTTGTACTACCTGACAATCATTATAGTTAGTACCGCACTAAAATGTATGACACTATTGTTAAAATATATTTTAGTATGCTTTACATTTACTCAACACTTGACGTTGACAGGTGACAGATGACAAGTTTGACGTCTCCGGTTCCCTGCTCTATGGACCTTGTCTTGTCTTTGTGTCCATCGTTGCTACTTTAATGTTTTGTCCGTCGTCTAATAT
The DNA here is from genome assembly GCA_905147715.2 of Xestia xanthographa. Taxonomy (NCBI): domain Eukaryota; kingdom Metazoa; phylum Arthropoda; class Insecta; order Lepidoptera; family Noctuidae; genus Xestia; species Xestia xanthographa. The sequence continues at coordinate 16,679,103 of LR990670.1, forward strand.
TTTTTATTGTAATCTGATAGAATCGTTCATAAAAGACATTAAATGTATGTGAGATATTTTGACAAATATAACGCCAATACATTTGCAAACAACACTGCTTTTATTTTTGGATCTGCCTGATGCTCTACGCACAGCCACGCCGCCTCATCTGCCCCACAACTATTAAGTTTACTAAATCACAAATGGATACCCAATGCTTCCAATTCAATGGTTGCCCAATACGTCCAATTGAATGGATGCCCAATTCGTCCAATTTAATGAATGACCAATGCTTCCAATTTAATGGATGCCCAATGCTTCCAATTTAATGGATGCCCATTGCTTCCAATTTAATGGATGCCCGTAGCCTACCACGCGAAAACAGTGTGTGGTAAGTGTTACATGTCTTTTGAAGTATTGGTTCTAGGACGGTTTCCTCTTCCACCAGCTCTTCACATGGGGCTAACGCCCATCCGACCTCCACCACTCAGCCTGCACTGGGCAACACGACTCCACCTGTTAAGGCTGGTTGTCAGACCTTTTTGGCCACTGATTACCTGCAACGACTATCAAAGATCTAAAAATGACAGCCGGGACCAACAGCTCAACGCGCCCTCCGAGGCACGGACCAACCTAGTCAAGCACGGCTCAACCTAAAGATCGACGGAGCGACTGTTATTATTTAGCCAAATATACTTAAATAAAATAGGTACAACTAACTGAGTGTTGTCACTACATGTACTATTGTTATGTTTGTTTTATATATTTTGCCTAAATTAAATCAGTTGTTTACAGCTTAAATTTTACTACCCAAATATTTAATACATAACTAAGGTCACATAGTATTTACTTGTTACTTTGTTACCTATGTACCCATAATTTACTTGTAGCATACCATCGATCTAATCGATTTAACATATGCCAATCAATAGTGAAATGTTACAAACTGGTATCTTTTAAAATTAATTTAGCATGTTCATTTTCACATTGTATAAGACAACAATTATTTTAACTGTACCTTACACACTGCTTGAAAGCTCCAATTCAGCCAATGCGTGTGATTTACTTTGCATTTTCCATATTTATCGCACATTAATATTATTTTTTCGCATAGTATCTACGTCGCATGACTCAAGTACATCAAGTCTGCAATCCCCCAAGGAGTAGACGGTGGTGCGTATAGTAAATAGCACATCCACACCAGCCAGAAAAATACAATACTTTCAATTTAATGAAAGTCGATCTGAAAATACACCCAATTGAATGGACGTCTAAATACTTTTCATTTAATAAAAGTTGACCTGAAAATACACTCAATTGAATGGGCGTCACAATACTTTTGATTTAATAAAATTCAACTTAAAAATACACTCAATTAAATGGGCGTCAAAATACTTTTAATTTAATAAAAGTCAACATAAAAGTACACTCAATTTAATGAGCGTCAAAATACTTTTAATTTAATAAAAGTCAACTTGAACATACACTCAATTGAATGGGTGTCAAAATACTTTTAATTTAATAAAAGTCAACCTAAAAATACACTCAATTTAATGGGCGTCAAAATACTTTTAATTTAATAAAAGTCAACTTGAACATACACTCAATTGAATGGGTGTCAAAATACTTTTAATTTAATAAAAGTCAACCTAAAAATACACTCAATTTAATGAGCGTCAAAATACTTTTAATTTAATAAAAGTCACTACGTACAGTGCAAGAAGTACCTACATACAGGTACTATACCTCTTATTTAAAAGAAGCCAAATATGTTCCAAATTCAAATTAATGTGCTTCTTGTTGGGCTATAAAGAGAGGAGCCTGTGTCCCAGCAGTGGGAACATTAATAGGCTGATGATGATGATGATGATGATGATGAACTTCTTGTTTACACCACATAGGTTATGTACATACTTCCAATTTAATGGTAAGTAATCTAAATTAAAGTTTATTTACAACTGAATGACAATCCACAATTAATTTGTTCCTTGTAGGTACCTAAATATTCCAATTTAATGGAAATCTAAAATAAAAGTTTATTTTCAATTGAATAAACATCTAGAATTGACCCTAAATTTTCGTAGGTATGTATTTCCGATATTTAATGGAAATGTAACTTGGACTACAATAACAAAACTATGTCAAAATAATTCCTTCTTTTGTTTACTGAGCCACACTAGTACATGCCGTTCGATAAAACATAGTTAGTTAAATAATATTAAATAGTAATTGAATTTGAAGTTTGAAACTCCCAATGAACACCCAACAAGGCTCTTCCCGAGAATCAAAACCAGGACCCCACTCCACCAGCTATGATTGTAACCAATGAACGAGTCCTCTGTCCTAGTCTCATCATTCATCCTTCCGTTTTTTTTTTTTTTTTTTTTTTTGTAACTGTATTACACCAATTTTTGAAAAGTGTCTCAATTAGATTCTATAGTGCTATTTTATGAACTGAAACTAACGTTTCCCAAATGCTTTTTGTTTATGCTATCTCAATAATTTTTTTTTTTCATATAGAGTAAAATACCATAATAACCAATGATATTATAAAGAAGATACGCCATGTTCATACTGAATGGCGTTCAGATATCGTTGCGAGTAATTTAAAACTACGACAGCGATAGATAATACGGAACGTATAAGATAGAAAGAGATAGCTAGCTATCAAAGTGCAACAATTGTGTCACTTTGTCCGCAACAATTTGTGCGTGCTAGTGCGATATCTACCTCTTTTTACTATATAATATCATTGATAATAACCATTATCAAGTACATTTTAAAATTAAATTTAGATTGTACTTGTATTTCAACTACACCAAATAAATTCAATTAGGTACATCACTCAGCTTATTTTACAGCAAATGTCTGTAATTTCATTATTGAATAAAACTGTTTGAGGTTAATTATTAAATAATAATCATTCCAATAAAAAGAATCAGTAGGTCATCATAATTCACATAGCTAAAGTTATTACAAGTCACTAACAGAGTTTAGCACTTATTTTTTTTAAGTAAATATGACTTTTTGGACTGTCTTGTTAAAACGGTATGCTATGACCGAGAAGTAAAACTCAAAACCTTTTAAAATGGTAATTCTTTTAAGTTGGCTATTTGGTGTTGTTGGTTCTTGGTCGTTTGGTTGGTTGTTTTTAGGTAAGTATGGCTAATTAATTAAGTCCAATAATAACTATAAGATTGTGGTGACCTTTTGTACATACATATCTTGTATGAAATCTATTATCGACTATAAATGTTCAATGCGATAGTTATCCCTCTTTACACAGAACTGGTCTCACAATTTAGTAAATTATGATAGCATTAAGACTAAAAACCACATTGAAATAGAATTGTACTCACCCCATGTTGAAATCCGGGTGCATACACATACACTATTTTTACACTTTAATCCCAATAAAATCACTAATTCACTCGCAACACTCGTCCACAACCGGAAATATATTTACTTTAGCACCGATAATTTTGCGTCTCCCGCGCGATTCTCGACGACTTTGACGTTATGTTTAAAATCAGAATGGACCGTTGCGAAACTATTGTGATATTTTTTACATGAAAAAATGCACTATCCCTGACGGATCTGACGCAGAATGTCCCATTCGCAAAATGTCATCGTAAAAACATGTCTTCGCGAAACGTCCTACCAACAACGAAATACTGCAACTCTGAGATTCGAAAACTAATTTACTTCAACATTTAGAAGTAGGTATTTGTAAAATACGCTTGTAATAATGATAATGTTTAGTATAAAACTAACAAAATTAATGTAACAGATTGTAATAAGTAATTAGAATCATTATTTTGTAACTTATTAATTTGATTAAATGCATTGCCCTTAGAGGGTGCATGTCTTACACTGCATTACACATGATAGAAAACAAATAATTAATTTACCTGAATTATGTATCAAATAGAGTCCGGTATCTTTACCTTTACTTTACTACCCACTTTTTTTTTTTTTTTTTGCAGATTACCACGAAGTATTATTGTTTGAATTTCTGACCTTTATCCTCGTCGCCATTTGTAGTGTTCACTATCACTACATTACACTGTGTCACTGGCTCACTACTACACGCAGGCAAGGGCTCAAGCGCACGTCCTACTCTCACGGCGTCTGTCGTTAGACTAACCGATTGACAGCGATCCCCTCCCTCGTGTACATGAGACAATGTATTATATCTATTGAATAGATACAAACACTACAGTAAGTAACATGTAAATAATAATAAGTAACCTTTACTTTATTTTTTATAGCTTATTCTGTTCCACTGCTGGGCAAAGCCCCCATTCCTTTTCAACTTTCCCCCTAAGTCTGCGAGGTTAAAATGGGACTGACAAACTATAAAATATTTATAACTAAGATATATATAAGAATAAATAAATTCATTGTAACAAGAACATATGAAACTAACAGGCAGGTGTACTTATTTCTGCAGTTATGTTTTGTAAGGAACCCACAATCAAATCAAGCGATCGCACTTAGCTGCTTTTTTTGGTATATCAAGAAACTCAGGAATGTTAATGGTTCAACAGTATGCATGAAATAAAACTACCACGTTTTGAGCCCGAAATATCATGTGCCTTACTTATATAAGTAGGTATATTGTTTAAAGTCGGTTAAAAATATAGTATGGGAGAAGTGGATCTACAGGAGACTAAATTAATAATAACATCCACTCGGTTCAATCTTTATGTTATGCCGTGCTTGCCTAGGTTGGTCTGAGGATGGGCGTGGTTTGGGACCACCCATTAGGTACATACAGAGTTTCCTCCGTGCCTCGGAAAGCACGTTAAACTGTTGGTCCCGGCTGTCATTTGTAGATCTTTGACAGTCGTTACAGGTAGTCAGTACCCAGCCTAAAAATTAATTCTCTGGGACTTCGTCGAGCTTCATTGTGTCGGCGCTTTTCTGGTGGTCGCCACTGTTGATTCTGGCGTACAGGAGTTGCAGTGGGTTGGAAATAGTGTGGCAGTCCCATAAAAAAAAAAATAAGAAAAAAAAGTACTTAGGTACATTCGATGTCTACCTTTTGAGATAGTACAGGCGAGATGTATAATAGGTAACTATGAATCCGTTACAAGAGTATCGTGGTAATAGCAAGGTGACGTGACGTCACAGCGAGGCGGAGAGTTTTTATCGTGAAGAAACACCGTTGTGATCAAATGATGTTAGTGTAGGAGCCAGGAGACGTTTTTGTAAATTTATGTTGGCTTAAGCATACCTAATCGTAATTGGTAGTAGTGGGGACATGGGTAGGTGTTAACATCCTTTGTGGTAGCGCAGGGAAGTATGGTGGATGATGTAACTATGTAATAGAAATTTCACATAAGGCATTTATTTAGTATAAAAAGACATAATTCTTACATAGCAAACGTGCTCCCCGAGCGCGGTAAAAAACATGACAGTAAAACGTCAGACTGACAGTCTACGTTTAGAAATTAACCATACATAACAGTTTCCTCCCTCACTTGGAATAATTCAACATATCATATAATCAATTCGAGTATTTAACTAATAGTAAAAAGAACAACAAGTTAACACAGACTGTTGAAGAAATAACTTTTATCGTTGATAGCACAACTCTGTAAACATAGCACTAACATTATCATCACAATGTCATAAATTGGATACAACAAACAGCAAGTGATAGGTATCAAACTTAAATTACAAGTTTAGTCTACTAACAGGTTTCATTATTCTCTTGCTTCTACGTGGGACAACAGGTGTGGTAGATTCAGGTGTAATTGAAGGTAGAGATACCAATGGTGTTGAAGGTATATTAACATCATCAGGTTGCAAAGTCTCTTCGGTGTCATTGAGAGGCATAACTAAAGAACTCGGAGGTGGTGTGGTAGATCTTATTGGAGCTGAATCCAGATGTGGACTTTGCAATGCATCAGTGTCATAGTCATAACATGACCTATCATTTGTAGCTGGCGTATTATCTCCAACACGACGCAATTGGTCGATGTGACGACGCCACAGCATACCATTGTCCAATCTAATTTAATAGTGTAATTCCCCAAGAACCTTTTCAACATTACCTAACTTCCAATTTCCCTCTCCTAAATAATTACGAGCAACCACTCTTTCACCAGGTAGTAATTTCCGCACACGAACCACCCTTACCTCTTTCTGAGGAAGTACAGTGGTCTCATCCGGACAGTTCATTTCACTACTTTTGTTAGGACACAACAAGGAAAAACGCGAGTTCGGGCGGTAAGTAAAAACCATTTCCGCAGGGGGTTTACCTGTAGCAGGGTGACGTCATAGCCAAATTTTTTATATCTTTGTCAATCCCTGGCCACCAACAGTAGCTTCGTGCCAGGGCCAGCATTCGGTTCATACCGAAATGGCAAGAGTGTAAGTCATTCAGAATAGTACCTCTTAAACAAGTAGGTACCACGACGCGTGAACCTCTCATTAAACAATTTTCCAACAATGAAAATTCTGTCTGGTCTATTCCGAATCTGTCGCTGTGAGCAACTTTCTTTCCGTCCAAAACGCCTGTAAACAATGGTCTCAAAGTCTGATCATCTTTCGTTGCAGCCGCAATGTCTTTTGCAGTGACTGGTAGAACGCTTATCATTGAAATTAGAAAAACATCAGCCTCTTCTATTGAAGCTGATTCTTCAGCTATGGGTAATCGTGAAAACGCATCTGCATTGGCATTCTCTTTGGAGTTTTTATATTTGATCTCATACTGAAAACCTTGTAAAAAAATTGCATAATGTTGCATGCGTGCAGCAGACAAATGTGGTAATGCCTTAGAAGGCGAGAAAATTTGCACCAATGGTTTATGATCTGTAAAAAGGATGAATTTTCTACCATACAAGTATTGAAAAAAACGCTTAACCCCAAATACAATAGCAAAAGCTTCTTTATCAATCTGTGCCCATTTACGTTGAGAGGCATTCAACGTCTGTGAAGCATAATGAATGGGTCGCTCTGTCCCATCAGGCATGATGTGTGAAAGGATTGCTCCAACCCCAGTAGGAGAAGCATCAGTGGCCAGGACAAGTGGTAAGTCAGGTGAGTAATGGGCCAACACTGTGTCAGACAGCATTTGTTTTTTAATTGTTAGTAAAGCTTTTTCGCATTCTGTAGACCAATTCCACACAGTTACTTTTCGCAGCAGCTCATTTAAAGGCTCTAAAGTATTACTCAAGTTCGGTAGAAACCTTCCATAGTAGTTTACCAATCCCAGTAAAGCTTGAAGTTCAGACACATTTGTAGGATTAAGAGCCTCTACAACAGCCTTCACTTTACTATCGACTTTGTGTATGCCTTCTTTGCTTATCTTGTACCCATAGTATTCAATTTGATCTTTCATGAACTCTGACTTTTTCAAATTTACCTTTAGGCCATATTCCACAAGTCTTGAAAATACCTGATTTAGTCTGTTGAGGTGTTCAGTGTCATTTGGAGCTGTCACTCGGATGTCATCGATGAAACAATGCACTCCAGGTATATCCTTTAATATGCTTTCTATTTTCCGTTGCCATTTGGCAGGTGCGCAGTTGAGACCAAACATTAACCGCGTACATTTGTAAAGGCCTTTGTGAGTGTTAAGGGTCAACAATTGTTGGTCTTCCTCTCTGACTTTCCAATTTAGATAAGCGTTACGCAAGTCAATTTTTGTATACTTCTCTCCTCCAGCCAAGCCATTAAATAATTCTTCCGAAGTAGGCAGAGGATGTTCATCAACCAATAAGTTTTGATTTACCGATATTTTGTAGTCACCGCAAATCCTTATTTTGCCATCAGGCTTAACCACAGGTACAATTGGTGTTGCCCACTCACTGTAATCAACTTTAACTAAAACCCCCTCATTTACTAAATTATCAATCTCCTGTTCAACCCTTTCTTTAAGTGCAAAGGGTTTAGCCCGAAAAAATGATGGTTTGGCATCTGGTTTTACATGTAAAGCGACCGGTTCCCCTTTTATTTCACCCACATTCTTGCCATCGAACAAAGCACTGTACTTCTCAAACAATTTTTGCAAAGGAGCAGCATGCGGAACATTACCTGGAGACACATGGTTTACATGTGTCATACCATCCCTGAAATCCTTGAAAGTCTCAAATTGGCGTATCCATTCCCTCCCCAAGAGTGGATGCTGGCTCCCAGATATGATATATAATTTTACTTTTTGGGTCTCTTGTCCAATGGCAGCTGTGACGTTGGCAACACCTAAAACATTTAAGAACTGATTAGAATAGGTACACAATCTTACTTTAGTAGGCACTAGTTTCTCTTTACAGATTTTTTTATAGTCATTTTCATTCATAATGGACACTGCAGAACCACTGTCAAATTCCATTAGCACCTCTGAGTTACTGATTTTTGCTTTAATCCAAAATTTTTTTGATGAGTCCATTTCACAATTATTCACATGAACAATTTCTTCATTATTTCCTTCTTCAGTTTCCACTGCATTGACTTTTTTCATCTTCATACACATTCTTTTAATATGTCCCACTTTTTGACAGTAATTACATTTTGCATTTATCATAGCACATTTGTTTGCATAATGCTCTCCACCACAGCGATAACACTCAATTTTTTTCGCAGTATCTTGACTTTGTGGTCTCACAAAATTATTCTTCTTTCTAATGGTTGTCTGTACTGCCTGTACTTCTTTGGTATGAGCACCTTCTGCTAGTGCACTCTCCATGCCAGCAGCTATGTCCATTGCTTTCTCTAATGTGAGATCCCGTACTTCCAACAGTCTGTCTTTGATTCTCTGAGATTTAAGTCCGCATACAAGCTGATTTCTCAAGGCAGTTGTCAAAAAGCCGCCAAAGTTGCAAGTAGTGGCCATTTTGCGCAACGTTGCAATGTAGTCCTTTACAGACTCTCCCTCCAACTGGTGTCTGTGATGAAATTTGAAATATTCTGCAATTTCGAGAGGTGTCGGGTCGAGGTGTTTCTGCAGCGTGCATACGTTCCTGGTATAATCACGGTCTTCTGGTTTCTCTGGCGAGACTAGGTCACAGAGTGTTTCGTAAAAATCCGCCCCAACGTAATGGAGAAAGTATGAATTACATGTTTTGGCACTGGTAACCCCGTAAATAGAGAGAGCACCTTCGAATCTTTGTACCCATCTGGTGAATTTATTCTTCGAATCGTAGAATTCTATGAAATTCGCCGGAATGTTGACTGCACTCGCACCGCCGCTGCCGCTCGGATCTGTAGGCATTTTGCAGCGTGGTTCGATCGTCGCCACTGTTAAAATCCTTTGTGGTAGCGCAGGGAAGTATGGTGGATGATGTAACTAATAGAAATTTCACATAAGGCATTTATTTAGTATAAAAAAGACATAATTCTTACATAGCAAACGTGCTCCCCGAGCGCGGTAAAAAACATGACAGTTAAACGTCAGACTGACAGTCTACGTTTAGAAATTAACCAAACATAACAGTAGGATGTCCCCACTACTGGGACAAAGGAGCAGAGGAGCCCTCTCTTTCAGAGGAGGGTGGGGGGTATTTTTTTAAAATTATTGTTCACATATAACTTTGATAGCAACAGTCATATTATATCGAAAAAGTTCTGCTGAAAATACCATCAGTAAATGGTCTTTAACTTTGATAGATCATAATCTTGGAAACATGACACTTTAGAATATTTTATCTCACACAAAACTTATTTGTATTGATATGCGTGGCCGTAATTTTGAAAAAACAAAAATAGCAGAAGATAGGCCGGCCAGGCTTGTTACTAAAATCTTCTAAGCCCTTTAACTAGTAAACAACTGACCTTAAAACTACTAAGTAACTGTTAATACTATAAGATGTGAATGTTGAGCGTTGAGCGAGTTAAAAGTTTTAGTTTTAGGACATTCCGGTTTCCACACGATGTTTTACAGAAAACGAAGTGCTCAGTTCTTCCTCTGTTACAAATTAACAAGTTCACAAGTTGTTTCCGTTTCCACTAGACCATCACTGCTTCGTTGATATACTTAGTTCCCTAGTTTTTTTTTGGTAGGAAAAGTGTTTTTTTTTATTTTCCAATTGTTTCTATCAATAGCAACCCATAGCCTGGATATGTACCAGTAGGCTCAATAGGCTCACCCCCTATTACATAAAAAAATAACTGGTAAAATAAAAGTTTAAAAAAGTTAAAATAGTTTAGAAAAGTTTAAAAAGTTTTTATAAGTTTAGAAACTTTATAAAAGACTAGCTGACCCGCGCAACTTCGTCTGCGTCACATAATATAGCTTATAGCTGTTCCCCGCGGTTTCACCCTCACTGCTCAGCACCTGTTGGTCGTAGCGTGATGTTATATAGCCTATAGCCTTCCTCAAGAAATGGACTATCCAACACTAAAAGAGTTTTCCAATTCCAACCAGTAGTCCCTGAGATTAGCGCGTTCAAACAAACAAACAAACAAACTCTTCAGCTTTATAATATTAGTATCTATAGATTAAAGTTCAAAAAAGTTTATAAGTTTATTGACCAATAAATAATATAATATTATTTACTGGTCAATAAACTTTAAAAAATAATTAAAGTTGAATTAAAGTTTTATAGGAGGAGTTTTATAGTTTTTTAGATTAATTAAAGTTTTTAAGTTTAATTAAAGTTTTATTTAATTTATTTATTTATACTTTATTAGGTCACGCTCACAGGTATCTGCCCAACCGTTCGAGGATTACAGGCTTGATGTTATGTTATTTGACTTATTCAATGTTAAAATGGCAATTAATAACGCAATAACTTAGCCCAACGTCGCTCTGACTCCTAGACTAACACATCCGGGTCATCTCATGCATAAAACATAACTAGTATGTCAGCTGTTAGACTAAGATCGCCAAACCTCGCAGGTAGCGACGACTAGAATAGTAATACAATATATCATCACGCCTGTAATACCCCAAGGGGTAGACAGAGGTGTACCAAACAATAAACTCAAATATTGGTGTAAACTCGCCACTCAATAGACTCTGTAGAGAGATGAATTCTTTTATTAAATCCTCCCCTGATGTCGACATTTACCGCAATTCCATAAAAATCTTGAAATCCCAATTACTGGATTCTCGAAAATCGCAACACAATGTTTTGTAATGTTAGTATTAATTAATGATTCCTTTGGTTTTTTTTTTACCTTGTAATACTACTTCTTTCTTTATTTTTAACAATGTTATAATAATTTTATTTTTATTCATAGTTCTGATCTCATTTTTATCTATTCTAACACTACTAATAATATCTTATGTCTTTTTTTTTAATTTTAATTAGTTAGTAAAATTACATCATACGCTTTTCTTTTCTTTGTATTGCTTCGTAAGCTAGATAATCTCTTAAATGTAGGGTCTACTATTGTATTTCATTTCTTTAGCCACTCATTTTAATTTTTAATTTTAATCTCTCACATGCTAACACTTATTTTTGTGAATGCTGGTTAACCTGTAATTGGCAACTGTGTTAGTCCAAGACTGTAAAACCAATGTAAAAGTACCTAAATGTTATACACAGAAGCTGTTGGTGAACCTTTACTAATAAATAAATAAATAAACTCAAAGCAAAACACAAACTCAAAGCCCTTCCAATGTTTTTCTAGTAATAAAAATAGTATATTATGTTACATAATACAGCTGATATAATTATGTATAAAAATCTCGTGTTTGTTATCAAACTCCACTAAAACGGTTCGACCGATTTTTAATTTTTTTTTTCATTGTAAGTAGGTATATTGGGTAGGTATGAGAATAGGTCGTAAAGTATATTTTACGTATATTTCACACCATAATTAATATGGCAGGATAACGTTTGCGGGGTCAGCTAGTATTTTAATTATAACATCCTACACTACACTACCTAGTTTAAACTCAGAACCACACGATCGACGATCGTCAGTTAACCTTGGGACTACTAGACCATCAAGCGGTGACCCCATATAGCAGAACTAATAATAATTTACTGCATTCTCAAGCCTATGTGTATATTATCTATATACATATCTATCTGTACCTAAATCTCTAGAGGATCTAGAGGAGCTCGTGGCTAAATAATAACAGCCGCTCGGATCGATCTTTAAGCCACGCTTGTCTAGGTTGGTCTGTGGATGGGTGACCACCCATTACATACCAAGTTTCCTCCGAGCCTCGGAAAGCACGTTAAGCAGTCGGTCCCGGCTGTCATTTGTGATCTTTGACAGTCGTTAAAGGTAGTCAGTGACCCAAAAAGTCTGACAACTAGTCTCACCGAGGGGTATCGTATTACCCAGTACTAACTGGGTTGCGGAGGTTATATAGGCAGTCTCTCCATGTAAAATACTGGTATTCAGCTGCATCCGGTTAGACTGGAAGCCGAGCCCAATAAAAACTTGGGAAAAGGCTAGGCTGATGATGATGATGATCTAAATAAATATTATAAGTAGTTAAAGTTTGTAGGTTTATAAGTTTGGACGTAGGAGGAATCTCTGGAACTTCTTCTTAGTGTGTCGATGGCAATCTAAATTGTGGCCCAGAACTGAGCTACTAGTTTGGCGCCTTCGGTAACGTCCACCAGTTCCTGTAGTGAACAAACAACAGGACATGCAGGACACGATATAAGTGCCCCATCGTTTGTGGAACAGCACCACATTTACACTCCAGGGCAGTCAGTAATGAATCTCCACCTGAGTAGGTTTTCTTTGCTGCGACCAACCTGGGTCCGGAACTCCGGAGTAAGGAATTACTGAAACGATTTTAAAAATTCTTTCACTGATTGAAATTTCACTATTGCTGAATGACATAGTCACGTCGTAAGAGGTGACTAAGGGACTTACCAGAGAATGGGCAGCAGCGTTCTCTGTGCTTTTGTAACAACCACACTGCGATCGCCAACCCGCCTGCCAAGCGTGACGATTATGGCAAAAACCCCCCTTTGGGGGAGGCCCATGTCCAGCAGTGGACGTCTTTCGGCTGAAATGATGAATGACATAGAATGTGTGTTCATTTGGGGGAATGTAATACGGCGAACCTATTGCCATAAATATACACACGAATTCAGAATCCTAGCTACTATAATGAGAAATTCCTTAAAGAAAGTCGGCGGTAAAAAAGTCAATGAAACAAACAAAAGTCACTTAAATACATAACGTCTTGCACTTAAAGTCGAGTTTTCCGAAAATTTCACCTTAGGGGGTCTAGATAAGACCCCTAGAGCCCAAAACAACCCCCGCCGGTTAAAAAGTTTATGCATGTATGTTTGTATGTGGGGCGCCAAGCAAAATTTAGCCATACGGACATCATTCATCATTCTCTTACTTTTATCCCAATTCATTTGGGGTCGGCGCAGCATGTCTTCTTCTTCCATACTTCTCTATTTTCGTCATCTCATCAGACACTTCTTTTCTTACCATATCATTCTTTACACAGTCCATCCATCGTTTCTTTGGTCTTCCTCTACTCATATACCCATCCACATTCATACTCAAAACTTTCCTCACGACATTTTCCTCATCCCTCCGCATCACATGCCCATACCACGACAACCAATTACCACACAACTTTTCAGTCACCGGCGCCACTTTCAGACTTCCTCTTATATACTCATTTCTTACTTTATCCATACATCCCCCTTAGCATCCTCATCTCCGCGACATGCAAATGCCTTTCATTCATCCCTTTTGTGGCCCAACATTCTGATCCATACAAGACAGCAGGTCTAACCATTGTTTTATAAATCTTCCCCTTGAGCTTAAGGGGAATGCGGGAGTCGCAGATTGTTCCCGTGACCTGCCGCCATTTCATCCATCCCGTGTTAATTCTTTGCTTTACACTACGATCTATTTCGCCATCGCTTTGCACGAGTGAACCGAGATGCCGAAAGTCGGAGCAGACAGGAAGAGGCGCGCCATCTAACGCTATGGCTCCAGAACTGGAGAGACCGCCGAAATCGCAGAACATGTATTCAGTTTTACTTCTGCTGATTTTCAAGCCAACATTCTCCAGTTTCTGTTGCCATTTCTCCAATCTGCTCTGGATCTCAGGTCCATCTTCACCGACAAGAACAATGTCGTCGGCAAACAGCATGCACCAGGGTGCCTCTTCCTGGATGTCCGACGTTAAAGCGTCCATGATCAACAAGAAGAGGTAAGGACTTAAAGCCGACCCTTGATGCAAGCCTACAGCCACACTGAACTCATCGGTGTTGCCAGCAGCTGACCGGACGTAGGTACAAGATTGACTGTACATAGCACGAATTAACTCTACATACTTCCCAGGTATACCTTTCTCTTTCAAGGCCCACCACAACGAGGTACCCTATCATACGCTTTCTCCAGATCAATGAACACCATACGCCATACGGACAATTTTAATTTAAGTTTTTTTACATGCTATACTCATAAGGCAGGTTTAAAAAAATATGGGTGGAACCTTCTTCGAAATCTACCTCCTCCTGAGGCTTGCCGAAGGGATTTTTTTTCCACAATCAACGGGTTCGATTCCTGGCTAGGGATAGGTATATTAATTTTCCAAAAATCTAATGATGCTCATAGTTTCGGATTTTGCTATCCACGCCCACTTCAAAAATTCGCCCTGTATAATATCTTTTGATCACGTTGACTGACAAGTTTGATTTTTTCACAGCTGAAAATGACCGTAGACCCAGTATCTTAGTAACTCTTCTATACATATAATAATAACAGTAACTACAAACTACTACAGTAAAAAATAAATGGCTTTTGTTAGAAAAACGTAACTGATGACAAAAAGTGACTTTTTAGAATTTTTGTCTGTTTGTCTATGTGTATGGTACGGCTTCACGCCAAAACTATTGGATAGATTGGATTGAAATTCAGCAAAAATGTTCTTTGTAAGCCAAGGAAGGCTTTAAGCTACATATTATCACGCCGTATGTTATGGGAGGTAAGCAATATTGATTTTAAAAGGTTTTTGTTCGTAATTGATTGCACAAAATAATTGAATGCACAAAATGACATGTTATAAGCTATATTATGTGACGCAGACGAAGTTGCGCAGGTCAGCTAGTATCTCATAAAAATACGACAGTCTGTGATATTTAGCACGCGTTCCTGAGAAAAAGGGTCTTGACAGACATACAGACGGACACCAAAAAGATCATATATGGATTCCTTTTTCCTTTTGAGATACGGAACCCTAAAAACCAATAATGTATCACTTTGCTCAACCTGGGAATCAAACCCAAAAATCTTCAAGTATAACAGACCAAAGTGTCAGCGCTCAACAGCTTGGATATAAAACACAATCTAGCTGTCTCGTCAAGTCGGTAAAAATCGTTCGAAACAGGGTCAGGTCGCTATAGTGTACCTATAAATGTATATATGTATGAATGTAGTTATGTTTGTATGTATGACGTCAGTCTACCTGAACACGTTCTAAGAACTAACGACTTTAGACCACTCCTGATTTTGAGGAGCTCGAAGATTTGAGGAGGCGGTATATATGTAGATTTTTATTCAATGAGAGGTTTTCTTTTTGAGGTATTAAAAAAAAACTTAGTTTCCAAGAACTCTATAGATGGCGTTGAACTTACTATGATAGTTGGTGCCAAAGCCAAAACGCTTGGAAAAAAAACATTGTGTCACGTCACATACTCTCGTTGACTGACACTTTCATTTGCCTAACCTTCCGAATATAACCTAGTTTTCTCGCGCTTTGTTAAAATTAGTATTTTTAGGTTCCGTTCCTTGCATTATCATACTTACTCCTAACGCCATCTATCCAGCGACTAGGGAAGAGCTAAAAAGAAAATCCCTCATTGTTCTTACAGATACATAGACAACATTGACGGAATGTAATCGTGTATTAGCTTTTTAGGGTTCCGTAGGTAACTAAAGGGTAAAAACGGGACCCTATTACTAGACCACTGTCCGTCTGTCCGACTGTCTGTCACCAAGCTGTATCTCATGAACCATCTCATGAAAATTTTCACAGATGATGTATTTCTGTTGCCGCTATAACAACAAATACTAAAAACATAATAAAATAAATATTTGAGGGGGGCTCCCATACAACAAACGTGATTTTTTTGCCGTTTTGGATGTTGTATAGATAATGGTACGAAACCTTTCGTGCGCGAGTCCGGTACTTGGCCGGTTTTTTTATATAGGCTACATTTGCCTCACATCCACTGTGTCTTCTCTTTTTCTACTTCTCTGTAGTCATCGTCATTATCATCATCATCATCATCGTCATCATCGTCATCATCATCATCATCGACTTTGATCGACCCGCTCCGGTCAAATTATTCATCATCTGCCTAGCCTTTTCCCAACTATATTGGGGTCGGCTTCCAGTCTAACCGGATGCAGCTGAATACCAGTATTTTACAAGGAGCGATTGCCTATCTGACCTCCACAACCCAGTTAGTACTGGGTAATACGATACCCTGCGGCAAGACTGGTTTTCAGAATTTTTGGGCCACTGACTACCTGTAACGACTGTCAAAGATCTACAAATGACAGCCGGGACCAACAGCTCGGTATATTAAGGTGGTAACCCATCCACAGACCAACCTAGGCAAGCACGGCTTAACCTAAAGATCTGCTGTTATTATTTAACCACGCACGAGCACCTCCCCGGTCGAATACTTATACCTACTTACATAAAATAATATGTCCTTGCAACCAAGTTTTGAAACAAAACAGTTTATGCTTATGCGGTATGCCACATCCATTATTCGTTCATCCTTGTATACGACCACGCGTTCTTGGGTCATTCGTATTTTTGGGACAAATATGCGCGTTTGATCCGCCATATTGATACGTGAGGCCGGTGGTTTGTCAACTCAAAGACTTTTTAACTGAAACACATTCAAATAAAACAGAGAAACGAATAAAATAGCCACTAACTGGTTTTTTAGCCAAAGCAGGTAATTAGCGGATTGATGACCCTTTTTATACTTTATTAGTTATTTATTATGTAAATATATTCGTAGAATACTAGTTGCACCTAGATGTGATGTAACTGAGAGATTGATATTGAACTGATAATGAGGTAGTAAGATATTTTTTTTGCTGTGTGTTGTTTTGTTATGCCAATTATTTTCATTTAAAAGTAGCGACATCTAGGTGCTGACGTATGTAAACATTATTGTAAGCGACATCTAATGGTGAGTAGCGGCACTTTTTCAATGTTTAGAAGAGCAATGTTCTGAATTTTGCATACAACAAAAACAAGATGTCGCCAGCTTGCCATAATGGAGTGCGCATGTCAAAAATTCATGTCATTCACTCACACATCATTTTATTTAGTGATATCGTAAAAACGAGTTGAATTTGTGAAAATTTAGGGACGTGGTGTCTACGGGCATGAGTGCCATATATATACGAACGATTGTGTTAGATAAAATAACCGGGACAATGTATTAGTGGGTGTTAGAACGGGAGTGTAACATGGTGGTCAGATCCTGAAAGGAAAATCGACTTTATTGCAGTTTCCCCCTGAATTTCCGTGTGGTGCGTTCTGTTCACTAAATATATTGTTTTGTTTCACATTCCCGAGATGATGTGATTAAATTTCAACTTGTGTTTAGAGTGGATAACTTAATGTCTATTTTTGACTACGTTTTCGATCTATATTTAACGACAGTGATTCCGATTTAATGAATTACTTGTATGAAGACCAGAAAATTGCGTAAGTTGCACATTTGTTTTTATTATTTCAGCATTCGTGTACTAACTAGCCCGTTGGGTGTCGTTGCTACGGCAAAATATCATGAATGTATGTTAAAAAGATACTAAGTATGTTTACATACAATGTACAAAGACAGACTGAATTTCAGCTGTTTATAGTTAGATACTATGTGTTTTTTTTTGCAATTACCCAGTATGATTAAATAAGTACACTAAAAATAAATTGTAATAGGATTTTAAAAGATTTTCTCCGCAAACAAAAAAAAAATCAAGTTAACACAAAAAGCCCAAAAAATATTTTGTTGAAATACTTATTTACTGATAACTTTTAACAAACTTGGAAGCATCAAATTTAAAAAAAAAACTGTTTTGACTTGACAGTTTTTACAAATCTAGTTGGCCATGCAATATCCAATAGGAATGTTGATTTTGAAAATGTTCTGATGCCTACCCAGTACTCGCTACCAGTGTTTAAATCACCAGATGTATGAGAGTTAATGAAGTAAAAGGAGATAGATAGTAGGATCTATGCCGTATCATATTCCTGACTATGCCGTAGTGTCTGCCTGTCCCCATAGCAAAAGGGGTGTGAATTTTATATAATGTAATGGTGTTTTCTGCTAACTGCAGGTATTGATTTACATTGTTGTAGTTGCTTTTGTTGTGTATTAATGCCACAAGGCATTTTCGAACAATCAAGATCAATCTTGAGTTAATCTGTAATAATAATATAAAATGTGAATGCCTAATTTTGAGTATGAATGTGGATGGGTATAAGAGTAGAGGAAGACCATAGAAACGATGGATGGACTGTGTGAAGGATGATATGGTGAGAGAGGAGGTGTCTGATGAGATGACGAGTGATAGAGAGGTGTGGAAGACATGCTGCGCAAGAGAATGACGATGATTATATATTTTTTTTCTTAGCAAGGCTTGTATCCCACTGCTGGGCAAAGGCCTCCCCTTTCTCCTTCCAAACCTCTATACCTTTTTTTTTTGATTGGGAAATCATCAAATGACTCCTCCCGCTCTGGGTGGAGCAGGAGGGAGTGTCAGTGTCCCTTTGTGTTCCGGAGCCACGGTATCTCTTTCGAACAGTCCCGCAACCCTAAACCTCTATACCTTGTGCGATACTGGCCATGATCGCCCTGCAAACAAGATCAGGTCGTCAGGATTATAAAATATGAAATTAATTCTTTGTGTTAACTTGTCATGGCTGAATGGATTTGGATGCAATTTTGCTGACATATGATAGACTTTTCATCCTGGTATTAGTCTCTCATGGCCATTGGAATCATTTCCAACCTCCGAACAGACAAAGCAGCAAGAAAAACCTAGTTTTATATAAAAACCCATTCAAATCATTTGATTTTAAACCACTGCCTATCTGATTACTCCGAAAAGCTAATTAATACTAATGAACACAGAATCTGGTACTGAGTAGGTACCTACAATTTTCATTGATTTTGTTCTCAATATGCGAAGGTTGGATGTTGTGTGAAAATAATTAGAATAGGCTTGTAAATTGGCTAACGTCATTGATTGATAATAGGATCGATAAGGACCTGCCATGAATCCCGTTATCTACTCACTGGAATGTTTTATATGTAGCCTATAACACTCTGGGATAATGTTGCTCCCAGTTGATCAAAGAATTTTCAGAATCAGATCAGTCGTTTCAAAGATTATCTCCTAAGCTATTGGTCCCGGCTGTCATTTCTGGATCTTTGCTTTCTTTGGCCCAAAAGTCGTGACAACCAGTCTTAATAAGGGGTACCGTTACATAACGTTATGTGGTACTGTGTATCTGTTACTGGGATGACAACACATCTGTGGAGTCTTTGGTAGTACAGCGGGCCTAAAAAGGCCACTTTAGCAGAATCATAAAGTATTTCACTTTAAAAAAATTAAATCTTTAAAACGGACTTTATGGTCATGACCATAAAGTCCATTTTAAGAATTTACATTTAGCAGAATCATAATTTAATTCACTAAAAAATGAAATCCTTAAAACGGACTTTATGAGCATGACTATAAAGTCCATTTTAAGAATTTACATTTCTTAATGTGAGTCATATTAGGATTCTGATAAAGCGGCCATTTTGGACCCCCTGCTGTTCTTAGAATATTACTACAAAAAAGAACCGTTTGCCTCACCCATACTACTTGGGATTTAAGCATAACCCAAGGCATGGTGAAGGCAGGTTGAGTAAAGCTATGACCGAGTGGCTTCCAAGGAATGGAAAGAGAAGTGTTGGTCGTCCGGCGGTGAGTTGGGCAGACGATATTGTTGCCAATGCGGAGATATTATAGATGAGGCTGGCACGAGACCGTGGAGCTTGGCACAAACAAAGAGAGGCAGTGGGTGAAGTTGGACTGTTGATGATGATGATGATGAATTGCGGGTGTACTATACACCCTTGCTTCACCGTTGAGGACTAAATAAATAAATAAATGTCGCTGGACATTACACACAGCGCCATCTAGTGCCACACTAAGCAACTAGGCTTGTGTCGTGGATACCAGATATTTGATATGCTACATAGATACTTTTTGTTTGTAAATATATACTTATTACACATATAAACATCCATGACTCTGAAAAAAATGTCTATGCTCATCACACAAACATTTTCTCCACCTGGGACCCCTAAGAACGTAAGGCAGCCTCACTACCGCTGCGCCATTCGACAGGCGTGATGTTACTAAATATCACCAATTCACCACCCTCATAAAGTCTATTATAAAACACCTTTTTTATGTTAGGGCCTATTTATTACTACTACTGACCTCATCCAGTCTTTCTTTTATTTCTAGAAACATTTCTTGTAACCACCCCAATTCTAGGAAACTTTCAGACTACCTTTCTAGGTTTGTAGGCTTCGTAATAAATAATGTTTTATCAGGTAATCTTTAACCTTTGCCCCACCCACTCGTAAGGAGGGGAAGGAGGGGTTGTACCCCCTTCACCCCCTTCGGTGTTCCAACCTCTCGAGTGAATCAGATGCAGTGAGTCAAGCGACCGTGACATTTGATTGGAAGGCCATTTGTGTTGATAATAGATATGAGGCATGACTCCGTAAAAGAACTAAGGTTACCGACGTAGCCCGAAGAAATGCCAAACGTAAGTGGCAGAGGGCATTGCTCGCAGAACGGATAGCCGATTGGGCTGAAAATTTCTGGAGTGGCGACCGCGAACCGGAAGACGTTGCGTTGGAAGGCCTCCCACTAGGTGGACCTATAACCTGGTGAAGGTTTCGGGAATCCGCTGGATGCGAGTCGTACGGGGCCGGTCAATGTGGCGACACTTAGGGGAAGGCAGTGGACGTCTTTCGTGAGGATGGATTAAGAGTAGAGGAAGACCAAGAAAGGATGGATGAACTGTGTGATGAAGGATGATATGGCAAGAAAGGAGGTGTCTGATGTGGTGACGAGGAAGAGCGAAGTATGGAAGAAGAGGACGTGCTGCGCCGACCACAAATGAGTTGGGATAAGGGGAAGAGAATGCAGATGATGAATTAGTCGCACCTACTGTAGTCTGTACGTCAGTAGCGAAGGGTAATTTTTTGTAAGAGGTAAGCCGGAGTACATACAACAACAACAACAACAGCCCATAACATCCACTGCTGGACATAAGCCTCTCCCATGATGGGAGGTACTTGCCGTAATCTCCACGCTTGGCAGGCGGATTGGAGATCGCAGTGATGAAAGACTAACAGAAAACGCTGCTGCCCATTCTCTGGTCTACGGAGGCGTAAGGTGTTCTGCCTCAGACATTAGTCGCCTTATACGACACCCGTGCGTGTAATGGGTTGGTTCTATTCCACTCTGCCGGATACCACACGGCTAATAACACCGGAGTACATAATTATCTTTAATGTGATTATATTATTTGTCTATAGAATACTGACTGTGCCATTTTCAAAGGGAATCCGGTAGGAATCGAGTTGTATCGATCCTTCGCCACTGCTGTACGTACCTACCATCAAACGCTGACGTAGTTTTTCCGTTTATTAAAACGAACGGTTCCACAAGACATGTTTATTACTAACTCTGTATTCGAGTTGTAAATCTCCGCAGTTCAATGCATTGTATGGTGTAAACAGTGATAGTTTACGCAGCGTTTAGTTTCAGATCCGGGTACTGTGATGTTGATCCTAATCTCAGACTTATTATTGTATGTTAAGGGCCTATACCCCCTCAAATGGCTTAGCATGATCCTCCGTTACGCCTAAAATACTGCAGCATTAATTTTGAAATAAATATAATGGTAAAGTTGAGGATTAATGCTAAGTACTATGTGTGACGAAAACACGATTCCATAAACTTTTCTCGATAGAAAAATATTCCAAAGTTACCTCCAACTCGAACAATAAACCGCTGGTATTCAAAAAGTGCTTCAAATTAGTTCATGAAACTTTGCATACTAACTGAACTAACTATAAAGCAGGTCTGTGTTTTATTTTTTTAGTCCAATCAAGAGATTTTTTGTAAATCGCAAGAACACACTCATTTCGCACTCTTCGGCCGCAGTGACTGACGTAACAACCACTTTGTAGTGCAAGCTGATTAGAACTTTATTCTAACAGTATTTCAAACGAAGTTTGAACCACCACAAATAGAGTTGCTAATTTTAAGGTTAGAAGGGCCCTAATACAGTTGTAGTGAGGGCGATTCTCGGCATTACGTCTTCCCCGAACGAGCTCCTCTCAAAGAGGTCCACTACCTATCTAATTAACAAACTATTGATTAATTTATCCTCTCTAGAGTTCCTAGTATTTGCTCCGGAAATGCAGATGTTTTTAAATTGGTCATGAGTGGCTTTTCTAACAAAGGGAGATTGTGGCATCTCTTTGTTGTATACATTTGCGTGATGGGTAGTGTTCTGGATGGACTGGAATTTCGTCTGGACACCTGTCACAGTGAAGATAAAGACTATTAGTGAAAGTACATAAGGCTGAGCTCCACGCAGCCCGCGAAATTCAAATTTTCTTACGTTTTTTTGCAATTCGCAGGCCAGTGCTAGGTTGTATGTTGATTTAAATATTGTTCGCGACTGTAAGACGTTTGTAGTTACAGAATTATAATCATCAAAATCATCAATACAACCCTCCAAGTTCATGTAACTCGGTTGAATGACTATTTCATGAAAAAGTCAGGCCTGCAAATGGCAAAAAACGGAAGAATTTTAATTTCGCGGACTACCCTGGAGCATCCACCTTAAATAAAAATATGTACTATATTCCACTGTTTTCAAAGCCCTTTCAACAGGATCTGTTCACACTATCACAGTTTAAAATTCATTAGAAGAACAATCAATCCACACATATTTCCAAATCCTTACTGAGTGGATTTAATTTTTAGGGTTCCGTACCCAAAGGGTAAAAACGGAACCCTATTACTAAGACTTCGCTGTCTGTCCGTCTGTCTGTCTGTCTGTCCGTCCGTCTGTCTGTCACCAGGCTGTATCTCATGAACCGTGACAGCTAGACAGTTGAAATTTTCACAGATGATGTATTTCTGTTGCCGCTATAACAACAAATACTAAATATAGTCAATGGTACGGAACCCTTCGTGTGCGAGTCCGACTCGCACTTGGCCGGTTTTTCAATTATTATTTTAATTAGGGCCTACTTAGAGGTAAGACGTCTGCAATAGAAAAGAATGGTTAAAATCGGACAACTCTGTAAAAAGTTTTCCTGTTTCTCGCTGTTATGACTGGAGTTCGATAATTGTCCCAGAGGATCATACTACCGGATAAAAAATATCCTATGTGTTATTCCAGGTTATTTAATTTAATTTATTCATGTCGGATTACAACGATCCATAATGGTTAGTAACAATTGGAATTTATAACTATGTTAGTAGGGTTACAAAAATACAATCACAAAACACATCTAAATAAATAAAAAATACATTAACAACATAATTATTTTTCACATTTATTTGACTGTCCCTACCACAATGCTCGCCCAGAGCAAGTGTATTGGACAATGGTGTCAATTCTGTTGTGCACAAACTAAACTTAATTTAAGCTATTGCTATCTTTTTCTCTCTAATACAACGAGAAAGAGACGGACGTAATTTAGAGCTGTCAAATTTAGTTCGAACTAATATTTCTATACAAATGAAGGGTGCAAGTAAAAACATGTCGACTAAAAACACGGTGAAGCGCAAGGCATAAACTAGTTTGACATCTCTAACTTAGTTCATAGCTATAGCCACGGTAATATTATGATACAGTACTCCAACTTCATAGAAACGGACGAAACGCGAGCTATACCTACGCGCCTCGATCTTGGGGTGCGCTTGGGGCGCAGACAGTCACGGCTGTACCGCAGTGTCGAACGGACGGTGTGTTGTTTTTTTAACAATAACCGCGCGATTTTTTCTCTAAAAATCAGTTAATATGACGAGTAGGAAATATTGTGCTGTTTTTGGTTGTATGAATTCGTCAATAACGCATCCAGACATAAGTTTTTTTAAATTACCTGGAAACTCTGAAAGACTATAAAATAATTTAACTTACTAGTAGGTAGGTACATAATGTGTGTCTTTTTAATGGATAAGTATTTCCTTTTGTCTCACGAAAAAAAGGTGTTTGGATTAACAGATAAAGCGAATAGATTAACGGAAAGTTATTGAGACGAGTGAAATAGGTAGGTAGTTATATGCGGTTCTGAATGAATCATGAATTAAATCTACCAATCAAAAAACAACACGCATTTTTATTGAACACTTCCTTCTTCATTCAATACACAAAGTATTTCATTTATTTATATAAAAAGGATATTTACAATCACAAAACTAAATAGAAACAGAAAGTAGGCAAATGTAATTAAAATGCTGGAGTCGGGCAGCCCTAACGCATGTTTACGAACCGCGCGGCTGTAGGCATTTATTTCTATCATGCGGCCGAGTTAAAGTACTGTATCATAATATTACCGTGCTATAGCCGTCCTTTTCTCACACTGCCTTTTAGTAAAAATAGCAATAGCCTAAATTAAGTTTAATTTGTGCACAACAGAATCGACACCACTGATATTTATCAGAAATGATCCTCATAATGCCGTTGCTGATGCCTCGTACTCTGCCTAACAGTGACGACACACGCTTGCGTCTTATAAACTATCCGTTTGCAAAATTTCATCCAAATTCGTTCAGTAGTTTTTGAGTGAAAGAGTAACAAACAGGGTTATTCACCAACTGGACACGAGAGACTGGACACACGTCACGTGTGTCCAGTCTATTAGTGGTCAATTATAATATTAGTAGTCAATTGTGAGTTTCACCAACTGGACACACGTGTGACACGTGTGTCCAGTTGGTGAAACTCACAATTAGTATCACTTATTATTTCGTCATCTGGACACGCGACACAGAACATCCATCAATGTGTCTGCACTTTCTCATGAATTCAGATAAAATGCGAACGTGTGTCCAGTTGGCGAAAACATAAAAGTGAGTGACGCGTAAAAATTTTGGCGTATCCAGATGACGAAATAATAAGTGATACTAATTGTGAGTTTCACCAATTGGACACACGCGTGTCCAGTCTTTCGTGTCCAGTTGGTGAATAACCCAACAAACATCCATTCTCACAAACTATCGTATTTCTAATTATTAGTAAGACAACCAAATAAATCTTATAGAGGAAAATGCGCCATTCCTATCTTCATACTTTTAATTACAACTAAAACAATGTTTACTCCACACAGATTTAATTATAAACTCATGAACTATTGTTTATAAAATATGTTTTTATTATCGGCATAACATTATTTTGACTTTCGTTGTAATGGCGGTGATTTGACTCACTCACTCAAGGTTATGTATTTAGTAAAGGTTTTTAGATTGACGTCATCGATTTATTGCTGTTTTTTGTTATGTTGTCCTCTGCTAATATGTATTAAGTATCCCCAACTGTACGAGGAAAATAATGATCCCATCAAAAACATATTGTGAAATGAGAGCCAAGTTCAATATTATGATAATATGCGTTGGTTGTTGACTTCAACGACAAAAGATGTGAGATATAAATGGGTGCCAAGTTCAATGGTCAGTCACTGAAATTTATTTATAACAACATACAATATTTTAGAACAACTTAAAATATCATTTCTTCTTAAACTTGGATAATTTATTGAAGCTTATGGTCTGACTTGGCTAGTTCTAGTGGGCCTATACTACCTCAAATTAGCAACTTTATTTGTGGTGGTTCAAACTTCGTTCATAAAACTGTTAGAATAACGTTCTAATCAGCTTGCATTAAAAAGCGGTTGTTACGTCAGTCACTGCAGGCCGAATAGTGCGAAATGAGTGGTTTTTATTAATTAAAAAAACATTTTTTTATCTTTTGGAAAAAATAAAAAACATAAGACCTGCTTTATAGTTAGTTCAGTTAGTACCTATGTGTTTAATTGATCACGACGCAGTTCCCTATTAGCACTTGTACTACTGCCAATCTGGCTGAGCGAAGGATATTCCAGGGATACTAATAAAAACCACTGTCTATATCTCAATCACATATAATGTAGTACTGAACTAACTAAACAAAAAATAATCGCGGAGGGTCATTAGATCGCGGAGAATCTTAACACCGCGATCTAGAAAATGGACTTAAACTAACAACGCCATCTGTGATTAGGAAAAGGAACTAATTTTTCTTTAGTAACAATTTTAAAATGAAGATGGCGACACTTGAACATCCCGCCCCCCAAGGACATTATTGAGGAATGTCCTTCAAACAAAAGATACTATTCTGTGTACATTAATATTTTTAGAACTAGCACTTACATAAAGGCAAAAAATAAAAATAAAACTAAATGACAGACAAGTTGTTTCTACTATTAACTATCATAGCCTGACATAAAATCTTTATATAAAATCAAACATAAGCATTTAATATTAACTTCTTAAATCTTAACCAAAAGTTAACAATTACCTTACCCTTACATCAAATAAATCTTTGTATAAAATAAATCAGAATCCTAACTTAAATACCTAAAATCTTAACTACAAATTCACAACAACTTAGAGCTTATATTCACTTGCCTAGATATAGCATAGACATAAACAGTTCTTACTTAACAAACTAGTTTATTCAATAAACCTTCAGTTACTGAACTATCAATGTAACCTTTAACAATAAAATAACAGACTTCACAAACATTCTAGGTTTAAATACAATCAATTATGTTTATTCATTGACTGGCAGAATACAGAGCTTGGACGTAGGACGTTTCAGCAAACCCTTACTAGTTCGTAGCGTTACTACTCGTGTGATTTCATCGGGTCCTGGATGTTTCTCAATAATTGTACCCAGAAACCAACAAGCAGGGGGCATATCGAATTCCTTAACAAGAACTACATCCCCGACCTTAGGCTCAGGAGTCCTGTGCGACCACTTATACCTATGAACTAAGCTACTCATGTATTCTACCGACCAGCGTTTCCAAAAACTTTGAACCATTTTTTGTACATGCTGCCATCGAGATAAAGAACTGATATTAGATCCTTCATAACTAATATCCGGAACAGTGACTAGCGGCTCACCGATTAAAAAATGACCTGGGGTCAATGGCATCGGTTCATGAATATCTTCACCATTGATCACAGTCATTGGCCTGGAATTTAAACACGCCTCTATTTCACTCAACAGAGTGCTCATCTCCTCGTAAGTCAATGTTGAACTACCTATTACGCGTTTTAAGTGATATTTGGTAGATTTCACTGCTGACTCCCATAATCCACCGAAATTTGGAGCATGCGGTGGTATGAAATGCCAAGTAGTATTACGATCTTCTAACTTTCCTGCAATATCTTGTTGGATCGAAGCTAATTCCCTAAGTTCTCTTGCTGCACCTACGAAATTGGTGCCATTATCGCTCCAGATGTTTGCACAATGGCCACGTCTTGCTACAAATCGACGAAAGGCTGCGAGAAAACCCTGAGTACTCATGTCACTCACCACCTCTAAGTGTATAGCTCGAGTACTCATACACACATACACACAAATGTAGCCCTTGTGAGAGCGATGCCCTCGACCCTTTGTCGTCC
The DNA here is from genome assembly GCA_905147715.2 of Xestia xanthographa. Lineage (NCBI taxonomy): Eukaryota > Metazoa > Arthropoda > Insecta > Lepidoptera > Noctuidae > Xestia > Xestia xanthographa. Next base: position 16,706,769 of record LR990670.1, read on the forward strand.
TAATTTGAACTGGACCTGCATAATCTACACCACTATTCAGAAATGGTCGCGATGGAGTACAACGTGATGAAGGAAGCGAACCCATAAACTGATTATATACCTTAGCTTTATTTTTTACACAAATGACACATTTATTTACATAATTTTTAGCAAGACTTTTTACTCCTATTATCCAATAAGCTGATCTTAGATAGTTAATCATTATCTGAAGACCACCGTGTAACGTCCTATCATGTGCGTCTGCAATCAGCAACTTAGTAAAATGGGTATTATGTGGTAAAATTATAGGATGTTTTTCGTTGTCACTCAATGAAGCATGGTGTAATCTACCACCAACTCTTATTATACCGTCTTTATCTAAAAAAGGACATAAAGAACTAATTTTACTTGACTTATTATTTACAGGCATATTCCTTTGTAACTGTATGTACTCAATTTCGAACTCCACTCTTTGACATCTTCTTATACAACACTTTAATGCTTCGTCTAGTTCTGTCCCCTTTATGTATTTGGGTATATCTCTAGACTTAACATAATGATAAAAGAAAATTCTACATAAAGCTACTATTCTTAATAATTTCCTTAACGAACTATACTTATCCCACGGTAAACCTTTATGTTCTACCGTAACATGGCATTTAATATTCTCCTCTAAATTAATATCTACATTCAATGGTCTACTATACTCTATAATTACATTATGTAAGAATTGAGGCCCATGAAACCAAATTTTATTTTCATGTAAGAGAGACGGTAAAACTCCCCTTGATGCACAGTCTGCGGGATTATCTTTCGTAGATACATGTGCCCATTGATTTGCTTCTAATGTGGTTAAGATCTCTGAGACTCTGTTGCTGACAAAGGTTTTCCATCGACTTGGGTGGCTATTTAGCCATGCCAAGACTACTGTGGAGTCCGTCCAAGCGCGCACCTTGTCCTTGGGAATGTTCATAGCCCGTGCCACATCGGTCAATAAACGTGTCAAAAGTACTGCTGCACATAGTTCTAGGCGAGGTATACTGACTGTCTTTATAGGTGCGACCTTTGTTTTTGCTGTCAAAAGAGCGACTTGTATATTGCCTGAAGGATCTATACATCGAGTATACACAACTGCTGCGTAGGCTGCCTTTGAAGCATCGCTGAAGCCATGCAACTCTATAACCGAACCATTTGATGTTCCTAACCACCTCGGAACACGCACTTTGCATAGATTCTCCAAGTCTTGACGGTAAGTGACCCATTCTTCTTTTATTTTATCCGGTACACTATCGTCCCATCCTACTCCTGCTAGCCACAATTTTTGGATAAGTATTTTAGCTAAGATCAAACTAGGCGCTATCCAGCCTAACGGGTCAAATAAACGCGCGATATCCGAAATAATAATACGTTTACTTAAAGTTTCAGATGCTGAAGGAAGCAGCACCGTGTACTTAAACTGATCTACACTACGACACCAGGTAAGTCCTAAAATTTTTGTACTATCATTTAATATTTCCTTTTCATCCTTCCCTTCATATGTCTCGATTTTCTTCATTAATTCCGAACTATTGCTGTTCCACTTTTGTAATTCAAATCCAGCCTTTCCTAACAAGGTTTTCATTTCAATATACAAAGTCCTGCCTTCTTCTATTGTGGAACATCCTGTCATCAAGTCATCCATATAATAACTTGTTGGTACTATTTCCGATGCTGTTGGAAATTCTTGTTTATAATCCAAGGCGACTTGATGCAAAGTCTTAACCGCCAAATAAGGTGCTGAAGCTGTACCAAAAGTTACGGTTAATAACTCATAATCTTGTATTTCTTCATCAGGTTCATTCCGCCAAACTATTCTCTGGTATCTTACATTATCTTCGGCTACTCTCACTTGTCGGTACATTTTTACTATGTCTGCAGTAAGTGCTATCGGGTGAACTCTCCAGCGAAGAATGATATGCCGCAAATCCGACTGCAAGGTAGGTCCTATCATTAATGTATCATTGAGTGATACTCCCTTTTCATTCTTGCAGGACGCGTCGAACACTACGCGCACCTTTGATGTAGATTTATCCTCCCTTATGACGGCGTGATGAGGTAAGTAAGCTGCTTTATTTAACCTTTTGTCCGGTTTCTGTACTCTTCGCATGTGGTTCAAATGTACATATTCCTCTATAACCTTTGTGTAATTTTCTTTCAGATTTAAATTCTTCGCGAATTTTCTCTCTAATGCCTTGAATCTTCTTACAGCTATTTCCCTTATGTTACTATTTACACAGGCCGGTATTGCATCCTTAAATGGTAAATTAACTATGTATCGTCCATCTTCGCCTCTTGAAGTAGAAGCTTTATAAAGCTCTTCACACCTTAATTCTTCCTCGGTTAAGATACTAGTTTGCGGAACTTGGTCTTCGATCTCCCAGAACTTCTTTAGTAGATCATTTTGGTCTACCGCTGTGTGCATAACTGTGATATTACCCGCGCTATCTTTATTTTCAACTTGTGTGACACCAGAAAGAATCCAACCTAATTTGGTACACTGTGCTACCATTGATCCACTGGGCGCTCTCTTAAGACCCTCTTTCAGTATCTTACTCTACACGTCTGCACCTAATAAAATATCTATCCTATTGGGTGTAGAAAACTGCGGGTCTGCCAGTGTAAGTTGCTCTAATTCAGACCAATCAAGATGGGCTACCTGTCTTTCCGGTATGTATGAGGTAATATTTTTCAAAACATATGCAGTAACTTCTAACATAACACTGGGTTCTGTCATTGATTTTAACACCAAGGTTACAATTGAATTTGCTGTTGATTCGATGCTACCTAGACCAGAAACAACACTCTTAACCGGACGTTTCTTTAAACGTAAATATTGTGCCGTAGCTTCTGTGATAAAGGAAGCCTGGGATCCCTGATCCAACAAGGCTCGAACTGTATGATAATTCGCCGTAGCGGTTTGAACCTTAACCAACGCAGTAGCTAGCAATACTTGATTAGGACTTACGATGTGTTTAGTCGACATACACGAGACCACTGGGCTTACATCAGTTGGTGTATCATTGTTAGCGGAACTAGCAATTTGCTCCTCTTCTTTAGCCTTCTGTTCATAGTTAACATGTAAAAGTGTGTGGTGTTTCTTTTTGCAAATATGACATACTGATGATCTCTTACATTGATAAACTAAATGGTTGCCACCTAAACAATTGAAACAAATTTTATTCGATTGCACAAAGGCTCTTCTTTGATCAACACTAATCTTTGTGAACGGAATACAAAAGCATAGTTTATGGCTATCGCCGCAATATTCACAACTTATTTTCGTTTGACCAGATGGGCCAGGATCTTCGCTCCGAGCGAGCAAAGTCTTTTGACTGGAAACCCCTTCTGTTCGCGAACCCGCTCGCCCCTGTCCCGATGTTTTCTGTGGTTCTATACATTCAAGCGCTCTAAATCTACTTTCTAAAAATGTCTTAAATTGTGATAGAGTTTGTGGCTCAGTTGGATCGTCCGCGTCAGAGGATATCTTCAACTCCCACTGCTTACGGGTCTCTGGGTCCAGTTTTGAAGAAACTACATAAATTACGATAATGTTTACAACGGTGTTCATGCTAAGACCTAGATTATTAAATGCATTCATGCAATCCGACGTTGTGTCCAATAACTGTTTTATGGTTACAGCTGATTCTGTATTAATTTGTTTTTGATTAAATAAACGTTGAAGAATTGAATTTGCTAAATGACGTTTGTTATTATATCTTTGTTCTAACTGCTCCCAACATACTGAGTAATTTCCAGCCGTTATTGGTATTTGTCGAAGTAATAGCTCTGCTTCGCCTGTCAGACATCCCTTTAAATAGTGAAGTTTTTGTACGTTGTCTAAGCCCTTTTCGGAATGTACTAACGATACAAAAAGGTCCCTAAAACTAGTCCATTCACTGTATCCGCCAGAAAATGAAGGTATGCTAATTTTTGGCAATCTGACGTTTGAAGATGTTGTAGTACAAGGTTCACTTATTTTACTGACAGACTTTAATTTATGAATACCATCTTTCAATTCTGATTTGTACTTTATATAAATTTCTTCAGTCTCATTGTGGCAGTCAGAAGTAAAGTAACTATGTTTTAGATCCGTTATTGTGGCAGTTTCAATCATTTTCTCATGCCTTTTATTAAATGTAGACCACTGTTCTTCTAAAGATTCTAATCTGGTTTCCATATAACCAAGAGTTATTCTTTCTTTGGGAGATTTTTTGAAATTAGTTCTCCCTTTCTCAATTGTGTTTTTTAAATCGTCTTGTAACTTGAATAAGGACTCCATATTTAACTATTAAAATGACTTAGTAAATAATTGAATAAAGCCACTAATCAATCAATAACAATAACTAACAAACTATAAACCAGTGTACGGACTCAACCTAGTTGCAGTCGTAATTAAATAAATAGTTAGATCTTACTTGCAAACAACAATGTTAAAATTATTGTTATACACTTCCCACTTGAACATGCCACTGACACATAACTTCGCTGTAACACGTACTCGCCCGGCTCCGCTCGACTCTTACTCGCCCGGCTCCGCTGCTTACGCACGCTCCCGGCTCCGCTCGACTCGTACTCGCCCGGCTCCTCCACTCGGCTCGAACTCGCCCGGCTCCGCTCGACTCGTACTCGCCCGGCTCCGCTCGACTCGTACTCGCCCGGCTCCTCCACTCGACTCGAACTCGCCCGGCTCCACTCGACTCGTACTCGCCCGGCTCCTCCACTTGACTCGAACTCGCCCGGCTCCACTCGACTCGTACTCGCCCGGCTCCTCCACTTGACTCGAACTCGCCCTGCTCCTCCGCTCCGTTCTGCTGCTCTGCGCCGCAACCTCCGGTGCTCGTTCTGGGTATTGAACCCGGTGCAACAACTCACCAGCACCTTGGTACCATCAGCAGCGATCCACTACTGTGTCGGCACCCTCTCCGGAACCACTCACTGTGACTATGTCACCTCCGACTCGTAAGGACCAATGTTTAATTGATCACGACGCAGTTCCCTATTATAGAGGTGTAACTAATATATTCATAATAGGTACAGATATTATAATACAAGCCACGTATATTAATATTAGGATACGCGAATGTAAAGTAATAGGTTACCAGGTATTAGTCAAATATTAGGGACGCGTAATAGCGAGGCTATTATCTGTGCGACTCACTTCGCTCGCTAGTCTATTACCTACTATTTGCCGACCGCCGCCGCCGTCATCTCACTCACTCGCTCGCCGACGAGTGAGCGAGATGACAAGACTCGCCTTAACCGACTCTAGGCGGGCGAGTGAGCGAGATGAATATTGTATTGTATGAATAGTATCTGGCCGCTTGCTTGTCGAATTATGCACGTAATGTGTGTATTGTAATTGTAAAGATATAGTTTTACACGTCGGGCTTCGTATGAAAGCTGAATGAGATGGGAACAAAGTAAGTAAGCAATGAAAACCGTTTTTCAAATTTCGTCACTTGTTTCTGTCGCACTGTGTATTCGCTAATCTAATACGAATATTAGCGGTGACCGAAGCTCACAGCGACTCCATATTGTATTCAGATAGCACGTGCATGCAGTGATTGATAATATTTACCTAATACGTATTAAGTTAGTAGCTATTTTGTATTTTTTTTTGGTGGAGGTTTTGGTTTGGTGGTGGTTTTTCATTTTCATCATAATTCATCATTTTCATTACTTATTATCATTGGTAATAGGCATATTTCATATTCAGAGAATACAAGCAGGTATCAATATTAGATTGAGTAGCTACTAATGAATCTGTTCACTAATATTTGACTAATACCCAGTAATAGGTATGGTATCATAATATGCGTTAACTAATATATTCAATAATATGATTACCTAAAAATGACCCTGATATAACATCTCTACCCTATTAGCACTTGTACTACTGCCAATCTGGCTGAGCGAAGGATATTCCAGGGATACTAATAAAAACCACTGTCTATATCTCAATCACATATAATGTAGTACTGAACTAACTAAACAAAAAATAATCGCGGAGGGTCATTAGATCGCGGAGAATCTTAACACCGCGATCTAGAAAATGGACTTAAACTAACAACGCCATCTGTGATTAGGAAAAGGAACTAATTTTTCTTTAGTAACAATTTTAAAATGAAGATGGCGACACTTGAACACTATGCAAAGTTTCATGATATAGTTTGAAGTACTTTTTGAATACCAGCGGTTTATTGTTCGATTTGGAGGTAACTTTGGATTTTTTTCTATCGAGAAAAGTTTATGGAATCGTGTTTTCGTCACACATAGTACTTAGCATTCATCCTCAAATTTACCATATATTTATTTCAAAATTAATGCTGCAGTATTTTAGGCGTAACGGGGGATCATGCTAAGCCATTTGAGGTAGTATAGGCTCTTAAGTACCTACTAAAACAGCCATGGAAGATCCCTATGTTCGATGGCTAGTTTCTACCAACAAGCCAATTTTTCAGAAGAATAAAATAAGAACTTACATCTTTAGAAGTTGCCAAGGCCATAATATAATACATTTTTGGTGTGCATCTTTTAATTAACGACATTTTGTTCCAAGAGTTTTGTCAATTTTGTACCATAATATAGGTAGCTTTCAATGTACCTCTCATAAAATTCGGTCTAAATATTACGATTTCTACAAATTGATATAAATACAAGGTGGGGCGGTTATTGTGCCTGTGAGTGTATAATTCGTAACTAAGATATTTTTATCCGTCTTTGTTGTGCAGTTGTGCTCTTGCATGTTTCATCTAAAACAAACGTACAGCTTGAATAATAGTTTTATGTGATTATCTGCGAGTCTGCGAGTGACTCGCTAGCAGCATCTGTTGATGGATAGCTTTTACGCGATATATCCGGCGTTTATGGCGTAGTGTTGCGCTGTGATTTATCGATATTACCGATTACACCCACGAGTTTTGGATATCGTCTCATAATGTATTGGAATCTCAGTTAAAATACAAGGAAGTCGTGAAGGAAGCATCTCAAGGGCTTCTGTGATGTTGATCTCTAAAAATTGCTGATGCTTTTTATCTTGACTTGTCTCGTGGTTTTAGAACAGTCGTTCTGCGAATGAGACACGTCTGAGTCGTCAAGAAACGACGACGACAATGTCGTCAAGAGACGTCTGTCTGTATTTATGACATGACTAGAAATCGGGTGAATACTGAGATTACGACTCTTCTTTTTTGTTGACGATTCTCATAGTTATTAAATTAAAGTTCGACCAGAACTTAGCCAAGTTTTGGTCGAAACAACTTTTGTCATCGATGGCGTTGGAAGGTCCCTTAACGCACGCGTGGACCTTCCACGCCAAGCCACAATTTAACCTACCATTTTGTCACATATTTGTGTCGTTTGGCGTACAGGGCACGCGCTTACTTGTCACGTATATGTGACACAGTGGCGGTCAAACGGTTAAAATGCAGGTGGAGTTGCACAAAGAGCAAGTCAGGAGGTGGATCAAGGTTTGTGGTGAGACTCCACAGTTGCACTGGGCTTAGATTAGAGATGCAACGACTTGATTTGGCCGAATACCGAATATTCGGCGGCGCTCTCAGCCGAATACCGAATATTCGGCCGCCGAATATTCGGCCGCCGAATATTCGGCGGGTGATCCAGTACAATTGACGTCGATGCTAACAAGTAACGATACGTTTTGATGCGGTGCGTGCGGCGGTGACGGGGCGGGCGGGAAGTATTTGGCTCAGTAGTCGGCAAATCGTGTTACAACGTGCAGTGTTTTAAATGTACTTTGTCTAAAATGGCTTTAGTTGTGAATAAAAAGTCTCCTATTTGGAAATATTTTGAAGTTTTCAGTGAAGATTCCAAGTTGTGTTTGCTATGTAAAGTCAAGATCACGCGTGGCGGAGAAGGAAAAAAAAGCGAGTGCTTTTGTGCGAGTGCGAGCTTTTATAAGATATTTGCTACTTTTTTATGTATTCGGTATTCGGCCGAATACTACTTACAATTCGGCCGAATACCGAATACTGAAAAAACTGGCCGAATACCGAATAGTTGCCGAATATTCGTTGCATCTCTAGCTTAGATATCGACTAACAAAGAAGTTTGGAAGGATGTATGCTGTACCAAAGTACCGACCCCAAATTAATTGGTATATGGGCAGCAAAATGATGATGCTTTGACTCATGAGTTCATCATCTACCCCAATGTTAATCCCTCCAAACACAGACAGTTAAAAGTTACGCCTAATTAAAAATAATAGGCTTGTGTCCTGAAAAAATCTATTTAGTCCGTCAGTTAGATTATGAAAAAATATTTGACACGTATTTTTTCTTTTGTTACGTAAACCAAAATTGACGAAAATATGACGCTTTTAAAATTCTCAATACGTCACGCCGTGCTATAATTTTTAGTGCGTTGTGACGTCACGAGTCCCCACTCCCGTTTTGATGCGTTCTACTACACTACAACTACATCAGCCCATAATGTCCACTGCTGGACATAAGCCTCTCCCATGATGGGAGGAATTTGCCGTAATCTCCACGCTTGGCAGGCGGATTGGAGATCGCAGTGATGAAAGACTAACAGAAAACGCTGCTGCCCATTCTCAGGTCTACGGAGGCGCAAGGTGTTCTGCCTCGGACATTAGTCGCCTTATACGACACCCGTGAGTGTGATGGGTTGGTTCTATTCTACTCTGCCGGATACCACACGGCTAAAACGTCTAACGTCTAACGATGCGTTGTAACTTTGACAATATTCATTGATTTACAAAAACAAAAAATACGTGTTCATCATTTTCCAATACTCTAACTGACGGACTAAATAGATTTGCAATTTAAAGATGGTGGAAACTAGCCTATTGTTAATTGGCGCAGAACTATCACAAATGACTGTTTCATTGGTCTAGTGGTTGCAAGCGCGAATGCCAACCATGGGGCGGGTTCGATTCCCAGGTCGAGCAAAGTGTTATTGGGTTTTTCCATTAGGAATTTCTCAGTAGCAGCCACGGAGTCTCGATTTGTGCCCGGTTGATGGCAATAGGGTCGCCCCCTATTCCATGGGGCTTCAACCTATCTGGTGAATTGTGGGTGTATTGTTAGGGACACCTCTGCCACACTTCGGTGATTACATGTGGTGATGTTATTTATGTTATACTAGCTGACGTCCTGCGGTTTCACCCGCGTAGTTCCCGTTCCCGTGGGAGTACGGGAATAAAATATAGCCTATAGCACTCACGAATAATGTAGCTTTCTACCAGTGAAACAATTTTTAAAATTGGTTCATTATTTACCCCCTACATAAAAACTTACAAACACAAACTTACAGACAAATGTTACCTCTTTATAATATTAGTATAGATGTATAAAATTATCGACAAACATTCCAGCTTGCGACATTTTCCCCTCACTAGCACATAAGTCGACATTGACCGCTGCAGATGCGCCCCCATTCTTGCTAGTGATGTAACTGTAACGATATTCAGTTTCTAATTCACTACAATGCTACTTGTTTTTTGTGCTAGGTTGCTAACTGACGGCACTAACGTTATTGAAGATTGCGTTCTTGTTCTATTTATGAATATCGTTTAAACTTCAATTGCATACAATCTTCGCTAACGCGTATAATGCTTTTGTAGCTACATCTGATTAATTTTGCTCGGGTTAATCTTCAGGTTAAGCCACGCTTGCCTAGGTTATTCTGTGGATGGGTGACCACCCATTACATACCTACCGAGTTTCCTCCGTGCCTCGGAAAGCACGTTAAGCCGTTGGTCCCGGCTGATCTTTGACAGTCGATACAGGCAGTGGCCCGAAAGTCTGACTACCTGTCTTACCAACGGGTATCGTAGCACCCAGTACTAACTAGGTAAGATAGGCAGTCGCTCCATATACAACAACAACAACAACAGCCCATAACGTCCACTGCTGGACATAAGCCTCTCCCATGATGGGAGGAATTTGCCGTAATCTCCACGCTTGGCAGGCGGATTGGAGATCGCAGTGATGAAAGACTAACAGAAAACGCTGCTGCCCATTCTCTGGTCTACGGAGGCGCAAGGTGTTCTGCCTCAGACATTACGAGCCTTATACGACACCCGTGAGTGTAATGGGTTGGTTCTATTCTACTCTGCCGGATACCACACGGCACGTCGCTCCATATAAAATACTGGTATTCAGCTGCATTCGGTTAGACTGACTCGGTACGGTGACGGTTAGGTATGTTCCGGTTGGCTTCCAGTCTAACCGAATGCAGCTGAATACCAGTATTTTACATGGAGCGACTGCATATCTGACCTCCACAACCCAGTTAATACTAGGTAATACGATACCCCTTGGTAAGACTGGTAGAAGTACGAACAGATCAACAGATGTCTTAGAAACGTGTTGCGCGATACATGGTAAAAGCATCATGTGCGTTTCCAAAACGTATACAATTTGAACAACGCAGTGTCTAATGAGAGTTATTGGCAAAAAGCCATACTACGTTGTACCATAATTGTTGTCCTACCTTTAATTTTGTTCAGGTGGTGATGACATGATAAGAATCTGTCTACTTATCGTCATCATCAGCATCATCTGCCTAGCCTTTTCCCCAACTATGTTGGGGTCGGCTTCCAGTCTAACCAAATGCAGCTGAATACCAGTATTTTTTACATGGAGCGAATGCCTATCTGACCTCCACAACCCAGTTAGTACTGGGTGACACGATACCCCTTGGTAAGACTGGTTGTCAAGACTTTCGGGCCACACACTACCTGTTACAGCCGTCAAAGATCTACAATTGACAGCCGGGACCAACGGCTATCCGAAGCCCGGAGGAAACTCTTGGTTATTCCCAAAGTACTCCAGTTCCTTTGAACTACAAATATAAGAATCTCATACATTAATTCCCAAGTTACTCCAAGGAATTGTTATTATTTAGAAACTATGTAATGGGTGGTCACCCATCCACGGACAAACCTAGGTAAGCACGGCTTAACCTAAAGATCGATCCGAGCGGCTGTTATTTTTTAGCCACGAACTCTTGAACCACCCAGAATACCAACGGTATTCAAAAAACACATTCCTTTTTCATGCAAATTATAAAACAAGGGTCTCATTCTTCCGGGGCTGCGGGACTGTTCGAAAGATACCGTGGCCCCGGAACACACAGGGCGATGAAGGAACATGGATGGGTTTTAGTCAGTAAAAGTCTGACACTCCCTCCTGCTCCGCCCCAAAGCGGGAGGAGTCATTTGATGATTTCCCATCCGAAAAACAAGGGTCTCATTCTTTTCAATATTTATTATTCACCCTGCCTATTCCTGACCTTGTCCTCATAGCTTAACCTCGGAGCTCAGTCCCAAAGCACGTGTAAAATAAACAAGAAAAACACGTGCACCAACTCCATGTAAAAAAATTAGTATAACGCGCGAGCTATGACAGTTTTCTGGTACTCTGCCAAAGAATGACTAATTTCTATCGTCGTTTATTTCCTTGTATTTATTTAGTATTTGTTAGCCCTTACTGGGGCTGTTTCTAATGCAGCTTTGAGTTTAAAATTACCTTGAACATTTCATGAAGAGGCTAAATATACTGATAAACCAAGAATTATTGATAATGGAGGCTTTTTAGGGACTGGACAAGCCCGCCACATTATTCCCAAGCCACTGTAACTCCTGAAAGCAAGAATCAACAGTGGCGACCACCAGAAAAGCGTCGAGACAATGAAGCTCGACAAGTCCCAGAGAAACAATTTAACTGTCTTGGATCCCGCAACGAAATTTATCAAAAAAGAATAGCGGAGGAGTATGAAAAACAATTGCTGCTTTTAGGGGAAATTTAGATCTTCTTCGTTCCGAAAGTGCTAATTCCAAACCACTTTGGCCCCTTCAAAAAGTTACTGTGTCTTATTCCTACACGCTTTGTTGATTGTTTTAGTTTGCAGTTTTTTCTTGTTGCTTACAGAACTTCATTTTGGATGATTTCTTCGAGGTTCTCAAATCAAATCAAAATATTTTATTTCACATAGGCCTAAATGGGCACTTATAAAACGTCGACAAAGGTGTACAGTTCGGGTTGGTCGTTTCTATAGAGAAGAACCTGCCAGAAACTACATGGTTCTAATTGAGCCTATGTCCAAAAACACCAACACCATAGCGTATACATTCCATAGCAACAAGATACGTTAACTTTCAAACCATCATAAAAATAAAAGTCCTGGCTTTCACTGATTTACTCACCAAAGACCAGCCATATCTCACCACACCCTTTTTCTACCCTTTAAGTTTATAATATACCTAGACAAGAAGACTGAATTTGTCGAATTTCTCGGATTTCCTCGGCATGGGTCTTTCTTTATCGTGTGGTTAACTGGTTAGTGCCTAACCTGCCCGCTTAGCATGAACGCCGTAGACACGAAAGAGAATCGACAAATCTTTTGTTCATCTGTCATTTGTCGATTCAATGACAGATGAACAAAAGATTTGTCGTTTCTCTTTCGTGTCTACGGCGTTCATGCTAAGCGGGCGTGTCAGAGTTTTTATGCCGCCCCTAGGCCTCTGATTTGGTTTAACATGCCGTCAAGAAATATCTCTCAGGCATGCTGGTTTCCTCACGATGTTTTCCTTCACCGAAGCAAGTGATAAATTATACGACGAAATCGCTGGCAAAGTCAGTATACCGAGTTCCTATTCTGTCTATCAATATACTTATCGTAGCCCGCCTTTCTCAAGGGCGTCCAATATGCCTTTCTCTCTGTCTCATATCATCTCCATTCTATCTTACGGTTTTCGTTTTGGCAACCTAGCTATTGTTACTTATCTTAGTAGCATAAGCGTTTTTGTCATACCTATTATTGGAATCAAATATAACAGCCTCCCACTAGGTGGACCGATGACCTGGTGAAGGTTGCGGGAATCCGCTGGATACGAGTCGCACGGGACCAGTCAACGTGGCGACACTTGGGGGAGGTCTATGTCCAGCAGTGGACGTCTTTCGGCTGAAATCATGATGATGATAACAGCTCACAACTAAGGACCCAATAATAATAATATTTATCCGTGGTGCTAGGCAACAGGGTCTATCCCAGTTGTAAACGTCCCTTTGTGCCTATTGGCCTTGTTTCGTTCTGTCTCCTGCTGATATAGAGTCTCCTGCTGATATAGAGGGAAGTGGAAATTATGGTTTTTCCTACTCCTCCGCTATACTTTTCTGATTAATTTCGTTGCGGGATCCAAGTCAGTTAAATTGTTTCTCTGGGACTTCGTCGAACTTCATTGTTTCGGTGCTTTTCTGTTGGTCGCCATTGTTGATTCTGGTTTTCAGAAGTTACAGTGGTTTGGGAATAGTGTGGCAGGCTACCTATCTTTCTAAAATGCTACCAACATTCCTGCTCTCTATGTAGTCCGCATCTTATATGAACCAAAACCCGTATCCCTCCGTCTCATAAAGCTAATTACCGCTCGTAACTCCTCCTGTAATACATGCAGCGCACGCGCATGTGACGTCACGTTACATTTGGCTGTCTATTAATAATTCGCGTTCAGCGGCCCGCGTCGCGTGCCAAGTATGTATACGTGTTTACAAATACCACGTTAAGAGAAGAAATTGGGTTGGGGAGATGGTTTGGTTTTGTTCTCGTTTCTCGTGAAGATCAAACGAACAATGATTTTGGTTTTTTGATCGTGGCTAAATAATAACAGCCGCTCGGGTCGATCTTTAGATTAAACCGTGCTTGCCTAGGTTGGTCTGTAGATGGGTGACCACCCTTACATACCGAGATTTCCCCGTGCCTCGGAAAGCACGTTAAGCTGTTGGTCCCTGCTGTCATTTGCAGATCTTTGACAGTCGTTACAGGTAGTCAGTGGCCCAAAAAGTCTGACAACCAGTCTTACCAAGGGATATCGTATTACCCAGTACTAACTGGGTTGTGGAGGTCAGATAGGCAGTCGCTCCATGTAAAATACTGGTATTCAGCTGATGCGTTTAGACTGGAAGCCCAACATCGTAACAGGCTAGGCAGATGATTAATTCTTCAGTTCCTTTTATCATCTTTTTTGCCTAAATTGTATTTTTATTTCACTGGCTCATCTCGTATGCTGCTTTCTGTAGTCTATAATCGGCACGTGTATTGATTTTCAGCTGACTAGGGCTCGGACGGTGCAAAAAGGGAATGTAATATAATTTTAGCGTGGTATGGATTTTTAGCTCTAAAAAATAAAGGTTTATTGTCAACGATATTTGTTGCTTTAAAAAGTAAATGATAAATGATGTTTATTTTGCAAGTAGGTTTTTACAAACACTTTTACACGTCATTTTTTTAAACTAGAGGGGGCCGGTGTTTCGTACCTGACTACTCTGAGAAGAAACAGCCGAAACAAAGTCAGAGGTCATAGTCTCTTTTAAAGTCCAGACAATCTTGCTCAATTCACATGAGGACTATGCAGATTAGTGTCTGAGATGGTCTTTTGAAGAAAGAACCATACAGATTTGAGTGGACCTGTCCAGTCAGTGCAAGCATTTGTCAGTTAACGTGTAGCTCGACTTATAACTCAAGGAGCTCAACGAGTCAGTAAGTTGGTAATTCACTTTTTATTTATGTATTTAGTACATGGAAGAGTTACAGCAAATTAAAAAACAGAGAAAAAAAGGAAACCATAGTCACCAGAAAGCCAATTACAAGTCCTCACGTATGGATATAAACGTAACATATAAATCATCCATGACTCGGAAACAAATGTCCTTGCTTATCACACAAACATTTGCTCCTACCGGGATGCGAACCCGGGACCCTAAGAACGTAAGGCAGCCTCAATACCGCTGCGCCATTCGGGTCGTCTTTCCCATCAAGAAATTCTCAGTAGCGGCCACGGAGTCTGGATTTGAGACTGGTTCATGGCAATAGGCTCGTCCCCTATTACATATGTGACTTTAACTGACGAAAAGTTGCTGTAGGTACTATTAGGTACGCCTCTGCGTAACTCTTTGGGGCTTACAGGCGTGATGTTATATTAAGAGGAAGCGAGAGCGAGGAAGTTGAAATTGTTGTTTCTGTGACAAAAAACACCACCAACTTCTTTATTTAAACTTTTATTTGGTAGTATTCGAATATACAGGGTGGAATTTTTGCATGCCACCTGGAGGGAAAGTACTCTAAATACCGGAGATAAATTTTACTCAAAGGAAACATTCCTTTATTTTTAAAAGGAAAATAATCTGCATTCATAGACTTTCAAAATTCGCGTGCCACACTCGGGAATCGAACCGGCTAAATTCCAAAAAAATAACACCCTGTACTATTATGGCACCAATCGATAGGGTCAATCATAAGGATCAAATCTCTCTAACAAACATCATAAATTAAATTAAAGGAAAACCATGAAATCTAAAGTTATAAATTCATTGGGATAAATTCAATACGATAAAGCACTTTTATTCAAAGGATGGACCTTTACAAATGAAGAAAAAAGATTGCAATTTGCAAGTATTTGTTTGTACAAATTGCAATCTTCCTATCTAAATAATTCTTCGTCATTTTAATCAATAAATGTCGTCAAAAGATAATTGTTTATTAGGTTCTAACACAAGTAATTGGAGAATGGACCTTTGAGTAAAAGTGCTTTTATGTTGTCCCATTGAATTTATAAGTTAAGATTTCATGGTTTTCCTTTCATATAATTTATCATGTTTGTTAGAGGGATTTGATCTTTATGATTGACCCTATCGATTGGTGCGTTAAAAGTACAGGTTGTTATTTTTATGGAATTTAGCCGGTTCGATTCCCGAGTGTGGCACGCGAATTTTCAAAATCTTTGAATGCAGAATAATTTCTTTTTAAAAATAAAGGAATGTTTCCTTTAAGTAAAATTTGCTATTTCCGGTATTTAGAGTACTTTCCCTCCAGGTGGCATGCAAACATTCCACCCTGTATATTTATTTACTATTCGAATATATTCGGAAAGAATATTCGAATAATTCGAATAGCACTGAAAAAATATTCGAAAATCAAAACTATCGAATTTTTCCAACCTCTAGCTGCCACGGTTCATTTTAATTACTTTATTTCTAAATTGTTGATTTGATGTTTTGCTCTCGAAGTCTGGACGCTCTTAATGTGCGCGTCTTTCTACATCGTTCCCACATATAATGTATAATCTCAACATGAGTGATGTAGCCAAGATTTTGTAACAATATTCTGATTTAAAAGAGTGTCCATGGAGTTTCTTGCCCGTTCTTCTCCATAGAGATCTACGCTAGGGAATGGGCAACTACAGTACTTTCACAGTTTTTATATCTTGTAGCTACATTTAATTTTCATCTTTGTTTCGACAATTCAAAAGTGCCTGTAACTGGCCTACTTGAAATCAATGCTTTGATGATTTTGCCTATCCTACACAATCACTTGAACCTATCAAGATCTGATCGAAGCAAATTATAGAGCTTTGCAGGTGGCTACATACTGGTCTAACACCATTTGAGTTCATTGACACGTAAAGAATAACAAGAAGATCATTACTGGGTTGTGGAGGTCAGATAGGCAGTCGCTCCATGTAACATACTGGTATTAAGCTGCATCCGGTTAGACTGGAGACTGACCACATCTACACTAATATTATAAAGAGGAAAGATTTGTATTTTCGTATGTTTGAGATGAATAAACTCAAAAACTACTGCGCCTCACTTACACACACTCACCAGTAGAAAGCTACATTCACCCTGAGTAACATAGGCTATATTTTATCCCCGTACTCCCACGGGAACGGGAACTACGCGGGTGAAACCACGTGACGTCCGCTAGTGTGCAATATGATTGATGCGATGCGATGAAATGCTGGTGCATCTAACCAGCCGTCAGAGGTAGTCAATGGCCCGAAAGTCTGACAACCAGTCTTACCAAGGGGTATCGTATTACCCAGTACTAACTAGGTTGTGGAGGTCAGATAGGCAGTCGCTCCATGTAAAATACAGGTATCCAGCTGCATCTGGTAAGACTGGAAGCCGACCCCAACATAGTTCGGAAAAAGGCTAGGCAGATGATGACTGGGAAATCTAACTGATCTAAATCAAAAGACAGCTTCTCCATAACATTCATAAAACGAAACATAGACAAAACAATTTGGTTTCTAAATAATCTTTCAAACATGAAACAAGAACTGAATTACATAAACAAGCAAAAAAAAAACATCAAAAAATTCCTACTATGTTTACAGACATAATGAAAATAAAATTAAAAACAGATGTCGGTACTAATATATCAAAATGCGAATTAGTAACACGGTAGAGAAGACTTCATTCACGAAAATGACGTGTACACATATATATTAGTGACTTGACATCTATAAATACTACATACAATCATGACGTTTAAACGTCACCGTCAATGACAGTTGACAGTTCTGGGTGGCGCCACTTTCTACGCCAACACATACGAATTTCGTTAGTTCCAAATTTCGCCGCGTGTCACAAAAATTGGCACAGTTTGTATCCATGCTCTATGTGTACGTTTAGTGACGTGTGTTGCGGTTGACGTGTATAACACTGTATAATATATTCTCACCTTGTGTGAGTGGGTGTTAGCATGTAATACATTGCTGGCATTTCCTGTCGGCGAATGTTTTAAATAACTGGTTTGTAGTTCGGAAATTGATTGGGTTAAGATTTTGCCATGTTGTGTCTTTAAACTCAAACTCAAAGTATTAGTTCAATTAGTTAGACCATCGTCATCATCGTTCTCTTAAGGCTGATGCTCCAGGGTAGCCCGCGAAATTCAAATTTTCTTACGTTTTTGGCAAATTGCAGGCCAGTGCTAGGTTGTATGTTGATTAAAATATTGGACGCGATTGTAAGACGTATATAGTTACAGAATTATAATCATCAAAACCATCAATACAACCCTCCAAGTTCATAAAGGTCGAGAAAGGATTTTTTCAAGGTCAAAGTCATTGCTAGACCTTTATGAACTTGGAGGGTTGTATTGATGGTTTTGATGATTATAATTCTGTAACAACATACGTCTTACAATCGCGTCCAATATTTTAATCAACATACAACCTTGCACTGGCTTGCAATTTGCCAAAAACGTAAGAAAATTTGAATTTCGCGGGCTGGTCGAAGCATTCACCTTAACCTTATCCCAATAGGCGAGTCGACAAAAAGTATCTAATTAGTCCGTCACATAGATTTCCAAAAAATATTGGACACATATTTTTTCTTTTGTTACGTAAACCAAAATTGACGAAGATATGACGCTTTTATAAAATTCTCAATACGTCACGTCACGCCTTGGTATAATTTTTAGCTGGTTCTGACGTCACGAGCCCCCGAGTTTTGATGCGTTTTATCTTTGTCAATAATAATTGATTTACAAAAACAAAAAATACGTGTCCATTATTTTCCAATGCTCTGACTGACGGACTAAATAGATTTGCAATTTATTGATGGTGGAAACTAGCCTATTTATTCGTGGTCGTCGCATCATATCTTCTTCTCCCACACTTCTCTATAACTCGTCATCTCATCAGACACCTCCTCTCTCACCATATCATCCTTCACACAGTCCATCCATCGTTTCTTTGGTCTTCCTCTACTCTTATACCCATCCACATTCATACTCAAAACTTTCCTCACGACATTTTCCTCATTCCACCGCATCACATGCCCATACCACGACAACCGATTACCACACAACTTTTCAGTCACCGGCGCCACTTTCAGACTTCCTCTTAAGTACTCATTTCTTATTTTATCCATTCGCCTAATTAAAAGAATAGAATAGAATAAAAGAAAGAAAGAAAAAGAAAGAAAGAAAAAGAAAAAAAGAAAAAAAAAGAAAGAGCAGAAAAAAAAAAAGAAAATGAATGATTAAAAAAAGAAAGAAAAGAAAGAAAAAACAAAGAAAGAAAGAAAGTTTTAAAGAATGATTTATTTGATGGGCAAGCGGACTGTATCTAACGAGAAAAGGTAGAAGGGACTCACCGAAGCTCGCTGAAGAGGGCCGGCTGGCTCCGATTACCTGATGATTTTATGCTGTGGGGCGCCCCAATTCTTGATTCTTGCTGATTTGGATGAGAATAGGTTGATGGCACACACAATTATTGTCTGGGATATCACTTGATTGCAGTATTTCACGATAATTTTGCCGAGTCGTTAAGTTTATTGGAGAGATATATGTCAAAAACGGAAGGTGGCGCTGTGTGCGCAGGAAATGGTAGGATTGGAAAGAGCGGGAATTCAAATTATGTTTTATGGTGATTTAACAGCTGGCCTAAAGAATTATCACAACAAATAAAATACCCCGGTGAAATGAGAACCTCTTCCTTTCTTTAAAGTCAGCTACATAGAGGTTCAATTTTAACCTTGGAAGTCAACGGTCATCAAACAAGCGTTTCGTCTGTTATTTTTCCTGTTACTTAAAAACTGGATTGCGAACCATCAAACTACTATACATTTCCAGTAAAAAAATGCCTCGCTTTGTATAGATTTCTCGTACAATGACGGATCCGGTTATACTAGGTTTGTATAGTTTGATTGGTCATTGCGCGTACATCTATCTATACGTACATACATTATACAGGGTGTAAAAGACCTCATCACGAAGCCGTCAACCAAGCATTCTGTACCTACATCAAACTCAGTAACTATGCAAAAATTATTGCTGGGAAACGACGTTTTACTGTAAAACTCATTACTGATATTCAGTTGCAACCGGTTAGACTGGAAGCCGCCCCAATATAGTTGGAAATAAGGCTAGGCAGATGACGAATAAAGCATATTCTATCTATCTCTGAATTACTGATATTCAGATGCAACCGGTTAGACTGGAAGCCGCCCCAATATAGTTGGAAATAAGGCTAGGCAGATGACGAATAAAGCATATTCTATCCATCTCTGAATTATTGATATTCAGATGCAACCGGTTAGACTGGAAGCCGCCTCAATATAGTTGGAAATAAGGCTAGGCAGGTGACGAATAAAGCATATTCTATCTATCTCTGAATTACTGATATTCAGATGCAACCGGTTAGACTGGAAGCCGTCCCCAATATAGTTGGGAATAGGCTAGGCAGATGATGAATAAAGCATATTCTATCTATCTCTGAATTCTGATATTCAGATGCAACCGGGTAGACTGGAAGCCGACCCCAATATAGTTGGAATAGGTTAGGCAGATGATGAATAAAGCATATTCTATCTATCTCTGAATTACTGATATTCAGATGCAACCGGTTAGACTAGAAGCCGACCCCAATATAGTTGGAAATAAGGCTAGGCAGATGACGAATAAAGCATATTCTATCTATCTCTGAATTACTGATATTCAGATGCAACCGGTTAGACTGGAAGCCGTCCCCAATATAGTTGGAAATAAGGCTAGGCAGATGACGAATAAAGCATATTCTATCTATCTCTGAATTACTGATATTCAGATGCAACCGGTTAGACTGGAAGCCGTCCCCAATATAGTTGGAAATAAGGCTAGGCAGATGACGAATAAAGCATATTCTATCTATCTCTGAATTACTGATATTCAGATGCAAACGGTTAGACTGGAAGCCGTCCCCAATATAGTTGGGAATAAGGCTAGGCAGTTGACGAATAAAGCATATTCAATCTATCTACCTAGATATATAAAGTTAATAATCTACTTTGAATACATCCCTAGTAGCTAGTTATCTACGCCCAGACTCTCAAGGGCTGAAGGCGAAGCCAAACGAACGTAATTATGAGTATGAGTCGCGTAATTCACGCCACATTTTCATACGAAAGTCTGGTTTGTGTCACGTCTCGTGCCAACGTAAAATGAGCCCATCATCATTTCAGCCGAAAGACGTCCACTGCTGGACATAGGCCTCCCCCAAGTGTCGCCACATTGACCGGTCCCGTGCGACTCGCATCCAGCGGATCCCCGCAACCTTCACCAGGTCATCGGTCCACCTAGTGGGAGGCCTTCCAACGCAACGTCTTCCGGTTCGCGGTCGCCACTCCAGAACTTTTCGGCCCCATCGGCCATCCGTTCTGCGAGCAATGTGCCCTGCCCACTGCCACTTAAGTTTGGCAATTCTTCGGGCTACGTCGGTAACCTTGGATCTCTTGCGGATGTCTTCATTTCTGATTCGATCGCGCAAGGAAACTCCGAGCATAGCCCTCTCCATTGCCCTTTAGGATTTTGAGCGACCACGTTTCAGTCCCGTATGTAATAACTGGCAACACACACTGGTCATAGACTTTCGTCTTAAGACACTGCGGTAAGTTGGACGAGAAGATACCGCGCAACTTCCCAAACGCTGCCCAGCCGAGTCGGATTCGACGATTGACCTCTTTCTCGAAGTTAGACCTACCTAACTGGACCGCTACTACAGCCCATACTATGTATGAAACCGAATTTACGCAACTCACATAATTACGCTCGTTTGACCTCACACACCCTAACACCAAAGTCACCTCTACTGTCGCTAATTTTACACTTTCCCAGACACGACCTAAACATAAAACCTACCTTTCTTTCAATAAACGTGTCCCCCTATCGATACCACATCACCCCATATCACCCCTCCTGCCCTTGGGACAAAAATAAAAGTTAACGGTGTGCTCGCGACCGACGACTCTGTATAATCACCCCCTTATGCCCTTTACAACCCCCTTCGTCCCCCGTGTTTCTGATGAGCTCTGAAACGAGAGTTTTTAAATTAACAAAGTGGTTTACGTGCAATTTTTAATGAAGAGCAAAGAGTGTGTCTAAAGATCTAATGACGGGGAGAACAAGTAATTTTCGGCATCGCTAAGAGTCTCTTTACACCCTTGGGGTCCTTTTCACACTTCTGGCAACACGTTTTTAACCGACTTCAAAAAGGAGGAGGTTCTCAATTCGTCGGAATCTTTTTATATTTTATGTATGTTCCCCGATTACTCGAAGATGGCTGGACTGATTTAAAATTTTTTTTCTTTGTTTGAAAGGGTATACTTCCCAGGTGGTCCCATGATCATCAAATCAGGATCTGATGATGGTATCCTGGAGAAGTAGAGAGAACTCTTCAAATTTTATAGGCACACTTAGTCTGTGGGTACGAAACTTGCGACGGCCGGAGCGACGCGGCACCGCCGCCCGTGCATCGCTCGATCGCGCCGCTCCGCCGTCGCCCGTTTCGTACACAGCGCTTTATGTTTTTAATGCATTTGATTACATCGCCGTCGCGCCGCCCCGCCGTCGCTCTGGCCGTCGCAAGTTTCGTACCCGCAGACTTTAAGCGATTTGGTTGGTGAAGTAGTTTTTGGAAGAGTATACTTTGTCGGAGTGGTCCTATTTAAATTTGGTGAAGATCTGATGAAGAACTTCGTAGATTAGGCAACGGAACTCCTCAATAAATGATAACAAATGGACTGGGATTCCCCTCTCATTGAGAGGAGGCCGTGTCCCAGCAGTGGGAACATAATAATCTGATGATAATGATGGACTGGGATTGCTGAAATCTCATTTCTGTCTATTGTTTACACCAATTCATAACATAACATCACGCCGGTACGCTGTTGGGCTAAGCACATGTGAACCACTAAAAAGAGAAAAATAAAACCTTTGACGGTCGGTGACAAAAAAACTAAATCAATCAAACAAAGGTCCACCGACTTCTGAAGCTAAAGTTATTTTTCACTTTTTTGTGTGTGTTTTGAAGTCGGTTTTATTTTTTGCAAAAAAGTATTTTTTCTTCCATTCTCGTTGTCAGACGTCACCACGATAGCCTTCACTCTATGTCCAAAGTTGACAGCCTGCCGATGCCGCGAGAAGAATTATGCAACTATGACCATCATTCAATAGGGATGATGACTGACTAAAAAAACTATGATTCTGTTTAGTCCGTCAGTTAGATTATCGAAAAATATTGGACACGTGTTTTTTGTTTTATCAAATTAATAAAAATTGACGAAGATAAAACGTGTCACATTTCAGTAAAAAATGTACTCAAATGTGACGTCACACGAGTTTTCGACGCACTGTATCCGTCTTCATTCTTTGTTTACATGAAAAAACCGGCCAAGTGCGAGTTGGACTCGCGCACGAAGGGTTCCGTACCATTATCTATACATTAGACAAAACGGCAAAAAAATCACGTTTGTTGTATGGGAGCCCCCCTTAAATATTAATTTTATTCTGTCTTTAGTATTTGTTGTTATAGCGGCAACAGAAATACATCATCTGTGAAAATTTCAACTGTCTAGCTGTCACGGTTCATGAGGTACAGCCTGGTGACAGACAGACGGACAGACAGCGAAGTCTTAGTAATAGGGTTCCGTTTTTACCCTTGGGTACGGAACCCTAAAAAGAAAAAATATGTGTGCAATATTTTTTGTAAATCTATCTGACGCGGACGGTCTAATTAGTTTTGTTTTTGTCATCTACCCCATTATTTCTTCCAAATAATTGTATTCGCTCTAGAAAACATAAATTGTTTAATGTCCTATTTACTCGCACTGTAGCTCGATCCACTTCCCCTATACCGCGTATGCTTACGATGCTCAACGCGCTTGTGGAGACCAACCCTGGATTGGACTTGTTTGATGATGAATGGAAAACGATATTGTTAGAATGTTTGTGGTTCTGTGAGAAGACCGAGAAAAAGGATTACTTATTTAATTAAGTTTTAATGGTTTATGCTGTACTACCAACCCATTACAGTCACGGGTGTCGTATAAGGTGACTAATGTCTGAGGCAGAACACCTTGCGCCTCCGTAGACCAGAGAATGGGCAGCAGCGTTTTCTGTTAGTCTTTCATCACTGCGATCTCCAATCCGCCTGCGAAGCGTGGAGATTACGGCAAATTCCTCCCATCATGGGAGAGGCTTATGTCCAGCAGTGGACGTTATGGGCTGTTGTTGTTGTTGTTGTTTGCGTTGTGCTGTACTAAATAAAATAAATAATACTGTTTTACTTAAAAGTCATACTCACAGCTTCACCTAAGTATTTTCTTAACCATCGGGATGATGGGTTGAAATGAACCATTTTATTAAACCCTCTTTATCACCACTTTCCAAACATTGAAGCTATTAAAACAAAGCGACACTAAAAATCTGCTAATTTATCGCCAATAAACTTCTCTCTCAGCGTTCGGCAAACTTCGGGGACGCTCGGGAGTGCCGAACGATCCGGTTCAAACCGGTTACCAGGTTATTAGGGCAACGCACACGCGCGTTACTTACTTTCCAGCCCTTTGTCCTATGGATGCAGTAACGGTGCAATATCTAGGAATATTCAAAAGGTCATCTCAGACACTAATCTGCATGGTCCTCATGTAAATTGAGCAAGATTATGTCTGGACTTCAAAAGAGACTATGACCTCTGAGTTTGTTTCGGCTGTTTCTTCTCAGAGTAGTCAGGTACGAAACACCGGCGGCCCCATCTAGTATTAAAAAATGACGTGTAAAAGTGTTTGTAAAAACCTACTTGCAAAATAAACATCATTTATCATTCAGATTTTCATTTGTCTATCTCTCTTTATGAGCTCGCTGCTAAATAATAACACCTGCTCAGGTTGATGTTCAAGGTTAAACCGCGCTTGGCTAGGTCAGTCTGTGGATAGGTGACCATCATAACATCGGTGGTTTCCTCCAAGCCTCTATTACCCAGTACTAACTGGGTTGTGGAGGTCAGATAGGCAGTCGCTCCATGTAAAATACTGGTATTCAGCTGCATCCAGTTAGACTGGAAGCCCAGATTAAAAAATGAATAGTTTTTTATTTGTTGATGATGTGTTATTCTGTCCAACTAAGCGTAAAAGGTATCTCAATGAAAGCGAGTTTCGAGATAATTGGAATTATTTAAAAACTGTTTTTTTTCGGTGGTGGCAAAACTAGAGTTTTCATAATTTTATTTCCAACTAGCTGACGTCCCGCGGTTTCAACCGCGTAGTTCCCGTTCCCGTGGGAGTACGGGAAAATATAGCTTATAGCACTCACGAATAATGTAGCTTTCTACCAGTGAAACAATTTTTAAAATTGGTTCATTACTTCCGGAGATTACCCCCTACATACAAACTTACAAACTTACAAACAAATTTTACCTCTTTATAATATTAATTAATAATATAGATTATGCTCTTATCCGATTGTCAAAATACGAAATTACACCACTGAACCCGTTAATTCACAGATTTTAACTAATTTAACACAGGAATTTCAAGATTTTATGACCTCTTTGCAACGAAAACACACAAGCTATGATACGAAATTGTCAAGTTACAGTAAGGATAAATCACTGTAATACAAAACCCGATCGTATCAAGCAAACTATGCCAATTTAATTTGCCACTGCAACCGTATCTCATAAAGTAAAAATATTTTCGGATCAAGTAAAGCATTCAAATAGCGGTCATCATTGCGGTAAGTCAGTACTTCACGCGTTATACATACATCAGTATTTAAATATACGGCTGTTTGCCTACGTAATATTGTTATACCTCTTATAAGGTAAAACTGAGATAGGGAAATCTTTCGAAGCTCTTCGTTACGCGCAATTACAGACACAATAAAAATAACAATGCACCGTGCCCGGGGGTATTTTTATGTTTTGAACAAGATAGCGCTAAGTTCATTTATATGCGTATTTTTAAAGCTATCCGATGGCATAAAATCAACTTTTCGTATTTTTTGAGATAGGTACTAATTTTGCGCTTAGTAGGGCAGTATTGACAAATGCGACATGCGGTCGCCATGCAGTGTGATCAGCACCCCTAGCCAAGTTGACAATCTACAATCGTTAACGCTAGTAGAAAACTATTCAAATGAATGGGAATGACATCATCTCAACGTTAAATCACGTCTTAGACAAGTTTACATCTTTCAAAATGATAGAATAGAATGTTATCGTTTCTACAATGTTGATCGCTAAACTCTTTGGTAGGAACGCTCACCATAGACTAAAGTGTAGGTTTTTTCTACAGACATTAGAGAACGAGCGATCGACTTAGTCGTGTCAACTTGGCTTCCAATTTAGCGCTTTCTACAAGCGCTTACGCCGAAGCGTTTACGATTGTAGAAAGAGAATCGATACGAACGTTTGTAACTTGGCTAGGGGGGCAGGTCGCTAGGTTGTAAGAGTTGAAATGATACGTCTGGTTGGTTTCATGGTCGGGTTTAATGTGTCTTAAAAATACTTACAATTTATTGTAAATCAGTATTGCCCAAGAAGCAATTTAAATAAGGCTGTTTACATACATGCTTAATATTACTTACACACTACATTATAAATGTTAGTATGTTTCACATACATACATAAAGTACTTTTCCCATTGGGCTAGGCAGAAAGCACAGAATGCCACCTGCTACGATCGGATCCTCACATACCCCTAGCGCCTCGTCCACTTTCACTACCCGATTAATATAGGGCGTAAAAGACCTCATAACGAAGCCGTCAACCAAGCATTCTGTGCATCATACTAAGTAACTTTACGCAAAAATTATTGCTGGGAAACGACTTTTTTTTTGGGTGAAAAATCATGTTTTGTGGTAGAACTCAATGTAACGCACTCAAAACATTGTGCTGATGGATAGATTGAATAGTACAGGGGTCGTGGAGGTGTTTAAAGTAAAAATCTCACATTAAAAACTTGTATTTAAAAAACCCCAGGTATGGTGTAGAACATAAAAATGTACGCAATGACGAGGAGAACAAGTGCCTTTCGGCTTCGTTATGAGGTGTTTTACACCCTTTATACTTACGATCATAGATATACCTAAACTGATTATAGGAATTGAACATACACTTTCCGTACATTTTTCTTGGCGCCCATAAAAAAGTCTAAAAGTGGAAAATTACTTAGTGAAATACATAGCGCCCGCTAGCAAGAGTACTTCCTGGCGTAGAAACGTTGATTATTGTTTTCTTCAATTTCAGTCCAGAATACAATTTTCTTTTTACCCGACTGCGCCAGAAGGAGGGTTATGATTTTCGAGTGTATGTATGTATGTATAATTGTTTGGCACGCTCAGTGGCCTGAACGGCTCGATGGATTTTAGCTTGAGAGGTGCCGTTAGATTCGTATTTACTGTGAGAGTGACACTGGGTACTTATATCAAAATTAAAAAAAAAAACAAAATGGCGGATTTTTGGCGCCTACTTTAAATGTTTGGTACGCTCTGCAGCCTGAACGGCTCGATGAATTTTAGCTTGAGAGGTGTCGTTAGATTCGTATTTACTGTGAGAGTGACACTGGATATATCAAAATTTAAAAATAAAAAAAATGGCGGATTTCTGGCGCCAAATTTAAATGTTGGGCACGCTCTGCAGCCTGAACGGTTTGATAAAGGGCTCATCATGAGTATTTTAAAATGGTAACTAAAAAGTGTAAAATAAAAAATAATTATTTAAAAAAATTAAAAAAAACCCGACTGCGTAAAACATAACTAATAATTTTAAATAAAAACTGAAAAGAATAAAACAAGTTCAGGAGACAGGACATATTGACTGCAACAGTCGGGACCCATTAAATAATCTAGACTAAAATCATTATATCCAATATGGTTCCCGACTGTTGCAGTCAATATGTCCTGTCTCCTGAAGTTGTTTTATTCTTTTCAGTTTTTATTTAAAATTATTAGTTATGTTTTACGCAGTCGGGTTTTTTAAATTATTATTTTTGGCTTTTTTATAAACGTTTCACTGGTTTGGCTAATAGACAAATTCTATACCAATCGAAAGTATGAAACATAACGTTTTTAATTCTATAGGCTTCATAACTTTTGCATATTCTATAGCCTATAGAATATGCAAACGTTAGGTTAACATAACGTTTTTAATTCTATAGGCTTCATAACTTGCATATTCTATAGCCTATAGAATATGCAAACGTTAGGTTACCCGTTAACATAACGTTTGCATATATTCTATAGGCTTCATACTTTCAATTGGTATGGAGTTTGTCTATTAACCAAACCAGAGAAAAGATTAAAAAAAAAAATGGCTATTATAAATCATATCCTGGAGTGAAATTTTTAGTCAACCCATTTGTTGACATAATTATTTAATTTGATATAAAATACTTTTCATCCATTAACCAGCTCGGTGAAGGTCGTTTTGTAAGGGATCTTAGACTATATCACTATTTTCACGCCACCAATTAAAACTTAGTCACATTAACCTTACTATCTACCCCATCAATTCCACGTTTACATCGATCCTTAGCTCTGAGTCACATGGTATGGTCCGTTCAGACTAAACACCCAATTTACCTTCCTAACCTACATACATTGAACCATAATCTATAAATCTTACAGGCCATTATTAAATAGAAAAAAAAAACCAAACGATTTATTACATCACTGGTTACGACCTCATTTCTACCCCAAAACCTTATTCTGCGAACCTCTGTCGTTTACCTTGGAAACCCATGACTAATTTTCTAGCAAGTCTGTTAGTTGGGTTTAATGGGTGCTATACAGTTCCAGTTGGCATGACAGATCCGGGCGACCCAATTGACTTGTGTACTGAAAAAATCTAATTAGTCCGTCAGTTAGTAAAAAAATATTTGACTCGTACTTTTTCTCATGTTACGTAAACCAAAATTGACGAAGATACGACGCTTTTAAAATTCTCAATACGTCACGCCGTGGTATAATGTTTAGTGCGTTCTGACGTCACGAGCCCACACTCCCGAGTTTTGATGCGTTTTATCTTTGTCAATATTCATTGATTTACAAAAACAAAAAATACGTGTCCACTATTTTTCAATGCTCTAACTGACGGACTAAATAGATTTGCAATTTATTGATGGTGGAAACTAGCCTACCAAGTCATCATCTGTCTAGCCTTTTCCCGGTTTCAACAATAACAATAGCATTAATTTATTGTCAGGCAACTTGTGCCCATAGATACATACCTTACCGACTAACATAATATAATAAAATACAATTTATTAATTTATTGTCAGGCAACTTGTGCCCATATATACATACCTTACCGACTAACATGATATAATAAAATACAATTTATTAATTTATTGTCAGGCAACTTGCGCCCATACATACATACCTTACAGACTAACATAATGTAATAAAATACAATTTAGTAATTTATTGTCAGGCAACTTGTGCCCATAGATACAATCCCTTAACCTTACAGACTAACAAATATAATAAAATACAATTTTGTGTTAATAACTTGACCCTTAAAACTATGTTAGTACCACTTCACTTTTGCAATATGTCACTGCGCGTTCATGTGGCACTTGCCCGTGGAAGCAAGTGAAAAGAACTTAATATACTTATACTGTCACGTGATATCTTCCATGATACTTAGATACATACCTTACAGACTAACATAATATAATAAAATACAATTTATTAATTTATTGTCAGGCAACTTGTGCCCATAGATACAATCCCTTAACCTTACAGACTAACAAATATAATAAAATACAATTTTGTGTTAGTAACGACTCTTAAAACAATGTTAAGTAGTAGTAACACTTTACTTTTGCACTATGTCACTGCGCGTTCATGTGGCACTTGCCCGTGGAAGCAAGTGAAAAGAACTTATACTAATACTGTCACGTGATATCTTCCATGAATATTCATTATTTTGAGCTCCCGATATTTCGACGTTGTTGCAAGCGCCATGATGGCGGGATGACTGGAAAATGCGGGTGGATTATAAATAAATTGTTAGATGCAGAAAAATCTGTCTACCCTCTTTCTTAGAAGAAACTCTTTAATTTTTTGTCTTTCTTGGATGATATCCCGTAAGTGACGCTATAAGTTTAATTTTAAGGGGACTACAGGTGCTAAACACGAGTTTTATAATGCAAAAAAGCATATGATTCACTGCAATAAACAAAACCAGAAAACAACATTTTCTTCAGGATATAATATGCTAGTACGATAGTGTTTTGAAAACATAATACAACTAATTTTACTCGATAAAAAAAAATCACAAACTAATCTCTAAAAATTTCTTTTAACGAGGAAAAACTATACTAAAACACATGCGATCATTCTGATTTTTTGGCAAATAATTCTACAAGCAACATATCAAGCAAAAAATCTATTGATAAAACACTGATTAGCATCATAGTGTTTTATTTTTTTAGTCCAATCAATAGATTTAACAACCACTTTGTAGTGCAAGCTGATTAGAACTTTAATCTAACAGTTTGAACAAAGTTTGAACCACCACAAATAGAGTTGCTAATTTAGCTCCTGTAGTCGCATTAAATGCATAAAACAGCGTACAAAAGAAATTGTTGTCAAATAAATACTGCCGAATAAATATTATGTGTAACACCCCTGAAGTGCCCGTAACTACAGCGCCATTGGTAGAAGGCAAGGTCAAAGCCGCATGACTCAGCTCTGCCAAGGTGAAATGGGCCCACCATGTCTGGGGTTGAAGTTCAAGATAGTTGGGAATCTAAGTTCGCTTGGATGAGTATCTTGCATGATTTGGTACAGTAAGGTGTAGACTTTATGAGGTTAAGTAGGTTTTTGATTTCGAAGTAACTGACTTCAACCCATATATGTAGTGATTAAAGTGAGGAGCTCGATGCGAAATAATAACAGCCGCTCGGGTCGATCTTCAGGTTAAGCTGCGCTTGCCCAGGTTGGTCTGTAGATGGGTGACCACCCATTACATACAGAGTTTCCTCCGTGCCTCGGAAAGCACGTTAAGCTATTGGTCCCGGCTGTCATTTGTAGATCTTTGACAGTCGTTACAGGTAGTCAGTGGCCTGAAATGAGTGCTGGTAGGATACCCCCCTTTGTCAGACTAGTTTCGTATTACCCAGTACTAACTAGGTTGTGGAGGTCAGATAGGCAGTCGCTTCATGTAATATACTGGTATTCAGCGGAATCTGGTAAGACTGGAAGCCATTCCAACATAGTTGGGAAAAGGCGATGCAGGTGACGAGTCTCTTTGTTTCCATGTAGGAATATCGTATTACCTACATAATTTACTGGGTTGTGGAGGTCAGATAGGCAGTCGCTCCCTGTTACTGGTATTCAATTTCGATCGCTGTCCCCCCATATTTAATACTAATGCTGTAACAAAATAATATTGTAATACCTACCTAATGATTTGAAAAGAGTAACCATGGAGTTTCTTGCCGGTTCTTCTCCATGGAAACTACCAACGCGAACCGTGCACCTTTATCGACGTTTTGTAAGTGCCCGTCTAGGCCTATGTGAAATAAAATATTTTGATTTTGATCCCGATACAGCTGATAAAAAGCCAGGCTTACGGTCACAAAACAATTTCACCATTAATTTAAAACATATTTCACATAACATAAAAACATGCTTGCAATCTCCCAAAGGTTAAGTAGAGGTGTTCCTACAGGGAATCGAACCTTGTGCTTCACTTTCAGAAAGAAAGAAAGCATTTATAGTCCGCACAGAACAAAACTCACAAAAATAAAATGGTTAAATTACATTTTTAGCCCGCACAGAACAAATAATACAAAAATAAAATGGTTAAATTACATTTTTAGCCCGCACAGAACAAAACATACAAAAATAAAATGGTTAAATTACATTTTCAGCCCGCACAGAACAAAACATACAAAAATAAAATGGTTAAATTACATTTTTAGCCCGCACAGAACAAAACACACAAAAATAAAGTGGTTAAATTACGGTTACGGTTTCGCTACGGATTTGGTTATTGTTGTTTATTGGTTGGTTGGTTATTGGCAACTTATAAAAATTAAACATAGTGGAAAAAAAAGAAACAAAATTGGTCCTGTACGAGGCCAAAAGGCCCTTATGTAACATTGATAAAAACGTCACAGCGCTGGCATTCTGACAGGACCCAAAGTGATGCCACGATCAGATACCGATAAGATTAAAAAAAAAAACAATCTAGGCTTTCTTTGGAGACTGCCGATAGAAGTGAAAACAAAAAGTACACAGGCCTCGCCCCAGTCGTAGCACTGGTTATGCACCGCGCATGCCTATGTGGTGCTACGCCGTAGCGGATCGCCTACGAGTGCTACGAAGCGTGCCCGCACGTTACGTCAAGTGACGATGAGTTCAATGTTTTTCCTTCACCCAAAAAGTGGTCAACGCGCCTTAAGAAGTTTACACTAATATAAAGTGTAAACGAATAAACAAATATAAATCAGCAACAATGCTTGCGACTTCATACTAAATCAACGAAGTAGTCGACTATTTAAAATCGTCCTCAAAATAAATCAATTCAAACAAAGACTTCGTTCGGAATGAATGTTTTTACATTAGGCGATAACGACACGATATCGTTGGGTATTTTTTTTTGTTTTATTCTTCCGACAATAATAAATAAATAAATAAAAAAAATCGCTGGACATTAACACACAGCGCCATCTAGTGCCACACTAAGCAACGGGGCTTGTGTCTTGAACACAAGATAGTTTATATACTACATAGATACTTTTTTGTTTGTAAATACATACTTAGTATACATGTCCACATCCATGACTCGGAAACAAATATCTATGCTCATCACACAAACATTTGCTCCAACCGGGATTCGAACCCAGGACCCTAAGAACGTAAGGCAGCCTTACTACCGCTGCTCCATTCGAGTCGTCACAATGTCGAGATGACATTAACCAACAGCTTGTATTATGCCACCAAGCACTCAAAGCTGTGAAACTCACTCTTTATTGCATTCATGACGTGTACATTTAGAAAGAAAGAAAGAAAAAGCATTTATTAGCCCGCACAGGACAAAACACAAATAAAAGTAGTAGTAGTGTAGTAGTTAGTTGTTACATACCTGTAAGTTCCAACATGAAACCCGTCTCGAGGACCTAGTCGCGTTCGAAAGAGATACCGTGATCGAAAGAGATACCGTGGTCGAAAGAGATACCGTGGCCTCGGAACACAGGGCGATGACGGAACATGGATGGGTTTTAGTCAGTAAAAGTCTGACACTCCCTCCTGCTCGGCCCAGAGCGAAATACGAAATAAAAAAACAAATCGGAGCCGTCTTTGGGGACTGCCGATAGAAGTGAAAATAAAAAAAGTACACAGGCCCCATCCCAGTCGTAGCAATAATGCCCCGCGCATGCCTATGTGGTGCTACGCCGTAGCGGATGCTACGAGTGCTACGAACGGCTACGAAGCGTGACCGCACGTTACGTTACGTGACGATGAGTTCAATGTGTTTCCTTCACCCAAAAAGTGCTCAACGCGCCTAAAGAAGTTTTCACTTCAAAAACAAAAAAAAGGACCTAGTCGAGTTCCACCAGCAACTTACATCCACAATATGTATGAAAACAACAGTCCCACGATATCGTGTCGCTGTCGTCTAGTGTGAAAACGTCTAATGACGTCACAAAAGTCCTGTATGTATGATAGAACGTTCACCTACATAGCCTGGATGGGTTGAATCCTGTATCTAGGTCACCTGTACCTCCCACGCCCTCCCTGCCGCCGCCCTTACCCCTCTCGCATCGACTATAGACTAACGCCCAATAATACAGAATTGATGTGCGCTGTTATAGTGCAATTTAATATGTTTCAATGTAGTACGGTTGTTACGCATGTTTGGCTACATAACAACAGTCGCTCGGGGTCGATCTTTAGGTTAAGCCGTGCTTGCCTAGTTTGGTCTGTGGATGGGTGACCACCGTTTCTTTTTTTTTTTTTTTTTTTTTTCGGTTGGGAAATCATCAAATAACTCCTCCCGATCTGGGCGGAGCAGGAGGGAGTGTCAGACTTTTACTGACTAAAACCCATCCATGTTCCTTCATCGCCCTTTGTGTTTCGGGGCCGCGGTATCTCTTTCGAACTGTCCCGCAACCCCGGCAGGATGGGTGACCACCCTTACATACCGATTTTCTTCGGAAAGCACGTTAAGCCGTTGGTCCCGGCTATCATTTGTAGATCTTTGACAGTCGTTACAGGTAGTCAGTGGCCCGAAAGTCTGACAACCAGTCTTACCAAGGGGTAGATAGCCTATCTGACCTCCACAACCCAGTTAACACTTTGTAATACGATACCTCTTGGTAAGACTGGTTGTCAAAAAGTTTAAGCATCCATTTAACATTATCACAATTATCATCATAACGACCCGACATATCCCGTTCACTAGGTTATCCCGGGAGAGTCGGCGACCCCCACAAGTAGGTCAGTGTGCACGCCGCCCCCCGCTCCCTGCCCCGGTGCAATGTAGCTGCGGACCTAGCTCGCAGGACCGACCTGTTAGCTATCTGAGGATGCTAATAAGCTGTAATTTATTTGATTAATAATAGTAATAAATCTTTGTTGACAATGATTGCTAATTACCTCAGTGTAGCTCTGGCTCTTGTACTAGGAGTTCCTGTATCACAAGAGCCAATGAGATTGATGCTTTTTTTCCTGAAATTTGTCCGTTTTATTATTAACTAGCGGACGTCACGCGGTTTCACCCAAGTAGTTCCCGTTCCCGTGGGAGTACAAGGATAAAATATAGCCTATGTTACTCGCTGATAATGTAGCTATCCATTGCTGAAAGAATTTTTCGAATCGGTCCAGTAGTTTTTAAGTTTATTCGTTACATACAAAAATATAAAAAAAAAAAAACAAATCTTTCCTCTTTATTATTATAATATTAACATAGAAATGGATAAAGAACTAATGCAATAAAAAAAATAGGGATGGTGACTGACTAAAATAAATTATGATTCTGTTTAGTTCGTCAGTTAGATTATCGAAAAATATTGTATACGTGTTTTTGTTTTATCAAATTAATAAAAATTGACAAAGATAAAACGTGTCAAAAATCATGAGTGGGGGCTTGTAAAAAATGTACGCAAATGTGACGTCACACGAGTTTTCGACGCACTGTATCTTCTTCATTCTTTGTTTACGTGAAAAAATAAAAAGAAATGTGTCTTAATTATTTTTTGGAAATTTATTTCAATATTTTTTTATCATCTACCCTATTATCTATATTTAGCTAAACAAATAAATAAAATTGAAGTATCTGTTTGTAATTTCAAAATAACAGCTTTTTACTGAATGCATATGAAAATATAATGTACTTATACTTCTAACAAAAAAAAACATTTTTAAAAGTTTTTGTCTGGCTGTCTGTTTGTTTGTTCCGGCTAATCTCCGAAACGGCAGGGCCTGTTATAACGAGACTTATGCTTAGCTTATGTTATAAGGAGTAACTTGCGCTATACTTTTAGAAAAAGTATTAGTGTTCCGTGCAGAAAAAAATATAATCCATGTATTGTTAACAAAATCCGATTAAAATAAAAAAGTCATCTTCAGCCTATTAATGTTCCCACCGCTGGGACACAGGCCTCCTCTCTATGAGAGGGAATGGGCTATAATCGACCACGCGGGCCCAGTGCGGATTGGTAGATGTCACATGTCTTCGAATTTTTTGGTTCTAGGACATGCCGGTTTCCTAAAAAAGTAATATTTTTATAATAATTTCGAAGGTACGAAGGTCACGGGCAACAGCTAGTTTCCCCATAAAACCCATAAATTAAAGGTTCTGATGGATGAGTCATGGCAATTATTTCAAGGGCATTGGGTCACGGTTGTATTTTATAGGGGGTTTGTTTCCATTATTCTTTTTTATTTGTAGTGTGGTTAGTGCCTAACCTGGTGTAAAGGCGGCGTTTCGCGCCGCGACAGAGACAGGAGACCGCGACAGTTACTTGACTTTAGGCAATGTATTGCCTAAATACAGGGTGTAAAAGACCTCATCACGAAGCCGTCAGCCAAGCATTCTGTACATCAAACTAAGTTTTTTACGTAAGAACATTGCTGGGACACGACTTTTCTTTTTGGGGTGAAAAATCATGTTTTGTGGTAGAACTCAATGTAACGCACTCAAAACATTGTGCTGATGGATGGATTTAATAGTACGGGGATCGTGGACAAAATCTTACATTAAAAACTTGTATTTAAAAAAAAAACTTGTCAAAAAGTTGGCACTTTGACCCCCTATATCTCCGTAACTACAAGGTTCCCAGGTATAGTGTATAACAAAAAATTGATCGCAATGACGGGGAGAACAAGTGCCTTTCGGCTTCGTTAAGACTCTTAAAGCCAATAAATATAAAGGTGTAAACCACCTCTTAACTTAAGAGGTGGTTTACACCTTTTATATATTTATTGGCTTTACATGCCGTCAAGAAATGTCGGTATGCTGCCTCACGATGTTTCCATTGTGCGTGCGACAAATTGTATTGTGCCTAAAGAAGTCTGCCTACACGTCGTACCATACCATGACCGTGCTTTGAACGTATCAGGCAAAAATATATTCTTTGTATTGAAAAGTATGAGACTATGAATTTGGATGGGTATAAGAGTAGAGGAAGACGATGAACGATGGATGGACTGTGTGAAGGATGATATGGTAAGAGAGGAGGTGTCTGATGAGATGACGAGTGATAGAGAAGTGTGGGAGAAGAAGATATGATGCGACGACCAGTAATGAAACGGGGAAGATAATGATGATGATGAAAAGTATGTGATTGCTCACTAGACCGTTCCATCACCGATTAAGACCTTTATTTATTTTCGCCGACGATGGTAGACGCTGGTGTTGCATGGCACGCGACGGTGACGGAATACAAAGAATATAAGGGTTTTTTTTTTTAGTTCATTTTTTACTGCTATTATTTATACTTATAAATGATAATGATAAATGATAAATGATGTTTATTTTGCAAGTAGGTTTTTACAAACACTTTTACACGTCATTTTTTAAAACTAGATGGGGCCGGTGTTTCGTACCTGACTACTCTGAGAAGAAACAGCCGAAACAAACTCAGAGGTCATAGTCTCTTTTAAAGTCCAGACAATCTTGCTCAATTCACATGAGGACTATGCAGATTAGTGTCTGATATGGTCTTTTGAAGAAAGAACCATACAGTTTTGAGTGGACCTGTCCAGTCAGTGCAAGCATTTGTCAGTTAATGTGTAGCTCGACTTATAACCCAAGGAGATCAACGAAACGACGAACAATACCAAAGAAAGGACATTTGGGTAGGTCGCTTAGAGTACTCAAACTGTCAGATAGTTGTGGGAAAAAATAACAAAAAATATAAATGTGACCCACATGGTCCCCACATTCACAATAATCATATAAAATTCATAACAAGTTCTATTCAAAAAGAATGTAAATAAAAATCACAAAAATCATTAAAAGGCACAATGATGATAAAAAAAAACTAAAATACTTAACAAAATAAGTATTCATGTCAAATCAGTAAATGTCAAATAAAAAAATAATAAAATACATGTCAAAACATTACATGTCAGAGTGTAATGTTTTGACATGTATAGGTGACCCAACAGGGCATTCCCTTTATGCCTGAAGTAACTCTACGCAACAATTATTGCTGGGAAACGACTTTTTTCTTAGTACAAAACGTTTTACGATAGGACACAATGTGATGGATGCGTTGATTAGTACTGAGGTCGTGGAGGTATTTAAGTAAAGTAATAACAAGAAAACTTGAAATTTGGAAAAAAAAAATTGTGGAAAGGTTGAAAATTTGACCCCCAATATCTTCGGAACTAGAAGGTTCCCAGGTATGGTCTAGAACAGTGTTTTTCAACCTGGGGGACACGACCCCTTGGGGGTCGCAAGATGTCGCGAAAACTACCTCAATAAACAAAACAATAAAGCCTAGAAAAATAGATTTAATAAGAAAATGTTAAGGGCCTATACTACCTTAAATGGCTTAGCATGATCCTCCGTTACGCCTAAAATACTGCAGCATTAATTTTGAAATAAATATATGGTAAAGTTGAGGATTAATGTTAGGTCGTATGTTTGGCGAAAACACGATTTCATAAAATTTTCTCGATAGAAAAAAATCCCAAAGTTACCTCCAAATCGAACAATAAACCGCTGGTATTCAAAAAGTACTTCAAATTAGATCATGAAAGTTTGCATACTAACTGAACTAACTTTAACCCTTTTCTTGACGGAGTGCACTGTCAGATACAGTCGACTTTGAAAAATCAAACCAAAAAAAATATTATTGCGTGAAACGGATCGTTTCTACTATTTAAGAAAGTAACTGTTTCTGAACGCATCTACCTCATGCCATGTCAGTTTGACATAACCGTTTTTCATTCACATTCAAAATGATGAACCGACTCAAAGCAATCCTGCCGAAAAAGGTAAGAAAATTTATATTTTATATTGTTTTTAGTCAATAATGTAATAATTGTGCATTTCACGATAAAGTACATTAGTGTATACGTGTCAATTGAGTGAATTTTCACGCAAAATTGTATATTTGGTTTAGTAAACTAAAGCCAAATCGTTATGTATCTCACAGTGCACACTGCCGTGTTTACTGGTTTTGTATGTTTTGGTGGAATGTATCCTGTAGTGCACACTACCACGTTTGTAGTGTTTTTATTTTTATGGTTTAATGTCATTGATTTGATGGTGGCGTAGTGGTGATGGTGTTAAGCTAAACCATAAAAGGTCCTGGGTTCGATTCCCGGTCGAGAAAAAAACGATTTTTATTCATGGCCTCTAAAACGATTTTTATTCTGTATGCTTTCGTCTTTGAGATCTGGTTGTGGGTTTCTGGGTTTTTATGGAATGTGTGTTTATTTTGGTTTTCGCTTTGCATGGAGAGTTAATTGAGAATGTTTTTCTTAGGGCGGAGTACAACCATTCTTTACAAGAGGCAGAAAACTTTGTGCGCTTATCCCAGAATCGGACAGAAAATCATTGAATGACGATTCATCGACGGAGTCTGAAAATGAAATCAGGCAGTATCCTATTAGATATAGGACAGACGAAGATTCATCTCCAAAGCCTTCACTGCCATCTTGACGATGAAAAATCTCAACGCTATCCTACGATGAAATAATTGATGTCCAAGAAACGGTCACTGCGTCACCATTGATAGCGTCTCCACTTACTCCACTAT
The DNA here is from genome assembly GCA_905147715.2 of Xestia xanthographa. Taxonomy (NCBI): domain Eukaryota; kingdom Metazoa; phylum Arthropoda; class Insecta; order Lepidoptera; family Noctuidae; genus Xestia; species Xestia xanthographa. Next base: position 16,745,597 of record LR990670.1, read on the forward strand.
CCACTAGCTGCGCAAAATTTGGCACAATCTGTAGTGATTCCACAGTAAGCTCCAACTCCGACAGTTCCACAGTCTCCAAGGACTCCTTTAACGTCAACACGCTCCAGAGCAATTAGACCAAGATTATACAAGCGAGAGTAAAAGTGCAACCTCTCAATTTTTGATGGACTAGACAACAATTCCGTCATCGAGCAGAAATAGCCCATAATGATTTTCAAGAAGAGGCATGTCTTAAGGATATATACATATATTGTATATATATCCTATGATATATGATTATGCATATTGTACCGGAGAAATATCGGTAATGGAAAAATAATGAGTTTGAAACAATTCAAGTACAACATTGCCAAAAATTTATTGTTACGCCACAGAACTACCACGAAGCACACCGACAATGTGAAGAGGCCAATAAAGGCGCCGGTTGCTCCAAGACCAGCAACAGAAATGTGCAGTGACCAACTTGGCCATTTCGCGACTTTTGGGACAAAGGGCAGGTGCAAAGTATGTACCAAAGGGCAAACCACTGTCTCATGTACTAAGTGTGGAGTCAGATTGTGCTTAATACCTGGTAGAAATTGTTTTTGTAGTTTTCGCCACCAGTAATTTCTTGTTTAGTACAATTAAGTGATCTAATTAACTAAAAGTTATTATTTTTTAAACCATTTGTATTATTACCTCTTTTTGGCAGTGTGTCTCGTGAGATACATTCGCCTGAGATAGTTATTCCTCACGAACAAGGCAATGTATCTCACGGGATACGGAAGGTATCTCTGGAAATAAAACTCTATGTTTTTTTTAATTATTTTTTCCTGCAACCTACGTTCACATAAAAAGAGATTATTTAAAAAAATACCGGTAATTTAAGTTTTTTTTTTTTGCCAAGAAAAGGGTTAAAGCAGGTCTTATGTTTTTTTATTTTTTCCAATAGACGAAAATTTGATTTTATAAAGAATAAAAACCACTCATTTCGCACTATTCGGCCGCAGTGACTGACGTAACAACCGCTTTGTAGTGCAAGCTGATTAGAACGTTATTCTAACAGTATTACAAACGAAGTTTGAACCACCAAAAATAGAGTTGCTAATTGTATGTTCTTACAAATTAACAAAATAAAAATCTATTAGACTCATTCAACTTATTGAGGTTTCTCTTGTTTATCATTAACTAATTTCTCCCATCGTGGATCCGTTTTTGCTACATTGAGAATTTGGAAATTAAAACGAGTTCCAAATTTAAAAAAAAGATTGTGTTAAAATCATTTATAAATATAAAATTTTGTATAGATTTAATATTTGTAACATAATAATACATGAAAAAAGCGAAGGGGGGGCCAAATATTTTTTCATACTAAGGGGGTCGTGTCATGAAAAAGGTTGAAAAAAAACCGGCCAAGTGCGAGTCGGACTCGCGCACGAAGGGTTCCGTACCAATTATTAAAATCACGTTTGTTGTATGGGAGCCCCCCTTAAATATTAACTTTATTCTGTTTTTAGTATTTGTTGTTATAGCAGCAACAGAAATACATCATCTGTGAAAATTTCAACTGTCTAGCTGTCACGGTTCATGAGATACAGCCTGGTGACAGACAGACGGACAGACAGCGAAGTCTTAGTAATAGGGTTCCGTTTTTACCCTTTGGGTACGGAACCCTAAAAACACTGTTCTAGAACAATGCAAAGTGCTACGTTAAAGGTACTTTTATACCCATTATCTAAATATATAAAAGAAGAAACTGACTGACTGACTGACTGACTGACTGACTGACTGACTGACTCATCTATCAACGCACAGCCCAAACCGCTGGGTGTACAGATACCAAATTTGGTAAGTAGGTTCCTTATGTGGTCTAGGGGTGCACTAAGAAAGGATTTTTCAAAATTCACCCCCTAAGGGGATTAAAAGGGGCTCCAAAGTTTGTATGGGGAAACAAGATTAGTTAGACTATTTAATTCTAAACTTCACAGAAGTGCTCCTATTGATGAATGAGTAGAAATGGGTTTCAGGATTTTTCAGAATTCAACCCCTAAGAGGGTGAAATGGGGTGACAAAGTCTAAAAATCAATGCACAGCCCAAACCATTGAGTCTAGAGATTCCAAATTTGGCACATTGGTTCCTTATGTAGACTAGGGGTGCACTAAGAAAGGATTTTTCAAAATTCACCCCCTAAGAGGGTTAAACGGGGTTTCAAAGTTTGTATGGGGAAATAAGATTAGTTAGACTATTTTATTCGAAACTTCACAAGAGTGCTCCTATTGATAAATTAGTAGAAACGGGTTTCAGGTTTTTTCAGAATTCAACCCCTAAGAGGGGCAAATGGGGTGGCAAAGTATAAAAATCAATGCACAGCCCAAACCGCTGAGCCTAGAGATTCCAAATTTGGCAAATAGGTTTCTTATGTAGTCTAGGGGTGCACTAAGAAAGGATTTTTCAAAATTCACCCCCTAAGGGGGTTAAACGGGGCTTCAAAGTTTGTATGGGGAAATAAGATTAGTTAGACTATTTTATTCGAAACTTCACAAGAGTGCTCCTATTGATAAATGAGTAGAAATGGGTTTCAGGTTTTTTCATAATTCAACCCCTAAGATGCCGAAATGGGGTGGCAAAGTATAAAAATCAATGCACAGCCCAAACCGCTGAGCCTAGAAATTCCAAATTTGGCACATAGCTTCTTTATGGGGTTTAGGGGTGCATTAAGAAACGATTTTTCAAAATTCACCCCCTAAGGGGTTGAAACGGGGATCCAAAGATAAATAAAATTAGTTAGACTACTTTATTCGAAACTTACCAGGAGTATCGTATCGTATCGTATAAATGAGTTAACATTTGTGTTTCAGGTTTTTTCAGAATTCAACCCCTAAAGGGGAAAATGGGGTAACAAAGCCTGAAATTCAACATAGGTATTGTTTGTATGGAGAATTGGGTTGGGTGTATTACAAAAACAACGATTTTAAGATTTAATGTGACGGACCTGAAATACCATCATTCCCTGTTGGGGTGCGATGGGGTTGAAATGTCTAAAAATCCATATGGGTGTCGATACCGAGATTATCGGGGGTGCTGATTACGAAAATTGCATTTATTTTGAGATCCAGAAGATGGCGGATTCGACTTCTATACAGGGTTATTGTCGATTTATTGTGATGATTGTGATAACGATGATGATGATTGTGATAATGATGATGATGATTGTGATTACTATGATAATAACTTTGATAACGATGATGGCGATTGTGATAGTGATTGTGACAGTGATGGTGATTGTGATAGTGACGGTGATTGTGATGGTGATACCGATGGTTGTGATAATAGGGATGGAGATTGTGATGATGATGATTATGATTGTGATCACGATGATAATGATTGTGAATGTGATAATGATGATAGTGATTGTGATAGTGATTGTGATGGTGATGGTGATTGTGATAGTGATTGTGATAGTGACGGCGATTGTGATGGTGATAGCGATGGTAAAGGTGATTGTGATTGTGACAGTGATGGTGATTGTGATTATTTGTGATAATGATGAAGATGATTGTGATTACGATAACAATGATTGTGATAACGAGGTAAGTGATTGTGATAGTGATGGTGATTGTGATGGTGATTGTGATGGTGATTGTGATGGTGATTGTGATGGTGATTGTGATGGTGATTGTGATGGTGATTGTGATGGTGATTGTGATGGTGATTGTGATGGTGATTGTGATGGTGATTGTGATGGTGATTGTGATGGTGATTGTGATGGTGATTGTGATGGTGATTGTGATGGTGATTGTGATGGTGATTGTGATGGTGATTGTGATGGTGATTGTGATGGTGATTGTGATGGTGATTGTGATGGTGATTGTGATGGTGATTGTGATAATGATTGTGATTACGATGATAATGGTTGTGATAACGATGATGATGAAAAATCACTATCACAATAGTGATTTTGATGGTAATTGTGATGGTGATTGTGATGCTGATTGTGATGGTGATTAAGATAGGGATGGTGATTGTGATTGTGATGGTGATTGTGATGGTGATTGTGATAATGATTGTGATTGTGATAGTGATGGTGATTGGTGATAATGATGGTGACTGTGATGGTGATGGTGATTGTAATAATGATGGTGGTTGTGATAGTGATTGTGATGATAATAATTAGATTATGAAATTTGGCACATAGATAGTTTATAACCTGAATTAACATGTAGGACACTATTATCCCTTTAGTATGACCCAGTGGGACAGCTACCGAACTTCACGCGGGCGAAGCCGCGGGCAACAGCTAGTATGGTATAAGTACCAAATGAAGTCGATTAAAAATTCACATAGGTACATAAACTTTTACGTTTCATTTTATTGCTTGCAATAGCCCCGTTCTCTCGCATTCCATCTTGATACACATAAATAATAATAATTACTCAACTAGCAAAATGCTCCATTAACCCTGATGCCCGTTTTCACTGACTTAATTAATGCCTTAATAAACGCGTAATTTTAGATTTTAATACTTGATTTAAGCACCGAGGGTTTAAATTCCAACAGTTCGCTTTTATTTAGGCACTAGCGGTCCGTCCCGGCTTTGCACGGGTAGACATTTATTTTCCCGTAATCTCCACCCCCCGCTATTTTTTCTAGTAATCAATCTAATGGTGAAAGAATTTTCAAAATCGGAGCAGTAGTTTTTGAGTTTATTCATTACAAACACAAACACACACACACAAAAATACAAATCTTTCCTCTTTATAATATTAGTGTAGACTAGCGGACGTCAAGCGGTTTCACCCGCGTAGTTCCCGTTCCCGTGGGAGTACGGGGATAAAAAATAGCCTGTGTTACTCGCTGATAACGTAGCTATCCATTGCTGAAAAAAATTTTCAAATTGGTCCAGTAGTTTTTAAGTTTATTCGTTACATACAAAAATACAAATCTTTCCTCTTCATAAGTATAGAAGTATAGATAGTGTATCTACACTATCTCTAACGAATAACGAACGATCGATCTCTATAACGAATCTTCGTATAAGTGTCGCCTAGTGCTCGTGAAAAATCACATGAAACAGCAATGAGTCACCCAAGACTGCTACGAGCTACGGGCTACGAGCCTGAACTTGCTACGGTTAGGTCATGGGCTCTACGGCGTAGCAATAATATTATGTCATGTTTTTTGTTTTATCAGTTACTATACAAGAGTTTTACAGGAAATAAGCATTCGAGCTCTATTGTGATTGGTTTATTGAAATGATAACAAATAATCAGGCAAGTTGAAAAGATATTTGAAAATAAGAAACTTTGTATAAGCTTTCGAACAAACCAATGTCACAGCACCATCCTGGGATAGAGGTCCTTTTGGCTTCATACGTGACCAATTTCATTGTTTTATCTTTTTATTGTTTACTTTTTTATATAGTTTTGTTTTATTGTTTATTCAATCATTTTTTTTTGTATTATCCTGTGTGAGTCTAAAAATACTTTTTCTTTATTTAACAACCGGTTATTGAACGTTTACCACTGTCACTCTCTGAGTAAAGCGGCTTGCTTGGCGATAGAGGGAGATCCTGAGACCGCCAGACCTACGTCATTTTATAAAAACTTTAAAAAATAAACTTTTTTAAAGTATCAGTTTAACATCTTGCACGCCGTAGATTTCTCACAATCAGCAGTTTACAGTGGGGGGTTGAAATATTATTTGTAACTTTAAAACATTATAACCATAAAACAAAATTACTATCAAAAAATATCCCAATAACCCCAACTATCACCCTGTTTCGTTTGATCCACGATTTTTTACCCATCCTGTATATAAAAAACAACTCAGTTTGGACCCTAAGTTATCGGAGTCAAAATTGTTGCAAATTAGGTCTAGTATCACCAATTTCAAGGAATGTCCGATTACCAATTACCCTGTATACCTGGCAGCATGAGACATTCTCGTAGCTCAGCCGGTAGCATTTGATGGCGCTACACAATACATTCTCGTAGACGATGACTCAGTGTCGTAGCACTCGTAGCCCGTAGCATCTGAACTTGCTACGACCATGGCATTAGGTCACGGCTTCACCGCGACTGTGGTACTGTTTCCATTTGCATAAATGATGAGTAAAATTTAATCTTATTCCTAAATTTATAATTAAAAAGAATTCAATAATAAAATTATCTGAAACATTCAAAATATCGTTTTATAAAAAAAAGGGAATTTGAATATAAAAAAAATAAATTTATTCGATAAAAATTGTATATAAAAATAAATTATATATAAGTGACGCGTATAGTCGAAGTGCGTTTCAAAAGGCAGATTCGACATTTAAATATTTCTGGAATTGTATTTTTTTTATTAAAGCTAATATCTTTATGGATATTAGGGAGGCCTTTGCCCAGCAGTGGGACATACAAAACTAATGGGAAGAAAAAATAACATCACGCCTGTTGTCCCCGAAGGGTTAAACAGAGGTGCACCTAATAATACACTCCCACATTTCGCCAGTTCTGTTTAAGTTCTATATAATAGGGGGAAGCTTATTGCCATCAACCGGGCCCAAATCCGTACTCTGCGTGGCTGCTATTGAGAAATTCCTGACGGAAAACCCCTAATGCTTAACACTTTGGCCGAACCGGGAATCGAACTCAGGACCTTGTGATCAGCAGTCGCGCTTGCTTTTGATTTTATTGCCGTTACATTTTGCTAAATCTGGTGGTTCGGTAATTTTTTAAGCTGTGAGTCGCGTAAAATAAGTCGCGGAATTTGTGCAGCATTCCATGAGTATGAACAGGACTTTATAATGAAACCGAATGCAGCGTAAATTCCGCGACTCACAATCACAGCTCACCACTGCTCAAAAAATTACGCTTGTTTGGCATCACCCTAATTGACAACTAAGTGAAACTGGAAAATAAGGAAATTTTTCGAATTCAGAAACTGTGTAATGAGTAAAATGGTGAATTAGTGAAATTGACGAGTAAAGAACTGACCAGTGACCAGTGGTACGCTAACTCAATAAATCACAATCCCGTACCGTCCAACAACGCACACACACCGCAGATGGTTCGATAGCGCTGACTGATTGCCCCATTTCGTTCCGCCTTACATAACTAGCGATAGCGCGTTGTTTTACTGCTTATACCCTTACGGTGACGTCATAATGATGCGGGTTGTAAATTATATCTGAGTTAGGAGTTTATTTATTTATTTTTTTATTTATTTATTTAGGGATAAAAAACAGCAGTACAAAAACATGTTATACACTGTAAATAAACTTAAAATAATGGTACTTATTGCACTACCAACACCATTATCCACTGATCACTACTTATGATTAATGGTTTTGCTACGTGAGTTGAAATACATCAAGAAAGAGAAAAAATTAAATAAAAATACATTATCAAAATAGAAAAGAAAACGAAATTATGATGTTAATATAGATTCGACTACAAGTATCCTAAATTTGTTAGCAGAGAGGTTAAATATATCTATGCTCTCAAAATTATCGTTATAAGAATCCACAAGTTGACGCAGAGGAGCGCGAGAACCAGCATTAGAGTGACAGACTTGGCTGGTATTCGTAGTCAATAAACGATATGGGCGCGCTCGTCTGCGTACTACTGTTCTCGGAACAAGGTAACACAGTTTATTCGATATTTCAGAACAATCATATTTGTTATGGATAATACCGTGCAGAAACGTTGCTCCAAGAAGCAGCCTTCTAGATTCTAAAGAAAGCAGGTTATACTTTTTTAACAATGTATCATACGAGGCTTGGCTGTGACTACATCTCCAATGCATGGCTCGCAGGAACTTTCGTTGTACTATTTCGATTGAGTCGCTATACTTTTTATAGTAGGGGTTCCATATCACAGTTGCAAACTCCAGACATGGCCTAACTAAAGATATAAACAAATATCCATATGTAGATGGGCGTCTAAAATCTCTACTGTTGCGCATAACAAAACCGTACATTCTAAGCGCGTTGTTGATGATAGTTTCTATGTGCGTGTTGAAATGAAGTTTTGAGTCCAATATCACCCCGAGGTCCCGCAGTGAATACACTCTATTTAGTTTTGCGTTAGATAAATAATAGTTATATAAATGTTGTTTTTTATTTTTTGTAAAAGTTATGGCGTTACATTTGGGTAAGCTCAGTAAGAGTTTATTTGTGGTACAATAAGTAGAAAATCGATCTAAATCACTTTGAAGTAATAAACAATCTTCGATACTTTTTATAGTTTTGTAAATTTTTAAATCATCTGCGTATAGTAGAAAGTTAGAATGTTTGAAACAACCAATTATGTCATTTATAAATATAGTAAACAATAAAGGACCCAAAATTGATCCCTGCGGGACTCCGGAGGTGACTGAAATTAACTCAGATTGATAGCCATTAATCACAACTTTTTGAGTACGGTTTGTTACGTAAGATGTGAACCAACGCAGCAAATTTCCGCGAATACCATTAAAAGCTATTTTTTGTAATAGCAATTCATGATCCACCTTGTCAAAAGCCTTCTGGAAGTCCGTGTATACAGCGTCGGTTTGTAAACGATTGTCCATGTTTTCAAAAAGATTACCAACATAAATGAGTAAATTTGTGTAGGTGGATCGTTGTCGGACAAAACCGTGCTGTTGTTTAATTATGGATCTGTGTAAAGTGGGATATATTTCGTTATAAACTAACCTCTCAAAAAGCTTTGACAAGGTGGACAGAATGGAGATCGGGCGGTAATTTTCCACGTCATGCTTGGATCCCTTTTTAAAGACTGGAGTCAAATGTGCTAGTTTCCATACATCCGGAAAAACACCGTGTTTAATACATTTATTGAACAACAAATGCAAAGGATCACACAGTTGATCAGCAACACGTTTGAAAAACGAGGGTGGGATACCGTCAGGTCCAGGACCTTTTGTGGAGTCTAGCGATATGAGCTCATTGTGGATTTTTGAATGGCTTATATAAATATTACTAATAATGTCACTATCGCTATGGAAAGTAGAAGGAGGTACCCAATTATGAATATCGAGTGTAGACGGTTCATACACAGATTTAAAGTACGTTGCAAACAGTTCACAAATATCACGCGGGTCACAGCAGGAAGTGTTTCCCAATTTGACATTAGATGGAATTCCTGAATTATCACGTTTACTAGATACATAGCTCCAGAAAAGTTTGAGATTTTTGTGAACATTATCTTCGACAGACTTTATGTAGTTGGAGTAGCATTGGCAGCATTCGCTATTGAATCTACGACGGTAAAGAGAAAATTGCTCGAAGTCGGATATATTATTGTAAACTTTCCATTTGATCCAAGCCTTATTTTTGTTTCGGAATAGCCTTATAAGGGGTCGAGTGAACCAAATGGGAAAGTTAGAAGATTGGTTGGATTTTAGGGGAGTATGCTTTCGAATGACTTCAAATAAACAGTTGTAAAATGTGTTCACAGCGTCTTGTGCTGAAAGGTGATCGAGCAAACTATTCCAATCAATTTCTGACAAATCAACTTTAATTTGATCGTAGTCACACTTATTGTAATTGAATTTTTGTACTGGACACCTGTTCATGCGCGAATAATTCATGTGAGGGGAGGTCACAGCACAGTAAGGGGGGTGATGAAGGTCCACGGGTACTAAATGGTCACTTGGTTGGTGAACTTGGCAGTGTTCATTGGATATTAATAAGTCCAGCGTTCGATTGTTCGCATTTGGAAAGTTATGATACTGCGAGGCGTTAAATTCAGAAAGAAAATTTTCCAGACTCCGGCCGATAAATGACCGACTCTCACTGAGCTGGTCACATGCACCAACACTGGAAGACCAATCTAGTTTTGGTAAATTAAAGTCACCTATTATGTAAAAACAATCCATCACGGGATCTTTTAAAATGTTCGAAAGCATACCCAAGTAAGTAATATAGACGTCGTCAGGCGTTTTTGGTGGTATGTAGACAGCACTGATAAAGTGCCGTTTTGCACGGTCACGGCTGGGTAATTGAATTAGTAGAAATTCTAAGTGGCTGTATAAAGAGTTGCCGAATACGTTGGCCATATACAAAGGTTGAAGTGTTTTTAAAATGGCAACAAGAACTCCTCCACCTTCGCGTTTACCAGTGGCCGCGCGATCTCGGTCACAACGAAAAACGGTGTAGCGCTCGTCTACAACCTCACAATCTGCTATGTCTGGTACAAGCCAAGTCTCCGTTAATACGATTATATCATATGTGTTACTCAAAATATTCATAAAAATCGTCTGAAGTTTGCCACGAATGCTCCTGCAGTTCTGATAATAAATACACAGCGATTCAGCCATTAGGAAGGAGATATGTTATAATATGATGTATGTTTAAAGCCCAGATACTTAGAGATACAGCCAACAAGCCCGAAGCCACAGTTAACAGAGAACATGGAAAAATATGAGAAAAATATATTACTGATTCGCATGAGCAAAGAAAGTATGCGTAAAGAGAGCTTATGTAGTCGAAAGCAACAAAATAAAAATAAAAAAACGAATTTATACAGTTAAAAAAAATACAAAAATTTAAAGAATTACAAATTATCTTTAGCGTTAATATCGTCAGCAATATTAAATTTATGGAAATCCTTACTATTACGAATTGAAAAAATTTTGGAAATATCAGTTCGGCGTACCAGAATCGTGGAATGCTTGACCCAGCAGTGTTTAAACTTGTGTTTAATGGCCTCAAGGCGACATTCACGAAAGAACAACTTTTTCTTTAGAGTTAAGTGCTCATTTATGTATATTGTATGCGAAGTACCAGCTATGCCGACCTGATCCGACTTCACGCCCTTTGCCAAGCGATAGGCGCTCACTACGTTGTCACGAAACGACACTGAAGAGAACCTCACCACAATAGTTTTGGGCCTGGCATTATTTAAAATTTTCTGTGGAACGCGATGTATGGAAACAATATAATTTTGTGTGATCGGAAATTTTATTTTGTCCCCAATAGATTTAATAATCGTGATCAAGTTCTCCCCACGCCTCTCCGGGACATTTGATATTTCTATATTACAGGCTCTAGCCTGTTGCTCCAACACGTCTATTTTGGCCTCAAGCTCGCCAACCAGATCGTCAGTACGCTCCGCAGAAATGACACGATTTTCAAGGGCTGAGACTCTCTTCAAGACATCTTCACATTGATTCGACGTAAACTGAAGCAAATCATCTATGGAGTCGATACGCGGAGTAAGGTCCTCGTTTCTAGATTCTATGGCAATTAAGCGCTGCTTAAGTGATTCTTGCTCAGCTCGCAAAATGTTGATGTCGTTGCGAATCTCTGTAGTGTTTGCGGTGAGGAGTTCCAAGTCAGTTTTCATACCAGTAATGTTCGAGTTGATAGTAGCCAGGCTGGAGTCAACATCACCGCGAAATGACTTTAGGGTCGATCTGAGCTCAGAAGCGAGTGAGTTTAGCGCTTCAGTAAATCCACATTCAGGATGCCTACGCTTCCTGCACGCAACTCCGGATTCGGTATCCGACGTTGTCCTTAAATCAGGGCTGGAGCCCGTTTTAGATGAGTGAAACATTTTTGAACGAACAATTATTTATCAGAAACAGGCCAAACAACGGTCAATAAAATCCAACCTCAAAGTGTCGCTTTACTATCGCTAAGTATCTTGGTACGGGGCGACCGGCGTCACGTGACTAGGCTTCCAGCTACCGATGACTAATTTCGCGTCGCCGCACTCGTGTTGCGTTGGCTCGGAGGTCGGAGCCACGGATCATACAGAAGCGCTTGCGCCGAGTGTCGCGGGTTCGAATCCCACCAAATGATTTTCTGTTTGTGTGTTACTCACAAGTTTTTCGAGTATGTCGGAGATCCACTGACAGCTCCAATCCACTCCGGGGCAGAACAAGCGAGACACAGCACCAAAATCAAATATGGCCGCCGGGTTATATGGACGACTCCACAAGATAGAACGAGAGGGGCCGATAAAACTGTAGAACTAGTCAACTTGATCGTCGGTAACTCAAAACAGTGTAAATAGACAAAACTCTTGAGAGACAAATACACGTCCTCACGTAGCAAAGTATGAACGACGAATGTTGTTCAATGAGTTGCTGTAATACCTGAGTATGCTTCGAAGTGCATGGGACTTCAAGACTGTTGATCCGACTGTTGTTGTTGTTGTTGGCTGTTGTTGTTGACTGTCTATTGGGTCTGTTGTCTGTTGAAATGAGAGTGCATGATTATTATGGCTGCGGGACTGTTTGAAAGAGATACTGCGGCCCTGGAACACAAAGGGCTAAGAAGGAACATGAATGAGTTTTAGTCAGTACAAGTCTGACACTCCCTTCCGCTCCGCCCAGAGCGAGACCCATCATTTGATAATTTCCATGATTATTTGGGTACTACCCGACTTGAGTTACGTGTGTAACTTTTGGTCAGAAATAGCCAATACGCATTGATGAAGCGATCCAACATCTGCCTAGCCTTTTCCCAACTATATTGGCGTCGGCTTTTAGTGTAACCGGATGCAGCTGAATACCAGAACTTTACATGGAGCGACTGACTGTGCGATCTCTACACCCCTGTTATTACTTGGTAATACGATACCGCTTGATAAGACTGGTTGTCAGACTTTTTGGGCCACTGATTACCTGTAACAACTGTCAAAGATCTACAAATGACAGCCGGAACCAACGGCTTAACGTGTTTCCGAGACACGTCGGAAACGTGATGCGTTATGAGATTTTCTCTTCAACAAAACTTGTTTATATTGATACTAGCTGTTGGCGACGCGCTCATTTGTAGTTAATATTATGTGATAGTCGAATGTACTTATCTAGTTATAAGTTTGTTTTTAAGTAACGCGGGCCCTCTGACGTGCTCGTCAGTGTGAACCCCGACAGTCTGCCACCATACGCGAGTCGATGCGCACGCCCATATTTGTAATTGCGCACAGCCCTTTGTAAATTCCTGTATTTGTTACATTAAATCGAGTTCATCCATTGTCTCTCAAGTTTATTTCAACACCAGCACAATCCTGCAGCATCTAAGATCTACACTAGCTATTGATCAATAGTGATACATATTTAATGCGATCTTATTCCGTCATTTTAATTATTTTTCAAAATGCCACTATTTTGAAAATTAGGCAGGCCAGCCTTCATATAAAAATTACCAACCCGTAACTCCTTTGTAACATCCCTCACATTTTATGGTGTCATACGTTTCTGAAGATCATAATATTGAACCTTTGGCGGTGGCTTTACCATAAAATATCACATTGTTATGCCATAACTCGTAAAAGAACAAACAATAGTGCCTAAAGCGGCTTATAGGCAGTGAGTTCAAGTCGTGAGTCACACAGGCTAGCTCTACCATTATTTGGGTTCTGTCTACCGCAGTTACTAATTACAAATAGGTACTTTAATTGAACACCTGATATTGCCTTTCATGTCGGCCCTTTTAGAAGTATCACGATAGCAGATGTTTCGATCTATTTATTTTTCATGACGTCCCGCGGTTTCACCCGCGTAGTTCCTGTTCCCGTGGGAGTACGGGAATAAAATATAGCCTATACCACTCACGAATAATGTAGCTTTCTACCAGTAAAACAATTTTTAAAATTGGTTTATTACTTCCGGAGATTACCCCCTACATACAAACTTACAAACAAATGTTACCTCTTTATAATATTAGTATAGATTCATTACAACAATAAATGACAATATTTACAACATACAAAACCTGGACTTATACAGAGTGTAAACAACCTCATCACGAAGCCGTCAACCAAGCATTCTGTACATCAAACTAACTAACTTTACGCAAAAATTATTGCTGGGAAACGACTTTTTTTTTAGGGTGAAAAATCATGTTTTGTGGTAGAAGAACTCAATGTAACGCACTCAAAACATTGTGCTGATGGATGGATTGAATAGTACGGGGGTCGTGGAGGTGTTTATAGTAAAAATCTCACATTAAAAACATGTATTAAAAAAAAAACTTGTCAAATCTCCATAACTAGAAGGTTCCTAGGTATGCTGTAGAACAGATCGCAATGACGGGGAGAACAAGTGCCTTTCGGCTTCGTTAAGAGGTGTTTTACACCCTTTATAAATGTTTAGCTTTAAAATTAATTGGATGAACTATAAAAATAATGGATGGCAATATTACCAGGAGAATTTAAGATGCAAAAGCGAGCGAAGCGAACTCTGGACTTGGCGCAACCCGACGTTAGGTTATGTTAGGTTACTTTAAACCCTGCACACAGAAACAGGGAGCCTCGCGTAGCGTAGTTATTTTTGTAGTTCATTCAATTAATATTAAAGCTAAGCATATTTTATAGTTCATTAATTAATTTTTAAAGCTTTCATTTTAAAGTATGAAACATTATTTTTAAAGTGCTATTAAATACATCCCATAAATAATCATTTTTGTAATCTTATCATATTTTTCTTGTTACAGATACATGGCGGCCGTGGTACCGAAGAAGCACCAATTAAACTCCCCCGCTCTCTCCCAGTTTTCCGCCATCTTGCAATAACGAATTTACAAAAAAAATGCGCTCCACCAACAGCCGTCCACGCACTCACAGAACAAAAGTCATAAAAAAACTAAAAATAAAAAAGAAATACGAGCTTACCAACATAAAAATAAAACTGTGTTCTAAACTATAGTTACCAACTTAGGCGCGCGAATTTTTCTGTTCTAAAAAAGTTTTTTGACTAAAAAGGCTTTAACTCTGTAGTTTATGGATGTAATATTAAATAGTTGCCTTCTCTTAGTAGTAGAAAGTGTTGGTCCAATCTCTTTAATAAAATAAATAATAATTTTTCCCCTTTACATATAAAAAAACTGTGTTTTAGAGGTGTTATATTTAAAGAGTGAGTAAAGGTTAGTATATCATTTTTTTTCTAATTAATAATAGCCTTAAGGAAAACTTATTACAGGGTGTAAAAGACCTCATCACGAAGCCGTCAAACAAGCATTCTGTACATCAAACTGAGTAACTTTACCAAAAATTTATTGCTGGGAAAGGACTTTTTTTTTTGGGGTGAAAAGTCATGTTTTATGGTAGAACTCAATGTAACGCACTCAAAACATTGTGCTGATGGATGGATTGAATAGTACGGGAGTCGTGGAGGTGTTTAAAGTAAAAATCTTACATTAAAGCATGTATTAAAAAAAAACTTGTCAAAACGTTGGAACTTTGACCCCCAATATCTCCGTAACTAAAAGGTTCCCAGGTATGTTGTAGAACAAAAAAAATATCGCAATGACATGACGAGGAGAACAAGTGCCTTTCAGCTTGGTTAAGAGGTGTTTTACACTCTACTACATAGAGGGTGTAAAACACCTCTTACGACCCCCGTACTATTCAATCCATCCATCAGCACAATGTTTTGAGTGCGTTACATTGAGTTCTACCACAAAACATGATTTTTCACCCCAAAAAAAAAGTTATTTCCCAGCAATAATTTTTGCGTAAAGTTACTTAGTTTGATTTACAGAATGCTTGCTTGACGGCTTCGTGATGAGGTTGTTTACACTCTGTATAACTTAAGTCCAGGTTTTGTATGTTATATATATGAGGTCTTTTACACCCTGTATTAATCGGGTAGTGAATATACCTTAATCGACTCCAGATGTGATTTCTTTCTGGTCCAAAATGGACGTTCTTTGCACAGAATGATTTATAAAGCCATCTTTATTCAACTGTCCAAAAAAATGTCGTGATGAAAGTTTTGAGTATGAATGTGGATGGGTATATGAGTAGAGGAAGACCAAAGAAACGATGGATGGACTGTGTGAAGGATGATATGGTAAGAGAGGAGGTGTCTGATGAGATGACGAGTGATAGAGAGGTGTGGGAGAAGAAGATATGATGCGCCGACCACTAATGAATTGGGATAAGGGGAAGAGAATCGAAATGATGATCTTTTTTAATTTTCCAGTGTGAAGACATAAGCAATGGAGACTACAGAGATGGAAAAGAGCGCTCCCGCTGGCTCCGACGATACGAGCCAACTTAATAGGAACAGGGTGAGTAAAACTCCTTAATACAAAGTAGAAGGGACACGGAAAGTCTGACAATCAGTCTTACCAAGGGGTATCGTATTATAGTTCGGTTCAAAGTTCAAACTTAATGGCGGCTCGGAAGTTAGCTGCAAGTGACGATCTGCGCATCATACAGACAAAATGATGCGTCATCTGCGCCCCATTGATATCTAAAATTGTTGTCTGCGCAGCTTTACATTAGATGTTCCGAATCACCATAAAATTTAAAGCGTTATTCCTGCGCAGACCGTCACTAGCAGCTAACTTCCGAGTCGCCATTAAGTTTGAACCGAACTATACCCAGTATATAATCTGAATCTTGGAAACGGCTCCGACGATTTTCTTGAAATTTAGTATGCAGGGTTTCGGAGGCGATAAATCGATGTAGCTAGGTTTCAATTTTTAGAAAGCCTCATAAAAAAAAAAAAAAAAAAAAAAAACGAGCAATGCTCTGTCATCCAGGTACTCATAAAAGAATTTGTCCTCGAGGAGCTCGTGGCTAAATAAGAACAGCCGCTCGGGTCGACCTTTAGGTTAAGCCGTGCTTGCCTAGGTTGGTCTGTGGATGGGTGACCACCCATTACATACCGAATTTCCTCCGTGCCTCGGAAAGCACGTTAAGCTGTTGGTCCTGGCTGTCATTTGTAGATCTTTGACAGTCATTACCCAGTCAGTGGCCCAAAAGTCTTACAACCAGCCTTACCAAGGGGTATCGTATTACCCAGTACTAACTGGGTTGTGGAGGTCAACTAGGCAGTTGCTCCATGTAAAGTACTGGTATTCAGCTGCATCCGGTTACACTAAAAGCCGACGCCAATATAGTCGGGAAAAGGCTAGGCAGATGCTGATGGTTTAAGATTTCTCCAAGCTCCCTGAAAATGCACTTAGCACTATAAATCTACATCTATACTTAATATCACTATAACTATCACTACATATTATAAAACAAAGTCCCCCGCCGCGTCTGTCTGTCCCTATGTATGCTTAGATCTTGAAAACTACGCAACGGATTTTGATGCCGGTTTTTTTTATAGATAGAGTGATTCAAGAGGTAGGTTTTAGTGTATAATTTGTCAAGCGGGCGAAGTCGCGGGCATCAGCTATTATCTATACTAATATTATAAAGAGGTAACATTTGTTTGTAAGTTTGTAAGTTTGTATGTAGGGGGTAATCTCCGGAAGTAATGAACCAATTTTAAAAATTGTTTCACTGGTAGAAAGATACATTATTCGTGAGTGGCTATATTTTATTCCCTTACTCCCACGGCAACGGGAACTACGCGGGTGAAACCGCGGGACGTCAGCTAGTAATATTATAAAGAGGAATGATAAGTATTTTTGTATGTTTGTACCGTATAAACTCAAAAACTAGAGGACCGATTTTAATTATTTTTTCACCAATAGAAAGCTAAATTATCAGGAAGTAACATAGGCTGTAAATTACATTTATATCATGCAAATAAGCCGAGCTATAACAATTTTTGCGGACGAAGTCGCAGCCGAAGTGCTAGTAAAAAATTTATCACAAAGCGTTAGAACATAAATTCTAATGCAGTCTAAACCCATAATAAAACACCACAACACCTTCGTTCTCAATGCCAAGGTGATGGCACAAGGTCTGAAAGTAAGCTCTGCTTTACGTATATTAATGTTAGCCTAGCACTATCCCACAAGGTTAAGTTACGTTATAAATACAGGGTGTAAAAGGACTATTCACGAAGCTGCAACCAAGCATTATGTACTATCGAGGACATTCCCGCCTGAACACCACTAAGCTTATTTTTGCTTGCACTTGCAACATAGAAACGCTCTCTAGCCCCGCCCCGTTGACTTTGTATAGAAATAATGAATGAAAAGATACCGAATCGGCCGAGCGCACTGACGACGCACGCCAAACGAAAGTTATTGTTATTTTGCGCGCCAAAGTTGAGGCTTTCCTAATAGGCCCAAACTTTAAGGGGGCGTGGCTCGGCGCCTCCGCATGTTTTAAGCGAAAAAAAATTAAAATGGTCAGGCGGAAAAGACCCCGACTGTGCATCAGACTAAGTAACTCAAAAATCATGTCACATTTCCGAAATACAGGATGGCTTTTTTTATCACTTTCCAAAAAAAATGGGTATAATAGGTGAACGTAGTAGAAGCAAATGGGATACTTTAAAATTCGATCATTTTTTTTTTTTAATTTCTGTTTCTTAGTTCTAAAGTTTACTTGTGTAGCGTTTTTTGATGATGGATAAGTTTTTTTCTAAGCTGTGGAAAAAAGAAAAAAAAAATAGGTATGCCATAAGCTTCTACTCCGTTCACCTAATATACCCATTTTTTTGAAAAATGATAAAAAAAGTCATCTGGTATAAGATGTCGTCAGTAAATGGACTTTAACTTTGTTAGCTCGTATTTCGGAAACATGATACCAGCTATCGATTAATTATTAATTAGGTCTTATGCATGGTCAAAAATATTCCAAAGCCTTTTTTGTTCCAGCTTACAGCTTATTACTAATAATTTATCTTTCTTTTATTCCAGAGTTTCAAATCAAAACAACTCGTGCGCAGTCAAGCAATACGCGAAACGCATTCACCGCCCCGCGCGCTATCACCCGCGCAACCAACTCCTACAGTCACAATCTCCGCCACTACCGTCGCAAATTCTACTCCTGCGCCTATCGTAGACAACATTACGACTAGCATTGGTAATGCTGCGAGTGTCATCGAAAACGGTACAAGTGATGTTGGTAAACCCGCGAGTATAACAACGCCATCTAGCGTGGAAAAGTCGCTGTCTAGCGCAGTCAACTCGTCGCCTAGCGTGGAAAACTCGCCGCCTAGCGCTGTAAACTCGCCGCCTAGAGTGGGAACGTCGCCTACCGTGGTTAACTTGATCCCTACCGCGGTCAACTCTGGCGCAACAACAGAGAAAGCGAGTAATGAACGAACTGTGAGTGTGAGTGACGATTCTAGTCATGTCAGTGTTAGGTGTAGTGATGTGGTTATCAGTAGTGATGTGAAGCATAGTGATAGTGATGATTTTAAAAAGAAGTTGCCCGTCGAGATTCAGGTGAGTGTGATTTGCTTCACTGCTTACTTATTTTTTCTTGAATTTTACGTACAGTCGCTATAACACATCAAGTTAACACAAACTGTCAAATTTATCCAAATGGTTTTAAACCATAAAGGCTCTACCACACAGGCGCGTTATTATCGGTCAATAATACCGGATACGTTATTGCGAATATTGCGATATGTCGTTTTTAAGAAAGAAAGAAAACATGTTTATTTGGCTAAAGCCGCAAGTGCACACACAAAATAAGAATAACATAAAAAATACTTAAATATACACAATAAAAAACTAGTGCTAGTACTACTTTTAGTACATTATGTATTAGGACGGCTACGAAGTTACACACTGTTGCGATAATAACGACGCAATAGAAGTAGGACGCTTGCGTTTCTGCGTCCTGTGATATTCCGAACAAACGACGAACAAAAATGGCGAATCTGCCCGACATTAGGTAAAAAACCTGCCAAAAACACGAATACGAAATAGAATTATCGGACGATGTGCAAGGAATCGAGACGCATTATCGCAATAACGCATCCGGTATTATCGACGTATAATAACGCGCCTGTGTGGTAGAGCCTTAAAATGTTGACGGTTAAGTTCAAAATCAAATGAGAAAATTTGACAGTTTGTAGTAACTTGCGCTAGCGACTGTACGTTACATATCTTCTCTTTGGCTTATTAATTTCAAGGATTGAACATTATTTCATTCGTTTGTGTTCAAATGTCGTTTTTTAATGTTCTAAAGTCATTTTAAAAATAAATTAGCAAAATGTAGAAATATTGGAATTTTACGAGTCCCTTAATTTTGCATTCCTGTTCTTGTGAAATTTCTGCATTATTAGGGCGAGGCTAAACGAAAGTAATTATAAGTACGAGTCACGTAATTTACGCCACATTTTCATACGAAAGTCTTGGTTTGTGTCACGTGACGACGTAAAATGAGCCCAACTATGTATGAAACCGAATTTACGCAACTTACAAAATTACGCTCGTTTTGCCTCACCCTAACTGTCGCAGCCAATTTTCTTGACCTTTCATAATATCCTCCGTAGATAACATCAGGCGGCTGGGACGACACACACCACGAACGCTACCGCACTCGTCGTTGGCACTCAGACGCGCCGCGTGACCTACTATCAAACAACCCGCGCGTCAGCTGCGTGTGCGGCTACTGCAACGCATGCGTTCACTGCAGGTACGGCAATATCTATCTAGCTTCGCGTCCCACGGCTGGGACACAGCAGAACTGAGAAACAGTCTGTCTGTGTAGTACTTTTACAATAGTAGCTATATTTTTACCACCTGACTTGTAAGAGTTATCAGTTAATCTATCAAAATCAAAAGTCATTTACCTAAATTAGTCTACGTAACAAAAGAAAAAATACGTGTCAAATATTTTTTTAAAATCTAATTAGATTTTTTTTGACGGACGGATTGACGGACTAATTAGATTTTTTTTTTATTACAATATGGGCCTGCTCTTGACCTCGATCACGCCTGATGGAAAGCGATGGATGAGATCTATGATGGAACGAGCGTGCCCAGAAGATGCCTGTTCACTCTTGTTTTGAAGGCAGGCGGGTTAAATGTGGGTGGGAACAAAGACGCAGGCAGAGAGTTCCAGACTTTGGCTGTGCGCATAATAAAAGTGGAGGAGAAGCGCTTAGTACGACACATCGGGAGAATAAAAGTGGAGGAGAAGCGCTTAGTACGACACATCGGGAGAATAAAAGTGGAGGAGAAGCGCTTAGTACGACACATCGGGAGAATAAAAGTGGAGGAGAAGCGCTTAGTACGACACATCGGGAGAATAAAAGTGGAGGAGAAGCGCTTAGTACGACACATCCGGGGTTTTTTCAGGACACCCTCCATTTCTTCCAACGGTCACGATTCTGTGCTACTTCATTCCAATTCTCAAGGAAGACATCCAGTTCGTCCTGCCATCTTACATCATCCTTCGTGGTCTGCCGCGACCCCCTGTCACTGTTTCAGGGCACCATTCCTGAGCCTTACGGGCCCACAGTTCTTATGATATAAAACTATTATTGTACTAACTATTATGTATTTCAGAGGCCGTCGCCGCCGCCACTACTGCGCGACGAAGCAGGACTCCGGCATAGTGTGCCCCGACGACTGTCCCGATTCCTTCGATAATGACACAGGTGAGCAAAATCATAACACTAGCGAGTGAATCCACGGGCAAAACCATAGGCTTCGCTTGTGTAGAGAGAGAGAGCTTCTTAAAGCTACTTACGCTCCACTCTGCCTGAGTGGAGCGTAGGTCCAACACATGCCACCTTAAGTACGAAGCAAGTTAATGCAAGAGAAGTCCCCACCACCCCACGACTTCTTAAAGCCCCAAGAACATCTGGCTACCGGTACTGAACTCATCATTTCAGCCGAAAGACGTCCACTGCTGGACATAGGCCTCACCCAAGTGTCGCCACATTGACCGGTTCCGTACGACTCGCATCCAGCGGATTCCCGCAACCATCACCAGGTCATCGGTCCGGCAGTGAACTACAATGACTTATTTGGAAAACTCTGAATCGATTGCGTACCCAAGTAGGTCGCTGCAAAGACAATCAGGCAAAATGGGGTATTATTGGTTCCTCCAACACTGAGTGCAAATGCGGCGCTCTGGACCAAACAATGCCCCACCTGCTGGAATGTCCCAGGTGCCCATTCACCAACACTCTTGACGACCTGGCCCTTTATTCACAACGCTTCGATTCGATTTTCGATACGGAAAGTCATCTGTCTATCTTTTTTTGACTTTACGAAATCGAGTGAGATAGACATACGACTTCCCGAATCGAAAATGGAATCGAAGGGTTGTGTATAGCACTGCTGAACAGCGCTTCTGCCGTTGCAATAAACGTGGCCACCTATAATACTGGGCCCAAACTGTGTAATAGTAATATTGATACGACAAGACATAGAAGAAGAGTGAGCTCGTGTGTGGGTCGCGGAGCGGTTATAGTTGGTGCCAGTTAACATGAGAATAGTGGTCATTGACCGATATTTGACAGTCGTTACAGGTAGTCGGCCCCAAAAGTCTGACAACCAGTCTTAGCAAGGGGTATCGTATTACCTGGTACTAACTGGGTTTTAGATATCAGATAGGGATTCTCTCCATGTAAAATACTCAGCCAGTATTTTACATGGCCATGTAAAATTCAGCTGCATCCGGTAAAACTGGAAGCCGACCCCTACATAGTTGGGAAAAGGCTAGGCAGATGATGAGCCACGGAGTTTGGATTGGTGCCCGGTCGATGGCAATAGGCCCGCCCCCTATTACATCTGACTTAAACACAACTGAGCCGTGTGGTATCCGGCAGAGTAGAATAGAACCAACCCATTACACTCACGGGTGTCGTATAAGGCGACTAATGTCTGAGGCAGAACACCTTGCGCCTCCGTAGACCTGAGAATGGGCAGCAGCGTTTTCTGTTAGTCTTTCATAACTGCGATCTCCAATCCGCCTGCCAAGTGTGGAGATTACGGCAAATTCCTCCCATCATGGGAGAGGCTTATGTCCAGCAGTGGATGTTATGGGCTGTTGTTGTTGTAAACTCAACTGGTTAAGTGGGTGTACTATTATGTACACTTCTGCCTAACCCTTGGGGGATTACAGCCGTGATGTTATGTTAAAATATTTTGTTTTTCAGGTGCAACAAATAATAACGATACGATAAGAAAATCGAGCAGTCTGGATGTTGACGACCAACCGTATTACTGTAGGTAAGTCAATAGGGAATTTGCATAAATTTTCTTTTTTTTTATTCGATACGGAATGTTAGAGTACTATAATAATAATAATAACAAAAAGCGAAAACAAGACATCAATCGGCTAAACAACACAAAAGTTATATCCATTTAAACTTTTGTTTCTATCTCTTTCTAGATAAACGGAATTTATTTAGTATAGATTTTGTACGTCGATGCAGCAAATGACGTCATTCGCTGGATTGGATCTCTCTGTGTAATCAGCAGTTTCAAATGCTTTTAACTTAGTATTTTTTATAGATATTAAAAAAAATATTTCACTTTGATATTTCTGAACGTAATACGCTTTGTTTTGAGTGATAAAAAAAATCATGCATATACCCTATTGTGCAGTTATTGGTTACACTGGATTTGTTATACCTTTCGAGTTTGTTTTTTAAGTGAAAACTTCTTTAGATGTGTTGAGCACTTTTTGGGTGAACAAAAATCATGGAACTCGCGTGACCGTCACGTACGATTTTCGTAGCACTCGAAGCCGATCCGCTACGGCGTAGCACCACATAGGCGTATGCGGGGAATAGCCCGTAGCAGTGCTACAACAGGGGCGGGGCCTGAGAGGGAATGGGAGGGGGAGAGAGAGGGAAAATAAAAAATGAACAAACAAATAAAAAAAATGCACTCACACACAGCTCGACGATACAATAGGGGTAGATGACACCATAAAACAATAATTCCAAGACACCAATCACTAAAAAAATCGGAGCTGTCTTTGGGGACTGCCGATAGAAGTGAAAACAAAAAGTACACAGGCCCCGCCCCAGTCGTAGCACTGGTTATGCCCCGCGCATGCCTATGTGGTGCTACGCCGTAGCGGGTGCTACGAGTGCTACGAACGGCTAGCGTGCTAGTGGCTAGCGAGATAGCGTGACCGCACGTTACGTTACGTGACGATGAGTTCAATGTTTTTCCTTCACCCAAAAAGTGCTCAACGCGCTTAAAGAAGTTTTCACTTTAAAAAAAAACACTTTATTGTGGGCCTGAAAACCCGATTTACTTTCAAATAATTGCCAAATTCGATTTTTAGTTGCTTTGAAATCAATGAATAGTTGAGTCAGTGAGTTGACCAAACGGTGAGTCACAGTTTGCTATTGCCATACAACTAAATCTATGAGAGAACCGCGTTTTGACAGCTCTTAAAAAGTATCTCAATTGATTGGTGTGTCATCAACCCTATTCACAGGTTTCTTAGTTTTCGTTTCTATCGCATGTTTTTTTTTTGACCTTGAATAACTTACGACGTAGATAGATTTTATGAGACTTTTGAGACAACTTTTAGAACACCTAAATGAAGGTGTATACGAGTTTATAGCTTACTAGCTGACGTCCCGCGGTTTCACCCGCGTAGTTCCCGTTCCCGTGGGAGTACGGGAATAAAATATAGCCTATAGCACTCGCGAATAATGTAGCTTTCTACCAGTGAAACAATTTTTAAAATTGTTTCATAACTTCCGGAGATTACCCCCTACATACAAACATACAAACTTACAAAAAAAAAATTACCTCTTTATAATATTAGTATAGAAGTATAGATTGTAGCTTATTGTCTCTCATTCCGAGGTGAAACCCCTAATATGACTGGACTATTTTGAACGCCAGAGCGCCCTCCACGCAAGCCACAATTTCACTTACCATTTTCTCACATATTTCTGTCGTTTGGCGTAAAAGGCACGCGCTTTCTTGTCACGTATATGTGACAGTGGCGGTTAGTAGGTTGAAAATGTTTGATGTTGTAGCGCAAACAGATTTTATAAATTTGTATTTTTTTATTTTATTTATTTACATGCTTGGATATTTAATTGCGAATAAGCATAATCAGCCTATAATGTTTCCACTACTGGGACACAGGCCTCCTTATATGAGAGGGAATGTGTTATAAATAACACGGGGGCCCAGTGCGGGTTGGTTGATGTCATATGTTTTCGACTATTTAATCTAATTGTTTTGTTAATTTTCAGATGCCCAGAGCGTAAAGAACCCAGACCAAAACCATTAACAAGAAATGATTCCGGTAAGAGCATTATTTATTTAACTATTTTTTTTTGTCATGTGTACCAGAAGTAAAACCTTGATTTATTTACCAAAATATTAAAACTGAAGACTGACTCGTTGATCTGGTGAGCGCAACTGCTACTAAGCAAGAGGTCCTGGGTTCGATTCCTGGGTCGGGCAGTGTTATCGGGTTTTTCCATTAGGAATTTTTCAGTAGCAGCCACGGAGTCTGGATTCCTGCCCGGTGGCAATAGAAATAAGCTAGACCCCTATTACATGTCTTCGACAGTCGTTACTGGTAATCAGTGACCTGAAAGTCTGACAACCAGTCTTACCAAGGGGTATCGTATTACCCAGTACTAACTGGGTTGTGGAGGTCAGATAGGCAGTCGCTCCATGTAAAATACTGGTATTCAGCTGCATCCGGTTATCCCTATCAGCAACACTATCGAACGGTGCAAGAATACAGCATGTGTTTTTTCCCGAAATCAATGGGTTCGATTCCTGGCTAGGAATATTGATTTATGAAAAATCTAATGATGCAGTTTTAGTTTTCATCAAAATGTAGCTCGAGACTCGTTTGAGCATTTTTCGCTATTCCTCATAGTTTCAGATTTGGCCTTCCATGCCCACCTAAAAATATCCCTGAATATTAAAAAAAAATTGCGAAAATATCATCATTCTCTTGCCATTATCCCAATTCATTATCTTCTTCCATACCTACTTCTCTATAACTCGTCATCTCATCATTTCAAAATTGCGAAAATATAAGATAAAAAATTCATGTTACAGATGAGCGGGGAATATACGAGCCGACTGGTCCAGAGCTGGTCGCCTTCATCAAGGAGACCCTCAACAAGAACATGCGCGACAGGATGGCGCTGCTCAAGATAGAGAGGGAGCTGCACGCGCTTGTTAACGATACGGGGTAAGCAGACGTTGTACACGTTGGTCCTTCATCAAGGAGAGCTTGTTTCGTTGCTTCTGCGATTTATCATTCCCCGGTCGTGTCGGGTAGCCGTCGAGTGCAGGAAAAGAGTACTCTCTCTTCTTGAACTCGACGGCTATCCGTTTAACGATCTCTGGCTCCATAAGAAGAGGCTGGAAACTTAAGGCTGTGTCGTCGTCCGACCAGCCAGGCCCAAGAACGTGGCGCGTAGTGATTCCTGCGCGCGCGCACATGCAAAGCGTGGAAATTACGGTTTTTCCCAACTCCTCCACTAGATATACTTTACTGATTAATTTCGTTGCGGGATCCAAGACAGTTAAACTCATTCTCTAGGATTTCGTCGAGCTTCATTGTCTCGGCAATTTTCTGGTGGTCGCTACTGTTGATTCTGGCGCACAGGAGTTACAGTGGGTAGGGGATAGTGAGGGGGTGATTCCATTAAAAAAAATAAAAGCTAGTTTTGTTCTGTTGCAGGCGCTGCATAGTACGCTTCCCGGTGATGACGTCATACGGGCGCATGTTGGTGCATCGCTGCGCCGCGCTGTTCCAGCTGTCACATCACCTCGACACCACCAACAAGACATCGGTTATGGTGTCCAAGAGTGGTATGTGCTTCATCTTCTATACTATAAAGAGGAAAGATTTGATTTGTTGTTTGTTTGTGTGTTTGTTACGATTTAACTCTAAAACTACTCGACCGATTTAAAAAATTCTTTCAGCAATTGATAGCTACATTATCAGCGAGTAACATAGGCTATATTTTATCCCCGTACTCCCACGGGAACGGGAACTACGCGGGTGAAACCGCGTGACGTCCGCTAGTCACACTTTGTAAAACACACCTTTTTGATATGAAACATCTGTAGAGGAGGGTAAACCAAAAAATGGCGTGGCGACGCGTCGCCAACTGTCTAGTTGTCAACCCGGCGCGAACAATCCTGAACATTACCGACCTGTTGATGCAACATTAGATCTACATATTCGCCACAGTTTACAACAACACAGCTGGTCCCGGGGCACAGTGCTGAATTACAATCTCGTGACTTCGAGTTCGATCCCAGCATAAGGATTTTTTTTTTTTTTTGTGAATCTAGTCATTTTGTTTTTATTTTATTTTATGTGTTTGTGTTTTTTTCATTAAGTTAGTCCACTCGTAAAAGAGATTTTTTTCATCGATAACATTGAATAAAATGCTCTTTTACTCACTGAGTGAATAAAGACATTTTGAATTTGGAACAAACACGAATTAAATACAAAAAAAAATCGTGCTGAAAGTACGTACTGGGTGGCTGAATGGAGCTATTCCCATATTTATTTTCTCACAGTCAATGGTAAAAAGTAGAGTACACAACACGTGAAAAAATTTTTATATCGTCTTGTATCCCTCGCTCCGCTCAGGATTCTAATCTAAAATCCGTCGCTACGCTCGTGATTCTACTCTAGAATCCTTTGCTGCTCTCGGGATTCAACTTCGTCCCTCAAATTAAATTCCCTTTTTTTTTCAGTTGTTGTATAATCTACTGTTATTTATTGTATGTAATATGTATTGAACGTTACCTCTGCCCCGCCAGGTACTAGCGGCGGGCGCATCCCGTGCACCAGCTTCAAGGAGTGGTGCACGGCCACGTTCCCGCCCAGCCCCGTGCGACACCCGCCCGACCATCCGCACGCCAAGTAACTATACATTACAGTTGGTGCCAGTTAAGATTAGAATAACGGTCATTGACCCACCGACATTTATAATAATAATAATAAACATTTTTATTTCTCTTCCACAAAGGCGCCTTAAAAATATGTATCTATACTACATCAGATAAATCCTTTGTGGGAGACTGGTATCTGCACTAGGAAAACCCTGTCACACTGATTACCAGCCCCCCCCCCCCCCCCCCCCAAACATTGTTTTAGTATTAAATCTTATGATAACAAATTATTGGTAGCCTGTAGTAGAAGAACATAGTAAACAGACAAAAGTAAAAACAATATTAACAAAATTATAATAATTATTGCTAATAAATAAATAAATGAATAATAATAATGAACTACTAAAGTATATTATTAAACTGTAGAGTTGTGTGGTGTAGTGTGATGTGATATTTATCAGACTTCTTAACTTTGAAGACCAAAAATAAGCCTTTTCAAGTCTTGAATCGTCATCTATCGTGATCTTCAACATTTTTTGTAATGAAAAACGATACATGGTTTATATGTTTTAGTTCGTACGAAGAGATATTAGGGAAAGGGCAATGACCGCTATTCTCATCTTAACTGGCACCAAGTATAGACACTACTAGCTTACTGCGTACACTCACGTAGAGGTACTAGAGGCGGGCGCATCCCGTGCACTAGCTTAAAAGCTTGTGTCCTGAAAAAATCTAATTAGTCCGTCAGTTAGATTATCAAAAAATATTTGACCCGTATTTTTTCTTTTGTTACGTAAACCGAAGATTGACGAAGATACGACGCTTTTAAAATTCTCAATACGTCACGCCGTGGTATAATTTTTAGTGCGTTGTGACGTCACGAACCCCCATTCCCGAGTTTCGATGCGTTCTAACTTTGTCAATATTCATTGTTTTACAAAAACAAATACGTGTCCATTATTTTCCAATACTCGTAACTGACGGACTAAATAGATTTGCAATTTATTGATGGTGGAAACTAGCCTATTAGGTCGTGTGCCCACTTTATCGTGACGATTAATTTATCGTAGGTTTTTGTTGCCATCATTCGTGAACGACAGTAATCGCGTCGTCCTATATGTGAACACCTCCATTTAAATACACAAGCCACGACACTTAAAACGTCACGATTATCTGTCGTCACGACTAGGGCATCCAATCTCGGTATTCCGAGATCTCGTTATTCCGAGATCCCGCATCATTTTCCAGTCCCGCGCAATGCGAGATTACGTGCGCGGGATCCCGCGGGATTTGCGGGACTGACAAGCAGCAAAGAAAAACCCTCATACGCGCGTTGCCGCGCGACGACTGACTGACACAAAAAAATGATTAATGTCATTATAAACTTACTTCTTCCTTTCAATATTTAAAGTAATATAAGATAATATGTTGATTTGTTGAATAAAACTTGAGTTGATGATTAAAACTAATAAAGCTATGTTGATTTATACAATTGAGATCAGACAAAAGTCGTAAGTTATATTGTAGTAGCGGTAAAGTTATTAAATTCAGTGATGTCTTACATTATAAACGTACTTTTGTCAATATTTAAACATTTAATTTGGTTGAATACTCGTATAATAAAAAAGCTATGTTGATTTTTATTTCATTTGTATCTTTATATCCTTAGACTACATTTACTAATATACAATTTAATGTACCACATACACACTTGCGGGATCCCGCAAATACCGAGATCCTGCGGGATTGAGAAATATCAATCCCGCAGATACCGAGATCATAAAAATGCTGCGAGATTGGATGCCCTAGTCACGACAAAGTGAGGACGCGGCTTTAATGTTATTCATGTGTTGTTACTCAGGTCCATACTAAAACGCGACACCCACTCGCTAGACGAGCCGGGTGCTGGCTCGCTGGCCAACAACAGGAGCAAGTCACTGGAGCAGAGGGAGAGAGAATACGAGAAAGTGAGACGGAGGATATTCAGCTCGGTACGTATCGTGTCAGTTCGCGCTCGTAACACGTACGAGGACGGCAAATCTGGCAATAATTCCATAGGTCGCTGGTTCATCCGGCTCGAAGGACGGTACATTTAAATAATAGACTGATAGAATTTGTGAATAAAGTACGGTCGAACAAGCTAGTTTGTTTACAGTTTAACTAACAAATTACATTGTAAAATGTAAACCAAATATGTAGCATGTTCGACCGTACACCCAAACATGACCGACTCGCGGCGAATGAGTCTTTTGATGATAGCCCAAACGGTGCTATGCGACTACTTTTAGTTGACTTAAAATTGTATATTTCATTCATTCGCTGTGTCTCGATGTCAGCATAAAACTAATATTGTATGGGTTTGCTCGTACACACTCGACACCCACTCGCTTGAGGAGCTCGTGGCTAAATAATAACAGCCGCTCGGGTCGATCTTTAGGTTAAGCCGTGCTTGCCTAGGTTGATTTGTGGATGGGTGACCACCCTTACATACCGAGTTTCCTCCGTGCCTCGGAAAGCAAGTTAAGCCGTAGGTCCCGGCTGTCATTTGTAGATCTTTGACAGTCGTTACAGGTAATCAGTGGTGGTGGTAACCAGTCTTACCAAAGGTATCGTATTACCCAGTACTAACTGGGTTGTGAAGGTCAGATAGGCAGTCGCTCCATTTAAAATACTGGTATTCAGCTGCATCCGGTTAGACTGCAAGCCGACCCCAACATAGTTGGGAAAAGGCTAGGCAGATGATGATGCCCGTACACACTCAGTTGCTTTGTAAACAACTTCAATGTATTAACGTTCAACAAGTGTTTTTTGATTCTTCATCCCTAAAGAAGTAAAAGTTAGTATGCTAAGTGATTTTTGCTGATAGGATGTCTTTTTCCATACATTGAGCATTATGATTATAGTTGGTACCAGTTAAGATGACAATAGCGGTCATTGACCCACCTACATTTATTAAAGTTCTTAACTTTTGAAAACCAAAAATAAGCCTGTTCAAGTCTTGAATCGTCATCTATCGTGATCTTCAACATTTTTTGTTATGAAAAACGATACATGGTTTATTTGTTTTGGTTCGTACGAAGAGATATTAGGGAAAGGGCAATGACCGCTATTCTCATCTTAACTGGCACCAACTGTAGTAGGCTAGGTGATTTTTGCTGATAGGATATCTCTTTCCATATGTTGAGCATTATGATTAGTTACAATTTCCAAGTTATGTGACGTATTTGTATTTGGTTGCAGCAAGACGAGACGCAATGGCCGTGGCTTGCGACGGGACCTATCAAGCTGCTTACACCCGAAGGGGGCGGCAGGAATAAACTGTTAAAGGTAACTAGACTTGACCCCCAATATCTCCGTAACTAGAAGGTTCCAAGGTATGGTGTAGAACAAAAAACTAATCGCAATGAAGGAGAAGTGGTTTCGGTTTCGTTAAGGGTATTTTTTTACACCCATTATACCTTACATCATAAGTGTTAGGGGGTCATCATTAATTAAGTAAGGGTCCCGAGAGGTTGTAAAAATCTCTACACGATTACTTGGGGGGGGGGACCCATTCTTACGTAATATTTTACGTGTAACAATACCTCAAGTACTTTAAATAATATAATGGTATAAATCTGTGGTTGACAGCAATAATTGTATTGACTTTAATTAAACTATGTTCCAAATAACTATTAAAAGAAAAAAGCTATTAAAATAATATAACTAATCTTATTCTTGGTTAAGCTCGCCGTTGTACATAAGATATATATTTCATGTGTGTAATATTTTTTAAATTTTGTGTGCAATAAAGAATAAGAATATCTGTTGAAAAATGAAAAACTTTGATTTACGTAAAACTGGGAGTTTTAGTGTACTTAACTGATCCTTTTCTGACAACATTTTAATATTTTGAAAAACGAAATGGAATCTTACGTAAGAATAGGGTAAGGGTACCCTTACATGGGGGTAGGTGGGGTGAAAAATTGCCAAAATCATCCTTACGGAACTAATGAATGGCTGGTTTAAAACGGTGTAGATATTTTTAGGAGCCAAAAAGTGTCAAAATAGTAATTTATGCAACTGTTGTATAATGAGGGTTATTAAAACACGAATGTGGGTTAAACACTCATGTGATAATAGTATCACATGAGTGTTTTAATACCTAATTATGTACAGTTGCATACAAGACTTTATCTACATCCATGATATGAATCCTCGATTTAAAAGTTTCTGAAACCATAGGGTGTTGTAAGAAGTCTAGGTATGTAAATTAATAGAAAGTTTAATTGCTGAGTATTTAATACATACAAACCATGTATAAAATCAATAAAATGCACAAAGCTTGTATCACTCATTTTTGGAAAACAACAAAGTACATAATGCAATACTAATTTGAAACAATAATTTGAAACAAAAATGGCGGGATACGTCGTGAAATCGAATTAACCCATAAGTTTTTTTTTTAATTACGGCGCTGTGGTAGTGAATCGCACGTGCTAGACAATGTTCTTTTTTTAAAACGAGTTGCATAATGAAATTCAGTACAACATTATAACACCCGTTTGGGTGTTATAATGGTTATTATGACACTGGCTGGTTTAATGTTCGCAATAAGCTAACTGTTTCAGGTACTTTTATAGAGGATTTATAGCATGGTTATAGATAACAGTTATTTATGCAACTGTTGTATAATGAGGGGTATTAAAACACGAATGTGGGTTTATCACACGAGGCGAAGCCGAGTGTGATAATAGTATCACATGAGTGTTTTAATACCTAATTATGTACAGTTGCATACAAGACTTTATCTACATCCATGATATGAATCCTCCATATAAAAGGTTCTGAAACTATAGGGTGTTGTAGTGTTGTAAGAAGTCTATGTTAATTCATGGAAAGTTTAACTGCTGAGTATATAATACAAAATCAAAATCAAAGCATTTATTTCAAGTAAGCCAGTTCAGCCAGCCAGGCACTTTTGAATTGTCAAAACAAAGATGAAAATTAAATGTAGCTACAGTCCCAGTCATAAGACATAAAAACTGTGAAACGGAACGGGCGGGGGAAAACACACGGGAAAAACAAACCATGTATAGGTAATAATATAATTATTTACATTTTGATTGTACAATTATTAAAAAAACAAAGCTTGTATCACTAATTTTTGTAAACAACCAAGTACATAATGCAATACTAATATCGAACAAAAATGGCGGGATACGACATGAATTCGAATTAACCTATAAGTTTTTTTTTTATTACGGTGCTGTGGTAGTGAATCGCACGAGCTAGACAATGTTCTTTTTTTAAAACGAGTTGCATAATGAAATTTAGTACAACATTATAACACCCGTTTGGGTGTTATAATGGTTATTATGACACTGGCTGTTTTAATGTTGGCCATAAGCTAACTGTTTCAGATACTTTTATAGAGGATTTATTGCATGGGTGTAGATAAAATAATTAAACGCTAACTCAAAATGGTATGACGGTAGAGTATCCGTCTTTAAAAATATAGCTTAAACCAATGTATCCCATCCCCAGGTGCAATCTCTAGAAGGCAGTGTGCCAGGCTCCAGCGGGTCGTGGCGAGGTGCCCGGGGACCTGTCTCCAAGAGTCACAGCTTCGGAGGCTACGCTGCAGCAGAGCCGCATACCCCAAGGTTGCTGAGCAGGCAAGGTATAGAAAGAATGAAAGAATTAGTAGATTGTATGACTAGGTAGCAAAATAATATTTTTACGGCGAGGGTGCTATTTTGAATCCAGAGCGAAGGAAAAGATTCTAGAATAGAATCCTGAGCATATCGAGGGATTCTAAAATAGAATCCTGAACGTAGCGAGGGATTCAAAGTACATCGCCTGAAGGAAATTTTTTTTTGCTCTCAAGTCATATACTGTACTTTGCATCTCCTTCCATGAGAAATAAGAGATACTTTTAAGTAATTAATGAATGAGTTTGCGTCGTTGCTTAGTGTGGCACTATTTTAATTACTTTATTCATAAATTTTTGATGTAATCTTTTACTCTGGATGCTCTTAGTGTGCACGTCTTTCTACATCGTTCTCACATATATGTATAATCTCAAAATTAATGATGTAACCAAGATTTTGTAACAATATTTTGATTTTAAAAGAGTGTCCATGGAGTTTCTTGCCCGTTCTTCTCCATAGAGATCTACGCTAGGGAATGGGCAACTACAGTACTTTCTCAAGTTATTATGCCTTGTGACTGGGACTGTAGCTTTGATTTTCTTTTTTGTATTTTTGACTTTCAAAAGTGCCGTAATGGTCTAATTGAAATAAATGCTTTGAGTTTGAGATAGCGCTGTGTGTAATGTCTAGCGATATTTGATTATTTATTTTTCATCATGTTAACATTGTTGCAGGAGACCTGGCGTCCAGCAGTTGGCGCCTATCTCCATCCAGCTCAGGGTACAAGACCCTCAGTCTCCGCAGCACTGACTCCATCACTCCGTCGCCGACCGGTAAGTAAGATAAAAGACATCTACGATAAACGATTAGTCTTTTAAAGAAATTAGGTGATATACAGGGTGTAAAACACCTCATCACGAAGCCGTCAACCAAGCATTCTGTACACCAAACCACAGATAATATAATACTTCGTACAGATACCCAATCCCATACAAAGAAATGACACCTCCCTAAGTCAGGTAATTGCTCGGGTTATTTTTTGGTTTCCATTACTTCAACAGATGGCAGCACCAGCGTCTCACTAATTGCCGCAAACTCGAGTTTTACAACGCCATCTAGGAGTCCACCATCACATCACCTAGGTAGATACAGAGTGGAATCGATTTCGATGATATCGAAACTAGATGGCGCTGTTTTTATATAGATTCTCACCAACGCACCATGATCCGTGCCTTCAAGGACGAGTAGGTAATAATAATACAAAAAACCGGTCATGTGCGAGTCGGACTCGCGCACAAAGGGTTCCGTACCATTATGTATACAACATTAGACAAAACGGCAGAAAAACACGTTTGTTGTGTGAGAGCCTCCCATAAATATTTATTTTATTTTGATTTAACTATTTATTTTAAATTGAATACACAACTAAATATTGTATGAATATTTGAAGCGATTATCTGTTGCCGTTATTAATAATGAACAAAAAAAAATCAAGTTTGTTGTAAGTGAGCCCCTCTGAAATATTAATGTTATTCTGTTTTTTATGTATTCTTTGTTATAGCGTCAACAGAAATACATCATCTGTGAAAATTTCAACTGTCTAGCTATCACGGTTCATGACATACAGCCTGGTGACAAACAGACGGACGGACGAACAGTGGAGTCTTAGTAATAGGGTCCCGTTTAACCCTTTGGGTACGGAACCGTCAAAATGTCTTGAGTGGGCAAAACAGTTTCATTTATGTGAGTGAGCTAGCAATATACACGCTGCGGCGATTGAATCTTTACGTGTTTTTGAGTATTTCAATGCATACGGAGCCCTCTTACATGTCGGCGCCGGCGTTACGCTAATATAGGTATTTTACGCACCGAGCGGGCGGCGACCAACGCAAGCGATACATTCATTCATAATATCTATTTACTCGCTCGCACTAAGATATTGCGAATACAGTGACGAAACGATCTTGATCCACTGTAATACAAGTTTTCGGTGAACGGAAAAACTTTTAATGTGATATTTTTGTTATTTAATATTATTATAATTCGTATTACTTAATATATTTTTCACTAATTATTAAAGTGTTGATACATAAATATTCTAATTGTGACGCAGTAACCGAGCGTTGATAACCAACATCTGTAACATAGTGGTCTGGAAATGGTGCTTCAGAACTCATAGTCGAAATAATTATGGTACTATCGATACTATGAAAGTACGTGATATATTTTAAAAGAGAATAAAGTCCGCGATATTCGTATTATTTTAACGTTTCAATTACTGCTACATTTTAAATACGCGGTTAGAAACGAACGCGTTGAAAACGAACGTGTTTTCCAAGCAATCAGGTTTTAAATAGGTAAAAGGATAATTTAGCTTCAGAAATTTCTGCTCCCTAGGCAGACAAATATCTTTGTCTAACTTTTATGTGCACCTACGTAAATAAATAAATAGTACACAGGTTAACAAGTAAACAGGTTTTAACGTGTTTAAATAAATAATTATTTTATTTGGTGCTTCAATTACCATGTTTTTCAACGATCAAAACTGCAGTCGTAGTTTACGATGTTCTAGGATTCACACAAAAGCAGCGTCTATACGGCAAGACGCACACCACGATAATACCGACACGAGGAAACGCCAAGGCGCTAGTACTATTATCTATTCTGTGGCCAGGGTAGCCCGCGAAATTTTATTTTGCAATGCAATGCGCATGTCAGTGTCAGCCTGTATGTTGAACAAAATATGTAGGTATGATTCGCGACCGCATGTATTTACAGAATTATCATCATCATCATCATCATCAGCCTATTAATATTTCCACTGCTGGGGCACAGGCCTCCTCTCTATGAGAGGGAATGGGCTATATATAATCCACCACGCGGGCCCAGTGCGGATTGGTAGATGTCACATGTTGAATCGAATTTTTTGGTTCTAGGACATGCCGGTTTCCTCACGATGTTTTCCTTCACCGTGTCTAGAGGAGTGGTGATGAAATAAATTACGCAAAGTAAAGCGCCTGTCTGGGTTCGAACCCACGTCTTACTGTTCGTAAGTCGGAGCCGCCACCACTGGGCCACCGCTGCTCTTCATGTCATTAAAAATGAATCGATAAAAATCACGTTAAAAATTTAAAATTCTTAAAATGGAATTTATAGTTATAACAATAAAGTCCATTTTAAGAATTTAAATTTTTCATAATAATAAGAATCACGTTAAAGAAATTAATGTGGTGATGAAATTAATTACACAATGCGCCTGTCTGGGTTCGAACCCACGACTTACTGTTCGTAAGTCGGGGCCGCCACCACTGGGCTACCGCTGCTAAAAAGATCATTCAATGGGATTAAATGAAATTAGAGGGTTGTATTGATGATTTTAATGATTACAATTCTGTAACTAGGTACCTACATACCTACATGTTACGGCCGCGAATCATATTTTTTAATTAACAAGGTGACACTGACCTGCAAAAAACGTAAGATAAATTTACTAGTGTGCCATTTGCGCAGCTTTACGTTAGATGTTCCGAGCCGCTATAAAGTAGACCGTCACTTGCAGCACAGAATAGAAAATAGTACTAGCTTGCAGCTCATAATACTTAAATAGGTATCATTAGTTAATTACCTACTCAAATAATTCAAATCGCTTGTAATTTGATTTAGTTACTGCAGCAAGGAAATAAAATGAAATAGGAAGGTACCTAGTAGAAGTAGGATGAAATATGGAAATAGGTACTAGCAGTACTAGGTAGCTACATACATTGTTTTTGTTTACTTGCTAAGTATAATAATTATTATTGGCGCCAAATAGAATAGTACCTACCTATTCTATTATGCATTTTGCAGTGCACTGCTCGATCTATTTCTAGCTTGTTATTAACACGACGACTAGGTATCGAACTTCTACAATTTTTTTTTTATAATTTAGGATTACTTTGGTCAAATTAGCTAAATACCTACTTATATATAAAGAAGGCAAACCTACAAAATTATGCTCAATAAAATATTTTTTGAGCTATCGATAACCTTTGACAAAACTTAGCCCTATGGCCCTAATGTACCTTTTTTGGGACGTAAATAACATTTGCTCATTGATAGTTTTCTCAGAATATTACGCCAATCCATAAACCGACAATAAAACCGCATTCAGTAGGTAGGTAGGTAGGTATAATGGGTGCAAGTTTGTAGAGCGCGTAAGCAAACCTGAAACTTTGTTTTTTTGTATTCATAAGCTTTCTTTATTCTTTTCAATGGAGATTTTTATCAATTGTTACACCTACAAATTTTAGTCTACTTTTGTTTTCTCTCTTTTACCTATTGGGGTTGGTGATGGTGATGTTAAACGTTGAATGAAAAATAACTTTTGTTTTATTTAGGTTAGTTTTAGAGACGTTTTATAAACCGATCCTTGATAATTAATGTTAGGGTTTGGTGATGTCAAACGTTGAATGAAAAACATAACTTTCGGCGTTGTTTTTAAATGATGCTGTTACCTGTTGTCCGCGATTCGACCTTCGTGAAATAATTACAAAAATAGTAAACTACAGCGAACTATTTAAATCGAACCTATTTTGTTAAAAATGACAGTCTTTTTTTTTGCACGAAGACTTATGTAATTATTATTCTAAAATAAAAGTAGTCTTCATTGATGTAGGTATTAGAAGGCGGCCTCCGAACAGCTATCTGCCAGTTGTCCCGCCAAACGCCGAAACACAGGCAGACAGACAAAGACAAAAATTAAAAAAACAATGTAGGTATTCATTCAGTAAAAAGACACACTTCAATATTATTTATTTGTTTAGATTCTCTTAATCGCACATTGAATATGACATCCAAAGTTTATATATCATTGATGACATCGCACCTTGCATTCAAGGACAAGTAATAACAATAGGTACCTACACTAACAAAAAATATCTCGCTCGAGTTTTTACTGTGCTCAAGTTGTGCTAGCTGTGCAACAGTTTAATTTGTGTGAGTGATAGCTCACAAACAAAACTGTTTCGTTCCGCGTGTGAGGTAAATTGAGTAAAACGCCATCTATACAAAATAGCTCTAAACAGAATGATCTACAGATGGCTGACTTTTGAAAACTTTATCAATCTAAGGGTTCGGATTGAAGTAAAAGGCCTCCTTTATCTTTTTTGTTGAAATAACGTGTTTTATGAGTGTAAATAGATAAATTAGCATTAAACAGGGAACATTTGAATTTTTGCTAATCTTATTTCGGCCGAAATCTACAGTTTAACGCATTTTAGTGATTGTCAATTTCATTACTGTTACCTATGCTGCCATCTATTGATTTTTTTTCAAGACTAATTATAATTTGTTCGGGTTGAGACCCCATGACCAAACTAAGTAACTTTACGCCAAAATTATTGCTGGGAAACGACTTTTTTTTGTTGGGGTGAAAAATCATGTTTTGTGGTAGAACTCAATGTAACGCACTGAAAACATTGTGCTGATGGATGGATTGAATAGTACAGGGGTCGTGGAGGTGTTTGAAGTAAAAAACATATTACAATTACATAAAAAACTTGTATTAAAAAAAAAAACTTGTCAAAAAGTTGGAACTTTGACCCCCAATATCTCCGTAACTAGAGGGTTCCCAGATATGGTGTAGAGCAAAAAAATGATCGCAATGACGGGGAGAACAAGTGCCTTTCGGCTTCGTTAAGAGGTGTTTTACACTCTTTATTTTTAGCTACCGGTTACCGAAACTTTAAGGGCATATTATAAACTTATTTATTTCGATAAATTCACATTTATAAATACTATTAACCCCACACCCCGCGAATGGTAGCCATTTTGTTTTTAATCGGCTGATCCAGGGTATGTTCAATGATATGCTAATATCTTTGAATCTAGGACATATAGCTAGAGACGTGCAACGATACGATCTTATTGCAAGAATAAATGCCGAGGCTATCTAATTATTAAATTTTCCTTAAAAAAAGCAAATAGAAAGAAATTACGAATAATTAAAAAAAAAATTTTTTTTTTGCTTTTTAGGGTTCCGTACCCAAAGGGTAAAAACGGAACCCTATTACTAAGACTTCGCTGTC
Source organism: Xestia xanthographa (assembly GCA_905147715.2). Lineage (NCBI taxonomy): Eukaryota > Metazoa > Arthropoda > Insecta > Lepidoptera > Noctuidae > Xestia > Xestia xanthographa. The sequence continues at coordinate 16,784,729 of LR990670.1, forward strand.
TGTCCGTCTGTCTGTCACCAGGCATGAACCGTGACAGCTAGACAGTTGAAATTTTCACAGATGATGTATTTCTGTTGCCGCTATAACAACAAATACTAAAAACAGAATAAAATTAATATTTAAGGGGGGCTCCCATACAACAAACGTGATTTTTTTATAATAACTGGTACGGAACCCTTCGTGCGCGAGTCCGACTCGCACTTGGCCGGTTTTTTATAATAAATCAGAAGTATTTGAGTCAACTTTCGAAATGCTATCAAAATATTGACTCAACACCAATTATTAGAGTTATTGGTGTCGATTCTGTTGTGCACAAACTAAACTTAATTTAGGCAATTGCTATCTTTTCTCTCTAATAAAACGAGAAAGAAGAGACGGACGTAATTTAGAGCTGTCAAATTTTAATTGGAACTAATATTTCTGTACAAATATAGGGTGCACGTAAAAACATGTCGACTATAAACACGGTGGTGCGCAAGGCGTAAACTAGTTTGACATCTCTAACTTAGTTCATAGCTATAGCCGTCCTTTTATCGCACTGCCTTTTAGTAAAGGATAGCAATAGCCTAAATTAAGTTTAGTTTGTGCACAACAGTATCGACACCATTGTCATTTGAATGTAGCCCTTACTTAGACACAATGTCGCAGGTTTGACTCTTTCACACAAAATCTACTGTCCCGATTTCGATGAAATTTGGCACACAGGTCGTTTATAACCTGGATTAACCCATAGGATACTTTTTATCCCAGTAATACGATCCCTTGGGGCAATAACGTAACCACATAAGCTAGTTCATTATAGAGAGTGTAAAACACCTCTTAACGAATCCGAAAGGCACTTGGTCTCCTCGTCATCGCGATTATTTTTTTGTTCTACACCATACTTGGGAACCTTCTAGTTACGGAGATATTCAAAATTCCAACTTTTTGACAAGTTTTTTGAAGTGAAAACTTCTTTAGGCGCGTTGAGCACTTTTTAGGTGAAGGAAAAACATTGAACTCATCGTCACGTAACGTTACGTGCGGTCACGCTTCGTTGCCGTTTGTAGCACTCGTAGCATCCGCTACGTCGTAGCACCACATAGGCATGCGCGGGGCATTACCAGTGCTACGACTGGGGCGGGGCCTGTGTACTTTTTGTTTGCACTTCTATCGGCAGTCCCCAAAGAAAAAATAATCGGAGCAGATTATTTTTTTAAATACATGTTTTTAATGTAAGATTTTTACTTTAAACACCTCCACGACCCCCGTATTATTCAATCCATCCATCCGCACAATGTTTTGAGTGCGTTACATTGAGTTCTACCACAAAACATGATTTTTCATCCCAAAAAAAAGTAGTTTCCCAGCAATATTTTTTGCATAAAGTTACTTAGTTTGACGTACAGAATGCTTGGTTGACGGCTTCGTGATGAGGTGGTTTACACCCTCTATCTTTACTTGTGTACAGGTGGTGCGAGTCCCGAGCCGAGTGTGAATATACCTGTGACAGCGAGCGTGGAGACCGCCGGCGTCGTGTGGTGCGTCACCGACATGTCTGCTGTCCCACCGGGCGCTATGGTCATACATCCACATGTATGTCATTTATCATTATAGCCTATATTTTTTCCGTCTTGTCAACTGAAAAAGTTTAATTAGTCCGTCAGTTATTATTCGTTCGTCAGGTCATAAATAACTATTTCAACACATGATACTAGTGCGGTAAGTTGGTTTTTACAAACGAGTAGACGAATGTAAGCCCGACGAATGTAAGCGTCACGAGTTTGTAAATACCAATTTCTGCACGTGTCATACAAAGTTTTTCAACACATTTGCGAGAAAACAGTACAATATGTAATGAAACAAACAGCAACCCCAAAAACCACGAAAACGACACCTATGAAGAAAAATCGGAAAATTTTCCTCGGCGCCATCTTTGATTTTCATTTTGACCTCATTTTCATTATCAGCGACCCCAAAAACCACGAAAACGACACCTATGAAGAAAAAAACAAAAATTTTCGTCGGCGCCATCTTGAATTTTTATTTTGGCCTTATTTTCGTTATCAGCGACCTCAAAAACCACGAAAACATTATGACCTAATTAAAAAAAAAAACCTTAAAAAATACGCACGGTGCTATACAAGGGGGTATGCGGTAAATAAGGAACTTAGGAGAGAGTACCAATTTTACTGCACGTTCCGTTGTATGGTGCGTAATTTGTAACTTTCGAACAATGTATACAGGCTCCGTAAATGCATTTTTTGAGCAAATGTGTTGAAAATAACTATTTCATTTTGATATAACTAGAGACCGGATATTCTGATGCATAAAATTACCTTAAGTTTGAGTGTTGACTAGTATGGAGTGCTGAACTCTCGCATACGGCATTTTTTGTTATAAATCATATTTACCACAAACTTGCACTATCATGTAAATTATCTGTTACCCCACAGACCGGACGTCCGCTCACCAATGCGGACGGCAGCGTGTACCAGTTCGACCCGAACAACCCGCCTGTCCTGTACGACCCCACTGTCCTACAGACTGAACACCAGAAAGTGAGTACAACGGTTACTACTTCTTGTACTGTGTATTATAATAATATATCATTTAATTCAGGTTACAAAAGACCCATATCACATATACCTTACAGACTAACATACATATTTATATAAACTTCAAAAACCTAATTAAACTATTGTACACGAAGAGACGGCGTCATGTTGCGCTGTCCGCGGAATCGCCGATACACGACACCCTTCGGCCAAAACTCTTCCTTGAGGAAGGTCTCAATATGATGAGTCGGATACTCGCACCACGAACGACTTAAAATTCGTGTTGTGGCGCGACTCCAACTTCTCGACCCTCAAGGTCCAGCTGGTCTTCGCTCGGATATACTCCACGATCTCATCAACCTTCGTGGTGTGATGTAGCCGGGACACATAGAGCTGCGTCGTTAATTATCGTGGACACTCCCGCCTGATCACCACTAAGCCAATTTTTGCTTGCACTTACAACATAGAAACGCTCTCTAGCCCCGCCCCTTTGACTTTGTATAGAAATAATGAATGAAAGACAATACCAATCGGCCGAGCGCACTGACGACGCACGTCAAACGAGAGTTATTGTTATTTTGCGCGCCAAAGTTGATGCTTTCCTAATAGGCCTAAACTTAAGGGGGCGTGGCTCGGTGCCTCCGCATGATTTAAGCAAAAAAAAAATTACTGATTAGGCGGAAAAGACCACGACTGTACAGGTCTCCCAAAGTGATAATGCGCATAGAAATCTTCGTCACTCTTCGGCAACGGTCGTATTCCCCGAGCGTCGGAAGACGATATGTATATAGAGTGGTTAAGTGCATTTTCTTCATGCATAATTTAGTAGAATTATGTGTTTTGTGCTAAAAGAGATAAATATTGATTTATCAGTAACGAAATTGATTCGATAATTCGATGTAAGTAAATAGCGAGGAAAACGAAACGATTGCGAATATGCTACAATCTTTGTTGAATTGATTTACTTCTTCATACTGAAGCTGGTGTAATGATGGAAGAAAAGAAGGTTTAAACAACACAAGGTTTATACTAGAAGACGAAAAATGGTTTTCAAACACAGGTTTACATTAAAATCTAATCATTAAAATCTCAGTTCTTAAAAAATGTATTTAACGTAGGTATTTTTAATATTAAAAAACGTGAAAAATGTTAGTATATTTACCTATTTTACAAAATAAACTATTTCAATTTGAGTAAGATAATTAAAGTTGAAATTAAATTCAACTTTGAAAACAAAACCAAGAAGGGTGTATAATAGCAGCTCTATATAATTCCACACAGAGAGAACACGTGCAGTCACCACCAATATAAAGACGACTGACGGACCTTTGACTGACCGGCGACAGCCGCCGACCGCCCGAATTGTTTTCAATTGTTTCACATGATTTGACATATGACATTGACTCCTGTTTCTTTCGAACAAGGTACAAAATGTAAGTGCATTATTTAGGGCTCTCTCCGATTCAATGATTCGGGTGTTTCCGGGAATACGACAATTGGCGAAGATTTGCATGCGCATTATTAATTTGGGAGTACTGTACTTGGATTCGAAACCAAGTAGGCATTTAATTATGTGTAATAGGCTAGTTTCCACCTTCAATAAATTGCAAATCTATTTAGTCCGTCAGTTAGAGTATTGGAAAATAGTATTTTTTGTTTTTGTAAATCAATGAATATTGACAAAGATAAAACGCATCAAAACTTTGGAGACGTCAGAACGCACTAAACATTATAGCATGGCGTGACGTATTGAGAATTTTAAAAGCGTCGTATCTTCGTCAATTTTGGTTTACGTAACAAAAGAAAAAATACGTGTCAAATATTTTTTGATAATCTAACTGACGGACTAATTAGATTTTTTCAGTACACAACCGCGTTGATATCTACACTGCTAACAAAACGGTGGTAGAAAACATCGTCGAGAAACCGACATTTGTTACTGTTAGTGTGTCATCCCATTGCTGGGTAAAGGTCTCTCCCCATGACTTCCAAATTCTTCGATCCAGGGCCAATGTAGGCCACTAGTTGTTGGTTTTGACCAGGCGCGGGCTGGCCATGTCTGCCGTATGCCCGACAAGCTGTAGGCCAAAATAACCACGATGTGGAGCCCTTTATTTTTCGGATGGGAAATCATCAAATGACTCCTCCCGCTCTGGGCGGAGCAGGAGGGAGTCAGACTTTTACTGACTAAAACCCATCCATGTTCCTTCATCGCCCTTTGTGTCCGGGGCCACGGTATCTCTTTCGAACAGTCCCGCAACCCCGGCAGGCATCGGTCCCTACGGACCCCTTCCCTTTTGCTGACTCTCTTTGAGGCGCGCGTGGAACACGAACGCGCCGTCGACACGGCCTGTCGTCATGAGACGGACGGACGGCGAGCTAGCCCATAGCCCACCGTCCACAGGCCAAGCCTACGGTGGCCGGGGGCCACGTGGCCCCCGACGCCCGGGACGTGAAGTTCTCTCCCTACGATGTGGAGCCCTGACACCCAGAAGACGACCCAGCAGTGAGACCATCATAGTCTGATCATGTTTAAGTTCATAATCGTTTTGTTTTCTTCGCAGTTGGATCCCACAAGTGAAAAACGGCGCGGTAGACTGGAGAAACAGCATTCATTCATTGATAATGGTAAGTCTCTGTACCAAAAGTTTAGCCAACCTATTACACTCACGGGTGTCGTATAAGGCTCGTAATATCTGAGGCAGAACACCTTGCGCCTCCGTAGACCAGAGAATGGGCAGCAGCGTTTTCTGTTAGTCTTTCATCACTGCGATCTCCAATCCGCCTGCCAAGCGTGGAGATTACGGCAAATTCCTCCCACCATGGGAGAGGCTTATGTCCAGCAGTGGACGTTATGGGCTGTTGTTGTTGTTCTACCAAAAGTTTTAGCATAAAATTATATCATTTGTTTCATATAGGCCACGCGAACGAATCCGCATACAGAAGCTAGTTATGTTGTATTTAATTAACGCAGACGCACATTACTGTTTGTAAATTGTTATTAAATGGGGGAAAATACAATGACCACCAAAAATAACTTTGTAACCATTATCATCTATCACCTAAAATATCAATTGATCACCAAATTTAGTAAATTGAGCACCAAATTTTAATGAGGTGGTTGTTGGCAAACTAGTTTTGCCTAGGCCGACTTGGGGCACCCCGACACGGATAGATTATTCATAAACTAGGGTATGGCGGGGAAGGGTTAGGTTAGAAGGGTATATTATTTTATAACACATTTGCTCGTAAAGGGTCTCTTATTTCACCCATTTCAATATCGTAATGTATCTCATTACGTATTTGTGCAGTAATGTAATGTACAACGCACGGTTTATCAAGATGCTCCGTCTAAAAGGAATGGTACTTTTTTAAATCTTAGCAAAGTGTTTTTATGTCAGAAAAGTGGTCAACATTTTATGAATAAAATTAACTATGGGAGATGAAATATAATAAATAAACATTTATTTTTTTAATTTTGATAATAAATTACAACCATTATCTGTAACAAAAACACAAAAATATTAATTTACTTTATTAGTAAAACTGGCTGTTTTTTGTGTCTTTGCCTTAAAAAAAAGCGCTGTTGCGCGCGCATTGCTAATTTGTGAACAAGTAAAAATTTTATTCGTTTAAGAAAGTCCGAGTTTTATTTATTTTCTCGCAAATATGTTATAAAACGTCGTATGACATACGTGCGCTTTGATAATTACAGCCTCTGTATTCTTGTAGCCCTCGCCTACGGCTCGGGCTAGCAATCGCCTCGGCCGTAATTTTCAACTTACCGCACTTATATCATAATGTACTATTATAAACCATACAGAAGTAGGAGCCCTTCTCCGTCGACTGGGTCTCCCTCGACTCGGATGCAAGAGCATAACAGTTCAATTTCTGGTGGTCATTTCACGATAAAATGGGGATTAATTTTGGTGATCATTTACTAATTTTGGGCAATCAAAAGTGATTTTTTTGCCGTTTCATTTAGCTAAATCTGGTGGTTCGTTAATTGTATGCCTTATTAAATATAGATTTGATATGAAATGTTACAGAAAGCGAGTGTCAACCAAATGAGGAGTGTCGCAACAAATGTTGCTGCGACTGCCGCAGGGACGAGGGTTGTCAGCTGAAGAACGGGACTGACAAGGTAGTTATGGAAGCACCACCGATACAAATCTATACTAATATTATAAAGAGGTAACATTTGTTTGTAAGTTTGTATGTAGGGGGTAATCTCCGGAAGTAATGAACCGATTTCAAAAATTCTTTCACCATTCGAAAGCTACATTCACCCTGAGTGACATAGTCTATATTTTGTTCCCGTACTTCCACGGGAACGGGAACTACGCGGGTGAAACCGCGGGACGTCAGCTAGTAGGGAATATGCACGTAATTAGTTGCCGTATTATTGCTGAGATAGGAGCCTTTTTGGCCTCGCACAGGTTTTCTTTTATGATTTAGTTTTAGATTATTTTTATTATTTAGTTTTAGATTCTTTTTTTATATATTATTTTTGTAGTTCCTGTGCTTGTCCAAAATAAATATTTTTCTTTTTTTTCTTTAATTTATTCTTCACATAAATCAATAAAATACAGTTATAACAACCTAAGAAAAGTATTAAAAGTTAAGTTCAACTATAACTTGTCGCATAAAAATAAAATTAAACTCCTGCAATTTTCTACGACAGTTCAAACGTCCGTAGCTGTCGCGGCCATGATGTGACGTCATTATCCACAATTTGTCTTGTTTACATCTAATTTTTATGGCCTTAATAAAATAATTTTATCAATTGTATGTGCTTTATTCAAGTAAAAATTGCAATAACAACATTATAATAAAATTTTAGTGAAACTTTAACTTTAAGCACTTTTCAAATAAAAGTGTTTTTTTGACACAATGAACTTTGACGTCAATACCGGCATTATCAAGGACGGTGTGTTTTGACAGTGCGTTCCGTTTCACTAAAAACATAAAATTGTGAAATATACGTAAGTTATGTATTAGATACATAAACAAGTGTACCACAATGTTTTTATGGGCCAATACAAGGCATTTTTTATAAATAAAAAGAGTTTTGTATTTCATGCATATTCCATAATGTGCGTATGTCAGCATAAAAGCGGGACTGCATCGCGGTGCTCGCGTAATAGGGTAGATGAAAAAAAAAACCAATTAGTCCGTCAGATAGATTATCAAAAAATATTTGACCCGTATTTTTTCTTTTGTTACGTAAACCAAAATTGACAACGATACGATGCTTTTAAAATTCTCAATACGTCACGCCGTGGTATAATGTCTAGTGCGTTCTGACGTCACTAGCCCCCACTCCCGAGTTTAAATGCATTTCATCTTTGTCATTATTCATTGATTTACAAAAACAAAAAATACGTGTCCATTATTATTTATTACTCTAACTGACGGACTAAACAGATTTGCAATTTATTGATGGTGGAAACAAGCCCTTGTACACTTTATAACAGATTCGCCTTAGGACAGATTCGCTTAACGACAGATTCGCTTTAAGGCAGATTCGCTTTAAGGCAGAAGTACAGTGAAGTCCATTATCTATATCGAGTAGTTCACAGTAGGTACTTATTAATAAAACAATAAACAAAAATGCTATTTATTATTTAACCTACGATACATACTTATTATATTTTCTGTTCAGCCTGAAAAAAAAAATCAGTAACAAATCAATCGTAGTACCTACTTAAGACAATGTCATATAATAAAAATATACCATGACATAATTATGGCCATTCACATGATATTTACAGAAATTAAGAGTTTTTTATGCTTGACCATTTTAATACGACTGTACAATTTCTGCCGTAATGCGAATCTGCCTTAAAGCAAATCTGTCGTTAAGCGAATCTGTCCTAAAGCGAACAAGGATAAACAAGCCTATTATACAAAACGCACATGAATCCGAAAAATCATACGTGTCTTGGGTTCTCGAGACCTATGATTTGGCAGTTCGACGGTCACAACAGTATATTATCATGAACAAAATAATAATAAATACTATTCTATTGTCACAGGAAATAACCATAAAACCAGCAAGCCCGTCAACCTTCACAACGAACACACAAACAAATGCAGAAGAAGAACCAATTCAACAACCACAACAAAATCAACCGGAATTCGAACAACCGACCAATCAGGAGCCAGAGCAATACGAAGTAACCAATCAGCAATCAGAACGTTACGAAGTAGCCAATCAGCAAGCAGAACGTTACGAAGTAGCCAATCAGCAAGCAGAACGTTACGAAGCAACCAATCAGCAACCAGAACGATACGGAGTAGCCAATCAGCAGCAAGTATACGAACCACCAGCCAATCAGAAGCCGTATGAGCCACCTAGGGCTTTTGAACCGGCCAATCAGAACGTTGTTAGTAACGGTTTGAATAACCGCCAAGTGAAATTGACCAATGAAGCGCAGGAGATTCAGTATCAGCCGTATCATCAAGGATATAGGACGGAAGAGGTACTTATTTTTGTAATAATTTATTTTTATTTTATTTTATTTTTTGAGAACTTACAGCTTGGCAGACAAAATAGTTTAGGTATGACCAATTACAAGTTTTCACAGATAGATAAACAATAGTTAAATAAAACAAAAATAATTAAACTAAAAGACAGTGGTCAGACAGTATCGATTCTGTAGTGCACAAACTAAACTTAATTTAGGCTATTGCTATGTTTTTCTCTAATAAAACGAGAAAGAGATGGACGTAATTTAGAGCTATCAAATTTAGTTGGAACTAATATTTCTATACAAATGAAGGGTGCACGTAAAAACATGTCGACTAAAAACACGGTGAAGCGCAAGGCATAAACTAGTTTGACATCTCTAACTTAGTTCATAGCTGTAGCCGTCCTTTTCTCGCACTGCCTTTTAGTAAAAGATAGCAATAGCCTAAATTAAGTTTAGTTTGTGCACAACAGAATCGACACCAGTGATAAGGTTTAGTACACACAAAATCATTAAAGAATAAAGAATAAAAATTAACACAAAATTACATAATTCAATGGTTATGGGTTGTCGAAGAAGTGGTTGCAAAAAGTGGTTACAAAATAAGTCTTTGGATAGTATTATTGGTTGCGCAAGCGCAACCGCTATGCTCGTGGTCCCAGGTTCGACGCTAGAGAGGCTTATTTAGGTCAGTGTTAGCCTGTATGTTGATTATGATTCGCAACCGTAGCAAATACGGCTTTCAGAATAATAATCATTAAAATCATCAATACGACCCTCTAAGTTAATTTAATCTTATTTAATAATCATTGCATGAAAAAGTCAAATAGGCTGGCTTTAATATGTCTTAATAATATAGGCCAAATAGGCTTATTATTAACTCGCAAATTCATTTATATAGTGTGTAACGCTTTCGCTCCGCAGTCCCAGTTTTAAACGTCGTTCCAGTGTAGACAAAAAGCTCTGAGTTAACTCCCTCGCTACGCTCAAGAGTTAAGGTGAATCCGTAAAAGTCCGTGAATTGTTTCTACAAAATTCGTAGATCTACGGATATTTTTTAAAGCTAAACCTGACTATTTATAGATGAACTGAACTTAAACCAAATTCCTTGCCGGTAAAGAATTAAAAAAAAAATAGTGGACAAATCGAAAAGACAAAGGAAAAGACAATTTTATAATAGTAGTTGTTAATTTTTTTTAATCAATTCAATCATTATTACTGTTTGTGTCACTCTCACGATTATTCGTGACTGTAAGACTTATGTATGAGACGTGTGTGATGATAATAATTCCGTAACTACATACGTCTTACAGCCGCGAATAATATTGTAATCAAAATAAAACCTAGCACTGGCCTGCAAATTGCAAAAAACGTAAGAAAATTTGAATTTCGCGGGCAGGTCGGAGCATTCACCTTAAGACGAAAATCCTGAGAGCAGTGAGGGATTAAAGCTCGCCCAAGACGAAGAAATCTTAATCCCCGAGAAGCATATTCTACTATTGCTATGACTAGACTAACTCTTCACTAAACTTATACTGACACTTACGGGATATTTTGTGATTGTAATTTATTTATAGCTCCGAATATTTCGACGCTGTTCCAAGCGCCATGCTCGCGGGATGACTGGAGAATGCAGCATACAAATCTGTCTACCCTCTTTCTTCTACGCACACTACTGGAACTCGACACTAAGTCACGGCAAAACACACTCACAGTATCACTAGGTTTTGTGGAGTCCTTATTATGCAGTACTAGCGGTCGTCACACGGTTTCACCCGCGTAGTTCCCGTTCCCGTGGGAGTACGGGGATAAAATATAGCCTATGTTACTTGCTGATAATGTAGCTATCCATTGCTGAAATAATTTTTCAAATCCATGCAGTAGTTTTTAAGTTACATACAGAAATACAAATCTTTCCTCTTTATAATATTAAGTATAGATAAGTTTAGTTATAAGCCGTGAAAGCTTAGAACAATGGTGTCGATTCTGTTGTGCACAAACTAAACTTAATTTAGGCTATTGCTATCTTTTACTAAAAGCCAGTGCGAGAAAAGGACGGCTATAGCTATGAACTAAGTTAGAGATGTCAAACTAGTTTATGCCTTGCGCTTCACCGTGTTTTTAATAGACATGTTTTTACGTGCAGCCTTCATTTGTATAGAAATATTAGTTCCAACTAAATTTGACAGCTCTAAATTACGTCCGTCTCTTTCTCGTTTTATTAAAGAGAAAAAGATAGCAACAGCCTAAATTAAGTTTAGTTTGTGCACAACAGAATCGACACCAGTGTTTAACTCTTTAAGTTTTAATCACCGTTCTCACCATCACCAGGTGACATCACCGCCTCAGATGAACCACTACGTGCAGCAGGAAGTGAACATGCAGGTCATGTCGCAGAAGGCACAGCAGTTGCCGCTACCACACCACAATATACGTGAGTACACTATACTCAATTATTTAATCCTAGCCACAGACGTCAGATGAACAACGGGTGAAAACAACGCTGCATATCTACATCTCTTTTTTAGGGTTCCGTACCCAAAGGGTAAAAACGGAACCCTATTACTAAGACTTCGCTGTCTGTCCGTCTGTCTGTCTGTCTGTCCGTCTGTCTGTCACCAGGCTGTATCTCATGAACCGTGACAGCTAGACAGTTGAAATTTTCACAGATGATGTATTTCTGTTGCCGCTATAACAACAAATACTAAAAACAGAATTAAATAAACACACCGTGTCCCGTGAGGACCTGCGTCAGGCGGAAGGTGAGGACGCCGTGGCGTCGCTCAAGCCACTCCTCAAAGAGGGGACTTATCGCCACTATCGTGGCGTGCCCTATGGTACGGAACCCTTCGTGCGCGAGTCCGACTCGCACTTGGCCGGTTTTTTAGTATCTCCTTTCGCAAGTATGCTGGAAAAGATTTCTTTAGAAATAAGCCTATAAGAACACACCTACTATGCACACATGCCACTATGTATACACATCAAAAAAAAATTGTGATCACTTTGAAAATTCGAAATCTTTTTGTTACGTTTTCATAAAAAAAACTAGCGGACGTCAAGCGGTTTCACCCGCGTAATTCCCGTTTCCGTGGTAGTACGGGGATAAAGTATAGCCTATGTTACTCAGAGTGAATGTAGCTTTATAATGGTGAAAGAATTTTGTAAATCGGCGCAGTTGTTTTTGAGTTTATTCATTACAAACATACACACAAAAATACAAATCTTTCCTCTTTATAATATTAGTGTAGAAGTGTAGATAAAAAATAGTTTTATTTTTTAATTTCAAACAGGGTATTTCTATTTAAAGAAAACACACAACAAAGTTTTTTTCTTGATAAAGTTCAATTTAAATAATTATATCAGCTTAAGCTAGTGATCACAAACTTTTTTTGATGTGTTTACACTATGCCTATAATAAGAATAATACCTTTGTACTATTTTCTGCCCTATTGTTCTTTTCTATATTTAAGGCCGGCGCACATATGGCGGAACGCAACGCAGAACATTTTTCACTGTCAAACTATTATCGACATTGTCCTCATTGAAATAATATCTCAAATCAATTAATCCAATTATAATAAAATCTAATCTAAATCCACTGCAAAGAATACAAAATAAAATTAAAGTACTATTTCATTACCACTATCTATATCCAACTAAAAAATTATACGAAAAAACTAAACTATTGAACCTCACACAACTTTACACTTATTACACCTGCATTTTCATAAAAAAATCACCACGAATTCCGTACAATCCAACATACAAATACATAAAAAAGCTATAACATACAACACAAGAAGTAAAAACAAATTCCAACTAATGACTGCACGTTCACGGACTAATTACGGCAAAAAAACAGTATTAGTGGAGGGAGCACAGCTGTTCAATGATTTATAACACATTTGCTCGTAAACGGTCTCTTATTTCACCCATTTCAATATCGTAATGTATCTCATTACGTACTTGTGCACTAATGTAATGTACAACGCACGGTTTATGAAGATGCTCCGTCAAAAAGGAACGGTTCTTTTTTAAATCTTAGCAAAGAGTTTTTATGTCAGAAAAGTGGTCAACATTTTATGAATAAAATTAACTGTGGGAGATGAAATATAATAAATAAACATTTAATTCTTTAATTTATTTATTTATTTATAAAGGTTCACCAACAGCTTCTGTGTATAACATTTAGGTATACATTGGTTATACAGTTTTGGACTAACACAGTTGCCAATTATAGGTTAACCAGCATTCACAAAAATAAGTGTTAGCTTAGGAGAGATTAAAATTAAAAATTAAAATAAAATAAGTTGCTAAAGAAATGAAATACAAAGTAGAACATACAATAATAGACTATCTAACTTACGAAGCAATACAAATAAAAGAAAAACGTATGATGTAATTTTACTAACTAATTAAAATTAAAAAAAAAGACATAAGATATGATTAGTAATGTTAGAATAGATAAAAATGAGATCAGAACTATGAATAAAAATAAAATTATTATAACATTGTTAAAAATAAAGAAAGAAGTAATGTTACAAGGTATACTAACATAACAAAACATTGTGTTGCGATTTTCGAGAATCTAGTAATTGGGATTTAAAGATTTTTATGGAATTGTGGTAAATGTCGACATCAGGGGAGGATTTAATAAAAGAATTCATCTCTCTACAGAGTCTATTGAGTGGCGAGTTTACACCAATATTTGAATTAGATCCTTGAGTATTGAATAGGTAGGTCATAGGATATCTGGGAAAATTGTGAGGTACTTTTAGGCCGATACGCTCAACTAGCTTACTGCAGTCTAATTTATTATTTACTAATTTGTACAAAAACATGAGATCCTGCATTAGTCGACGGTCGCGTAAACTATTCATTTCAAACGATTGAAGGCGTTGTTCATATGGACACCGGGGGGATATTATACTGAAAGTATAAGCTAGGTGTTTCGTAAAGGCCCTCTGGATGCTTTCGACTCTCTGTGAGTGTACAGCATAGTGGGGGTTCCATACCACACTGGCAAATTCCAGGTGGCTCCGAACTAAGGCGTTATAAAGGACAATTTTAGTTCTTATTAGCTTAAACCCTTTAGTACTTCTCTTAAGAAATCCTAGCAACCGTGATGATTTAGTAACGATGTTATCGATATGACTTCTGAAGTTAAGTTTACTGTCCATGATGACACCAAGATCACGGACCTCATTAACGGTTTCTAATAATTCTCCTTTTATTTTAAATGAGACTGAATTGCAGTGCTTTTTCCTTGAAAATCTTATGTGACTACATTTTTGTATGTTGAGCTTCATGTGATTCAGGTTGCACCAATGGTCAATTCTATCCAAATCCTCCTGAATTAGGGAAGCATCTTTATCTGAAGTGATAATTTTATAAATTTTAAGATCATCGGCAAACAACAGGTATTTACAGTGAAGGATTTGATCAGTTATATCATTAATGAAGAGTGAAAATAGAACTGGTGCAAAGTGAGAACCCTGAGGAACTCCTGAGACAGCATAGTAAGGGTAAGATTCATAACCATTAACAACAAGAATTTGCGATCTACGGGATAAATAAGATGAAAACCAGTTTAAAAAAGAGCCATGTATACCACTGTATTCTAACTTTGACAGTAGCAGAGAATGGTCAACTTTATCAAACGCACTGCTAAAATCCGTGTAAACAGCATCTACTTCCAATCTTTTGTCAAGAGCCAGGGTTACATCAGAAACAAACTCGACAAGGTTTGTTTCTACGCTGCGACCCGCTTTAAAACCATGCTGACTCTGTGAAATAATTTTGTCAATGTGGTTAGTAATAATTGGACAAATAAGAGACTCAAAGATCTTTGAAAAACATGATAATATTGAAATTGGACGGTAATTTTTAACATTGGCAGGATCTCCTTTCTTGAAAATCGGGACGATTCTTGCACTTTTCCATACTTCAGGAAACAATCCTTCGGCAAGAGAAGAATTAAAAATTAACAGCAACGGTAGGGTAAGCTCGTGACAACAGCGTTTTATTAACAAAGGTGGTATGGAATCAGGTCCAGCCCCTTTGGAAGCATCTATGTGTTTGAGCTTGTTAAAAATTTGCATTTCCGTAAACTCAATAGTACTTATGACAGAGCCAATACCTGAAAATCCATTTGATGTATTGTTATTCGTAACTGGGTTTAGACTAAAAACAGACACAAATTGATCTGCGAAAAGGTTGGCAATTTCAGCAGGTAACATGCAACATGTCAGCAGGTATGCAAGATTCCCCACGACGTTTATCCTTTATGTACCGCCAGAAAGCTTTAGGGTTTTTGGGAATATCGTTTTCAATTTTACATTTATATGTATTATAACAGTTATTTATTAATGTATGGCAGCGACTGCGAAGTAATTCAAAGGTTAGTTTGTCTCGGGGATTATTATATTTGCGGAATTTTTGTCTAAATTTCTCTTTTTCAGAAAGAGCCCTAATAAGTGAGGCAGTATACCAAGGCGGATATTTAGATTTTTTCTTAGTGTATTTGGGTACAAAATTATCAATAGCGCTCTGAAGCACACTGTAAAATGCGTCAACCATTTCATTCACATCAACACAGTTATGGAAGGTATCATACCAATTTATATTTGCAAGATACATTTTGATTTGTTCATAGTCAGCTTTAAAAAAGTTGTAACCGGAGCGATATTTTGGTTTTAATTGTTCTAAGTTTGACAGTGGAAAAGAGATAAGCAAGCTTGGATGATGGGAATCAAGTTTACTAAGCAGGTCATTGGGCTTAGTAACTGTTACGTCTGATATATTACTTAATACTAGATCTAAATATCTGTTATCTGCGTAGACAGAGAATACTATAGACACATAGAAAGCGTGTCGCAGAAAGAGACAAAAAAATATACGTCACTATATTTAGGGTTACCATGTGAGGAAAAATTTACCCCACAATTTGTGCGATTCTAAATACATTTTTTTTCTGAGAATGGATAAAATTAGAAATTAGTATGCAAGCGTAAGCCAGAAAGTGGCACTAAAAAATCGATTATCAGCGGTATATGTGTAGGCATGGGATGCCGAGGATAAACATGAATGGAAGAACACATTCTGGTGAACTCCATTATATGATGTGATACTGATTCCAAATTACGTACCGTTTGATATGTGTTAGTAGATTGACTTTGTGAATAAATAATACAATATATTTATTTTTAATTAGCTTTATTGATTTTACAAGTTATTGACCTTTAAATAGAACAAGCTTCGTATGAATATTTCTAATTTTTTGCTTGGGTTCAAATCCTTTTGTTGCGTGATGTATACGCAGTTCAAAATAGTGCATGGAGATTGCCTTGATAAGTAAAACTTTGTGGTTTCCAATAAAAGGTTGACTTTCAAAATGATTGGTTGTAAATACATCCCGGCACCGTTTGAAAGTCGCACACAACAACTTTCCTATTAACTTTCCTATTTGTTTCCAGTATTGGTTTTCCCTCTAATTTCAGTCCTCTGATATAGGTATCCATTACATTGATAAATTCTAGTATGCTTTCGCCATTTTTACTGCTAATAGGTTTCTTAAAACCATACATATTCAGATTCCGACTATTTAAAATATCAAACAAGTTGTTAATTTTTCTTATGAAATCAACAGTGTCATCAGAACCTGAAAATTCTGGCAAATTCAATTGTTTGTCACAAAATTCTATCGCATCTGCCACGGAATTACTGAATGTTTGTGCCGCTAATTTAACTTTCATTATTTGTTTTGAAAAGTTAATATGTTGATTTTTAAGACGGTTAGCTAGATGAAGACCCTCCTTTTCTTGGAGATTATGAAGCGATTCGATAAATTGCCATGAAATTATTCCTCCATGCAGATTTGTTAATACATTTTTCTGACCTAGTGTATTTCTCACAAGTTTCAGCATATGCGCTGGATCCGGAAAAATAACTATGTGCTGTTTATCAGCAACAAAATAAGAAGTTATATTTTCTGGATCATCGAAATTGCAACCTAAGTTTTTTGCCATTGAAAAGTTGGCCGGACAACCATCAAAAGTTAGGGAGACTATAATAACGCCACAATCTCCTAACAAACTCGTACATTGTTTCATCAATGTTGCCTTTTGTTCGCCAGTACAGCCGTCAATAAAAAAATAACCGATGGGCATCTTCCATCCACTATTTATAAATGTTACCATAAAAACCAATGCCTCCCTAGCTTGAGCTACATTATGACCATCCAGAACTTCCCCATAGTTCACCAGCCCTACACACTTTGTTCCGTCCCACTGGACGTGCCTCCTAATAGCCATCTCATCTATGCATACAGCACAATACAATTCGTTTGTTTTGTTCATTGCCATCAATTTAATACATTGTAATGATTCTGTTGTAAAACCTGGATTTGCATCTACACTTTTGTACCATGTAGTAAGTGTAGATGGATGAGGCAGACAAGTATTAAATTGTTGTCGCACATACTTGTAAGCCCGAGGACTTATAAATTGCAAGCAAAGAGCAAATTTTCGTAAAGATGGTGAATATTTTCTACCACTGGAAGCGGGGTTTAACATTTTTTTCAAGAAATCTCTATTAACAGGGTCAATCGATTCCAATAAATCCCCATCTTCTTCACTTATCAAAGACTTTGTTTTAAGTTCCGCAATCACATTTTCTAGTCTGGCTACTTTTTTCGTTAAACGCCTACTTTTTTCTCGAAGAGCCTTTAATTTTTTCAGTCGTTCGGATGATAGTTTTTCCGCGTGTTTCCATTTATTTCGCAAAGTTCTAGGAGTATACTCTGGAGTCTTGTTCTGAAATAAATAAAAAACACCGTTTAATAACCATAACATTTTTACAGACACAATATTGTTTGGTTGTAATACTTACTATTGATGGTTGTTTAGAAATTGGAGGGTATACTAATGGCTTTTGACAACTAGTCGACGGCAGTAGGGCAACAGCAGGATCAATCTGGAATCATGCGATTTTTATGCTGTTAAAATCTGCCACACTTTTGGTTTTATAACATCCCTCGATCAAACTGTTTGAAAATAAATTAATGTACCTAGAATATTATTAGTATTTAAAGTACTTACAAGAATGCTTGAGATATTTTCGATTTCCATAATTGGTTCTTCACGTAAACTGATGGAGGAAGAAGATGGAATACAGGCCTTTGTTTCCTTAAAAAAGTTAATAATCGAAAATAAGTATAGGAAAATGTTGTTTACAGAAAAGGGTTTTTAAGTTCTTGATCAACATTAAAACTTGAATCGCGTTCAGGGTCTAAGAGAACTATTCATAAATAAAAATCTTATAAAACAGAACGAAACTTATTGTCTAAACTTGTTATCAACTAAATATTTACCAGAATAGGTACAGCATTAGGTAATAGCAGTGTAAGTTTCTTCTTTTTGATTAACATTTTTTTCTCGAAATGTCTGCTGCATATTTTTGATGACGGTTTTGGTGTCCAATCTGTTCGTCCTGTAGCTACAATCCAATCGCGACGTAAATTATCATGTTCAGGAAAACTGCAACCAGCAATTATATCTTTCATAAATAATTAATACACATTGCAGAATACATATTTCCCGTAATAGTGGGTAATAATATAAAGAAAAGTTGGCAACACTCAAAGTTCTTAGGTTAGAATTAATCATTGTTATTTTTGTGCTTTTTATTCGTCTTTTAGATGAATTACCGTCTAGGGTATAATAATTATACACTATGTATAAACACAATAAAATGTTATTAAACGCCTAGTAACTGATAAAAAGTGGTATACTTACCAATGAAAAGACAAGTTTGGCATTTTTGTTCCACTATCACTTTTACACCCTATAACGCTACACCGCACCATGTTTTTTTTTTAATTGTTGAAATATTATGTCTAGATGGTTCACAACAATTTAAAACATGAATTATGTAGTTCAATATCACTTACAAACAGTATTTTATAGGAAGACTAAAGATAGCTGAGGTTAACTGTCAAACTTTGTTTAGCAAAGTAGTTTGCTAACCTTGAAAAACGCGGCACGCACGGTGAAACAAAAGATCTCATCGTCCTGTCTCATTTCTTTACACGACTTCGGTGTAAGTTGCTCTTTTTCTTGTGTGAATGCGACAAAAGATATCAATTTGTCTATAGTATTCTCTGTCTACGGTTATCTGCATTAGGAATGGTATTAAATTGGTGAAGTTCATTAACCGACAAAAAGTCAACAAATGAGAAACCCAGTTGGTTTTCATAGTTAGATGGTGAAAGAAGTAGGTTATCATCACTTCTGTTCCACTCGATAAAACCCAAGTTAAAATCCCCAAGAATCACAACATCATCAACATTATTAAGCACATTAATGACATTATTTAGGAAGCACTGTAGAGAGTTCAATTTGACAGGCGGGGGGGCATATAGAAAACACATAGTGCAATTTTTATAGTATTATTATTAACAGTTAACTCAACAGACAACCACAAATCTTCCAAATCACTTTCCCAGCTTTTCATTCGTACAGATTTAATTTTATTAGTAACAGCAACCATAACCCCTCCTCCATCTTTTTTGGATACTTTAGAACTTAATCTATCTCTACGATAAACTATGTACCGCGGGTCAATGAATTCTCCATTAGTTACATTAGGGTTTAGCCAAGATTCAGTAAATGCTATTACATCATAGCTAGTAAGCAAAATATTTTTATAGATATCTTCAGTTTTAGTTCTCATTCCACGAACATTTTGATAATAAATATTAAGCATTACGAATACAAATAACGCGAAGAACACTAATATAAAGACGGAAGTAAACTTAATTCTTAAATAGCTACGTCTGTCGTTTTCATTAAATTTAAGCTATCCTGATTGCGAATGTAGATAGGCTTCGAATAAATATCTTTCCGTACAAATATCCGCCCATTACGTATCCAGACAAAGTTAAATGACATCTCCTTAGCCAATTTCCGTGTTGCTGCATGAAGTTGTTTGCCAGTAGGGCATAAATGCTCGCTTATAAAGATAGGAACTCGGTTACCAGCTATGCCTAGGTGATGTTTGCTCAATTTGTCCGAGGGTTGTTTTTTGTTGAAGTTTCCTACAGCAGCTAGAAGATTGTCACGCTGGCGAGGGCTGCGGAGCTTAGCAATCACAGTGCGTGGACGGTTGCTCTCTTTATTTAGTTTGGCTACTCTTGTGATTTGCATAACGTCACAGTCGTCAATTTCACAGCAAGTCACCTTCGCGATCTTTTGCAGCGTTTGTACCAGGTTTTCAGACTTATCCTCAGGTAGTCCATTAATTTCCACATTGTTTTCACGCATGTTTTGTTCTACGATACATAAACGTGTAGTAAGTTCACTTACACTCTGCTGGAGGGTTGCATTATCGTTGCGCAGTAGGTTTATTATGGTGTCCTTTTCATCTAAGCGTTTCTTGAATTCTTCGAAGTGCTCGTTGAAAAACCCAAGCGAAACTTTAAATTCAGATATTTCTCCTTGTATATTTTTCAATTGCTCCGTAAGTAACTCTTTAAAGGATGTCTTGAAAGCTGCGGCCAATTCTTCCTTAATTATATCTCTAAGATTATTTTCGTTAAAACATTGTTCCTGAATATTTGAGTTAGACATGGACTGACTACTTTTCTTCCTTAAGGTCACATTCATCGTATCAGGTGGAGTATTTTGAGAGCCAAAAGATTTTGATATATTTATGGGGCTTGATGTTTGTTTCCGACCCGGTGAGTGACGGAGGTTTCCAGTATTATTAGACTGGCACGCAGGTGTTTCAGTGTTGTCGGTCTTTAGCTGTTTGTAGCTAAAGATATTTATTAAAATGCGGCATAAAGCTTGGAGTTGTTGAAGTGCCAAGCGGCAAGCGAGCATGCATGCAGCAAGCGCCGTGCGTGTAGTACGATCCCAGCGATTCGCGGGTTGCCCTAGGCAACGAACAATAACACCGACGTTATAAAATTTTGAAAGTAATTTGCTTATTACTCACGAACACACAAGAGTCCTGATATGATGTAAAAACTACAGGATAGTCCGTAAACACGGCTTCACGGGGATATAATAACACTACTTATTATGGAAAGTATTGACTACTTTTCTGTTTATTTTAACGGATCAAAATTTTAAACAGCGGCAGCGTTTAATTCATTTTGACAATAAATTACAACCTGTAACAAAAACACAAAAATATGGATTTACTTTATTAGTAATACTGGCTGTTTTTTGTGTCTTTGCCTAAAAAAAAAGCGCTGATGCGCGCGCATCGCTAATTTGTGAACAAGTAAAAGGTTTATTCGTTTATGAAAGTCTGAGTTTTATTTTCGGGCAAATTCCTCCCATCATGGGAGAGATTTGTATCCAGCAGTGGACGTTATGGGCTGTTGTAGTAGTAGAGTTTTATTTATTTATTTCCTCGCAAATATGTTATAAAACGTCGTATGACATACGTGCGCTTTGATAATTACAGCCTCTGCTTTCTTATAGCCCTCGCTTACGGCTCGGGCTAGCAATATCGCCTCTGCTGTAATTTTCAACTTACCGCACTAATATCATAATGTACTATAACATATTTAAGAATAAATTAAAGAAAAATGTATCTACCCTATAACGTCGCCATCGCCCCAAAGGCAAATAATATTATATAAGTAATTATAATAATTAAGGAGTAACTTTGTATCTCATTATAAGTGAACTGTTATTTATTAAGTTCGAGAAATAAATATCTTTAAACTTAATCCGAAAATCTTTTAATTGATTTGAGATATTATTTCAATTAGGACAATGTCGATAACAGTTTGACAGTGAAAAATGCTCTGCGCTGCGCTCCGCCATATGTGCGCCGGCCCTAAGTCTCTTCTAACAGTATCTTCATCTTAAAAATACTATATACACGTTTTTTGTATTTGCAGGACCAATGCAAATAACGAATATGACGAACATGGTGTACCAAACGCCCATGCAGCAAGGATACAACCCCTATCAATGCAGAGTTGTGAGTATTTTATATTACTTTTGATGTGAAACATCTATAGGCGCGGGTAAAACTGAAAAATCGCGTGGTGACGCATGCCGTGGCAACGCGTCGCCAACTGTCAAGTTGTCAACCCGGCCCGAACAATCCCGAACATTACCGACTTGTTGAAGCAGCATACGATCTACATATTTGACACGGTTTACAACAAGCCAGCTGGTCTCGGGGCACAGCGCTGGGTTACAATCTCGTGACTTCGAGTTCGATCCCAGCATAAGGATTTTGTTTTTGTGAATCGAGTCATTTTGTTTTTATTTTCTTTTGTGTTAGTTTTTTATGCATATAAATAAGTTCTACAAAATAATTTTGATGTTTCACATCTGCCAGGCGTCCCATGACATGAGGTCTCTTCCAAATCTTTTCACAAAGGTGTAAATAGGCCATAACGAAGCCGAAAGGCACTTGTACTCCTCGTCATTGCGATCATTTTTTTGTTCTACACCATACCTGGGAACCTTCTAGTTACGGAGATATTGGAGGTCAAAGTTCCAACTATTTCACAAGTTTTTTTTATTCAAATACTAGTTTCTAAGGTCATAACTTTACTTAAATACCTCCATACCCCGTTTACTATTAAATGCGTCCATCAGCTTTACAGTAAAACGTGATTTTTAACCCCAAAAAAAAGTCCCAGCAAGCAATAATTTTTGCGTAGAGTTACAGTACTCCCAAATTAATAATGCGCATGCAAATCTTCGCCAATAGGGAATATGCATGTAATTTAAATTTGGTTTTAATATTTTTATTCCGAATCTTTATTGGCAGGACATATACTCTAAACCATTATTTTAGTAATTAATGTCTTTATAATTATTTAAACTTAAAAATAAAAGTGCAAAATTTGCGAGCGAAATTCAAATTTTTAAAACGCATCACCATTGGTTGAAACGAAACGTGACGTCAAACGCTCTATAAACAAGTTCGTACTGCTTACATTTGTATGGCATTGCAGCTCTTTGATTCTAAAACTTAGTAATAACGTGAGTGTTGTGAATTAATTTATTGTATAAGTGAAATTTTAGCATCCTATTGAGATTAGAAATCATTACGACAATGACTGAAAGTGGTTTTGTAAAAGTACAATCGGATAATCTGCCGCGAATAGATGCATTCATGCAGTCTGCTTTTATTCAATGAAATCCTACGTCCGCTGAAGTAAAAGGATTAAAAGCTGCAAGGTAATTATTTTATACCACAGTATGTTAGCTATTCTAATTATGTTATTATGATAAGCAGTAAACATAACCTATAATTTTTGATTTTTGTAAAACAAACAAATGTTAAACGAAACTGCCTACCTAGACACTGTATGTTATTGCTAAAACTAATCACATGTGATGTTAATAGCGGTCTGTCTAGTTTATTACGATATTTTCTATGTTATTTGGCAGAAAATTATATGTATAAGTTATAATTGATACTTTTTGTTCAAGATCTGAATGTGAATCCTATGGAAATTCAGCATTAGGATATGTACAAGTAAAAAAAGAAGAGATGGGATTTGTGTGGTTAGAGCTCGAATAGCACCTGAGCATAACGTGGGACAGAAATGTTATGCTGTAACAGCTGTTTGCTATGAAACTGAAGGAAATATCCTATCTGTTAACTGTGAAGATTGTTCAGCACACAGAGGTAGGTGGATCATCTCTTCTCATTATGTGGCCGTACCATCATTCCTGCATTCCTTTTATCTGTTTAAATAATATAATATAAATTTAGTACAATGGAAATATCAAATGATAGCAGCTGTGATTTACATACATACTTAGCACTAATTAGTCAATGCTATTTATATATAAAATAATTATAATTGTTTTCTATTTAAGGAGGGTGTAAGCATGCTATTGCCATTTTGGGGTTACTGCACCGGATAAGTGAAGACCCATCAACTACTTGCGTTGACTGCTATTGGAAGAAATCCAAACTGTCTTCAGTTGGTACAAGCCATAAACTTATAAAGGCTTAAATTTATAAATTGAAATAAGCTTTGAGTTCTAAAGAGTATTTGAAATAAAACAAAATTTAATTTGAATTTACTTTTTTATTAAATAAAACATCCTGCATTATAATTATTAATTAATTTATAGTATTAAACCACAAACTATTATTATTACTTTATCTATCATTGGATTTAATGTGGTCTACACAAGCATGAGGTAGCATCATGTCATACTCCCTTAACCTATTACACGTTCCACATGTATCCTCAACGCCACAATCTGTTTTGATAGCTTACTACATGTTTAGTGCTCGGGGACAACTTTGAAACGGAAGGTGGTTGTATAAGTGTAGGTACATCTTTAAGCTTCAATTAAACATGACAAATCTTTGAATCTTCTGTCTGCCATGATGCCATCACTGCTTGGTTAGATATTAAACACTCCAAATATCCAGTCTTGAACTATCATAACATCTGTAGCCCTTCCAGACATTGACATACGATCTTGGCTGTCGGCAAACAATTTTTTTGGCAACTGATTTTATTGGTGATGTTGCAGTATTTGCTAATGCACAGGTTTATCAATAAGTAGTTTATTTTCATTCTCCAATGAATTCATTTCTTCAATATGGGAAGAACTGAACCATTTTCTCATGATAGCACCCATTCTTATAACAGGAGGTTTGGCAATGGAATATGTGAGGCAGAACTCCTTTATTTAATAGTAGTATCACAGTTACACCTTCTTATTTCATCATGTTGTATGTATTATACATAATTTTGTGTATCCTCATTTAGGTATCTGTAATTAAAGATAGATAGATACTTTAAATTGTAAATTAAACAAAACATGTAGGTATGTAGGTATAACTTCAAGGGATGAAAGTGTCTGAAGGGATCTCTCGGTTCTGCTATGGTATAATTTAGGAACCGAGCTGAATAGTTGTTTTTTTTTTGTTTACTTACATAGAAAACAATAGACGAAATCACACAACTTTGTAAACTGGATTTAAATACAGTTATATAATGCTTGTGTGATTGATTTTCAATACAAAACTTACTTCTGACCTAACTGAAATCATATTATCGAAATACCTACATCATATACTTACATCAAAGTAATCTTCACAAGTTCACAACAATCACTCAGGGGCGCATGTTACTTTCATGCGCCCAACAGGACTTTGGAAGTGTCCTCCATAGAAACGGGCTCCGCAGTAGCGGGTCCAGGTATTGCCTCCGCCGTCAGGGGGCAAAGCCCTGAGACCGCTTGCCGCGCCACCACAAATTGTTGCTGAACTTGCTGATATAAATTCTTCTCTTCGCATAACCTTGACCATTTCTTACGTATTTTTGCACCTACCGGGACTCGAAAAAACACTAATTATCAGGTGTACTTTTGATATTGTCTTTATTTCAGGCACAACGCAATACATAGAAGGTTGCTTTTGAGCTTTTTTCATGGTGAAATTAAGTTAACAACGAGAACACCTGTTAGTAAACAATGGACTGGGCTGTCATGTCACAGCGCGACTGACGTCATCAACAGAGCGCGCGAAAATGGCGGCGTTTAAACAGTTCAAAATTATTCTCTATTTTAATTATTTTTTTTTACCTATTTAACTTCATTTTTAATCAGTATTTATATTTTTTAATATGTTAAAACGTTGTACACTATGAATTAAAAATATAAAATAAATACATGCATATACCCTATTGTCGTATTCCCGGAAACACCCGAATCATTGAATCGGAGAGAGCCCTAAACAATGCACTTGCATTTTGTACCTTGTTCGAAAGAAACAGGAGTCAATGTCATATGTCAAATCATGTGAAACAATTGAAAACAATTCGGGCGGTCGGCGGCTGTCGCCGGTCAGTCAAAGGTCCGTCAGTCGTCTTTATATATTGGTGGTGACTGCACGTGTTCTCTCTGTGTGGAATTATATAGAGCTGCTATTACACACCCTTCTTGGTTTTGTTTTCAAAGGTGAATTTAATTTAAACTTTAATTATCTTACTCAAATTGAAATAGTTTATTTTGTAAAATAGGTAAATATACTAACATTTTTCACGTTTTTTAATATTAAAAACTGTTGTTGTTGTTTTTTTAATCGTTATCAAACTTGGCTACGCAATCAATTGATTCCCAACTTGCCTCCTAATAGTGTGTTGGTAATTGACAACGCCCCATATCATAATAAGCTGTCTGTGAAACCACCAAACTTAAACACACCTAAAACACAAATTATAGCTTGGTTACAACAATACAACATTCCGCATGACCCAAAGAAACTGAAACCCGATTTGAATGAAATTATAAAAACTCATAAAGAAAAATACACAGAATTCGCCATAGATCGATAGCGAGGAAAACGACACGATTGCGAATATGCTACAATCTTTGTTGAATTAAATCAATTCAACAAAGATTGTAGCATATTCGCAATCGTGTCGTTTTCCTCGCTATTTACTTACATCGAATTATCGAATCAATTTCGTTACTGATAAATCAATATTTATCTCTTTTAGCACAAAACACATAATTTTACTTCGTGGCAATCTTTCAAATAATTATTATAACTTGGTAGTATTTCTTATATCTACGTTACTTCACCGCGGTTTTTAGAGAATTAAAAAATAATATTTTTTAAGAATTGCAACCTTCGTATGCCTCTCTCATCTGACACATGACGCGGTACGTCACTTTTTTTATTGGCGCGTTATCGACACCGCAAGAAAAAATCTTTCTCGTCAAATTATTCATTTATAACTAAGTTTACATTACATTTTACCAAAATAACAAAATGTCGAGTGACAGGAAGTGTACTAAGTGCATCTTTAGTGAAATTCGTAAACCCGAAACAGAAATCCAAGCATTTACAAATAACGCTCGCTACCGACCAGGACGTAAATTGGAAGGACATTATTTATCAGAAGACATCAGAGACGAAGCAGGAAAAGTGTATTCCTGACAACAACTTGGATGCCCGACTTTAAATGACCCCCGGATACGCGATATCCACAGTGCTCATCGAAGCACTAAGGGGGTTGTAAGCTCGTTAAAGCTTTTTTCCTCCAGTGGGTACGCGATACCTCAGTAACACTACTACTGGTTACTAGCTGGATGGTGATCTATCAGTGGAGATACGAGATATCCTTTAGCTGAGTCTTTGAACGATGCTAACACTGAAAATCTAATGGCATAGCATTCAACGGCAGGTAAGTGCCATTTTCAAGACCAGTAACACCTCATGTTACTAGCTGCATGGTAAATTATCAGTTTGACACGCGGTGTCCAGCTAAATTTATCGAACAATGCTAGCAAAGGGCAGGTACTTTCATTACCTTGATCAGGTAATTACAAAATTGAGCTATATATCCATGACCATGCAGGTCGTAAGACGACCCTGCTTAACTTAGCACATCCCGTGTGTGTTATAACCTTGCAAATGCATTATACTCTCGCAGTGAATGTGGAACCATTCCTTGCCTGGATTCCCATCAGGGAGTAAAGTTGCTGGCTGGCTGACATACATTTGTCAGGACCACACATTCTTAAGTACGAGATACTAACAGCATGTTAAGCCCATATAATGTGTTTTTAATAATAATAACTTATTTATTTCGAGCAACAAGACTCAGCGTTAGTAACAATATACTTACAAACTATGTTAGTAATACATTTACAAACAAAATAAAACAGAAAACAGATTGTGACATCATTGCAAAGTGACTGGCGCAGATTTAGCTTGAACATCAAGTATAAATTAATGTTACACATACGTTTAACTAATGAAAACACCAGCCCAAAAAGTGTATTTATTCTATTTTGGTGGAAGTTATGTCAGACTATACAGGATATTTATAATATCTACATGCCTAAATACGAGATATTTACAGCATGTTATAATCTACACTATGTGTGTAAGCTTTGACGTCAAGTATGATATTATCAAAGAACCCTGTGGCTATGCCATAAACTTGTAATTTTGATCTTTCAGCGATGAAGTAATATTTACATTTAAATATAACAACTTTTCATTCAAATAATAGAACAAGATTCTTTGTTCACTTAATACTATGAGAGAACAGCTGATGGAAAATGTTCCAGACACTTATGACAGACTTCTGTTTCACTACTATACATATGGTGAACCAGTGAACCAAGGTATTGAGATGTTCTAAACCAAATTAGAATGTTACTGTTATCATAAGCAAAGCAACCGATGAATGGCTTGAATGACACTGCATAACACAACCTACCAATGTTCAATGTCAACCTCGAGATTAAATTAATATTATTTATATTTCCTTTAATGAAATGAAACCTATAAGGACAATAGTTATATTCTTAGCTTATTATGTATATTTCCAAATAACTAATACATGTAGCCAAAGAGATTTTACCACCAACAACAAGAAGATCAATTAATCTGTTTGTGCCTAGCACAATAAAATTCAACACCCAAAAAAGTATCCCGTTAACAAAAATCTTTCAAGACTGAACACAATAATAGATACTGGAGTGCTAAGTCAGTACCCCCAAAAGAGAACACATCAAGGATGGTACCGGAATGATTTAACCATATTATATACCAGTTATAAAGTAATGATCTGGGTACTTGGTTTAAGTACAATGGTTCAAGAAACCATTTGTTATCAAATCTATACACCATAATGTCATAATACTCAAAACTATTAGTATTGAGAGGGAAAGGGTTATAGACTTACAAAGTTTGGAGGTCATAACAGCCTGTCAATGTACAAATGACATTAACAACTAAACCTGTTTTAGTTCTAACCCGTATGGTCCCGGCCGTGCCTCGTGAGGCACAGTGCATTGTTATTTTAATTGTGTCTGTAATTGCGGGTATTGAAGTGTTAAATCAAATTGCAAAGTGGAACTAAATCCCACCCCAGCTTCGAACAAAGATAATATTCTTATCATCATTATGTATAAGCCCAATCTAAAATAACATCTCCAATAGTAACCTATTGCTTTATCTAGCAATCCATAGATACAATATTAAATTATGGGTATATTAATCATGCAATTTTTTTAAGTACCCCTTAAGTCCAAGAGTATTTTTGGAAGGGTTCTCATGACCAGATAGTTTTTCCTCCATTGCATTTTAAAATCACTTAAACCTTACCCATAATAATTAAGCACCTTTCTTAATCATATTGTTGCTGACTCATACCTTAAAACTAAAATGAAATATAATTATTACTTTGACTACCTTATGAAGACAGTAGTAAAACATAACTTCATTGCTCCCTGGTTCCGGGCGTTGACCCCTATAATCAGCTGTAGCCTACTAGAAAATGAACCATGCTGAAAACAAATTAATCCCTATCAAATAACAACATGTCATCTACCTACATTGAATCATAACACAAAATTAAAATCACAATTAAAATACCCGAAAAGATAGATGGGCAGACATTATTGTGAGATTTATACAAACTCATAAAAATAAATTTTAACTAAGAAATCTCATTTATTCTCAGTTTTCATTACCAATTGGAGTATTGGCTTTAATAGCTTCATAGCTTTCTATTGAAAATAACCATAAAGTGAAACAAAAGGGGGGGGGGTGCATGCGAGTGCAGAGATCAATGGATTGTGACTAGAAGATAAAATGCCATACATTTCGTGTAGAGCTAATAAAATCCAACTAAAATTCATAACAATTGACAGTACATTACGGCAATGTAGCCAATTACCTACACAATGTTGACTGAATATGGTCAACACATATCCACTAATTGCACAACATTTAGTCAATTCTTTAGAATTACTAGATGATTAAACAGGAGTGTTCGAGACCCTTGAAAGACATTGTCATGAAAACACTGCTGATTCTTGTAGAAGTTCCTAATATTTGAAATAGTTTGGGAAATTATACTAATATAGCAAATATTCATCGTGGAGACCAGACCTCTAAGTATTATATTTTTTCTACTATGAAACCGCAAAAACTTATTGCTCCTTTACAAGGTGCCTGGGAAAACATAATAATAACAATGTTTTTATTTATATTGTTTCTATCATTATAGGAATAATAGGTTAAAAAATGAATTATAAACGAAATCATAATGTACAAAATTTACCAGACTAAAAGTATTAAGCAGAAATCAGTTTCTAAGACTTAAATACAAACAGTTTTGAGAAAATAGCTCAACTGTCCTTTTCGAGCCAATTGACTAAATCTCAAATTCTGTTTTACCAGTAAGGAGTGAATCCCTTAACATTCATAATATTTAGTCATAAGACTACCAGACCCTTAGCAAAATTTTTAGCTTTATTTATACTATGTACTACTAGGTACTAATTAATAATAAAAACAGTTTAATCCACACTGTAATAAAGAGGTTTCTCTTTCTTTTCTTATTAATTGTATGTAACTATATTAATTGGTGATGATAGAGTGAACACTTTAATATCCATAATATTTGATCAAGGATCTACCTAGACCCTTAAAAAATGACTGAGCTTTATTGATAAGAAGTACTTACTACTAGGTACTGATTAATAAAATCAGTTTAATTCTCACGACAATAAAGTGAAGAGATTTCTGTATTCTGATTAATTGGCTGTAATATTAATTGGAAACAGTGTTTTGAATGGACTCGGGCTCTTCTACTATTGAACAATAGTTAGACATTGTATGTGATCATAAAATCATTACATTAAATTTTTTATAGTTATACAATCACCTTTTGAGACAATATATCTATGGAACTCTATACTTGCCTTGTTTGCACTCTTCTGTTGCAAGTATTGTAACAAAAGGCCCTAAGTGAATAAACATTGCCTTGGTTGCACTATTCTGTTGCAAGTATTTTAACAAAAGGCCCTAAGTGAATAAAAATAATGCCAGTGGCATTCCTTGATAGTACTTCCAGACAATTCAACACTAAATAATGGAGTTGATGAGCCTTTTTTATTTGCAGACACATCTATAAAATACTAACACTACAACTGGATTTCAAATTATAAAATTACTTACTGAGAGATCTGTGGCTATCATTGCCTCATTCATAGAATCTATCAAAAGTATAATTAATTTCGTCATAGTTTGATAATATGAGCAAAATTTAGAAAACAAAGACATTGATTGTTCTCCTAGCTCTAACTTTAACCCATTGGAGCAATAAAACAGTTATTAAAATATATCAAACCCTAATATTCGTAAGTTTGTCAGATTTCAAGTGAAAGGGGCATCTAAACTCCAGAATTAAACTCTCACTATACAACCAAAACAACAGCTCAAATTAGAGCTGGCATCAACGAAGTCAGACATAATGTGGATTACATGGTTATCAAAGTTATTTTACAAAATGTAATATATTTATTGTAAAGTATCCTTGAAGCTTTAATATGGAAGCTTTAATATTCTTACAGAAGAAGGTCCAATGTAATTATCACAGATCAACACTCAGAATTACTTGCATTTTAATCAGTTAATAAATTAATTATTGCAGCCAACTCTGAACATCTACCAAGTTATAATAATTATTTGAAAGATTGCCACGAAGTAAAATTGGGAATCAAACGAGCTTACCTGTTAAGCGAAGTCTTGATTCAAATTTTATGAGTGGCAATCTGAAAAATAATTACCCACCCGCCGCTATAATATAGTTAACACTAACAGCCCCAAAGCTGCAATAATTAGTCTACCTAATTCAATTTTAACCTTTCAGGAAAATATAGTGAATATAGGTATTTGGAACTACTCTGTACATAAAACAGAGATTGTTCCAATGATAAGATCTCTAAAATAAGTGACGTACCGCGTCATGTGTCAGATGAGAGAGGCATACGAAGGTTGCAATTCTTAAAAAATATTATTTTTTAATTCTCTAAAAACCGCGGTGAAGTAACGTAGATATAAGAAATACTACCAAGTTATAATAATTATTTTTCAGATTGCCACTCATAAAATTTGAATCAAGACTTCGCTTAACAGGTAAGCTCGTTTGATTCCCAATTATACTAAATTATGCATGAAGAAAATGCACTTAACCACTCTATATACATATCGTCTTCCGAAGCTCGGGGAAAACGACCGTTGCCGAACAGTGACGAAGATTTCTATGCGCATTATCACTTTGGGAGACCTGCACCCCTAGCCAAGTTACAAACGTTTCGTATCGATTCTCTTTCTACAATCGTAAACGCCTCGGCGTAAGCGCTTGTAGAAAGCGCTAAATTAGTAGCCAAGTTGACAAGACTGAGTCGATCGCTCGTTCTCTAATGTCTGTAGAAAAAATCAACACTTTAGTCTATAGTGAGCGTTCCAACCAAAGAGTTTAGCGATCAACATTGTAGAAACGATAACGTTCTATTCTATCATTTTGAACGATGTAAACTTGTCTACGAATTTTCTATTCGTTTGTGTTGATTACGTGATTTAACGTTGAGATGATGTCATTCCCATTCATTTGAATGGTTTTCTACTAGCGTTAACGATTGTAGATTGTCAACTTGGCTAGGGGTGCTGTACTTAGGTGTCGATTCTGTTGTGCACAAACTAAACTTAATTTAGGCTATTGCTTTTTTTTCTCTAATAAAACGGGAAAGAGACGGACGTAATTTAGAGCTGTCAAATTTAATTGGAACTAATGTTTCCATACAATTGATGGGTGCACGTAAAAACATGTCGACAACGCGGTGAAGTGCAAGGCATAAACTAGTTTGACATCTCTAACTTAGTTCATATCTATAGCCGTCTTTTTCTCGCACTGCCTTTTAGTAAAAGATAGCAATAGCCTAAATTAAGTTTAGTTTGTGCATAACAGAATCGACACATTAATTTTGCTGTACAGAATGCTTGGTTGACGGCTTCGTGACGTTTACGCCTAGTAGAAGTAGGTTAAAAGTTCCTAAATAATATAAAAATAATAATATATTTATATATTATTTTTTTCTCCCACAAAGTAAAGTTACAATATAGAGGTGTTAAATGTTAACAGAATGATTCCCAGTCTAATCAATCAATACCATTATGTCCTCAATGGTTTAGTTGAATGGTGCTGATACATGCGTCATGTTCGTGAACGAGCGCTGTCAGTTGGGACTGGTCAGCTCTTGGTTGCCACGGCTTATTTGAATTAATAATTTTATTTTTGAATTGTTTTTGTCTTGTTTTCACTATGGACACCTTTAACGTGCACATCTTGCTACATTGTTCTCACATAATGTACCATCTCAACATGAATGATGTAACCAAGATTTTGTAAAAATATTCTGATTTAAAAGAGTGTCCATGGAGTTTCTTGCCCGTTCTTCTCCATAGAGATCTACGCTAGGGAATGGGCAACTACAGTACTTTCACAGTTTTTATGTCTTGTGACTGGGACTGTAGCTACATTTAATTTTCATCTTTATTTCGACAATTCAAAACCTACTTGGAATAAATGCTTTGATTTTGATGATTTTCATTTTTCCCTAGGAGCCATCTCTTCAGATGTACCAGCAAGTACTACAGACAGACGAACACAAGCTCGCTCCATCACCACATCCCAGCGAGACTGCCTTCAGGATCGGTAAGGAGGAGGAGGCACTCGTGGCTAAACAATAACAGCCGGGTTAAGCAGCGCTTGCCTAGGTTGGTCCGTGGATGGGTGACCAGTGACCACCCATTACATACCCGAGTTTCCTCCGTGCCTCGGGAAGCACGTTAAGCCGTTGGTCCCGGCTGTCATTTGTAGATCTTTGACAGTCGTTACAGGTAGTCTGACAACCAGTCTTACCAAGGGGTATCGTATTACCCAGTACTAACTGGGTTGTGGAGGTCAGATAGGCAGTCGCTCCATGTATAACAGTATAGTTCGGTGCAAACTTAATGGCGGCTCGGAAGTTAGCTGCGAGTGACGGTCTGCGCAGGAATAACGCTTTAAACTTTATGGCGATCCGGAAAATCTGATGTAAAGCTGCGCAGACAACAATTTTAGGTATCAACGGGGCGCAGATGACGCATCGTTTTGTCTGTATAATGCGTAGACCGTCACTTGCAGCTAACTTCCGAGCCGCCATTAAGTTTAAACCGAACTATAAAATACTGGTTTTCAGTATCATCCGGTTAGACTGGAAGCCAACCCCGGTACGAGCCACTGACTACCTAACGACTGTCAAAGATCTACAAATGACAGCCGGGACCAACTGCTTAACGTGCTTTCCGAGGCACGGAGGAAACTCGGTATGTAATGGGCACCTGAAGATTGATCCGAGCGACTTATTTTGTAGCCACGAGATATCTGTAGCACTGTATGTTTAAATTGTTCACCTGAAAGACTAAAGCTGTGAAGAGGTAGTGCATCCTTTTTTTTTTCTTCGGGTGGGAAATCATCAAATAACTGCTCCCGCTCTGGGCGGAGCAGGAGGGAGTGTCAGACTTTTACTGACTAAAACCCATCCATGTTCCTTCATCGCCCTTTGTGTTCCGGGGCCACGGTATCTCTTTCGAACAGTCCCGCAACCCCGGAGAGGTAGTGCATCCTTCACAAACACATATGTTCCACCTGCTGATAATCTCCCACCTGGACATAAGTTACCATGGCTGACCTGGAAGTCTTTAATATGACTACAGGAGCTCAACGCGAGTTTTATAATGCAAAAAAGCATATGATTCACTGCAATAAACAAAACCAGAAAAATATACGATGTTCTTAAGGATATACGCTAGTACGACAGTGTTTTGAAAACATAATACAACAAATTTTATTCGATAAAAAAAAATCACGAACTTGTCTCTAAAAAAATCTTTTAACGAGTAAAAACCATACTAAAATACATGCGATCATTCTGATTTTTTGGCAAATAATTCTACAAGCAACACAATAGCATCATAGTGTTTTATTTGTTTAGTCCAATCGATAGATTTTTTGTAAATCGTAAAAAACCACTCATTTCGCACTATTCGGCCGCAGTGACTGACGTAACAACCACTTTGTAGTGCAAGCTGATTAGAACTTTATTCTAACAGAATTCCAAACGGAGTTTGAACCACCACAAATAGAGTTGCTAATTTAGCTCCTGTATGTTATGTTTGTTGGAATGAAAGGTATTGCTGAGTAGACTTGGTTTATTAAGACGAGGAACACATTATAACTAGGGATTGCAATTGCGGGATCCAGCATCCAGCAATCCAGCTGGATCCAGCGCTTTTATTACATGTTGGATCCAGCATACCGTGCTGGATCCAGCGGCGCGGATCCGCAAACAAAACAAATCAAATTCAAACTTAGTTAAGTTCTGTTATATTGTCGTGTGTGTAGTGCCAGATGTGCATACTTCATCTGGCACAGTAGAGAATGGTCAATGGCTTTAAAAACGCAAAAGTTAATAAAAAGGTGTCCAGTTTAGGGTTTTTTGTAATTCTTAGAAACAAAATACACGTGCATGCAGTAAAAACAAAGCCCGCATCTTCAACAGTTATTTATGTTGTCAAAGTACATATTTATTATTTGATTTTTTGCTCTTACTAAAGTCGCTAGTAAAAGTGTTTTCGCACCAAATGCCTAGGTATCTCAATCTGCCGTGTGTGTTGTTTATTTGGAAACTGAATGGTAGGTGATTATTTTAAGTAATTTATGATTAGAACATCATTTGATTAATTAATAAGGACCGAAGGAGTGAATTTATGTAAGGTTTATGATTATGTAACATATGACTTTAAATGCAACCAGCGTAGAGGGCGAAAGGGCCTTATCAGCAGCCGGCTATGTAGTTTTATGCGAACTATACTTAGGTTGGGCAATAAGACAAAATATGTTTTTAAGGTCTTACTTCCGAAAATCTAAATAAATTTGTTGTTATGAATGTTGGTTATACTTAACTCTACGTCCTTATTTTACTATATATCTAACATAATTCTTATTTAGAGATTACTTGAAGGCATTGTTTGATGTATTCGATTTTTTCATATTGAAATTGTAGGTAATTTTAAGTCAATTATTTTCATCTCAATTAACAAAGAATTGAGAAACCAACCCAAAATTGATATTTAGTAGGTTCTAGTAAAAAGCTTAAATGAATAAATAAACGAAAATTTCCATTAAATTCATGTACTTGTTTTATTTAAATATTTTGCTGGATCCGCGCTGGATCCAGCTGGATTCAGGCCGATCTTGCAAAAATCCAGCTGGACTGAAAATGCTGCTGGATTGCAATCCCTAATTATAACACAGAGACAGTTTAGTAGATGTATCACAGACGGGATCAGACATAGCAGTGCCTCCTAGCTGGAGTGACAGGTATAAACCGGAACCATAGATAATAGCTAATGGTGTACACACTAATTACTTACTAAATAGTGATGTTACAACTCTGCCGCCTTAAATAGACTCCGGACCCAGGTTGGCGGCAAGGAAAACCTGCTCAGGTGGAGATTCATTAATGACTCTTCCCTGGAGTGTAAATGTGGTGCTGTTCCACAAACGATGGGGCACTTAATATCGTGTCCTGCGTGTCCTGTTGTTTGTTCACTACAGGAACTGATTGACGCTACTGAAAGCGCCAAACTATAGTTGGTGCCAGTTAAGATCGCAATATCGGTCATTGCCCTTTCCCTAATATCTCTTCGTACGAACCAAAACAAATGAAACATGTATCGTTTTTCATTAGAAACATTGTTGAAGATCACGATAGATGACAATTCAAGACTTGAACAGGCTTAGTTTTGGATTTAAAAGTTAAGAACTTTAATAAATGTAGGTGGGTCAATGACCGCTATTGCGATCTTAACTGGTAACAACTATAGAAGCTCAGTTCTGGGTTCTGAGCGAACAGAATTTAGATTGTCATCGACAGAAGAAAAACATAGTTTACGTAGTAAAATGTCCGCTTGTCTCACAGACCCCAGCTACCCGTACGCGGCGCTGGACTACACGGCGGCGTGCGGTGCGTGCGACAACATGCCACCCGCGCAACAACACAACATGCAGAGGAGGTAATATTTATTTCCTTCATTTATTTTTCAAACATATTTTTAACATTTTTAAATATTTCAAATGGAAACAATTAAAAATGATTATTTAATATTATTTTTTTACTTTTTAGGAAAGCTTACAAACTAATGACATTATAGTAACAAAATATATACCTAAATTGAAAATAAGAAGCCTCCACAGATAAATATAAAAACTATTAGTTCCTTATAGCAAAAGTTACTTCCTAAGTTATATATCACAAAATTTCGATACAAAACAAATATCTAACACCATAGAACTGTCATATTATTGACTAATTAAAAAAAGTAGCTTTGTTTTAATTAATTGTTATTTATTTAAGCTAACTTGAAAAATAAACGGTTCAAGTGCAGGCAGGGGCTTCTTGTACAAAAAATGTCTTTGCTAAGAGTCTCCTTACTGTGCTGAATAGGTCAATACCGGGTTCACAAGAAACTTTGTTAATACTGACATTGAAAATGGCCGACCTAACTTTGGCTTCGGCCAGAAAGACCAGCACAGAAAAGCTCTTGACAACCAATAGTTGGTGCCAGTTAAGATGATAATAGCGGTCATTGCCCTTTCCCTAATATCTTTTCGTACGAACCAAAACAAATAAACCATGTATCGTTTTTCATTACAAATAATGTTGAAGATCACGATAGATGACGAATTGACGATTCAAGACTTAAACAGGCTTATTTTTGGTTTTCAAAGTTAAGAAGTTTAATGAATGTAGGTGGGTCAATGACCGCTATTCTCATCTGAACTAGCACCAACTATAGAAAGCCATCAAAAGCAGGGGCCTCATAATCATCATTAATGATAATGCTTTTGTTGCAGTTACAGCGTGCCGTACGGTCAGATGGAGGTACCACAGCAGGTACTACCACCCTACCCTGTGGGCAACGTGATGCTACCACAACCGCACATACAGCAGCTCCCTGCTTACCCCGTAAGTCATCTACTATGTTAGATACAGCTGAATACCAGTATTTTACATGGAGCGACTCATTATTGCGAACAGTTCTGGAGTGGCGACCGCGAACCGTAAAGGCTGCTTTACGCCGGACAAAACTCTGTGCGGCATGCCACAATGCTACATGCTGAAATTATTTAAGGTGGATGCTCAAGGGTAGCCCGCGAAATTCAAATTTTCTTACGTTTTTTGCAATTTGCAGGCCAGTGCTAGGTTGTATGTTGATTAAAATATTGTTTGCGACTGTAAGACGTATGTAGTAACACAATTATAATCATCAAAATCATCAATACAACCCTCCAAGTTCATAATGGTGCAAGAATGATTTTGACCTTGGAAAAGTAATTTTGACACCAATATGAACTTTGAGGGTTGTATTGATGAGTTTGATGAATATAATTCTGTAACTACATACGTCTTACAGTCGCAAACAAAATTTTAATCAACATACAACCTAGCACTGGCCTGCAAATTGCAAAAAACGTAAGAAAATTTGAATTTCGCGGGCTACGCTCGAGCATCCACCTTAATATGTTGCTCATTGTGGCAAGAATCGTGCGGCATGGCAACACCTTGCGTCATATGGCAGACTGTCGCAGCTAGTCGCAGCTTCTATCCAAACACAATGGATTCCATGCTACATTTATGGTGCGTCATACAGTTTATAGGTTATGTTTTACGATGCTTTGAAAATTATCTAGGCACGATGTCGCCTCGGCGTAAATGCCGCATACCGCAATGAGAGGTTTTCTTTTTGAGGTATTAAAAAAAACTTAGTTTCCAAGAACTCTTTAGATGGCGTTGAACTTACTATGATAGTTGGCGCCAAAGCCAAAACGCTTGGAAAAAAAAAACATTGTGTCACGTCACATACTCTCGTTGACTGAAACTTTCATTTGCTTAACCTTCCGAATATAACCTAGTTTTCTCGCGCTTTGTTAAAATCAGTTTTTTTTAGGTTCCGTTCCTTGCATTATCATACTAACTCCTAGCGCCATCTATCCAGTGACTAGGGAAGAGCTAAAAAGAAAATCCCTCATTGCGGCATATGTTGTTTATTTGTAGCATACCACAATAAGACGCCCGCCGCAACACGTAGCATGCTGCAATGCTGCACAGTGTTGCCCCGGTGTAAAGTAGCCTTAAGGTGACACATCACACGGGCTCGAACTCATTGGTGGGCGTGGCCAAAAAGCACGCTGTCTCACCTGGCATCGTGCCCGACAGAGATAGTATCAGTGAAAAGCAGTTAGACGCTAGTCTTCACCCGTGTCTAGTTCGTACGCACACACTCAGCGTTTCGAACCGTTCCGAACAACAAACGAAGTTATATAATACTTTCGTCTGACCTTTTATTTAAATGCGCTAAAAAGAATAAAATAAACTTTTTCTTTAAAACTTTTACTATCAACTTATAACGTCATCGTCACTACACAATTCGCGAGATTAGTGGCAACAATAATATTGTATAACTATATTGTTTGTTATTGTTGGCCTGGGGTCACGATGTCCTGGACGCTTTCCGCCAGGTCTGCTAATCCCTCGAGAGAAATAAATGGCTGTGAAGCCAGCAGAGTCTGGACGTTGGTCGGCAGACGACTGCTTTATATTGTCATCGTGGTACTGTGGATTTCCTTTGCCTGATAAAGTTTAGGATTTCCTTTTCAGGCGTATCACGTCGGAGTCACCAATTTAGTGGTTGTTATACACTAACTAAATTAAATTAAAAATGTTCATAATTCTATATAAATTTAGTCAACACAAAACAGAGAAGTGACAGATCAGAATACAAGTAAAAATTATATCGTGAAGGTTTTATGTATATAAAGTTTCTAAATAAGTAGGTCGCTACACCATATTATAGGGTGTGCGTTTCGATGACGCGACCACGGCGTTTTTTTTTTAAATAACTATGCCATGATTTTGTAAAAATATGTATGTATATCCCGGTCACAATATCTCGAGACCTCGCTGGAATGCGAACCTCCCACAATTTTAATCACATCATTATAATAATATTACCTACATTCAATTAATTAACACAATATTGTTTTGTTGGAAATCTTATTGTTTATAATAATATCCTACTAGAGGATACTTGTTTTGGGCACCATTTCAGAGCGCCGACGCGACGTGTCGTCATCGAAGCCAGGTCTCGAGATAATGTGACCGGGATATACGTGGTTCAAATTTCCCAAAACCTTAAATTTGTCAAAGTTATGGTTAAAAAGTTATAAGGGTTTGAACGTGGCCACACCATCGAAATCTTAAAAACTGAGCGTTGCAGAGACCTGAAATTTAAGTAAATAGCAGATTGAATTTGTAAAAAAAATATAAAAAATCCTAGGTTTATATTTCAGGAGCATACGTACGTTATCGCTTATCACCTTCAAAATGTTCTGAATGTGAAATTTAAAATTGAATTTAATTAATTAATGAATTTAATTTTAAATTATTATTTTTTACAAAATCTTGCCATAGTTTAAAAAAATAATAATGCCGTGGTCGCGCCATCGAAACGCACACATTATAGGACTGCAATAAAAATGCACAGGGCCTTCAACTTCAGCAAAAAACAAATGACACGTCACTGACGTCATGCATGAAATGAAAAGGACAGAAATATAGGTCTTGTTCTTCTATCAAACGAAGGACATGTCAATATCGCGTGTCCCCCTCCCGCACCGCACCGGGGGAAACATTATTCAGTGAGATGCACGAAAATTCATAGTAAAAGTCGCGCGTAAAAAAATATGAAAAGGCTAAATCGAATTTAATAAAAAAAACCACTGCAAAAACCATTATCAAATAAAATTTATTGAATTCTTCGATAATTGTGCTGTGTCGGTACCGACTTTGTTTTGGAAATTTGACACTTCTTTTATTACTAATTTTTGCCCAAAGTTACGTTAAAATTGGCAATAAAAATGAATCTTTGGTAGCTCGTAACTTTTGAATGGCTTTTTATTTTACTATTCTGTTTCCGCACAGACACAATTAATAATGAGACAAAACGATATCATGTTTAACTTTAGATGTACCATGTCAAACAGTGGAGTAATAGCCCCCCGAAATTTGTATGGAAAATATGTTGCGCAGTTCAACCTTAAGACGTTGCGTTGGAAGGCGGGAGGCCTTCCAACGCAACTAGGTGGAGCGGTGTCCTGGTGAAGGTGGAGGGGATCCGCTGGATGACACTTGGGCGAGGCCTATGTCCAGCAGTGTACGTCGTACGGCTAAAATGATGATGATGATGACTCCTTATTCGACCTCCACAATCCAGCCACATTTTTGGCTATCAATCCGTCAGTTTAAAGTCAAACCATTTATTATATTTATACGCGGCCATTAAGAGGAGACAGGGTATGCGAGGAATTTGAAAAATACGTATTTGATGAAACTATCGCCGTCAAGCCTGCCCCCGTAGAGTGCGATAGGGACAGCTGCAGCTCAAACCAATTATTACTGTTACTTATCCTGTGTCATCCCACTGATGGGCAAAGACCTCTCCCCATGACTTAATGTGCACGTCTTTCTACATCGTTCTCACATATATGTATAATCTCAACATGAATGATGTAACCAAGATTTTGTAACAATATTTTGATTTAAAAGAGTGTCCATGGAGTTTCTTGCCCGTAGCGTAGATCTCGATGGCTTCTCCATCGAGATCTACGCTAGGGAATGGGCAACTACAGTACTTTCTCAAGTTATTATGTCTTGTGACTGGGACTGTAGCTTCGTTTTTTTTTTTTGTATTTTTGACATTCAAAAGTGCCGTAACGGTCTAATTGAAATAAATGCTTTGAGTTGAGTTTGAGTTTGACTTCCAAATTCTTCGATTCAGGGCCAATGTGGGCGCATGACTTCCAAATTCTTCGATCCAGGGCCAATGTAGACCACTGGTCGTTAGTTTTATCCAGCTCGTCCCGCCATCTCCTGCGAGGTCTACCGCGTCGCCCTCTGGCTATGTCAGTGGTTTTTGTGTTTTATTTTGGCCCACAACTCGTCGGGCATACTGCAGTCATGGCCAGTCCAGTCCCACTTTAGTTTATTAGCGGCTTTTTGAGCAACGTCAGTGATTTGTGTTGTGGAGCGCAGTGTGGTGTTGCGTACATGGTCGATAAGTTTGACGCCAAGAATGCTGCGCTCCATTGCACGTTGGCAAACCTTGAGCTTGAACTTTTGAATGTTTGTTAAAGACCAAGTCTAGGTAGGATACATATGTCAATATGAGATTGATTAAATCACAAAAATGTTGACGGGATCGGCGTTTCGTTTTCCTTTTTTTTTTCTTCGAAAACTGAGCCGATTCAGATATTTTTGACATTAAAATTTTAACAAAGAGTATGTCTAAGTACCTGTCAATTTCTTTTATGTTAAAAACTTTTCGAAATTGTCTGGTAGCCACGGCCGTAAAAATGGGGCATTTTTGTCACTTTTGGAGGGTCATATTTTCATTACTTATTAGATGCCTAAAAAAAAGAAATGACAAGGATGTGTCTACAGTAAACCTTGATTTTATGAAAAAAAAAAGATAGCTCTAGAGGCATTATTCTAGATGAAAAAAGAGGAATACGAAATGTTGATTTCGTCAAAATTTGTATGGAGAAATCGCAGCATAGCAATAATTCAAATATCTTATTGCCCTTAAGATATGAAGTAAGTACATAATTATGTGGTGTCTGGTCTATGCCATCGATACACCAAGAAAAAGAAAATCGGGGCGATCTTTGGGGACTGCCGATAGAAGTGAAAACAAAAGTACACAGGCCCCGCCCCAGTCGTAGCACTACTATGGTTTGTGTCCCGCGCATGCCTAAGTGGTGCTACGCCGTAGCGGATTGGCTACGAGTGCTACGAAGCGTGATGTCAGTTGAGGTGACGATCGTTCAATGTTTTAAGTGCTCAACGCGCCTAAAGAAGTTTTCACTTAAAAAAAGGAAGGTACTCACAGTATCGTATTTCTGTTTCCAGCAGTACCAGGAGCAGCTCCCCTGGGCGGTGCCGTCGCACGGCATGACGCCGCAGAAGCTGATGCTGCCGGTGTCGGCGCCCGAGCTGTACCCCATCATGCAGTACCAGCAGCCGGCCTACCAGCACTACAACATTGTGTACCCACAAGTAAGTACACCATTAAGGATGTAAAAAGATTCTAAACGAAGCCGAAAGGCAGTTGTTCTCCCCGTCATTGCGATATTTTTTTTGTAAACCATACCTGGGAACCTTCTAGTTACGGAGATATTAGAGGTCAAAATTCCAACGTTATTACAAGTTTTTTGTTGTGTTTACTTTAAACACCTCCACGACCCCCGTACTATTCAATCCATCCATCAGCACAATGTTTTGCGATACATTGAGTCCT
Source organism: Xestia xanthographa (assembly GCA_905147715.2). Lineage (NCBI taxonomy): Eukaryota > Metazoa > Arthropoda > Insecta > Lepidoptera > Noctuidae > Xestia > Xestia xanthographa. The sequence goes on from LR990670.1 coordinate 16,828,017, forward strand.
ACCACAAAACATGATTTTTCACCCCAAAAAACAAGTTGTTTCCCAGAAATTATTTTTGCGTAAAGTAACTTAGTTTATGTACAGAATGCTTGGTTGACGGCTTCGTGATGAGGTATTTTACAACCTGTATATTATCTCTCTTCCATATGTTACAGGTGATTCAACAGCCCTACCCAATCTGCCAGCCAGTCTACCCCTTAATAGACAACAAGCAACAAGACCAAAGACGAAACAGCCTATCAAACCACCACTCAAAACGCAACTCCGTATCCGGTTCCGCTCGCGCAACGCCCTCAAACGAAGAGAAAGTCAACTATGAAGATAACAGCAATAGACAGAATTCTGAGATAGCGGCGAAGATACAACAGATTAAGTCTCAAATGGCGCAGTTAGATACAAGAGATTATAGGTTTGAGAGGGAGAAAAGAGGAGAGTGGCGTAGACGGAACAGCGGCAGCGGGATACTAGGGAACTGTCCCGTTAATAACTTTAATAATAGAGTTATGGGGTGAGTAGAAGCTTATATTACTTTGTTACCTGATGGTCAAAAAGCTGTCATACCAAAACTGACGGAAAAATATTTACCATACTGATATTGACAGTCAAAAAGTTGTCGTGCCAAAACCGACAGACAAATATCTGTAATACTGATATTGACAGTTAAAAAGCTGTTGTACCAAAACCGACAGACAAATATCTGTAATACTGATATTGACAGTCAACAATCTGTCATACCAAAAGTGACAGTAAAGATGTATGATGAGATGAAAAATATGTGACGTCACAGGGGGAGTCTCACTAATGTGACCAGCTGTGAAAGGACACCCCCTCCCGCCCCTCCTTTGTCACATCTGGGTCAAAAACATCATGAAATTCGTACGTCGTAATTTAAGGATGGCCCCAAAAGAGAACCAGTTTTATGTTATCTTTCTTGATTGATTAAATTATTTAATTTTCCGTTCATAGACGCGGCGCCAGTGACGACAGACATCTGACGACAGCCGCGCGTGCCATCGTCGATACTATAAGAAACATGCAAGCTAAGAGTACATGTACGTTATAACGTTATACTTACTTATCATAATATTAATATATGAGGAGAAAACTTTGTACCCCTTTTTACGACAATGAGGGATTTTCTTTTTAGCTCTTCCCTAGTCGCTGGATAGATGGCGTTAGGAGTTAGTATGATAATGCAAGGAACGGAACCTAAAAAAACTTATTTTAACAAAGCGCGAGAAAACTAGGTTATATTCGGAAGGTTAAGCAAATGAAAGTGTCAGTCAACGAGAGTATGTGACGTGACACAATGTTTTTTTATCCAAGCATTTGGGCTTTGGCACCAACTATCATAGTAAGCTCAACGCCATCTATAGAGTTCTTGGAAACTAAGTTTTTTTTTTAATTCCTCAAAAAAAAACCTCTCATTGCGCGGACGGAGGAGTATGAAATTTCTCACACTTATAGTTTATATAGAGGAGGAGTGCAGAATGCTAATATTTTTTTTTTAATCATGCATAAAAAATACATTAAATCAATAAATAAAACATTACCCACACTATACACTACACACTACTACTATTATTTAAGTATTATATTATGACAGCTACTTATTTAAATTACAAATGTTATACACCTGTTAGACATGTTAAAATTGGTATTTTTGTTTAGTTGTTTGTTATTTTTGTGACACTAGCACTTTAAACTATTTATATTGCTGTGCCCTAGCAGGGTTCATGTATGAAACCTATATACTTTGTAACAACTTGTAAACTACATGAATGCAATAAATAATGATTATTGTATGCGCTGCTGAATGAGTCGCACACACCTTGAGTGATAGCTTGAATGATAAGTCACGGATAGCCAAAGATGATGATTTATTGAATATATTTAACTACCACGTAACTAATGCTATATGAATAATGCGTGAATGAGTACAGCTGACTATGAACGCTGATTGTGTACCTACTGTCGCTTTACACTATAATTTGTGCAAGGTGACGGAAAAGTGCTGATCTATGCAATGCGCGCGTGCCATGTACGATACATGACTCGTACAATTATGATTACAGCTAGTGCCAGTTAAGATGAGAATAGCGGTCATTGCCATTTCCCTAATATCTCTTCGTACAAACCAAAACAAATAAACCATGTATCAGTTTTCATTACAAAAAATGTTGAAGATCACGATAGATGACGATTCCAGACTTGAACAGGCTTATTTTTGGTTTTCAAAGTTAAGAAGTTTAATAAATGTAGGTGGGTCAATGGTGTCGATTCTGTTGTGCACAATCTAAACTTAATTTAGGCTATTGTTATCTTTTACTAAAAGGTAGTGCGAGAAAAGGACGGCTATAGCTATGAACTAAGTTGAGATGTCAAACTAGTTTATGCATTGCGCTTCACCGTGTTTTTAGTCGACATGTTTTTACGTGCGCCCTTCATTTGTATAGAAATATTAGTTCCAACTAAATTTGACAGCTCTAATTTACGTCCGTCTTTTTCTCGTTTTATTAGATAGAAAAAGACAGCAATAGCCTAAATTAAGTTTAGTTTGAGCACAACAGAATCGATACCAATGACCGCTATTCTCATCTTAACTGGCACCAACTATAGTATATCAACTATCTGGTGTCCACGACACAAGCCTTGCTTAGTGTGGCACTATATAGAGCTCTGTGTAATATCCAGCGATATTTATAATTCCACAGATCATGACAATCGCCGTGACTACCAACACCAACAGCGCTACGAACACAATAAATACGAGCGGACCGACCGGCCGGACTACCGGCGTCGTGACCGGGAGGACAAGGACAAGGACGCGCCGCGGACTAGCGACGGACAGACCGAGCGATATGATGCACGGAATAGGATCAACGCGCCCGTTTATAGGCAGCCGTCTTATTTACTGAGACAAGTGAGTAATTAGCTTTATTTAATTTTATACTAGCTGACGTCCCGCGGTTTCACCCGCGTAGTTCCCGTTCCCGTGGGAGTACGGGAATAAAATATAGCTTATAGCACTCACGATGAATGTAGCTTTCTACCAGTGAAACAATTTTTAAAATTGGTTCATGACTTCCGGAGATTACCCCCTACATACAAACTTACAAACAAATGTTACCTCTTTATAATATTAGTATAGACCGGCTTCGTACGGGTACAGTCGGGGTCTTTTCCGCCTGACCATTTTATTTTTTTTCGCTTAAAACATGCGGAGGCGCCGACCCACGCCCCCTTAAAGTTTAGGCCTATTAGGAAAGCCTCAACTTTGGTGCGCAAAATAACAATAACTCTCGTTTGGCGTGCGTCTTCAGTGCGCTCGTCCGATTCGGTATCTTTTCATTCATTATTTCTATACAAAGTCAACGGGGCGGGGCTAGAGAGCGTTTCTATGTTGCGAGTGCAAGCAAAAATAAGCTTAGTGGTGGTCAGGCGGGAGTGTCCTAGATAGTACAATGTAGATACTAATGTGAGTAATTAATACATACAAACCTTCCTCTTCAATCACCCTATCTATTCCTAAAAACTGCATTAAAATCCGTTCGGCTATTAGCTAAACAATAGGCAAGAAGGTACGGGCGATTGCATCAAGCGAAGCGAGGCGCTTGAATTTTTAATTTTTTTTTATTTTCGTTTTATTTTTGCGATTACTCCTAAGATATTCGTTTAAGGTGATGCATACAGGCTGCTCCTAGCCATTTTCCCGCGAGATGGCGTTGAAGTCAACATTTTCAGTTTATTTGGGTTTTTGTGTAATTGGAAAATTATTAAGTCGTAGGAGTAGCAGACGCGGTTATCGGACATTACCCTTTATCGAACTGGGTCATATCATTGCCACAAAATCCACCCAATTCCACACATAACCCGATTATAACATCTGCTATTGAATACAGTGTCGTTTACACACACAGACGTGGGTGAGTACCTAAGCCCTACGTTTACGGAAAATTGACACTAGATGGCGTGAATTAAAAAAGACAAGTTTTTCATTTTTCCATGTGGGTAGATTGGGTTAGCAGAACTACAGAACGCCACCTAGTTTGGTACAGTGTGTATTATGTACGATTGTTATAAAAATAAAAGTTATATTTGTTGGCGTAAACTATTTATTTATAAAAAGGGAAATAAATTATATCAACATTGATTACAATAAAACGCAGTTTTATTTTATGAAGTACCTATGTAAGATGTATTATTTCAGCTTTTGATACAAAATAAAGAGAAATATACAATGATTATGTAGATTCTAAACAAACTACTACCAAAATACAATTAGAACAAAAATCATTTGACTTGTTGATTCACCCTCTTTGCCATGAAACCACTGCTACACTGCTGCTGCAAAGAAAACATAGGTACTTAGTCTATTTGTTACTTTTTGAAGTATATTGTTTACCATTCACTACAAAATATTATTTACCGTCCAATCCAATTCAATCTCCAAAGCTGCTCTAAAATAAAACTACTTCTCTTCTTTGCTTGAATTTTCAACTGATGTTGATGTTGCAGAAGGATTTTTCACTAGAAAAACAATAATATATTTTATTTAGACATTGAAATTGATGCAATTTATGAAGTGAAAAAAAGTAAAAGCTTTGTGTACATACCATTCAAATCTATACATTTAGCATTTTTTTGTACACGTCTCAAAATTATTTCCGGTAGAATACAGTTTTTAAAAAAGTCTGATAATTTTGGTATCATATTGCTTATAAATTCATTATCTCGACAAACTTCTATTACAGTCAAAGGTTTAGTGACTGAAATAAAACATATGAAGTAGCACTTATCCATTTTGCTGACACGCATTTGTCCTTGAACCTGGAATAGAATTTAACTATAGTAAGAGAACCAGATACTGAAATTAATTAAAATATAATACAATGCAATAGAATTTTCAATTTACTTGATGGTAATAATCGTGCTTTTTATTCATCACTAAAACATTATTATCCAGTTTTAGAGCAAAGTTCTTCTTTTCTAGTGCAGCTGCCTCTAGGCTTTGATTTGTCCTGGCCAATGATGGAAAGCACTTGATCTCCACAACAGCTCTCTCATTTTCAATTATACCTGTAACAAATTGCCATAAAATATAAACCACTGAGATGGAGCTTTATATGAGATTTGATATAAGAAATTCAATCGTCTCTAGTGCTGGTTATTCTTTGTTTCTCGCAATTATAACTAGTGTTATGTTTGGCCACATTTGCCAAACACAAAGATAAAATTGAAGTTTGATAAAATAAAAACTTACCATCTGGACTGCCAGCTAAAAATCCAAATTCTTCATCAATAAAAAGGCCTGAAGGCCTGACAATTTTATGATATTGTTGCATGAACATACTTTTTGCTACACTCTCATATTGCTGCCCATATAACATGTCTTTTGTACAAATATTTTTTTTATACAGAATATCCTTTACATGATTGTGACATGGGGTCGTGATACGGCGTTTGCAAACCTGTAAAGAGAAAAAGTCCTGATAAAAAAATTAAGTATGGTTTTCTTTTAAAATCAATGTTGCCTATGAACATATTGCATAAAATACCGCAATTTTACCAGTAATGTATGTTTATGCAAATATCTGCTAATATCATTAACACACCACACAACTCACCATTCCAAATTGACTAGCAGTCAAACGGTCACGCCTATGACTAGTATATAAATCATTTTCATGCTGTCCTACAGTAGACGTTTCAATAAAAGCAATGTTTTCTGGTGACTTTTGGAATTCTGGTAACCGTTCTTCACACTGTATTTTCAACTGTTCTTCGTCAATATCAATAGGATCACAAGCTTCAGGTCCATAGTGCTTATCCGGACGGGTTTTCTCTCTTGGAGCAAACAATCGTTTGCGTGTCGAAGATTGCTGTCGTATTCTGCTTTGTTCTTTCCGTTTTAAGTATTTTTTAAAATGTGTCCCTGGGCTCTGTGTGGTCTGCTTTTTCCATGCAGTTGCATGCCATTTGTGTCCATTGGCAAGTGATAGTCCTGAAAAGATATTTTTAAATGTTATATTCCAAGAAAAAGACATGTTGCGGCGATATAAATTGGGTTAAAAGAAAGACTAAAGAAAGGCTGTTTATATTTACCTGCCACATGAACACGTCGCTGGTAAGAACCTCCTTTTCCTAAACTAATTCGTTTTCCACAGTTGAATTTGTTTATTACGCTCATAAAGTTTTCTGCCACATTTGTTGTCTCATTTGATAAACGACCTGCCTTCAATGCAATTTTTTCATTGGCTGCGTAAATCAGAGCCCACACCTCTGGAGCAGTATTTTTAAGACTTTCTACGAGATCTTCTTTCTTTTCAGTTCCATCTGTCAATGTTTTATTGACATTGCAGTAATAATCCTTGCAGTTTTCATGTACTCCGAATACATGAAGCGGGCCATTTCTCAAATCTGCTGCCATAGTAGTAGCATGCTCACTGCTACACATGATAATTTTCCGTGCTACTAGTGTAAGCTTGATAACCTTTGGCTTCAAAATATTTCGCCCAGAAAGAGGGAGCTTAGTGTTGGCCAAGATCTAAAAAGTACAAAATATAAATACAAAATAATATGCTTCACTGATCTTGAGATGACTTTACAAAGATTTATTCATTTACCTTGTAGAGTGCACTGGTATAGTTTTTTATTACGTGATTCTTGCATTCAATTTTTTTTATTATGTTCCCATATGACACTTTCTCTTTCAATTTTGCAAACACAGAGGAGTCTCCGTCACCGATAAAACTCAAATAGCGAAGTTGATGTATTTCTTCACTCTTTTGAAAGCCTTCCACAATAATTTCCGATTCCATGGCTGTAGATGGCCCAGTAAAATTTTTGCAGCAATTATGTGCTTTCATATCCATGTTTCTCCTCTCATAATATTGACATGTATAACAATATTTGTTTCTAACACCAAGAAATAGACATTTTTTAGTTTCTTTACCAATAATGCAGGCCTGGAAATGAAAAGCAACACTTGTAAATATTGCACATAATAAAAATTTCATACAGAACCAAATTTATGTTTAGTAAAATATTAACTTACCATACCAGATGACGAGTCAAAATTATGCCCGTATGACCTCTTCAACCATCCTCCATCTACATATACAGTAACAAATGGAACACCGTCTGAAGATACATGACCTTTTTGAATAGCAATTGATTTTTCTTGTTCGCCAGCAATTTTAATTTCCTCAGTCAAATGTTCAAACCACACACTGCCTAATTTTTTTTCAACACGTCGAAATTTATTAGCCGACATCGTTGGAATATCCATAAGACTTGTTATGTGAGCTGCTTGAGTGTAGAAGCTACCAGAAGTCACAGTTGCCCACACAAATGCAGTATTTATTTTATCACTGCTCTCCGTATAATGCCTCCAATATTTATCGCACATACTGCACTTGAAAATTAATTCACTTCTAAATCCATCAAGTCGTTCACTAACAAATTCAATTTGTGAAGATTCACACTTATTTCGATGTCTTTCCAGAAGAAATGCCCACTCTATTACATGCTTCAAGTCCACAATGCGATACCCAGATATACCAGATAAACCTTCATTTGGACCAGCTTCCACAATCAATTGAAAAGAATCAGTTTCAGGATCAGCTCGCGGCCAATTAATATCTGAAGGTTCAACCACAGGTTCAGCTGTCACTGTGCTAGTACTCGGGGCACTGTAGGTGGCCTCTATGCGGATCTTCGGTTTTACACGCGCATATGTTCTTGGTTGCGTTTTCTGGGTACTGAAAGAAACAAATAAAATTGTGATGACCATACTAAAAGTATAATTACAAATATCTACGAGCAGCAAGTACCTAGGTACATTAAATATTATGCTTATTTGATACGTACAATAAAGAGTTATCTATGACGATTTCTTCATTCACAGGCTTCTTCTTCGTTTCTTCAGAACGCCAAGCTTTCAAACGGCTAAAATACAATAAGAATGAAACTTTTTTCAACAGAAAATGTAGGCAAGTAGTTATTTATGTACTTAGAAAAGTCATGTCATCGTGAAATAGCGCGAAATATCTACATCCAAACTTAGCCGTGTTTACGAAGGAGTCGGATACAGAATTAGTCATGTTTACTTACCTCTCTACGTCATGATAATATGATCTAAGTCCACCTCGAATTCTTTTTAAATTTTTGCGTCGCCCCGAATATGCGTGTCGTTTGTACGACGCCTTGCTTGTGTCGCCCTCGCCAGACATTGTAGACGTAATCTAAATCTGAAATATAGAAAAACAAATGAAAAACAAAAGAATATGTTACTTTTAAACACTCGGTATTTGAATAAAATGTAATAGTATCGAAATTTACAACCATGCATGTATTGAAAGAAGTTGCAAACAATCAAGCTAGAAATTCCAGCCAGATCATATGAACGAGTTGCGTTCCGAAACTTTCAAACAAAAGATCTAGATAAATGTAACAGTAACATTTTACTTATCTTTATTTTAATGCTATCTTTATATTCCGGGTAGAATTGGTCCACAAATAAGAAAAAAAATGTCATTAGTATAAGTTTTTTATTTACTTATAATAAAGCACGGAACAGAAAAAACAGATTGCAACTTACTGAATTATATTTGTTTCTGAACGAACCATAACAATTTGACGAGAACTAGAGAGAGAGAGCTTGTTAGTACCTACTACGCTACTACAAAATAAAACATACTAATGTTATTGTGTGTCTGTCTGTCTGAAACTGTTTGCAAAATAAATGCGTAAAAGGGGTCCCGGCAAAACCATATTTTGCCAATGTTTGCAAGTTTAATTTTGTGACTACTTTGGTAGTTTACTGTTTACCGATTTATAATAAATTTATTTAATGTGGACCAAAAACATATTCAAACACATTCAAATAATATGAAACACTGACTTTGTACTCATCAATGACACGTTTGCCGTAGGTAATTAGTATTATGACGAGATTTCATATACCACCGAAAATAGAATTGCTTTTTTAGAATAGGTAATTAATTACTATACCTACGATAAATTACATTATAGTCCATGAAATAATATGAATCACAAATATATACTCGAGAAATATTACAATTTGTATCAATGAAAATGCCTAACATACAAAATAAAATACGTAAGAAATTCCGCGCGCAAATCATAGCGCGTAACAACCGAAGTAAGAATGTATTTTACAAGTATAACGCAGTGAAACAAGTGAACGAAGTTTGGCAACGCTTTTTTTTCGTCAACATTGAATGTAGGTCAAGGTTAGGAAGAACGGCATCGTTGCATAAAACCTACCTACGACTATTGGTACTTATGTTGCCACACAACAATAATAAAGTAATAAAATTGTTTACACTAAAAAAAAAAACATTTATGTCTAAGGTCATCAGTTTTATGTTATTTTATATTGTTTTGTTTTGAACGGTTGGAAAGGAAATTATTAACCAATATTTGAACCTGAGAAATTGATTTAACAGTTCTAAGATCGTCTGCACGCCATCTAGCATGCTATGGTCTAAACAACGCTTTTGGTTTACTTGTGAAATAGTTGTCAAAAGTCACGCACACTACTAAAGAAGTGTCAAATTTTGTCGGGATTTCGCGATTGATTTTCTCAGTAAATAATGTAAGTAATTGCCTAAAAAGGTCAGACGCGTGGACATTTAATTGTAGAGAAGTGATAAAATGATTAGTTTTAAAGAAAGAGTGTCTGTGTTTAGTGTAAAACCCGAGACAAAAATGTATGGACGGCCGGGCGGCGCTTTAACCTTAAATTATATGGTGTTAAAGAGTGAAATAATGTGCATGAAATGCTTAAAGCCTCTAACTTATTTAAAATGATAAGGATTAATATCGTATTTGTTTATATATCTTTCCAATTACCGCTTTATAATTGCCCATTTTTAGGGTTCCGTAGTCAACTAGGAACCCTTATAGTTTCGCCATGTCTGTCCGTCCGTCCGTCTGTCCGTCCTCGCTTAATCTCTGTGACCGTTAGCACTAGAAAGCTGAAATTTGGTACCAATATGTATATCAATCACGCCGACAAAGTGGTAAAATAAAAATTGGAAAAAAATGTAAAGTAGGAAGTGATTTTTTTTTTAATTTCAACCCTAACGTGTGATATATTGTTGGAAAGGTATTTAAAAATGAATAGGGGTTTCCTAAAATCATTTTTTGATAATGTCAATAATTTCGGAAATAATCGCTCCAAAAGTAAAAAACAATTTGTCCCCCCCCCTCTAACTTTTGAACCATAAGTTTAGAAAATATGAAAAAAATCTGAAAAGTAGAACTTTATAAGGACTTTCTAGGAAAATCATTGTGAACTTGATGGAAACAACAGTTTTTGTACAAAAAAGACAAAAAGTTGTACAAAATAATTATATTCGTATATGCAAGCATTTTTACATAATGGATACCCACCTTTAAACTCATAAGTGGGAACACTTATTGTGACGGACGGGAAACTACGGAACCCTACACTGAGCGTGGCCCGACACGCTCTTGGCCGGTTTTTAATGTATTAAAATGTATAGTGGATGGATGGTGGATGGGATGTATCCTTAAGAGATAGACATATACCATCACAGACTTTTCTGTAGACCTATATAAGATTCACAATTCTACCATACATCATTTTGTTTTTATCTCAAAGGGGGCAGCGTTTTCGTTGAAAGCTCCCAGACGGCTTATTTTTTTCCGACACCTCCAACAAATATCATTATATTGTAGACAATGTATACAAAAACTTGACAATTTATATACTAAAACCTGCCTCTTGAATCACTCTATCCATTAAAGAAAACAGCATGAAAATCGGTGCAGTAGTTTTTGAGTTTATCGTGAACACACAGACGCGGCGGAGGACTTGTTTTATAATGTGTAGTGACAGTGACTAATACAGCTAATTTAAATAATGTTCTAAAACGATACAAATTTGAAGGCCGTTTACAAGTTTCCACACAAAGATAAAGAAAACTGTAAAGCAGTGGGGGAGGCCTTTGCCCACCTGTGGGACAGAATAAACGTTAAAAAAACATGTTGGGTTGGGGCAGTCTTTGGGGACTGCCGATAGAAGTAAAAACTAAATAACTTGTGAATCCATACATTTTGAAACATCTCCCCCCTCCCCCTCAGGCTCGCCCCAGTCATAGCACTGCTACGAGTTGTGCCCCGAGCACGCCTAAGTGGTGCGGATCGGCTACGAGTGCTACGAAGCTTGCGTGATGTGAGATGATGACTCCTTCACCCAAAAAGTGCTCAACGCTCCTAAAGAAGTTTTCACTTCAAAAATACTGTAACTAGCCTATGTCATCACACCAAACCTCCAAATCTTACGATCCGAAGACTGGTTGTCAGACTTTCGGGCCACTGACTACCTGTAACGAATGTCAAAGATTTACAATTGACAGCCGAGACCAACTGCTTGACGTGCTTTCCGAGGCACGGAGGAAACTCGGTATTTAATGGGTGGTCACCTATCCACGTACGGGCCTACTGAAGATCGACCCGAGCGGCTGTTATAATTTTACATTCATATTTTGATCATCATTGAGGAGTTCGTGGCTAAATAATAACAGCCGCTCGGGTCGATCGTTAGGTTAAGCCGTGCTTGCCTAGGTTGGTCTGTGGATGAGTAACCGCCCATTATCTACCGAGTTTCCTCCATGCCTCGCACGTTAAGCAGTTGGTCCCGGCTGTCATTTGTAGACCTTTGACAGTCTTTAGGTAGTCAGAGGCCCAAAAAGTCTGACAACCAGTCTTACCAAGAGGTATCGTATTACCCGATACTAACTGGGTTGTGGAGGTCAGATAGGCAGTCGCTCCATGTAAAATACTGGTATTCAGCTGCATCCGGTTAGACTGGAAGCCGACCCCAACATAGTTGGGAAAAGGCTAGGCAGATGATGATTTTGATCATCACCATATCTCGCCCTTATTCCAATTCATTAGTGGTCGGCGCGGCATATCTTCTTCTTCCACACTTCTCTATTACACGTCCTCTCAGCAGTCACCTCCTTTCTTGCCATATCATCGTTTATAATACACAATCCACCCATCGTTTCTTCGGGTCTTCCTCTACAGAGGCGTAACGTGGACTACTATGGCCATTTCGCAACAGCGAGGCCCCGTTTCTATTGTTCCTAAGATCTATGCAACCAAAAATGCTTTGACTACTACATAATTCATAATAGTGAAAAAGTTTCTAAGCTATTCATTCGTGACAAGTCTCTTATTCCGTCAAACTAGCGGTTGCGGTCTTTGAAGGTAGTTACAACGGCTTCGCAGTCGCGCTGAAGAGGGGCTTCTTGAGAAGCCCCAAACAAACACACTTTTAAAAATTGTGACGTTATTTTTCTAGCGTAAAAGCGATCAAATTCTGAGGGTAAAATCTGGGGGCGGCGCATTTAAAGAGGCCTGCCGGCCTCGCGAGGCCCCTTTAAGTGCGGGGCCGTAGGCGGGCTTATAGACATCTAACTAGTCATAACTGATAACCTTTGCTTCTCCAGATGGCGCCCGGGACCTGGTGTCGTCGCTCGCCGGGACCTATACAACATCCTGGTAAGTGCCCCATCCTTGACATAGTCTGTCTTTCAATATACTTTTTTAAAAGGGCTATGCTATAATTTGACCTGCCTAACTCCCATTTTAATTTAGCGGCCTTCAAAATATGATATACAGTGGAACTTTGTTAAATGGGACCTGGATAAGTGAGAAATCTCTATATATGGAACTCATGCTAAGGTCCTGACACTTTAACACTGAATTACCACTGTTAGTGGGACAACGCAAACCTATACAGGGTTAGTTTTCAATGACCGGTCAAATTTTCAGAGATGGTTTAGAATCGATAATATTTTCGATATAACGAAAACTACTTTTTTTTTAAATAAAATTTCAATCCTGACTACCACTAAAAAGCGAACGTGTGAATATTGCAACAGCACAATTCAGTTCAACAACCTACATAGGTAGCAGTTAGCACACACATACATTTGGCGGTGCACGCACGCACACAAGTGCATTGATTCCCACTAGGTTTATGATTTAGGAAATTTTTAGGACATTTTCAAATGAACGCTATTATTTTATTTTATATTTTTCGACAATAATATTTAAAATGCACTTTTGGTTTGATATCAATTCAGATCTTAAATTTAAATCTAGAATTAGAATCTAGGATTAAAAAATTAATAATAATAAATTAATAATTAATTTTTATTATTATTATCTTGAATTTAGAATTTAGATCTTAATTTTAAATTTTGGCTGGTCATTGAAAACTAACCCTGTATATCTGGGATTCGTTTTTTCGATTTTGTCGTACCTCTATAATTGAGACAGCGAGTGTATTTTACCTCTTTTTTACTATGATTTTGTATCATATTCTATTCAATAACAAAAGAAAATAAACCTATTTTTTTATAAACTGTTGAAAACAGAGCAATATTTGACAGTTTAATTTGACGCTGCCAAATTTCAGAAAACCCCATAACATAAGATTTTTTTTTTTTTATAAATTGATGAAAACACAAGCAATATTTGACAGTCTTACGCGATGTTGCCAACTTTCAGAACACCGTCTTCAAACGCGCTATATTTTTCAATTCAAGCTCAAATATTAAATATTTCTGTTTCAGTACTAAATCCTCCGCGGCGACCTCACCCGGACACACGCAACCCGCGTCGTTAACCTAACACAATATATTCACAAGCAATAATACATGTACATACTATCTTGAGGGGCAGCAGAAATATAGCTCGAAAAATTTCATGTGTAACAAATTATCTTCATTTTAGTTCAAAGATACCTTGAGAGGTATAAGAAAATATTGTACTTTTTTAAAGATATCATCACACAATCCTCGCAGAGTAAGGCATCGGTCGATTTATAAAAATCTTGTACAAAAGCTTTCAACATTGCCGAAATACTAAAATGCATGCATAATCAGCCTATTAATGTTCCCACTGCTGGGACACGACCTCCTCTCTATGAGAGGGAATGTGCTATAATCCACCACGCGGGCCCAGTGCGGATTGGTAGACGTCACATGTCTTCGAATTTTTGGTTCTAGCTCATGATCTGTCCAAGAGCCATTGTGGCTCCCGACCCGCATCTGTCCAAGAGCCATTCTGGCTCCCGAAGCTAAGGTTTAGTTTTTGACGTTAATCTGTGATGCAACTTGTTCCTATCTCGCTCAAACTTATATAGAGTCCACAGAAATGAATAAGACAGACATTTTGCCTAAGTTTAATAACCAAAGACGCTTCTAACTTGACCAAATTAGTTGCTCCACATGCTGGTTTCCTCAAGATGTTTTCCTTCACCGTCTTGAGAGCATTGGTGATGAAATAAATTACACAAATTTTCTGGCAGAGTGTGAGTCCATCATCTGTGACATGTAAATCAAGCTATTGAACCATTACTGCTCTTCGTAAGATTGGATGTAGGGGATAATCTTCGGAACTCCAGTAGGCCTATTACATATCTTTCTGATATCCAGTGGCTATCAAGCTTCGGTTGTACACCGAACTTTGATGACAACCGAGAATGTCATAAAATTGGTACTACGTATTGCACTAAGTGGATATCACTTTACGGTGACTAACAGCCCGGGTACGGTGTAACGTCTTTCACGAAAGCTACTTCAAACTCAGTTGTCAATGTCATCAATTTGTTATCCACTATGCTTACATAATCGAAATAATATAAGTATCGATACGAAAGCGACTGTCAAAATGAGTTACGGTGACTATCAGCCACGATGACAACCAATGACGTCATATTTGATCGCGACTGGTCATACATAATACTAAACTAACCTTTTGACAGTTATATGTTGGACATTGAGCCCAGTTACTATCATTTCGACCTGTCAACAGAGATACATAATAGCCCTGCTGATCCGATTTCGAAAATTCTTTCACTAATGCGAAGGTACATTATCCCAAAGTGTCATAGGGTATATAAAAAACGTCCTTGTGGGATAATTTTCGACCATAACGAAAGCGAAGCGGCGGGTATAGGCTAGTCTACACTAATATTATAAAGAGGAAAGATTTGTATTTTTGTGTGTGTATGTTTGTAATAAATAAACTCAAAAACTACTGCGCCGATTTCAAAAATTCTTTCACCATTAGAAAGCTACATTTACCCTGAGTAACATAGGCTATATTTTATCCACGTAATCCCACGGGAACGGGAACTACGCGGGTGAAACCGCGTGACGTCCGCTAGTACGTAATAAAGAGCAATATTACACATTTGAATACTAAAGCTATATCTCTGCTTACCCCACGATATAAATAAAGTCAAAGGAATCTACGTAGTCTTAAAGATCTCACGCATAAACCGGATCTAGTCATTTTTTTTAATAAAAACAATCATAGATTAGTCGTTTAAACTTTGTTTTTTTTTATCGAAGGTTTTTTTTAATAGCTACGAAATATCCTTTGACTATTATAGTTAGTGTACAATAAGTTTAACTTATTTAAGAATTTTAGGTTCTTCCCGTTTTTAATTTAATTTTTACGTGGGAATTGAGTTTTGTGAGATAAAAACTACATTTACAAAAATTACGACTGGTTTAAAAATAAACATTTACTTGGCACGTTTTTCGCAATTTGACTAACAGCCGTTTTCTGTAACTTACTTACGTATAACTGTTAGTAACTATGCCTACGTCTCGTAGCTGTCGGTGTTTTTATTTTATTTTATTTGGAACAACAAACAATTACATAATAAAGCATAGAGACATAAAACTAAGTTAGCTATAAACAAAGTTAGCTTGGAATATCCTATCCGCGTCACCTACCTGTCACTTGATTCATACAAAAATCAAAGAAAGCTTCTCTGTGACGTTTTGTTTCTAACGGTCCGTAAGCTAAATGTCAAACAGAGATAGTAACCTTTCGTTACCTGTTAGTAAGTTATTGAAAATCGCCATAAAGTACGTGCAAGATAGAAAAGAGAACATGTCTAAATTAAGCTACATGCTAAGTTACGTTTAATGATCCTACCCTAAAAGATTAAATCTGCTCTGAAAAGATGTTAAATTCGTCTTTTTCAACATTAAATATTTGATCTAGATTTTATTCATAGTAACGGCGGTTACTATTTAAAATAAATAATAACATTGGACATTACACACACCGTTATCTAGTGTCACTCTAAGCAACGAGGCTTGTGTCGTGGACACCATATAGTTGATTACATAGATAATTTTATTTTAGTAAAATAAGAGTAACTCGTCTATAGTCACAAGATTCAATTCCGCGTAAACTCGCCTTATACTTAGTTCTTTTAAGTTACAGTTAAGTTAATAACTTGAACACACAATAACTAAGTTATATTTTATTTAGTGAACTCAAGTATTAATTAAAATTCGTTTCAACCAGGGTTCGAAACTAATAAGATAATTATCGGATCTAATAATCAGCCCTTCCATACATTTTGAAACAGCATTCATTATTTTTATTACTGATGGAAAATTTATATGTCCCCACATATAAATTTTCCATCAGTAATAAAAATAATGAATGCTGTTTCAGAATATTTATTTATTTGCGATATTCTACTTTTAACAAAATTTGAGACGATTGTCAAAAGCAAAATAGGGATGATGACTAACTAAAAAAATATGATTCTCTTTAGTCCGTCAGCTAGATAATCGAAAAATATTGTATACGTGTTTTTGTTTTATCAAATTAATAAAAATTGACGAAGATAAAACGCATCAAAGATCATGAGTGGGCTTGTGACTTCACATTACTCAAATGTGACGTCACACGAGTTTTCGACGCACTGTATCGTTTCATTTTTTGTTTACGTGAAAAAAGAAAAATATGTGTCCAATATTTTTTGGAAATCTATCTGACGGACTAATTCGTTTTTTTTTGTTGTGTATCTAATCGTAATGAAATCGGTTCATTCGTTTAGGAGCTACAGTGACAAACAAACACTCACTTTGCGATGTTCACTAAATAAAATCTAACTTTAATGGCAATGATTACAAATACTATTGAAAGTAAGCAGAGAAGTAAAATATAATAAATAAACATCTCGAAAATAAACATAATAGAACTCGAATATCAACATCTGCTTAGCTTCCCAACTTTGTTGGGGTCGGCTTCCAGTCTAACCGGATGCTGCTGAATACCAGTATTTTACATAGAGCGACTGCCTATCTGACCTCCACAACCCAGTTAGTACTGGGTAATACGATACACCTTGGCAGGACTGGTTGTCAGACTAAAAAATGCTTAAATACATCATCCTCATGAAGTTGTCCATTAAGAAAAATGGGCAAGAAACTCCATGGACACTCTTTTCAAATCAAGTTAGGTATTCTAGGGCTCAAATAAATATGTGCTAAAAATCCCAAAATATTTACATATATTATGGGTCTTAAAAACGGAAATATGGAAAAATATGCGCTAAAAAAGACAACTATTACCAAACATAAAACACTTTATTGTAACATAATTGTTTTTAAAATACATAAAAAACCAACGAAATTAAATTGTTTAGCTAAAATTAAGTCTGCCTGGTTATTCGAGTTGTTGCATAAACAACGACATGTTTCTTCAAAGCACGACTACCTACATTCGTGTATGCCGCGCAATGTCAATTTATTCCTGTTGCGCGGCGCTATGCGAGCAAAAATTATGCAGTTTTTGCTAGTTTAATTATTAAAGATAGGAAAAATGGACTAATGTAATTAAATTCTAAAAATATGGTCTTAACCTTGAAATATGGAAAAATGTGGATTCTAAAACCCTCATTTCCCAGCTCAAAACATCATAATTTATGGAGAAAATCAAATAATGAATGAAAATGATTCAAATAAAAAATATCTGTTTACATATTTATGCGAGCCCTAGGTTTTACATATTATGTAAGCACAATGTAGATATAGAAAAGAAAATAAAGACAATTCAAATCTTTAATTCGATTTAAGACTCCAACTGACTAATTTTTGTAAATATATTGTACTGTTTGTCCATCTTGTGCGATTATATTTTATCACTCTGCTTACATTTCCGTAGTGAACACGAAATTGAAGGAAACAATTAAATTAAACAATAAAAATAATTAAAATTGTTAATGTATCAAATGCTAGCGGTTGTTTTTTATTAATTAAAAGAGTCGTGGCTAAATAGTAACAGCCGCTCGGGTCGTCCTTCCTTCAAGGTTAAGCCGTGCTTGCCGAGGTTGGTCCGTAGATGGGTCACCATCATTACATACCGAGTTTCCTCCGTGCCTCGGAAAGCACGTCAAGCAGTTGGTCCCGGCTGTTATTTGTAGATCTTTGACAGTCGTTACAGGTAGTCAGTGGTCCAAAAGTCTGACAACCAGTCTTACCAAGAGGTA
Organism: Xestia xanthographa; assembly: GCA_905147715.2. Classification (NCBI taxonomy): domain Eukaryota; kingdom Metazoa; phylum Arthropoda; class Insecta; order Lepidoptera; family Noctuidae; genus Xestia; species Xestia xanthographa. The sequence continues at coordinate 16,846,390 of LR990670.1, forward strand.
TCGTATTACCAAGTACTAACTGGGATGTGGAAGTCAGATAGGCAGTTGCTCCATGTAAAATACTGGTGTCCAGCTGCATCCAGTTAGACTGGAAGCCGACCCCAACATAGTTGGGAAAAGGCTAGGCAGATATTGTTCTCCCGAACTGGTTCCCAAGTATGTTGGGTTTGGCTACTAATATTAATGGAGCGACTGCCTATCTGAACGCCAGCCTACTCTATTTAACAACTTTGAAGGTTTAACCAAAAAAAACAACCGTTTGTATTTAAAAAATATTTTTTATTTAACAAATTCCCGTTCATTAGTCAGTTCTATGTGTTGGAAATAAGAGTAGGTATTTAACGGTATGATGGTAAATAGCTACGTTGAATATAACAAACATGGAAATATCTACAATGGATTTTTTAAATGCTGTATGAGAAGTTTAGCACAAAAGAGATGATGAAACTTAAACTTCATTGTCGGAAAGAATCTGACAGCACACAACACACACACACCTACAACAACACACACACACACACACCTACAACAACACACAATGTCTCCTATATACTGTAGAACTGAAATAGGAGATGTTGAGTGTGCTGTCGGATTCTCGTCTTTAAACGCAGTAGCTAAAGTTGCAAGTCCCTTTTCGCGCTAAAGGTCAGTTTTTGCACTAATCGCAAATAGCACATGAATATAGCGCAGATTTTACTGTCAAACTAAAAAGAACACTGCAGCGATTGAAATAAAGTCCAAAATCCAATCGCGATCATTATCGTCAAACTTTATTTTATTTGTGACTTTATTCTTATGTCGGCAATGTTGATAATTGTTTGGTATTGGAAACATCGCTTTGCCTGTTAAAATGTTTAACGTAGCTATGTTTTCAGCATGCGGTATTGAATACTATCAACAAAATTGAAAATACCAATTGAGTGGGCAGGTGGTATTGTTAACACTGATTGATTTTAAATTGTATTTGATAGAAGATACATCTTTAATTTAGTAGCAAGTTAAAATATAATCATCGTCTGCCTAGCCTTTTCCCAACTATGTTGGGGTCGGCTTCCAGTCTAACCGGAAGCAGCTGAATACCAGTATTTTACAAGGAGCGACTGCCTATCTGACCTCCACAACCCAGTTAGTACTGGGTAATACGATACCCCTTGGTAAGACTGGTTGTCAGACTTTCAGGTCACTGACTACCTGTAATGACTGTCAAAGATCAACAAATGACACAGTTACGTTACAGGTAGTCAGTGGCCTGAAAGTCTGACAACCGGTTAAGACCAATGGGTATCGTGTTACCCATTATTTGGTTTGTGGAGGTTAGATAGATAGTTGCACTGTGAAAAATACTTGTATTCAGCTGCATCCGGTTAGACTGGAAGCCGACCCCAACATAGTTGGGAAAGGGCTCGTCAGATGATGGGTTCAGAAATCCACTAAAAAATCGGTTAAATCAGTTGAAATTCTAACAGAATAGTAATATTTAGGCATTCAATTCGGTAAAGCTTAATATTAGTACTTTCTACTGTGAAAAAAGCCCCGAAAAACGAACACAATTATTTTTAAAAATGGTACTAAATTAAAGAAAATATTCTTCCATAAAAATCATCATAATAATAAAAATCTTTCAGTTTGCCGCCAAAAAATGTCCTGTCACCTTGACAGTTTTGAGTTTGACAGTTGAACTGTCATGGCGTAACATCGTAGGACGCTATTTGTAAGAAAGTTTATTGTAACATGTAGAGTATATTATTGTTAATAATAAAGATTTTAGCCTATAACTTATGTGTTTTATTTTCAATGCCAATCAGCGTTTCACAGGTTGGCCTAAGCAAAAAGAACCTGTTCAGGTGGAATTCATAGATGACTCTGCCCTGGAGTGTAAATGTGGTGTTGCCCCACAAACGATGGGACACACGCTACTGAAAGTGCCAAACGCCGTCAAATATTGGGTGAGTAATTGTCATTGGTGCCGATTCCCTTGTTTACAAACTAAACCAAATTTAAGTTCAGTGCATCTTTTTCTTTCTATTTCATTAAGAAAAGGACAGAAGATAACTTTTAGTTATGTTCTGTCAAATTAATCAGCGCCATACAAGTTTTAGACGCGATTAAAAAGTTTACTAAAATTACATCAAATTACGTCAGGTGCTGACTAATTTGACAGGATTATACTAATATTTATCTTCTGTCCTTTTCATAATGAAATAGAAAGAAAAAGATGCATTCAACTTAAATTTAGTTTTGTTTGTGAACAAGGGAATCGGCACCATTGACATGCTCACTAAAGCTGAATCACAGAATAGATAATAGTATGGCTGAATGCAGACCGGGACGGCATCGGCATCGCAATGGAATTATTTTTTTGCCAACGGACATTCAAACGTATTAAAATGGAAATACGACATAAATTGCTATGCTTTAAAATTATCCCGGCGGAAGGCGGAAGCGCGGTATTGAAAGACGCGTCACGGTCGTATTTCTATATCAATACGTTTGAATATCCATTGGCAAAAATGTTAATCCCTTGCCATGCTGTCCCGGTCTTTTTTTGTGACGGCAGCATTAATACAATACAGATAAAAGTTGTATTACTAAAACTTATAATAACACCATCTAGCGGCCACTGGACAAAACCGACACTGTGCTGCCATCTAGCAGTACCAAAACAAAGCCGAAAATAGTGACATCTAGCGACGAGAGGCTCTACTACAAACAAATATAGTTCACAAGAATGATCACTAGATGGCAGTCCATAATAATTGAAAAATATTTTGTTCAGTAAATTAGTAAAATATCAAAATTTTTACGAGAAGCACGTATTATTCAACGACAAAAAAATGTGAAAAAAATAATACATTTAATAAGTTGATCGAATACTTAATAAAAAATTAAAATACACAATGGATGGATGGTAATGGACGGATTCAGATTCAGATCCAGATTCAGATTCATATACATACCGGTTTCCTCCGTGCTTCGGAAAGCATGTTAAGCAGTTGTTCCCGGCTGTCATTTGTAGATCTTTGACAGTCGTTACAGGTAGTCAGTGACCCGAAAGTCTAACAACCAATCTTACCACCAAGGGGTATCGTATTACCCAGTACTAACTGGGTTGTGGAGGTCAGATAGGCAGTCGCTCCATGTAAAATATTAGTATTCAGCTGCATCCGGTTAGACTGGAAGCCGACCCCAACATATTTGGGAAAAGGCTAGGGAGATGATAATGAGTTAACAATAACATGTTGGTGATTTTAATTAATAATATTGCAACACTAACATTAAAATGTAAACTGTGGCAACACTCTTCCCTCTGCAACATGCAGTAGTTCATTAAAGACATGAATTTACTTGGTGGCTGTTTTATTTCATTTTCTTTGGCACCAACGTACCAGCACCTCATCAGCACCTACCAGCCAGCCATGAGCTCTGGGTAGAGCAGCAGTCTTAAATAATATGTAACTAGCAAACATATACCGGCCGGCGGTCTTACCCCGGTTAATTTTTTCGTATAAAAAGGTTGCACCTGTATCTGAGTATATAATTCCAAATACTCCATTCAAAAATATGTCTCTTAACTTCAGCTGTTTGGGCTCTGGGCGTATGCCAATTTGTTAATCAGTAAATTTAGAGGTTTATATCTATCTCACCACAAGAACCACCATCACCACCACCACAGAATCACCATCACCTGTCTGGCAAGAATGCTGAAATGGACCTTTTTGGCGCAGCCGTGAGGTACACAGCTGTTTTTCCTCCTTATTTTGTATCTTTTTTAGGGTTCCGTACCCAAAGGGTAAAAACGGAACCCTATTACTAAGACTTCGCTGTCTGTCCGTCTGTCCGTCTGTCCGTCTGTCTGTCACCAGGCTGTATCTCATGAACCGTGACAGCTAGACAGTTGAAATTTTCACAGATGATGTATTTCTGTTGCCGCTATAACAACAAATACTAAAAACAGAATAAAATTAATATTTAAGGGGGGCTCCCATACAACAAACGTGATTTTTTTGCCGTTTTGTCTAATGTATAGATAATGGTACGGAACCCTTCGTGCGCGAGTCCGACTCGCACTTGGCCGGTTTTTAATTATCATACTAAATACAAAATTTGAAGATCCTAACTTTAAAATTGACGGACTTTCATACAAACTTTCATCCCCTATTTAACTACCTTAGGGGTTGAATTTCGAAAAATCCTTCCTTATTCCTTGTCTACATTACAAAGAAAACCTCTGTGCAAAATTTCAGCTTTCTAGGTCTAAGGGTTTGGGCTGGGCGTTGATGAGTCAGTCAGTCAGTCAGTCAGGCCTCTTGTTTTTATGATTGCGTATAAAATTATACATGTTTATACCAACCTCGGAATTACATGCGGAGCTGTGTCAATTATTTGTTCCAAATAATAATATTCGCTCTAGGAAATATTAATTGTTTAATGTCCCATTTAGTCGCACTGTAGCTTCCCCTGTACCGCGTATGCTTACGAACCTCAACGCTCTTGTGGAGTCCAACCCTGGATTAGATTTGTTTGCTGATGAATGGAAGACTGAATTGTTGGAATGTGTGTGGTTCTGCGAGAAGACCGAAGGAAAAGAATAGGTATTTAATTTAGTGTTAATGGTTAATAATGTACTGAATAAATAAATAAATGATCTAAGCGAAAAAAAAATTAACTGCTCAGGCGGAAAAGACCACGACTGTACATAGATCTGACCACTACGATTTTACAATACGATTTTATGATCTGATTCTCACTTATCAATTTACTGTAGTGGATCGTATATATTGTTGAATCTATGTGAAAATCAATCAAGTCCCGTTGTACCGACACACTTGAGTATCGATACGTATCGAACATCCCTAACGTCAAGTGAAATGACATACCTATTTGACAGACAACAATGTTATGATTCTGAATAAAGTCAAAATAACTGATAATAATACTTAACCTTATTTTAATCACCCCAATACAAACCTCTAATGTGTAAATAATCAGATTAAATTAAAATACTACTGGAAAATAATATTATTATAGAAAAGAATACGCATAATACAAAGACTTTACCCGGCAAGGTTTCAAGTTGAAGCATATTCTTGCATCTGGCTACAACTTGATTATAATATTATTTGCTTTCCTGTAAATAAGTAGTTATTAAAATGCAAGTCTTTTATTAACTCATTAATTCCCTTTACAAATAAAGGGTGTAAAAAACTTCTTAACGAAGCCGAAAGGCACTTGTTCTCCTCGTCATTGCGATATTTTTTTTGTTCTACACCATACCTGGGAACCTTCTAGTTACGGAGATGTTGGGGGTCAAAGTTCCAACTTTTTGACAAGTTTTTAATGTAAGATTTTTACTTTAAACACCTCCACGACCCCCGTACTATTGAACCCATCCATCAGCACAATTTTTTGAGTGCGTTACATTGAGTTCTACCACAAAACATGATTTTTCACCCCAAAAAAAAAAGTCATTTCCCAGCAATAATTTTTGCGTAAAGTTACTTACCTAGTTCGTTATACAGAATGCTTGGTTGACGGCTTCGTGATGAGATCTTCTAGACCCTGTCTATAAAATTTACCTCGTAATAATATTACTATAGAATATTATTTAAATATCCGTTTGTTTTCATTATTCTGTATTCGTCGGCACGGGGATGACCTATCTTAGCATTAAAAATCACCCATGACTAAGACTTCGACGGAACACGAAATGCACGGGGAGAAAAATTGATTGAATTTGCGTTGGAACATAATTTATCAATCATGAACACTTTTTTTAAAAAAAGACTTGGACGCAAATGGACATGGCAATCACCAAATGGGCAGTATAAGATCGAAATAGATTTCATCCTATCAAGTCAACCAAAACTCTTTCAAAACCTAGAAATACTGAATATAAACTACCCAACTGACCACAGAATGATTAGATCAACCCTGTCAATAACCAAAATTGTAAAAAGCAGAACAACCTACACTAATAAGAATTGTAAAACCTTAGAAACAGAGAAAGAAATAAAACTATTTAAAGAAAAACTTTACCAACATATTTTAGAACTAGAAGAAACGAAAACCACTGACTCTATTCAAAACTACTACGACAAAATACTCAATGCTATTAACAGAAGCCTACACCAAACATGCATAAAAACCAGTAACCACAAAAACACAAAAATATCAGAGCGCTCTAAAGTTCTCATAGATAGAAGACAACAGATTCAAAAAACAGAATTGAAAACAAGAGCTATGAAAAACGAACTTAAAGCATTGTATAAGCTTACCAGTAAATACATAAGGAACGATTACCAGAATCATAGAAAAAACACGATACAAAAACACCTGAAAACAACTGGAAGCATAAAGAAGGCTCGTAAAGAGCTACAAACACAGGTGACTTGGATCGATAGTTTGGACAACCTAGGAAAAACATCTCATAACAGAAACGAAATCATAAGAATAGCAACCGATTATTATAAAAACCTATACGACACACCAACACTATTAAATAAAACACACAGTATGAATGAGGAAGACAAAAATGACAGCTACATTCCTGAAATAACACCAATAGACGAAACAGAGATACTTAACAACATCAAGATCCTAAAATCAGAAAAAAGCCCCGGACCAGACGGCATAACAAACGAAATATTAAAGTACGGAGCATCAATATTATGCTACCCATTGTCATTCTTATTCAACCGAATACTTGATACTGCTACCACACCGTCACAATGGTCAAATTCGAACATAATATTAATATACAAGAAGGGTAACCCGAGAAACATCTCCAATTACAGACCTATTAGTCTATTACCAAGCCTCTACAAACTATTCTCCTCGATAATTGAAAAAAGGATTAGCGCTACAGCACAAAAACACCAGCCGGTCGAACAAGCAGGCTTCCGCAAGGGTTTCTCTACAGTCGACCACATACATACTTTGGAGCTACTGATAGAGAAATACCAAGAACAGCAGAGACCTCTATATGTAGCCTTTGTAGACTACCAAAAAGCCTTTGACACAATACTACACTCGAGCATTTGGGAAGCGCTTAGACTACAAAACGTGGATAGACGTTATATTAAAGTGTTAAAAAATATCTACGGGAAATGCACAAGTAAGGTAAAATTAGAAACCTCAGGTCCACAAATTGCAATAAAAAGAGGGGTAAGACAAGGAGACCCGCTATCTCCAACACTTTTCATCTCTGTGTTAGAAAATGTCTTTAGGCAACTAGACTGGAATCGAAGTGGTATACTCATAAAAGGCACTAATTTCAGCCACTTAAGGTTTGCAGACGACAAATAGTCATAGTGTCTGAAAGCTCTAGTCAACTACAACACATGGTTAATACACTTCACTCTGCAAGCATACAGGTTGGCCTTGAAATGAACTTGTCAAAAACGAAAATTATGACCAACAGCATACAGAAACCAATAAGCGCAAACAACATACCGCTTGAATATGTGAAAGAATATGTATACTTGGGGAAAGAAATTTCATTTGCTAAAAATAGCAATCTACTGGAAGTTGAACGAAGAGTTAAGCAAACATGGAATAAATATTGGAATCTAAAGGAAGTATTCAAAAGCGACCTCCCAGTAGAATTGAAGAAGAAGGTAATGGACTCAAACCTCCTCCCATGTTTGACATACGCGTGCCAAACCTGGAAATTTAACAACTCTTTAAAGAACAAAATTACTACATGCCAAAGAGGAATGGAGCGCAGTATGCTTAACATAAAGAAACAGCATAGAGTTCGCCACACAAAAATTCGATCTACATCAAAAGCAATCGATGCCCTTACACACGCACTCAAACTTAAGTGGAAATGGGCAGGCCACGTTGCAAGACTACAGGAAAATCGTTGGGCCAAAAAGATGACTTCTTGGATGGGACCGGTTGGCAAACGTAAACGAGGAAGACCACACAGTCGCTGGGAGGACGAGATCGTGCGTATAGCTGGATCACGCTGGATGGACGTAGCGAAAGATAGAGAAAGCTGGCAATCTCTGGAGGAGGCCTTCACCTCAGGGGTTCTCAAATAATTGTAATTTATATATTTTTAAACTTAAGTATTTGTTAAAACATTGTTAAAAATGAGAAATATAAGGCTTTTTTTTATTTTTTTTTTTATTTTATTTGATTATTATTTAAATAATTAATAAATAAGTGTAGAGTTAGGGAAGACAACAAGCCCACTTTACTCTGGGAACTATTCGTCGTTTTAACCAAATTAGTACTTGAAACGCAACTAGATGGCGTTGTAGTCGAATTAGAAGTCGCTATGGTTTCGTTACATTGGCTTTTATAAGACAGCTGGCGAACAAATTTTTTTGTTAACAATAGTCTGGTAATAGACTTATCCTATTTTTGATAGCGTAATCGTCACTATTGGTGATTTATCGCTTTATTATGTACTAGCGGACGTCACTAGAGATGGGTCGTCGACGCATTTGGCGTAAACGAAACTAGACCGTCCATTTAAGTTCATCGACTAGTTCATAAACTAGTTGAATTCGTCGACTAGTTTATGCGTCGACTTGGTTATGCAGTCGTTTAAATAAACGTTACAACGTCTACGACGGTGACAGCGACGTAGGCAGTAGACTAGAGACTGCTCTGTGCTGTAGCCGCTGTAGGTACATATTAATTTGAACTTCCCTTCATACTCGAGTACATAGTAGGCAAGTAACAAATGCATTCATCATTAAAATAATCACCCAATGAAATTTTAACTCTAAATCTAACTACAGAGAGTTGATATTTGTACAGGACGGATGTAATTTACACTCGTCGTATACAAATATCAACTCTCTCATGCTAGATTTAGAGTTAAAATTTGTTTGAGTGAATATTTTATTTCTAAGGACGAATGAATTTGTGCTATGTGCCTACGTTCTTGAGTCAGTCCGTCGTCCAGTTCGAGCGTTTACGCGTTTACTCGTTTAGCCGTTGTTGATCGACTGCCGTTGAGCCGTCGACGGATTCGACTAGTCCACGGATTGTTGGTGAACCGTCCGTTCGTTCACAGTCCGTGGACGGTCGAATAAACTAGTTCGTTCATTCAACGCTCATCTCTAGACGTCACGCGGTTTCACCCGCGTAGTTCCCGTTCCTGTGGGATTACGGGAATAAAATATAGCCTATACGGATTCGGAAGAATCCCTCTATGTAATGGTAAAAGAAATTCTGAAATTGGTCCAGTAGTTTTTGAGCCTATTCAATACAAACATACAAAAATACAAAGGTTTCCTCTTTATAATATTAGTATAGACTAGAGATGGGCGATTGTTACTGATTCCAATAATCGAACGGTTTGATACTACTAATTTTTGCATGCTGAGTTTACCTATAAGTGATTGTACACTATTGTTAATATGTTTTTGCTTGTTTTTATGCCCTTAGCTAGTGTAAACAATTGTTGGTAAACCAATAAATAAATAAATAAATATTAACATTCGAATACAAAAACAATCGATCGCTAGTTCGCAAATTCGAATGAAACCGCTAGTTCATTCATTCAGTTTGCTATATAAAATTGAGCTTTTAACTCGTAAGAATAAAGATTACTTTTAGTTAAAGCAATAATTAGTTACTAATTTCCGAGTAAAATGTTGTCAAAGGAGGATTTTCTAGGAGTATGGTAATTTTAGGTAGATAATATTGGTCCATGCTCTATGGTTTTACAATCAAAATAGTTTCTTATTCGCGCGCAACAAAAACTACGAATATTCAAATACAAACTAGTAATGTTCGTTAAATTCGATGGTTTAATGATTTCATCTGCCATACGAAATTGGGTATTTTTTCTTAGTGCATAGAGTTTACTTTTGGATGACGTTACGGATTTTCGAATATACGAACTAGTAACAATGAAATTTGAATCGGAAAGAACGAGACGACGCAATACATTTTTATTTACATCTCGCTTTTGTTCAAATTCGAATGAGTTGTAAGGTCATTCGAATTATTTGAATGACTTGTACAATCGAATTATTCGAATAATGTCACTCACAATCGCCCATCTCTATTATGTACTAGCTTAACCACGGAACTTCGTCTACGTCACATATAATCTTAATAATAAATTATTAATTATAGCTTATAATTATGACATTTTGGGCATTCAATTACGAACAAAAACATTTTAAAATCCATAACCATATTGCTTACCTCCTATAACATACGGCGTGATAATATTATGTAGCCTAAAAGTCTTCCTCGGTTTACAAAGAACATTTTTGCTGAATTTCAATTCAATCTATCCAATAGCTTTGGCGTGAGTGAAGCCGTACTACTTATACACACAGACAAACAGATAAAAATTCACTTTTTGTTATCTGTTACGTTTTTCTAACAAAAGCCACATAATTTTTCTCGAAAATTCTCAATGTACAGTTTTTCTTTCGTTACTGTTTTTTTATATGTGCTTTTATCTGACGTCAAAAAAACTTTTTTCTTCCTTTCTTTCTTTTCTTTTTTATCTATAGATAGTACTTTCAGGTACAGTAAGTAAACAATTACAAGTATTATTATTACTTTTGGTTTGATCGCATTTTTTTTGTGTCGACTGTCGAGTGTGAACTTTCTTACAGATATTAAGTATTGTAGTTAGTACCTAGATATTTTTTTTTAGGTTTGGTTAGGTTACCCACCGTGGCTACGCCCATGCCTGCTACCTCAATAAGAGGTTTTCTTTTTGAGGTATTAAAAAAAAACTTAGTTTCCAAGAACTCTATAGATGGCGTTGAACTTACTATGATTGTTGGTGCCAAAGCCAAAACGCTTGAAAAAAAAAACATTGTGTCACGTCACATACTCTCGTTGACTGACACTTTCATTTGCCTAACCTTCCGAATATAACCTAGCTTTCTCGCGCTTTGTTAAAATCAGTTTTTTTAGGTTCCGTTCCTTGCATTATCATACTTACTCCTAGCGCCATCTATCCAGCGACTAGGGAAGAGCTAAAAAGAACATCCCTCATTACGAAGCTACACACATCCCCAAAACCAACTCTTTAACAAAACACAGCACCCTCCTCCCCGCAGTCGGTTACCTCCGTTCTCCAAGTCCGTCCCTTTCAGCTCACAACAACAGTCACTTGATTAACGCTACCACTGCAGCCGTCTTGCTCACTCCTATACACGTACTGTGCTCTGTCTCGCTCGCACGGTGGTAGCTTCACTTCCATTGTCTACGTGGTTTTTATAGAGATTTTCTTATGAAAATTTTATTTTTTAGGTGGTCAGTGGCCCAAAAAGTCTGACAACCAGTCGCACCAAGGGATATCGTATTACCCGGTACTAACTGGGTTGTGGAGGTCAGATAGGCAGTCGCTCCATGTAAAATACATACTGGTATTTAACTCCATCCGGTTAGACTGGAAGCCGACCCCAACATAGTTAAGAAAAGGCTAAGCCAATGATATAGGTATTTATAGGAATTTTAGTCAAGCTCCATTTTTTCCAATATAGGATATAGCCACGTTTACCGCATGATCGATTGACTGTAGATTCAAATAACCACCTCGATACAAAGAATAAGACCAGCACGCGGAGCCCTGACGCAGCCTGGATGCTTCGCGGCCGACTCCTCAGAAGACGACGCGATGAGCTGGACAGAACCATCAGCAAGAGTTGGGGAAACCCTTTAGCCAGCAGTCAACACCTATCTATGGACTCTTGGGTTTTTGAGACGAATCTAAAGTAACAAAGAGATTTATTTGACGTCATTTAATAAAGCACAAACACATAAAAAAATAAAACTAGTTGACAACGGAACCCTAAAAGATACAAAATAAGGAGGAAAACATAGTATATACTGTGTGCCTCACGGCTGCGTCATAAAGGTCCATTTCAGCACTCATGCCAGACAGGTGATGCTGTCTGACGCTGGTCTTCCAATCTAATGATACCTTAATCATCGAAATCCATCCAGTCATTTGGAACATACGAGGTAATAAAGAAATTTACAAAGAAACGTACAAGATACGCGCGAAAAACATAACCCTGCCTTAGCAGTCGGGTAAAAAGACCCTCAACAAATCCGAAAGGCACTTGTGCTCCCCATCATTGTAATCATTTTTTTATTCTGAACCTGAATCAGAATCAGAATCAGATCTTTATTTGCATAGAATGTAGGTACAGTTATAGGATGTTGTACATAAATTAATGAGATCGGCTACAGTCTACCTTACGGCATACAAATTATTAAATAAATTAATAAAATTAAATAAAATCAAAACAATGTCCACAAAACAAAACAGAAATTTAAGTCAAGTCAGTTAATAATCATAAATTAATAAAATTAAATAAAATCAAAACAATGTCAACAAAACAAAACCGAAATTAAAGTCAAGTCAATTAACCAGAGACCAGACCTGAGAACCAGAGTTACGGAGATATCAAAGGCCAAAGTTCCAACTGTTTCAAAAGTTTCTTATGTTACAACATCCATCAGCACAATATTTTGAGTGCGTTACATTGAACACCATTAAAAGTCTTCTCCCAGCAAAAATGTTTGCGTCAAGTTACATAGTTTTGGTATGCCTACATAGTCCACAACTCCGTGAAGGTTTCTTGTATATTATATTATTGATTAATTACAACCGACCTCAAACTAACACTTATAGCAGACTTGATGCTTCAGCCAGTAATCGAACCCGCACTGCACCGTATCCCTTCGTCTCTCAGCCACAGTAGCAGTGGGTACATCGTCTGTTTCGTTTCATCTCATCTTTAATTTGTTCGTTCTGTCGGCCCGCGACACTCGCTGTACCAGGAGCCGGGATCTAAGTAGCGAATGCGAAATATTTTTTCGCACCACCCTGCTGGTAAATGTCATGTTAACGGGTAAATCTAAAAGTAAAGCAAGTCATAATGTCCTAGGCTTCAGCCGGGTAGTAATATTGTACTTACTAAATTAGCTGGTCAATAACGTGATTTGAATTTGGAACCTTAAATAAAAAAAAGCCAGAATACTTTAACCAAAGGCCAAAGAGTTTTCGCTTCGTTTTAGGTTTTAGTTGCCGTCGATGTACTATCGAGGGCACTCCCGCCTGACCACCACTAATCTCATTTTTGTTTGCACTCGCAACATAAAATCGCTCTCTAGCCCCGCCCCGTTGACTTTGTGTAGAAAAAATAAATGAAAAGATACCGAATCGGCCGAGCGCACTGACGACGCACGCCAAACGAGAGTTATTGTTATTTTGCGCGCCAAAGTTAACGCTTTCCTAATAGGCCCAAACTTTAAGGGGGCGTGGCTCGGCGCCTCCGCATGATTTAAGCGAAAAAAAATTAAAATGGTCAGGCGGAAAAGACCCCGATAGTACAAATATAATGTGAAATAATAATAAACAAAAGTATAAAAACCGCGAGCCACCCTAGCGATCCAAGAAATTGAAATCGGTATTTTTTTAAGGATACCTATACAGCAAATATCGTTACTTCTTTATCGTGATGCGGTTAATACAGTTGTTATGACGACCTGATTGGCGCAGCGGTAGTGAGGCTGCCTTACGTTCTTAGGGTCCCGGGTTCGAATCCCGGTCGGATCAAATGTTTGTGTGATGAGCACGGACATTTGTTTCCGAGTCATGGATGTTTATATGTATGTTAAGTATGTATTTACAAACAAAAAGTATCTATGTAGTATATCAACTATCTGGTATCCACGACACAAGCCTCGTTGCTTAGTGTGGCACTAGATGGCGCTGTGTGTAATGTCCAGCAATATTTATTTATTTTATTTATTTATCCCGCCCATGGGCCTCTGACTTAGCTTTACATGCCGTCGAGAAATATCTCTCAGGCATGCTGGTTTCCTCACGATGTTTTCCTTCACCGAAGCAAGTGATAATTATACAATACGCACATGAATCCGTAAAATCAGAGTGCGTGTCTTGGGAGAGAACTTGAGACTTATGACTTGATAGTCTGACGATCACAACACTAGGTTATCACTGCTTAATTAAAATATCGCTACTGGGGACAATGAACACTTTAAGAGCCTATATACTACCTCAGATTAGCAACTCTATTTGTGGTGGTTCAAACTTCGTTTGTAATACTGTTAGAATAACGTTCTAATCAGCTTGCACTACAAAGCGGTTGTTATGTCAGGCACTGCGGCCGAATAGTGCGAAATGAGTGGTTTTTATTCCTTATAAAATCAAATTTTCGTCTTTTGGAAAAAATAAAAAACATAAGACCTGCTTTATAGTTAGTTCAGTTAGTATGCAAAGTTTCATGATCTAATTTGAAGTACTTTTTGAATACCAGCGGTTTATTGTTCGATTTGGAGGTAACTTTGGGATTTTTTTCTATCGAGAAAATTTTATGAAATCGTGTTTTCGCCAAACATAAGACCTAACAATAATCCTCAACTTTACCATATATTTATTTCAAAATTAATGCTCCAGTATTTTAGGCGTAACGGAGAATCAGGCTAAGCCATTTGAGGTAGTATAGGCCCTTAACAGACAATAAAAAATCTGATATTTCCGTCCACCGTCTCCTGTTATTCCTACCAGCTAGTTAATCATCCACACTAATATTATAAAGAGGAACGATTTGTATTTTTGTGTGTGTGTATGTTTGTAATGAATAAACTCAAAAACTACTGCGCCGATTTCAAAAATTCTTTCACCATTAGAAAGCTACATTCACCCTGAGTAACATAGGCTATAGTTTATCCCCGTACTCCCACGGGAACGGGAACTACGCGGGTGTACCCGCGTGACGTCCGCTAGTCACGAATATTGTAAATGTGAAAGTTTGTATGTGTATGTTTGTTACTCTTTCACGCAAAAACTACTAAACGGATTTAGATGAAATTTAGCACACAGATAGTTTATATCCTGGATTAGCACATAGGATGCTTTTTATCCCCGTAGTGTGATCCCGTGGGACAATTATCGCACTCTACGCGGGCGAAGCTGTGTACATAAGTTAGTCTTAAATACAAAAAGAAATCACAGACCTCGTGCTCTACACGACCTTCGGGTACATTGAAAATGCACCTAGGCAGGCTTCGATGCCTAATCATCATTAGATTATATTTAAAAAAAAAACTACCAACCAACCACTATTTTTTTTTTTTTAATCTATTACGTCTAATCTATTAAGATTAGACTTAATAGATTTAGTATCGTCTTTGAAGTAATAGAGCTCAAATGCACGATGTAAAAAATCCATAAGGTAAAAATAAAAATCTTTTGCTAACAAACAACATCGCAAAACAGTTCTTTTGTTTGACATTAACTCACTCGGCTTGGAATGGATCTTATTTCTTATAGCCCTGAAACTCACGACACCAAGGCAATTGTGTCGATTCTGTTGTGCACAAACTAAACTTAATTTAGGCTATTCTATTGCTATCTTTTACTAAAAAGCAATGCGAGAAAAGGACGGCTATAGCTATGAACTAAGTTAGAGATGTCAAACGTGTGTCAAAATGCCTTGCGCTTCACCGTGTTTTTAGTCGTCATGTTTTTACGTGCACCCTTAATTTGTATAGAAATATTAGTTTCAATTAAAGGAAACAGTTTTTTTTAGGCCCTCTTCGATGTTGCGGATATTCATATTACTTACACCAAAAAAAAGTAACCATTTTATTATAGTAATAAACGAAAGATTACATAAAAACGAAACCGGAATCTTAAAATCATAACAAATAAATTGTATTATGATATTTTTTTGCGAGTCAAATCATTCCTGTTGTGGTCAATGCCATTTGACGGAAAATACTTACGTAAATAGGGGCGTTTTTCCGTTTACAAAAAAAAAGTACGGTATCCATTGGTACTAATATCTGCTTTAATTAAAATATAATATAATATAAAAAGAAATAATATTAAACTGTGAGCTTTCTAAAGCTATTTTAGAGGTTTCCGCTAAAATCTTTTAGATGGTATAGAAAATCATCATGGCACGGAACGTTGTAAATTCGTCTTTTTGGTGGTTGACTGACAACTTCATTTGACATTTGACGTGTTATTGTTATTGTTTATTGTTAGATTCACGTTTTCATTTTCGAATTTCTCATCATTCCGGTTAGACATGGCTTAGCTAATATTACCACTGTAATCTAGAAATTATAAGGAAGAAATCTATATACGTTTCATTAATATCTGTATGTCTGTTACAATGGAGACAATTTTTTTTGTTTGGAGAATAGGCCACCCACATAAATTGTAGCAGATATTAATGAAACGTATATAGATTTCTTCCTTATAATCTCTAGATTACAGTGCAAATATTAGCTAAGCCATGTCTAACCGGAATGATGAGAAATTCGAAAATGAAAACGAGAATCTAACAATAAACAATAATAATAACACGTCTGTACCAGTCTCTGAAAGTAATTGTATTCGCACATTGCGTTGTAATCTTACTGCACAATTGACACAACGACCAGCAGATGTCATTTTTATAAAATAGTTTTTATTATACCTATGCAAAAAAATCGCACATTCACAACAATCAAAATAAACGGAAAGATTAAATGTCAAATGAAGTTGTTTGTCAACCACCAAAAAGACGGATTTACAACGTTCCGTGCCATGATGATTTTCTATAGGTACCTACCATCTAAAATATTGCTGAAACTTCTAAAATAGCATTAAAAAGCTCACAGTTTAATATTATTTCTTTGTTTATTATATTATATTTTAATTAAAGCAGATATTATTACCAATGGATACCATACTTTTTTTTTGTAAACGGAAAAAACGCCCCTATTTACGTAAGTATTTTCTGTCAAATGGCATTGACCACAACAGGAATGATTTGACTCGCAAAAAAATATCATAATACAACTTATTTATTATGATTTTAAGATTCCGGTTTCGTTTCTATGTAATCTTTTGTTTATTACTATAATAAAATGGTTACTTTTTTTTTGTGTAAGTAATATGAATATACGCAACATCGCAGAGGGCCTAAAAAAAACTGTCTCCTTTATGTGGGTGGCCTGTTCTCCAAACAAAAAAAATTGTCTCCTTTGACAGCTCTAAATTACGTCCGTCTCTTTCTCGTTTTATTAGAGAGAAAAAGATAGCAATAGCCTAAATTAAGTCTAGTATGTGCACAACAGAATCGACACCAATGTCACACTGAGCGAAAATGGGGGCTATACTGAAGCGATCGAAAAAACATGTTCTCCCGGCTCCCGGTCCCCACCCTACCTACACAGCACTTCAGTCTGCTAATTGTCGCAATTACTGAAAATGCTCTCTCATTGCTCTGAAACTCGTTGACTACCCCCCTCCCGCCCCTCCTCCACAACCCCCAGGGGGGTTTTAGGCAATAATGTCACATTACATAGACTTATGAGCACTACAATCGTTAGATCTGTGCGGTTTGCAGCTAGGTTGCGATTCGGATGGGTGGGCGGTGTAATAGTGATTTGTTTGCAAGGTTTAATCTTTATGGATAAAGGTTAAGTTTAAAATAAAACTAATAACTGAAGGATCTCTTTTGATTATTTCATAGTGATGTAGTCGGCATAGACGCGGATAGGTTTTTTTTATTGTTGGGCCTGTTCCGAAGATTTTCCTTAGTTTATAGTATTGCTGCTATATAAGTAATTAAGTATTACCTACTGCATCTTCTAATTATGGCGATTTGCTCCCCTATAAGTAATTTGAGGGATTATTTTTATTTACTAACTAAGTGGATTAATCATCACTGTGTAGTTTTGTTTTTAATAAAACAATAGGTTTTTTACTTTACCAAAACGAAATTAAAGTTTTCTGCCATTTTAGAACTTTATGTTTCTGATTAAAAAAAACTGAATACTAAAGGAACATTCAACGAGTTCTATTAGGGAAAAAAATAATTTTAGTAACCAATAACTATGTTATACTAAAACGTTTGCCTACCTTTTTTAATGTCCTACTGCTGGGCAAAGGCCTCTCCCATCCTTCCAGATACTCTTCTCCTACGCCACTCGAACCAGCCCTCGTGATGCCTACATACCTATCACAAAATAACTACATCATCTGCCTAGCCTTTTCTCAACTATGTTGGGGTCGGCTTCCAGTCTAACCGGATGCAGCTGAATACCAGTATTTTACATGGAGCGACTGCCTATCTGACCTCCACAACCCACACGATACCCCTTGACAAGATTGGTTGTCACACTTTCAGGCCACCTGTAACTATTGTCAAAAACAAAAACACAAAAAGAAATATTCAATTTATCCCCCAATTCGCCCATCGTAGTCCGACCCTGGCTGCCATCCAATTAGCGATGAGATTAAAGATATGCCGGGGGAGCTATTACCTAACAAATTACCCCTCGACGGTGGAACAGCCGCGCCCGGCCGCTACCGCCTGTGGCATAAGCTGAAGCGGGTGCGGGGGCGGGGAGGAACTGTTACCTGATTGAGAAATGGCCAGATAAATCAAAATAAATAACATAACGCCTGTAATTCTCGAAGGATTAGGCAGAAGTGTACCTGCACTACAACATTCCTAACAATAGCCAGTTCCACGCGTTCCTAAGAAAAACCGGCCAAGAGCGTGTCGGGCCACGCTCAGTGTAGGGTTCCGTAGTTTCCCGTCCGGCACAATAAGTGTTCCCACTTATGAGTTTAAAGGTATCCATTATGTAAAAATGCTTGCATATACGAATATACATAATACAAACTTAGTCCAGAAATTATTTTGTACAACTTTTTGTCTTTTTTTGTACAAAAACTGTTGTTTCCATCAAGTTCAAAATAATTTTCCTAGAAAGTCCTTATAAAGTTCTACTTTTCAGATTTTTTTCATATTTTCTAAACATATGTTTAGAAAATATGAAAAAAATCTGAAAAGTTCAAAAGTTAGAGGGGGGGGGACACATTGTTTTTTACTTTTGGAGCGATTATTTCCGAAATTATTGACATTATCAAAAAATTATTTTAGGAAACCCCTATTCATTTTTAAATACCTTTCCAACAATATATCACACGTTAGGGTTGAAATTAAAAAAAAAAAAAATCACTTCCCACTTTACATATACCCCTATATGTAAAGTGGGAAGTGATTTTTACCCTAATAAAACATTTTTTCCAATTTTTATTTTACCACTTTGGCGGCGTGATTGATATACATATTGGTACCAAATTTCAGCTTTCTAGTGCTAACGGTCACAGAGATTAAGCGAGGACGGACGGACAGACATGGCGAAACTATAAGGGTTCCTAGTTGACTACGGAACCCTAAAAAGGTTCTTGACAGACGGACAACAAAGTGATTCTTCAAGAGTTCCGTTTTGGCCGACTGAGGTACGAAACACTAAAAATCATTAATTAATTAATTCACTCAGTGACGGGCAGTGCGCAGTGTAACTGTAAACCACTGGAACCACTACAGTCCCTGATATAATGAACGTGAGACCTAAGTAAGGATTTTTAAATTGATTACCAAAAGAAGATTGTAGCGACATAGCCAAATAAACAAAAAAAAGAATTGTAGCGACATCTATGACGCAAGATACGAACTAAAAATCCAGCATTGTACAATTAAAGTTATCCGCTAGAGAAGGACAACCGTTGGGCAGTAGACGTACCATCAGACGCAACACCCGTCTAGTCGGAGGATCCTCCCTTTCCAAGGGGGTATGAGGAACTTTGCACCGTCCTCCTGTCCCCTGAAAGATAAATCAGGGATGAAAGCTTGTATGGAACTTAGTCGTTCACCGATCAGACATCTCACCATTTACCATAGAAGCTGAAAAAGCTGAAGCTTAGGGCGGCAAAATTAGGGGGTCGACAAAATTAGGGGGGCGGCAAAATTAGGGGGGCGGCAAAATTGGCGGCAAAAACCACACCTTATAAGTAGTGCAGTAAAAACAAAGCTTTGCTTTTCTTAGCTTAAAAATATACCCAAAAAGTTGTAAAAATAATCTAGAATTGAAACTAGATTAGGATTATTCCCTAATAAGAAGAAATTAACTTTATTGTGAACAGTGTATCTAATTTCATAAGTCAGTAGGAGCGGCAAAAATTTTATAGCTTTGGGGCGGCAAATGTGTAAATCCAGCACTGCATCTCACCTAGCACACGGCATGTATTTTTAGTGGATGCGTGTAAACTTTAACTTGGTGTACTTGTAGTAACTTTGAAGATAGGTTGAAGACACAATTGTATACAGAACTAGCTGTTGCCCGCGGCTTCGCCCGCGTGAAGTTCGGTAACTGTCCCACTGGATCATACTAAAGGGATAATAGTGTCCTCCATGTTAATCCAGGTTATAAACTATCTATGTGCCACATTTCATAATCATCACAATTATTATTATCACAATCACCATCACTATCACAACCGCCATCATTATCACAATCACCATCACTATCACAATCACTATCCCAATCCCCATCGCCATTACTATCACAGTCACCATCATTATCACCAATTATCATCATTAACACAACCACCATAATTACCACAATCATTATCACAATCACCATAACAATCACAATCACCATCACTATCACAATCACCATCACAATCCCCATCACTATCGCTATCACAATCACTATCACAATCACTATCACAATCACCATCACCATCACAATCACCATGAAAATAACTATCACAATCACCATTATCGTTATCACAATAATTATCATCGTAATCACAGTCATTATCACACTCACCATCACCATCACTATCTCAATCACCATCACAATCACCATCACAATCACCATCACAATCACCATCACAATCACCATAACAATCACAATCACAATCACCATCACAATCTTCCATCACAATCACCATCACAATTACCATCACAATCACCATCACAATCACCATCACAAACACCATCACAATCACCATCACAATCACCATCACAATCACCATCACAATCAACATTACAATCACCATCACAATCACCATCACAATCACCATCACAATGACCATCACAATCACCATCACAATCACCATCACAATCACCACCACTCTCAGAATAACTATCACAATCATCATCACCATCACAATCACCATCAAAATCAGTATCACAAACACCATCATCGTTATCACAATCATTATCATCGTAATTACAATCGCTATCATCATTATCACTATCACTATCATCGTAATCACAACCATTATCATCATATCATAATCATCATCATCACAATCTCCATCCTCGTCATCACAATCATTATAATCGTAATCACAATCTTTATCATCGTAATCACAATCACTATCATCTTAATCACAATCATCATGATCACAATCACCATCACTATCTCATTCACAATCATTATCACAATCACCATCATTATCACAATTACCAACACTATCACAATGAAAATCACAATCACCATCACTATCACAATCACCATCAAAATCAGTATCACAATAACCATCATCGTTATCACAATCATTGTCATCGTAATCACAGTTGCTATCATCATTATCACAATTACTATCATCGTAATCACAACCATTATCATCATATTCACAATCATCATCATCACAATCTCCATCCTCGTCATCACAATCATTATAATCGTAATCACAATCGTTATCATCGTAATCACAATCACTATCATCTTAATCACAATCATCATGATCACAATCGCCATCACTATCTCATTCACAATCATTATCATAATCACCATCATTATCACAATTACCAACACTATCACAATCAAAATCACAATCACCATCACCATCACCATCACAATCACCATCACAATCACCATCACCATCACCATCACAATCACTACCCTCGTTATCACAATCATTATCATAGTAATCACAATAATCTACATCATTATTACAATCACCATCACTGTCACAATCACAATCACCATCACAATCTTCCATCACAATCACCATCACAATCACCATCAAAATCACTATCGCAATCACCATCATTGTTATCACAATCACCATCATCGTTATCACAATCATTATCATCGTAATCACAATCATTATCATCTTAATCACAATCAATCACCACAATCTTCGTGCTCGTTATCACAACCATCGCTATCACCATCACAATCACCGACACTATCACAATCACCGTCACTGTCACAATCACCATTACTATCACAATCACTATCACAATCACCATCATCGTTATCACACTTATTATCATTGTAATCACAATCATTATCACAATCATTATTATCACAATCATCATCATCGTAATCACAATCATTATCATCGTAATCAAAATCATCATCATCACAAACATTGTCATTATTATCACAATCATCATCATCGTAATCAAAATCATCATCATCACAAACATCGTCATCATTATCACAATGATCATCATCGTAATCGCAATTATTATCATCTGGATCTCAAAATAAATGCCATTTTCGTAATCAGCACCCCTGATAATCTCGGTATCGACACCCATATTGATTTTTAGACATTTCAACCCCATCGCACCCCAACAGGGAATGGTAGTATTTCAGGTCTGCCACATTAAATCTTAAAATCGTTGTTTTTGTAATACACCCGACCCAATTCACCATAAAAACAATACCTATATTGAATTTCAGGCTTTGTTACCCCATTTCCCCCTTTAGGGGTTGAATTCTGAAAAAAAAACTGAAACACAAACGTTAACTCATTTATCGATAGGAGTACTCCTGTTAAGTTTCGAATAAAGTAGTCTAACTAATCTTATTTCCCCACGTAATCTTTGGACTCCCGTTCCAACTCCTAAGGGGGTGAATTTTGAAAAATCCTTTCTTAATGCACCCCTAAACCTCATAAAGAACCTTTGTGCTAAATTTGGAATCTCTAGACTCAGCGGTTTGGGCTGTGCATTGATTTTTATACTTTGCCACCCCATTTCCCCCTCTTAGGGGTTGAATTCTGAAAAAACCTGAAACCCGTTTCTACTCATTTATCAATAGGAGCACTCCTGTGAAGTTTCGAATAAAATAGTCTAACTAATCTTGTTGTACCCATACAAACTTTGGATTCCCGTTTAACCCCATTAGGGGTTGAATTTTGAAAAATCCTTTCTTAGTGCACCCCTAGACCATATAAGGAACCTACTTGCCAAATTTGGAATCTCTAGACTCAGCGGTTTGGGCTGTGCGTTGACAGATGAGTCAGTCAGTCAGTCAGTCAATCAGTCAGTCAGTCAGTTTCTTCTTTTATATATTTAGATAATGCTCTAATAGCTTTTTCTTCTTAGGAGTGTCTACAGAGAGAATTAAAAGGTTCAAAGTTCTGTTATATGTTTAATTATTTACCCACGGTAAGTGACATCATCATCGTCATTTCAGCCGAAAGACGTCCACTGCTGGACATAGGCCTCCCCCAAGTGTCGCCACATGTCCCGGTCCCGTGCGACTCACATCCAGCGGATTCCCGCAACCTTCACCAGGTCATCGGTCCACCTAGTGGGAGGTAAATGACATGCTACAATTGAAAAACTATACAAAGACCTAAAGGCGTCAGTACCTATTACTAGGTACGAGACCACTGAGGCTCGCTGTGCTTGCAATTTCAAACAAATACACAATTATTATATAATGCGGAATCGAATTTTGGCCCCATAGTAAAAGACGGGAAAAGCAGGTTCTATCAACTATGGGACCGAAATCCGATTCCGCATACCCTATACACGTGTGCGTCAGTTGGCGTCGAGTCCGCTCCCCGCCCATACATTACACCACCTCCCAAACGCAGTACGTTTCATTCACTGTTAATTGTTTTAATCGCACTCACCGACCGTTATATACGACGGTACATAGCGACACTATATATACAGGTTACATAGATGGAGTCATCTGTATATACTTACGTGACACGTTGCAAATACGAGTGCGTGGGAGAATAGATTTTAATTGTGTCGCTTAACTTCAAACTCGGATAAATTCAATTCTGAGATTTTTTAAGCTTTTGGTATCCAAAGAAAAACAAAATGCTCAACAATTTTATTTATTTAAAAGGTTGAAAGAATGAATGGTTTAAATATTGAAATTTTTAGACAGGATCGTTTTCTTCAATAATATTCCCGTAATAAACAAAAATGCGCGCGACTCAAATAACTTTTAAACATCACGCCTGTATGGTCTGAGGGGGTACGCAGATGTGTACAATACACCCAGATTTCGACAGTTCGTTCGTGTTCCGTGCACGCCTCAAAGAGATGTCAGCAAAAGGGACTGTTCTAAAGAGATACTGCGGCCCTGGAACACAAAGGGCTAAGAAAGAACATGGATCGGATGGGTTTTAGACAGTAAAAGTCTGACACTCCCTTCCGCTTCGCCCAGAGCGATAATTTGATGAATTCCCATCCGAAAAAAAAAAAGGTATGTTAAGTTCCATATATTGGGGATACGCCTATTACCATGTCATGTATTGTTAACAATGCCAAACAAATTCATGGCAAATATTTGGGAACAACTAAAAATGGAAAAATGAAAAACTTTTTTGCAAAAAATAAAACCGACTTCAAAAAACACAAAAAAGTGAAAAATAACTTTAGCTTCAGAAGTCGGTGACAAAAAAACGAACTCAATCAAACTAGAGTCACCGACTTCTGAAGCTAAAGTTATTTTTCACTTTTTTGTGTTTTTTGAAGTCGGTTTTATTTTTTGCCAAAAAGTTTTTTATTCTTAAATATCTCAGAAGAGGGTAGAGTGGATTTATCCAAGCTTGAAGTTAAGCGACACAATTATCAACGTAATCAGCTTATGCTATGGAGGAGCTCGTGGCTAAATAATAACAGCCGCTAGAATCGATCTTCAGGTTAAGCTGCGCTTGCCTGGGTTGGTCCTTGGATGGGTGACTGCCCATTACATACCGAGTTTCCTCCGTGCCTCGGAAAGCACGTTAAGCCGTTGGTCCCGGCTGTCATTTGTAGATCTTTGACAGTCGTTACAGGTAGTCAGTAGCCCGAAAGTCTGACAACCACATTACAGTCTTATAAAGGGTAAAGTATTACCCAGCCACTCAAACTCAAACTCAAACTCAAAGTATTTATTTCAATTAGACCATTACGGCACTTTTGAAAGTCAAAAATACAAAAAAGAAAATCAAAGCTACAGTCCCAGTCACAAGGCATAATAACTTGAGAAAGTACTGTAGTTGCACTTATACGCAGTCGATCCATGAAAGACCTGTTTTTGGGTCGGCTTCCAGTCTTACCAGATGCAGCAGAATATCAATATTTTAAAGGGGGAAAATATAATGACCACCAAAAATAACTTTCTGACCACTAACATCTATCACCTAAAATATCAATTGATCACCAAATTTGGCCTATGTCCAGCAGTGGACGTCTTTCAGCTGAAATGATGATGAATATTAATTATAATAAATAAATATTGCTGGACATTACACTCAGCGCCATACAATGCCACACTAAGCAACGATGCTTGTGTCGTGGACACCAGATAGTTGATATACTACATAGATACTTTTTGTTTGTAAATACATATGTACTTATTATACATATAAACACATATTGCTACATTAACTACTTAACTATTGCCTCAGATAATACCCAGAATGAAAGTCCATTGCATCGTATCTTGTTTTATTATTATTATTATTTTATCTTGATTACTTACATAAAAAGCTTTACATTTTCGACATTTACTCGTCCACCGCGGATCAACACTGTTTAAATAATAACGTGGGTGTTACGAGCTGGGTTATAAGGAGAATGGTTCCGTACCTATTAAATCTTGAATAGTAATCAAAACTGACGTTTTTTTAACCATTTCACCGCCATCGTGTTGCGTTTCACAGTCACATAATATAATAATAATAATAAGATAAGACCCTATCCCCGATACCGGTGGGCTACAATTTTTTATATTTTTATTATATTTTTTTAAAATTAATATTAAAAATGTAACAAGTTTGTCTGAAACTGATTAAAGGAAATAATAATAAATGTTTGTTTTTTCTTCCACAAATAATACTTATAATACTACTAAACTAACACAACACACTACACACACACACACACACACCACACACCACACACCACCACACCACTCACACTATACTTATAAACTAACACAATCATGTAAATTGATAGAAAAACGTGACAAGCAAAGCGCGTGCCTTGTAAAACGACACAAATATGTGACAAAATGGTAGGTGACATTGTGGCTAGGCGTGGAGAGCACGCACGCGTGGTTATGATTTCTATGTGGTTCAGAATTATGTAGGTAGTAGGTACCTACCTACTAAATACATGGTCACTGTTTTAGCATCGGTGTCCGTTTCAGACGAGACTTGATGTTTGATTGATGTGTGAGACATTATTTAATTCAAGCATAAGCATAGCCTATAACGTTCCCACTGCTGGGACACACGGCCTCCTCTCTATGAGAGGAAATGGGCTATAATCCACCACGCGGGCCCAGTGCGGATTGGTAGATGTCACATGTCTTCGAATTTTTGGTTCCAGAACATGTCGGTTTCCTCACGATGTTTTCTTTCACCGTTTTGGAGCAGTGGTGATAAAATACTACACTACTACAACAGCCCATAACGTCCACTGCTGGACATAAGCCTCTCCCATGATGGGAGGAATTTGCCGTAATCTCCACGCTTGGCAGGCGGATTGGAGATCGCAGTGATGAAAGACTAACAGAAAACGCTGCTGCCCATTATCTGGTCTACGGAGGCGCAAGGTGTTCTGTCTCAGACATTAAGTCGCCTTATACGACACTCGTGAGTGAAATGGGTTGTCTATTCTTCTCTGCCGGATACCACACGGCTGAGGTGATGAAATAAATTACACAAAGTAATGTCTGTCTGGGTTCGAACTCACAACTTACTGTTCGTAAGTCGGGGTCACCGCTGTTCCTGCTCCCATTTAATTGAAGAGGACCCCTAATATACCTTTCAATGTTTTATCGGTATCAGTAGTTATCAGTGTTGAGTTAATTGACAGTAAGTGACGGCAAGTGTCCGGAGTGATGGCAAACATCAGACTAGGGGCTACCGTTCGGACATAACATGTGTTTTTGTGTCAACAGCTTTAGCGGGGGTGGCTTAGTGGGTACTAAACAAATCGATAACGTTGATCTATGCGCTGAAATGCATCGATATAACTTACTAGCGGACGTCACGTGGTTTCACCCGCGTAGTTCTCGTTCCCGTGGGAGTACAGGGATAAAATATAGCCTATGTTATTCAGTAAAGACGTGGCTTTCTAATGCGTAATGCCGCCGTGTGGTATCCGGCAGAGTAGAATAGAACCAACCCATTACACTCACGGGTGTCGTATAAGGCGACTAATGTCTGAGGCAGAGCACCTTGCGCCTCCGTAGACCAGAGAATGGGCAGCAGCGTTTTCTGTTAGTTTTCCATCACTGCGATCTCCAATCCGCCTGCCAAGCGTGGAGATTACGGCAAATTCCTCCCATCATAGGAGAGGCTTATGTCCAGCAGTGGACGTTATGGGCTTTTGTTGTTGTTGTTTCTAATGGTGAAATAGTTTTTAAAATCGATCGAATAGTTTTAGAATAAAATCGTAACAAACACACAAACAAACAAAAAATGAAATTTTTCCTCTTTTTGTTAGTATAGAAGTACGTTTCTCTATTGTATTACCTAACTTTTTTATTCATAATTTAAAGTGCCATAACTTTTTTTGTCCTAATCATCATTTGTCCGAATGATAACTTACCCGAACTTAATATCACATAATATCACATGCCATAAAATTGAAATCCCTAAATACAAAATGCTCTAAACCCGTTTGTCATAAATATTACAATCAATAATATACAAAACACTTAAAATCGTTTTCAATAATAGTTATAAATCCTAAATTAAAAAAAAAAAGTTTAGATCTTAATAATATTTTTAAAACAAACCGGTATGTTCCCAGACGTTCCCAAAAGGGAACAGAACATTGTTATTTTAATTGTGTCTGTAATTACGGGAACCTACAGTAAAGTAAATATTACTTAGCTTTTGCTATGCTATGAACTTCTCTCAACACAACACATTTTTATACAATATTGCTCTTATGAAATTTGTAAGAATTAAAAAGTAGAATCATCATGTCGCAGGAAGTTCACAGTTAGAATCTTCTTTTGTTTTGGCATACATTTCATATAGGTAGTGATTAAAAGGCAGAAAATCAATCAATCAAACCTGTTAATCATTATAAAACAGTTGAGTGTGAACATAATTATGTGGATTTTATTTTTCCCTGTAATAAGTATGCAAACAAACATGCAGCAAGCATGCAGCAAGCATGCAGCAAGCATGCAGCAAGCATGCAGCAAGCATGCAGCAAGCATGCAACAAGCTTGCAGCAACCATGCAAGCACGCATACAGTATGCAAGCATGCAAGCGAGCAAGCAACATGCAGCAGGCATGGTTTCTGTCACGGCTTCGGCGCTGCGAGGCTCCGGCGGTCCCTCGCGAGCTTATCGTCGCAGATGTGTTTAACGCTCACCACCGCAGCTTCGGCTTGCTGGCCGGCTTCGCCGGCCAGCCTCAGCAGCGGCGGCGAGTGTTACAACCACCTGCTCCTCAACTCGCGGGCCGCCTCGCCCCTCCGCGCCTACGCGATTTTAAATTACACTCTAGGGGTAGGGCAGACAAGACTGCGTGGGGTCGGATTTACAGCGATTCGTTTCTGTCACTAATACCTAATTTTTAGCAAATGTTTTAGGACCAAAAATTGTATTATACTTATATGAACATTAGGAATAATACACATTATATATTAAAACACTTAGGATAATTGACTTTATGGCATATAAAATTAGAAGATTCAATTATTATAGTATTCGATATTATGACAGAACAGTTTTAGAAATAAAGATAATTATGTAGAACAAACTTTCGGGATTTTGAACATTATGGTAACTGAAGTTTATAGCAAACGTTTTATGGATAATGATTTTCGGACAAAATTTTTTAGGAGATATAAGGGAGTACCATAGAAGTACAGATGAAGTATATACGTAGATATAGATATACCTAATCAAAATGGAGGAGCTCATGGCTAAATAATAACAGCCGCTCGGGTCGATCTTTAGGCTAAGTCGCGCTTGCCTAGGTTGGTCTGTGGATGGTTGACCACCCATTACATACCGAGTTTCTTCCGTGCCTCGGAAAGCACGTTAAGCAGTTGGTCCCGGCTGTCATTTGTAGATCTTTGACAGTCGTTACAGGTAGTCAGTGGCCCGAAGTCTGACAACCAGTCTTAGCAAGGGGTACCGTATTACCCAGTACTAACGGGGTTGTGGAGGTCAGATAGGCAGTCGCTCTATGTGAAAATACAAGTATTCAGCTGCATCCAGTTATACCCAAAATAGTTAAGAAAAGGCTAGGCAGATGATCCACATATTTTTGCATCTAAAAAATTGCCACAGAATTCTCCAAACACCAACCAACTAAATATTGCCAGAGCTTGTGTACCATAGACCACAGTTTGGGCTAATTACTTTCCCACAGCCTACAACCGCGTAATATGTGTACCCACCATGTTTGAATTGCAGAGATAAGCGGCCAAGCGCAAACATGGCGCGCGCCATGTTTTACGATTTAGAATTATTAAAATATGATTATGGGAATCGGGCCGTGGGATATTTCAAATTGATGTTTCGGGAGATAATAGTTTTGCAGGTGGAACTGTCATAACAGCACGCCAGTAATTCCTGAAGAGTGTGGCAGAGGAGTACCTAATAACAACAACAACAACAGCCCATAACGTCCACTGCTGGACATAAGCCTCTCCCATGATGGGAGGAATTTTCCGTAATCTCCACGCTTGGCAGGCGGATTGGAGATCGCAGTGATGAAAGACTAACAGAAAACGCTGCTGCCCATTCTCTGGTCTACGGAGGCGCAAGGTGTTCTGCCTCAGACATTAGTCGCCTTATACGACACCCGTGAGTGTAATGGGTTGGTTCTATTCTACTCTGCCGGATACCACACGGCTAGTAGTACACCGACATTTCACCACTTATTATTAAGTCGCATGTGGGAGCGAGCCCATTGCCCTCAACCGGGCCCAAATCCAGACTCCGTGGCTTCTACTGAGAAATTCCTAATAACACTTTGCCCGACCCGGGAGTTGAATCCAGGACCTCATGCACGGAAAAAACGTTTGCAACTAATAGACTAACAAGGCAGTCGACTCGAAACTGTCCTTTAATTATGATGATGATGATGATGATGCCATCTAGCCGATTTCAACAACGACATCATTAATTATTTCAGGCTGCTATGGCCCATCATAGATATATCTATACTTATATAATCTATACTTATATAATCTATACTAATAAGTGTAATAATTGTAAGTTTGTAAGTTTGTAAGTTTGTATGTAGGGGGTAATCTCCGGAAGTAATGAACCAATTTCAAACATTCTTTCACTGGTAGAAAGCTACATTATTCGTGAGTGCTATAGGGTATATTTTATTCCCATACTCCCACGGGAACGGGAACTACGCGGGTGAAACCGCGGGACGTCAGCTAGTAATATTATACAGAGGAAAGATTTGATTTTTTGTTTGTGTGTTTGTTACGATTCAACTCTAAAACTACTTGACCGATTTAAAAAATTCTTTTAGCAATAGATAGCTACATTATCGGCGAGTAACAAAGGCTATATTTTATCCCCGTACTCTCACGGGAACGGGAACTACGCGGGTGAAACCTCGTGATGTCCGCTAGTACCTTATAAACTAACATATTGAAGTAAATACAAAACTTATGTAAATAAATAAGACTTAAAACTATGTTAGTGGCACTTCACTTGTTCGCACTTCACTTGAGCTTGTAGACCAGAGATTTTGGGTCCGTGGCTTAGGCCCCCAGTGGTCGAGCCATCCGTGGACCGTGGCCGACGCCCCCGATTCGATTAATTTGTTTTTTGAGCTTTTTCTCTTGGTACAGTCATCAGCAGGTACAAAAAAAAAGTTTTTGACCTCGAGGAGCCTGTGGGTGTGGGTAAAGGATAAAAAAAAAGTTTAACCATAATAATAAAGTAGAATAAAGTCATCGGCAGGTCCAATAAAAAGAAGTTTTCAACCTTCGGCCACAGCGACTGCATTCGATGGCTTTCTAGTGTGGTTGTTGAGAGCTTTGGTGTGCTGCTCTTTCGTGTGCTCTCAAGTGGCTAGCATATCCAACTTTGGCCGAAAAACTCCGAGTAGAAAGCTGACATGTCAGAACACCATTGACTGACATTGTAGGATATAGCTGTTGGTTCCCTAGCTTGGGTTATTCACCAACTGGACACGAAAGACTGGACACACTTAAGTTTCACTATGTGGACAGGCGTAAAAATCTTGGCGTGTCCAGATGACGAAATAATAAGTATGTATGTATGTAAATGATTTATTCATTGCAAATTATACAAAACTTACATTAGTAACACTCTGCCAAACTGCGCAGCAGTTTATTGGCAGACAATACAATTTTGTGCTCTCATTTTCACACTAGTCAATACATACACTGTTTTTTTTTTTTTTTTTTTTTTTTTTTTTTTTTTAATAAAAGGGATACTAATAGTGATTTTCACCAACTAGACACACGTGTGTCCAATTGGTGACAAACCCCTTAGCTTTAAGGTCATCTCATTTTGAATCTCATTTGATCATCTTCTCTCCTAAAGGGTGTTGACCTGCCGATGCACACGACGTCTTCATTCGGTCCGATTTTGTGCCTCCTTTTCCCACACTAAGGGGTCAATTTCGCATCTTTTGAAGAGTCTATTCTGAAAAATGAGCGCTCTTCATACTGAGTATGACCAATTTAAATGTGTAGGTAGTTCAAAGTGGCGTTGCTTGTCTAGAATATTTGCATCAATATGTAATTGTTGAGACGGAGGGTAGTTAGAGAATTGTAGAAAATGAAGACATGCTGCGCCGGCCGACCATAAATGAATAGGGTAGATGACAAAAAAAATCTAATTAGTCCGTGAGATAGATTTCAAAAAAATATTGGACACAGTTTTTGTTTCTTCACGGAAACAAAAAATGATGACGATACAGTGCGTCGAAAACTCGTGTGACGTCACATTTGAGTACATTTTTACCGGAAAGTGACGTCACAAGCCCCCACTCATGATCTTTGACACGTTTTATCTTCGTCAATTTTTATTAATTTGATAAAAAAAAAACACGTATCCAATATTTTTCGATAATCTAACTGACGGACTAAACAGAATCACAGTTTTTTTAGTCAGTCATCATCCCTATTGGGGATAGGGCAGGAGAATAATGATGATGATAATGATGATGATGATGTTGATAATAATAATGATGATGATGATGATGTTGATAATAATAATGATGATGATGATGATGTTGATAATAATAATGATGATGATGATGATGTTGATAATAATAATGATGATGATGATGATGTTGATAATAATAATGATGATGATAATGATGATGATGATGTTGATAATAATAATGATGATGATGATGATGATGATGATGATGATGTTGATAATAATAATGATGATGATAATGATGATGATGATGTTGATAATAATAATGATAATGATGATGATGTCAAACTTGGTACATTTATTGTCCGTTTCCCGTTTGCACAGATAAGTTGGTCCAACAGACAAGTTTTTTCATTATTTTAAACTAGCTGCTGCCAGTGGCTTCGCCCGCGTGAAGTTTGATAATAGTCCCATGGAATCTTACTACCGGGATAAAAAGTATCCTATGTGTTAATCCAGGTTATAAACTATCTGTGTGCCAAATTTCATCCAAATCCGTTCAGTAGTTTTTGCGTGAAAGAGTAACAAACATCATCCATTCATCACAAACTTTAGCATTTATAATATTAAGTAGGATAGGAATTAGGATATAAGTAGGATGACAGTAGAAAGAAATATCCTTCAACATGAAAACATCGAAATACAGCCAAAGAAACCCTAACCAAATACAGACACGCCCCCCGCGAACGCAATATGGCAGGAAAAATATAAACTACGAGGACACCTTCGTAGTTTATATTTTTTCCTGCCATTTTCAACTTTATAACAACCTACCGGCAGATGTTAGGAGCACATCTTTCAACCTATTTAAAGCTAAGCTCAAGCAGTACGTTACAAACAACGCAAAACTACTAAAGTAACGATATAAACACGTCTGTCACACAATAATAAATGTCGACCTACCTACATTAAGAGAACAAAACTGTTTACTACTGGACTACACTTTACTCTAGTTATGTATTTATTCAATAAGTGAACAATGTAAATGTTCTTTTAGAATAAATAAAGAATCTTTAAACCTAAATAGTGACTGACCCATTGGTCTAGTACAGGGTTTCTCAAACTTCTGGCTTCACGTACACCCATTCAAGTTTCCAGATGACAGCGCCCCCCCACAACAAGAAAAGAATAACATTGTACATAGAATAAAATAAAGTTTATTAATTGAATAAAAGGTAACAAATACAGGCCAAAAACCAATATCTTGTTAATATTAATGCAATGCGATGGATGGGCTTGTTTCTTGTCACAAATTGAGTCAACTTTTGGAATAATATTGGACAATTTAAGCCTGAATTGCGCGCGCGCCTTCACGCTTTCCGCACGCGCCTGCCGCTATTATGTAAATTTTGTCGCGAACCCCCTACCGTCGCATGGCGAACCCCTATACGTTCGCGAACCCCAGTTTGAGTGACCCTGGTCTAGTGCTGGCTGCTGACGTGACTCCTGAGCAGGTCCGATTCCCAGGTCGAACTCAATATAGTACTTTTACTATATTGAGTTTATGAATGAGGAATTTCTTAGTAGGATCCTGAAGATTTCTCAGTTACGGAATTAATCAATTGTAAGTATGCACGAACACTGGGGGGTGTGAGGATGAGATTCAAAGGAGATGCGCTATCACAAGATCTGCCGTTGATAAGCTCAAAAGAGTCTGGGCCAATCATAATATCACCAAAGCCACAAAAGCCCGCTTGATGAGAAATTTGGTTTTCCAATATTTCTGTACGACGCAGCAATATGGACAGTTCGCCTCAAAGACCGACGCAAAATCGTTGCACTCGAAATGTGGTGCTGGCGGCGACTGTTGCGGATCCTTTGGACGACGTTTCGGACCAATGTCTCGATCTTGGA
The DNA here is from genome assembly GCA_905147715.2 of Xestia xanthographa. Classification (NCBI taxonomy): domain Eukaryota; kingdom Metazoa; phylum Arthropoda; class Insecta; order Lepidoptera; family Noctuidae; genus Xestia; species Xestia xanthographa. The sequence continues at coordinate 16,880,459 of LR990670.1, forward strand.
GGAACTTAGGATCAAGGAGAGGTTATCATCGACTGTACAGATGCGAATTCTCAAATACTTCGGCCACATTGTGCGAAATGAACGATCTATGAACGACTTGTTGTCCAGGGGCAAGTAGAAGGCAAGAGGTCACGCGGTCGATCCCCTACGCGTTTGACAGACCTTATAAAAGCTGCAACACAAACGTCCATAGTCCAAAGCTCCCGAGACGCTGAAGACCGCAACAAGTGGAGGCGCATCGCAAGGGCTACGTCATCCAAAGAAAATGCATCATCTTCAACCACGACCATTCTGTCAAGAATGCACGACTGAGGAGGAGGAGGAGGTGTAATTGTCTGCTAAGACTTTAATCTTCGCCCCTTTGTGGAAATTGTCGTGATATTACGCGAAGCAACAAAGTGAACAATCTAATTTATTTGAAAGAAATAATGCCCTATCTGTAAAGTAGACATAAATGTCCTAAAAATCATCATCTTACGCAAATAAGCCATAGATTCTCATGTAGATAATATTATATTATCTTAAAAAATAAAATGTTTATCGATGGAGCATTTCGTCAACAAATCGTGGTGATACAGCGACACTAAAAAGTAAATAATTCATACTTACGATGACGTTATCTCTGACACCTGTCAATTTGCCCGCCTTAACTGACATGTGGTGGGGTTGCCAGCTTAGGGAATGATTTTTCAGCTGATGATGTTATAATTTCCGAAATAAATAATCTTTGAATTAGATACTTATTGAATATGCTCGTTTCATCATAGACCTCGTCTATCGCTTTCCATCAGGCGTGATCAAGGTCAAGAGCGGGCCTATTATACAATAAAAAACCGGCCAAGTGCGAGTCGGACTCGCACACGAAGGGTTCCGTACCATTGAATTTGTTGTTATAGCGGCAACAGAAATACATCATCTGTGAAAATTTCAACTGTCTAGCTGTCACGGTTCATGAGATACAGCCTAGTGACAGACAGACGGACAGACAGCGAAGTCTTAGTAATAGGGTTCCGTTTTTACCCTTTGGGTACGGAACCCTAAAAAAGAATTGTCTGATCTAAAGTTAAAATAATTGCTACTCACAAATTCCTAATGGAAAAAATCCAATTTGCCCGTACCGGGATTCGAAGCCGTCACGCTCAGCAGTCACATCACAACTGCAACCACTAGACCAACGAGGCAATTGAATCTTCTATTTAAAAATAAAAAATCTTATATCTTAATAAAATTAGCACATTTTCCGGGTACCACATTACCTACCTGGCAACACCATCTATCTTAAGAAAACCCAAAAACGATTCGGAAATTACATTGTGATTCATTGCATCTGACAAGTCACAAGAGATGTGTTTATCTTCTAAAGATAACAGGTATCAGGATATGTTGCGACATGCTTTACAAGTTAACATGTTTAAATAGGGTAACTTGTTTGTTATAGTTACCAATTGATGTCGTTTAGACGATGGGAATTAGGAATTGGTATCTACTTAATAGTTTCATGGGAATTTGTGTGCTATTTCTGTGGACTACAGGAGCTAAACGCGAGTTTTATAATGCCAAAAAGCATATGATTCACTGCAATAAACAAAACCAGAAAAATATATGATATATTCTTCAGGATATTTGCTAGTATGATAGTGTTTTGAAAACATAATACAACAAAATTTACTCGATTAAAAAAAATCACGAACTTATCTCTAAAAAATTCTTTTAACGAGTAAAAACCCTACTAAAATACGTAAGATCATTCTGATTTTTTGGCAAATAATTCTACAAGCAACATATTAGCATCATAGTGTTTTATTTTTTTAGTCCAATCAATAGATTTTTTGTAAATCGTAAAAAACCACTCATTTCGCACTATTCGGACCGCAGTGACTGACGTAACCACTTTGTAGTGCTAGCTGATTAGAACTTTATTGTAACAGTATTTCAAACGAAGTTCGAACCACCACAAATAGAGTTGCTAATTTAGCTCCTGTAGTCGCCTTAAGCCTTATGCAATAGGAGACGAGCTTATTGCTATAAACCGGGCACACAAACTCTGTGACTGCTTCCGAGAAATTCCTGATGGAAAAACCGATTTATAATTTTGCCCGAATATAAATGTTGATGGATCCAGAGGGAGCGGAAGGTAAAAGAAAAAATGGATGGATTGTGTGACGAGTTATATGTAAGATAAAGGTTTAAATGATAGCGTGACGGTTGTCAGAGGAGGATGGAAGAAAAAAACCGGCCAAGTGCGAGTCGGACTCGCGCACGAAGGGTTCCGTACCATTATTATCAAAAAAGGGCAAAAAAATCACGTTTGTTGTATGGGAGCCCCCCTTAAATATTAATTTTATTCTGTTTTTAGTATTTGTTGCTATAGCGGCAACAGAAATACATCATCTGTGAAAGTTTCAACTGTCTAGCTGTCACGGTTCATAAGATACAGCCTGGTGACAGACAGACGGACAGACGGACAGACAGCGAAGTCTTAGTAATAGGGTTCCGTTTTTACCCTTTGGGCACGGAACCCTAAAAACGTGTTGCGCCGACCACAAGTAACATGAGCCAGTGTCAGGGAGATGAATGGGCTATAATCCACCATGCGGGCCCAGTGCGGGTTGGTAGATGTCACATGTCTTCGAATGTTTGGTTCTAGGACATGCCGGTTTCCTCACAATGTTTTCCTTCACCGTCTTGAGAGCATTTGTGGTGAAATAAATTACACAAAGTGTCTGGTAGAGTGTGAGCCCATCACCTGTGACATGTAAATTAAGGGCCTTGCTACTCGGCGCGTTCGTGTTCCACGCTCGCCTCAAAGAGAGTCAGCAAAAGGAAGGGGTCCGCAAGGACCGATGCCTGCCGGGGTTGCGGGACTGTTCGAAAGAGATACCGCGGCCCCGGAACACAAAGGGCGATGAAGGAACATGGATGGGTTTTAGTCAGTACAAGTCTGACACTCCCTCCTGCTCCACCCAGAGCGGGAGGAGTCATTTGATGATTTACCATCCGAAAAAAAAGGGGCTTTTCTACTGAACCATCACTGCTCATCGTAAGATTGGATGTAGTGGATAATCTTCGGAACTACTAATCCGATTCCGAATTTTTTTTCAATAATGCGAAGATACATTATCCTCGACTGTCATAGGGTTTATTTAAAACGTTAGCTTGGAATAATAGGAGCTCGTGGCTAAATAATAACAGTCGCTCGGGTCGATCGTTAGGTTAAGCCGTGCTTGCCTAGGTTGGTCTGTGGATGGGTGACCAACCATAACATACCGAGTTTCCTCCGTGCCTTAGAAAGCACGTTAAGCCGTTGGTCCCGGTTGTCATTTCTAGATCTTTGACAGTCGTTAGGCAGTCAGAGGCCCAAAAGTTGGGTTTGATTCCCGAATTTCTCAGTAGTAGCCCGGAGTTTGGAAGTTGGCGGTTAGATACCCCCGAGCCTCGGTGCGCACGTTAAGACGTTGGTCCTGCGCCTGATCTCTCTCCGGTCGTGTCAGATTGCCGTCCCATCGGACTATGAGAGTAAATGAACAGAGAGTGCATCTGTGCCTGCTCACACACGCCTGCACTATAATATCTCCCGCGCCGATGGCTAATGTCCGCCAAGATTAGCCACCGTGACCGTACACGGTCAGGAGGACTATTATTAGTTTCTCGATATGTTTTGAAAGGTCACCCATCCACGGATCATTTCTAGGGTACTCGAAGGGTAACGCTAAGTATACTCCGCTTAGCTAAACCTCCGCTTTCCGTCCTTCCGTCCGTCTATCAGGTCTGTCAGCGGGCTGTATCTCATGAACCGTGGCTAGACAGTTGAAATTTTTACAGAATCTGTATTTCTGCCTTTATTCGCATAATACCTATTAGATTCTCAAAATATTAGATTCGCTAAATATTATATTCTCAAAATAGCCGAAGTACAATCAAGCAATACAATAACAATAAAATCTAAGAGGACCCACTAGCAGGTCTTGGGAGACACATCAGTATTCAAAGACCCACCGGTAGGTCTGCTTGGTGAGTCCTTGAAGACGAAGTGTGAAAGAAAACAATTACAAATAATCCTTTATGGGCGGCATGGGCATCACCGGGCCGTAGGCCTACGAAGGAGGCCAGCGGAGGCCCGGCACTTCGGGGACAGAAGTCAATGAGTGTTATTTAATATGCGAGCGAAGCGAGTGCGGGTTTACGAACCCTTATCTTTGACGAAACTATAACTAGTCCGACTGGGCAATTTTATTCTTAATATTACAAACCGAACTGTTGCTACTAAAGAGTATCGGTAGTTCGGTGCTATATTTTAACCAAACTACTGCTACTGAAAAATTGCACTAATTAGGTCAACCGGACTAACAATTGTTTTGAGTGCTTGATTGTACTTCGGCTATTTTGAGAATTTAATATTTAGCGAAACTAATATTTTGAAGAATCTGCTATTTTGATAATGTAATATTATGAGAATAAAGACCTTTGTTACCATATTCTATTCTATTCTTGAAATTAATGCTATCAGTAAACTGTATTCAAAAACATCTTAAACATATAATACTACTGTAATAGTAAGTCTATGGAAAAAGATCAAGGGATCATATTTGTTAATCAGTAAAGTTGTTGAGTAATAAATTTTTAAAACAATAAAACATTTCTGATAAAAAAACAATAAGCCCTTATTTTAATCACCCACCCCATAACATACAAAACACAAAACTCGAATACATTAAATACGTTTACATCAAACCTCCTTAGTCCTTACCTCTACAATAACGAGCTACGATTGTCTATGGCAATCCCCCTAATGGCGCCAATTTAAGTTAGAAATTAAATTTTCATCCATATTTCTCATCCCCTTGCATCCCCTGCTCCCTTCTAACTGCCGTTTATTAATTATAGCGAGAGCAGACTAATTTCGGCGACATATATATAATTTTATGTAGATTGCGATTTACGCGCCAAATGACTTTTGACAGGAGCGCCATATTTGTTTTTAGATGACGAAAGGTACTTTTTGTTAATTTGTTGCAATTTTCTTTATTTTTCGTTACCCTCTTATTTTAGGGACGTCGTCCTCAGATCATCAAAAATATTGTGTTTAATTTTTAGACTTAAAATAAACGAACTAAGTTGAGTTTGTTCATATTTATCTAGACTAATAAATAAACAACAGGACACTTTAGGCGTCGAAGTTACTCCACATCGCTGTCATCTGGAAACGTGCCCAGAAGTCTGGCAGCATTTTGCCACGATGAATGGCAATGCTAATTCTTTGGCCAAAGAAAGAGTCAGCCCTCTGGTCACGCGAAGTGTCAACCAGTCGGTGAGAGATTTCCTTAAAAAGGAGACGCGCACTTGGGCCCCGTGACCCAGACCCCAAATGGCTCAAAACAGTACCTAACAATCAATAAAGGTTACAGTATTTAGTTAAGCCGTTTGATGCTCGCTGCTAAAGATTAACTCATCCCATTTTTCTCTTTAAAACATTTGAATAAACAGAAAAGCAACAGACAAAATTGTGCAACGCGTGTAATTTTTCAGAAGCCGACATCACGCGGTCAAATACCAACACACAACTCACTCGAAATCCAGTTTTCAAGAACACCATCTTACTCTGTCTTTAATTCGAATATAAGTATCTATCCGTCTCTTTCTGGCACATTGTGATTGGGTTGAAAAGTTCCCGCCTTTCGTCAAAAACAATGGTTGGAAGAAGCAAAAAGGAAAAGAATAGCGCCGTCTCGCTTGCGCGGTGTTCGGATATTTTGGTGAAATTATTTTTGTGATTATGTTTTGTTTTTATTCTTACTGTTTGGCGATGTTGACTTGCTTTTATTTGATGGTAGCGGTTATGTGCATGATTAACCAACTTCTAAAAAGGAGGAAATTGTGTATTCCACCAGCATCTTTTTTCTTTCCAACGGGACCCTATTAAAATGAGCTTTCTGCATCATAAGGAAAAGCTGCCCGGGCTTAAACAAATGCTGGAGTTGCGAGCTGTATCAACAACTTCTAAAGCTACTTCTAGCTGTTATAATACTATTATTTGTTTAGAAAGCCGTGTGGTATCCGGCAGAGTAGAATAGAACCAACCCATTACACTCACGGGTGTCGTATAAGGCGACTAATGTCTGAGGCAGAACACCTTGCGCCTCCGTAGACCAGAGAATGGGCAGCAGCGTTTTCTGTTAGTCTTTCATCACTGCGATCTCCAATCCGCCTGCCAAGCGTGGAGATTACGGCAAATTATTCTCATCATGGGAGAGGCTTATGTCCAGCAGTGGACGTTATGGGCTGTTGTTGTTGTTGTTTAACGTAGCCGAGCTTCAAAAGTCAAATGTTTATTATTTTTTTATTGCAAAATCTTGCTGAAAATCTAAGCTGACAGCACGATATCGTAGTTTTTTTGTCTTCAATCAGAAAGCTATAGAGATAATATCATTAAACGTCAATTGGACATAACCATCGTAAAAATTCAACATCAAAATAAGTATGTATTTTATTTCGCATAAGCCTAGATGGGCACTTATAAAAAGTCGAGAAAAAAAACAAGAAACAATCAAAAAACTTCATACGGAGCAAGAAACTTCATGGTTACTTTCTTCAAACTTATTTGATTTTACAAAATTATTATGTTACAGAGTTAGCCACTTCGCCGCGCGGCCCCCCTCGTATTTTTTGCACTTAACCGCGCAATATTCGCATGTAATTAGACACCTTAGATAAAAACACTTGACGATCGCAAACTACAAGAGTTTTATCTTAATAAAATTAACAGTAAATAGCTGAATAGATATGGAATTGGAGGTGGGATGCAATAAAATAATACCTTCTTGAATTCATGCCCGCCTAGTGCTTATCGTAAGGTTACTAACTAGGCCCATAACTAGCATCTAGACAATGTTGTGATGATTAATATTTTATAGGCAATAATTTTTCTACACTAACACTTTTACTACTGATTATACCTTTTTCATACGTGGGACGAGTTGCAGAACGAAAATATTACGTATTTTGGTTTTCATCAACTCGTCCCAAATGGGCCGTAGGCTTGTGGGACGAGTTGATTAACGACTCGGAATTGGGAACAGCGTAGGCCCGACAGTATGTCGTTGCTTACGAAAACGTAAAACAAGATATAAAAGTTAACAAGCATCTAGGAATCTACAAGGTTTTCAATGCTTACACATTTTACGTTCAAAAAGTGCTGATTATCAGCCTAAGAATAAAATACTTGATTTTGATCGCAGTCAGTATTTCAATGTCTTTGGTAGTCATCAACGCGAATGACAGCTGTCAAAAAAAACAGTGCTTCGTAATAGGTATTTGAGTTGATGATAGGTACCTAAAATTCAGTCAAAATTTGTTTTTTTTTTCATTAAATCCAACAAATCCCATGGCCATAACATTCGAATGCTACTTATTTTATCAATAGGCACATTTATCATTACACACGTTAGGGTGTGAACTTTTATCAACAGTTCGTGACTTTTTGGCTTTTCCGGGGAATACTTAATTTATACTTATTCCTGATTTCACCTATAATGAGCTACACTTAAACTATTACCTAAATAAAAGCACTGTTGGATTTTGAACTTTCAGCTCAGCGTCCAGAGATCAAATTTCAACAGAGCAATAGTATATAAGTATGAATTTCGATGTCACAATGATTCTTTGAAACGTAAAAAAGTAAATGCTTATTGCCACTTTAATGGACAAATAGTTGGAAAAGTGACATTTAGTCGTTATTACTGTGTAATAACTTAATATCTGAATCAATATTTGTGTTTGTGTACTTAAGGCCCTTCTAACGCTAAATCAGCTCTATTTGTGGTGGTTCAAACTTCGTTTGAAATACGGTTAGAATAAAGTTCTAATCAGCTTGCACTACAAAGCGGTTGTTACGTCAGTCAGTCACTGCAGCCGAATAGTGCGAAATGAGTGGTTTTTTGCGATTTACAAAAAATCTATTGATTGGACTAAAAAATAAAATACATAAGACCTGCTTTATAGTTAGTTCAGTTAGTATGCAAAGTTTCATGATCTAATTTGAAGTACTTTTTGAATACCAGCGGTTTATTTTTCGATTTGGAGGTAACTTTGGATTTTTTTTCTATCGAGGAAAGTTTATGGAATCGTGTCTTCGTCACACATACGACTTAGCATTAATCCTCAACTTTACCATATATTTATTTCAAAATTAATGCTGCAGTAGTTTAGGCGTAACGGAGGATCATGCTAGCCATTTGAAGGATATATAGCCCTTAAGTTAAGCTTATCTAATGTATAGGCGCCACTTCTTGTTTGTGAGACCCGAAATGTGAGCGTTTTTAGTCAGACATCATTCTGAACGCACAAAAATTTTCGTCGGTAAAAAAAAACGGCTAAGTGCGAGTCGGACTCGCGCATGAAGGGTTCCGTACCATAGTAGTAGTAGGAGCTCCCTTTAATTTTTAATTAATCTTTATTTTTATTATTTGTTGTTATAGCGGCAACAAAAATACATCTGAAAAAATCTTTGAAAATTTCAACTGTCTAGCTATCACGGTTCATGAGATACAGCCTGGTGACAGACAGACAGACGGGGAGTGAAGTCTTAGTAATAGGGTCCCGTTTTTACTCTTTGGGTAAAAACCCAAAAAAAGCAGCTAATTCTCACAGCCAAAATATAGAAAAAAGTAAATATTATGGAAAAACAGATTTAAAATTGGCCTATGGTATCCGGCAGAGTAGAATAGAACCAACCCATTACAGTCACGGGTGTCGTATAAGGCGACTAATGTCTGAGGCAGAACACCTTGCGCCTCGTAGACCTGAGAATGGGCAGCACCGTTTTCTGTTAGTCTTTCATCACTGCGATCTCCAATCCGCCTGCCAAGCGTGGAGATTACGGCAAATTCCTCCCATCATGGGAGAGGCTTATGCCCAGCAGTGGACGTTATGGGCTGTTGTAGTAGTGTATAGTAGTGTAGATTTAAAATAAAAAAAAGATATTAAATTTCTATGTGTGGGTAATTCAGAATGACGTACCTACAGTGAATATGTGGACAGTTTAGCGCCGAAGTTCCTTTCATCTTTAATATTTTCATTCATAATAAGCATGACAAGTATTTCCTGCCTTAATATCTCATCGATAGATAAAAATCTTCTGAAAAATAACCTGATCTTAGTTATGACTCACATGCAATGATATTATAGAGTAAAAAAAGAGGTAGATATCGCACTAGCACGCACAAATTGTTGAGGACAAAGTGATACAATTGTTGCACTTTGATAGCTAGCTATCTCTTTCTATCTTATACGTTCCGTATTATCTATCGCTGTCGTAGTTTTAAATTACTCGCAACGATATCTGAACGCCATTCAGTATGACCATGGCGTATCTTCTTTATAATATCATTGCTCACATGTCAACGAAACAACCTTTAGAGACGTGAATCACTAGGGTGAGGCAATACCTATGGCTAAGTATAGTCGCCAGCGTATTATGCCTACAAACTATCAATTATAATACACATGTAAACGGGTATTTATCGTTTCGATCAGATTGCACCAGCCGTGGTCGCGGGAAGACTGAAGTATTGGAGGTACCGCCACAGCAAAGCGAAGGTGTTTATTCAACCACCCTCACTTGATCTTCATAAATGTTAATTAGGGCCGGTTCACACTAGGACAGCACACTACACTAACAGTGTCCGCATACTGAGATGATTTCACTTGACGAGTACACTTAGTGATCACTGGATTCCAAGCGGGAGAGAGTCTGAAGCCGTCTTCGCGATTGAAATTAGGATACTTCTTGATCTCAATCGCTTCCCGAACCATTCTCTTATAGTAGTGCTTCTCATTCGCAAGGATTTTTGGGTTGTGAAACTATCAATTCTCATTCGATTTTGAACACAACCATCAACATTTTATCCTGCTGAAATCTCCCACCTGGACATGAGTTGACCTGGAAGTCTTTAAATAGACTCCGGACCCAGAGTGTTCACAGCAGTTCATAGTCAAAACTTTTTTCACGACATTTTCCTCATCCCTCCGCATCACATGCCCATACCACGACAACCGATTACCACACAACTTTTCAGTCGCCAGCGCCACTTTCAGACCTCCTCTTATGTACTAATTTCTCATTTTTATCCATTCTCGTGACGTATAGACTATTTAAACGAATTCTAAACACAGCCTACCGTTAATTGTCTACTTCTAAATACAAACTTGTGTACACATTAGAAATCAGAGCATTAACAGCAATTTTTGAGTGGCTCTGGTAAACCACCATGAGTCTATTTGATGTATGAAAGCTAAGTTCCATTACGCCTACTCAAATCAACTGAATCGTGAGTCATACAACGCTCATTGAGTCATTAAACAGTACATACCTTACCTTACCATAAATTATCATTAAAAAAAATCGCTTTTGTGTCTGTCTATGACCGCTTTGTTCTTTTATTAAACTGTGCAACGGATTTTTGATGCGGTTTCAATCATTATTTGGGTAATTTATTTCGGAGAGTAAGTGTGTCTACAAACAAAAAAAGTATTAAAAAACTTGCGAAGAACGGATCCCTAGCCTATACTTTTATCTATACTTAATATTATATAGAGGTAAAATTTATATAAACGTTTCTATGTAGGGGGTAATCTTCGGAACTAATTATCCAATTCTAAAAAGTTTTTACTGATAGAGAGATACATTATTCGTGGGTGCTATAAGCTGTAAATTATTTATTTATATCATGCAAATTGGCCGAGCTATCGCAATTTAATTTTTGCGGACGAAGTCGCGGTCGATGTGCTAGTTTATTATTTAAAAGAGATAAAGTTTGTAGAGTAGAGTGGAAGGCTACGGGGGAGGCCTTAGCCCACTAGTGGGACAATATAGGTAAATAAAAAAAATAAAAATAAAAGTTTTTTAAGTTTAGTCTCTGGTTGCAACCTCCGAAACTACTCATCCGATTTCAAAATTCTTTCACCAATGCTTGGAATGCAACACTATATTACCATAAGATATACTTTTTCGACACGGACAAAGTCGCGAGCAGAAGCCAGTTAAAAACAATCTCAGCATTGAACAAGTAATCGTAAAAAGTAAAAGGCTTCTTAAAAACATAACCTGTTCTTAATTCAAAAACTGACAGCAATGACCGTTGTAAAAAAAAATAAGAAAAAAAAACTACAGTCCAAATAGTCGTTAAGAGAAAATAAGCAAGCTAAAGCACATTATTTGGTTGTACAAACATAAAATCTGCTGCGGTTTTAGTTAAACGGGTAGAATAAGACGATTCAAGCGTGAATCCCTTTGAGCTAGAGTGAGAAAGATGGTATAAAAGCGAGAGAGATGATAAAGAGGGTGGGGCGTAAGAAAAACCAGAATAACTTGAGCTTTGGTAGAGTGAAAAGTTGTTACCTTTGAATAGAAGTGTACGGGTCAGGGTATTGTGGTTGTACCGCCCAGTCGTATTGTCCACATACGGCTGAATATGACGATAATCGTTGCTACTCGTCGACGTTAATAAAATAATTCAGTTGTTTGTAACTACTGCTCTCGGTCGGTATCCGAACGCGTTCGACTTTTGAATTTTATTATTTCGTTTTTATTGCACGGCTGTTTAGCTGTTGAGGTGTGTGCTTGTTATTTTTGTTAAAAAAAAAGTGAGAAGTGGACTTTTTTATCTGTGCTTTTTTTTGTTTTTGAACTTTTCTTTTTAGATGCTAGGTGAGTGACTGTTTTCTTTTTTTAATTTGTGGCAATATTTTTAAAATTGATCAATCTGATAAAAATTAAAATGTGTATTTTCTACAAATTAAATAATAATTTACTTACTTAAATTTTTGATACATGACATAATTTATAAAATATTTATTTTTGAAAGATTTACTCGTTTTCTACTTCACGGTGAGGTTTCAGTCAAATAATTTATTAAACCGGTAATATTCAACTTAACCTGAACTAATTTTGAAGCTGACCATACACGGTAACAAAAAAAAAGAATGGATTTTTTAGTTGGAAAATATATAACTGAAAAAAATTGTTTAGTTGGTTAACTAAATAAAATAGAATACCGTACTCTTTATCTTGGAGAGCAGCGGTGGCCCAGTGGTGGCGGCCTCGACTTACGAACAGTAGGTCGTGGGTTCGAACCCAGGCAGGCGCATTACTTTGTGTAATTTATTTCATCACCACTACTCTCAAAACGGTGAAGGAAAACATCGTGAGGAAACCGGCATGTCCTAGAACCAAAAATTCGACAACATGTGACATCTACCAATCCGCACTGGGCCCGCGTGGTGGATTATAGCCCATTTCCTCTCATAGAGAGGAGGCCTGTGTCCCAGCAGTGGGAACATTAATAGGCTGATGATGATGTACTCTTTATTGCACCCCGGAAAAATTAACAGAATGAAAAATAAAGGATAAAAAATCAAAATTCATTTTTGAAAGTTCTTCTTGTGATCTGGAGTTCAATAAGTTAATGTCACCTCATTGTGAACTCGTTGAGGAGCTCGTGGCTAAATAGTAATACCCGCTCGAGTCCATCTTCAGTTAAAGCCTTGCTTGTCGTGGATGGGTGACCAACCATAACATAGCGAGTGTCCTCCGTGCCTCGGAAAACATAATATTTAATACTCGCGGACGTCACGCGGTTTCACCCGCGTAGTTCCCGTTCCTGAGGCAGTCTGGGAATAAAATATAGCCTAAGTTACTCAAGGTAAATGTAGCTTTCTAATGGTGAAAGAATTTTTGAAATCGGCGCAGTAGTTTTTGACTTTATTCTTTACAAACATACACACAAAAATACAAATCTTTCCACTTTATAATATTAGTGTAGATAAAGCCGTTGGTCCCGGCTGTCATTTGTAGATCGTTGACAGTCGTTACAGGTAGTCAGTGGTCTCGAAAGTGTGACAATCAGTCTTACCAAGGCGTATCGTATTACCCAGTACTAACTGGGTTGTGGAGGTTGGATAGGCAGTCGCTCCATGTAAAATACTGGTATTTAGCTGCATCTAGTAAGACTGGAAGCTGACTCCAACATAGTTAGGTAATAGTTCGGCAGATTATGAGCACTCAGGCGCCAAGGCCCGGGGCTGCGGGACTGTTCGAAAGAGATACCGTGGCCCCGGAACACAAAGGGCGATGAAGGAACATGGATGCGTTTTAGTCAGTAAAAGTCTGACACTCCCTCCTGCTCCGCCCAGAGCGAGGCGCCAGGGCCCCAGAGTTTCAACCCCAAACGACTCGAAAATATAGTTTCCACAAAGGTACTACATATTTACGCCGCTTGAGGTTCTCTTAATACATAGTTAGGTACCTGTACAGCTGTAAGTAGCTAATTATTCAGAAGGAGCACTATACCAACATAGAATCATATCTTTGGACAATTTGAAGAGCTGTCCAAACAGTCTCTACCTTTCCACACACCTCGACATTCCCCACGCCTACCGATGCATATAACACCAAGACATATCTGTAGGGCATGCAAATATTTTACTTGCGCGAGCTTGGGGTCCTGGACTCAATTCTCAGGTCGGGCAAAGTGTTATTATGTTTCTCAATAAGAATTTTAAAAGATATATGGTAGTTGGTTGTGGTATACCCTCTTGCCTCTGATAGGACGTAAAGCCTTTGGTCCTGTGCCTGATCCCTCCCCGGGGTCGTCACATGGGACTCTAGGAGAGAGTAAAGGATCCACCATCGCCCTTTTAGCAGACCGGACTAGCAGACGTATTGCGGCGTACCATCCACACTTGGTGGATATCCCGACGAGTCGTACTCAGCGCTTCTCCACCGATTTTATTATGCGCATTGCCAAAGTGTAAACTCTCTGTATTCTCTCTCACATTTAACCCACCTGCCTTCAAAGCAAGAGTGAACAGGTATCTTCTGGGCACGCTCGTTCCATGATAAATGATAAATGATGTTTATTTTGCAAGTAGGTTTTTACAAACACTTTTACACGTCATTTTTTAAAACTAGATGGGGCCGGTGTTTCGTACCTGACTACTCTGAGAAGAAACAGCCGAAACAAACTCAGAGGTCATATTCTCTTTTAAAGTCCAGACAATCTTGCTCAATTCACATGAGGACTATGCAGATTAGTGTCTGATATGGTCTTTTGAAGAAAGAACCATACAGTTTTGAGTGGACCTGTCCAGTCAGTGCAAGCATTTGTCAGTTAACGTGTAGCTCGACTTATAACTCAAGGAGCTCAACGAAACGACGAACAATACCAAAGAAAGGACATTTGGGTAGGTCGCTTAGAGTACTCAAACTGTCAGACAGTTGTGGGAAAAAATAAACAAAAAAAATAAATGTGACCCACATGGTCCCCACATTCACAATAATCATATAAAATTCATAACAAGTTCTATTCATCCATCATAGATCTCATCCATCGCTTTCCACCAGGCGTGATCGAGGTCAAGAGCAGGCCCATTTTGTAATAAATAATAATGTGCGCACGCTTGTGCACTATAATGGGTGTAAAAATACCCATAATAAAGCCAAAATGCACTTGTTTTCAGCGCCATTGCGATGATTTTATTACAAACAGTCTATACATTCACTTTCCCACGGCTACCGATACATATAACTAACAGCAACAAAATAATATCTGTAGGGCATGCAAATATTTGTCTCCGTGTGGGACGCGAACCCGCAACCCGTGAGGTGACTTCTAAACTAACTGGTGGACATTTAATTGCGGTTTATCGGCTTTAGAACTCGTGAAAGCAGTAGTTGTTGGTTCTTACCCGACTACGGCTAAGCCAAAAGGAAGGGTTTTTGATTTTAGCAGTCTGAATGTATGTATGTGTTTATGTATGTTCCTCCGTAGCGCCTAAACTATTTATCCGATTTTGATGAATAAGTTGTCAATCGATTCATTACTGTTATCCATGTAACATATGGCGCATTTTAACCGACTTCAACAATAGAAGGAGTCGATTTTAACTTACTTCTAAACCTCGAATTTAAATAGAGCTTGATTTTTCAGTTGTTAGATCTTAAGTTTTGAACTAAAATAGACTTTATTCAACATCGTTTTGAAACATACGTCTAAGAACAATCGGTTTATTTCTCTCAAGATCCTTAATGCTTAGCAGTTTCCAAAAACATTGTACACAGTTTTTTTTTTTTAATTTTTTTAATACTACAATCTTCATTAACATTGTGAAATGATTTTCTAAAAGTATAAGATTCACAATTTTTTTTCCCACTCACCATAGAATTCACACACGGTATAAAACAAAGTCGCTGCCGTTGTTTGTAGATCTTTTAAACTACGCAACGGATTTGAATGCAATTTTCAGCAATAGATAGAATTATTCAAGTGGAAGGTTTATACATAGGTAAATTCCACATGGCACTCGTGCATAGCCGGGTCGAGTTGCTAGTAAATGGAAAAGAAAAGTAAAAACTATTTTGACTTTAGTAACGGCAATGCAACGCGTCCATACAAGTGTTCATGGTTCAGGATGTAGACTATAAAGTCTCCGACAAAATACCTACCTAATAGCATGACATAATGCTTTGGGGAGTTCCGAATTCTAGTTGGTAAAGATACATTCTGGCTAGGAGCCCGTGGCTAAATGATAACAGCCGTACGGGTCAATCCTGACGGTTAAGCCGTGCTTGCCTAGGTTGGTCCGTGGATGGGTGACCACCCATTACATACCGAGTGCTGTCCGTGCTTCGGAAAGCACGTTATTATTTTTTTAATGTCTTTAAAAAATACTAAGTTTTAAGCATTTGAAACTGCTGATTAGACAGAGAGATCCGATACAGTGAATGACGTCATTCGCTGCATTGACGTACAAAATCCATACTAAATTCCGTTTATCTAGAAAGAGATAGAAACAAAAGTTTAAATGGTTATAACTTTTGTGTTGTTAGGCCGATTTATGTCTTGTTTTCGCTTTTTGTCATTATTTTTATAGTATTTTAACATTCCGTATCGAAATAAATACAAATAAAAAATATGCATATTACCTATTTTGAGCCCGAACATTTTCGATTTTGACACATGAATGCTACCTGACGCGGGCGTATGACACTAAAGTCCCCGTCACAAGAAGCTATAATTTTTGTAAATAATGAACTTCTACCAAGTTACGCAGCGACAATTTCATCAACAAGAAATAATTCCAAATTCAATCAACTCAAAGTAACATACGTGTTATACGAAGCTAACGAGCAATTTTACTTGGTCGGGTTATATGTTAGCGATATAAAGCGCTGTCGTCTAATGTTTTGTGGTACTTGAACGCGTCTGACTTCATGGAACGTAAACATTTGGGCCGCCGTTTTGAAGTAAGTTCACGCTGACGCTGTCAATGCTGTCATTTTTTTGTATTTGATCCAAAGGTTGCGAACACGAATGTGTGTTTACGAAATTTATAGCTTCTCGTGACGGGGACTTTAGGCAGAATTATTTGTTACTAAGTATGTAGTAACAAGTATTTGGATTTTTTTAAAGATTTTCTTCGTCTAGCCCCGTCTATCACTCGTAAATATTTGAATGTCTTTAAACGAAATAAATAAAGGAAAAAAGCACTTCTTAATTTTAACGGTTTCTTCGGTTATTACCATCAAACTAAACTAAAATTCAATCTCCAACTTCCAGCAAAGTTAGTCCCCAAACAAAAATAGTTTTTAATGAACCGATAAGCCTGGAGTGCTTACTGAAATAATGAATCTATATTAAAAGCTCCTCAACGGTGATTGAGCACATTATCACTATATTAATAAAGCGCTATCTAGCGTTTAGCCGCGTGCAAGGCTATCAGCGAGTTAATTTTATCAATAAAACCCCATTTAGTCTAGAAATTGGAAATTATTGAAAACCCACCGATAACTTCACCACTCTTACCAAGGGGTATCGTATTACCCAGTACCAACTGGGTTGTGGAGGTCAGATAGGCAGTCGCTCTATGTAAAATACTGTAATTCAGCTGCATTCGGTTAGACTGGAAGCCGACCCCAACATAGTTGGGAAAAGGCTAGGCGGATGACTCAGCTTCATGGAATTATAGTTTAGAACTTCATGAATGCTAGTTTAATATACAGACATATATATAGTCCTCCTTACCGATTTCGGTAACGGCGACCCTTTGGAACTACTTCCGTGCGTGTGCCCTTATATGGCTGGCCAGACCGAATTTGCTTTTAAATATCCCGTCACAACTTAAGCAGAAATATATATACAGACATGTGACATCTACCAACCCGCACTGGTCCCGCGTGTTAGATTATAGCCCATTCTCTTGCATAGAGAGGAGGCCGTGTCCCAGCAGTGAATTTTTATAATTGGATCATAAGTTCCGGAGATTACCCCCTACATACAAAAATATAAACAAATACCTCTTTATAATATTAGTATATAGAAAAGCAACGCAAATATATTTTTCACAAGATTTTCATTACTACAAGAATTTGTGTTGTTATACTACAACTAAAAAACCCGACTACTTAAAAATCACGCTCTAATTAAATTTAGAGTTTACAAGGTAAAATCGACTCCTCCTATTGTTGAATTCGGTTAAAATGTGTCCTATGTTACCCGGGCTATAATAAAGAATCGATTGACACCTTATTTATCAAAATCGGATGAATATAGTTTAGGCGCTACGGAGGAACATACATACGCAGACTGCTAAAATCATAACTATTAATTATTATAACTATTATTATATTATTTATAAATATTTGAATGTTTTTATTAATATTTTTATTAATGAATTGAATGATATTTTATGATTATTGATGACTTCTTTACAATTTTATTTTATTTTATCTGTTTCAATTGTATTTTTTTTGTACATGGATATTTTTGCTTGCAATAAAACACTATTTATTTATTTTATTTTATTTTTATAACCCTTAATTTTAGCTTCGCTGTAGTCGGGTAATTACTACAGAAGCTACTGTCCAACAGACTATGAAAAAAAGAGGTTACCGATCGTTCTGTCCCCACGGTGGAGATAATCAATATTAACCACATTATCGCGATTAATAATTCGTTATCTATGTATTAAATAGTACCTGTTTGGTTTTGTCGCGTGTCGCGTTATAACAGTGGCTTTTTTGTTGTAATAAAAGTAAGGGGTTCTTTTATTTTTAACTAGTTTATGTCCGCGGCTACACCCGCGTGGAGTTCGATAATTGTCCCATGGCACCTTACTACCGGAATAAAAAATATCCTATATGTGAATACAGGTTATAAACTATCTGTGTGCTAAATTTTATTCAAATCCGTTAAGCCGTTTGGGCGTGAAGGGGTAACAAACAAACAAACACACATACACACAGAAACTTTCGAAGTGTTATTGGAATTTTCCATTAGGAATTTCTCATAACAACAACAAACAATACTCAATACTAATAAGTATTGTTTTAGGTGAAACATCACGGTTTATCGTATATACCTACAACAACAACAACAGTCCATAACGTCCACTGCTGGACATAAGCCTCTCCCATGATGGGAGGAATTTGCCGTAATCTCCACGCTTGGCGCCTGCGGAGATTGAAGTGATGAAAGACTAACAGAAAACGCTGCTGCCTGCGCTGATTCTCTGGTCTACGGAGGCGCTAGGTGTTCTGCCTCAGACATAAGTCGCCTTATACGACACCCGTGAGTGTAATGGGTTGGTTCTACTCTACTCTACCGGATACCACACGGCTTAACGGCACGGTTTACCGTATGACTCAATATAACTCACTCAATACATATTACAGGAGTCATGGAGTTCTTTGACCTCCAATATCTCCGTAGCTAGAAGGTTCCCAGGTATAACAAAGAAATGATCGCCATGATGGGGAGAAAAAGTGCCTTTCGGCTTCTTTAAGGGTGCACCCATTATATGACCATTCTATCGTCATTTTATCTGTTCGAATGTCACTATGTCTTAGGGTTTCCGACGGTTCTTGATTGTAAAGAATGGTTACCCATCTACGGATTGACCGCGGTAGAATCTATCAAAGTCCTTTACCGTTGGTTCTCTTCGTAACAATATGAAGTTTGTGTTTAGATTGCAATTAATATCATTGCAAGATACCCGTTCATAAAATAAACTATTACATTGAAACACACCTCCACTTCCCCTCATGTGTGTGCCGAAGCGACCACTATGAAGTTTGTAGCAACAATCAAAACGTTTGTACATATTAACAGTAAGCATTTAGTGTATTTACTGTAGTACTATTGCCTTGTGAATTTATGCACCTTAATTATTAGCTAAAATGCGTACTAAATACTATAAAGAGGTAAAGTTTGTGAGGTTGTAGGGGGTAATAAATAAGGGCTCTTGATCTACTGAACCGATTTTGAATATTCTTTTACCAATAGAAAGCCTAGCCGTGTGGTATCCGGCAGAGTAGAATATAACCAACCCATTACACTCACGGGTGTCGTATAAGGTGACTAATGTCTGAGGCAGAACACCTTGCGCCTCCGTAGACCAGAGAATGGGCAGCAGCGTTTTCTGTTAGACTTTCATCACTGCGATCTCCAATCCGCCTGCCAAGCGTGGAGATTACGGCAAATTCAGAAAAGTCAGGTGTCACCTACCGTTTTGTCACATATTCGTGTCATTTGGCGTACAGGACACGCACTTGTTTGTCACGTATATGTGACAATGGCGTTCAAAATGTAAAAAATACTGAAGTCGTTTAAAAATGTTACCTTTCGACATTTCTGCCTCTTGTACCGAAAAAGATGTCGGAAAATGGAAATGACTCGTAATTGAAGGTTCCTTTTCAAATATTTGTATTGAGTTCGATCGGCCATCGAGCTAGCTAAATATTTTTTGTGATATTCATTGAGTTAAATGTTTTCGAAAGGTTGCTTGCTATGTGTGAATGGAGATTTCAAACGGTTGGCAACTGGCAGAACTTTTTAAACATGCTTTCACGAATATACCCAGCTGATTTTAATGGGTATTTAGTATGGGTACAGATAAAATTATTTTCAATCCAAAAAATAAAAGTTACAAGAAATGAGTGCACTAAGAAATCTCGTAGGCGAGGCGTAGCAAACGGCGTAGCCTCGTAGACCGTCTACGAATTCCGTAGCCCTACGCCCTAATTACGTAGCACTTTTATAATCGTTGAACGTATTAATTTGTTTTGACAAAGATTATAATTAAGAGTGTTGTAATTTTGTCTTCATCACCTTTATACATTTATAAAAAAAATCGCATACTGCACAGTAGGTTCTGTTTTCGACTGTAAAATCAACAGTAGTATAATAATTGCATAGCGCATGTGTGAGTACCATGTACTGTAAAGCATTTGCATTTAGTTATCTTTCATTGACTTGAATATGCCTTGGTGGCTGAGAGAATGTCATGCTCACTCAAATGTCTCGCTGATGGTGGCAGGACTGGCAGGTGTGTCGGGTCATTTTGTTCCCTTCAATCTGGTTGAGTTGAATGGCGCCGATACATGCGTCATGTTCGTGTACGGGCGCTGTCAGTTGGGACTGGTTCACTGGTCATCTCTTAACTGCCATGGTTCATTTTAATTACCTACTTTATTTATACATTTTCGATTTAATATTTAGCTCTGGACGCTCTTAATGTGCACGTCTTTCTACATTGTTCTCACATATATGTATAATCTCAACATGAATGATGTAACCAAGATTTTGTAACAATATTTTGATTTTAAAAGAGTGTCCATGGAGTTTCTTGCCCGTTCTTCTCCATAGAGATCTACGCTAGGGAATGGGCAACTACAGTACTTTCTCAAGTTATTATGTCTTGTGACTGGGACTGTTGCTTTGTTTTCTTTTGTATCTTTGACATTCAAAAGTGCCGTAATGGTCTAATTGAAATAAATGCTTTGAGTTTGAGTTTGAGTGTATTTTAAAGTTTTCTCTCTCTCTAACCATCTCTTCTTAATTACTGTATACACCCTACACTTGTACGGTCATAAATAAGTGGACAAAAAGTACACTATAGTCTGCGCCATTTAAGTAGGGAAAGGTCATTGCTCTTTCCTTAATTTATCTGCGTAGGTACCCCGACAATACATTATGAATCGTTTTGTATTACTAGAAAAAGTCAAGCTCACGATAAAGGTAGTTTAGGGACAAGTTTATGTCATTATTTCTGTTTTCGGAATTATGTATTTGATAAATGTATGCGGGTTAATGACCTTTATTCGTACACTAGTCCTGCCACAGTTCTGGAGTTCAACATATAGAAAATCTGACAATAACTGTCGCCCACCAGATACAGCACGTCTGGTCGGAGGATCCTCCCTCATTACTATAACTCCAGCCTAACAATATTTTCTTCTATCCACAGGTACATGATGTAAAACCCGTCAACACGAAAAATGTCTTCACAAATCCTCCCCCACGGTATCTACCGCCGCGACTCCAACGACATCCAAGAAAAACCCCTAGAAATCGACACAGAATCGAATCCCGACCGCAGCCGATCTAACAGTCCGAAAAACATGAAATACTACAAAATGGACGAAGAAAAAACTATTTTAAACCAAGGGAAAAAATCTTTCTGTATAGATGCTTTACTATCACGACAGCTACCTGAAAGTAGTTTGCAGGATAAGATGGCACAGCAAAAATATCTGACGATCATTCATAATAAAAACTATATTGGGAGGTACCAAGAGAATTATGATTCACAAATTGAGCAGAATATGATTAACAAATGCGAGGGTCGAGAGAGTCCAAGATCTGGGCAGAGGAGTCCCAGGTCTGGGCAAAGTAGCCGGTCTGCTAGTCCAGGGTCTGATGATGGGAACAGATCTGGGAGCTACAGTCCTCCAATTTCGCCGGGAGTTGAGGGAGGGAATGAGGAGTATGAGAGTTATAGGCCTGGTGAGTTTATAATTACTGTTTACTAGCTCATGCCTCGAGAGATCGATTATTTTGTCCCACGGGATCATACTACTAGGATAAAAAGTATTCTATGTGTTAATGCAGGTTATAAACTATCGGTGTGCTAAATTTCATCCAATTTTGTTTAGTAGTTTTTGCGTGAAAGAGTTGCAAACATACACACGAACAAACTTTCGCAATTAAAATATAGAGTGATTTTTGTTGTGTAATTTGTGTTTTATTTAAAAGAATTTAACTGGTTCTAACTTTAATTTCTGTTACATAATTAGCTTGCAAAATATTTTGCTCGTGCAGTACATTATAATCCCAACTAATAATATAAATGTGAAAGTAAGTTTCTTTGTTACCTTTTCATACCCAAATCAAATTTTTATTGCTGGGAAACGACTTTTTAGGGGTAAATAATCACGTTTTACGGTAGGACTCAATGTAACGCACTCAAAACATTGAGGTGATGGGTGTATTGCATAGTATATAGGGTTCGTGGAGGTATTTAAAGTAAAGCTACAACATAAAAAAACTTGTATTTACCAAAAACATCTTTGAAAAAGTTGAACTTCGACCCTCAATATCTATTCGTAACTAGAAGGTTCCTAGGTATAGTCTAGAACAAAAAAATGATGGTAATGAGGGGAGAACGAGTGCGTTTCGGCTTCGATACGGGTGCTTTTACACCCATTATGTCAATGTACAGTCAGTAGCCGGTCAGCAATGTGTGTGTACCGATTTGTTCGAATCTTTACTTCATCTATTCTATTTTTATTCATTCACGTTAACAATAGTCGAGCTATATGATAACTGACATATGCTTGCACTGACTGGACAGGTCCTCTCAAATCTGTGTGGTTCTTTCTTCAAAAGACCTTCTTAGACACTAATCTGCACGGTCCTAATGTGAATTGAGCAAGATTATGTCTGGACTTCAAAAGAGACTATGACCTCTGAGTTTGTTTCGGCTGTTTCTTCTCAGAGTAGTCAGGTACGAAACACCGGCCCCATCTAGTTTTAAAACATAACATGCTGTGACGTGTAAAAGTATTTTTAACCGACCATCAAAAGGAGGAGGTTATCAATTCGTCTGTTTTTTTTGTATGTGTATGTTCAGCGATATCTTCGCCAATTGTGAATCGATTTTAATGGTTTTTGTTTTGTTTGGAAGAATATTATTTCGAGGTGGTCCCGTTTAAGTTTGATTTTTGGAGATTTACAAGGGAACTCTTCAATAATAGACGGCAAATTACATAACATGACGCCATGGCGTGATGTTACGTCTTGATGTTGTATAAACAACAAACATCCAAGCGATTGCAGCAATCACGACCAATTTGCTGTCTATTATTGAAGAGTTCCCTAAAAATAAAAATAAACTTTTGTGTGAAAAATAAAACCAACTTCAAAAACACAAAAAATAGAAAAACAACTTTAGCTTCAGAAGTCGGTGACAAAAAAAACGGAATCAAACAAACAAAAGTCACCGACTTCTGAAGCTAAAATTATTTTTGACTTTTTTTGTTTTTCAAGCCAGTTTTATTTTTGTGAAGCCAATTTACAGAAATAAATATGATTTGATGATTTATAGCTAACCCACGTTCTGTCACCCACAGGCATCATCCCGAAACCAGGCCTCCTCCCTCAAAACCCTGCCCTGGTCGCAGCGCAATCGGCAGCCCTATTCAACTACCCGCAGCTCTCTCAGCCGGGCGCTCTGCCCCCGGGTGCTCCGATGCCGTCGGCGTTCCACCACCCTGGGGACAGGGTGCTGCATCATATGCAGCTGGAGTGGCTGGCCAGAACGGGCATGTTCTACCATAGGATACCTGAGCTTGGAGGTATGGGGTTATGTATGTGAATTATAGTATTTTTTGTGAGTGTAATTTTGTGTTTATAGTCTCCGCCAGATAAGTAAGAATTAAAGGTCATTAACCCGCTTATATTTATTCAAATACATAATTCCGAAAAACAGAAATAATTACATAAACTTGTCCCGAAACGACCTTTATCGTGATCCTTGACTTTCTCTAGTAATAAAAAACGATTCATAATGTATTGTCGGGGTACCTACGCAGAGAAATTAAGGAAAGAGCAATGACCTTTAATTCTTACTTATCTGGCGGAGACTATAGAGGAATATTTATTTAAAGTTCATGTAGAATAGTGATACATAATGCCACAAGACATTCTCTACCAGTCAACCTTTGGGATAAATAGGACAACTTTAATCCAAAAAAGGAATGCGCTTCAGTAATCTTCGTTTTACACGAAAATAGTATTGCAGTGTATGTTACAATAACAGCTACTAATTTCTACGTTTTGAACAGAAATAAGACGTCAAAGCTTATGAAAATGTCCGTTTAAGACGACTACAGGAGCTAAATTAGCAACTCTATTTGTGGTGGTTCAAACTTCGTTTGAAAATCTGTTGGAATAAAGTTCTAATCAGCTTGCACTACAAAGTGGTTGTTATGTCAGTCACTGCGGGCCGAATAGTGCGAAATGAGTGTTTTTTGCGATTTACAATTTTTTTTTTTTTTTTTTTTTGTTTTAGGTTGGACTAAAAAAATTAAACACTATCATGCTAATATGTTGCTTTTTGAATTATTTGCCAAAAAAAACAGAATGATTGCATGAATTTTATTATATTTTTGTATGGTTTTTACTCGTTAAAAGAAATTTTTACATTTTTTTATCGACTAAAATTTGTTGTATTATGTTTTTAAAACACTATGATACTAGTGTATATCTTAAAGAATATCATATATTTTTCTGGTTTTGTTTATTGCAGTGAATCATATGCTTTTTTGCGTTATAAAACTCGCGTTTAGCTCATGTAGTCCCCTTAAGCCACTCTAAAAACTTTCTTCTACACTACTCCATATTGCTTTTTTAAACACCTATCTACGGACTCACTTGGCATTTTGAGACGAATCGAAACCTCAATCGTCGAAATCCATTTGTTTGGAACATACGAGGTAATAAAGAAATTAACACAGAAACAATGTACTATCAAGGACACTCCCGCCTGATCACCACTAAGCTAATTTTTGCTTACACTCGCAACATAGAAACGCTCTATAGCCCCGCCCCGTTGACTTTGTATAAAAATAGAAATAATGAATGAAAGACAATACCGATCGGCCAAGCGCACTGACGGACGCACGCCAAACGAGAGTTATAGTTATTTTGCGCGCCAAATTGAGGCGCCTCGGCATGATTTAAGCGAATATTTTTTTACTGATCAGCGGAAAAGACGACGACCGTATAAGATACACGCGAAAAACATGACCGTTCCTAGTGAGTCGGATAAATATCCGCTTAGAAAATGTATCACTACGTTAAAAATACTCTAAAAACTCATAAACAACTTAAGATGAAAGATAAAAAAGATTTAGGAGCAGACAAACCATTCATCTTTCTAGCCAATCTTATCATTTAGCCAACAAATGGAATTTACTTATATTACTTACACAACACTACACTACACACTTACACTTACACTTACTTATACGTGGTCTGTTGGCGAGTAAGACCTAATCTGTCATCAAGATTAATGTCATCGATCAAGTTAGCAAGGGTAACACAGTATTAATGTTTTAAAGTATAGGTCTGTTAGTTCGACTGTCCTGTACAAAGACAAGGGATCAGATGCTGCGATGCTATTGGTTGATGAGCGTACATACGCGCTTCAATAGCGGTCGAATGCTGCAAACAAAAAGAACCGTATCGGTGGTAAGATTTCGTCCGAGCTGATGGTACTTTGACTGCCCCATTGATCTTTGGTCGTAAACGCGGCTGTTGAACGTGGGGTCCTGCATTCAATAGGGTAGATGAAACCATAAAACAATAATTCCAAGACACCATCTCAAAAAAAAAAAAACATTTTATTTTGGGCCTGAAAATCCAATTTATTTTCAATCAATTGCCGAATTAGATTTTTAGTTGCTTTGAAATCAATAAATAGTTGAGTCATTGAGTGGAATAAACAGTGACGTCACAGTTGGCTATTGCCATACAAAATCTATGAGAGAACTGCGTTTTGACAGCTCTTAAAAAGTATCTCAATTGATTGGTGTGTCATCTACCCCATTCACGGGTCGGGCAAAAAGTGCTAATGGATTTTTTCACTAGAAATTTCTCAGTAGTAGTGCACAACAATGAAACGACAACAACAACAGCCCATAACGTCCACTGCTGGACATAAGCCTCTCCCATGATGGGAGGAATTTGCCGTAATCTCCACGCTTGGCAGGCGGATTGGAGATCGCAGTGATGAAAGACTAACAGAAAACGCTGCTGCCCATTCTCTGGTCTACGGAGACGCAAGGTGTTCTGCCTCAGACATTAGTCGCCTTATACGACACCCGTGAGTGTAATGGGTTGGTTCTATGAAACGACAAGACAATGAAATTATATCAGTAGATCATCATTCTCTTCCCCTTATCCCAATTCATTACTGGTCGTCGCATCATATCTTCTTCTCCCACACCTCTCTATCACTCGTCATCTCATCAGACACCTCCTCTCTCACCATATCATCCTTCACACAGTCCATCCATCGTCTCTTTGGTCTTCCTCTACTCTTATACCCATCCACATTCATACTCAAAATATTTCTCATTAGCTGATGCCCGCGGCTTTGCTCGCCTGCAAATTATATACTAAAACCTTCCTCTTGAATGACCCTATCTATTAAAAAAAATCGGAGCAGTCTTCGGGGCCTGCCGATAGAAGTGAAAACAAAAAGTACACAGGCCCCACCCCAGTCGTAGCACTGGTTATGCCCCGCGCATGCCTATGTGGTGCTACGCCGTAGCGGGTGCTACGAGTGCTACGAACGGCTACGAAGCGTGACCGCACGTTACGTTACGTGACAATGAGTTCAATGTTTTTCCTTCACCTAAAAAGTGCTTAACGCGCCTAAAGAAGTTTTCACTTCAAAAATCCGCATCAAAATCCGGTGGGTAGTTTTAAAGATATAAGCATACATAGGGACAGATGTGGCGGGCGACTTTGTTTTATAATATGTAGTAATTACATTTGCCAACCCAAACAGATTTAATAACGATGAACCATTTTAGAATAAAAATAAAATTCATAGACAGGCATTTCCACGGAAAAATACTATCATATCATACGTATATTAATCATATTGTCATACTTATAAGAAAAATACAATTTTTATCAACTTATCTCCACAATCAGAGACCTTATTTGACAAATAACATGTCAATCTACGATAACGATGTTGAAACAAATATTATTTTCATCTTAAATTGCAGATAGATATATTATTTTTATCAACTGTCAAAAATGGATCAACGTACATGTGTATATTCTTTGTCATACAAATTAGAGATTTTGTTCTTTGTCATACAAATTAGAGATTTTGTTTCAAGTAGGTAGGCCAATGAGAGGTTTTCTTTTTGAGGTATTAAAAAAAAACCTAGTTTCCAAGAACTCTATAGATGGCGTTGAACCTACTATGATAGTTGGCGCCAAAGACGCTTGGAAAAAAAACATTGTGTCACGTCAAATACTCTCGTTGACTGACACTTTCATTTGCTTAACCTTCCGAATATAACCTAGTTTTCTCGCGCTTTGTTAAAATCAGTTTTTTTAGATTCCGTTCCTTGCATTATCATACTAACTCCTAGCGCCATCTATCCAGCGACTAGGGAAGAGCTAAAAAGAAAATCCCTCATTACAGACACTTTATATTGTATCCTATTTTTATGAGCTGAATCAACGTTCCTAACAAACCTCTGTGGTTTTCTGGAACGTATATTTTGTCAATTGTAATGTAAATAAGTTTCTTGGTGATATCAATATAAAAAAAGAAGGATTGCAGATACAAAAACAACAATAAGATGAACTACTGTGAAAGTACTGCCATTCCAAAGCGTAGATCTCCATGGAGAAAAAGGGCAAAAAACTCCATTCACTCCGAAGATATAGCTAAAATAGACGCGCTCTACAATGCCAACCTAATTTCTACAACCCGCTGATTCGAGCTACTAGGTACAGTCCTTTTCACTTATTTTAACGTCCTAATAACAACCTTGCTAGAATATGAGTAAAGATCACTTTGGTTTTAACAAACGATTCATAGGGACATGCGATTCTGCGAGTGCCGATCAACCCGTCTTATACCGCTGAATACGGTTCGCCCATGCATAAACTTTCTGCTTCAGGAAGTCGATGCGCTCTGTGACACGGGACATGTATTCTTGAGGACTGATTTCAGTCCCCGTGAATGCCCGCCTCTCAAAGCGCATCACTCGTGGTCGTGTATTGCCCTCCCTGATGCAGTATAGTTTGCCGATGAGTACCCTGGCCCCGTTGATACGGCCCTCGATCCTGCGCTCCCAGGCTGGCCCTGTAACAGGCATCATCTGCCTAGCCTTTTCCCAACTATGTTAAGGTCGGTTTCCTGTCTAACCGGATGCAGCTGAATACCAGTATTTTACATGGAGCGACTGCCTATCTGACCTCCATAACCCAGTTAGTACTAGGTAATACGATACCCCTTGGTAAGACCGGTTGTAAGACTTTTTAGGCCACTAACTACCTAACGACTGTCAAAGATCTACAAATGACAGCCGGACCAACGGCTTAACGTGCTTTCCGAGGCAGGGAGGAAACTCGGTATGTAATGAGTGGTCACCAATCCACAGACCAACCTAGGTAAGCACGGCTTAACCTAAAGATCGATCCGAGCGGCTATTATTATTTAGCCACGAGCTCCTCAACGTAACGTAACAGGCAAGCATAAAAATTACTGTCTAACATCAGGTGGACCATATGCCAACTTCGTCACTTGCCAACAAAAAAAATAATCACTCGTATAATCTAATTCTTATCGATTATTTAGTAAAAACGATGACATATGTGTCAAACATGATTAGCCGTATTAAACGACCCCTAGGGTAAATAGTGTTATGCGGGGGGTAAAGTTACCAGGGGGTAACATTAGTTATGGGTAAATAAAATTAAATAAATTAGCTGGCACTTATTTTTATGGGGTCATTTGTGTTAAGTGATAATAATTTGAAGTCATTTAAATGAATTATAGCGAAATACACAATTTGTGAAATGTCAACTGTCTACCTATTACGGATCATGAGATACAGCCCGTTGACAGACAGACGGGCGGACGGACAACGGAGGCTAGGCTTGACTTTGACTATGACTTTAGTAAGGGGGAAAATATAATGACCTCCAAAAATAACTTTGTGACCACATCTATCACCTAAAATATTTATTGATCACCAAATTTAGTAAATTGAACACCAATTTTTAATGAGGTGGTTGATGACAAACTAGTTTTGCCTAAGCCGACTTGGGGCACCCCAACACGGGCTTTATATTTTTTTATAAAAGATTCAGGAGTAGGAGCCTCGCGTAACGGGGCTCCGTCGGCCGGGACTCCCTCGACTCGGATGCAAGAGCATAACAGTTCAATTTCTGGTGGTCATATTATAAATTTTTGGATCTAATTTCACGATAAAATGGGGATTAATTTTGGTGATCATTTACTAATTTTGGCAATAAATAGTGATATTTTCTTGCCGTTACATTTAGCTAAATCTGGTGGTTCGTTAATTGTATGCCCTTTAGTAATAGGGTCCCGTTGTTGGTTACTTTTCGGGCACGGAGGCCTAGAAAAATTTCTTGC
This sequence comes from Xestia xanthographa, assembly GCA_905147715.2. Lineage (NCBI taxonomy): Eukaryota > Metazoa > Arthropoda > Insecta > Lepidoptera > Noctuidae > Xestia > Xestia xanthographa. Next base: position 16,909,991 of record LR990670.1, read on the forward strand.
AAAAACAGGTAAAAAATAAAAATTTCAAAATACAAAAAAATAACTCCATAACACGACGTTGAACGACAAAAGACTGAATTTCAGTTTTTCATGAATCGTTTTATTCGCTCAATTTCGATCAGAATTTCATAACAGCCTATTTACATATTGTATACTAATTAATTGGAAACTATGATAATTATGCAATAATAATTCATGATAGTTTGTTTGTTGATTGTTAATTAGTGATTACACATCGGGACGGCTCGAGTACCTATAGCTTGGATAATATATTCTCATTATCATCTTACTTGCTTAAAAGGAGGCTCCAATCACCAACAAATGTAAAAGTTTTTGGTTGGGAAATAAGATTTTGTATTTGTATTTTTGTATTTATCATCGGCCTAGCCTTTTCTCAAGTATGTCGGGGTCCAGTCCAACTAATCGAACCTAGGTTCTCATGGTCAGCAGGCGTGCTTGCGACCTCTCAACTTTTATTAAAAAACCGGTCAAATGCGAGTTGGACTCGCGTACCGAGGGTTCCGTATAAACTTGTAGATATTTTATTATCAAACTACATATTTATGGTTTTCAGATTTTTTCCTTAACATGTGCTGTAAGACTTTGTTTTATAATATGTAGTGACAGTGATAGTGATTTGCGGCATAAACATGATAGCCCTAAAAATACAAATTTTTAAAAACCAGAACATTAATTCCAGAACATTTAAAGTTCTTTATAGTCCTATTACATTTTTTTCGCAATTTTTTAATTTTTACTCCCTGGATCAATTTTATTCGATCGGCGTATACGAGTCGATAATAATAGCGATCTCCGTATGATTGTCGATTGTTATTGACGAAAATTAGAGACGAGACTGACATGAGACTGAGGAGCGACCTGAATTGACACAGAATTATAGTACTTCAATTTTATTTATTGTAATTTTGTCTTATTATATTGACAAACGAAAACTAATGAAACTTATTCATTGTAGATTGAAGTTTTATATCATATTTATTTATTTAATAAAATTTAGTTTATTTGGAATATAATGGACGCTGATTTAAGACATTTATGGCTTAAATTACGCTTTCTTTACGATTTTTTCCGTCAAAATTCTAAAACTCCAGTAAACAAGTAAAACATTCAGCTTATTTTTCAGTAATTTTAGCTTTTATAAGAATTGCATGTAACAATGTGAATTTGAGCGTCAAAGTTCCATCGCCGACGGTTTTTCTTGCAAACTGAGTTCGTAAAATATTTATAGTAAATTACACGAAAAGAAAAATGAAAATGTGTAACTCCAACTTACAAGAAAGAGAATGGCACTATTGTTATTCATAAGCAAATAATTAAAATATCTAACTGATGCTGAAAATTACTGCGTCTAAAATTATGAATTTGCGTAAAAAATGTAATAGGACTCTTAAATCAAAAATCACAACAGATTACTACCGCTTTTTTCCACACTACTTTTTTTTTAACCAGTTCTTTTTCAAAAGGGGTTGGCACAAAGGGTGGCTGTAGGTGTCATCACAGGTGGCAGTGTTGACGACAAATAGTGAGGGTAGTACACAAACAGGGGTTGATTGACTATAGTGTAGTTAAGCTAACATGTCGGTAGGTTCGGATTTTGATGGGTTGGCAGCAGGTTAATATAAGATAATAGGTTGGTTGGTTGGCAAAGATGCGGTGTCTTGTAGCTGCGTTGAAAAAAAAGAAAATATATGCATATTCACTATTGAACACATTAATGAATCATTAAGGAATTAGGTTTATTTTCAGTAATATTTACATTATTTACATACTAACTCTATAATAGAAATAAAAATATTTACAAGTATCAAAAAGGGTTACAGGGCATAATCATTAATGAATATTAGTAGGCAGGATTCTGAATATTTAGAACATAACGGAAAATAATAAGGAATTAGTCACACTTTAAAATATTTAAAAAATCTATCACACCATTACGAATTCCCAATTACAATATTCAGGACCCAACACTGGGCTACCCCCACAATTTAAACCGTACATTTAACGCAAGATTAGCCCAGCATCCCAACTTTGCCCAGCAATAAAAATCATTCAATTATGTGATTGCTAACAGGTGCCGCTACCCTAGTCGACATATGGGGCGGCAAATGGCAATAAACCACCCACCCTACTTAGTTAGGGTCACCCCAACTTAACCTTTTTAGTTGGGAAGATAAATTGAGATAGATTATTATCTTTTTAGCGGTAATGTGTGATTTTTTAAGGTATCTACTTAATGGGTAAATTGGAATAGTGTGCTATTATAATAGGCTTGTGTCCTGAAAAAATCTAATAATTCCGTCAGTTAGATTATCAAAAAATATTTGACACGTATTTTTTCTTTTGTTACGTAAACCAAAATTGACGAAGATACGACGCTTTTAAAATTCTCAATACGTCACGCCGTGCTATAATTTTTAGTGCGTTGTGACGTTACAAGCCACTGTCGAGCATTTTATCTTTGTCAATATTCATTGATTTACAAAAACAAAAAGTACGTGTCCATTATTTTCCAATACTCTAACTGACGGACTAAATAGATTTGCAATTTATTGATGGTGGAAACTAGCCTATTCTATACTTTTAAATGAGCAAATCACGTTCTCGAAAATGGCTCTTCTGGAACAAGATGTTCGAATCCCAGAGTGGGCAGTGTTATTGGGTTTTTCGATCAGGAATTTCTCAGTAGCAGCCACAGAGTCTGGATTTGTGCCCGGTTGATGGCATTAGGCTCGCCCCAATTACATGGGACTTTAACATAACTGTCGAAATGTTGGTGTACTATTAAGAACACCTCTGCCTACCCTTCGGGGATTGCAGGCGTGATGTTATATTATGTTATTACATGAAGAGGACCATCTTTATGTAATAAGCAAGTTCGTCTCAATTAAATAAAATAATCACATAAAAGCGTACAGCGTATACACAACGCAAGTTTAATTAACTCTGATTATGAGATTAAATAATTACTAGATAAATCTTAACATGGCCGCTTTAGAAGTTCATTTAAAAATCAACAGAGTCCCGAGTGAAACGTAATTTGTTGATGATGTGTGGTTCCAGTTTGAGCGGTTGGGGAAACACATAAATGAATGAAGGTATGATTTCTAATGAAAAACTTGAATGTATAGTTGGTGCCAGTTAAATTGAGAATAGCGGTCATTCATCAACTCGTCCCAAATGGGCCGTAGGCTTGTGGGACGAGTTGATGAACGACTCAAAATAAGCTTGTTCAAGTCTGGAATCATCATCTTTCGTGATCTTGGTTTTCAAAGTTAAGAAGTTTAATAAATGTAGGTGGGTCAATGGTGTCGATTCTGTTGTGCACAAACTAACCTTAATTTAGGATATTGCTATCTTTTACTAAAAGGCAGTGCGAGTAAAGGACGGCTATAGCTATGAACTAAGTTAGAGCTGTCAAACTAGTTTATGCCTTGCGCTTCACCGTGTTTTTAGTCGACATGTTTTTACGTGCATCCTTCATTTGTATAGAAATATTAGTTCTAACTAAATTCGACAGCTCTAAAATACGTCCGTCTCATTCTCGCTTTATTAGGGAGAAAAAGACAGCAATAGCCTAAATTAAGTTTAGTTTGTGCACAACAGAATCGATACCAATGACTATAATTCTCATTTTAACTGGCACCAACTATAGTACCTGGATATGAGTCGCCATGGCTGACCTGGAAGTCTTTAAATAGACTCCGGACCCAGTTTGGCCGCAGCAAGGAAAACCTGCTCAGGTGGAGATTCATTAATGACTCTGCCCTGGAGAGTAAATGTGGTGCTGTTCCACAAACGATGGGGCACTTGATATCGTGTCCTGCGTGTCCTGTTGTTTGTTCACTACAGGAACTGATGGACGCTACCGAAAGCGCTAAACTAGTAACTCAGTTCTGGGCCGAAACAATTTAGATTGCCATCGACTTACCATCGATTTACCGTCTATTTTTGAAGAGTTACATTGTATATGTCCGAAGATCAGCATCAGGTCTTCACTAAAGCAATCCACCTCAGGAGTATACTAATAATTTTGAGAATCGCTCCACAAATGGAGGAGAAATCGGTTAACTTACATAAAATTAGAGCACACGACTGAAGTAATAAAATGACAAAAAAATGATACCGCGTTGATGTCTTTTTGAAGTCCCTTTCTTGGTTATATACACTCTATGTTTAGACCACACGACTGAAATAAAAGAATGTTAATAAAATAAAAACTACTGGGCCAAACTATGTTAAATTTTATGGGACCAAATGGCAACTATTCCCCATCAGACTAAAGAAGAATCACGTAAATCGGATCATAAATCTCAGCGTAATCGGTGTAGGTACATACATAAAAAAACAATTGAATTGAGAACCTCCTCCTTTTTGAAGTCGGTTAATAAATGATCGCAATGATGGGAAGAAGTGCCTCTAGGCTTTGTTAAGAGTATTTTTACACCTTTTACTTGGGATAATGCTAAGTAGATGATAAGGTGTTCAGTTACCAACATGGACACCTAACGTGCACATCTTGCTACATCGTTCTCACATAATATACCATCTCAACATGAATGATGTAACCAAGATTTTGTAACAATATTTTGATTTTAAAAGAGTCCATGGAGTTTCTTGTCCGTTCTTCTCCATAGAGATCTACGCTAGGGAATGGGAAACTACAGTACTTTCACAGTTTTTACGTCTTGTGACTGTGACTGTAGCAATTTTCATCTTTATTTCGACAATTCAAAAGTTCCTGTAAATATGGCCATACTTAAAATAAATGCTCTGATTTTGATTTTAAACATACCATCACATAGGCCTGCTTTTAAATCCCCCAAAAATCTAACGATGATTACATTTAAACTTAAATATCTTTTAAAACAGCCAACTAATCATCACAGTCGGTCCCCCGCCGCCAGTCAGTCCCCTCCCCCATCCCCCGGGGGGGGGGACTTTAAGCCAATTATCTGGCACCAATTTGTTCTCACAAACAAAGCTCAGCCCTTGCCAAATTAGATCCCCGTGTGAAGGACGGGACGGTGTCGATGTGTGGCGCTATCGATAGATTTTGTGGTAGTTTTGACGACAAAAATACACTGGCCTGCAAAACTTAGTATCACACTTTTAAAATTGCAATAACTTTTTAAATACACAAGATATACTTTCGAAACAAAAAGGACTCGAAAAAGAGTTTAATTTTGTACCTAAAAACTAATAAAGCTGTAAACGTTTTTTTTTTATTTTAAATCTTCAACTCATCTTTAACTCTTTTGTCTTTTGTTTGTTGTTTTGTTTTGTTGTTTCTTTTGTCTTTCTTTTCTTTCATCTTTAACTTCTATAGAGGTTACAAAAAAAAAAAAAATTAAGTGTAGTAGGTACTTAGTTTTGCAGGCCAGTTTAGTTTTACATTTTTACACTTTTCAACGGGGTATTTACCATATTTACTGTTTGTTGTGAGTGCCGTACCGTTGTCGTAGTGTTAATGATAATGTTAGTGACCATGACAGATTAAAAACAGTTTTTGTAAATATAAAAAAAAAAAATTGAATCCGTTGTTCCTTTTTTTTTCGATGACGAATAGGAACAACGACGAGTCTAGCATAAGTCGTTTTTTACCAGCAATTTACTACACATAACATCACGACTGTAATCACAGAAGGATTTAGGCAGAGGAGTACTTAATAGCACACCCATATTACCAGCTATTTCTGTCTAGAAAATTTTGGCCTCATAAAATTTCAATGGTAGTAAACATAGCATAGTCCTCATGTGAACTGAGCAAGATTATGTCTGGACTTTAAAAGAGACTATGACCTCTGAGTTTGTTTCGGCTGTTTCTTCAGAGTAGTCAGGTACGAAAAACCGGCTCAACAATACAAGTGTTTGTAAAAAAATGTTTGCAAAATAAACATCATTTAGCATACCTAACACCGCCTGCAATCCCCGGAAAGTTAGGTTAGGTTACAGTTTAGAGTACAGACCTAATCAACAACAACAAAAACAGCCCATATCCTCCACTGCTGGACATAAGCCTCTCCCATCATGGGAGGAATTTGCCGTAATCTCCACGCTTGGCAGGCAGATTGGAGATCGCAGTGATGAAAGACTAACAGAAAACGCTGCTGCCCATTCTCTGGTCTACGGAGGCGCAAGGTGTTCTGCCTCAGACATTACGAGCCTTATACGACACCCGTGAGTGTAATGGGTTGGTTCTATTCTACTCTGCCGGAAATCACACGGCTACTAGAGCGGAGACCTAATCATGCCTGATTATTTCACAAATAACTCTTATATTTACATAAGTTCCTAAACTATTTATCCGATTTTGATGAATAAGGTGTCAATCGATTCGATATTATCGCCCGAGTAACTTAAGTTACAATTACGTTTATACATTTAACCGACTTCAACAAAAGAAGGAGTCGATTTTACCTTATAAACCCTGAATTTAATTAGAGCGTGATTTTTCTGGTTTTTAGTTGTTGTTTAGCTCACAAATTATTATTGGTTTCCACATAAAAAAGAAAATCCTGTTGTTTATTTTATGTTATAGTGTAGATTAGAGTAGGCTAAACGTTGTTGTTTTATAATTTTAAATATTGTGTTTTTATAGTTGAAACTTAGTACATAAGCTATGATATGTAGGACTAGTTTATTTTTACGTTTTTCATAGTTTTCTATTGTAAATACTTAATTTAATTTTGGGAGCAAGCTATCGTTTTAGGGACATAAGTACCTGTAATAATAGTTGTAAGGGGGATTTTAATAAATAAATAAATAAACGAGAAAATCTGTGTCATCGACACAAGTGTACTCACATCACTATCACAACCCGTCGGGGTCGGGTGGCTTCGGGATAAAATTCACAATTTCTGTAAAGAATCTGTTTAGCGAGGTAGGCAGCGTATTGGATCACAGTTTTAACTGTTTTTAAGGCTTACATAATATTAGTAGGTAACTTGCTTTGATAAGAGCTCGTGGCTAAATAATAACAGCCGCTCGGGTCGATCTTTATAGGTTAAGGCGACTACAGGAGCTAAATTAGCAACTCTGTTTGTGGTGATTCAAACTTCGTTTGAAATACTGTTAGTATAAAGTTCTAATCAGCTTGCACTACAAAGTGGTTGTTACGTCAGTCACTGCGGGCCGAATAGTGCGAAATAAGTGTTTTTTTGGAATTCACAAAAATCTATTGATTGGACTAAAAAATAAAACACTATCATGCTAATATGTTGCTTGTAGAATTATTTGCCAAAAAATCAAAATGATCGCATGTATTTAAGTATGGTTTTTACTCGTTAAAAGAAATATTTACAGATAAGTTCGTGATTTTTTATTTTCGAGTAAAACTTGTTGTATTATGTTTTCAAAACACTATCATACTAGCATATATTGTAACGTTACATTTTCCTGGATAGGATCCACAAAACTGTAAGGTCACTCTGAGCACTCACCTACCTAACTTTCAGTCTGGAGGGGAGCACTATTAAAAGAAATAAAGGGGACGAGTTATAAGAATTTATTAACAAAGATAATCTAAAGGCTGGAGCTACTTAATTACTAATGCCAGTGAAGCTGGCGGAAAGTACTGAAGATGAGCGCAGAATGGAATAAATAACTGAAGAACGTCCGTCTTCAGACTGTGGAGGAGGACCGAGGAACCATCAACTCTCAGGCCGTAGAGAAGGGCCGAGAGCATCTGTCTTCAGACGGTGGTGGACGGCCGAGGACCGTCAATCCTCAGGCCGTAGGAGGAGGGCCGAGGAGCATCTGTCTTCAGACGGTGGTGAAGGGCCGAGGAGCATCAAATCTTCATCAGGCTTGTGCAGCTCAAGCATCAAGGTTTCCAGGTGTTCTTGGTGAGGGTGCGGCACGGAGAGAGGCCGACTTAAAAACAGAAGAATAAGGGGAACTGCCCTTTTAAATATACTTTTATGGAGCTTCTCAGAGGTGTTCCTGCCCTCAGCTCTGAACGTAGACTGCCCATTCCACCACCAGGCTCCTGTCAACTCCACATAATTTACATTTTAAAATTAGAAAATTATTAAAAAGAAAATCGAATGAGGTCGATGTGATTTACCTATACAACCTACAACTAGCTCCAGCAATATATTAAAAATAAAACTAGGGTTGCCACTAACTGACATCACAAAAGTAAACAAAGATTGAGATAAAAACTTAAATAACATAAATTACAAGGTAAAAAGGCCAAAGCCGTTGCTAAGCCTCCAAGAAATGACCATGAAGCTACCTAGGGAGGGCGAATGCTTAAATTTTCAGGTTAATAATATCCAAAAATGTAAGTAAAAAAACATGTAAAAGACATACACATTACAATATCCTGTAGAATATCATGTGTTTTTCTGGTTTTGTTTATTGCAGTGAATCATATGCTTTTTTGCATTATAAAACTCGCTTTTAGCTTCTGTAGTCCCCTTAAGCCGTGCTTACCATAACATACCGAATTTGGTCCCGGCTGTCATTTGTAGATCTTTGACAGTCGTTACAGGTAGTCAGTGGACTGAAACTCTGACAACCAGTCTTACCAAAGGGTATCGTATTACCCAGTACTAACTGGGTTGTGGAGGTCAGATAGGCAGTCGCTCCATGTAAAATACTGGTGTCCAGCTGCATCCGGTTAGACTGGAAGCCGACCCCAACATAGTTGGAAAAAGGCTAGGCAGATGATGATGGCTTGCATAATATTAGTAGGTTACTTGATTTCATATGGCGGATAACTTTTGTGTCTTTGCAGTTTGTGGGTCGTATACAACCCGGATTTAGTTAATTTTAACAAAACTCTTACTTTTATCGGGGATTTTACCCTGCAGTAAGAGTGTGGGATATGAAAAAGCCGATATTATAAAATGGTCTTGGATGGATGCATTGAAAGAAAAGAAAGAAAATTGTGTTTGGCATTAAAAACACATAACACACAACATTTAAAGTAAAGCTGGTTATATTAAAAAAAATACTTGTGAAAAAGTTGGAACTTTGACCCCAAATATCTCCGTAACTAGAAGATTCCCAGGTATGATCTTGAACAAATAAAAATATCGCAATGACGGGTGCACAAGTGCCTTTCGGCTTCGTTAAGTAAGGGTATATTTACAACCAGTATTTTAAAGGTAGTACCATCAATCTATTTATATTCGTTTATGACCGTAGCATCACTCTGGGCCCTATCAGAATACCAGCGCTGTGACTTTTTTTTTAAAATGTCACAGCAGCACCTTGCTGAGATAGGAGCCTTTTGGCCTTGCACAGGACCATTTTGATTGTTTTTTTTTTTATTTTTTCTCTTGTTGACTTTTTTATATAATTTTGTCATTTCTATTGTATTTTTTTGTTTCTGTTTATCCTGTGTGAGTTCAATAAATACTTTTCTTTCTTTCTTTCTTTCATCAACACTCATAATCATCTGCCTGGATTTTGGTCACCTATGTATGGGTCGGCAGTCTAACCGGATGCAAGTGAAAACCAGCATAAGTACTTTACATGGAGCGACTTTACCGCAGTGTCTCAACACGAAAGTCTATGACGAGTGTGTGTTGCCAGTGATTACATACGGGACCGAAACGTGGTCGCTCACAATGGGCCTCATCAGAAGGCTTAAAGTCACCCAAAGGGCAATGGAGAGGGCTATGCTCGGAGTTTCCTTGCGTGATCGAATCAGAAATGAAGACATCCGCAAGAGAACCAAGGTTACCGACGTAGCCTGAAGAATTGCCAAACTTAAGTGGCAGTGGGCAGGGCACATTGCTCGCAGAACGGATGGCCGATGAGGCCGAAAAGTTCTGAAGTGGCGACCGCGAACCGGAAGACGTTTCGTCGGAAGGCCTCCCACTAGGTGGACCGATGACCTGGTGAAGGTTGCGGGAATCCGCTGGATGCGATTCGAGGACCGGTCAATGTGGCGACACTTGGGGGAGGCCTATGTCCAGCAGTGGACGTCGCACGGCTGAAATGATGGAGCGACTGCCTCTCTCATCCACAACCACACAATACTTCAAAAGTAGAAAAATCTGACAGTCTATTTTGACACTCCTTACTACTCAACAGCTTTCAATCAACTTAAATCTCAACAACAACAACAGCCCATAACGTCCACTGCTGGACATAAGCCTCTCCCAAGACGGGAGGAATTCGCCGTAATCTCCACGCTTGGCAGGCGGATTGGAGATCGCAGTGATGTAAAACTAACAGAAAACGCTGCTGTTCTCAGGTCTACGGAGGCGCAAGGTGTTCTGCCTCAGACATTAGTCGCCTTATACGACACCCGTGAGTGTAATGGGTTGGTTCTATTCTACTCTGCCGGATACCACATGGCTAAAACTACTTAAATCTCAAGTTACCCCCAATTTTTAAGATAGAACAACGCTACGTATACTTACCATAACATACAGGGGGTGGATATCAAGTAGGCGTGGCAAGTTCACGCATGCGTAGCAGCGTCGTAACCTACTCTTGAGAAAACCTTTTGTTAAAGCAGATTTTATCTCATGTAAATAATTTTATGCGGTCTCTGGTTTTTTGATAGGTTATTTTTGTTTAAAGTGTGTTTTTATGGGTTGTAAAAGGGTATGAATTGATTTAAAAACGTGTTTATGTCTTCGTGTCTAGATGTCTTCTTTTTACCTATTTAACCGACTTCTAAAAAAGAGGAGGTAATGTTTTCCACCAGAATCTTTTTTTTTTATCTTGCATGTTCAAGAGTTCTCTTGTATATCACCGAAGATCAGCATCAGATCTTAACGGGACCACCGCGAAATAATACTGTTCCAAACAAAAAAATAACCATCCAAATCGGTTCACGATTGGCAAAGATATCGCACAAAGAAAAATCTGACTAATTGATAACTTCCTCTTTTTGAAAGTCGGTTAAAAAAGAGAAAAATCTAAACTTGCCTAATAATGGTGTCGATTCCGTTGTGCACAAACTAAACTTAATTTAGGCTATTGCTATCTTTTTCTCTCTAATATAACAAGAAACAGACGGACGTAATTTAGAGCTCTCAAATTTAGTTGGAACTAATATTTCTATACAAATAAAGGCTGCACGTAAAAACATGTCGACTAAAAACACGGTGAAGCGCAAGGCATAAACTAGTTTGACATCTTTAACTTAGTTCATAGCTATAGCCATCCTTTTCTCGCACTGCCTTTTAATAAAAGATAGCAATAGCCTTAATTAAGTTTAGTTTGTGCACAACAAAATCGACACCAGTGTTACAGATACCCGCGGTCCTTAAAACCTCGTAACATATGATTTGAATGTACCACTTTACTTTTATGGGGCACGCCATCAAATAGGGTCGATCATATCACCGGCATGTGGAGTCCTTGTCGACCCTAAATTGGTACCAAATTGATCCTATTATTGCAGTGTTATTTTGGCACTTTCACGCTTGGGCAAGCGACAATGGTGGTGTGGGGCGAGTTTAGTTGAAAAAGTTTGCGTTCGAATTGTTTTTTAGGGTTCCGTACATCAAAAAGAAAACGGAACCCTTTTAGGATCACTTTGTTGTCTGTCTGTCTGTCAAAACCCTTTTTCTCAGGAACGCGTGGAGGTATCAAGTTTAAGGCGACTACAGGAGCTAAATTAGCAACTCTATTCTACGTTAACTTCGTTTGAAATACTGTTAGAATAAAGTTCTAATCAGCTTCCACTACTACAAAGTGGTTGTTACGTCAGTCACTGCGGCCGAATAGTGCGAAATGAGTAGTTTTTTGCAATTTACAACAAATCTATTGATTGGGCTAAAAAAATAAAACACTATCATGCTAATATGTTGCTTGTAAAATTATTTGCCAAAAAATCAGAATGATCGCATGTATGGTTTGTACTCGATAAAATATTTTTTTAGATATAAGTTTATGATATTTTTTTATCGAGTAAAATTAGTTGTATTATGTTTTCAAAACACTATCGTACTAGCGTAGATCCTGAAGAATATCATATATTTTTCTGGTTTTGTTTATTGCAGTGAATCATATGCTTTTTTGCATCATAAAACTCGCGTTTAGGCAGAGGTGTAACTATTTGTACACTGTACAGTGTCCACCCACATTTCGGCAGCTAGATACGACGCTTTTAAAATTCTCAATACGCCACACCGTGCTATAATTTTTAGTGCGTTGTGACGTCACGAGCCCCATTTTGATGCGATTTATCTTTGTTAATATTCATTGATTTACAAAAATAAAAAAATACGTGTCCATTATTTTCCAATACTCTAACCGACGGACTAAATAGATTTGCAATTTATTGATGGTGGAAACTAGCCTATTATTGCTATAATCACATCGGTATTGTTATTTTATTCAAGACGTATTAATTCAATTGCTCTGCCCAGCTCTACCCCCCAAATTAAAACAAATTGAATATAAATAAAATTAATTGCAACAAACTAATCATTTGTCACCACTCATTCTTCTATTACTCACACTCTCACCCTTATCTGTAACGAAATAAAGCTCATTTTACCGTGGCAAGATTGCATCTAAACTACCCCTTCATTACATCAAGGAATTTTGAATCCTATTTTGAAAACTTTAAGTTTGAATTTATAATAACAACGTTGAACTAGGGGTGAACGTATAGGGTGATAACAATTAGTTCTATAGTAATTTAATTTGTTTATTTTTATATTCACAATTTACATTAATGGTGATTATGTTGGTGATTGTTAAGCTGGTGATTAGAGATTTAAATGTGTTGAGTTTTAAATTGTTATTGGGGTGATTATTATTTTATTTATGGTTTAGAGGTAGACTGGCTGAATTCAGTCTTCTTCTTTTTTTACCCGACTGCGGCGAAGCCTAAAAGGAGGGTTATGTGTTTGCCCTGTATGTATTTATCGTGTGGTTTGTGCCTAACCTGGTGTCCAGAGTTTTAAGGGGGTGGTATCTGCTAACGAGAGGTTTTCTCCAAGTAGCTCCTCTTTGATGAATGAATATAAATGTGAAAAAAAAATATGTTGCTTATTAGACTCTAAACTTTAATTGGTACAATTCAAATAATTCCAACTTTATTATTACTATATTATGAATAAAAATTCCAAGCCGTGTGGTATCCGGCAGAGTAGAATAGAACCAACCCCTTACACTCACGGGTGTCGTATAAGGCTCGTAATGTCTAAGGCAGAACACCTTGCGCCTCCGTAGACCAGAGAATGGGCAGCAGCGTTTTCTGTTAGTCTTTCATCACTGCGATCTCCAATCCGCCTGCCAAGCGTGGAGATTACGGCAAATTCCTCCCATCATGGGAGAGGCTTATGTCCAGCAGTGGACGTTATGGGCTGTTGTTGTTGTTGTATTCAAAGTGAAGCATTTTTTCTGTGAAATTTCGTAACTACTCCTAAACGGCATTAAGTTTTTTTTTTTATCACACAAATATTTATCACTTTTTTCTTTACAAAGTATCTAATCATTTATTAGGCTACAATTAAATAAAAACCACTCATTTTGCACTATTCGGCCGCAGTGACTGACGTAACAACCACTTTGTAGTGCAAGCTGATTAGAACTTTATTCTAACAGTATTTCAAACGAAGTTTGAACCACCACAAATAGAATTGCTAATTTAGCAGATACCCCAGCCTTAATGTCGCCCATGAGCCTCTGACTTAGCTTTACATGCCGTCAAGAAATATCTCTCAGGCATACTGGTTTCTTCAAGAAGTCGGTGACTTTGTTTGTTTCATTGGCTTTTTTGCACGCGCTTGTTTGTCACGTATATGTGACAATGGCGTTCACAGGGTGAACAGTTTCGTGGATTTACGAATTAACCCCAGTTGACCAACCAAACCTGCCCGAGCTACACTTACGGACTTTTTCAATGACTTACTAACAGGTAACGGAAGCTTGCTATCAGTAAGTAACTGATTGACATTTAGCTTACGGACCGTTAGAAACAAAACGTCACTATAAATCAAGTGACAGGTAGGTGACGCGGATAGGATATTCCAAGCTCACTTTTTTTTTTTAAACACCGGTAGCTACGAGACGTAAGCATATTAACTAACAGTTATCCGTAAGTAAATTATAACAAACGGCCGTTAGAAGCTAACCAATCTCTCAATCTCAAACACCATAATATTTTACACTCCCCCCCTAAAATTATTTACCCAAGAGATATACCATGGCTACACATACATACATATAGCTACACCCGCCATTGCCCGGGGGGTAAGAATCAAATTACGTTGATTGCCGTCTTGCGCTCGGCGGAGCGACTTAACGCTATTGTGCCGATACCCGAATTGTGCTAGGCGACGCCATTTGACGAGCGTTTGTTATTGTGTTTTGGAGGAGTAGCTTTATACAGCTAGCCTTTAGATAGCTATTCACAACGAAGCCGTCAACCAATCATTACATACAAATAACTCTCAATTTTAAGTCTAGTCATAATAATAATTTATGGTTTCTCGTTATTTTCCTTTTAATTTTTGGTATTTGATAGAATATCTATTAGTTTATATTATCTGTTTATGTGTATAAGTATATAAATTCAGTTAGTTTTTTATACTATCACTATGTATTCCTATTTAACCCAAAGGCCTTGTGGCAGTAAGTCCGCATAAGTACCACTCTTGTACATGAAGTTTAAATAAATAAATAAATACAGTCATTACATACAGTACCTACATACAGTCGAGGACTTTAACTGATGAGCCACTAGCGACTATTCGTATTTTACCCGTGCAATACAAATCGGGTAAAGTCGTTAAAATTCGTACTCGTGAATGTATAAAAGTGCAAAATTGGAATTAGTGAAAGTGGCTTATCAATTAGAGTCCTCGACTCTACAATAAACCAAGTAACTTTACGCAAAAAGGTAGCACTCAAAACATTGTACCACTGATGGATACATTAAATACGGATATAGTGAAAGACACAATGGTGTCCATTCTGTTGTGCACAAACTAAACTTAATTTAGGCTATTGCTATCTTTTTCTCTCTAATAAAACGAGAAAGAGACGGACGTAATTTAGAGCTGTCAAATTTAGTTGGAAAAATTAATATTTAAAGGGTGCACGTAAAAACATGTCGTCTAAAAACACGGTGAAACGCAAGGCTTAGACTAGTTTGAAATCTCTAACTTAGGTCATAGCTATAACCGTCCTTTTCTCGCACTGCCTTTTAGTAAAAGATAGCAATAGCCTGAATTAAGTTTAGTTTGTGCATAACAGAATCGACACCAGTACCTACATACAGTCACAGATAATATAATACTTCGTATACAGTCGAGGACTTTAATTGATGAGCCACTTGCCACTATTCGTATTTTAGCCGTGCTATACAAATCGGGTTAAAATTCGTACTCGTGAATGTATAAAAGTGTAAAATTGGAAAGTATTGAAAGTGGCTTAGTCCTCGACTCTACATTAAACCAAGTAACTTTACGCAAAAAAAAAGAGTCGTTTCCCAGCAATCAGCTGGGAAACGACTCTTTTTTTTTTGGAGTGAAACATCACGTTTTACGGTATAAAAGTAATGTAGATCATTCAAAACATTGTACCGATGGATGCATTAAATAGTATGGAGGAGTAACATTATAATATTTCCAACAGCATGCCTGTCATTTCCAAAGGTTTAGGCAGTGGGGAACCCAAAAGTTCATGTACAGTTACCACCACCAGTTATGTTTTTCTTTAAGTCCCATGTAGTAGACGAGCCTATAGCCATCAGGCCAAATCCAAAAAACAATCATAAGACACAATTTCTAACCTTTTCCAACATTCTTTACCGCCAAAATTCAAAATCCGCCATCTTGTCCAAAGAGTTACAAACCAGCACCGTTCCCATAGACAATAAATGTAACCTCCTCCCGTTAGATTAGGAGCACACGTATTCAATGCTCCGCCAATAAATCTGCCAAGGGAGCGTTGCACTGGGAAAGTTGCTCTACTTAAGATATATCAATTTATTTCGTTCGGTTTCGTGTGTAGTTTTGAATTTGTCAGCTTTAGCTGAAGTTCGACGACGGATTTGCTTGGGAATGTGTTACTTTAGAACCATGTGATGGAAATACGGGTAAATATACGTACAAGGATCGATTGTTAATAAACTCACTACCTACTACACTCAGATTGAGTGCTATGAGACTTTAATAAAACGACTAGCACTTCACCCGTAAAAATTGTGATTGTACGGCTAATATGCATGATATGAATATAATTTAAAATTTATAGCACCCACGAGTCATGTAGCTTTCTGCCAGTGAAACATTTTTTAAAATTGGATCATTAGTTCCGGGGATTAACCCCACATACAAACTTACAAACAATTGCCTCTTTATAATATTAGTATAGATAATTTAGTCGGAAATAAATTAACTCATTGTCATGATCTTATTGTAAAGCTAGTTACGACAATTCAATTCAAGTAAACCTAACCAGGCGTCGCTATTTCTGGTGCCTATTCATCATGGGTTGTGGAGGTCAGATAGGCAGTCGCTCCATGTAAAATACTGGTATTCAGCTGCATCCGGTTAGACTGGAAGCCGACCCCAACATAGTTGGGAAAAGGCTAGGCAGATGATGATTCATCCAGAAACAATAATATGCACAAAATGATTATACTTAGTTTAAATGTCAATAGTTATGTAGGTGGTACAAAGCACACAATGCATTATGCATTGATTTGTAATGTAACAATGTATTCAGATGTTACGCCAACATATCTTTGCAAATTTGTATCAATATTGTTTTACTATGAGTGTAGCCCGAAATAAATGCTATAATAATAATAATTACCGACTGGATACTTGCTTGTAATACCAATAACCACTACTCTCAAAACGGTGAAGGAAAACATCGTTAGGCAACCGGCATGTCCTAGAACTAAAAATTCGAAGACATGTGACATCTACCAATCCGCACTAGGCCCGCGTGGCGGATTATAGCCCAATCCCTCTCTTAGAGAGGAGGCCTGTGTCCCAGCAGTGGGAACATTAATAGGCTGATGATGATGATACCAGTAAATACAAAGTAGAGCCACTTTCCATTCAGTCTAGTCCCAACTTTTGGCATAAATAACACAAGACGTTTGGTAGTCTGCAGGGGGATGTCGGACGACAAAATATACGGATTTATTTAATACTAGCTTCTTACTGTGGACTTAGATTGTGTTTGTCAGAAATTCTATGTCTTTAATACAGGTTTGGGGTCACTAGAATTCAGGAAATGGAATGCATCAACAGCACAATGTTTTGAGTGCGTTATATTGAGTCCTATCGTAAAGGTCCACAGGTTAACATCGTTTCTTAAAAATTCGTTCGTTCTTCGTTCTCTATAAAAATACTGAGACAATGACTTTACTTTCCGGAAAGAAAAGCCACTACAGGTTATAAGATATTTGTTCTTAAAATACCACGAACAAGAACTGCTATTGAAAATCCCCGTTAACATACCAATAAATTATAGTAATTTACAATTCCAATTATAAATACATAACAAATATAAGAAGTCGTTATTTCTTTATTATACTTAAACAAATATATTTAACAGGATGGGCCCAAACATTATTTTTAAACTTAAACCAAAGCTGGGCACAGGAAAGTCACGTACGGCCAACATGACTAAACTATTTATTTATCAAAATGGACACTTGAGCACGATTTTCTATTTATTCTCTGTACCTACATGTGGTTTTTAATGCATTTATAAGTTATTGAAAGCTTAATTTCGGCTGTATGAGTGTTGACTTTTGCCCTTTGTGTGGGATAAGAAAAAGATGAAAGGGTTCTTTTTAGTTGAACGTTGTGTGGGCGTGTAATGGTCTCACAAAATAGGAATAGAGTATTTTGTGATTTATAGTTTTTTTTCATCGATTAGGTATATTAAAAATTTCCTTTGGTACTTTTATTTTATTACTGTTTTATTCCTCATCAGATCTTGGCCAACGGCTTTTATAGTCTAAGCTTAAAGCTATCTAATGATGTTTTTAATTCTGTTTTTATCTAAAATACAAGCTATCACTTCAATAACTCTTTGTAATATTAAATTTAGAATAATCTCTTTGTAATATTAAATTTAGAATAATTTTGGCATAGAATTTGGATACGTTCATAGCGTTGAAAAGAATAACCAAAAATATTTTTTATTTATTACTACAACTAAGTGGCAAAAACCATCAAATTAGCACCACTTCTAATCCCATTCACCCTCAACTCCACCAATAAAAATAATACAATAAATAAACAACCGAAAAAAAGCATGGCCGTTCTCTATTCGCGCCAAAGTTTGACAGATGTGTTCATGACATTATCGTGTTGGGCAAACAACGCCAAATGTCGCGTTCGTGTTAGAGTAATTGTTAATTATCATTTTTACAAGCTTAGCGGCGAGACTTTGATGCGTTAAATTAGTTATATTAACGCTTTGTTAAATAAATAGTGGATAAGTGGTCCGTGTTTTTGTTATTGATTTGATTAATTGAGATTGGCTAGGAATACGATTGATTCAATTACGTGTATCCTACGCGTTACATTATCAGTAATCCTTTTAGTGTTGTAATATTTGCTAAATTGATTTTTTTACAACAAAAAAGAGGTTCAGTTGGCGCCCTATTTCATTAAAAAAGTCTATGATAAAAAAAAAACAATATAATTTTTAAATTATTTTTTCTCGATTCAGGGTTTGGTCCCATATTAAAAGTTGTTCATAATGATGTACAATGACCCCGCGATTTCGTGTTCCATGAATAGATACACCTTAAATATTGACTAGATTTCCAATAAGAGTACTGAAAATAAGTTGAAAAAACATAAAAGACAATCGTCTCTACCTCTTTTACTGTCCAAGGATAACCTTCCCGTAAGCTAATTTCCAACAATAATCTGAGCGAAGCCACGGACATACACAACTTAAGTATAAAAGAGAATCTTCTTGCTCAAAAAACACAAATACCCGTCCTCAAACCACTACTAACAGCAGTCTTCCCTCCTCAGGTGCCCCCCACGCACTACTCGGCAAGACGAGAAGACCGCGCACCGCTTTCACGTCGCAGCAACTGCTGGAGCTGGAAAAGCAGTTCAGGATGAACAAGTACCTCTCTAGGCCTAAGAGGTTCGAAGTCGCCACCAGTTTGATGCTTACAGAGACTCAGGTGAGATGGAACAAACAGTCAGACAAAAATTAAAAAGTTATCATTCACTACATCTCAGTAAAAAACAAAGTCGCCAGCCGCGTCTATCCCATACACACATCAAAAAAAGTTTGTGATCACTTTGAAAATTCGAAATCTTTTTGTTACGTTTTTATAAAAAAACCTAGCGGACGTCACGCGGTTTCACCCGCGTTATTCCCGTTTACGTGGTAGTACGGGGATAAAATATAGCTTATGTTACTCAGAGTGAATGTAGCTTTCTAATGGTGAAAGAATTTTTTGTATCGGCGCAGGAGTTTTTGAGTTTATTCATTACAAACATACACACAAAAGTACAAATCTTTCCTCTTTATAATATTAGTGTAGAAGTGTAGATAAAAACAGTTTTATTTTTTAATTTAATTTCTATTTAAAGAAAACACACAACAAAGTTTTTTTCTTGATAAAGTTCAATTTAAATAATTATATCAGCTTATGCTAGTGATCACAAACTTTTTTTGATGTGTGTATGTATGCTTAGATCTTTTAAACTTTGCAACGGATTTTGATGCGGGTTTTTTTAATAGATAGAGTGATTCAAGAGGAAGGTTTTAATATATAATTTGTGAGCGGACGAAGCCGCGAGCATGAGCTAGTTTTTTTATAAGTACAGTACGTATATAGGGCGTAAATGGACTCTTCACTAATGATATGATGTATAAAGAAGATACGCCATGTTCATACTGAATGGCGTTCAGATATCGTTGCGAGTAATTTAAAACTACGACAGCGATAGATAATACGGAAGTACGGAACGTATAAGATAGAAAGAGATAGCTAGCTATCAAAGTGCAACAATTGTGTCACTTTGTCCTCAACAATTTCTGCGTGCTAGTGCGATATCTACCTCTTTTTACTATATAATATCATTGCTCTTCACGAAGCCGTCAACCAAGCATTCTGTACATCAAACTGAGTGACTGCGCAAATTTTTTTGCTGGGCTTTTTTTTTGGGGTGAAAAATCACATATAACCGTAAAACTCAATGTAACGCATTCAACACATTGTGCTGATGGATGCATTGAGTTGTAAACGGGTCATGGAGGTATTAAACGTAAAGTTATAACATTAAAAACTTGTATTTGAAAAAAAAGTCGTGAAAAAGTTGGAACTGACCCCCAATATCTCCGTAACTAGAAGGTTCCATGATATTCTATTACACAGATATGTTGTGAGCGCGCAATCGTGAAGACTCGAAAACGAGCCAATTGGCCTGTTTTTTCTTTATTCTGCGTCACTGCGTGTATGTGAGCTGGCTCTCCCCCGCAGCACACTTTTTTCTGTAGTGTGTTTGGTAGGTGTATAACATATCTGTTTGTTAGAATATCATTGCCTTTTATACTTTGCATTTAGTAAATAGCTGTTATTTTGAAAAACACAAACAGACACGTCAATTTTATTTATTTGTAATAAGTAAATGGAATTGTTTCGTCGAGTACTTCTACAGCTCTCAGAAGAATTTACATAAGCTAAAGAAACTACTAATTCGATTCTAAAGAAAAATTCACTCAGGCGAAGCTACATTATCCCCAAGTGTCTATGGTTATGTTTAAAAAAACAGGATGTTCCCGTGTGATAATTTGCGACCATACACGAGCGAAGCCGCGGTCTAAAGCAAGTTTAAAATAAACAAGTTCCAAACTGTGCAGTGTTAATCTTGACAAACGTTATAAAAATATTGTAAAATATTATCAAACCACAGTCAACGCAGTAATGTAATATTATTATAATACTATAATTGAAGTATATTGACACTGCAATACTGATACTATCACATTCCAAATGCATTCCATGAAAAACATCGGAATGAAACGGCTTTTTTATCTCTACAAATAAATTGTAAAAGGATATAAGTACCTATGATTGGCTAACTTAAATGTTAGGGTTATCGATTATCTATGTTAAATTAGATTGATTGAATCAAGTATTGTGTGTGCGTTATCAACTTATACTAAAAAGTAGGTTTAAAGTCACACTATCATATACTTGCTGGTTTTGCGAATTTAATCGTTTAAAAACATTTAAAATACGTACGGAAAAAAAAAAAAAAAACAATAAAACAGACACTGTAAACCCCAAAAAATATTTTAATATCAAACCTAACTCACTGACACTACAAACAGCCCAATTTTGACATTTACTTTGGCGCCAAACACCTGTCAACATGGCGGATTTGTGCTTACAAATGTATGTTAAGATTACAAGGGTGGCATCGTAAAGGTTACGGCTTTACCCAGGTTTAAAGATTAATCTCGCACCCTGGGGGGGTCTGAGACATTTATACGATATTTACACCGGTTGGATTTATATGAGAAGGTACTTGTATGGTTTTATGGGGCAAGGGGTGGAAAATATGGGGTTTTGATGGGACAAAATTGTATTCCTTATATTTCATATCATCTCAAAGCATGATTTTGTAACTTTCAGCAACAATATTTTATGTTTTAAGTTTTAGAATACTTCTAGAAATAAACTGCGAACCTATGTATGACCATTGACATTAGCCCGTAAACTTTTCAAAATTTAACCAAGATTTTCTTTGTCTACAGGTAAAAATCTGGTTCCAAAACAGAAGAATGAAATGGAAACGTTCAAAAAAAGCACAACAAGACTCCAAAAGCAAGGACTCGCCACAGACTGAAGAAAAAAAACCAAAAGAAATACAAAATGAACAAGAAAAGCCCTCTCCAATGGCGGGAGATTTGACAGCTGTCAAACCTATACTAGACAGGGATAGAATTATCGCGTTAGAGAGAGAAAGGGCGATGGCTGCCGCGAATTTTAATTCGAATATGGAAAATAGGCGCGGGTTGGTAGTAATGAATCAAGATGGAGGTCGCCCTATGGATATGTTCAGGCCTTACGTGGTATGAGAATAAATTATTTTTTCGTTTTTCATTAATTTGTTAGTTTCGTTTTTATCTTTTTAGGACTTTTGTAAGCAATAGACAATTGTTTTTTCTTTAACCTATAAACAGTTTATTTGCACAGACTATCAAACACAAAAATTAATGAAAAACAACGGGTTTTTTATAATGCTATATAGAAGAAAGTAAAAATGGTGAATACGTATACTATTAACTAAAATTAAGTTAGAATACCTTTCCTAGTCAAGCATAATGTATATTTCTAGATTAATTGTTAAATAATAATTAGGTAGTAATGTAAATAATAATTACTGTAATGTGTAATCTAATAATGTTGCATTTCTGTTGGAAACAAAGCTTTCTCTTAGTTTTTTAAATGATTTTTGTCAAGCCAGAGGGTCAACCACCACTTCCAATAGCAATATTATTTTGACCCTATTTCAGTGCGTGAACGAGATAGTGGTTTCTGCCCTGTTGATGACTTCAATGAGACAATGGTATAATTTTTATCACGAATCTATGAAAGCACTCTTTTGCAAACTTTCAAAATATTTTTTGGACGAATATCCAGAAAATGTGTCCTATTAGATTACATAATATTTTGACATTATTATAAGGACTGATGCAGGCCAAATTTATTTTAAGTATTAGGGTTGGTGCACACTATCGTAGTTAGCAGATTGATCAGAAGTATTTTTCTTTGCATCGTGTGGAAAACTATTTGATTCCTATTAATTTTATTAGTAAACTTCTATAACGATAATTTCTACGTCAAAATAACCTAAATAAATGAAATAAACAGTGTGTTTATAATATCTTGTCTGTACACAATAATTATGCACTGCGTTTAATAGTTATAAACAGAAACAGACAACGCAATGGGCATTTTGACCAATCATGTTACTTATTTTCGTGAAACAAAACTCTGACTGCAATAAATCTTTTTTCCAAAAAATACTTAGATAATAATATATTATATTATGAATTTAGACTGTCCTATCTAAATTGTCCAATTTACGTTATCTGTGGAAAAAGTTGATTTAAAGAAAAATATCCTTTTTTTTCTCTTGACAATTGTACTACACGAATTTTTTTAATAGTCTTAAGGAAACAAGTCAGTATTTAGTTATTATTAATGTAAATGTAAAAATATTAACAAATAAGACATCTTTCAAACCAGTATTATTGTTTATAAGTTACTAACACTTACGCCATTTTGTAAAAATGTAATTATAATTAGTTTTAAGATTAAATAAACGGCCATGCTTTGTTGCAATAGTTATGTAGACGAAGTAAAAGGTATTTGTAAGGATTAACAGGTGGCGTTCTGTGGTTACTGCCTTCCCACTGCTGGGCAAAGACCAAATTTACTACTTTATATAATTCTATTATTTAAATTTATTATTTTATTTTTATTATTTATTTTACATGTTATTTATTATCTTTTATTTATTATTTTATTATTATAAGCCTATATTGTCCCACTGCTGGGCAAAGGCCTCCCTTCCCGCCTTCCACATTTCGCGATCTAGTGCGATTGCAGGCCTTCAATCCTTTGCAAAATAGTCTGTCTCATCCCGCCATCTCCTGGGCCTGCCGCCTTTTTAAATTTAAATAGATAAAAAGTAAACTGAATTAAATGAATTGGAGGCTAATTATTTATAAATAAGTGGAATCCAAAATTATGTTATTTTTTTAACGTAACTGTACAAGTGTGGCCATACCTTTAGTTACAACTAAATATAAAAGTAGCATGTAATTTAACCAGAGACAAGAAGTACTTTTCAGGCCAAAAAAGTATTCAGTGAATTATTATTGTTATTTAACCAACCCCACCTGACATGGAATCGACCATTTTCAAAAAATCTATGCATGTTTTCCAATTCCATTTTCCTTACAAATCAGCATTTTCGTAACCTTCTATTAATATCCAATTACTTATTACTTTTACCAATCAGGGAGATCGATAACACGAGTTTTCAACTAGGAAATTCTACAGCCGCTGATATGAAATTGTTTTAAAAATATATTTAAAGGGGCCACCTCCACGAGCGAGAGAATCGCGGCGATATTATCGTCTTTGCCACGTTTTTCTATACACTCTCTTTTGGGCCGTCTCCACGAGCGAGAGAATCGCGGCGATATTATCGTCCTTGCCACGTTTTTCTATACTCTCCACGAGCGAGAGAATTGCGGCGATATTTTCGTATAGGAATACGTTGAATAGCCGCGATTCGCTCGCTCATGGAGGCGGCCCCTAAGGGTTTTTTACTAAGTCCTGAATTGTACATCTGTCACATTTAATATAAAAAATAAACTGTATATGTTTTTACGTGGAGTCCTGTACCATAATAATCGTAAATAATAATAAATTATATGCAAATTATAAATAAAGATATAGTTGATATGTTGGAAGTTGTCGTTTTATTCCCTACTGAATAAATGTGTTTTCATATGACTGATTCTATCACTGATCGGTTCCCAAAAAGATAAAGCGAAAAATTTAGGAAAGATTAAGTCGATCGTAAGTATATATTCAACAATACCATATTATGCACCCAGAGGATACTGGAGTGTCTTATGCCACGGGCAGTATTTTGAATCCTGAGCTCAGTGGAGTTAACTCCTGAGCGAAGCGAGCGACTTAAGACTAGAATCCTGAGTGCAGTGAGTGACTTAAAGTCGCCCCAGACGATAATACCTTCCTCAGTAACGAATTTAAATAAGATTGATCTAATTTATTTTATTAAAAAATAACAAAGGTAGTAACAAAAAGGAAAAATTCTTGAACTCTCTATAAAATACACATGATGAACCTATGTTGAATCAAAACCAGAATGAGTGATATATCGAAAATGGAATGGCGGCTCGTATTAGACCAAAATGCCAGGTGTAGCAAAGCCCTAGTAACGGAATATCGAGAGACGGTAGAAAGAGCATTGTCAGAACAGCAACCTGGTCTCTGATAGATGGATGATCTAGAGAAAACCATGGGGAAGACCTGTATGTCTTGATTTGACCCATATCTAGTACTAGTGTGTCTTGATGTGACGCATATACGTATGTCTTAATTTGACGCATACATCACGTATGTCTTGATTTGACGCATATACATATGTCTTGATTTGACCCATATGTAGTATAGTGTACTCTATGTCTGATTTGACCCATATGGAGGGTATGTCTTGATTGGACCCATATGGGGTGTATATGTCTTGATTTGACCCATATGTAGTGTATGTGTGAGTCTTGCACATTACCAGGGAAGTATGGCACAACAGAGAGGAGACATACCAAGTAGAAGGTGCAACAAGGTAAATAGAGAATAAGACAAAGAATCTTCACATTCAACATCGTCGTTTCCATCGCTGCTGTCTTTCTTTATCGTGTGGTTAGTGACTAACCAGCAGGCCAAGTTGACAATCTACAATCGTTAACGCTAGTAGAAAACGTTAAATCACGTGTTCAACACAAATGAACGGAAAATTCGTAGACAAGTTTACATCGTTCAAAATGATAGAATAGAATGTTAACGTTTCTACAATGTTGATCGCTATACTCTTTGGTAGGAACGCTCACCATAGACTAAGTAGAGAGAGAGTAGGTTTCTACAGACATATCAATTTGGCTGCCAATTTAACGCTTTCTACAATCGCTTACGCTGAGGCGTTTACGATTGTAGAAAGAGAATCGATACGAAACGTTTGTAACTTGGCTAGGGGTGCTGGTGTCAGAGTTTTTATACCGTCCATGGGCCTCTCACTTAGCTTTACATACCATCATCATCTCCCTAGCCTTTTCCCAACTATGTTGGGGTCGGCTTCCAGTCTAAACGGATGCAGCTGAATACCAGTATTTTACATGGAGCGACTGCCTATCTGACCTCCACAACCCAGTTAGTACTTAGCTTTACATGCGATCGAGAAATATCTCTCAGGCATGCAGGTTTCCTCACGATGTTTTCCTTCACCGAAGCAAGTGATAATTATACAATACGCACATGAATCAGAAAAATCTGAGGTGCGTAACTTGGGAGAGAACTTGAGACTTTTTTTTGGGGTGGTAAATCACATTTTACGGTAGTACTCAATGTAACGCACTCAAAACATTGTGCTGATGGAGAACGATGGAGCAGGTATTTAAAGTGAGTACAATAAGTATTAAAAAAATCTTCTGAAAAAGTTGGAAGTCTGACCCATAATATCTCCGTAACTAGAAGGTTCCCAGGTATGGTGTAGAACAAAAAATGATCGCAATGACGGGGAGAACAAGTGCGTTTTAGCTTCAAGTCCATTGATCGTTTTTAAACGACCTGCTTTTTCTCCAAACCTATCTATCTACATAACTACACAAACTATGTACCTACTATGTATGTATATGTACTGGTAGCAGTAGAAACAGTTAAATAACATGCGACGGGTAACGGTTCGCTTACAACACTAAATTAAGCCGAGGGGGAGGGGGAGGGTCAGGGTGACCGTGGAGTTAGGGAAAAAATGCAGGATAAAATTGACAAGAATTTTGTTCCTGCGTGGGTAAGAAATTAACAACGAGATGAAGTATAACTACGTCTACACTACTATATAATATTATAAAGAGGAAAGATTTGTATTTTAGTATGTTTGTAATGAATAAACTCAAAAATTACTGCGCCGATTTCAAAAATTCTTTCACCATTTGAAAGCTACATTTACCTTGAGTAATATAGGCTATATTTTATCCCCGTACTCCCACGGGAACGGGAACTACGCGGGTGAAACCGCGGGACGTCCGCTAGTATAAGATAAGATTAGTCCCACATCTTTATTTATAAGGGAGATGGCAGAAATACGTAAATTAAAAACACACATTTTGCAAATGTAAAACTTGTATAGTCACTTAAACTTGACTGTACAAGTTTTACACTTGCAAAATGTGATGAAATTGCTTGAGTTTAAGTAATTACTTAAGCAACCATTTTTATACAACAGACAAGAATTTGAACGAAGTAAGAACCGTCAAAGAAAGCAAAGTCAAGAATTATAACTTTTAACAGTTCTAACTTCAAGCAATTATTAAACTACAGAATAAAAATCGTACTCTAAGTAGCGTAATAACTTTTACCTACTCAAGTAATCACTTTGACTTGTTTAAAGAAACGAGTGTTAGAAATACGGGACAAGCCCAGTGCCATAAACTGGTCACGTATGCATTATCTGGTCACGAATCATCATCATTCATGATCATCATTTCAGCCGAAAGACGTCCCCCAAGCAAGTGTCGCCACATTGACCGGCCCCGTGCGACTTGCATCCAGTGGTCACGAATGCATTGCCTGCACTGAACTGCAGGTCACGGATGCTACTGAGAATTTTCTATAGAAACACCCTTACCCGACCTGGGAATTAGACCCCAAGCTCAGCAATATTTCTTGTTATGTTGACATTGTTTTATTATTGTGATTTTTATTAAATTAATTTAACTTGTGATAGTGATGGCGTATTTTTCGATTTCTGATTAATCGAGTAATTTATTTATTTTAATAAATAATTATAATAATAACTATTTTCCTATTCAGACACAATGTAAATTGTTGTTGAATAAATGAAATGTTTAATTAGGCTATTCCTTATCAAAGAGATAGAATTTAATCTCCAAGCTGGCTGTAGTAAAATCAGTCTCTAAAAATTCACACAAAGCACTTGGATTTTTTCTTGTATAGTGGGTGCATTTACAAATATTTAAACTCACATACACAAAAACCCGGAACAACTATCCGTAGGTCATAAATATCTACCTATTTGTTCCTTGCGGAAATCAAATCGGCGACATTCAGCGCAGCGTTCAATGGCTCAGCCACTGCACCAGCCATGTTGTCAGAATTTATTATTTATCATTACTATTTATCATAACTTATTCATTATTCATAGTTTAATCTTTGTTAAAATAATTTAGTTGTACTTTCAATCTTTTTTGTCAAGATTTTTTTAACACACTTTTTAGTAAAAGGTTTTTGTATCATAGTGACAGCAGAACACTGACTCCTAAGTCACAGGATCTCCGAATTTGGAAGTCGGGGTTACTCTATCTGTATTTATTACCTTTAGATTCACTGAAATTCATGTAACGTCACTCAAAATTTAATGGCTGCTTAACAATTGAGCAGATTCTAAATTTTAAATTTCGTATGGCCAAACGTCACTTTTGAGTATCTGTTAAATATTAGTACAACTTAAAGTGCCGAGTGACGTTTCAGTATTCGGGGGCTAGTTTTTATCAATGTTGAAGGTTTTTGTATAAATAAGGGGTGTAGTCGGGTAAAAAATAGTTGCAAAAAATTTCAAGACTATCCCAAGCTTTTTCCTAACCCACACTCACCCTATATTCTGAAGTGATGTTGGCAGTATAAATTGGTGTGGAAAAACTCCGCCGCTCTGTATTCTGTGCCCGTCGGTGAAAGAGAGGGAAGTAGTGCGGTCTCGCTCTAGCGGTGCCTGTTATGGATAGCGCCGGTATTCATAGTGCGGTAGAAGAAGGGATTTGGTGAATTATTTTTGGATAGAAGAAATTCAATTTTTTTTATCAGTTTTGTGGATGAAGTAAGCCTGTGGTGTTCTGTAATATCTTTCTATAATCATAGAAATGTGTGTCCGTTTATGAATGTGTTATTTTTTTATGTGAAACATCTACATATTACGTGCGCGCCTACGCAGTACCGACTCGTATGCCGTGACAGAAGATGGCATGACGCTGGCATGGCGTGATGCTTCCTCTGTCACGTAAAATTAACCTTTTCCCATTAGAATAAAGTTTTTTTTTAGGATTCAACAATATCCAAATAATAATATTTACATTATTACGTTTTTGAAAGCTCAATTAGTGATGTAGTTAGTTCGTATGCAGATTTGATCGATAGATTTCAATAAAAGAAAATACTTTAATGCAATATGTATTCTTTGTTTTACTCAATATGTCTTTGAGGTTTTTTTTTATTAATTATGAATTCTAATATTAACATAATGTTTCACATCTGCCGGGCGTCCCGTGACGGCAATTTTTTTTTTTACCTACGAGGCTCGTAGCAAATAGCACACGGCCAAACCAATTCTACGTAGCATGTAGTTCGTAGCGCGTAGCGAGCAACACAGACCGTAGCAAATACTCCGTAGCGTTTAGATCGTAACAGGTAGCTTTTCGGCAAAACTTCGATTCCTAGTCTAATATGTGACAAAATGGTGAAATTGTGGGTTGATGTGGAGGGCACGCGCGCGCCTTTATGCTCTAAGTGTCTAAACACACTATGCCGAAGTTACGCGACCGAAGTTCAACACAATTACGCCTGCAATGCTATTTGAATGACTTTTTTTTATTTTATTTATTTATTAAATGAAAGTTTACAGCAGTCTTAAATTTATTACAATGCCCCACAAAACCGTTTTCACGGTTTGTCTGCGGGAACGGAACACGAATGGAACACGCACTATGCCGAAATTACGTTGCATCATAGCGTACAGCCGAACTTCGGTCGGGTGTAAATTCAGCGGCAATTCGGCGGCAACGTATTCTGTAGAGCACACATTATACCGGCCGAAGTTCGGTGCGATTGCCGACGAAGATCCGGGGTGGGGAGCAGCTGGAGGCAGGTATTTCCGCGCCCCGCGTGTTTGCGCAAGATGGACAACTGAATTTCTGCCACGTAAGTTCGGCACTTATGGCCCCTTATTCACAACGCTTCGATTCGATTTTCGATTCGGAAAGTCGTATGTCTATCTTTTTTTGACATTACGAAATCGAGCGAGATAGACATACGACTTTCCGAATCGAAAATCGAATCGAAGGGTTGTGAATAGCTATAATGGTGTGTCATATCAGCCGAATTCGTCGGAACGTAAAATCAGCCGCGGAATTTCGGTCGCGTACCTTCGGCATAGTGTGTTTAGACACTGACGGTCAAAAGGTTAACAGGTTAGGCACACCAACATTTTAACCGGATTGTGATCGCGCTATTTACAAAAACACCTTACCTTACCAACGGAAAATCTTCCACAAGATATTCCTCGATTCTCTCAGCATCTGACCCAGACTATAGCTCCGGCCGGGGGGCGTGTCTCCCGTGATTGATGCCTTTTGTTTAAACAACTTACCGACTGTTTGCGCCACCGATACCGACGTCGATAACTTGAGACTGTTTCAGGACTATTTTTAAGGCTTTTTGACTTCTATTAGAATGGCTTGTCTTTTTTTCTTTATCTTCTGGTGTCAGAGTTTTTATCCCACCCATGGGCCTCTGACTCGGCTTTACATACCGTCGAGAAATATCTCTCAGGCATGCTGGTTTCCTCACGATGTTTTTCTTCATCGAAGCGTCATAATTAAATATGCACACAAGAAAAAAAAACAAAATCAGAAAAACAGAAAAAAAAAAAAAAAAAAAAATTGAGGCTCATGTCTTGGGTTGTAACTCTAGACAACTTGGCACTTTGCCAGTCCGACGGTTATACCACTAGACCAAAGCTCGGCAACAGGCGGACCGCGGTCCATATCCGGACCGCGTAAGATCGACCCTGAGACCGCCGAAGATCTCTGAAGAGTCATCATTTTTTAAAAATAATGTTTTGAAGAACAAACATCGTTCGAGATTAATGGATGCTCTTGAAGACTCACTTCGCATTTAGTGTTCCGCTCGTGAACCAAATTTCGTCTAAAAACCGTCGTGTAATTTTACTGATTTAATTAATAAATATCATAAAAACGTATATTGGAATACAATATAAAACTTAATTCGTAAAATAATCAAGTTTTTTTTGGACCCCGATAAAAAATTCCATCGTTTTATGGAACCCACTTAACATTACTTGCCGACTCCTGCACTAGACTATCACTGCTATGAATGACTGGTTATAGGGCTGGTTTAAATGGAAGCGCCTGAATGACTGGTTATAGGGCTGGTTTAAATGGAAGCGCCTAGACTACTTATCTGGTGGCCGTTCTCACGGCGGTATCCTATACGATATTTTACGTTAAAACTTTGGGATCACATGTCAACATCCGATCTCACTTCACCATCTACCTACCCTTTTTCCAGCTATGTTGGGGTCGGCTTCCAGTCTCACCAACTAGCAGCTGAATACATGGAACGACTGCCTATCTGACCTCCACAACCCAGTTAGTTCTGGGTAATACGATACCCCTTGGTAGGACTGACCACTGACTTCCTGACTATGGACTTTCAAAGATCTACAAATGACACAGCCGGGCTCCGAGGCAATGAATAAACTCGGTATGTAATGGGTGGTCACCCAAACCATAGACCAACCTATGCAAGCGCGGCTTACCTAAGTTGAAGATCAACAATCACATTGTTTAAATTCTACATCGCGTCTTTCGTCTCTCCTGTGATTGGTCGTATCTTGCACATCTCCTCTCCGCTGCTTTCGTTTCCTCTTTTGTGGAGTCAGGGCCTTAAAGGCCATCTCACGCCTTGCGTGGATTAAGATAAAACACTGATAGATAGACCAGTTTTAGGACATACTTGTATTGTGGGATTGTTTCTGACATCCAGACAAGTACAAGTACACAACCCAGGTACAAAATAAGTCCTTAAATGATCCTCTTCTAACAACAAACACTAACCACAATATCTCTATCTTGTCTATACCTAAACCTCTACAATCTGTGGCACCCACAGATCTATAGAACGCCAAACAATGATGACAGACGCAAAACTGTAGCAAGTAGAAGTGCAAATAGTATCTACGAATTCAAACAGAATACAAAATCGAGGAGGGAATATCAATATTTGATATTTGGTATTGTAACGACACCCCGCTCTCGGAGGCGACCATTTTCGGTGCGCGTTCGCGCGTATTTTGACAGTTCAATGATGACAGTTTACTTTTTTTGCTGTCAAATGTTTTTTTTTTTTTTGTAAGTATAGGTATTTGAATGCAATTGCTCCTTTGAAAGCTCAATACTCCATTATTCATTGGACTGGCACAATGTGTACTCAGGGTAGTAACTTACAATTTTATGAGGTCATTACGGACCCTGTCGGGCACAGCATACCTAAATATTTGAAATAATAGGAGAGGAAACTTTTTAATATTTACTTTATCACCATCAGTCTTCTAACTACATGTAAGCAGCTAATGTTATTACCCCAAATTATATTTGTATTAGTATAGAAATAATTTGCGATTTCACTGTGCACACGTAAAAATATGTTGTCTGATAAAAATAAAGATTTCAACTAAGAGAAAAGAGAGATAAATTAAGTTTTCAACATGTTTTTTGCAAATGTTTCGACAGTTGAACGCATTTATGAATATCTCCATATTTTGTATTGTTATGAAGTCAGACCTTATTTAAATATATTTTTTGCTGCAGTTGCATTGGGTTTGTGGTACAGTCGGCGACATATCACGCAATACATTTCCAGTATACCATGACCCAGCTTTGTATAGATTTCCTGTACAATAAGAGATCCTTATACATAGGTTTTGTATAGCTTGATTGGTTGTCGTGCGTACAAAAAAAGAAAGCTATAAAAGAAAAACACGTGTACAACTGGCCGGTACTACTGTCCCACGATTCCTGAATTGCAAATTACACTTTAATTTATTCGCTCATATTTTTATCTTTCATCTACTCAAAATGCAACGTATTCCGCGCTAGTATTAAAATGACAAAATTTCCTTTCACGTTTTTCAATTCGTAAAAGTACTGCAGCTCTATTATTTTTACCCGATCGCGCTGGAGTCAAAAGGGAGTGTTATTTTTAAACATATTTTTCTTCCTAGCCACCCCCTTTAGTTTAAAAGATCATCATTAACACGCACGATCAGCTTTATTCACCAATTTTCACAAAGAAAAAGAGAAGAAAAAGCGAAAGAAAGATTTGTTTTTAAATGCTTAAAAAATGACATTCGGTCAATGTTTTTTTTTATTCATTTTGTTTCCTTGCATTTTAACATATCATAGTATTTTGGCTAACCAGAACTACACCTAGGTATTTAATTTCAAGGAAACTATATTCTTCCAACCATAATCCAATAAACCAAAAAAAAACAACTCACCATCAACCACTAACATAAAAAAAAAAAACATTCATCCACAAACAAGAGACAAAAGACATTACACCAACCGCAAACAATCAGAGACAATAGCGTCCCTATATTTTTAAAAAAACAACAGCTCGTCACGTCGTACGGAGGCGGGAAGACGGCGGCCGTTGATTGGTGCAAATTGAATTTGGAATCAAGGAGTGCCGGCGGGTGAGAGGGGAAGGGGGAGGGGTGTTGTCGTGTTGGCGATCGTTCGCTGATTGCCCGTTTGCGGTGCGACTAGCGAAGTGTGGATAGGACGCATTGTTGCGAATTTGAATATTTAGAATAGTTAATCTATCTTCTATATCTATATCTATACATATAATAAATCTGTAGAAAAATCGTTTTTGTACATCGAAAATATTCCAAAAAAAAAATGCCAGGGTGTGAAAGGACAACCAACAGAACTCATTTCCAGCATTTTTGGAATTTTTGTCTGTTTCGATGATCAAGCATCACGTAAAATTTACGAAACCAATGTAGATAACTTGTATACATAAAAATTGTGCGTATCTTGAGGTATTATTTAGTTTTTGTTTCATCGTAATCGGTTAATTCTATCAAAAGATATATGAATTTAAAGTGTTCAAGAAGAACTAATCATCAAATGTGCATACATGCAGCGACATCTGTTGAACTAAAATGGTACTAATGACTAAAAATGTGTTTGACATTTAAATATCATGATTTCCATGCAATGATATTATAAGTAAAAAGGTGTAGATACGTTACCTAAACGACATTCTATCTTCAAAAACGGCACACCGCACACATGAATAACTAAAAATATTGCAATAGCACACTACATTACAATTAGTCGTCAAAATAGGATGGCATGATTCAAGTATCGCGAGTGAAAAAGAGACAAATATAATTCGCGACAGTGCGTCGTCAAGTGTACTAGAAACGATGTAGAATTAATAAATCAGATATGACATTACCTTACACCGTGATTTATGCCTAAAAATGCGATTCACTCAAGAGTTCATGTAGTAAAAGTAATGTAATAAAAATGCATTGAAAGTCAACTGACTTGTCTGTTTCGTACATATAATTTTACTCTATGATCGGTAATGACGTCTATCTCTATCGCACTTGTTGATAGAGAAATTGTTGTTGCACTCTTTCTTTTCGGACGCCATTATTTTAAAAACGTAATGTTTGTTTTGTGAAAATATTAAGATAAATAGTATACTTACGAATGATATGTGATTCCTTGACTTTTAGAAGTTTTGCTAGTATAATTTTTATAATATCTCATGACACACGACGGCATTTTCGGTAGTTTTGGGTCACTTTCACTGATAATGCACTGTGTTTACGTGAAGTGCGTCTGTCGACGCCGGCAACGTCACACTGAGGTCAAGGTTTGCTAATTAGCCACATTTTAACGTACCGCTTGCTGAGCGCTTATAACGCATCTACACCTTTTTACTTATAATATCATTGTTTCCATGCATTACATTATAATTATGTCTATCTTTTAAGGTTGAGCTCTCTCTCTCTCTTATGTGACGCAGACGAAGTTGCGCGGGTCAGATGGTCGAGGAATAAATGCAGGAAATATGCTATTTGGGCAACCCGTTTCGTAATTTACTATCCAACATTAGAAAAAACTATACCCACTACGACATTCGTATCACTAGTAGTTTTTCGTAGCCGGCTACGGACAAGGTCTACAGAGCAACCGACCCCAACATAGTTTGGAAAAAGATAACCAGATGATGATGACATGAAAATCAAGACTGGGCCACGGAAAATACCCAGAATACTTTACCTCACCCGAGAATCGAACCTCATGCTCATAAATCGCACTAACGACCACAAGACTAACGAAAGAAATACGAAACGAAATACTCTATAGTCTTCGCCAGATAAGTAAGAATTAAAGGTCATTGCTCTTTCCTTAATTTCTCTGCTTAAGTACCCCGACAATACATTATGAATCATTTTTAGGGTTCCGTAGTCAACTAGGAACCCTTATAGTTTCGCCATGTCTGTCCGTCCGTCCGTCTGTCCGTCCTCGCTTAATCTCTGTGACCGTTAGCACCAGAAAGCTGAAATTTGGTACCAATATGTATATCAATCACGCCGACAAAGTGGTAAAATAAAAATTGGAAAAAAATGTTTTATTAGGGTAGCCCCCCTATTGTAAAGTGGGAAGTGATTTTTTTTTTAATTTCAATCCTAACGTGTGATATATTGTTGGAAAGGTATTTAAAAATGAATAGGGGTTTCCTAAAATCGTTTTTTGATAATGTCAATAATTTCGGAAATAATCACTCCAAAATAAAAAACAATGTGTCCCCCCCCCTCTAACTTTTGAACCATAAGTTTAGAAAATATGAAACAAATCTGAAAAGTAGAACTTTATGGACTTTCTAGGAAAATCATTTTGAACTTGATGGAAACAACAGTTTATGTACAAAAAAGACAAAAAGTTGTACAAAATAATTTCTGGACTAAGTTTGTAGTATATTCGTGAACACTTATTGTGACGGACGGGAAACTACGGAACCCTACACTGAGCGTGGCCCGACACGCTCTTGGCCGGTTTTTATTACTAGAAAAAGTCAAGGATCACGATAAAGGTCGCATCGGGACAAGTTCCTTTATGTCATTATTTCTGTTTTAGGAATTATGTACTTATTTGAATACATGTATGCGGGTTAGTGACCTTTAATTCTTACTCATTTGGCGGAGACTATAGCATAAATACCAACAATGCAGGAATGTCTATAATATGATATTGAGCGGTGCCCTCGTGCATGTTACTATACTCTGTTCCAAGCGTTCAACATTCACACTTCAGAATCAGTGGTCTACTACTCTATGGTATATTATATGAGCTTGAAATACCCACTGAAAATTGTATACATTTTGATACAAGTGGAGAAAGTTTGTTATTGCATTCGAGGCGGAATTATAACACCCGAGCCGTAGGCGAGGGTGTTTTTGAGCCGTAGGCGAGGGTGTTTATGAGCCGAGAACTGCATTATCGTTATCTGTGGGAATTTTCATTCCCGCACACGTGCGGGAAAATGGAAAAAAACGCACCCGTGTGAAATACATTGATGCATGTTGTACCTAATCGTAGTCCGTTATGGACCAGTTTTCGAGGAAGTGTATTGATAAGTCCTTTTCTATACCTACCTACACTTCCTCGAAAACTGGTCAAAATTTTGACTTTTAATGATTGAGTCAAGCCTTTTTGTTTGAACTGTAATCAGAAGTTACTGGCAAGCTAGGTTACAAAGAAACCGGTTGAAGATTTGATCTATAGGAATAATAGTAGGTACTTGATACTCGATTGGTGATGCAAACAAATTGCCCGTCAAGATTGCTCGTTTTTGGGGTTAGGCCTGGATTATTACTGTCAAGCTGATGGTCGGTATAAGAATTCAAGCCTGAATGTCCGAAGTCCGACTGTCTGTAAGCGGGCTGTATCTCATGATCCGTAATAGGTAGACAGTTGTTCACAGAATGTGTATTTCTGTTACCGCTCTATCAGCAAATAATAAAAATAAACGGAATTAAAATAGTACGGAACCCTTCATGCACGAGTCCGACTGCACTTGGCCGGTTTTTACATTGAAGTTTTAATAATGCAATAATAATGATGTGTCCAAAACGGACATAATTTTCCGAATTCAAGTAATTAAGTATACCTAGTCATGCCTATGTACCAAATGCATCATTCTTGAACAAATAGACTGCAACACACTCCCTATAACCCAAACAACTTGTAAAATAAAGCAATAAAAATATAGACAACCACTAAAACTAAACAAAACACACCAATAAATTAATTCCACGCTCCATTTCACATAAAAAGGCTGGACAGAATTAAATCACGACTAACGCCATCTAGAGTCGTCCCTCATGAATACAACATGAACTAGTGACTGGTAGATGGCGGTGTTACAAATTTATCGCCACTTTTATTGTTACGACCACTTTGGCCGCGTTTCGCGGGCTTTTAGCTAAATTACTCTCATTACTTACATACTACGTTAACATATTGCTGTTTGTGTTCTTTGCAGCGATTTTAGCGCTACTTTGTCTTATATTTTTGGTAGGGAGAAGAAAATTGCGCTGAAAACTGAGCAAACCTGTGTACTTATTTAGTAAAGTTCATATAGAGAAGACTGACATGCTATTCTATAAATTAATAGAAGAATAGGGTTTGACAGATTGAATGTTCTACTTAGATTAAATCAATGACTTAGATACATAGTCTTATGCCTTGTTCATGGGGATAGGCCAGCAGATACTACACAACGCCCCCTTTTCGAGTACCGAAACCGATGTTTATAAAAAAACATCACCTTAAGGGCAGACTGTTCTTTTACATCAGAAATATTATCTTTGAAAGCTTTTTCTCCAAAGACACCCAGAGATAAATTTTTAGTAAGTACCTAGCTAATTTTGTGCCAAGGACCGAATCAATCAGATTGTTCTTTCTCACCTCTCTTCCATAAACTACTCGAATTTTGTCTGTTACCGATTTTTTAAATGATGAATTGTAATATGGCTTCACTTTATCTCGTATTATTTAAATACTTTTAGACTTAGCTGATCCATGTTCTCATTTTGAATTTAGGTAAATACTTAGGTACCTAGTTTCTAAATTATCTGTAAGTTAACCATTATATTTTTGTATGCCAACAGGCAGAATGTACTGGGAATATATTTGAAACTAACATTAATGTAACACCTGCATTCTATACAACTAGAGATATTATTATCTGTCGTGCATAATCATCGCGCTAACACATCGCTTCAGCGGCTTAAAATCCCAAATCCACGCGATAAACACAAACAAATCGTACAGATAACATTTGCCGTCGTAATTTGGCTAATGTATCATAAACATTTTTGCTTCATCTGTTTCACTAGGCTGAGTGGGCAGTTACCGTTGCCTGGCGGCGCGGAAGAAAATATACCCTTTGTTTATGGTATTCGTTGATATTCAAAGCGCGTAATTTGTGGGGGTAAGCAGACTTATGAGCTTTGACGCTTGATAGGTTACGAATAATTGAATTATGTGTGTTCTTTTTTATTAATTTATTTGGGAAATGAAAGTTGTAATTTACTCGAGCTGTTTCTAGCGGGAATCCCGCTATCTGCTTGAATTGTAATGTCTAAAAAACCAATGGCTTGACATTTGACTATACGTTTGCATGCGAAAAAGAGATTTTAGATTCTGATCTAAGATCTCTTTTCGCATTATGAACGAGTATTTATTTGTATTCAATAACTGTAATGAATACAATGAATGAGAGGAGCTCGTGGCTAAATAATAACAGCCGCTCGGGTCAATCGTTAGGTTAAGCCGTGCTTACCTAGGTTGGTCTGTGGATGGGTGACCACCCATTACATACCGAGTTTCCTCCGTGCCTCGGTAAGCACGTTAAGCCGTTGGTCCCGGCTGTCATTTGTAGATCTTTGACAGTCGTTAAGTAGTCAGAGGCCAAAAAAAAGTCTGACAACCAGTCTTACTGTCTTACCAAGGGGTATCGTATTACCTGGTACTAACTGGGTTGTGGAGGTCAGATAGGCAGTCGCTCCATGTGAAATACTGGTATTCAGCTGCATCCGGTAAAACTGGAAGCCGACCCCAACGTATGTAGTTGGGAAAAGGCTAGGCAGATGATGAACTTTAATGAATACAAATAAATACCCCGTACCCGTTTTGATAACATATTACAGCCTATGACATTAATTAGTACGTGTTCAGAATTCATTAACCAAATCAACAGCAAGATCGCATTGTGTTGTGTCAGAAAAAAATGTCAGGAGTTCAGGACGAGCTGGATTAAGCCAACGACTAATGGTCCACAATATCCTTGAGTCGAAAGAACTGGAAGTCAATGGAGATAGGCTTTGCCCAGCAGTGGGATAACGCTGGCTGACTAACGATGGTGTCGATTCTGTTTAATTTAAGCTATTGCTGTCTTTTTCTCTCTAATAAAACGAGAAAGAGACGGACGTAATTTAGAGCTGTTAAATTTAGTTGGATTAAAATTTCCTTACAAATGAAGGATGCACGTAAAAACATGTTGACTAAAAACACTTGGAAGCGCAAGACATAGGTGCCGATTCCCTTGTTCACAAACTAAACTAAATTTAAGTTGAATGCATCTTTTTCTTTCTATTTCATTATGAAAAGGACAGAAGATAAATATTAGTTTAATCCTGTCAAATTAGTCAGCACCTGACGTAATTTGATGTAATTTTAGTAGTCAACTTTTTAATCGCGTCTAAAACTTGTATGGCGCTGATTAATTTGACAGAACGTAACTAAAATTTATCTTCTGTCCTTTTCTTAATGAAATAGAAAGAAAAAGATGCATTCAACTTAAATTTAGTTTAGTTTGTGAACAAGGGAATCGGCACCATAAACTAGTTTGACATCTCTAACTTAGTTCATAGCTATAGCCGTCCTTTTCTCGCACTGCCTTTTAGTAAAAGATAGCAATAGCCTAAATTAAGTTTAGTTTGTGCACAACAGAATCGACACAAATAAGTAATTTCCACTAACATTTAATTGAACGAGAGACCCACTCAGCCATCCCGTTCATAGACAATTTGACAAACTTTCAACCGGCCCGTAGCCCCGTATGGTGATGGTATGGTGTTTTTATGTAAATCTGCCATTGTAGGAGTGCCGCTGTGGATACGGATTTCTTTAGCCACTGAATTAAGTGTATTTGGAGATTTTATAGAGATGTTAAAACGAGCTTTGTGAATTTTAAGAGAGATTTCTTTCGAGTTCTTGTAACTTCTAATCTAATTCTGGGTACTCAATAATATTCTAATAAACAGATATGTTATACACCTACAAAACCACCGAAAAAAGTGTTCCGCGGTGCAGAGCCAGCTCACATACATGCAGTGACAGAATAAAGGCAAAACGACCCAATTGGCCCGTTTTCGAGTCTCCACGATTGCGCGCTCACGACATATAGATCTGTTTAATAGATTATCATTGTGGGCGCTTATAACGCTTTAGGCATAACTTGAAAAGTCAAAATATAGCTGTGTGAACAAGTGAAGTGCCAATAAAATAGTTTTAAGTCTTGTTGTATTCACT
The DNA here is from genome assembly GCA_905147715.2 of Xestia xanthographa. Taxonomy (NCBI): domain Eukaryota; kingdom Metazoa; phylum Arthropoda; class Insecta; order Lepidoptera; family Noctuidae; genus Xestia; species Xestia xanthographa. The sequence continues at coordinate 16,950,197 of LR990670.1, forward strand.
CCCCAGCCTATTTATGGTATAGGGGCCATTGTTGCCTGAAATAAATGATGATGAAGATAGCTATAACTTATTATCTTGGTAAAGGTAATGTGAAACGCGGGTGCCGGCTCAGGAGATAGCGGGACGAACACTCTTTCACAAGGATTGGCGATTAAAAACAAAAAAAAAAACTACACAATATAGGTCTAGGTACCTATATTGTGTAGTTTTTTTTTTTTTGTTTTTAATCGTTCTGAAATAAATGACCTAGGTATGACATAAGCAATGAATAGGGATAAGTCAAAGTCAGTCATTTATTTCAAAACAATATACGGTACATTGTGAAATGTTGTAAAATAAAACTACAAAGTAACACAACAATCGCAGCCAAAAAAAAAAGAATAAAAATAACAAATTCAAAACGATAAATTATCTATGTTCAATTTAAAATAATTAATAATACAATAAAACAAATTGTCAAATATTGGAAAACGAAAATCAAATAATAGTTAGTAATAAAAGATCTATGATTTGTGACAGCTAATTTCCTAAGAATAATACAATAAAATAAAAATTAAGTAGTGTTTACAAAAGATTAATCATCTGCCTAGCCTTTTCCCAACTATGTTGGGGTCGGCTTCCAGTTTTACCGGATGCAGCTGAATACCATTATTTTACATGGAGCGACTGCCTATCTGACCTCCACAACCCAGTTAGTACCGGGTAATACGATACCCCTTGGTAAGACTGGTTGTCAGACTTTTCGGGCCTCTGACTACCTAACGACTGTCAAAGATCTACAAATGACAGCCCGGACCAACGGCTTAACGTGCTTTCCGAGGCAGGGAGGAAACTCGGTATGTTTAATGGGCGGTCACCCATCCACAGACCAACCTAGGAAAGCACGGCTTAACCTAACGATCGACCCGAGCGGCTGTTATTATTTAGCCAAGTGCTCCTCCTCCTCCTACAAAAGATTAATAACATGTGTAAAGTGGAAGGAGGGAAGGGAGGCCTTTTCCCTGCAGTGGGACAAATTTCTGATAATAGGTAATAATGTAGAAGCTTTAAAGTTCGGCCAGTCTTTCGTAAGAGACCGGGCATTAACTAGAAACAGATTTAATAATAAAATCACCAATCCAATTCCAAGTATAGAACTTAAAAATCAAAATAATGAAAGCATTTTAAATAGACTATTCAAGAGCTCTATATACTTTCGGCCAAATTGAATCTGTATAATGTTTTCCGATTTCCGACTTGACTTGTGGCAGGCACTTACATACAACAAATCTGTATTTACCATCAAAGCAAGCCAAATTAGACCTTATTTCTGTCCAGATTGGTACATATTTTAAGTGCTCTATGAAAATAAAAGATTGTAAACGATCTTTCTCAAATATTTTAATGGCGGTCGAAAGCGCTCGCAAATCGGCCATATTGGATTGGTTTTCCGGCTCCTTTTGTATTGATTTGAATTCGTTATCTTGTTATTTTCGCTGATTTTCTTCGAATTAGTTCGATAGAGGGTAGGTAACTCAAAGTTCTTAATCTGGATAGAAAAATACCTATTATTGATGACCGCATGTGTGGGGTACCTAACCATCGGGACCCTATTACTAAACCTCCTTATTAACATTTCTGTGGCCTCCACTGTCCGTCCGTCCGTCTGTCTGTCTGTCAGCGAGCAGACAGTTGAAATTTTCACAGAATGTGTATTTATGTTGCCGCCATAACAACAAATATATTAAAAATTAAACCCTACCATGATGGTACGAAACCCATCATGCGCGAATCCGATTCGCACTTGGCCAGTTTTTTATTCTGGATTTAACTAACTCCGTTTGATACGCTGCCCTTAGAGCAGAAGAAAAATCTAACTTTTGATAACTCTGCATAAAAGATGGACTATAGACCAATTTGATATTAGGTAACTCATATATTGTGACTCTCGTCTTCTATTGCAGTGTATAAAATTATATTTTATGACACCAATCTCAGTGCCATTTCCCATCTTATGGCAATCACTATAAAATATAACTCGTAAACTATTAACTGGAGATCGCTATAAAAGTTGTGCTATTAAGTGGACAATCATTGCTTTTATGTTGGTAAAGACTGTATCTATTAACTTTGCGTTTAATAGCCATTATGGTTAGCTATTAATCAGTTATTAAGATCTTTTGATTACCTATGTTATGGGTGACATACCTACCCAAACGGCTGGGCTAACTAGACGTAGGGACCCAAAATGGCCGCTTTGGCAGAATGGTAATGATATGTAGGTAGGTACCTAATATGAATTGAGAGCAACGGTGGCCCAGTGGTAGCGGCCGCGACTTACGAACAGTAAATCGTGGGTTTGAACTTTTGAACCCAGGCAGGCGCATTACTTTGTGTAATTTATTTCATCATCACTGCTCTCAAAACGGTGAGGAAACCAGTGTCCTAGAACTACAAAATTCGAAGTCATGTGACATCTATCAATCCGCACTGGGCCCGCGTGGTGGTTTATAGCCCATTCCCTCTCATAGAGAGGAGGCCTGTGTACCAGCAGTAGGAACATTAATAGGTGATGAATTGATGATGTATGAACGGAGCTGGCAACTGTGGAACTAATAGCGCTAGCATCGCTTGAACCAAACATCGTCATTGGCTGAAAATCTGTCAATGTCATTTTATATTTCAAAATAGTTTGACCGCATTGGTCAGATTGGGACTAAGCTATGGACGCGCCATCTACAATCAGCTTGCTCTTGCTTACGATCAGCTTTGATCAGCCTTCCCCATTGCGTTATAATACGTAAAATGGTCACAATGAGACAATTCGGAATATTAGCTGCGTCAGTTTGACCATTTTAAGAATTTGAACGTGATTCATATTATCCTGGACATGGTTTAGGCTAAAGCAGAACTATAGGACTTCTAAAAACTAAATTTTGACTAAATCCCACACAGAAATACCAGCAGACCAACGGAACTTTGGAAAACTGAAATCAGTGCCATCTATATTATAATTATACTGCCCACCAATTAAAGCGCCATCTACTTTGAGATTCAAACTAGAACAGTGAATAAAGTGATATCCATTCAATCCATTGCTTTATTATTTACAATGTAACTCATAGATGTCGCTGCAAAAGCCACAAATGGAACTGGTTCAACCCGTGGTATTACTCGGCCAAATTAAAATTGTCATGGCTACACAAACAAATCACTTCTGTTGATTCGTTTAGAAAGTATTTTTAATTTATTTACTTTATCGGAGTTTAGTTTCGTAAAAGTTGGCGTGAAGAAAACATGTATCGCGTCTTTTGTTAATTTATTGTTTATTTACACGTTTTTAAGTTATGAAAACAATGTAAAGTGTGTTTTAGATAGTGTTTCTGTTAAGTTGGTGTGTTTGTGTACAAAATGAAAGTTATTGAAGCTAAAATTGTAGTTTTAGGATCGCAAGGTGAGTTGATTACATTTTTCATTCTTTCAAGTTTTTCTTGTGATGTAATTTGTACTTCAATTAATTCGGATATCGCTACTGCTATCAGTTATTTCGTCATAATTTCTGGGATCAGTAGAAAAAAATGTTAAAACAATAGTTTTTGTTGATAGTTTTCAACTTCTTGTAATCCTGGTCGATTGTTTATTGTTAAACAGCGATTAGATAGGCTGTATCTTCTAGATCATTGTTCTAATAAATAACTACATACATAGCTTGTGTTTTTATAACTATCGACAATTCGACACAATAATCGTAAAATTTGAATTTTGAATACAGTTCAATGCAGCGCGAAAATACCTAAATGTATTCGCCTTCAAAAACGTAGAAATGTCAAAAAGTTTATTTTTCACTTTCCCTACAAAACAAATGAAACACCAAATTCCAAAATCGATTAGCAGGAAAATTTAGAATTTTTGTAGTTTTATCCTGTAAAATGATATAATTACGGATAAGCTGAAAACTTATCCCTATTAATTATTGCAGACTTTACGCCACTAGATTGATTGGGCTAAAATTTGGCAGTCAGATATCAATAAATGACGTACCTACCTAAGTAGGCATCCAGAAATAAAGAAGAATTTATGGAAAATTCAACCCCAAACGGGTGAAATAGGGGTTGAAAGTTTGTATGGAAATCCGTCACCAGGGAGAAGCTGGTGCGGGTCGGCTAGTTTCATAAGTACCCGTATGATTACGCAAATGCCGAATTATACAAAGCAGAGTTCTCTGCTTACCTTCCCCTTTTTAATATCCCAGCCAGCCATACTCATCATCTGCCTAGCTTCTAGTCTAACCAGATGCAGCTGAATACCAGTATTTTACATGGAGCGACTGCCTATCTGACCTCCACAACACAGTTAATACTGGGTAATACAATACCCATTGGTAAGACTGGTTGTTGGACGTCTACCTGTATCAACTATCAAAGATCTACAAAAGATAGCCGGGAAAATGGCTTAACATGCTTTCCGAGGCACGGAGGAATCTCTCGGTATGTGATGAGTGGTCAGGTACCAATCCACGGACCAGCCTAGGCAAGTGCAACTTAACTTAAAGATTGATCCAAGCGGCTATTATTATTTAGCCACAAGCACCTCACCAGTACTAATGCACAAGCCTGAAACACAGGATTACCTAGTTCAGGCTCACAGCATAGGTGAACTTGACATAGATTTATGAAAAACTGTAAATGTTTACCTTAATGTTTGAATAAATTTAATATATAAGTATATATTTTTTTTTTAATTCGTTACATTTTTTAAATAATATTAATTTAAAAAAATATATTAATTTAAAAAAATATAATATAAAAATATAATATTAATTTAAAAAAATATACATTTTAAAATATAAAAAATTGTAGCCCACTCGTATCGGGAACAGGGTCCAAGCTACCGGCGGTCAGGGCTCCAGATTATTATTATCTCCTTTATTCATTTTAACTACTTACTTCCTTTACATATTTTTAAATGTATCTTAAAAAAATATATACTAAAAAATACATACAAAAATACATACAATACAAAAATACATGAGAGCAGCGGTGGCCCAGTGGTGGCGGCCGCGACTTACGAACAGTAAGTCGTGGGTTCGAACCCAGGCAGGCGCATTACTTTGTGTAATTTATTTCATCACCACTGCTCTCAAAACGGTGAAGGAAAACATCGTGAGGAAACCGGCATGTCCTAGAACCACAAAATTCGAAGACGTGACATCTACCAATCCGCACTGGGCCCGCGTGGTGGATTATAGCCCATTCCCTCTCTAAGAGAGGAGGCCTGTGTCCCAGCAGTGGGAACATTAATAGGCTGATGATGATGATGATGAAAAAATACATTCAAAAATATATATATATACTTATATATTATTACAAACTATACTCTCTGCCCTAAATTAAACTTTTTAAGTCCCAAAAGAAAATTATATCAGTACTTACTATAAAACCACAATAAAACAAAGTTCGAATTATCTTCAATGGGAAGTAAAATTATTATTATTTTGATAACACAATTAATATTAATTACAAACAAAAATAATCACTCCGATTAAGATCAAATAGGTATCAAACAAACTTATCAATAAGATAAGAAAATATAAACCAATTTAAATATTTGACTTTACTGCATAATTACCCACTGAATCAATCCAGGATAAAGTGATTAATCAACTCTGAAACATTGATATTTAAGAGTGGAAACATACAATGAATTTCTTCAATACTTACATGCTAACATCACGAATGCAATCCCCGAGGGGTACGTCAGAGTGTTACGTAACATAATAGTACACCCACATTTCGGCAAAATCAAAATCAAAGCATTTATTTCAAGTTGGCCAGTTACAGGCACTTTTGAATTGTCGAAACAAATATGAAAATTAAATGTAGCTACAGTCTCAGTCACAATACATAAAAACTGTGAAAGTACTGTAGTTGCCCATTCCCTAGCGTAGATCTCTATGGAGAAGAACGGGCAAGAAACTCCATGGACACTCTTTTAAATCAGAATATTTTTACAAAATCTTGGTTACATCATTCATGTTGAGATGGTACATTATGTGAGAACAATGTAGCAAGATGTGCACGTTAAAGGTGTCCATAGTAAAAACAAAACAAAAACAATTCAAAAATAAAATTATTAAATTCAAATAAGCCGTGGCAACCAAGCCGCCAAATTAAGGTTTACGCAATGATATATAAACTATAGATACGTTGTCCGCACTCTAAAATGACAACATGAAATGAAGCCAATTGGCCACATCGCGCTTAGTTACGCACCAACCTGTCGCGCGACGCTACGTTTGTTTATAATTTAATAAATTCTGTGACGTGACTGAAGATGTATATTTATCTCCCTCTCGCAACAGGCATCCCGCCGTTCGGTGTCATATTTTCTTTCTCTTTCTTCACGCTTATAAGTAGTTCTAGTATTTTCGCCGTTTTTAAGCGCCGCGATGTTGGTTCATGACGTGTCTATATATAATACGTCATTGGGTTTACGTAACAAAATAAAAAATACAAGGGTCAAATTAATATTTTATGATAATCCAACTGACGGACTACCTAATTAGATTTTTTCAGTCGAGAAGCCTATTGGAAAAAAAAGGATAGACAGATGACGAATTTCCAATAAAATGTTACGGTCATTGACAGGCCTAGTATGTAAACATTTCCACACAATCATAAGAATAATGACTCAATTGATAGTGTTATACCAGTTATACCTAGTAGTATTAGATTAGTACGACTATTCACTTGCCTGCATAGGTACTATAAGTAGGTATGCTACGTATTGTATGTAAGTATAGTCAGGAGCCCCAATAGAAGGTATATCTATTCATACTATTACACGAAATCTCTTAAGGGGTCATTGTACTCATCATTATGAACACCTAAACCCTGAATCGCGAAAAATATCATAACATAATCGGTGCTTGTGAATCAGTCCAGACTCTTTTAAAATAGGTCATAGAATTCGATCCCTTTTATTTAGTAGGTACAGGACCTACACTAAAATATTAGCTATTTTATTTCACTTATGCTCTCGGCGCAAACGGGCCACCAACCACAGCCACCGGTAGCCAGCCACAAGCAGTTCACACCAGGCGCGGATGCAGGATTTCCTTTAAGGGGGGGCAAGTTTTGGAAAATTCATTAAAAATAAATTGATATACTTTTGATACTAAATGGGTGTTACTTTACAGAAATCTATGATATGCAAGATACAAGGGGACCGCCAGCTTTTGGGCCAGGGGGGGGGGAGCGTAGCGAGAAATTCTTACGATACCAGCTTGCCTTGGACAGGATAAAATAGTTTCGAACGTTCATGTAGGAGTTACTTAGTCGAATTTTAGATAAATTCAAGAGAAAGTAGTTTGTAGAGCGAGCTCGAATATTTTAACACTTTTCCTAGGTACCGACCTACTGGAGTTACATAGGGGCCCCTATGTAACTCCAGTAGGTCGGTATTAGAGAGAAAAAGATAGCTATTGCTATCTTTTTCTCTCTAATAAACTAACACAACTAACTAAACAACTACCTTAACTAACTTAATTTAGGTTATTGCCTAAATTACGTTTAGTTTGTGCACAACAGAATTGACACCATTATCGAACTCCACCTACACAGGCTAAGCCGCGGTCATAAGCTAGTAGATAAATAAAAGAACTCAAATTAGCCTCATGTTTATTCTGGATATTTGTCTAAAGATCGTAAAAATCTAGACATTGCCTACTGTGACAAATTCTTTGATAAAAAGTGCAGAATTTTATCAGATAAACAGCTGATTGTTATCGCATGGCAAGGTCGACAGTGGTGTCGATTCTGTTGTGCACGAACTAAACTAAACTTAATTTAGGCTATTGCTATCTTTTTCTCTCTAATAAAACGAGAAAGAGACTGACGTAATTTAGAGCTGTCAAATTTAGTTGGAACTAATATTTCTATGCAAATGAAGTGTGCACGTAAAAACATGTCGACTAACAACACGGTGAAGCGCAAGATATAAACTAGTTTGACAGTTCTAACTTAGTTCATAGCTATAGCCGTCCTTTTCTTTTGTCTCTTAGTAAAAGATAGCAATAGCCTAAATAAGTTTAGTTTGTGTACAACAGAATCAACACCACAAACGATTGAATTACTTACTTACAATAAACTTGAAAAAACCGGCCAAGTGCGAGTCGGACTCGCACACGAAGGGTTCCGTACCATTGACTATATTTAGTATTTGTTGATAAAGCGGCAACAGAAATACATCATCTGTGAAAATTTCAACTGTCTAGCTGTCACGGTTCATGAGATACAGCCTGGTGACAGACAGACGGACAGACAGCGAAGTCTTAGTAATAGGGTTCCGTTTTTACCCTTTGGGCACGGAACCTTAAAAATTACAAAAGAAAAGATTGGAGATTTTTTTACCCATTATGTATTTCTGCTGTTATTTCTAGTAGAGGAAGTCCAAAGAAACAATGGATGGACTGTACCTATAAATAATGATATAGGGTATCAAGAAAGGAGATGTCTGATGAGATGACAAGTAATAGAGAAGTGTGGGAGAAGAAGATATGCTGCGCCGACACTTACTACACTACAACAGCCCATAACGTCCACTGCTGGACATAAGCCTCTCCCATGATGGGAGGCATTTGCCGTAATCTCCACGCTTGGCAGGCGGATTGGAGATCGCAGTGATGAAAGACTAACAGAAAACGCTGCTGCCCATTCTCAGGTCTACGGAGGCGCAAGGTGTTCTGCCTCAGACATTAGTCGCCTTATACGACACCCGTGAGTGTAATGGGTTGGTTGGTGGCGCCGACACTTATGGGCCATATAATGCCTCAAATGGCTTAGCATGATCCTCCGTTACGCCTAAAATACTGCAGCATTAATTTGACATTAAATTGATATAAATATATGGTAAAGTTGAGGATTAATGCTAGGTACTATGTGTGACGAAAACACGATTCCATAAACTTTTCTCGATAGAAAAAAAATCCAAATCGAACAATAAACCGCTGGTATTCAAAAAGTACTTCAAATTAGATCATGAAACTTTGCATACTAACCAATGTTAAATAAACTACCGTATAGATACGTTGTCCGCACTCTAAAATGACAACATGAAATGAAGCCAATTGGCCACATCGCGCTTAGTTACGCACCAACCTGTCGCGCGACGCTACGTTTGTTTATAATTTAATAAATCCTGTGACGTGACTGAAGATGTATATTTATCTCCCTCTCGCAACAGGCATCCCGCCGTTCGGTGTCATATTTTATTTCTCTTTCTTCACGCTTATAAGTAGTTCTAGTATTTTCGCCGTTTTTAAGCGCCGCGATGTTGGTTCATGACGTGTCTAATTATATAATACGTCATTGATACTAACTGAACTAACTATAGAGCAGGTCTTATGTGTTTTATTTTTTTAGTCCAATCAATATATTTTTTATAAGTAAATCGCAAAAAAACACTCATTTCGCACTATTCGGCCGCAGTGACTGACGTAACAACCACTTTGTTAGTGCAAGCTGATTAGAACTTTATTCCAACAGTATTTCAAACGAAGTTTGAACCACCACAAATAGAGTTGCTAATTTTAGGGTTAGAAGGGCCTTAAGTTTAGCATATCTTCGGGCTACGTCGGTAACCTTGACTCTCTTGCCTTCATTTCTGATGAAACTTCGAAATTAATATCATTCATCATTTCACATAGGTACCTACCTACTTGCAAAATGGCTAGCAAGATGAGGTTGATAAGCAGAAAATCCTAGGCGTAAAGATTTTAACACTAAGATAACCAAAGAAAGTTCTCAAGTCCAAGTGAAACAGACTTACTTTCAGATTTATAATACCTATTAAGGTCAAGGTGGGGAAGTTCGTCTACGGGGGAACACCATACAACGTCTTTCTAAGCTGTGTTTGAATAGCTACGACGTTGGTAGCTCGGTCGGTAAAACAGAGTCACTATTTGGTCCTACCTTCAAATTATAGATGACGCTGTGTTGAGTTTAATATCAAAAATCGGTCTCACAAATTTTTAGTAGCTGAAAAGTTTAAACACGAGTTGGTGTGTCGACGTTTTACCTAACGTGAAATGTGAATATCAACAGATTTTTACATATTGTATTGGTAAGTGTTTAGCTTTTATTACTTTTAATTGCTTTATTTTATTCAAATCGAATTTAAATCTATATTTACAGAAATATTTGTTGTGATAAAAACTAAACCTAAAAATTCAATAGTGGGGTAAGACTGTCTAGTAATTTAGGGAAAGGCCGTCATGTGCCGATCTTGCCCCAAGGCAGATGTTGTTAACCTTTTTTGGTTTAAGCGTTTTTTAGGGGTATGTAAGCTGCAGTTGTAGCTATCCCGGAATTTCCCCAGGGACGTCAGTGCAAAGATTCATAAGCGGAGCGGACTATGTAGTGCGTTGGTGGTCACTACAGTTTTATTGATCATTTTTTTTGTTTGTTTTTAGGATTTTAGCAAATATGTCTTTCACAAACCGCTCTGAAAGAATATTAGAGATCTTAGTGGAATCGGACTCCTACAATGAAATGTATGTAGCTTCAAACAACGAAGACGAAAATCACGTACCAGAGTGCAGCCAAAGTAGGTAGTGGGACGGTATAAAATGCAAGCGACACAAATGTAAACTTCAACTCATCAAGCTTGGATTCGTCAGATGATGTTGATCTCTTGACCCTTCAATTGGAACTACACCAACGTTGCTTCAAAGGAAAGGATGGAACATGCACTGAACAAAAGAATCGCAGATTTCGCGGAAGTATCCTCTGATGAACCTCCCCGGCAAGTTCCTGGGGCTTGTAGGAGATGTCAGGTGTGTCCTTCAAAAAAGGATAAGAAAACTAGCCACACTTGAAATGCTTGCCAGATATACATAATATGCCCTGATTATATCCCATACTGCGAAAATTGTAGCAGTTCCATGGCTAGGTATGAGGAAACTGAAGTTTAATTACCTATATATATAATTGAAGCTCCTAAGTGTGTATGATCTCTCTATTAGTGAATTAGATTTTTGTTTTGTTATTTTAGTAAGTTTTCTATAATAAAATTTAAATAATTACTCAAGTTGTGTTTGCAAAGAGATTTTACATATTTTTTCTGAGAAAAATGAATAAAAGTCGATTTTATGAATATTTTGTCATTTTTGTTATTTTACCCAAAAAACAGTAACACAAACTAAAACATGATCATTAAAATAGCCTGATATCATTACATAACATTTTGAAAAATGCTGATAAAATTTGGGTCACCATGACCCGGTGTCAAAGTCAGCGTTATTATTTTTACGTAATTGGCGCTGGGTTAAATACCCTCTGGATCTGGTTTGTATCATCTAAATACCAAAACGTATTAAAGTTCAAATTGCATTTCACCTAATAAACATACTTACATTTAACCTACAGTCCGAATATTCAAATTTAATTAATAAAAAAATTACTGATTAAAATGTTGACAATCCCTGCACTTGCAAATATACCGGACTTACCCCACTTCATGATTTTACCGCTGTAGATTGTGATTGCTACCTTATTTCATAGAACTTAAAGCATGTATTTGATTAACTTTTATTTTCGAATATTTACTGACTATGACTGCTGCAAATATCTATCAAATTACAAACAAATCATGCATATGACGGACTTGCCCCAATCACTCGGGAAAGACCGTCTAATATCTACCTTTAAAAAAACGCGGTTATTTTCATATTGGCATTAGTTACATTGATGTTTGTAAAAGTAACTGATAACTAAGGAATCTATAATCATCATTAATATGCAAAACATACAATTAAGTAAAAAAAATCAGGCAGGGGGGTTCATCAAATCCAATTTGCCATAAATTATGCCGGACTTCGCCACCTTGACCTTACCTAGATTGTAGACTCTAGAAATCAGACCCGGCAGAGCGTTAAACCATGACGAGCGGAGCTGGCTATATGATACCTTCTTATGTAGTTAGGTACCTATGTCGACGTGTATGTCGGCCAAGGGAACTCGGATCTTAACTGAAGACTGAGGAGCAATATTGTATTGAATATCTGTGGGAACACATTGGTGTCGATTCTGTTGTGCATAGGGTTACCAGATGAAAAAATCAAAAGTCCGGAGAAAAAGCCTGATTTCCATTGAAAAATCCTGAGATTTTTTACAGTTTCAAAAATTCTCAAACTTTTTTAAATTGTTAAGTTTAACAATTTTAAAAAGTCGTAATATTATCGTTTATATACGTACACTGTGGACCTCAGTCACGCGTTGCACATCGCACTCTAAGCGCGGGGGGCGGGGTATTCAATATAATTTGAGGAGCTTAACATGTGGGGCATTTTATAAATCCATTATTAAAGAAAAAACCTTACTTAAAAATGTATCATCACATATTAAGTATGATAAAACTGATTAAGTACCTACTTGGATAAATAAGTACTGATTTTAATTGTGCAATTATTACCAAAGGAAGATTATTTTTAGTTTAACTTTTTATTAAAGAGATAATGGAAGCTGTATTTTATTGAAAATTCAAAAAATCCTGAGATTTCATGAGATTTTCAAAATCCAGCCGCAATCCTGAGAAGAGTCCAAAAATCCTGAGATCTCAGGACAAATCCTGAGATATGGTAACCCTAGTTGTGCACAAACTAAACTTAATTTAAGCTATTGCTATCTTTTACTAAAAGGCAGTGCGAGAAAAGGGCGGGGCGGCTGTATCCATGAACTAAGTTCGAGATGTCAAACTAGTTTATGCCTTGCGCTTCACCGTGTTTTTAGTCGACATGTTTTTACGTGCACCCTTCATTTGTATGGAAATATTAGTTCCAACTAAATCTGACAGCTCTAAATTACGTCCGTCTCTTTCTCGTTTTATTAGAGAGAAAAAGATAGCAATAGCCTAAATTAAGTTTAGTTTGTGCACAACAGACTGTTGTGCACAAACTAAACTTAATTTAGCCGCAAATATTGGTGTTGATTTTGTTGTCAACAGAATCAACACCATTATGTGCTGGGTGTCTAAAATGGCCGCTTTATCAGAATTCTAAAATGAATCACGTTAATAAATGTAAATTCTTAAAATGGACTTTATAATCATGCTAATAAAGTCCGTTTTAAGGATTTAATTTTTAGTGAATTAAATTATGATTCTGCTAAATGTAAATTCTTAAAATGGACTTTATGGCCCGCTGTTCTGCTAATTAAGCATAGATGAGCAGTGATAGCCTAGTGATGTGACTGCAAAGTCATAGGTCTCAAGTTCGAATCCAAGTCACGCACGATTTTTCGGATTCATGTGCGTATTGTATAATTATCACTTGCTTCGGTGAAGGAAAACATCGTGAGGAAACCAGCATGCCTCAGAGATATTTCTCGACGTCATGTAAAGCCAAGCCAGAGGCTTATGGGCGGCATAAAAACTCTGAGGCGCACTAACCACACCCACACGAAAAAAAAATCATGCGGGGCAGTCTGGGGACTACCGATAGAAGTGAAAACTAAATTATGTGGTGCTACGCCTTAGCGGATCGCCTACGAGTGCTACGAAGCGTGACCGCACGTTACGTCAAGTGACGATGAGTTCAATGTTTTTCCTTCACCCAAAAAGTGCTCAACGCGCCTAAAGAAGTTTTCACTTCAAAAATAAAGCATTCGATGATCCCACAGTAATATTATGTAGTTTCGACTAAACGGATTTGAATGAAATTTTGCTTATAGCATTTTTATAACCTGGATTAATATAAATACAGGCTAGTTTTTATTCCAGTAGTATGATCCCGTGGGACGGTGGGACAGTTACCTTCACGCGGACGAAACCGCTGGCATAAGCTTATAGTTGGTGCCAGTAAAGATGAGAATAGCGGTCATTGACCCACCTACATTTATTAAACCAAAAATAAGCCTGTTCAAGCCTGGAATCGTCATCTATCGTGATCTTCAATATTTTTTGTAATGAAAAACGATACATAAGTAGTTTATTTGTTTTAGTTCGTACGAAGAGATATTAGGGAAGGGGCAATGACCGCTATTCTCATCTTAACTGGCACCAACTATAGCAACTTAAATAATTTAGAGAATCATCGACACGGCAAAGTGGAAAGTTGTCCGAAGATGAAAACGACTTGAAAGAACCTTTCCTTCGCATTTTTTATCAAACAATAGCCTCTTAACTCTGTCTACCCTCTCACTAATCTAATCTGATAACAGATAACACACAGTAGTCAGCACAGTGCTAAAACCTCTTGATTATAATGTCAATAAGGGCCTTATCATACTAGCGGATTGCGAGCGTCTTGAAAGCGGAGCGAAAGTGAAAGTGCACTCAATTTTCAACGTTTGTAAAGCCTAGCGTTGAAAGTTGAGTTTGCGTTGCGCAGCGAATGCGCTGTGTCCGTTGGACGCCCGTAACGGGTGCGCAACGAATACGTTACGGGCGTCCAACGGACACACAGCGCATGCGCAGCGTATAGCAGCGTGAAAGTGCGCTCAATTTTCAACGTTAGGCTGCAAAGCCTAGCGTTGAAAACTGAGTTTGCGTTGCGCAGCGAATGCGCTGTGTGTCCGTTGGACGCCCGTAACGTTTCGTTGCGCGCCCGCTCCGCCTAAACCTATGGCCCAGCGCACGCCGCTGGAGGCGCAGCGGAGCGCATTTGAAGACAAAAATTTAATATAAACCTTAACTACCTTGATATACGGTCGCGCGCATGCTCTTGTAATAGCTTGAGGGCGCTCCGAGTACCGCGTGCAAATATTCTTATATTGACCGTATATCAAGGTAGTTATGGTTTATATTAAATTGTTGTCTTCAAATGCGCTCCGCTGCGTCTCCAGCGGTGTGCGCTGGGCCTAAGTCTTATCGTACCGTATTGCATGCTTACTCAATTGCGTCAGGATTGACCAATACCCGGGTAGTGAGAGTTTATTGGTGTGATAAGATAGACTTGTTTAACTTTCGATTTCCTTTGTAATCTAAGTTATTTCGCTAAATAATAACAGACACTCTGAACAATCTTAATTATAAGCCCCGCTTGCTTAGGTTGGTCTGTGGATGGGTGACCAGTTGACCACCAATACCAAGTTTAAGAAGATCTCTCATTGTATGGGAAATCTATACAAAGCTAGGCCATGTTTATACTGGAAATGTGTAGGTTGATGTGTCGCCGTGTGTACATATCAGTGTTTTTTTTTTTCAAGCACAGAACATTTATTTAACTTCTTACTTTGGTAAAACTTGGGTTGAGGATAATACAGGGTGTAAACAACCTCATCACGAAGCCGTCAACCAAGCATTCTATACCTCAAACTAAGTAACTTTACGCAAAAAATATTGCTGGGAAGCTACTTTTTTTTTTTGGGGTCAAAAATCAAAAAATCATGTTTTGTGCTTTGATTATATAATAAAAGGTTTTGTGGTAAAACTCAATGTAACGCACTCAAAACATTGTGCTGATGGATGGATTGAATAGAACGGGGGTCATGGAGGTGTTTGAAGTATAAATCTTACATTAAAAACGAACTTTGACCCTCAATTGATATCTCCGAAACTAGAAGGTTCCCAGGTATGATGTAGAACAAAAAAAAAATCGCAATGACGGGGAGAACAAGTGCCTTTCGGCTTCGTTAAGAGGTGTTTTACACCCTTTATGTAAATCAACCAAACTCAATACACTGTTAAAATAGGCTTCGCAAGCGCAACTTAGGCTTACTAAACCGGTCAAAAATCGATTAAGATTCTTACTAACAAATAATATTTTAGACAACATACAAAAAATAAAGGTAATTAATGACATGCCTAGTACTTACAGGTCTAGAGGATCATACTGATGATGACGGGGCAATTTGGAGCGGGATTTCCATACAACAAGTGCTTTAATTTTTTTTTTTTTAGATATAAACATTTTTTACATATTTCTTTTAACAAAAAAAAAGATTTTAGAAGTCGAAGACAAACCATATACCTAATTTAAATTAGACCATTTAGAGGCACTTTTCAATGTCAAACAAAGTTATAAAAAAAGCTTTCAAATTATTTTTAGGGTTCCGCCGTATCTCAGTCGGCAAAAACGTAACCCTTACTTATAGGATCACAGATTTGTCCGTCTGTCAAGAGCTAAGACCCCTCTTCTCAGGGGGTCTAAAATGGCCGCTTTAGCAGAATCGTAATATGAATCACGTTAAAAATTTAAAATTCTTACAATGGACTTTATGCTCATAACCATAAAGTCCATTTTAAGAATTTTTAACGTGATTCATACTAAGATTCTGCGTGGATTCTGCTAAAGCGGCCATTTTAGGCCCGCAGGAACACGTGAAGGTATCAAGCTGAAATCATTAATATCCAATACTCAGGTCTGCTAGGTTACCGCGCCTTGGAGCAGTGAAAAAATCAAACTTGTAAAACAACGCAATAAAAAAATATGACCGTTTTTGACGCATATTTTGCGATTTCACAAGGGAATCAAAACCTATAGGGTACTTCCCGTTGACCTAGAATCATGAATTTGGCAAAAAGCAATGTCACAGAGAAGCACAAAGTAAAGAAAAAATCTGAAAACCGCAAATATGTAAGTAATGGGGAAGGAAACTGTGGAACTAATGGCGCTAGCATAGCTGGTTCCCAACATCGTCATTGGTTGAAAATGTGGTAATGTCATTTTATAACCTATTTGCTCGTAAAGGGTCTCTTATTTCACCCATTTCAATATCGTAATGTACATCATCCTCATACCATCCTCATTATGTACTTGTGCAGTAATGTAATGTTCAACGCACGGTTTATCAAGATGCTCCGTCAAAAAGGAACGGTACTTTTTTAAATCTTAGCAAAGAGTTTTTATTTCAGAAAAGTGGTCAACATTTTATGAATAAAATTAACTGTGGGAGATGAAATACAATAAATAAACATTTAATTCTTTAATTTAATCATTTTGACAATAAATTACAACCATCTAACAGTAACAAAATAACAAAAATATTAATTTTCATTACTCATACTCTGAAAGTAGGTCTGAAGTTGCCTGAGGAGCGGGTTGAAAGTAATACTTTTCAGCCCTAGGGAGAATCGTTTTCAACTGACAGCTGTCAAATTATAAAAAAAAAATGGTTCATTTTTCTATTGAACCATGTTCCAACTTTCTATACAGCCACGATGTAAAATTGAAATAACATAAATTTAAGTATTAATTAAAGAATATATATATTTTAAATATCTTTATTATAATTAAGTTTCAACTATTTCTTTAAAATAACATAGATTTGGGAAAAATATTTACCATTTTTCGATGATGAAAATGAAAAATAGGTATTGGCTGAATAGCTGGCCGGCCACAGAAAAAAAAAGCAAAATAGGTGGGAAAGCGGCAATAGGGTAGATGACACCATAAAACAATAATTCCAAGACACCTTTCTCTAAAAAAACACTTTATTTTGGGCCTGAAAACACGATTTATTTTCAATTAATTGCCAAATTCGATTTTTAGTTGCTTTGAAATCAATAAATAGTCAAGTCATTGAGTTGAATAAACAGTGACGTCACAGTAGGCTATTGCCATACAAAGTCTATTAGAGAACCGCGTTTTGACAGCTCTTAAAAAGTATCTCAATTGATTGGTGTGTCATCTACCCCATTCGAATTCCGATCTTCATTAGTTTTTTCGAGTTGTATGTTTTTTTTTATCTACACCCATGCTATAAATCCTCTATAAAGGTATCTGAAACAGTTAGCTTATGGCCAACATTAAAACAGCCAGTGTCTTAATAACCATTATAACACCCAAACGGGTGTTATAATGTTGTACTGAATTTCATTATGCAACTCGTTTTAAAAAAAGAACATCGAATGTGATAGTGAATCGAACGTCTAGCACGTGCGATTCACTGCCACAGCGCCGTAATTTAAAAAAAAAACTTATAGGTTAATTCGATTTCACGTCGTATGCCGCCATTTTTGTTCGATATTTGGATATTAGTATTGCATTATGTACTTTGTTGTTTACAAAAATGAGTGATACAAGCTTTGTGAATTTTGATAATTGAACAATCCAAAATGTAAATAATTATATTACTACCTATACACGGTTTGTTTGTAGTAAATACAAGCAATTAAACTTTCCATGAATTTACATAGACTTCTTAGAACACTGCAACACCATAAGGTTTCAGAACCTTTTATGGAGGATTCATATCATGGATGTAGATAAAGTCTTGTATGCAACTATACATAATTAGGTATTAAAACACTCATGTGATACTATTATCACACTCGGCTTCGCCTCGTGTGATAAACCCACATTCGTGTTTTAATACCCCTCATTATACAACAGTTGCATAAATAACTATTACTTTCCTTGTATTCGTAATGAAAAGCACAGTGTTTACCTCGGGTTAAAGACTTATTTAGTCCCTCGAGCTATTAGCGCCCTCGCTTCGCTCGGGCACCAAACCCCGTCTCGGGACTAAATAAGTTACTTTCACCCCTAGGGTAACAATGTACTATTACTTTATTAGTACCTAATACTGGCTGTTTTTTGTCTTTGCCTTAAAAAAAAAGCGCTGATGCGCGCGCATCGCTTATTTATTTCCTCGCAAATATGTTATAAAACGTCGTATGACATACGTGCGCTTTGATAATTACAGCCTCTGCTTTATTATAGCCCTCGCCTGCGGCTCGGGCTAGCAATATCGCCTCGGCTGTAATTTTCAACTTACCGCACTTATATCATAATGTACTATTATATTTCAAAATAACTTAACCTCATTGGTCAGATTGAGACCAACTATAGTCGCGCCATCTACAATAAGCTTTTAACGGTCTTCCCCATTGAATAACAAAATAGCTACAAGTTTATATACAAAACCCTCGGTACGCGAGTCCAATTCGCGCTTCTCTAGTTTTTAGGGTTCCGTACGCAAAGGGTTAAAACGGGACCCTATTACTAAGACTCCACTGTCCGTCCGTCTCTCTGTCTGTCACCAGGCTGTATCATGAACCGTGATAGCTAGACAGTTGAAATTTTCACAGAATGTGTATTTCTGTTGCCGCTATAACAACATTTATAATTAAAAAAAAAACATAAAATGATACCTACGTAAAATTGTACGGAATCCTTCATGCGCGAGTTCGACTCGCACTTGGCCGGTTTTTTTATTATACACGCGTAAGTGTTTTATATTAGATTCAGATGACTTAGAGCAGTGTTTTTCAACCTGGCGCGACCCCCCAGGGGGGTCGCGAAGTCTCTATAGGGTCGCAAGAGGTCGCGAAAACTACCTCAATAAACAAAACAATAAAGCTTAGAAAAATAGATTTAATAAGAAAATTATATTTGAAGGATATAAACATTTGTATGTTCATACAAATTAACAAAATAAAAACCCATTAGTACTCATCCATCTTATTAAGGTTTCGCTTGTAAGTATGTCATTAACTAACTTCTCCCATCGTGGATCCGTTTTTGCTACATTGAGAATTTGAGAATTTAATCGAATTCCAAATTAAAAAAAAATGTTTTAAAAACATTTATAAATATAAAATTTTGTATGGATTTAATATTTGTAACATAATAATACACGAAAAAAAAGCGAAGGGGGTCGCCAAATATTTTTTCATTCTAAGGGGGTCGTGTCATGAAAAAGGTTGAAAAACACTGACCTAGAGGAACTAATATCACAGATCCCATTACAACAAAAGCTATTTTTATTCTATATTAAATCATCGCAAAAGTATTTGTTATTAAAACGAGTAATGCTAATACTTCCGCCTCACTACCTTGCATCACTCTCCATAATGGTCTAACAAACCAGTTTTTATAGAAATATTACTTACGTGCGTCAACCACAGTAACTTACGATCTTTTTCTTCACCGTATCGATGATTCCGTTCCCATATAGTAATCACTAGCTGACGTCCCGCGGTTTCACCCGCGTAGTTCCCGTTCCCGTGGGAGTACGGGAATAAAATATAGCCTATAGCATTCACGAATAATATAGCTTTCTACCAGTGAAACAGTTTTTAAAATTGGTTCATTACTTCCGGAGATTACCCCCTAGATACAAACTTACAAACATACAAACTTAGAAACAAATGTTACCTCTTTATAATATTAGTATAGATAATCAGCCCGTGGGCAGCGTGGCGTGGCCGTGGCTGCCCCGACTTACGAACAGTAAGTCGTGGGTTCGAAGTTTCGAACCCAGGCCAGCCAGGCGCATTTTTTTTTTTTTTTAGTTAGCCCGTATTGTCCTACTCCTGAGCAAAGGCCTCCCCCCATTCCTTCCACTTCTCGCGATGGTGTGCTTCTTCTCGCCAATTTACCAAAAAGCCATCCAAGACATCCCGCCATTACTTTGTGTAATTTATTTCATCACCGCTGCTCTCAAATCGGTGCAGGAAATAATCGTGAGGAAACCGGCATGTCCTAGAACCAAAAATTCGAAGACATGTGACATCTACCAACTCGTATTGGGCCAGCGTGGTGGATTATAGCCCATACCCTCTCATAGTGAGTGTACAGAATTATAATCATGAATATCATCAATACAACCCTTCATAAAGGTGTAGGAACCAATAAAAAAAACCAGACAAAATCATTTCTACACCTTTGTGAAATTGGAGAGTTGTATTGATGATTTTGATGATTTTGATGATTATAATTCTGTAACTCCATACGTCTTACAGCCGCGAATAATATTTTAATCAACATACGACCTAGCACTGGCCTGCAAATTGCAAAAAACGTAAGAACATTTGAATTTCGCGTGCTACCCTGGAGCATTCACCTTAAGACAGTCGTGACTATAGTGTGTGAAAGCCCTAAATGCTGAGTTAATTTGGTTTCAAAATAATGGCTAAGGGCCTGTCCACATCTCCACGTCAGGGCCGCGTCGTGCTAGTGCACGGTACGGCAATGTCGCCGTGGGACGGCGCGTCACGTCGGGCGACGTGGCCCGATTCGATGCGCTCGCTCACTCAGTTTATGCTTAGCGATTAGTTGCGATTTGTGAATAAAAAATGCCTTTTCCCATCTTTTTTCTTCAACCTCTCTCCATAGCAGAAGCAGATTACGTCTTGTGCGATCCATATCTAGAACGAGACTGACGAGTGACGTACGCTAGTGAAGAATGTAGCAGAATTTTACAAGGCACCGCGACGTGCAACGTTGCTGCGTCGTGACGTGCATTTTTACACGTTACGTTAACGTAAATTGGCACGTCATAGCAACGTACCGTACCGTGTCACGTTACCTCACCGTTCCAAGTTGACGACGTCGCGTAGTGACGTGGAGATGTGGACAGGCCCTAAAGTTGCCAACTGGTTACCAAATAGCACATTAACACGTGTGTTACTCAGCGAAGATAAGCCAAACAAGTTTTGCTTTTTTTTTTTCATTATTTAAATAGGCTGTATTATTAATAGTTAAAACTGGTCACTCTTAACGTTTTGGTCGTTAGGTCGTTTTTAACGATGACCCACTTTGTGTCTAGTATTGTGTTTCATCAGCATATCAACCTGCAGATGGGTGAACTAAGACTTACGAGAGTAGAGGTGGCCCCGACTTACGAACAGTAAGTCGTGGGTTAGAACCCAAACAGGCGCATTACTTTCTGTATTTATTTCATCACCACTACTCTCAAAACGGTGAAGGAAAACATCGTGAGGAAAGCGACGTGTCCTAGAACCAAAAATTCGAAGATATGTGACATGACATCTACAAACCCGCACTGGGCCCGTGTGTTTGATTATAACACATTCCCTCTCATAGAGAGGAGGCCGTGTGTCCCAGCAGTGGGAACATTATAGGCTGATTAATGATTATGCATGAACTAATAAGAATACGTAAGCCACATGCACAATGACCGCTAGTCAAAAGTCTCCATACGATCAATGCCCGAAGATGGACGGCGCCGTCGAGGCCGGCCCAGAAAGAGCTGATGCGGGACCAGAACTCTTGGAAAGGCTTCGGAGAGACCTTTGCACTGCACAGTGCACAACTAATATTCTTGCAAAGCTTGTGTCGACACAAGCAACAACTTGACCGCGGGCCTGTGGACGGTGAGTAATAGGCTAGCTCGCCGTCCGTCCGTCTCATGACGACAGGCCGTGTCGACGGCGCAGGAGTGTTCCACGCGCGCCTCAAAGAGATGTCAGCATAAGGAAGGGGTCCGCAAGGGCCGATGCCTGCCGGGGTTGCGGGACTGTTCGAAAGAGATACCGTGGCCCTGGAACACAAAGAGCTAAGAAGGAACATGGATGGGTTTTAGTCAGTAAAAGTCTGATACTCCCTTCCGCTCCGCCTAGAGCGGGAGAAGTCATTGATGATCTCCCATCAGGAACAACTAGAATAAGACATCATCTACTTGAGCTTATCCCATATTAACTATGGTCGGCGAAACATGGTCTTTTTTCCTCGATAAGAAGCCATATTAAGTCTAATTTGCTAATTGGTCTTTGTTACAGGAGTAGGCAAAACGAGCCTAGTAGTCCGGTACATAGGCAAGATGTTCTCCAAGCACATATCACCGACGATAGGCGCATCCTTCTTCACCTGCAATATTAACCTGGAGAATGCCAGGGTAAAACTACAGGTAATGCACTTTTTTTTAAATATATATTTGAAAAGCCTCGCTGGTCTAGTGAACTTAGGGGCTATATATCCCTCAAATGGCTTAGTATGATCCTCCGTTACGCCTCAAATACTGCAGCGTTAATTTTGAAATAAATATATGGTAAAGTTGAGAATTAATGCTAAAGTACTATGTATGACGAAAACACGATACCATAAACTTTTCTCGATAGCAAAAAAAATCCAAAGTTACCTCCAAATCGAACAATAAACCTCTGGTATTCAAAAAGTACTTAAAATTAGATCATGAAACTTTGCATACTAACTGAACTAACTATAACGCAGGTCTTATGTGTTTTTTTTTTCAATCAATAGATTTTTGTAAATCGCAAAAAACCACTCATTTCGCACTATTCGGCTGCAGTGACTGACGTAACAACCACTTTGTAGTGCAATCCGATTAGAACTTTATTCTAACAGGATTTCAAACGAAGTTTGAACCACCACCAATAGAGTTTCTAATTTTAGGGTTAGAAGGGCCTTAAGCTCTACTGCTGAAATTAGGTCCTCATCATCATATCACTCGGAATCCTCCCCGTTCTTCTACCGCTCTTCTCTGTTTTGTGCGTCCCTTATACATGCGTTTCCCGCGATCTTGACGATATCGTCAACCCATTATACATGACCTTTGGGTTTGTTTTGGCTTTTCTTATCAGAATTCGTCAAAACATTGTTTTTTATGTGTTTATGAACATAAGACTATGCTTTTTTGTCAGGGATATGTTTGATGATTTGTATGCAGGTCGGATAGCGCGGCACGCTAGCATTAATGATCTCATCCGTCGTGCTCTTGCCACCGCCGGGGTGCCAGCTGTATTAGAACCCACTGGCTTGGCACGCGTCGATGGCAAGAGACCAGATGGTATGACCATAATGCCATGGAAGTTGGGTAGGCCTTTGGTGTGGGACGCAACTTGCGTCGACACCCTTGCGCCATCCCATCTTCCTAGCACAGTGTGCTGCGCTGGGGCGGCTGCTGCAGGTGCTGAAAACCTCAAACGGCGCAAATACAATAATTTAATTGGTAATTATGTGTTTGAGCCGTTTGGGGTTGAAACACTAGGACCATGGGGTCCGAGTGCCCACGTAGTTTTTCGAGAAATCGCCAAACGGTTGGTCGACTGTTCACGTGACCAGAGGGCGGGCCTATTTTTTGGCCAAAGAATCAGCATTGCCATCCAACGTGGCAATGCTGCCAGCCTTCTGGGCACGTTTCCTGTTGACAGCGATGTGGACGAATTTTTCGACGCCCTGTAACCCTTTTTGATACTTGTAAATATTTTTATTTCTATTATAGAGTTAATATGTAAATAATGTAAATATTTGTTTTGAAGTTTATAATAAAACTTGAAGCATAATATTATATGCTTAACAATGTTACGATTGATCGGTTGAGGTCTTCAGTTATTAGCACCTTGTATAGCTTAAGGGCAGTCACAAGGCATAATACTATGTATAATAATTATGCCTTGTGTCTGGAATCACTGTAGCCTTGTTATTCTGTGCTGTAGCTTTGTTTTTTTTTTGTATTTTTGGCATTCAAAAGTGCCGTAATGGTCTAATTGAAATATAATTGAAGTATGAGTTTGAGTTGAGTTTATTGTTCAAGCCTGAATAACAGTGTTGAAATTAGTAGGTCATCTGCCTAGCCTTTTCCCAACCATGTTGGGGTTGACTTCCAGTCTTACCGGATTCAGTTTATACCAGTACTTTACATGGAGAGACTGCCTATCTGACCTCCACAACCCAGTTAGTACTGGGTAATACGATAAGTACTCCTTAGAAGGACTAGTTGTCACTTTCGGGCCTCTGACATCTACTCATGACAGTCGGGACCAACGGCCTATCTGCTAATAACTCGGTATGTAATGGGCGGTCACCCATCCACAGACCAACCTAGGCAAGAGCAGCTTAACCTGAAGACCAACCCATGCTGTTTATTTAGCCACGAGCTCCTCCTATTGAAATTAGAAGCCGATACATAATTATTCTTTCGAATAAAATGTAATGTTTAAACTAAAGAACAGTAGCATGAGCACTTACTTACGTAGGCATTCAAAAAGTAAGTGTTGTGAATCATATAATCCTGTGACCACTGTAAATGTGAAGGTCGTGGTAGCGTTGTTTGTCAAGAAAATTTGCATCGATAAATCAAACTTGGTAAATTTATTTGGCATACAATTAACGAACCATCATATTTAGCAAAATGTAACGGCAAAAAAATCACTTTTGATTGCCGAAATTAATCCCCATTTTATCGTGAAATTAGAACCAAAATTTTATTTCTACCAGAAATTGAACTGTTATGCTCTTGCATCCGAGTCGAGGGAGACCCGGTCGACGGAGCCCCGCGAACCACGAAGGGTATGGCGGGGTCTATTCGCTCGCATCGCTCCTTACCCTTCTAACCTAATCTATCCGTGTCGGGGTGCCCCAACTTCAAAACTAGTTTGTCTTCAACCGCAATTTAGTGCTCAACTTACAAAATTTGGTGATCAATTGATATTTTAGGTAATAGATGTTAGTGGTCACAAAGTTATTTTTGGTAGTCATTATATTTTCCCCCCATTTATTTTAGTTCTGTGTTTTCCCGCCTGTCCAGATAATTTGTTTCAAGTATAAGCCCACTTGACTTGGCATGTTGGCCCTCGGTAGATAATAAATTCGACAATAGAAGCCGTGACTGTGGTTTTTCCAGTGTTAAATCGACTAGTTATTTATCTTTGGCGGCCATTTATACACGACTGCAGCGATGCCCAAAAGAAAGGCTATGTATTTGACCTTTATACTATATTTATGTTATGAGTGTATGTATGTCCGTTTCTTTGTTCCCTCGTAACTCCTAAACGGATGGACCGATTTGGATAAATTATACGTCGACGCATCGTTAGATTCGTCTTCGGCGCGAGTGTCACTGGCATTGATGGATTTTGGGCGCCATATTGTGGAGTTTGTTTTTTTTTTTCATCTGTTCCGATCGAGTAGGCTAACAAAATGAGGAGGTTTAAAAGGAACAAAATTATAAACTACTTCAATGTTTAAAAGTAATTGGATCTTGCTAACAAATCGTATAAAAAGTTAAAAATCTTAAAACAAGAAAGTTAAATCGTTTGCATAATCTTTCACGTTACTAAACTAAAAATATGGAAACAAAAAACTATTAAAAAAAATAAAACACTTTTATAGCACATTTTAAATTAAACAAAAGTTGGAAGTAGCCTGGACTGCGAGGTGGAGGAAAACAGTGTGAGGAAACCAATAATGGCTACAACAAGTAACATTTAATTAAAATAACCAAAAATCTGACTGCAAATTGTATAATCTATACTAAAATTCTATAGAGGAAAGATTTGTATTTTTGTATGTAACGATTTGAAAAATTCTTTCAGCAATGGATAGCTACATTATCAGCGAGTAACATAGGCTATATTTTATCCCCGTACTCCCACGGGAACGGGAACTACGCGAGTGAAACCGCGTGACGTCCGCTAGTGTATAATTAAATAGTACATTTTGATACAAGTGGAGAAAGTTTGTTATTGCATTCGAGGCGGAATTATAATTGTTTTTGAGCCGAGAATTGCAATAACAAATGTCCACGTGTATCAAACGACGTTTTTCAATACATTTTTGAAGAAATAAAATAAAATAACAAAAAATATTTTTGTCACGAACTATGAAACTATGATTTTAATTTTCTTTTTTTTTTCGCGCTTTGGTTTCGCCAGGTTGAAGGAGAGGCAATGGTATGAAGCCGTTAAACAGCCTAATATAAAAAATAGATTTATTTTTTATTTTTTAATTCAGAATACAAATAAATGTTAATTTGGGTATAAAAGTAACTCTATTAGTTTTAAATAATCATGTTTATCTATTATATTCTATTTATAAACACAATTTGAATATTCAAAAAATATTTATGCCGTAAAGACGCGTAGTGCTTTGCAAAAATAAAAATAAAAACATTCACCTCAGACTATAGGCATTGAACCAATTAGGACTAAGTATAGGCACAGAATAGATAATAGTACTAGCGTACAGAAGTTGCACTCCTTTGATCTTGAAGAAAGCCGACATTATAAATACCTAAACTGGGCCCGCACGATCTAAATTGTGCCTTGACGCCACGCGTTAGCGTATTTTATTCGGCGTCTCACTGCTTAATGGTCAGTCGGTAGGGTTGCCTCAAGTACTCAAAATAAAATATACCAACATTTTTGTATTTTAATGTATCATTATTTAAATATTAATTAAAACTATAATAATTACAATTGTTTTACTCTATTATAATGTCTCATATATATCTTGTCTTCTCTAAAATTACGATGACTTAAGTATTAAATTTAATAGCAGCATAATGCGAAATTTAACAAATAGGCAATTTTAAAATAAACTCGGATGGGAAGCATGGACATGGAGCAGTGAAATTTATATAGAAAAGACATTTTTTTTCTACATTTATTAACAGCAACAGTTTATCCGGCTTGTCATTTTCAATATTAATGATTAATGATCAATAAATCAGTCAGTTAACAAACACGAAGTACGAGTAGTTAAGTACGCGACGCAAGGTCAAAAGAGCGCGAAAAAATAACGCGGCATGCGTACGTAGTTACGCACGGCTGGAGCGCGACAGCCCTAGAGAGCTTGCATATTCAATATGCGCGAAGCGGTAGGTAATTATCTCATGCCTACACACGGAGTGCAATAGCTCTGGTATAGGTATCTGTGGCAATTTTCATTCCCGCACACGTGCGGGAAAGTGGAAATAATCGCACGCGTGTGAAATGCATTGCATGTTGTACCTAATCGTAGTGCGTTAAGGACCAGTTTTCGAGGAAGTGTATTGAAAATATTTTTGTGATTTCCTTCATTTTGATACCCTACTCGATAGGTTTAGTTGAAAAAAAATATTAACGGCTTACAATTTGGCCGCCATTTTGTTTTTTTTATTTTATTTAAACACCGATCTAAGGACACTTGGGTTTTTGAGACGAATCTAATGATACCATGTGGTGGTACACCCCCATGTGGACTGTAAGGCATGTGATCGTCTATAAATCGTCAAGTGCATAATTTTACAATCAGCTGAGAGATACCATTGTTAACAGATAAGAAATTATTGCCTCATTAGTCTTTATCGTCGTCTGCATTTAAGCTGATCCAATCGTCGAAATACATGCAGCCGTTAGGAACATACGAGGTAATAAAAAAAATTACAACGAAACACGAGATTATACGCTCGAAAAACATAAGCCTTCCTTGGCAGTCGTATAAAAGTAGCCCACTTAATCTCACAGATAGGACTCCCCTGTCTCAACAGTGGGAACATGATGGGCTTGTGCTACCCGTATGAAGAATACTGTCTTGATATTTTGCTATATTACACACGGGACCGAAACGTGGTCGCTCACAATGGGCCTCATCAGAAGGCTTAAAGTCACACAAAGGGCAATGGAGAGGGCTATGCTCGGAGTTTCCTTGCGTGATCAAATCAGAAATGAAGACATCCTCAAGAGAACCAAGGTTACCGACGCAGCCCGAAGAATTGTCAAACTTAAAGTGGCAGTGGGCAGGCACATTGCTCGCAGAACGGATGGCCGATGGGGCCAAAAAGTTCTGGAGTGGCGACCGCGAACCAGAAGACGTAGCGTTGGAAGCCTCCCCACCAGGTGGACCGACGACCTGCAGAAGGTTGCGGGAATCCGCTGGATGCGAGTGGCAAGGGATCGAGACATGTGGCGACACTTGAGGGAGGCCCTATGTCCAGCAATGGACGTCTTTCAGCTGAAATGATAATAATGATTTTGCTATAAAACTTTTCTTCATATTATTCCAGGTATGGGACACCGCTGGACAAGAACGGTTTCGTTCAATGGCGCCCATGTACTACAGGAACGCTAACGCTGCGCTACTAGTATTTGATATTACCAGTGTCAACAGCTTTGCGGCTATTAAGGGATGGGTCAAGGAGTTGCAGAGGTATGTCTATAATCTATACTTCTATACATATACTAATATTATAAAGAGGAAGGATTTGTATTTTTGTATGTAACGAATAAACTTAAAAAACTACTGGACGGATTTGAAAAAATCTTTCAGCAATGGATAGCATACATTATCAGCGAGTAACATAGGCTATATTTTAACCCCGTACTCCTACGGGAACGGGAGCTACACGGGTGAAACCGCGTGACTTCCGCTAGTGTATTATACAGGGCGAAAACACCGATTCTAAAATGGTTACCTGCCTCATGTTCGTTACGGCACGGCACTTTGTTTTTTGAGTCTCCACCCACCCAAATCCAGGATCAAAGTAACTGCTAGCTAGATTCTCAAAATATCGCTTTCTGTGTTGAACCCTGAACTCAGTGAAAGGAACTCGGACCTATTCAAATGCTGATAGGCATCCTTTTTTAAATACGAATGCCAAATCACAACACCTATTCAATATTCGTTAACTTAATTCAATCAGGCTTTAGGACACCATTATGTGTTATTTCTTCACTTTAATAGTATTTTCTACCATTCCAGCAACGTCCCAGAAGCAATGGTCCTATCAGTAGTGGGCAATAAGAGCGACCTAGAAGACTTGCGCGCAGTACAGTCTAGTGAAGCTGCTCAGTTCGCGGCGTCTATAGGCGCGCAGTACTGTGAGACGTCCGCCTTACACGATCAGGTAACTATTATTACAGTATCAATGTCGTTTAAATAGATCAGGAACAACGTAGGGCCCAAAACACTGCCTTGTGGCACGCCGAAACCAACAATGCAGATCACTGACGTGCTGGCCAATACGAACGTGCTGTTTGCGTTCTCTTAAAATATGACCTAAGCCAGTCTAAAACTTAACTACTTATACCGAGAACCTCTAGTTTTCTTAGCAGTATCGTCTAGAAAACTGTGTCAAAAGCTTTGGCTAGATCAAAGAAGACGCTGACACATCTTTACCCTTTATCCACTTTGTCGATCAACAAGCTAGGGAACGGCGAATAACGAATCAATTAACGACAGCCGCGGGCCAACAGTTTAGTTAGATAAGTGTGATCACTCTGACCACTGCTAAATGAACACTGGTTTAAGCTTTTACGGTTTAAAACTAAACTTACTGTGACTTACGGGATATCTTCCGTGGTTATTGATTATATTGAACTCCCGATATTCCGAGCACTAACACAGCAGAAGTACTAAGTAGACTACATAGACTACACACACACACTACACACCACACAGTTTTTTAAATTGCTTATACTAACAAAAATTGTTATTAGTATGTATCTCTAGGCTAAGGTATTTATCTATGGGTCTTTGTAACCTGAAATAAATGGTTTATTATTATAAATTATTGTCTATTGTCTGTTCTATAACTTACTTACGTATAACTGTCAGTTAGTATGCCTACTATCGTAGCTATCGGTGTTTCTACAAACATAGTCCTATCCGCGTCACCTACCTGTCACTTTATTTACAGAAAAATCAAAGTTAGTTTTTCTGCGACGTTTTGTTTCTATCGGTCGATTAACAAAATGTCAAAAAGACAGAGATAGCAACATACCGATACGTGTTGGTAGGTTATTGAAAATGGTCGTTAATCGATATCGCATCGATGTGTGGTGTAGTCATTCTTTCAATGTGGTTATCGACAGTGTCAGTATTTAATAATCACCCGTCTACAAACCGCCTTCGGCAAAAAGGTTTCCAGGAAAAAAAAAACAATCGGGCCAGTCTTTAGGGACTGCCGATAGAAGTGAAAACAAAAAGTATACAGACCCCGCCTTCGTCGTAGCACTGGTTATACCCCGCGCATGCCTATGTGGTGCTACAACGTAGCGGATCGCCTACGAGTGCTACGAAGCGTGAACTCACGTCAAGTGACGATGAGTTCAATGTTTTACCTTTACCCAAAAAGTGCTCAACGCGCCTAAAGAAGTTTTCTCTTCAAAAATACATTAAGTTTTTGTATATTCCAGCAAGGTATCGACGAAGTATTCCTGAACACGGCGGCAGCTCTCCTGACGCTGTCCAGCTCAAACCTGGTGTCATCGCTGAGGTCCTACGACTCCGCCGATGTGGATAATACTAGAATACCTACAGGTACTATCGAGGACACTCCCGCCTGACCACCACTAAGCTTATTTTTGCTTGCACTCGCAACATAGAAACGCTCTCTAGCCCCGCCCCGTTGACTTTGTATAGAAATAATGAATGAAAAGTTACCGAATCGGACGAGCGCACTGACGACGCACGCCAAACGAGAGTTATTGTTATTTTGCGCGCCAAAGTTGAGGCTTTCCTAATAGGCCCAAACTTTAAGGGGGTGTGGCTAGGCGCCTGCGCATGTTTTTAGCGAAAAAAAATTAAAATGGTCAGACGGAAAAGACCCCGACTGTACCAACTATTACCACCACCAACTAGTACCAGCTAATACAATCTGTCTAATTTCTTTAATAGATTTTCAACTTTATTACTAAAGCATTAGTTATAGTATAGTGTAGTATTAGCATTAGGTTCTGCAGTGCGTCAAGCATGTTTGCTGCAGCACGAACTGATGACTTTTATGCCATTATGAGGAAAAAGACCGCATCCTTAATAGGCAGAATGAGGGCTAGCCACAACAGTATTTTGAAAACCCTAGCTGAACAGCACGATGCACCGATAGTAAGACACTTTGTCCGGTTGCCCGTGTGGCAGGGATGAAAAATAATAGAAATAATTGTGTACTTAGTTAATAAATACTAACACTTAGTTGATAAGTTTGTTTGTGTACTAACCAGTGGACCAATGTTGTCAAATTAAATAAATATATTATTATTATTAATAGGTTCGGGTAGCTTGGTGTACCCCGGAGCCGTGTGGTATCCGGCAGAGTAGAATAGAACCAACCCATTACACTCACGGGTGTCGTATAGGGCGACTAATGTCTGAGGCAGAACACCTTGCGCCTCCGTAGACCAGAGAATGGGCAGCAGCGTTTTCTGTTAGTCTTTCATCACTGCGATCTCCAATCCGCCTGCCAAGCGTGGAGATTACGGCAAATTCCTGCCATCATGGGAGAGGCTTATTTCCAGCAGTGGACGTTATGGGCTGTTGTTGTTGTTGTTGTATAACAACAAAATAATACTAAAAGTAAAAAGTGGGGCTCCCATACAATAAACGTGATTTTATTGCCGTTTTGTCTAATGTTGTCTATACATTTATTATCTATATAATGGTACGCATAACGGAACCCTTCATATACGAGTCCGACTCGCTCTTGGCCGGTTTTTTTACTTATGTATTTTTCCCTTATTTTCAGGGACCCCCACAGAAGAAGACGCAACTCATACAGGAAAGGTAGAACTACCAGCATGGAGTATAGACAACATTGCACACGGAGATGTACAGAAGAATATGTGTTGTTGACGATTATATTAAAGAGCCTATACCACCTCAAATTAGCAACTCTATTTGTGGTGGTTCAAACTTCGTTTCTAATACTGTTAGAATAACGTTCTAATCAGCTTGCACTACAAAGTGGCTGTTACGTCAGTCACTGCGGCCGAATAGTGCGAAATGAGTGGTTTTTATTCTTTACTAGCTGACGTCCCGCGGTTTTACCCGCGTAGTTCCCTTTCCCGTGAGAGTACGGGAATAAAATATAGCCTATAGCACTCACGAATAATGTAGCTTTCTACCAGGGAGACAATTTTTAAAATTGGTTCATTACTTCCGAAGATTACCCCCTACATACAAACTTACAAACAAACGTTACCTCTTTATAATATTATTATAGATACAATCAAATTTTCGTCTTTTGGAAAAAATAAAAAAAACATAAGACCTGCTTTATAGTTAGTTCAGTTAGTATGCAAAGTTTCATGATCTAAATTGAAGTACTCTTTGAATTACAGCGATTTATTGTTCGATTTGGAGGTAACTTTGGGATTTTTTTCTATCGAGGAAATTTTATGAAATCGTGTTTTCGCTAAACATAGGACCTAACATTAATCCTCAACTTTACCATATATTTATTTCAAAATGAATGCTGCAGTATTTTAGGCGTAACGGAGGATCATGCCAAGCCATTTGAGGTAGTATAGGCCCTTAAGCGTTTGTATTAATTAGTTTTGCCCGCGGCTGCGCTCATGTGGACTAAGGCCCAGCACACACCGCTGGAGGCGCAGCGGAGCGCATTTGAAGACAACAATTTAATATAAACCTTAACTACCTTGAAATGCGGTCGCGCGCATGCTCTTGTAGTAGCTTGAGGGCGCTCCGAGTACCGCGTGCGAAATTATTCTTGTATTGACCGTATATCAAGGTAGTTAGGGTTTATATTAAATTGTTGTCTTCAAATGCGCTGCGCTGCGCCTCCAGCGGTGTGCTCTAGGCCTAAGGTGTCAATAATGAGGTTTTTCTAGGCTATTTTTAGATTTTTCTAATTCCACTATAAAACGATAGATGGCGCTGTACATGACTCGGTGTAAAAAAGATTGTTTTCGGTGTCCCGTCGTAGCCAAATCAAGTTTTTACGTGCAGCAGATATCGATAGCTGGATTTACATTACGAAACTAGTGGCATGAAAGTAGTTTCGCGACATTAGTTTTACCAACAGTGTAATTTAATATTTTCGTAATGCATGCATTAATTTCATAAAAGCAATTGAGTTTCGTGCACTATTTTACGAAATTACTTTCGCATATATCGAAACTACTTTCGTGAAACTGAGTTCAACATGCATGAAACTATTTCGTAATGTAATTCCGGCTCTAAAGAAATTATAGCAAAAATGAAAAAAAGTAAGTTGCAATGCAACAAAAATGCAAATCGGGACACAAACTAGGAAGCAACACTTTTGAAAGGCAATGAACGCCAGCTCATACAGCCGAACCAAGATTAGGAAGTCACGTGACTATTCACCCTAGTATGAACATTTCCATACAAGTTAGTTAGGAGAGCAGAGGTGGTCCAGTGGTGGCGGCCCCGACTTACGAACAGTAAATCGTGGGTTCGAACCAGACAGGCGCATTACTTTGTGTAAGTTCACCACCACTGCTCTCAAAACGGTGAAGGAAAACATCGTGAGGAAACCGGCATGTCCTAGAACCAAAAAATTCGAATACATGTGACATCTACCAACCCGCACTGGGCCCGCGTGGTGGATTATAGCACATTCCCTCTCATAGAGAGGAGGCCTGTGTCCCAGCAGTGGGAACATTATAGGCTGATTATGCAAACATACAAGTTAGTTAACAAAAACACTAAACACTCGCAGAATTCGCCTCAGTGTCGCCAGAGTTTAATTTTGTGTTGGTCAAACACAAGAACTGTAAATACCTATATCCAATGCAATAAATAATAATTATTAAAAACAAAAGTGACAGTGTCAATGTCATGAATTTCAGCAAGCTTTGTTTGGTTCATTTTGGCCTAGAAAAAGCTTTTTCAAGCGAAAACTGTTCAATTTATTTGTTAAAGTTTACCTTTAGCGAATGGGATATCCCTCTGTTTACAATAACATGAATCGTAATCAGGAATAAAGAAGACACGACATTTCTCGAGTTTTGTTGGAGTCTGGTTAGTACTACCTGATATTTTATTATTGTAATACATTCTGTGGCCTTAGACATTATTTGACGACGTTGAAACCAGAGTGATCTAAGTGACATTTTTACTGTTGTTATATGTAAAATGTCATACCATTATATCGTATGGGATCCCCTTCTTCTTCAAATGAAAAAACACAAAGCCATTGCTCCACTTATAATTTTAAAACATATACATCAAAATAAAGTTACTACAAATAAAATCAACATTTAAATTCCTCTCTAAAACCCGTCTACATTATTTCTCTTACTTTATCAGACTGTCACTATATCATTTTTATTCAAACGCTTTTCCACATAATATTTTTCTTTTTCAACGACCATAGACTTTTAAAAGCTGCCAGTAAATCAAAGACATAAAATTCTATTAACCCAATATTACAACATCCCCTCTGAATTTTATGTTTATTACAATTATAATAACATCTCATAGATAACTCCCATCAACTCATTTAAAACCCAACTTAACTAACCCACCCAACTTAACTAAATAAAACAAACAAACTTTTGAATTAACTAATCTAAACACCTTACATAACTAACTTAAACATTAAAATTTCAAATTAATTTTCAAACAACCTTAAATCCTAATAAACCTACATAACTCATCACATTACAGAATGTCCTTCACGTATCACTCACTATACACTGTCTCAATCTCAAAAACTTTGTCCTGTCTAGTGGTTTAGTTAATATATCTGCCAAATTATTTTTAGTCGAACAATAATGAATTTCCAACAAATTCTTATCTATTTTTTCCTTAATGAAATGATATTTAACGTCAATATGTTTGCTTCTTCTATTCAAAATTCCATTTTTAATCAATACTATAGCTGATTGATTATCAACAAACAACTGTGTTTTTGGTAATTTATTTGTCAACTCGTAGATCAAACTCTGAATGTATAATAGGTCTTTTATACATTCGGCTGCAGAAATATATTCAGCCTCAGTACTGGAAAGAGCAGTGACTGACTGTTTACGTGAACACCAATGAATTGGACCACCACCATAAAATATTACAAAGCCAGTTGTACTTTTCCTAGTATCAGGATCACCTGCAAAGTCTGCATCACAATACGCTTTTAAAGTTAAATCGTTACCACGAACATACTGTATACCACTGCTGACTGTATTTTTAATATATCTAAAAAGGTTCTTAATATTTGCAAAATCATTCAAGTTAGGATGTTCTTGATGTCTACTACAATAACCAACATGAAAAGCCAGATCCAATCTTGTTTTATTAACCAAATACAACAATGAACCAATCAATTGTCTATATCGCTGCACATCATCAACTCCCATTTTCCCCTCTTGATGTGTATCAACTAAAATATCTGGATGACTACTATCTTTTAAGTTTTCATATTTAAACTTTTCTAAAATTTGATTTATATAACTTTCCTGATAAATCTTAATAAAATTTCGTTCTACTTTAACATCAAACCCTATAAACTTTTCAGTTTTATCAAATTTCCGCATTTCAAACTCTTTTTCTAATTTATTAATAATTTTATTTAAATCAAACTCATTTTCACCAATTAAAATACCATCATCTACATAAATAGCCAAATATATTTCTTTATCTTTATTTACAAACACACATGGATCTGATTTTAATTGTAAAAAACCCAATTTTTTCTAAAACTCCGTTAATCTCTTGTTCCACATAAGTGGTGCTTGTTTCAATCCATACAAACTCTTCTTTAATTTACATACTTTATTCTCTTTGTCTTTAATATCATATCCTAAAGGTACTTCCATAAATATTTCTTCATCTAATTCTCCATATAAAAATGCTGTCTTTACATCAAATTGCTTAATTTTAAAACCTTTTTGAGCTGTAAACGCCAACAACAATCTAACACTAGTAGTATTTACCACTGGACTATATGTCTCCTTATAATCAATATTGTATTTTTGTAGAAAACCTCTTGCCACTAATCTAGCCTTATATCTTCCACCAGGCTTTATAGTAAATATCCATTTACTCGAAATTATTTTCCTATTTTTTGCTTCACACTTGTTAACAATTTCCCAAGTTTTGTTTCTCTCTAAGGAATCTTTTTCCTCATCCATTGCTCTTTCCCATAAATCTTTATCAAAACTATTAAAAACATCTGTATAAGTTAAAAACGAAGTCTCCAAATCATAATCTTTCAGCCAAAATGGCAATTTCCTTTCTCTTTTCGGTAAAATCCGCAATCCATCATTAATAACTGGTTCAATTGCATCCTCAAACTCATCACTAATTACAACTCCTGTATCATCTGTAACTTCCCCTCTCAAACTATTATTTTCTTCAACCCCAACTCCAATGTCTTCAACGCTATCTTCAAAATTCTCATTATCTTCAACACCAACTCCTCTAACTTCAACATCTTCACCACTAACTTCAACTTCAACATCTTCAATACTGCCTTCAAAAATCTCAGCATCTTCATCACTAACTTCAGCTCTATTTTCTAAAACTTCTTCATCACCAACAACTCCATCACCACTTTCACTACGAAAACCATTACCACCTTCACCACGAAAACTATTATCACCTCCACCACAAAAACTATCACCACGAATATCAACACTAACCTTTCATGCCACACTGATTTAAGTGATTTTTTCCTTGAGAGATCACAACATGATCCTATATAGAATAGGAATTATACCTGACTAAAAAAAATATGATTCTGTTTAGTCCGTCAGTTAGACTATCGAAAAATATTGGATAGGATGTGTTTTTTGTTTTAGAAAATTAATAAAAATTGACGAAGTCAAAGATCATTAGTGGGGGCTTGTGACGTCACTTTCCGGTAAAAAATGTATTCAAATTTGACGTCACACGAGTTTTCGACGCACTGTATCGGTCTTCATTTTTTTTGTAAAAAAACGAAAATATATGTAAATATTTTTTGGAAATCTCACTGACGGACTAATTAGATTTTTTATTGTCATCTACCTACCTTAAGTGAAGACTATGCCACACTGATCTAAGTAATGAGGTGGACTTACGTATTGTTGTGCCATAGATCACTCTGGTTCCAACGTGGTCATTTTTTATCTAGTTAGCGGGACATCATTTTGCCTTATTCTGCTAAATATTACAGGATTTACAATAATTATAAAAGTTTTAGTTGTATCAAAATTATATTAAAACTAGCCATTTCGTTCACGTGAAAATTTTGGTGTGTATGTGTGAGATTAAAAAATAGCCTACGACCTATTCTCAGACCTACCAAATAAACACGAAAAGTTTCATAAAAATCGGTCAACCCGTTTCGGAGGAGTTTACTAACAAACACTGTGACACGAGATTTTTATATATTAGATTAATTAATGGCTTATTCTTGCCAGGGTGTTTACTATGTTTCTAAAACATACTTTATACGTTTTCTAAAGTGTATTTTTTTAAATACCTACATTTTCATTATAGGCATCAGAAATACATTCCAATATTTTTAGTTGTAAGAACATAGGTCTGTATTATTTAGTTATTTTAAGCTAAAATATTAAATCTAAGTTTAGTGTTCACTTAAATGCACATTTTACTAGCTTGAATTGCAATCTTTTAACCGCCATAGTCACGTATACGTGACAAGCGTGCCCTGCGGGTCTAAAATGGCCGCTTTAGCAGAATCGTAATATGGATCACGTAAAAATATTAAAATTCTTAAAATGGACCTTACCGTCATAACCATAAAGTCCATTTTAAGAATTTTAAGTTTTTAACGTGATTCATACTAAGATTCTGCGTGGATTCTGCTAAAGCGGCCATTTTAGACCCCCTGTACGCCAAACGACACAAATATGTGACAAAATGGTAGGTGAAATTGTGTTTTGGCGTAAGAAACTTTGTTTTTCGCGGGCTACTTTTTATTTCAAGTGACTTTTTTTAATCGCACTCTTAGCATTTCTTGCCACATATTGATGTCGATTCTGTTGTGCACAAACTAAACTTAATTTAGGCTATTGCTGTCTTTTTCTCTCTAATAAAACGAGAAAGAGACGGACGTATTTTAGAGCTGTCAAATTTAGTTGGAACTAATATTTTCATACAAATGAAGGATGCACGTAAAAACATGTCTACTAAAAGCACGGTGAAGCGCAAGGCATAAACTAGTTTGACATCTGTAACTTAGTTCATAGCTATAGCCGTCCTTTTCTCGCACTGCCTTTTAGTAAAAGATAGCAATTACCTAAATTAAGTTTAGTTTGTGCACAACAAAATCGACACCATTATCACAAATGCTCAATCTAGATACTATGTTATTTTAACTATGAATTAGTTTACGCTAGAATTGCTAGAAACAGGGTATTGAATTGATACATTGTTCACAGCAAAAATAACCATGATTACTAACTAATGTATACTTAAGCCAGTATTTGTAAAATACAATTATGTATCTATATTTTTGATAATAATCACAATTTTAAATGACATAAACGTTCGATTAAATGAATTTATACTGTGTACAGTCAATTTTGTATTAAGTTTATAAATAAATCAAATTGTTTATAATGTTATTGTTGGTTTAATTATTTGATGATCCCGTCCCGTTTTCCTGTTTTTTTTTTTTTGTGGACGCAGTAGCATGTCTTCTAAATAAATAAATATCGCTGGACATTACACACAGCGCCATCTAGTGCCACACTAAGCAACAAGGCTTGCGTCGTGGACATCAGATAGTTGATATACTACATAGATACTTTTTGGTTGTAAATACATACTTATTATTCATATAAACATCCAGGACTCTGAAACAAATGTCTATGCTCATCACACAAACATTTGCTCCTACCGGGATTCGAACCCGGGAGACAACCTTAGGGAGGTTGTAGGGCAGCCTCACTACCGCTGTGCCACTCGGGTCGGTTCGGTCTACTATACAGGGTGGAATTTTTCAATGCCACCTGGAGGGAAAGTAATCTAAAAATACTGGAGATAGCAAATTTTACTCAAAGGAAACATTCCTTTATTTATAAAAAGAAACAAATCAGCATTCACAGATTTTCAAAAATTCAGTTATCACACTGGGGAATCAAACCGGCTAAAATCCGAAAAAATAACACCATGCACTTTTTTTGGCATCAATCGATATCGATCATCATATGGATCACAAAACCACCCTGTACTATCTTTACTAGCTTTTACCCGCGGCTTCGCTCGCGTTAATTTAGAATTTGACAATCACCATCAACATGAGTACACGGTGCCTATCTATACTAATATTATAAAGAGGAAACCTTTGTATTTTTGTATTGAATAGGCTCAAAAACTACGGGACCGATTTCAAAATTTCTTTTACCATTACTTAGAGGGATTCTTCCGAATCCGTATAGGCTATATTTTATCCCCGTACTCCCACGGGAACGGGAACTACGCGGGTGAAACCGCGGGACGTCCGCTAGTGTTTAATAAAAATGGATCAGAATATATAGAGTTGCTGACAGACGGACAGAGGTTTTCCCGACAGTTGTCACCCAGAATATAGAGTGGCTGACAGACGGACAGAGGTTTTCCCGACAGTTGTCACCCAGAATATAGAGTTGCTGACAGACGGACAGAGGTTTTCCCGACAGTTTTCGCCCAGAATATAGAGTTGCTGACAGACAGACAGACGTTTTCCCGACAGTTGTCACCCAGAATATAGAGTTGCTGACAGACGGACAGACGTTTTCTCGACAGTTGTCACCCAGAATATAGAGTTGCTGACAGACGGACAGAGGTTTTCCCGACAGTTGTCACCCAGAATATAGAGTTGCTGACAGACGGACAGAGGTTTTCCCGACAGTTTTCGCCCAGAATATAGAGTTGCTGACAGACAGACAGACGTTTTCCCGACAGTTGTCACCGAGAATATAGAGTTGCTGACAGACGGACAGACGTTTTCCCGACAGTTGTCACCCAGAATATAGAGTTGCTGACAGACGGACAGACGTTTTCCCGACAGTTGTCACCCAGAATATAGAGTTGCTGACAGACGGACAGACGTTTTCCGGACAGTTGTCACCCAATAGAGTTGCTGACAGACGGACAGACGTTTTCCCGACAGTTGTCACCCAGAATATAGAGTTGCTGACAGACGGACAGAGGTTTTGCCACATAACCAAGTGAGCGGCGCCTGCGCATACAGCCCCACAATCCTCGCGGGTATCATGTCCGGTGTGCGTGCGGCGTCATGTGACATGCCATGGATCTTTATATGCTAAACTAGACGCCACAACGCGCCATGTGCTGATGGCCATAGGATATGTCACCGTAAAATTGTTCAGATTATAATTATATAATATTTGAAACGAAAAATAATACACAATTTTATTCAAACAACAAAATATTTAATACCCATTTATAAATCAGTCATTTAATCACAACATACATAATAAAAATTAAACACAAGCTCATTGTAGGTAACTGTTACAAGAGAATAGAAAATGGCTGATTTTCTGTATCTATATAAACAAAACCAGACATAACAGAAGTGTTGATAATATAATAAAAACATATGGGGACAGTTTAGTTAAGAAAATAACTCAAATATAGGTAATTTAAATAATAACATTCACTCATAAATTCTCACATTTGACTCCATGGTCAAATTAACACAACTCACGTTACTAACCGAAATAATATTCAATCAAATATTTTATAAATCGTTAAATTCGCCCATTGCGTTAAAATTTCGTTTAAAAAGGTCATTTGAGTAGTGATGTCTCGCTCGCACATAATTAAAATCGTATCTTTCATTTCATACGTTTTCGAAACACAAATATACGTTGATGGGCACCTTTAACGATTTAATTCTTACATCCGTATCTACAAACAAATCAAAGTGATTACTTGAGTGAAAGTAATTACTTGAAGTTAGAACTGTCAAAAGTTAGAACTCTCAGCTTTGCTTTTTTTGACGGTTCTTACTTCGTTCAAATTCTTCTCTGTTACAAATTAATTATTTTAACTTTACTATAGATACAAGTTTTTGTCTTTAATAGTTTAGTTGCATTGCTAGTCTATGGCAATGTTTCGTCGCTAAAATCTACAAGAGTCTAGCGGTCTTAGAAGGCACTAGTTATTAATAAGGCACTTTATTGTAAAAACTTAATAATAATGGATTTAAAAACTCTTATGAGGGGCCATCCGTAAATTACGTCACACGTTTAAGGGGACGGGGGGTCG
This sequence comes from Xestia xanthographa, assembly GCA_905147715.2. Lineage (NCBI taxonomy): Eukaryota > Metazoa > Arthropoda > Insecta > Lepidoptera > Noctuidae > Xestia > Xestia xanthographa. The sequence goes on from LR990670.1 coordinate 16,991,565, forward strand.
ACAAAGTGTGACAAGGGGTGGAAGGGGTCCTTTTCGTGACGTCACATTTCAAAATCGAATTTAACTAAGAATTAAAACACGAAATTGGAAATATTAACGAACAACTTAAAATATTTTCAACGTTATCTGTGTGAACATGTATTTTTGCAAAATAATGTGACGTCACACTGGGGATGGGGGAGCTTCACAAATGTAACCAGCTGTGACAAGAACGGGGGGGGGGGGGAAATATAATGAAATTCGTTTGTCGTAATTTATGGATGACCCCTGAATATTAAGTAATTTATTATCATTTCACAATATTTTCTATAGTAGAACATGTTGAAATAGATATTATAGCTCTCAAACTTGAATATTTTAAAATATTATAAATGCATTTTTTTCTACGTACTTGGTACTTACTGCATAAATATTAAAATAAGTACTTTTGCCAAATATATTGTTATTCTATTCAAATTTTTTAACACCCATATTTAAAAATACTTATTACATAAGTATTTTTGCAAAAAAATCTCTTTAAATATTATTTTTCTTTAAAAATAGATGCTAACTATCTTAGAGTGGTATGAGCGAGAATTGGTCGAAAACTTAATATTATAAAACCCGCGTAAAGGAGACAAAAATGTTCAATAGTTTGCATTGGAAGAACATTTTCAATATTTTGGAAGACATTTTAATTAGCAGAGAGGGTTTGTATTAGTATCAATGTTAATAACATATATGTGTTGTAACATATATACAGGAAAAAGTATTTTATTGGAAATAATGTTTATTTATTTATTTAATGCACAATGTACTATCGAGGACACTCCCGCCTGACCACCACTAAGCTCATTTTTGCTTGCACTCGCAACATAAAAACGCTCTCTAGCTCCGCCCCGTTGACTTTGTGTAGAAAAAATGAATGAAAAGATACCGAATCGGCCGAGCGCACTGACGACGCACGCCAAACGAGAGTTATTGTTATTTTGCGCGCCAAAGTTGACGCTTTCCTAATAGGCCCAAACTTTAAGGGGGCGTGGCTCGGCGCCTCCGCATGATTTAAGCGAAAAAAAATTAAAATGGTCAGGCGGAAAAGACCCCCATTAGTACACAACCAATTTTTGTTTTTATGTTTGTTAATAAACGCGCGAACCATCTGCCAGAATTTACGTCGCCAATTTTTACACACAATTGAAGCAAATCAAGACATAAATAAATTTAATAGCACATAGAGATTTAATAGCAATGATAGTCTAGTAGTGTGGTCCTCGGACTGCCAAGTCATAGGTCTCAAGTTCTCTCCCAAGACACGCACATCTGAGTTTTCAGATTCATGTGCGTATTGTATAATTATCACTTGCTTCGGTGAAGGAAAACATCGTGAGGAAACCAGCATGTCTGAGAGATATTTCTCGACGGCATGTAAAGGCACGTCAGAGGACCATGGGTGGTATAAAAACTCTGATACCAGGTTAAGCACTAACCACACGATAAATATTGAAGCCATTAACGAAACAAAATTGGATAGGCGACGTAACTTTCTTCTGATGTCTATGGACCTTAGCTTAGCATTAAGAAACGCTCAAACACATATTTCTTTTTACTTCGTCTATGCTGTAGATAAAATTGCTCATCTATAAATTGGATAGGCGATGTTACTTTCTTCTGATGTCTATGGCCCTTAGCTTAGCGTAAAGAAACGCCCAAAGACGAATTTATTTTTACTTTTTCTATGCTGTAGATAAAATTGCTCAATAGTAGATTTTAGAATGTATGTCGCAGCCAATTCGTATAACACGCCGTTTTACATAATGGCGAGCCGGATTGAAATACGGCGTCCTCACGTTCAGCCGGATTGTAGTGGCGATACGTTCGTCAAAGCAGCGTCCAACGTTTAGCTGTATTGTCAGCAATTCCGATATATTCATATTCATTTATTTCATAAACATTTTTTACATTGTGTCGAAAATAATACAATTAAAAAACCACAAACAACCAAACAAAACCACCACGACCATACTTCAAATAACCTACTAAAATTGTCCTAAGTCTTGCTAGTTGGCATGAGCAGCGTAGGGCGAAGACCGGCGGAGTGACGACGACATTTGTGACAGAAAGTGGGTGTGTAATGTTTAAAGGGGGGCGTAGCGAGCGCGCGTCATGGAGTCGTAGCAGGTTCTAAATTTGCTTATATCTCGAAAACGGTGCGTCCTATCGCAAAAATAATGAAAAAAATGCCCCCCTTAATAACTCTGCCACGTAATTCTCAACATGAGTGTAAAAAAAAATGTTTCTTGTTGTGATCATGCAGCGCCACTTGCGGCGATAAATGGAACTAAAACTTTCAAAGCGGCGTGTTGACGATGCGCCCGTTTGTGTAACGGTGGCACGTTATTACGCCGCTTTGACGAACGCAAAGAGCTCATTCAATGCGGCGTACTTTATTTCAGCTAAATTGTAATCCGGCTGAACGTGAGGATGCCGTATTACATAACGGCGGCGTTTTTCAATCCGGCTAGCCATTATGTAATACGGCGTGTTATACGAATTGGCGAATTGGCTGCGACATATAAAGACTGTACAAAGTTAAGTAATAATGTTGTATAATCGTTGAAGCCTTGCGCGAACGCAATCCCTTGACGGGTTTAACCATATTTTTATAACGTTAAAACACCTTAACTCCGTTCAGTTTTATGAATAAACCTTTATTTTGTGACCAGCTATTGCACTACAACTAAATTCCTGTAACGATCTACAACTCCTCCTTGTCAGGCGCATGGAGGTCGAAGTCCTCGTCCTCAGCTGGTATGTCCTCCTCGCCGGCATCGTCGCCGAAGTCGGGCATCTGACCCTGAGGAGGCAGTCCGCCGAAGCCGTAAGGATCGGGGCCGTGGACCTGGAAATGGAAAAAATAACTGGTTAATATGGAAATCACAAAGAAAACAAAATGGCTTTCAAAAGAACAGCGGGTCTAAATGGCCGCTTTAGCAGAATCCACGCGGAATCTTAGTATGAATCACGTAAAAATTTAAAATGGACTCTATGATTATGAGCATAATCCATGCTTATCCAAAAGTAGCATGCAGCATAATCTAAAAGTCCATTTTAAGAATTTTAAATTTTTAACGTGATTTATATTACGATTCTGTTAAAGCGGCCATTTTCATTTCGACCGTTCGTAAGCACTATTTGAAGTCAGACTAAATTGCTTAAAAGCTAGTCATAGTAATTATTATGTGGTTTCTCGTATTTTTGGACTATTTGTATGTATGGGGATACTTTTGATATTTTTCTCCTTATTTTAGTACAAAATTCATGTGGCTATAGCGACATCGGATCTAACGCCGAGTACATACATCCACACACAAGTTTGCTGGGCTATGAAGATGGATGAAAAAGATTGCATGTAGCGGAGATGAGAATGTTGAGGTGCATAAGGAATGAGTATAATAAAGGAAGTTTGAAAGTTGAGCCAGTTACAGAAAAGTTAGAAGGGAATCGACTGTTTAGGTAAATAATGTTTATGAAGTTACTTTTTGTCATAAAATTAACAAATTTTGTTATAAAACAAAAAAATAAATAAACAGAAACAATAACAAAGCAACAATAAAAGCAACAATAAATAATGACAGCTGACAGATGTCAAAGAAAGTTGATGACTGTGATGATGAAAATATAACGACTTAATTAAGATAGCGGGATCAGCTGTTCGCATACCACCGCGTATGTGTTACGTGTTTCCTCGCGAGAGTGCCGCGGCTCTACAAGTCTCGGTGGCTCGTGGTACGGTACTTTCATAGAAGCTTCAAAGTTTGGTTTGCCTAACCCCCCAGGCAGCACAAACCTTCTGAGTAAGTTTTGTTTAACAGCAGTCCTCTAGAAACTAATTGCTGAATAAGACTACCATAATTAGCTGATTTGGCGCTTACTCAGACGTTATTCAAGCAATTTGGGCACAAAATTATTCTGCTAATAGCTGTGTAATAGCAACGTAACTGATGAATAAGTTTTGAATAATTATACGACAAGCTGAGTATCGTCTGGATAAAAGCATTTCGTTCTTTTATACAAGTATTACAGCTCTGTTAGCCAGATGATGAATGAACGATGAATGAACTGTATGCTTATGTCCTTCAAAGCTCTGATATTCAGATGATACACAGCATTTAGCTTATTTCAGTATATTTTTATCAAGTACTATTCAAATTAAAATTAAATTGACAAATACCGAACAATTAAGTTAGGACTGTGACAGCAGAAGTCAAGCTTTGGCCAAATTATTGTACCGATCGGTAAGTAAATAATTTTACCCTTATTTAATGCCTATAGAAATAAATTGTAGGTGCGCATGCAACTTTACCGTGTATTTACATATACATTTCGTGTAAAATTTTCACGCGCCACCTGATAAGCTGGGTTTTTGAGAAATAAACAACATTTCGTCAATTGGTTTGTTTTTGCGAGTGAAATATTTTTTATGAATTATGCAATTTAAGGGTTAAAAAATAACTTTGTAATAATTTTAAAAGAATATTATAACGATTTCGTTATTGAAATTAAGTATTTGAGTATAAAATTCCACTTATTTAATAGGTTATGTTATTCATTATTATGGCGACTCTCATTCTGACTAAAATCTGCTTGCACAGCGGCTTCTCGTCTTATGTCTGCATAAAAGACCTTATGTATCCACTTAATAAGCTGTTCTCTGGTTAAAAGTGATCTTCACACAACATATTTGCGATAACTGTTCTATAATCACACTCATTCGTACTGTAAATCAAACTATTAGGATTCAGTCATTAATACTGAAAACCCTTATTGATATTGATGTTTTTTATATTTTTTTATTATTGATATTTTTCAGAAAACATGCCGTTTAAAATTGTGTCAACTCGTCGAAGAGGCAAGGTAGAACTATGTACTGTTCCGGAAACATGGGAAGTCAAAGGAATATTGCGTTGGCCTAAGATGTACGGTGATATACTCGCCAAAAATGATAGTACCCAGCCCCAGTCAGATTGGTTGACCTATAATTGTGTAGTGAAAAGAAGAAACTACCGTACATACGAAGAAGCAGAGGATGAATTAACAAAAATGTTAGACAGAACTATTATACATATATTACTAGAGAAATATTTTTATTTATGGCCCATTGTTTTAAGTTATTACGAAATATTAAATTCTTTTCATATTCCGTTTCACTTTTTACAAAATTATTGGAACTCTCATCACTATCTTCAGACGCCTGAATTGATTTATAATCTTCAAACAAAGTAGATTCATAGTCATTTCTTACGGAACCCGTTTCTATCGATTGTGGTCGCACTAGATTTGTACTTGGATCAAATGAACTGGAAGAACTTATTGTCTCAGTCGTTTGTTTGGCACAAATAGAGTTTTTTATGTTTTCATAGTCCCGCAAGCACTTTCTTCGTATGCCTCCTGTTCTTTTTCTATTTTTCCATGAACTGGAGTACTTTTAAGCAATTTTTTTTAAAGGGAGAATTTTTCACAAGCCCTCAATTGCAGCGCCGAACTCAGTCATATGTCACTACTAGCCGGTAAATGCTTACTAATGTTGCAGAATAGTTCTTCTAGCTTTAAAAACGTCTTCTTTTCGTGAATACCCAGCAAACTTCTGCATAAGAATCTGTTACTATTGCTTTTACCACAATTAGCTACACATGAAGGTAATTTCGTACTTAAAGCGGTATAAAGTAGTTATAACAGCTATCATAATTTCTGTTAAGTTACTAAATGCTTCATAACAGAAACAACACCAACTTTATACTGCAGCTGAATAACTGTCAAAATGTGATGTGTAATACAGCTAAAAGAGAACAGAACCAAATTATCCAGTATCATGCTTGATAATGGAATTTTATACCAGTGTTATACAAAAGGTTGCACACACTCTTGAGTAACAGGTCTGTTTATGATGACTATTCAGCTTTAAGAAATAAAATCGGCATATTACATAACTAACTCATCTAAAAGCATTATTATAGCAAAAAAAAACTTTAATACAGAACTTGGCAATACACTCAGCTTGTATACATTTATAATAAAGCTTAAGCCTGCATAAGGTTAAATTGTTGGCCAATTATCTGACTTGTGTGCTGCCTGGGCCACTATACTCTTCATGATGTAAAAGTTACTGGACAGTCTACTTGTCCCCGGGGCTTGCTGTGTTGGCCACTAGGCCCTAACCAACTTCTGACATATTTTTTTCTACCCAGTTGCTGTTACAACACACGAGCTACACATGTTCAAGCGTCGCTCAGCCCGCCTCGCCGGGAATACTGTGACACCGACCTCAACAGATGCTTCGAGCGAGACCACCGGATATTTCTCCGTGCTTACAATGCCACTTCACCGACGTGCAAGATGGACGACCGCCGGAAAAAAAACGTGTCATACCCATCGAACTTAGGCTTTAGTACCTCATTTGTCCATGCATAACTAACCGAACGACCTATTCGCTAGGCCTAGTTTTTATTCAAAGTTCATCATCATCATTTCAGCCGAAAGACGTCCACTGCTGGACATAGGACATAGTCCACATGTCCCAGTCCCGTGCGACTCGCATCCAGCGGATCCCCGCAACCTTCACCAGGACATCGGTCCACCTAGTGGGAGGCCTTCCAACGCAACGTCTTCCGGTTCGCGGTCGCCACTCCAGACCTTTTCGCCCCCATCGGCCATACGTTCTGTGAGCAATGTGCCTTGCCCACTGCCACTTAAATTATTCACAGTTGTCAAACTATAATGATGACTGCGAATACCTTACAGTCTCTCAATCCATCCTATATTGCATGTTTTAGTAGCTCACATCAAGTTTTCTGATGATAGAGCTACACGACCGAAATCAGCCGTACCAGGTCCACTCTAAGCACGACATCCGTAATTTCGGCCGAAGTTACGGTCGTTTCATACTCCCTACCATTTACGGACATAACATTCGTTAGGGGCCCGAACTAAAATTGAATGACAACACGATTGAACATCTGTCCTTTTTTTTTTTCTTTTTTCGTATGGGAAATCATCAAATAACTCCTCCCGCTCTGGGCGGAGCAGGAGGGAGTGTCAGACTTTTACTGACTAAAACCCATCCATGTTCCTTCATCGCCCTTTGTGTTCCGGGGCCGCGGTACCTCTTTCGAACTGTCCCGCAACCCCGGCAGGCATCGGTCCTTGCGGACCCCTTCCTTTTTGCTGACTCTCTTTGAGGCGCGCGTGGAACACGAACGCGCCGTCGACACGGCCTGTCGTCATGAGACGGACGGACGGCGAGCTAGCCCATAGCCCACCGTCCACAGGCCCGCGCCTACGGTGGCCGGAGGCCACGTGGTGGCCCCCGACGCCCGGGGCGTCTCCCGCGGCGGCCGGGACGCTGAGAGGTTCTCTCCCTTTCCCGTTCCGCCACCTCCTTCTCTAGCATTACTGCTTCGCAGAAGGAGGTGACGGCGTCCCATTCCGTCTCGCTCCGGACCATGGCTTGCACCAGGGCCGGACGCGAGAGGTCGCCGCCGCCAATCGCCGCTTCGAGGACACGGCGGTGCTCCGCCCACGCGGGGCACATCTCCACCGTGTGTTCCACCGTGTCCTCCGGTCGATCCTCACAATGGAAACACCCGGGCGTTTCCTCCCGCCCGATTCGGTGCAGGAACCTCCCGAACACACCGTGTCCAGTGAGGACCTGCGTCAGGCGGGAGGTGAACATCTGTCCTTGCTCCCGATGTGTTTTCAAAACTCATGAATCCGAAAATATTAGAGAGTAGGTTTCATTTCAAAGTAAAAGCTACTTTCGGAATTCAAAATTGTTCAATGGGGAAGGTTGGTCAAAGCTGATTGTAGATGACGTGTCCATAGCTTAGTCCCAATCTGTCCAATGAGGACAAACTATTTTGAAATATAAAATGACAGTGACAGATTTTCAACCAATGACGATGTTTGGTACAAGCGATGCTAGCGCCATTAGTTCCACAGTTGCCATCCCCATTGTTGACGGACTTAGGGAGTAAACCCGAGCTTGGGCTTTTGAGCGACGTATCGGTGGGGCCAGAGCGCTCACAGACAAACTAATCTGCTTCAGGGAGGGTGATACTCGCCCTAGAGTGATACGCTTTGTGAGGAGCCGGATATTCCTCTAGACTAGACTATAGGCTAGTTTCCACCATCAATAAATTGCAAATCTATTTAGTCCGTCAGTTAGAGTATTGAAAAATAATGGACACGTATTTTTTTGTTAATCAATGAATATTGACAAAGATAAAACGCATCAAAACTCGGGAGTCGGGCTCGTGACGTCACAACGCACTAATATAGCACGGCGTGACGTATCGAGAATTTTAAAAGCGTCGTATCTTCGTCAATTTTGGTTTACATAACAAAAGAAAAAATACGTGTCAAATATTTTTTGATAATCTAACTGACAGACTAATTCGATTTTTGTAGGACACAAGCCTATTATATGTATGTCCCGTGTCGTGTAAAACCTGAGTTTTCACCTCAAAAAAAGGTAATTTCCCAGCAATCATTTTTGCGTAGTTTAATGTACAAAATGCGGACCGGAAACGGAAACGGACCCTTCACTAGGCCGTTTATACCTTGCATTTACTGAATAAAGAAAATGATGATAACAATAAAATATTCTTTATTGTTTACACAGAGACTCATAATATGTCAATTACAAAAAAGGGTATAAAAACATTATTATGTAAACTATACATTGACGTCGATTCTGTTGTGCACAAACTAAACTTAATTTAGGCTATTACTATCTTTTAATATAAGGCAGTGCGAGAAAAGGACGGCAATAGCTATGAACTAAGTTAGAGATGTCAAACTAGTTATATGCCTTGCGCTTCACCGTGTTTTTAGTCGACATGTTTTAACGTGCACCCTTCATTTGTATAAAAATATTAGTTCCAACTAAATTTGACAGCTCTAAATTACGTCCGTCTCTTTCTCGTTTTATTATAGAGCAATAGCCAATAATAACCTAAATTAAGTTTAGTCTGTGCACAACAGAATCGACACCAATATGTTTAAATCAAAACCTGTCCGCATGCAGTTTCAATATTTTGACCTGCCTACTGTTTGCCATTTTATTCTTTTCACACTTATCAAAAGCTATCACGTTGCCAAGATATGCTATCAAAGTTGTATTACAACTTAACATGAAACATAACGCTTTGTAAGATTTTGTGCTATAAAATGTCCTGTTTGTATTAACGTCAGCTATAATAGGTGTTAAATAGACTCTTAACGAAGTCGAAAGGCACTTATTCTCCCCGTCATTGCGATTATTTTTTTGTTCTACACTATACCTGGGAACCTTCTAGTTACGGAGATATTGGGGGTCAAAGTTCCGAATTTTTCACAAGTTTTTTTTTTAAATGTACGTTTTTAATATTATAACTATAAATACCTACATGATTCGTTTCTCAATGCATCCATCAGCACAATGTGTTGAATTCGTTACATTGAGTTCTACCACAAAACACTATTTTTCACCCCAAAAAAAAGGCATTTCCCAGCAATAATTATTGCGTAAAGTTACTTAGTTTGATGTACAGAATGCTTGGTTGACGGCTTCGTGAAGAGTCCGTTTACACCCCGTATAATTACAGCTGATAAGCGAGCCCACAATTACAAAAAAAAAAATGGCGGAAGTAATGGAAGGTTCATACAAATATACAGGGTTAGTTTTCAATGACCAGCCAAAATTTAATATTAAGATCTAGATATCAAACCAAAAGTGTATTTTAAATATTATTGTCGAAAATTAAAATAAAATAATACCATTCATTTGAAAATGGCCTCAAATTTCCTAAATCATAAACCTAGTGGGAATCAATGCACTTGTGTGCGTGCATGCACCGCCAAATGTATGTGTGTGCTAACTGCTACCTATCTAGGTTGTTGAACTGAATTGTGATGTTGCAATATCCACACGTTCGCTTTTTAGTGGTGGACAGAAATGAAATTTGATTTAGAAAAATGTTTTTTTTTTTCATTAAGTATATCGAAAATATTATCGATTCTAAACCATCTCTGATAATTTGGCCGGTCATTTAAAACTAACCCAGTATTCAAATCTTTTAACTTTCAAAACAGTTACTTAAGATAAAGAAGGACTCCGCTAGAAAACAAACACATAAAGAAATCCAATACGATAATTTTGTTGATCAGTCTTACCTTGACATAAGCGGCTTCCATCTCCTGGGTCCACGTGGTGTCCTCGTCGTTGGGCAGCATCCATTCTTCGCAGTAGTCTGCGTGCTTGAAGCAGATCTGTTCACGACAGTAATATATTAGTAACATAAGCAATATTCTATTAAACAGATATGTTGTGAGCGCGCAATCGTGAAGACTCGAAAACGGGCCAGTTGGCCCGTATTGCCTTTAGTCTGCAACACGCACGGCGACGAGCGACACGCTGCTACGAATTTAGATAAAAATTGTAAAAATGCCATCGTGCGTGTTCAGAAAGTGTACCAATTATGATACCAAAGTAAATAAAACATAAGGGATCTCATACCACATATAACTACGCAATATATTACTTTGATTTATTAATATTTTTTATTTATTTTCCTAATATTCTGATAATGGAAGATAAAAAAAGAAAGAGATGAGAAACGCATTTTTGTCGTGAGTACGACAAGGACGCTTGCACTACAGACATAGAACAACACTGTCTCTTTTTTTTTCTTATTGATTTTATCGAGCTATCCCTTTTGTATTGTTACATCGTACTCGTACCTACATTTACAAGTAGGTAGGTAGGTACGTAGGACGAGTCTCATTGGGGATTGTTCATTTTTTTTTAAATGAGTTAATATGAAATCCGTTTCGAGGAATAGGGTTACTCATGACTAGAGACCGGATAATATGCATTTGCATATTTGCATATGCATTTGCATATTTAAGCGATTTTCAAGGCTAATAGCATATTTTTACTAATATCTAGTGATGATGCATATTATTGCTATAATTTACAGTAGGTAGGTATTTTTCGAGCGTAAATATAAGCGCTAACATAGCACCCAAGTTCAAATTCTGCCCAGTTACCTCAGTAGATGTGGAGCGATCATTTTCGACCTATAAAAATATTTTGAATGATCGAAGACATAATCTTACCACTGAACATTTGGAACAATACTTGATTGTTAATGTTTGCAAAAATATTAAATAATGTCTACTGTATCGATTAACATCTATCAATGGATAGTTTTCTATAAATGTATGCTGATTTTTTAATAAAAAATATAAAACTTAATAGTTTTTTTATTTTATCAAATAACAATAAATTAAAAAGATACATACATAATAAAGTAAAACATAAATAAGACAAGTATTTACTAACAAAATACTTAAATCTAAAGGAATAATACTTACAAAACAAAAAAAACTCATTTAATGTTGCATATTCTGTCAGTTTTCGTGCATATTTTAGGCATTTTTCATGCATATTTGCATGCATATTTCAAGCTTTTTATGTTGCATATTATCCGGTCTCTACTCATGACTATTGAGCGTTTAAAAAAGTAAAATATTCACGGATTTTTGTTATTTATCGCTAAAAGTAAATAACCTTAATTTGACCTCTAATTACGTCATCATTTGGCTGAATATTTACGTGTCTTTGCCCTTTTACCTAAAATAATTTCTTTGACGTTAGACAAATGTCAATACGGTAACGGGGTGACAAGGGACGGCTAAAGTACAAATAGAGTCGCCTATACTTGGTAAATAGGGACATATGAAAGTTGATTAGGAACGGTAAAGTTTGAATAGGTCCCTATTTACCAAGTATAGGCGACTCTATTTGTACTTTAGCCGTCCCTTGTCACCCCGTTACCGTATTGACATTTGTCTAACGTCAAAGAAATTCTTTTAGGTAAAAGGGCAAAGACATGTAAATATTCAGCCAAATGATGACGTAATCGTAACGAAGTTACTCCTAATTTTAAATAATTAATAAAAATAGAACGACTACATAAAATTAAAAAATATTCAAATTAGTTTCTTAGAATACTCTATATTATCGAAATCTTAAATAAAAAATGAGGGTCGAAAAAATTGGTCAATGCCCATTGTCATTGTAAATTTGACCGTACGCCGAGGGCATAAGGTACACTTCTTTCTTTTGTACAAGTTATGGAAGGACAATGACCGACTATGTAACTGTCTAGAACAATTCGAGTAAGTCGCGGATCTTTCTAGAAGGGTTGGTCACCATATAAATAGCGGACATGTTTGCGGGAGCGGCAGTCTGATTTTGGATACACAACGAAGCGAATAGTGATCAGTAGTGTACTTGTGAATGAGTTTGAAGTGTTTTGTGATTATTAAAGTTATTTGTTGTTTAATCGGTAGTAATTAATTTATCCCATACCCAGCTCGTAACAGTAACATAAGTCAAAAAGCCGCTAAACTAAAATGGGCCAGCAAAGCTGTGGGCCCGCATATCACAAAATGGAGCCCTGAGAAGCTTTACGGGGTCGCGGCAGACCGAGGCGAGGAGAAGATGGCGCCATGGAGCGCTTTCTCAAAAAGAAAAGTGGAAATAATGGGGGGAGGCCTTTCCCCAGGAATGGGACAGCATAGGCTGACTAATAAAATAATAACATAAGTTAAATATAACTGATAAACATCCATGACTCGGAAACAAATGTCCATGGTCATCACACAAATATTTGCCCCTATCCTAGTAAGATATGTATAAGTAGTGAGATATCGTGGTAAGTAGTGAGATATCCTGGTAAGTAGTGAGATATCGTGGTAAGTAGTGAGATTAGGCATGCGAAATGTAGCTCACTGAAAAGAAAAGAGAGATACAGCTCTTTTGCCGAATAACTCTTTTAACTCTTGAGCTACTTGCGAGCTACAGATCAAATTGAGCCGCGCAGCGCGCTACTCTAAGCAAGTTAAACGTGCCAACTAGCTCAGTGGCTCTTTATAATCTTTGAAGTTCTTTAGTTCATTTAACTTAGTTGCGAGCTATAGATTAGATAAAATTAGATTCATTGGTTTGTTTTGTTCTTATTACAAGAGTATAGAGTCAATGAGCCGTTGAGCTAAATGAACTAGTGAGCTATTCCGTGAACGACTGAGCGTCTGAGAGCTAGATTGTAATTAAAGAGCTAGTTCAATTTTATCTCTCATTCGCGAGCTACCCATGTCTAAGTGAGATATCGTGGTAAGTAGTGAGATATCATGGTAAGTAGTGAGATATTGTGATAAGTAGTGAGATATCATGATAAGTAGTGAGATAGGTGTTACCTCTCTCTCGGCATCAGGCATGATGTCATCATCAGGTCGGTTCTTGTACAGCGACGTGATCTCGTCTTCGTTCTCCTCGAACATGCGCTCGCACTGGAAGTAACAAACAAATAATACTATTAAACATAGTTATGGAGTGTGAAGTTGTAGAGGACTTACACCACTTATTGATGGACTGTGTTCGGTATGAGTCTGGGACCGACCTGTTTAGAGTCTTAAGGTTGAACAGACTTGAAGCAGGCACATTCCAAAAAATCTTGGCTTAACCAAATGGCGATGATGCAAAGTAGACCAGTGCAGATAATTTTTGAAAACGAAAAAATTCATAGTAGGATGAAACCCATTGGAAAAGAAAGATCCCATTGATTAAAAAAAATGTAAGTAGTTACATTTTTTTTTTATCAACTCAAAACATTCATTTCAAACTTTTCGGTCCAGTCTAACCGGATGCAGCTGAATACCAGTATATTACATGGAGCGACTGCCTATCTGACCTCCACAACCCAGTTGGTACTGGGTAATACGATACCCCTTGGTAAGACTGGTTGTCAGACTTTTAGGGCCACTGACCACCTGTAACGACTGTCAAAGATCTACAAATGACAGCCGGGACCAAGGGCTTAACGTGCTTTCCGAGGCACGGAGGAAACTCGGTATGTAATGGACTGTCACCCATCCACAGACCAACCTAGGCAAGCACAGCTTAAGCTAAAAATCGTCCCGAGCGGCTGTTATTATTTAGCCACGAGCTTCACAAATATCGGTAATAAGGTAGATGACAAAACAAAATCTAATTAGTCCGTCAGATAGATTTCCAAAACTAATTGGACACATATTTTTACCTTTTTCACGTAAACAAAAACTGAAGATGACACAGTGCATCGAAAACTCGTGTGACTTCACATTTGAGTACATTTTTTACTCAAATTTGACATCACAAACCCCCCCTCATGATCTTTGACACGTTTTACCTTCGTCAATTTTTATTAATTTAATAAATCAAAAAACACGTATCCAATATTTTTTGATAATATAACTGACGAACTAAATATAATCATATTTTTCTTAGTCAGTCATCAGCCCTATTCAATTATTCAAATAAAACTTACATAATACTCGAGACTCTTGTTGAGATCGTCGTCCGTAACAAACTTGGTTTTGGAGAAGTCAGGATTCATACCACCGCTCTTGGTGATCAATTGCATGATAGCAAGCTTGTTGGTAGACTTGTAGTATACACGGACGTAGTCGTCCATTTTCTTGCCTGGAAATGGTTTAAGAAAGAAGTTATAATCAAGAAAGAGTCATCTTCTTGTTAGCGTTTCGATGGCAATCTAAATTGTGTCACTCTAATTTAGTTCTCTTGAAAATGTGTGCCACGGCTTATTTGAATAAATTATTTAATTTTTGAATTGTATTTTTATTTTTACATGGACACTTTTAACGTGCACATCTTGCTACGTCGTTCTCACATAATGTACCATCTCAATATGAATGATGTAACCCTAACCAAAATTTTAAAACCAAAAATAAGCCTGGTCAAGTCTGGAATCGTCATCTATCGTGATCTTCAACATTTATTCTAATGAAAAACAATACATGGTTTATTTGTTTTGGTTCGTACGAAAGGGAAAGGGCAGGGAAAGGGCAATGACCGCTATTGTCAACTTAACTGGCACCAACTATAGACCAAGGAGGCAGCCAGGCAACACTTTGATATTTCCTCTGCTATACTTTATTCCTTACTTTACCCATTATTGTCAAAGATCTAGATTCCATGTTGATAAAACCGGTGATGTAAGTACTCACAGATCTCATCGATCACTTCGGAGATGTAGACAGCTGAGCGGTGGGCGGGAACCTTGTCCTGCATGGTGTTGCCACTCGCGTCCATCCGGAAGTTGCCAACCTGAAATAATTGGTTTATAATTTTGTTTAGTGTTATAGCTTATCGAAAGTGGTTATTGGTGTCGATTCTGTTGTGCACAAACTACACGTAATTTAGGCTATTGCTATCTTTTACTAAAAGGCAATGCAAGAAAAGGACGGCTATAGCTATGAACTAAATTAGAGATGTCAAACTAGTTTATGCCTTGCGCTTCACCGTGTTTTTAGTCGACATATTTTTACGTGCACCCTTCATTTGTATGGAAATATTAGTTCCAACTAAATTTGACAGCTCTAAATTACGTCCGTCTCTTTCTCGTTTTATTAGAGAGAAAAAGATAGCAATAGCCTAAATGAAGTTTAGTTTGTGCACAACAGAATCGACACCATGGTCTTGTTGGTGGACCTGCAATTCCCTATTATGTGTTTATTTTACTAATTTTTTTCTTAAAACAGGAACAGAGTAGTAATAATTGAATGCAATTATAAAAATCTTAATTAAGATTTTCATAATTGCATTCAATCATTACTACAACAGAATCGACACCATGGTCTTGTTGGTGGACCTGCAATTCCCTATTATGTGTTTATTTTACTAATTTTTTTCTTAAAACAGGAACAGAGTAGTAATAATTGAATGCAATTATAAAAATCTTAATTAAGTTTTTCATAATTGCATTCAATCATTACTACAACAGAATCGACACCATGGTCTTGTTGGTGGACCTGCAATTCCCTATTATGTGTTTATTTTACTATTTTTTTTCTTAAAACAGGAACAGAGTAGTAATGATTCAATGCAATTATGAAAATCTTAATCTTAGAAAAATGACCTCAACTCCAGCATAACCCCAATTTGAAAAAGTTTTGATTATTTTAATAACATGAATAGAATTATTTATTTATTCATTTATTTTCTAAGAATGTAGGTAATTATAATTGACGTCACTTAGCTAACCATGCATTGTCAATATTGTCATCCAAACTATTCTTGTGTGCAAAATTTCAGCTAAATCGGTTGGGGATAGCTGTTATAAAATTCAGTTGTTAGTTTTGATCAAATCAAACATTGCAAGTTAAATAAAAACTTGTAAACAACAACTAAAAACCTGACTACTGAAAAATCATGCTCTATTTCGGGGTTTACGAGGTAAAATCGACACCTTGTTGAAGTGGGTTAAAATGTAGCCTATGTTACTCCTGTCAATATAAAAATATTTATTAAAATTATTGTTAGCAGGAGCTAACAATAATTTTAATAAATATTTTTATTTATTAATGGTTTTAAATGCAATTGTAATGATTATTTTTTAATTTGTTTAACTTATTTTTTATAATAATAATGGATAACAATAATGTAATTATTGCATAATAATTATCTAGATTATTCTAATAATAATATATACATATAAATATCATTTAATTCAGGTAACAAAAGACCCATATAATAATATAATACAATACAATACATAAATAAAAAAATATTAATATAATATATTATACATAATACACAGATCTAATATAATCTAATAATTTATAAATTCATAAAGATAAACAATAATACACATATAATAATTAACTTAAAATAATATTATTAAATTGCTACTTAGTCCTCTTCCTCTCTCCTAATGTTGCTGTGCCCGACAGGGTCCATATTGATTTTTTATTATTTGATTACACCATCTTTGTATTACACTAGCTGACCACGCAACTTCGTCTGCGTCACATAAAAGAGAAACAGCTCACAAAAGGAATACATTTTTCCCCGTTTTTGCAATATTTTTAATTTATGCTCCGCTCCTTTTGGTCGCAGCGTGATGTTATATAGCCTATAGCCTTCCTCGATAAATGGACTACCCAACACTGAAAGAATCATTCAAATCGGACCAGTAGTTCCAGAGATTAGCGCGTTCAAACAAACAAACAAACTCTTCAGCTTTATAATATTAGTATAGATGGAATGCAATAAAGAATTGAGATTTGATTTGAGATTTAAATTTACCTCATTCTTATTTAATTTGTTTTTATGGAATAGTTTTTACTTGTGTAAATTTGTGAAAAAATGTATCTTCCGTCTTGCCTGAATTAAATTATTATTATTTTTTTGTTTTTAATGTTACCCGGGCCATAATAACGAATCGATTGAGACCTTATTCATCAAAATCGGATGAATAGTTTAGGCGCTACGAAGGAACATACGTAAATAATACAAACATAATACATGGACTGCTAAAATAAAATAACCCAACAAAATAGAACACAAGAAAGAAAAACATTTTGTTGGGTAAAAACATGTCATTTGGGGGGTTGGGCGCCAATGATAAGATTAAATGTCACTGGCGTTTGTTATCTAATCAAGAATAATCAACACGCTTATTTACTCATTACCTATTAGGCAATGTTTTTATCTATCACATACGGTGATACTGACCATCCCCTTGCTACAATCAATACTAATATTTATTGACTGGATTATACACAAAACATAAGAAAAGAAAATAATAAAATATAATCGTCATCATGATCATTATTCACTAGCTAAAACTTTGAAAGTTGCGCCAGTTACAGAAAAGTTGAAAGGGAATCGACTGTCTTGGTATGGGCATGTGATGAGGAGGGAAGAATCGCATGTGACTAAAAGAGTGATGAATATAAATGATGATCGGTGGAGAGGGAGAGGAAGAACAAGGAAACGATGGATGGATTGTGTGAGGAGTGATATGAGGGAAAAAGGTGTAAATGATAGTGTGACGGTTGACGGAGGAAAATGGAAGATAAAAACGTGTTGCGCCGACCACAAGTAAGGGAGATGATATTCACTAGCTAAAACTGGCTGATCGTTAATCGGGTACCGTAACATCGTAATAGGGGAGCTCCCTTTGTGGTTTTATCCAAAAACAACGGGTTCAATTCCTGACTATAAATATTGAAACACTGTTCTAAGCTTTCATGGTTTATAACTAAACTTATAGGTACTTACGGGACAAAATCGAAGAAGATACCCCGTATTTAGGTGACAGTGTATAAGTATTCATCATCATCATCATTTCAGCCGAAAGACGTCCACTGCTGGACATAGGCCTCGCCCAAGGTTTTGCCATAATCGCCACGCTTGGCAGGCGGGTTGGCGATCGCAGTACGGTTGTTACAAAAGCACAGAGAACGCTGCTGCCCATTCTCTGGTCCCTTAGTCGCCTCTTACGACACCCACGGGAAGATATGGGATGGTGCTATTCTTTACGTCCGACACCATACAGACCGTAAAAGTATTGATTTTTCTAAATTATAGTTGGATAGTTTTCATCAAAATCGGTTTCAAGACTTCTTAGAGTATTTTTCGTTATTCTAGTTTCGGATTTGACTATCCACGTCCACTTTAAAAATTCACCATGTGTAAAAAAATGTTTTTTCGTATTTTAAGCGCTGCCAAACCGTGCATCCGATTGCGATAAAACTTTGTCAATCTACTTATTGCTTGCACTTGCGCGAAGGTTATAGCCGCGGGCGAACGATAAATATAACATAAACAAATAACAATTTTTGTTACATACAAGTTTAGTTTTTCTTTTTTTTTATATAATTTTATATAAAAATATATTTAAAAAAAATTAATTGTTTCTAATTTTACAAAAAAATATGTTAAAAAAAATTTAATTAGGTACTAATTTTACAAAAAAAAAAAAATTGTTTAACACAGTCATGGTAACTCTCTGTACATGTGTAAAACTAAAAATACACTACATTTGAATCCTACTAATATTAGTAGGATTCAAATGTAGTGTTTTTTTTGTTTTTATTATTATAAATGCGAAAGTTTTTGAGTATGGATGTTTGTTACTCTTTTACGCAAAAAGCACTGAATGGATTTCAATGAAATTTTGCATGGGACAATTATCAATCTTCATGCGGGCGAAGCCGCTGGCAGAAGCTAGTATGCCACAAATATTAAATTTTCTTTAAGGCGGTTCCCAAAATTAGCAACTCTATTTGTGGTGGTTCAAACTTCGTTCTAAATACTGTTATAATAAAGTTCTAATCAGCTTGCACTACGACGTGGTTGTTACGTCAGTCACTGCAGGCCGAATAGTGAGAATGAGTGGTTTTTATTCTTTTTAAATCAAATTTACGTATTTTGGAAAAAATAAAACGACAATTATGTTCATTATTAAATTGCCTATCCATTAGTATAAGTAGCAAATCAAAATAATGGTTACTTTACAAGGAGTAGCATTTTATAAATCATTATTTCTCATTTCTGTGGTTTCGTTGTGAGGGGATTTATTAAGCATAAAGCTACTTAAAAAAAAAATGAGACGACAATTTTGGAGTCAAGAATATGTAGTAATTTAATGTATTTTTTATTAGTTGGTATTTCTTTTGGATAAAGAGGAGTATGCTCCAAAAAACTGCTCGCTCAAGGTCATTTGCTTGGGGAGGCGCCTTAAATAAGTTTTTGTAACAGTGACACGGGGTCGCGGTAGACCACGAAGGAGATGGCGGGACAAACTGGATGTCTTCCTTGAGAATTGGAAAGACATAGCACAGAATCGTGACCGTTGGAAGGAATGGAGGGAGGCCTTTGCCCAGCAGTGGGACAATATGGACTAGCTATACTAATAATATTGTAAGGCGCAAATTATGCAGAAACGGCGTAAGGCGAAGGCGCGGGGCAGGCATCTTGCCGCTTCAAAACGTTTCAATACAAAATGTAGGTAGGCGACACGATGTGAATTATACTCAAGCGGCGTGGCACAGGCACGTCGTTTCGTCGCCTGTTCCGCGTCGCTAGCAGTCGCGACTGGAGAGGCGCGCAAGCAGCACGACTTATGTTTATACAGTAGGTGCAGAAAAATGAAGACCGTGTTTTACTTTCGACAATAGAATGTTTCCACATTCTATTGTCGAAAGTAAAACACGGTCTTCATTCTAGTGACATTTTATACACTGTAAACGAAATACAGAAAACAATCAGGATATTCGCATAATTTTTCCATTATTTTAAAATATCTATGCTCTAGTGACATTTTCCACATAGGGTGCACCCAATATCTTCGGTGTCTCTGCACGTTAATGAGTTGCAGCAAAGCAAGCGCATCTTCGTCGTCTGAAGAGGAAGACATTCTATCACGATAAAGTCATCCTGTATAATGACTAGTTGCGGCGTCTCTTCGCCTCTTTGATATAATTTAAATCGCGTCCGTGCCTTATCTGTTCCACGCCTGCTCTGCGCCTGCGCCGCGTCTTCACCGTATGCCTTTTCTGTGTAATTCGCGCCTAAAAAGAGCGTAACAAGACTCTTAACGAAGCCGAAAGGCACTTGTACTCTCCGTCATTACGATCATGTTTTTGTTCTACACCATACCTGGGAACTTTGGAGATGTTGGGGGTCAAAGTGCTGCGGTTTTTTTTTTAATACAAGTTTTTATGAGAGATTTTTACTTCAAACACCTTCACGACCCCCGTACTAATCAATCCATCCATCAGCACAATGTTTTGAGTATGTTACATTGAGTCCTACCGTAAAACGTGATTCGTGAAAAAAGTCGGTCCCCAGCAATAATTTTTGCGTAGATTTATTTAGTTTGCCGAAGGTTCCGTTTCGGCTGAAAATCCTGTTTCAGTCAGACACTACCTTTTTTACAGAAATATCATCATTCTCTTCCCCTTATCCCAATTCATTAGTGGTCGTCGCATCATATCTTCTTCTCCCACACTTCTCTATCACTCGTCATCTCATCAGACACCTCCTCTCTTACCATATCATCCTTCACACAGTCCATCCATCGTCTCTTTGGTCTTCCTCTACTCTTATACCCATCCACATTCATACTTAACATTATCCTCACTAAATTTTTCTCATTCCTCCGCATCACATGTCCATCATCATCAGCCTATTAATGTTCCCACAGCTGGGACACAGGCCTCCTCTCTATGAGAGGGAGTGGGCTATATAATCCACCACGCGGGCCCAGTGCGGATTGGTAGATGTCACATGTCTTCGAATTTTTTGGTCCTAGGACATGCCGGTTTCCTCACGATGTTTTCCTTCACCGTTTTTTAGAGCAGCGGTGATGAAATAAATTACACAAAGTAATGTGCCTGTCTGGGTTCGAACCCACGGCTTACTGTTCGTAAGTCGGGGCCGCCACCACTGGGGACACATGTCCATACCACCATAACTGATTCGATTACTACACATCTTTAGACACTTTTTTACAGAAACAAGATAATGATTAATTCTATCCACAACTGAAATACCTGCTGATAAAAAAGCCATTTATAAAAAAACCCACTTCTGTTAAATGATTACCATAATCATTTCATTTTAACAGCTCACAGAGAGAGATAAGGCGTTATTAATCAACAAGATTTAATGACACATAACTATATTGATTTGACTGTAATCTTAAATAAAACTCCAACTTAATTATGAGCAATTCAATGTCAAAGAATTCATTTCAGTTAGACCATTGCAGGCACTTTTGAATGTCAACAAATCACAAGGCAAAATAACTTTTGAAAGTACTGTAAGTTGCCCATTCCTAAGCTCTCTCTATGGATAAGATAAACAAGAAACTCCATGGACACTCTTTTAAATCAAGAGGGCTTAGAAGATTTTTCTATGAAGAGTGGCCGGCCTAACTTACACCATTTTATATTTTCATCAAAGTGGCGGACACGCTTGAGACCTATATTTATTGATGATAGCTAGTATCAATACAAACCAGTTTTGTGTGAGACAAATTTTTTTACAGTGTCATGTTTCTGAGATTTATGTTAACAAAGTTTGTATATTGTACCACTCACCCAAAACATAGACCCACACTCTAACCAAATCCACTTACTTACGCACGCTTACACAGCCACAAGCTCGCGGACCTACACTCACACACACAGACAAACCCACACGCACACTCACACGCACACACATCACACACTCATACACAAACGCGCTCGCGCACCAATACCTGTAATATTGTAAAAAGTCAAATGTAAATTTATTTTTTTTTGCTGTAAAAATAAAATTGTAGTAATACAATTTGGGGGGATCGGCACTGTTACTTCTTAATACAGGCTATTTCATAGCCTAGCAAGGAGAACAGCATGTCACCCATGTGATTGCCAGTGATTTAATACTACCCACTTTGTAAAATCTTATAAATGTACTACAATCTGATTTTATCTAAATAAAGATTATTATTAATATATTATATAATTATTATAAAGTTGTGCTGAAGATGTCATCAGTAAAAATGGACTATAACTTTGATAGCTCACAGGAACCTTGCTATTATTATCACTACATCCTGAGCTTTACTAACAAGTTTTACTTGTCTTGTGTCTATTATTAAGTTTTCTTCTTCAAATATTAATAAAATTCCTATACACAACACCCATAATATAAAAGTTTGACATAACATGCAGAGGCTCAAATGCAAATTTACAACACATTACTAGTCATTTAAAATTTACAAATTGGACAGGTTGTTTTTATTGCAAACTTAAATTTTTCCATGATGAATTAAATATATCTCCGGCTAACTGTAAGAGACCATTGGAGTGAAAAAGAAGTTATAAATAAAGTTATTATGGTAAAATTCTTGTGGCTTTGTGAGCAGTCAGAGTAATTTACTAATAGTCAAGCAAGGTGCAATTATTAAAAAGTCATTTTATGACATACAATACATGGATATTGTATTCAAAGTACTTATATTATAATGGTCGAAGAACTTTATGTGATTGAATCCTAAGCAGGATATTGAATACTGAATATTGTCACAAATAAAATAGCAATAAAACTGAAGTTGGGTAATTTTAATGTATACTTACATCGACTTTTTTCCATTTATCTACTTTTTTTATCACTTCATTAAGCTCCTCGAAGGTCGTCCGGCACACTGAAATTACAAGATTACTACAATTATCCATCAGATCTCTATAAAATATGTTTAAAACATTTCGGCAAATACACACACCTAAACACTTCAAGTTTTTGGGGTCTATTCTCGCAGTGACCGCTACAAACAAAATTGCAAACGCAAAGAAAAGGGTTGCTGCTCGCATGTTTAACTCCTAATTATCTTTCTAGAACTAATAAGTGTTTAATTTACAAGAAAAAGCAGATAAATGTCGGGAAATTTTCAATACGTGTTGAAGAAGTTTATCTTTTTTCTGTCATACACGATCTCTATTTTGATTGGGCGAGACATGTGGTATTTTTTTTTAATGAAATACCCAATTTTTATTGGATATGTCAGGACAGCGATAATTCGACTAATTCTAATAGTACAGCCAGCGGTGGCATCGCCCTTGCTCGATACGGCTTTTGACTTTTTCTGGCTTATTGTAAATTGAAAATCAAATGAACAGTTTTTGAATTTCTATCTTTGAAGGCTTATTTAAAAGGTAAGCAACAATAAAGTTATACGTTATTACTTCATTCTTAATTACTTCTTCTATTAGATTTTTATTTTAATAAAAAAAGAAATTATGGCTGTGTAAACACAACAATATTTTTACCATCGGCAACACTGTGGCCATAAATCATTGTGTTTTTGGTTTTTGTCTATAGGGAACGTGCACAACGACGGTGCTGCCAACTGGCGTCGCCAATCCAAATCTTGTGCTCTATTAATGCTTGACATTGACTTTACTAACAAGTAAACATAATTAATTTTATAGTGAAAATTAATTAACTAATCATAGTGCATTGTTGCATTTCTGGATGTAGGTACCAATACATCCACAAAAATGAAAATAAATCAATAAGCGTAAAATTCTATTACTTTCCAAAGAATACTACTATCATACCATATTTTGGTGAAAAACGCAAAAAATGGATAAAAGCAGTAAAGAAAAATATTTGAAAACAACTTGTTTTTGTTACACTCTGCATTGAAAAGGCCCTCAAAATCAACCGTCCACGCAAACATACCAGAACCATTTATACTTCACCATTTAGGTACGATTTCTACTAGACCGCACTAAAGTTCACACCGAATATCCCTCAACAGTTAATCAAAGACTCCACATGTACTCAGAATATAAACATGGTTATACCCACAATAATGTTTTTAGTTGGCTGCACTCCTTTGGTTTTTTAAGTTTTGTATCTAAATGCTACGGACTGCATTTTATTGATTGATTCATCAAATGATTGTGAACTAATTGATTTATTAGAGCCTGGAGATACTGTTCTGGCTGATAAAGGATTCCCTTCCATTATAACATGTGTTGAAAATAAGAAAGATATCTTAGTTATGCCAGCCACCATGTCTTCATACACTACAATTTTCATCAGAAAGTAAACGAAAGATATAAAATTCATACTATTAAACACTTATATTACGCTGACGATCGTTATTGATAGACCGGAACTCATATTTTATACCTTTTAGCATATTCAAAAATAATATAATTGAGACAATTTTGTCTAAGTAAATTGAAAGCACGATGAGAAGTGTTTCCTTTTCTGTCCGCATGGTGTCTCTTTTGTCGATTAGTGCTGCCACCTATAGTTCCTGCACGTTCCCTATACGTGTGTGTAGCGAACGAAACAGGAAAAACATCAATGTCAAGACAATCACTTATCACATTTTTATCACATGAGCTGATATTATTATTGAATGCAATGTTTCTAAAAAACATTTTGTAATTTTTAACTAGTTGCTTGTTATTAGTTAAGCCAAGTAAATCAGTTAAAATTTATTATAATTTTGTCCTTTCTGACTCCCTCGATTGCCCGTTCTCCGGTTTTCCGCCCGCCGCCCCCCACCTATCAACCGACCCAACCAAACCAAACTTACCAACAGTTCGCATTCGGTCTCTATGCGCGCGGGACGTTTGCTCAACGGCATGTATAATTTTTTTATGCACATCAAATTGTTTAAAAACCTTAAAATACCTTGAATATATCTATTGCATCGTCTCATAGTGACGTTCCAGTGAGTTTTGTGAAGAAATACGCACATTTCGTGTAAAAATTCAGGTAAGTGACTGCTTGACAGATTGCGTCTTTTCCCATTCCAAGCTTATTATGTTCTTTTTAGTTGATTTTGATTGCTTTCATCTGTGTAATACGTGTAGTGGTGAAATAGGGATATGATGGCTAATGCCATATTGCCTGTTACAACTTGTCCGGCGCACCTGTGCCATTACCATACGCTACTCAATCGGTCCAATGTAGTATTGCATATTTTATGTAACCTTTCAAAAATTCATCTTATCAATCGACTGCGTCATGTGCAGTTAGAAAATCCCAATTTCATAATGAGAGAGCGCGCGGTCGGCGCAACCTGACGACTTGGCAACGCGCTGCCACTTGATAAAAACTTGTTAAAAAGTTAATTTATCAAACAAAAAATGTGTTATTATCCGTGGACCGGCCCTTTGGTTTCCCTTTGTTTTCCGTGTGAAATCGTCCCTTTGTCCTTCGGTAGGGCGCGCTGGGCGCGTCGCAGCACAGGAATTTCGACTCTAGAAAAGTGCCATAATACAATGATGGTATACATTGGTAGGTCGCGCAGCTCGTCGCTTGCTCGCGTCGTTTTCACAACGCCTGTGTTAGTGCGTATCTACGTGGACGACGTCAGTGTGCTCGTGCGGTAGTTTGTTTATAGTCATCACCGGACGAATACAACATGTATTATTACAGCGGTAAGGCTTAGTATCGTATGTAGGTCGGCGTCCTCGTCGGTGTTTGTCTATCGATCTCTGCGGTGGCCAATGGCACATGTCGGCGCGGTCCTGCGCGGCCGCGCCTCGCTTCGCTCTTTGGTGAAAGCCGGGCGCGCTCGGACGATATATTACAATTCTTGTACATCTATACGATGTCTATAAGTACTATCTTATCATTGGAAACGCTGTTATAACGCCCCCCTTCCCCTTCACTCTGCCGCTCTCCCCCCCCTCCTTACGCCCGTGCCCGCCGGATCCGAAGGCCTACTAGATCATGAGTTTTTCAAATAAGAACCCGCGAAGTTGATGTATAAATTGAAATCGTGAATGTTTTGTCGAGCGCTGTTTGGCGACCTCCGGCGTCACGGTGCGCGGGGGGAGGGTGACAGAAATAGAAGTGCGGATTGGAAACGTGCGACGTGGCAACGTCGCGCGCTCGTCCGCGCTCAGTGTCGGTTCAAAATGGCGTCTGTGCGTGATCGATACCGCGGAATTTGCGTTGAAAATGACCGTATTTGTGATGTATCTGGTTGTGAGTCGGCCGGAGGGCTACCCTGGCAGCACGGGGCGGACGCTCCGCACCCGGCACTGGCTCACGAACCTCTCAAAGTACGTATGTCAACCATATTGCGCCGACACTTTGCCCCCTACATAAATACCTAGGTATGGCTAGGGTACGCTTGCAATCTCGATGATCTAGACATCTACAGTATATCCGATATTCGCTTTTGAGATATCTTGAACTTTCAGCCTGCAGCGTACTCGATGCGAGAGTTAACCTCATGCATTTAACATCGTCAGGCAACTTCCTAAAGTTACGTAACACGCGTGTTTCTTAATGCGGGAAAGTGTGGTTACTAGCTAACTTACTTTCTTTGAATGTGTTTTATCTATGAATCTGTTGGCTTTAACAAGAAGAGAATAAATCGAGCCTCATCATTCGCAAAGTTGCATCTGATAAATGAAAACAAAATGGCGGCGGACTTGTAAAATTAAGACGCAGTAGCGCGCTGAATGTTGGCAACGTCGCGCTTCACAGGTCGTAATTGTGTGTAGTCGACTCACTTGTTCGATAAGAAGTTTCAAGGCTATCCGTTTTGTATCCTCCGCTTAACAATGGGATAAATTTAATACAAACGATAAACGAGTTTAATACTTAATGCTAGCGTATTGGTGTTGTAATTAAATTTTAGTAATAACTTAAGTTGGTGTGAGGCACTCACACACGGATGAGCTAATTGAGGTTAATACTTGGCGTGCCTGCGTTGTCTGTTGATACCTGTTTACTGCGCACACATACACAATTACACATAAACCAACAAACAAACTGAGTTGTTATTGAGTGGACGAGAGCCTTAGATAGAATAATGGTGCGGTCATAATCTGTATACTTATATATGTTTACATCACTCCGGGCCTCAACTGATTATAAATATTGCGTATTCATGAAGGATTTATATAAATTGGGAAATGGGTATGTTTTCTCCATATTTCTGAGTGCTGTTTCATCATCAGATTGTTTAGTCAGTTAATTGTTACCTATTAGAATGGAAGGAATTCCAAATTGAGGTCCTCGAACTGTAATTGCATTCATGACTTGAAATAGACTCGAGAAATGTTCTGAATTTAAAAATAAACATGTGCGTTGATAAATAGATTTGCGTGTTGTATGTGTTACCCTCACATGTTGGGAAAGGTCTTGTTATGGACATCAAGCGTCATGTATCAGCTGATTGATGTCTTGCCAGAATTTAATTCATCCTGCAAATGCAATCAATTACTTCAAGATATCTTATCAATCTCCTTTCTTCTAATTCCTTTGTTTCTAAATAAAAGGTAATATAACATGCTTCTTTCCTTTGATTAACTTTTCGACACTTTACCAGGTTTTAGCTTGTTTGTGTTTTAATCTTCCACAACCTTTTCGAGTTCCTTTGTTGACTCATTCCCCTTGGCTTACAACTGAAGGTGACAAGTGACGTGCAAAACTCTCGATTCGATTAAAATCAGTGTTTTCCTTTAACTGATCTTGATGTAGGTCTTTGACATTTAATTGGTGCACATTTTCAATGCAGCTCAATCTTAAAGTCAAGGTATATTATGGCTTCTTTGATTGCTGACTAGAATTATTGTTAGTGGAATGAAAACTCCTTTGGTCTACCCTTTCTATAAATGTGTATAAGGTGACCCATGAGGCCATGATGGACTTCAAAGGTAGCACAATACACCTATTCAGATATTCCCAAGGACTCGAAAAGAGTAGCTGACGTAAATAGGTCACTACGAAGTTTGGAAGGGGTTTTGATGGGGTCACGTTTTGCACTTTTGTTTGCACTTGACTTGTGGATAAAAAGGCAAACATATGGATGGATGTATTTAAGTAAATTTTTACTTCAATCTGTGGACTGTCACGCCCTTGTGGGCTAGTTGATCCAAAATTTTAAGGGAACAAAGATCTTTCAACATGTGATATCTGAAATATATACATGTTTTGTACCTTTTAGTTAAATAGAAATTAATGGACACAATTCTAGGGGAAAACGATAATGGAAGATAAAAATTGTTTGCCCTATTTCAAGATAAGATAAATATATCCGGACTAATAGACGGGATTAAAAATGTTATGGGGTACGGATAGTACCTATTAATACTTCCTCAGAAGATATTGATAGGTAAAGAACACTTTGTATGAAAATCTTGTAGAGTTTGTAGGCTACTTTGAAAACTGTTTAGAACCTGTTTTCAGTGCACTTACTTATTGTAGGTTACAAAACTGGTAGTCATAATCATAACGGTTTATGATGCGTTTCTAATTAATTGATATTTGCATACAAAATAGGCTTCATAGGCTATCAAAGTGTAATGACAGTTAATGAAAACGAAACAAAAAGAAAACACACTATAAATTCACAAATTGTTTCTTATTCTAGTCCTGAGAAAACTTGCAGTTAGTTCTAGTGTAGTCTATATTTTACCTAAAAATCACCTGTAATTTTCTTGGCAAAGGTACTACCTCCCGACCTTTATGTTCTGTTTATAAAACATGACATTTGCCATTTAATCACTTCACCAGCGCATGACTGGCCAAAACAATTTGCAGCAGTCATGGTGAATTTTAGAAATCATGCAAAATATGGACAAGCTTTGTAAACAATTAAAAAAGGCTTGAAATGATGAGTCTGAAAATAACAATTGCTTATAAGATTACCATATAATTATTGTGAACCATTGGAAATGCCAATGCAATAATTAGCTCAATATTAATAAATTGTTTTTTTTTTTATTATTATATAAATATTTGCACAGTTACCTAGAATTTACAGGTTGATTAACAGTATTTCTCGTATTTTCATTTTGAAGTAACACAGCTTGTTATTATATTGATTGGTTTACATCGATTTAGTGAAATCCTACGTTGTTTATTACTTATATGTAGTTTTTAAGATGGTCATTCATCAGGATTTATCTGTTGAACTTATTTTCATCCTCAGTCAAAAAATTAATAATCATTAAATGATTCTATATATAGTAGTTCCAATAAACAGCTCAAAAAAGCTTACTTTTTTATAAATTTGCTTATTTTGTAATTAGTGTAGTAGTAGTATTACCAATTTTGTAGCTAGATATTTACTTGTGTAGTTTTTTTTTTGAATATTTTTAATACACTTTGACCATATATTTTTTAGGTTTTGCTGAACCATAGGACAGGCAGCTAAAATAGAAACCAGTTTCCTAATAAAAATAAAATAACATATTTGAATTTGTTTCTTTTCTGTTTTAACCTAAATGCCCCATTTAAACACCTTCGTAATGATAAAATTAAGTCATTACATTTGTGAAAAGTTTTCATAATAATCTATCTATGCAGCTGATTTGTTTTTAACCTGTTCTATTTGTGACAGGTTTCAATTGTAATCATGATCCTTGTAACAAGTAGAATTCATTTCATGTCAAGCTATTGAAATTCTATGCACCTCCTCGCATTATAGTTCTTTCATTAATCAGCCTTCTCTTGTTTTATTACATTTTAGCATCACACATTAAATGTCTCTAATTCGCTCGCTTCCATTTTCTGATTCACTGCAGTGATTTTAATATTTCCCTCACCCACACCCCTCGCTTGTTGTCAAGGCACTACAGACAGTACATACGTATTGAAGCATCCATACACGTAACT
This sequence comes from Xestia xanthographa, assembly GCA_905147715.2. Lineage (NCBI taxonomy): Eukaryota > Metazoa > Arthropoda > Insecta > Lepidoptera > Noctuidae > Xestia > Xestia xanthographa. The sequence continues at coordinate 17,021,584 of LR990670.1, forward strand.
ATGGCGATAGGAATCGCAAAAATCCATACTTCAATAGGCTATGTCTGAAATTGATCAGAATCTATGTCCAAAAAATTGCTTGCAATCCTTTGTGCATTTCCTCCAACATTTTTTTTATCAGTGCATTGTTTTTGGCGGGAAATAGCCGTGTAGTGGCCCGGGTGTGCTCTCAATACCGACTGTTGTATAATTTTAGAGAAAGGAGATTTTGTTTTGGTCCGCCAGTGCCGCGGCGGTGGTTCGTGGCATTTCATATCGTTGCAAGTCCGTTTTGCTCGCTATTATTTCTATGGCGACGATGCCGTTCCGTCTAGTGGCTCGGGCTCGATTCTTGCTCGGGCCGCCGCGGTTGGAGGCGCTGTGGAGCAGTCAGTCGGCCGCGCAGCTCGGTGCGCGACGTTTGTCCGAGGAAGGGCTCCGCTTGCGTCCCCCCAGTCCCAGCGAGGCAGTGTCGTGGGTGCGAAAGAGATAGCGTACAGTGCAAGCGAGATAGCGCTATGGCAGTGTCGCAACCTCGCCCACCTGACCGTGTTGACGCCGCGCTCGAAAAAGTTGCGCCGTTGCGCTATTTGGAGGCGCACGAATGTGCTCGCTCGGAGCAAGCCGTGACGCGCTATTATCTTTATTCATTGTCTCGAAACTGTTTTTTGGGTTATAAAAGGCGTTTTCTACATGCAATTGAAGATAGCGACGTGTCAGCATTTAATATTCAACGGTATGTACTCGTTTTGTTAGTTTTTGACATCGATGTGCTCGAGGCCAATCGTTTATCTGAATTGCAACAGATAGATAGGAGCTCACATCTCCTCATCCAGTTAACTGGGTTGACTTCTGTTCTCCTTCGTGTAACATTGATTCGCATTGACGTTCGGTGAGTCGCGCTGTGTAATTGTTGGTATTTAGTCGCCATTTTCTACGTCGGTGACGAATACCACCGCGCCGTCCTCGTTTCCCCCGGCCCGATGCAAACCGGACTTTACCGCTCTATTCTGAAAGATGATTATCCTTAACCACCTTTAGCTTTTTCTTCAAACGAGATCCGCTCGCTATGATTCATTGTAGAAATAATACCTAACGTTTTTCGTGAGTGACTGTACCGTGAAAGAGGCGAGTCCAATATCTAAATAGAAGATATCAGAACGTGGCCATGTAAAAAAGGCGGGACTTGTTAAAATATAAAATGTCTTTTACTCGATATTGTTTAGTGGCCTGCGCTTCAGACTTGAAAGTTGAGCGAGTAGGTATTGTGCGCCAGGCCGGTGGATGTTGTGCAGCTAGCTAGGGTGTTATCGATTTGTGTACGTTTTCCGCTATAAATAAGTACGAGTTTGTGTCATCGTCGTAGCTGCCGGACCGGTTTCTGAACGAAACCTGTGTGGGTGCTGTGACCGGAGATTCGAAATTCCAAATTCGAATGCGCCTCGCCTTCTAGCTTTCGAGTACCTTTACGTTCGTATTTTAGTTGCGTAATATGTATAAAAAAGCTTTAAACATTCACCGTAGTACGTTGTGTTAGTCACGTTGCACATTTTCTTTTTTTTTTTATTGGCGTTATGTTATCCAATCCAGTTATTCGATGAATTCATGTTATTTGTGAATTAATATTCCGTGTCATTTTATTACTTTGACCCTGAACGACATGCTAAAAATGCTAAAGTTGTAAGAAAGTGGAACGATGTTGAATGATTTAAATTCAGGACATGACGTCATTTCAGTTTTTTTTTTTTTTTTTTTTTTCGAATATCGATACTGTGGTCACTGGTGTGTGTGTGTGCGTGACTATGTTCAGCCCGCCCAGTGTCATGTCAAAATAAAAAAATAGTAAATTTATGAGTGACGTAATTATAAATACAAGTATACATTCACAAAATAAAATCAGATGGTGAGTTACATAATCCTTTCGTAATTATCAACAAATACTTACACACGTTGACAGTACTATAATGTAGTTTTAGATAATTGAAACAAAACAACTCTGCAATCCCCGCATGTGTAAATGGCGGGCGCGGCTATTATTTAGCATCACTCACTTGATAGTTTATTTATCAAGTAACGGATCGATGAACTAGATTCGTCAAAGTGAGCTGAAGCACTGACAACTGAACTTGTGAATATTGTTGAAGATAGTTTACGTACCTAATGAAAGAAGTAGGTATATACTAAAAAATCGTAATTTCCTATTCACATGCAGGTAATGAGCATAACCTACGCTGAGTATACGGACGCGTTTTTCATTAATTTTATCAATGTTTCATGACGCGTGTACAGTTTCCGTGGACAAAACTGTAAATAAATGATTAGTTTCCACGTTTTCGGCCACAACAGTTCTTAATTTACGGTTTTTGTAGTAAAACTACGAAGCAATGTCTTGTCGTCGTAAAAATGGACGGAAGTTTATCAATTTAGTGTCATTAGAGTTTATCAGCCTTTTGGTTACTTGTGCCCTCCCTCGGTTTCTGTCACAAAAATCATTGAGGGTAATAAATATTTGAAATAGGAACATGGTACTTTAATGGCTACTGTAATGCTTACAGGTACCTAAAGCTAAGTAGTCACTGTATTTATTCTATTATCTATGACGCAAACTAAATTGAAAGAGTACCTAGCCTGAAAGAAAAATAAAAATAAAATGGAGAAGTATAGGTCTAGTTACTTAGTGCTATGAAAAAGCATGCACCATATTGTACCTCTTATGTAATTGTTTAGATAAATGAGGTTTTAAGCAGCCCTATAAAAAAAAAAGAAACTTATGGTCTCTTGTAAAATACAGACACAAGACTGACCAATCTTTACCACATTTAAAGATAGGTTAGAACTGTTATTTCACTAAACAAGCTGGTTTTTACCATATCCCCCCCATCCCGTTGCTAACCTCAATAGGTTTGACAACTGCGTACAAGGGGGTATATTAAGTTAGCATTGGAAGCATTGCACAGTACTACACGACTTGCAATGTGCCGAAAATGTTAAAACAAATTAAACAAAACGCTGGCTGCCAGTATCTGAAAGAAATACTCTAAATTTACCAGCACACTGTGATGACCACATTAGATATGATTTAATATAGTCAGTCTATAATGTTCCCGCTGCTAGGTGGGGCAAAGGTTCTCCATAAGAGAGAGTGGGCACTAACCCACTATGTGAGCCGATTACAGGTTGAAAATTTAAAGACGTGTGATATCTTGTCTTTAGTCAAAAAATGTCTTGCTCTAGATTACTTTAGAACAGCGGTTCTCAAACTTTATTAGCAACGGAACCCTTTTAGAAACCTAAATATTTGATGGTGCCTTCGAATATGTTTGTTGCCTAAAATAATAAAAAAGTTTTTGTGTACTTATTCTTTATTAGTAATCATGAAACTGTTTTTTAATTCCTACATTACAGTGTATTTTTCTTTGGTACATTTTTTAAATTATGACCATTATTTTTTGAGGCTCCATGGAGCCCTAGGGTTCTGCAGAGCACACTTTAAGTAAGGCTGCTCTAGAACATGCTGGTTTCCTCACAATATCTTCCTTTAACCTTTTGAGAGCACTGTGTTAAACTACATGAAGTAATGCACACCTGTGCGTTAAAACTTATTACTTTAAGTCACCAGTGCACTCTGCCTCAACAGCTGTGATTGTTTGACATAAAAAAACAAATGCCAATCAAATGGTTTGACATAAGTTTGACAGTCCCTTTGATACTTTTTGAGTTAACCAACCTTACAGTAAGCATGTGCTATGATACAATTCTTTAACAGTAAGGAAACGCCTCTGATTTTACTACAGTGATATTTATTCTTATTAAAATAAGGTAGCAAAAAGGACTGTAGTAACTAGGTACTAGGGTAAAATGAAAGCATGTTAGGTGAGGTTATAATTCTATTGATTTTATTATCAGCCAAGAGGCACTTGTGTAGGTATTCCTATAGATCAGGCAACCATTAATGAGATTAACATGTTTTCAAGTAATTAGCGCTTCTTTATTGGTCTGTAGTTATGCCACATGGTCATAAATAATGTTTAGATAGGTTACCAATGATTAAAAAATGATACTGGACTCACCATACACATTTTTCTGTTATTTGGAAATATAAAATCTTAAATTGGACCTTAATCTTAAGTGTCCGTTTCGACCGCGCGGCCATGGCGTTTTTTTTTAAAAAAAACTATGCCAAGTTTTTGTAAAAGTTTGTAAAAGTTGATTCCCAAAAACATAAATTTGTCAAAGTTATGGTTAAAAAGTTATAAGGGTTTGAACGTGGCCGCGCCATCGAAACGCGGAGAACCGCGCGGCCACGGAGATCTTTAAAACTAAGCGTTGCAGACACCTGAAATTTAGGTAAATAACAGATTGAATTTGTAAAAAATTTGTAAAAATATACAAAAAAATCCTAAGCTTATATTTTAGGAGCTGTAAGACTAGAACCTCATGGCCGCGCCATCGAAACGGTGAATAACACGTTATCGCCGATATCTCGCTGAAAAAGCATCGCAGAGGTCTGAAGTTTTTTGTAAAACACAGATTTGAATTTGTCAAAACTGGTAAAAGTACTTCAAAAAGTCCTCGGGTTATATTTTAGGTGCTGTAAGAGTACAAACCCATGGCCGCGCCATTGAAACGGTGAAAAATACGTTATCGCCAATATCTCGCTGAAGAAGCATCGCAGAGGTCTGAAGTTTTTTGTAAAACCTAGATTTGAATTTGTCAAAACTCGTAAAAATACACAAAAAAATCCTAGGTTTATATTTCAGGAGCTGTAGTACGGTATCGCTTATAACCTTCAAAACGTTCTGAATGTTTGTTTAGGGTGACCATGACTTATTGCTTACAAAAAACTTCCACCTATTACATTAAAAAATATTTTTCAAGGATTATAAATTAAATTAAAATGATAAGATACAAAAACATTTTTATTTCTTAAAAAATCACATAAATCACAGATTGCTAACTTACATATTTCTGACAAAACCACAAATCACAGATTATTTACTTACACTAAGAAATTTTTTTTATATTATATTTTTTTTAATACGACTGTGAAAGTATGGTGTGTTTAAAATTACTGTTTTTTTTTTAATTATCTTAATCATCTATGTATAGACCATAATTATGTTAGATTATGTATTTCATAGGTTGTTCGGAACTTGCGTGCATTTCGGTTTTACCATCGTCATAACAAATCATTCTGGAAATACTATGCAATGACACTTATTTCTGTAATAATACATATATTTCAAATCCTTTAGACAAATTCAAAACAATTGCTTTTTTTAATTTAGATGCTTTCAGCTATTAAGCAATGGACCCCTTCATTGCTTGATAGCTGAAAAAGCACCTAACTTAATAATCTGTGATTTAAGTGTTTTTTTTTTATTAATTAAAAAAATAAATTAAAATGAAACGATAAGATCATCATCATCATCATCAGTCTATTGATGTTCCCACTGCTGGGGCACAGGGCTCCTCTGAGAGGGAATGGGCTATAATCCACCACGCTGGCCACGTGCGGATTGGTGGATGTTACTCGATGTCAACCAATATGTTACAAAAACATAATTATGTTTATAGGAATGAACATACGACTCTTCATTTTTATTTAATTTAGGATCCTTGAGAAATAATTTCTAATACAATAGGCGGTAAGTTTTCTGTAAACAATAAGTCATGGTCACCCTATCGAAACATTCAAAACGTTATTACAGGGTTTATATTATTAAAAAAATATACTTTTTTGCCTACTATCGTTAGTTCTACTTAATTAGGTTTTGTTTACAAAAAAAAATCAAGCTAATACTTACTTTCTTCGATAAATAATCACGACTTATTTGTAAGCGATACCGTACTACAGCTCCTGAAATATAAACCTAGGATTTTTTTGTGTATTTTTACGAGTTTTGACAAATTCAAATCTAGGTTTACCAAAAAACTTCAGACCTCTGCGATGCGTCTTCAGCGAGATATTGGCGATAACGTATTTTTCACCGTTTCAATGGCGCGGCCATGGGTTTGTAGTCTTACAGCTCCTAAAATATAACCAGAGGATTTTTTGAAGTATTTTTACCAGTTTTGACAAATTCAAATCTGTGTTTTACAAAAAACTTCAGACTTCTGCGATGCTTTTTCAGCGAGATATCGGTGATAACGTATTTTTCACCGTTTCGATGGCGCGGCCATGGGGTTTTAAGTCTTACAGCTCCTAAGATATAAACCTAGGATTTTTTTGTATATTTTTACAAATTTTTTACAAATTCAATCTGTTATTTACCTAAATTTCAGGTCTCTACAACGCTTAGTTTTAAAGATCTCCGTGGCCGCGCGGTTCTCCGCGTTTCGATGGCGCGGCCACGTTCAAACCCTTATAACTTTTTAACCATAACTTTGACAAATTTATGGTTTTGGGAATCAACTTTTACAAACTTTTACAAAAACTTGGCATAGTTTTTTAAAAAAAAAAACGCCGTGGCCGCGCGGTCGAAACGGACATAATCTTAATAGGTAAAATCTACTAAAAAATAGTTTGTAAAAACCCTACTGTTAGGCCGCGTTCTCACTATGTTGTGACAGTTAATTTATCGTTGGTTTTAGTTGAAAAAGTCGTGGGCGACTAGAATCGCGTTGTTCTACAAGTGAATACCTCCATTTAAATATAAAAATCACGACACTTAAAACTACACGATTGTCGTTACGACAAAGTGTGTACGCGGCCTTATTAATATCTAAAACTTCAAATTTAATAACTACCGATAGATTCCAATAATACCACAAAATAATATTATTTTACATAGGTATTAATTTTAAATTATATTGGTCGATAAAATCATTCTAACAATTTAACTTTCTGTAATTCCAGGTGATCGTGTGATGGGAAATCGCTGATCATCGAAGATGATGAAACGGACAGGTGTCCCGAGGCTCGGGCCTGATGAGCCCTCGCCCATGCCTCAGAATCAATCGCAGGTAAGATTTATTGAAATAATAGTGAAAAGATCATGTTGGCAAAATGCTTGGCTTCACAAGAACTGGGAAAATTATAAGCCTATATTGTCACACTGCAGGGCAAACGCATCCCTTCCCTCCTTCCACATTTTGCGATCCACTGCGATTTTAGGCCAATCTTTTGCGAAAGGGTCCAACTCATCCCGCCATCGCTTTTGGACCTGCAGCGTTGTCGTTTCCTGCTATCTGGTATCCACTGAATGGTCTTCTTTTTCGTGTGGTTAGTACCTAACTTAGCCGTGCGGTATCCGGCAGAGTAGAATAGAACCAACCCATTAGACTCACGGGTGTCATATAAGGCTATAATGTCGGAGGCAGAACACCTTGCGCTTCCGTAGACCAGAGAATGGGCAGCAGCGTTTTCTGTTAGTCTTTCATCACTGTGATCTCCAATTCGCCTGCCAAGCGTGGAGATTACGGCAATTTCCTCCCATCATGGGAGAGGCTTATGTCCAGCAGTGGACGTTATGGGCTGTTGTTGTTGTAGTACCTAACCTGGTGTCAGAGTTTTTAAGCCGCCCATGGGCTTCTGACTTGGCTAAACATACCGTCAAGAACTGAGAACTGAGTGGTAACTTCCGCTAATTGCTCGGACATGCAGCAAATGTGACCAGACCAGTTCCACTTCAACCGAGCAGCTGTAAGACCAACATCAGCTATTTGGGTTTTGGAGCAATCCAAAAATGTCTTGGTTCTTTGGTCAAAAGGTCCCACCCCCAAGCGTCTACAATACATTGTTAATTGAAGATGTGTCTTGTTGGAGACTCGTTGGGTTTTTTTATTCTGTGGAGTTTCCAGATACTTATGTTTGAGTAGGGTTACCAGATGAAAAAATGAAAAGTCCGGAGAAAAAGCCTGATTTCCATTGAAAAATCCTGAGATTTTTTACAGTTTCAAAAATTCTCAAACTTTTTTAAATTGTTAAGTTTAACAAGTCGTAATATTATCGTTTATATACCTACACTGTGGACCTCACTCACGCGTTGCTCATCGCACTCGAAGCGCGGGGGAGCGGGGTGACAGCGGCACCCCCCCCTCCCACGCACCGCCCCTCGCCACGCACATAATGACATAAGTACTGATTTTAATTGTGCAATTATTACCATAAGAAGATTATTTTTAGTTTAACATTTATTAAAGAGATCTTTAAAATGTAAGCTCTATTTTTATTGAAAATTCAAGAAATCCTGAGATTTCATGAGATTTACAAAATCCAGCCGCAATCCTAAGAGTCCAAAAATCCTGAAATCTCAGGACAAATCCTGAGATATGGTAACCCTATGTTTGAGTCTGGAGTTTTCTTCAGAATTGACTCCATGGCCATTTCTTGACCTTAACTATGGTCAGTTTAAATAATACTCACTGGTTGAAACCAATATTATGCAATGCTGTTGCAGTTAGAGCAAAAATCCCTAAAAGGAACTCTATATACACAGTGGTCAGTATCATTTTGAAGCACTAACCACAAAAAAGAAAGATTTTGAAAAACGAAGGGTAGTGATGTTTTCCAATATGGCGGCATTTAAACGTCAACGATGTGTCAAACTGTACATTTAGTTCAATATTTAATCTTGTTCAAAATATTTTGCCCATGTTATTTTACCCGTAATCATACGCGTATCTAATGTATAACAAGAATAAAACTACGTAAACACTTTAATTATGTTTTTCTTCACCGGTACAATGGAAAAACAAAATGGCGGATGTTTTAGAACGGAGTATTATTTTTTGTTTCCTTTGCGTCGTAAATGTAATGTTTCCTTTTTTTATTAAAAGCCTGAAGAACATAGGGGTTCTAGTCCAACTTAAGTATTTACTACAGTAAAGTTAGCTCATTGCAAGTAAAACCAAAATTAACTTTTCAACCTATATCTTTGTGTCTTAGATACTCTATGTAGCATCTCAACAGCCAGATAAGTACCAGTTCCTAGTGTCTGATTCGTTGCCCCTTAACAAACGTAAATATACAAGCTGACACACGCTGTGTTATGCTTACTCCTCCCACTCTGGGCGGAGCAGGAGGGAGTGTCAGACTTTTACTGACTAAAACCACCCATCCATGTTCCTTCATCGCCCTTTGTGTTCCGGGGCCACGGTATCTCTTTCGAACAGTCCGCCCGGGGCGTCTCCCGCGGCGGCCGGGACGTGAGGTTCTCTCCCCCTCACGTTCCACCACCTCCTCTAACATTACTGCTTCGCAGAAGGAGGTGACGGTGTCCCATTCCGTCTCGCTCCGGACCATGGATTGAACCAGGGTGCTTACTTATGCCTTATGTCTGAAAATAACCCACCAAAATCTAAAGATAGGCAATTGCTTCGAGGATATCTTACCCCCACCCCCTTTCCCTTGCCACATGTTACTTGGGGTCTTGGGGTCGTCGCAACACGTTTTCTTCTTTAATTTTCCCATATCAATCGCCACGCTATCTTTTTCTCCTTTTTCTGTTATATGTGTTGCTATAATTTTCTCGAAGATTTTCCTTCTAAACAACAAAGTTCAGTTAGTTACAGGAATCGCTCATCATTAACGTGACATTTATAGTTTGATTTATATTTTACAGTTGTATGTAACGGTTGGTAACAAGTAGGTCGCGTATTAATAGAGTACAAACGATATGGGAGAGAGATTTCTTGTTGATTTCTATTTCTCAACTTTATTGGGGTCCGTTTCCAGTCTTACCGGATGCAGCTGGATACCAGTATTTTACATGGAGCGACTGCCTATCTGACCTCCGCAACCCAGCTAGTACTAGGTAATACGATACGCCTTGATAAGACTGGTTGTCAGACTTTTTAGGCCACTGACTATCTGTAACGACTGTTAAAAGTCTACAAATGACAGCCGGGATCAACGGCTTGACGTGCTTTCCGAGGCACGGAGGAAACTCTATGTAATGGGTAGTCAGTGTCACCAAGCACAGAGGTCCATGGGCGGTGTATCAAAACACGATGAAGAAGATTTAGAAATACAAACTTAATCATGACTTTGATAGTAATAATCAGTCATTAATGTTTTTTTGTATTGTTGTGTGTATACGATGTTTTTTTGTATTGTTGTGTGTATACGTTTTATCAGCATCAACATGCTAATAGCCGTACGTACCTATTTTGATAGCAATCAGCGTTTTGTATAAGTTTAACGCTCCTTTGAATGTTATCGGGCGGTGATTTTCCTGATAAAAGGAATTGGAACTGGTTTTTCCGGCGTAGATTCTCTGGCTCACAGCACGCGTAGCATGAAGTCTGAAGAATCGGCGAACTGACAGATCCATAAAAGTAATCTATTATTTTGTCGATTCTTCTGTCGACAAAACCAGTTTCTACGGTGGGCATGCTACGCGTGCAGGAGATATAGTGGTAGAGAAGATACAGCCGACCTTATAACGAAAACTAGGTTTCAATAAGGATCAAACAGTCTCAAGTAAATGAGCTCAACTTTTACCAATTTTTTATTTGCACAAACATGAGTGCAATAACTAATGACAATATTCTTAAAAAACATTTCAAGTAAAGAGTTCAATGACTTCCATTTAAATCTAAACACGTCAGTTATACATAAAAAGCGACAAACTTAATTTTCCGTAAGTATCTAAATTGGAATCGTACCAAAACGTAGTCTATTCTGTCGGCACCGTATCGGAGCTATCCTTGGCGACAACTCAATAGGGTGCAATGACACTGAAAGAAACTGACTGAATTTGTTAAAACCGCATGGAACTGGGAAATACTCGTCAAAATCATCCTGTAGCAGTAGCAGTTCACTGCTAGACATTATCATCATTATTTCAGCCGTAAGACGTCCACTGCTGGACATAGACCTCCCCCAAGTGTCGTCACATTGACCGGTCCCGTGCGACTTGCATCCAGCGGATCCCCGCAACCTTCACCAGGTCATCGGTCTACCCAGTGGGAGGCCTTCCAAACGGCCACGGCAACGGGCCTGTGGACGGTGGGTTATCGGCTAGCTCGCCGTCCGTCCGTCTCATGACGACAGGCCGTGACGACGGCGCGTTCGTGTTCCACGCGCGCCTCAAAGAGAGTTAGCAATAGGAAGGGGTTCGCAAGGGCCGATGTCTGCCGGGGCTGTGGGACTGTTCGAAAGAGATAACGTGGCCCCGGAACACAAAGGGCGATGAAGGAACATGGATGGGTTTTAGTCAGTAAAAGTCTGACACTCTCTCCTGCTCCGCCCAGAGCGGGAGGAGTCATTTGATGATTTCCCATCCGAAAAAAAAGGCCTTCGAACGCAACGTTTTCCGGTTCGCGGTCGCCCCTCCAGAACTTTTCGGCCCCATAGGCTATCCGTTCTGCGAACAATGTGCCCTGCTAGACATGGGGTCTCCAATCGCAAACCATTGCTCGATTCTCGACCAGTCCTACCAGCTGCTACCAGCTGCTGCGGAGATCGTTGCTGCATCTTCTAGCCTGATTTTTAGGGCTTTATGATTTGAGTTTCGTGCAAAAAGAATAAAAGCCATGAAATTGTTAACAAATTCCGTTTCTAATAGGGAAGTAATAATTTGAATCATTTCACGCGGATGAAGGTCGCGGGGCACAGCTATAGTTGGTGCCAGTTAAGACTAGAATAGCGGTCATTGACCCACCTACATTTATTAAACTTCTTAACTTTGAAAACCAAAAATTAGCCTGTTCAAGTCTGGAATCGTCATCTATCGTGATATTCAACATTTTTTGTAATGAAAAACGATACATGGTTTATTTGTTTTGGTTCGTACGAAGAGATATTAGGGAAAGGGCAATGACCGCTATTCTCATCTTAACTGGCACCAACTATAGTTATACAATAAATCGAAGTTTTTTTTACGCCAGCCAGTAGCTTATGCCCGCGGCTTCGCTCGCGTCGGGTTCGATAATTATCCCACGAGATCATAGCACCGGGATAAAAATATCTTGAGTGTTAAACCAGGTCATAAACTATATGTGTGCTAAATTTCATCCAAATCCGTTCAGTAATTTTTGCGTGAAAGAGTAACACACATACAAACTTTTGTGTTTATAATATTAGTGTGATAAGCAGTATTGTCCTCTCTGCCAAGCATGGTTAAGTCAAATATCCCTATATTTGTTCACCCAGTAGTATGTGATGTGATGTTAGTAAATAGCGTTGGTACTCGCGCGACGTCGTAATTGAAAAAACTTTAATTATGTCGTAGCTATTTTAATTAAAAAATGTTAGTTGTCTTGCAATTAACGTCCTTAAGGTATGTGACCTTTTATTAATTGAAACGTTTTTCTTTAGTTAGTTTGTGTTGTGGTGAAAATTAAACTTTATTTAGTTCTCTGTCTACTAAGTTGTTTTTAGGATGGTTCAACACCTGGTCAATACCAATCCAATGGCATGTCTTTGTTTCCTTGGAAGATGGGTGTAGGCATTTAGTATGGGACGCAACTTGCGTCGATACTCTTGCGCCTTCTCATCTTCCAAGCTCGTCGTGCTGTGCTGGCGCTGCCGCTGCGGCTGCAGAGAACCTCAAACGGCGTAAATATAGAAACCTTGTGGCTAACTATATTTTCGAGCCGTTTGGGGTTGAAACTCTGGGGCCGTGGGGACGAGTGCCTGTTCAAGGAAATTTCAAAACGCCTAGTTGACGCTTCCCGTGACCCAAGAGCTGGCTTTTACATTGGCCCAGAGGCTAAGTGTGTGCCATACAACGTGGCAACGCCGCCAGTCTCTTGGGCACATTATGATCAGCGTTGAGGAGTTTTTCGATGCCCTTTTATAGTTTGTTGTTACTTTATTTAATAGTTTTTAATTAATTATGTATATTGTTAGTTTATGATTAAATAAAGTAATGTGTATATCCAATGTGAGTTCATAAATTCTTTGCTTTCTATTTGTAACCGATATCCACGCGGGCGAAGCCGAAGGTATATAAGCTGTTACTGTAATAGTTTAGTAGCAATAATTTAGTAATTTAATGTCATACTGCCTACCATTTCAAGCATCATAAGCTCTTAATTACCAAGAAACAGTAACTTGATATTTCTATTTACTTTTTTATGTAACAAGAGTTATGTATTGTCTGAATTTATTCGACGTAATAGCAAAGCGATTTTTTTGTGAAATAAACGAAATTTAAACTTCTAAACAAGGTTTTTATGTAACTACTCAGGTTACCAAGTCTTTTGAAATAGATCGGCACGTCTAACTACATTATGGACTCTGAAATCAAAGTGTAATGGTTCTTAGAAGGTACAGAATTAACCCCCATCTCCAATAATAAGAGAGTGATGGAAGGAATGATTAGTCTATGATCACTAGTAACTTTCAAGTGTCCTGACAACGTAATACTGTGATTGTCGATCTCAGAACGCAAAGCTTCGAGTTTCAGATTATCAAATTTTGTAATGGAATACTTCTTCTTTTGTATCGTTTGAGGTTATTGCGGCGTCTGTTGCAAAAGTCCTCTGATGTGCAGGTTGCAGGAAATAGGCACGCTAGGCTGGTGTGCACAAACTAAACTTAATTTATGCTATTGCTATCTTTTGCTCTCTAAAAAACGAGAAAGAGACGGACGTAATTTAGAGCTGTCAAATTTAGTTGGAACTTATATTTCCATAGAAATGAAGGGTGCACGTAAAAACATGTCGACTAAAAATACGGTGAAGCGCAAGGCTTAGTTTGACATCTCTAACTTAGTTCATTGCTATAGCCGTCCTTTTTTCGCACTGTCTTTTAGTAAAAGAGCAATAGCCTAAATTAAACTTTAGTTTGTGCACAACAGAATTGACACCATTGTAACTGTGATCACCAAGTACCCTATGGTAATAGTGAAAAATAAACTAATTGATTTTTGTAACCATTTTAGGTTAGGATTAAGAAATAATTCGAGGAAGTCAAAAATAGCTGAAAGCGCACGATTTTTATAACTTATAGTCCTAAGCATCAAATAATACTTTGTTCTTCATCCCCCCCAGCCCGTTGCTAACCTCAATAGGTTTGACAACTGCGTACAAGGGGGTATATCAAATTAACATTGGAAGCATTGCACAGTACTACACGACTTGCAGTGTGCCGAAAATGTTAATACAAATAAATATAAAAATTTAACCTATATTATAATTTTACAAAAACATTAATACCAGCCAAGCCTGTATACAAAGAAGGTACAGGCATTGATTGAATCACCACTCTTTCATAATGCGCATTGATTGGCGCAAGGAAAGCATTCTGCGCATCGGCTATGATGCCCTCTGTATTGCATTTACAAGTGTCTAGGTGGAGAAAACCAATTTCTTCACAGGTCTTTGCTTTCTATATCAACTTTTTTTTGGGACAAGCCCGCCACACTATTCCCAAACAACTAACTCCTGTGCGCCAGAATCAACAGTGGCGACCACCTGAAAAGCGCCGAAACAATGAAACGAAGTCCCAGAGAAAGAATTTAACTGTCTTGGATCCCGCAACGAAATTAACTAGAAAAGTATAGCGGAGGAGTAGGAAAAACCGTAATTTACACTTCCCTCCATATCAGCAGGAGACAGAACGAAACAAGGCCAATAGGCACAAAGGGACGTTTACAACTGGGATAGGCCCAGTTGCCTAGCACCACACCATCTATACCAACTTACTTGAGCTTTATCAATGAGATGGCTTTGCACCTGCTATTCCTCTGACATTTCAGATGTGTGTTACTAAACACTTTCCAAGCCTGATTGTTTGCCACAATATGGTAAATTGTAAATGAATAACAAGACTGGTTAGCATATAAATAAAAATATAATTAGTTTATTTTAAGTAACAATTTAAGGGTCATATACAAACGGATATGTGAAAGGATACAGACATGATTCATACTTCGGTTCGGCACGAAATAAAACCGACTTCAAAAACACAAAAAAGTTAAAAATAACTTTAGCTTTAACTGTCGAAATCTGGGTGTACTGTACACATCTGCGTACCCCCTCAGAGCATACAGGCGTGATGTTATGTTATGATTTTGTGTAAACAATAAACATCCAAGCGATTGCAGCAATCACGACAGATTTGCCGTCTATTATTGAACAGTTCCATTGTGTATCTCCGAAGACCAGCATCAGATCTTCACCAAATTTAAATGGGACCACCCCAGGAGTATACTGTTTCTAAAAAAAAAAAATTTTTGAGAATCGGCCCACAAATGGGGGAGAAATCGGTGAACATACATAAAAAATACATACAGTCGAATATAGAACCTCCATTTTTGAAGTCTGTTGAAACGATGCTCGCCCGACTCGCTAGCGGGCTATGTGGCCTGCGCTTAACTTGAGCTACGCCCCCTTTACAACTAACAGTACCTTACTAAGATGCAAAACAAAAACATTACATTGCACACGAGATAGTGATGTGCATAAAACTATAAACAAGGCGGGGTTATCGACACGCTATCGATGTATGGACCTAGAGGTGTAAACATCTTGTTTGTGTTGCCTTATCGTGGGCCGCGTAGGAGCTAATTGAACATGGAATTGTGTAGAATTTTGCACTTGTAATTTTGTGTACGGTTTGGTGGGCGAAGATATCAAGTATCATCGGATGTCATTAGGTAATGTGTGGCATAAGACTTACTTTTTAAAGTTTTCTGACAATTAAGTAAGGGTTCCTCTTAAGCCTATACTCCTTCAAATGTCTTAGCATGATCCTCCGTTACGTCTAAAATACTGCAGCATTAATTTTGAAATAAATATATGGTAAAGTTGAGGATTAATGCTAAGTACTATGTGTGACGAAAACACGATTCCATAAACTTTTCTCGATAGAAAAAAAATACAAAGTTACCTCCAAATCGATCAATAAACCGCTGGTATTCAAAAAGTACTTGAAATTAGATCATGAAACTTTGCATACTAACTGAACTAACTATAGAGCAGGTCTTATGTGTTTTATGTTTTTAGTCCAATCAATAGATTTTTTGTAAATCGCAAAAAACCACTCATTTCGCACTATTCGGCCGCAGTGACCGACGTAACAACCGCTTTGTAGTGCAAGCTGATTAGAACTCTTTCTAACAGTATTTCAAACGAAGTTTGAACCACCACAAATAGAGTTGCTAATTTTAGGGTTACAAGCAAGTTACAAGGGCCTTAATCTATCAGAGAGTAAGAAAATAAGGGAAATGATTCAATCCAAACACAAATAGAACAAAACATCTGAAAAAACACAGAACAGCTTGAATAACAAAAAAAAAAAAACCGGCCAAGTGCGAGTCGGACTCTGCTTTAATTTTTAATTTATTTTTTGTTGTTATAGCGGCAATAGAAATACACATTCTGTGAAAATTTCAACTGTCTACTTATTACGGATCTTGAGATACAGTCCGCTGAAAGACAGACGGACGGACAGACAACGGAGGCTTAGTAATAAATAGGGTTCCGTTGCTTCCCCTTCGGGTACGGGACCCTGAAACGAAGCCCTTCATTTATCGCTTGACAAAGAGTCAATACAACTAGTCTGTCTTAGTGATGTCATTTTTCTTCAAGGACAAACAAACATCGGGCGTATGATTTACCGTCTTAAAGCCTTGGTGATTATGGCAACTTAGTATTATCGCTTCTTTGTTCCTGGCAATAGGGAATATGCATAAGTTTTCTTTTTTTATTTCAATGTAAAAATACTATAAAAATAATAACTAAAAGTGAAAATGAGACCAAAATCGGCCAAACAACACAAAAATTAAAACCAATAAAACTTTTGTTTGTATCTCTTGCTGGATAATCGGAATTTAGTATGGATTGCGTCGATATGTTGAATGACGTCATGAAAGGTATCTGGTCTCTGTCTAATCAGCAGTTTCAAATGCTAATAACTTAGTATAAAGGGTGTAAAAACCTCATCAAAGCCGAAAGGCACTTTTTCTCCCCGTCATTGCGATCATGTTTTTGTTCTACACCATACCTGGGAACCTTCTAGTTACGGAGATATTGGGGTCAAAGTTCCAACTTTTTGACAAGTTTTTTTTTAAATACAAGTTTTTAATGTAAGATTTTTAATTTAAACACCTCCACGACCCCCCGTATTATTCAATTCACCCATCAGCACAATGTTTTGAGTGCGTTACATTGAATTTTACCATAAAATATGATTTTTCACCCAAAAAAAAAATCGTTTCCCAGCAATATTTTTTGCATAAGTTACTTAGTTTGTTGTACAGAATGCTTGGTTGACGGCTTCGTGATGAGGTTGTTTACACCCTGTATTTTAATTTGTTATTATAACTCTTTTACTGGTTGGTTTTAAGCAACCGTTGTTACTAAATAAATCCAAAATTCAATAAATCCATGAAAAGGGCTACAAACAGAAGTGAAAGTCGACAAGACAACGCCGACGACCAATCAATTTGTCTCCCAAAATTGACGTTTTAAATAACAAAAACAAGTTTTTCTTCGTCATAAATATAACATTACTCAGTGTGACCTACATGCCGTGGTTTTAAATTGGCACAGATTCTTTATCTTTAGCGAAAACGTGTCAAAGTGCCAAAATATTTCATTATGACTCGCAGACTTGCTGGATTTCCCAGTGTTTTGTTGTGACTTGTGATGCATTCATTGACACGACTTAACGTGAAGGACGTCCCTTTTCCATTTAAATAAATATCGCTGGACATTAACACACAGCGCCATCTAGTGCCACACTAAGCAACGAGGCTTGTGTCGTGGACACCAGATAGTTGATATACTACATAGATACTTTTTGTTTGTAAATACATACTTATTATAAGTACTATAGTTGGTGCCAGTTAACATCGGAATAGAGGTCATTAACACCTACCTACCAAGTTTTTGATCACAAAGCGATAACGACACTTACTAGTTACCTAAATCGACCAATAAGCGATACTTTGCTACATCGCTAGAGTATCATAATACCAGTCGGCTAGACATACAGGGGTTGAGAATCTTGTGTTGTTCCAATTCGAATTTATTATTATTTTTGCTAGAAAACTAATTTTATGCTCATACATTTACGCGTGACGTAAACGCCCCCGCACCGTGACCATAATGTGCTGCACACCTGACGCGATGACCTCGTAAAATGAAAACGGCATAAGATTAGAATTATATTTTTTTGTGATGAAATAGTTTTTGTGATGTCATAATTATAATAATATTTAGATACTTATGGTTTTTCCGTCATGGGTGTCATTTTTATGGTTTTCGGGGTCGCTGATTACGAAAATGAGCTCAAAATGAAAATCCAAGATGGCGTCCAAGATTTTTTTGGTTTTTCCGTCATGGATGTCGTTTTCATGGTTTTCGGGGTCGTTGATTATGAAAATGAGCTCAAAATGAAAATCCAAGATGGCGTCCAAGATTTTTTTGGTTTTTCCGTCATGGATGTCGTTTTCATGGTTTTCGGGGTCGTTGATTACGAAAATGAGCTCAAAATGAAAATCCAAGATGGCGTCCAAGATTTTTTTTGGTTTTTCCGTCATGGATGTCGTTTTCATGGTTTTCGGGGTCGTTGATTATGAAAATGAGCGCAAAATGAAAATCCAAGATGGCGTCCAAGATTTTTTTGGTTTTTCCGTCATGGATGTCGTTTTCATGGTTTTCGGGGTCGTTGATTACGAAAATGAGGTCAAAATGAAAATTTAAGATGGCGTCCAGGATTTTTTTGGTATTTCCGTCATGGGTGTCGTTTTCATGGTTTTAGGGGTCCCTGAATATGAAAATGAGGTCCAAACGAAAATCCTAGATGACGCCGAGGAAATTTTTTGGTTTTTTAATCATGGGTGTTGTTTTCATGATTTTCGGGGTCGTTGATAACGAAATGAAGTTAAAATGAAAAAATAAGATGGCGCCGAGAAAAAAATTCGGTTTTTCCGTTATGGCTGTCGTTTTCATGGTTAAAGGATAAAGAAAATGAGGTCAATAATCATTTATTTCAATTAGGTCATTCAAAGGCACTTTTGAATGACTAATAGTGAAATGGATTCAATGATTTACCTTGCCTTTGGTTAAATCTGATTTCAACAAATCATTTTCATTTTCATTATTAGCGACCCCGAAAACCATGAAAACGACACTCATGACGGAAAACCCAAAAAAAAAACATATTCAAGTAATAATAGGCGTGATGTTATGTTTACTCTACAGAGTAAACCTCAGTGGCCATTAAGTCGCGCAAGAGTCCAATCGTGCAAGTGTCCATTCGCGCAAGATTCCTTACGCGCATAAGTCCATTCGCGCAAAAGTCCATATGTCTTTTCGCGCTAGTGGGTGCGCGCAATAAGTGTTCTTTGCGCAAATGTCTTTCGCGCAAAAGTCTCAGATCCTAATTTTAAGATGTATAATAATACTAGTATTTGCGTGGGTGCGCGAGCTGCGCGCAGCTCGCGTGTTGTCGTGTTCTTCAGAGGTATTCCTCACCATCATAAAATTTTGAGAATCCATAGGAATCTTTAAAATAATTGGAAAATCCGTTACAATCACCCCTAAATCAGTATGAAAACCCTTAAGAACCCCTAAAACATTTTAAAACCTAATTCAATAAAAAAAGAATTCATTAGAAACGTTAAAAGCTGAGTTACGCTTCACCCACTCAACCTTCGTTACGCTAAGGAAGTCGCCGGCTCGCTTCGCTCGCCACCTCCCCCTCCACTCCACTCGGCCTCGCAGGTTCGCTCCACTCAGAACCTACCACCACCGGACAGGTTTCGACGCCTACTATAATATTTGTTCAAGCACCCAATGGCTATCTCTAACCGTTATGAAGTTACAGCCCTTTCAATTTTAGGGGAGGTTGGGGAGGGGAGGTTACCCTCCGTATACAAATTTAAACGCTCCTCAATAATAATTTATAGTAAAAATCAAAAAGCCGCTACGTGTCCTAGTTTCCGAGATACGATGGGGGGAGGGGTGACGGGGGGGAGAGTGGGGAGTTTTGAAAAATGATTTTGAGTAACGCGTTGCCCCTTCTTACGAATCTGAAAAAAAAAATGTTCCAAGTCTCTCAACTTCCGAGATCCGGCTAAAGGGGGGAGAAGGGGGAAAAAGAGGTCAATTTTGAAAACTGGTTTTTACTTTTCCAAGCCTTCTCTATACGAATATGAAAAAAAAAATGTTCCAAGTCTCTTTGTTTCCGAGATACGATAGGGAGGGGGAGGAAGGGGGGCGAAAAGGGGAGGTTTGACACTTTTCCCATACTCGCGGGAGTTACTTGTTTACGAATCTGTCAAAATATACCTACCTCCCCATCCACCATCTGGGAGAACAATTCTGTCAGTCAGTGAGTGAGTGGTAATCGAGCTTTATATAGTATAACTAGTATTTGCGTGGGTGCGCGAGCTGCGCGCAGCTCGCGTGTTGTCGTGTTATTGAGAAGTATTCCTTACCATCAAACAATTTTGAGAATCCATAGGAATCCTTAAAATAATTGGAAAATCCGTTACAACTACCCCTATATCAGTATGAAAACCCTTAAGAA
Organism: Xestia xanthographa; assembly: GCA_905147715.2. NCBI lineage: Eukaryota > Metazoa > Arthropoda > Insecta > Lepidoptera > Noctuidae > Xestia > Xestia xanthographa. Next base: position 17,041,997 of record LR990670.1, read on the forward strand.
CCCCTAAAACATTATAAAATTAATTTTAAAAAAAAACCTAATAAAATAAAAGTAAAAAACCTTATTAAAAAACTCAGACCGATTAAAAAAAAACTACCTTAAAGTTTACTTGTCGTCGCCCTGAGTTCGCTCCACTCAGAACCTACCACCACCGGACAGGTTTCGACGCCTACTATAATATTTGTTCAAACACCCAATGGCTATCTCTAACCGTTACGAAGTTACAGCCCTTTCAATTTTAGGGGAGGTTGGGGAGGTAAGGATACCCTCCGTATACAAATTTAAACGCTCCTCAATAATAATTTATAGTAAAAATCAAAAAGCCGCTACTTGTCCTAGTTTCCGAGATACGATAGGGGGAGGGGTGAAGGGGGGGAGAGTGGGGAGTTTTGAAAACTGATCTTGACTAACGCGTTGCCCCTTTATATGAATCTGAAAAAAAAAATGTTCCAAGTCTTTCAATTTCCGAGATCCGCCTAAAGGGGGTGAAAAGGGGGGCAAGGGGGGCAATTTTGAAAACTGGTTTTTACTTTCCCGAGCCTCCTCTATACGAATCTGAAAAAAAAAAAACGTTCCAAATCCCTTGGTTTCCGAGATACGATAGGGGGGGGGGCGAGAAGGGGGGCGAAAAGGGGAAGTTTGGCACTTTTCCCATACTCGCGAGAGTCACTTGTTTACGAATCTGTCAAAATATACCCACCTCCCCATCCACCATCTGGGAGAACAATTCTGTCAGTCAGTGAGTGGTAATCGAGCTTTATATAGTATAATATTTACTTTATTAAAATTATCTCAGTAAGTTAACATAAAATAGTGTTAAAAACGAAAATAAAGTATTTAAATCAATTAATTTCGTAGGGTACGTTTGCTCGATTTCTTATTTTTTTGGGTTGTGCACTGCGTTAAGTATGTGGGACACTGTGGATGTATTATGAGACTCAAGCGATATCTGTTTTGCGACAGGTTTGTACGGATGGAGCGACAGTATCGCTAATATTTAGATATCGGGATGAAAGTCGGAGCAATGACCTCTATTCCGATGTTAACTGGCACCAACTATATAAACATCCATGACTCGGAAACAAATGTTGAACTCATCATCTGCCTAGCCTTTTCCCAACTATTTTGGGGTCGGCTTCCAGTCTAACCGGATGCAGCTGAGTATCAGTATTTTACATGGAGCGACTGCCTATCTCACCTCCACAACCCAGTTCATACTGGGTAATACGATACCACTTTGGTAAGACTGGTTGTCAGACTTTCTGGGTCACTGACTACCTGTAACGACTGTCAAAGATGGACAAATGACAGCCGGGACCAACAGCTTAACGTGCTTTCCGAGGCACGGAGGAAACTCGGTATGTAGGGTGGTAACCCATCCACAGACCAACCTAGGCAAGCACAGCTTAACCTAAAGATCGACCCGAGCGGCTGTTGTTATTTAGCCACGAGCTCCTCGTTGAACTGATGGAAACAATTTGTTGGATGGGTGACCTTTGTTTACATTGACGACTAGCGACCCCTGAAATTATTATAAAAAATATTATTTCCCTTTTTAAATCGGATATTGTTAACAATTTCAAAGGTTATCAATTTTTTTTTACTAAAATCCTTTTTTCTGAAATAAAAGGAACCTTAGTTACTCCTTGTAACATCAGCTATCTGCCAGTAAAAGTCTTGTCAAAATCGATCTAGCTGTTTCGGAGATTAGCCGTAACAAACACACACAAAAAATTGTTTTTGAATAAGTACCGTATTTACTCTGCTCTACTCTTATGGACCCTCCACATTCATACTTAAAACTTTCCTCACGACATTTTCCTCATTGCTCCGCATCACGTGCCCATACCACAACAACTGAGGGGCTCCCTCAAATGGCTTAGCATGATCCTCCGTTACGCCTAAAATACTGCAGCATTAATTTTGAAATCAATATATAGTAAAGTTGAGGATTAATGCTAAGTACTATTTGTGACGAAAACACGATTCCATAAACTATTCTCGATATAAAAAAAATCCAAAGTTACCTCCAAATCGAACAATAAACCGCTGGTATTCAAAAAGTACTTCAAATTAGATCATGAAACTTTGCATACTAACTGAACTAACTATAAAGCAGGTCTTATGTGTTTTATTTTTTAGTCCAATCAATAGATTTTTTGTAAATCTCAAAAAACCAGTCATTTCGCACTATTCGGCCGCAGTGACTGTAACAACCGCTTTGTAGTGCAAGCTGATTAGAACTTTATTCTAACAGTATTACAAACGAAGTTTAAACCACCACAAATAGAGTTGCTAATTTTAGGGTTAGAAGGGCCATAAGTGAATTCTAAGTTTCATGCGTTACTAAAAACTATTTGAGACTTTCACGTAAACAAATTCTCGACGATAATATTTAAAAGAATAGATATCTGCCAATACGACAAACCGAAAATGAGTCACTCAGTTAAAAATAAACTAAAACGCCAACGCTTGCTTCAAAACATTAGTTATTCCGTATCGGCCTTGGATATCTCTACCTACCTACCTACCTGTCCAAGTAAACACATATTTTTTTAAAACGTTTGTTTATAACAGGTAGTAAGGTGATATGCGTAGATTTTTTTAAACAACTTCAAAATATGAAGGTTATGTACTATCGAGGACACTCCCGCCTGACCACCACTAAGCTTATTTTTGCTTGTACTCGCAACATAGAAACGCTCTCTAGCCCCCGCCCCATTGACTTTGTATAGAAATCTATACTAATATTATAAAGAGGTAACATTTGTTTGTAAGTTTGTATGTAGGGGGTAATCTCCGGAAGTAATGAACCAATTTTAAAAATTGTTTCACTGGTAGAAAGCTACATTATTCGTGAGTGCTATAGTCTATATTTCATTCCCGTACTCCCACGGGAACGGGAACTACGCGGGTGAAACCGCGGGGCGTCAGCTAGTAATGAATAAAAAGATACCGAATCGGCCGAGCGCACTGACGACGCACGCCAAACGAGAGTTATTGTTATTTTGCGCGCCGAAGTTGAGGCTTTCCTAATAGGCCCAAACTTTAAGGGGGCGTGGCTCGGCGCCTCCGCATGTTTTAAGCGAAAAAAAAAAAAATGGTCAGGCGGAAAAGACCCCGACTGTACCTATTCAAAATGAAGGTGTGTAATATGTAATTAATGTGTATGTCTGCAATTTCTCAACCAACCCGTACTGAGGCCGTGTGGTGGATTATAGCCCCCTTCCCTCACAGACAGAAGGCCGTGTGTCCCAGCGGTGGGAACAGTATAGGCCGATTATGCTAGGATTATTGTTTTTTCTTTTATCACATGAGCAATATTTCTGATAGTTATTAGTTTTACTTCTGTCGACATGATTACCTGCCTAATACTTTTATTTTTGAACAGTTGTTAATTGAGAATTATTCATTGTTTCAGATTCAACAAGCAGGTGCAAGCAATATGCACACATTGGCCCAGCAGTCTGCCCAACCGCAGATTTTAGGTAAGTTTCGGTCAATTTGTTGCTTTTGGTCTAACTTCCACCAGAAAATTACTTTTTGGAGGTCGTTATGAAATATGGTCGAAAGACATTGCGATGGAAGGGCCTCCCACTAGGTGGACCGATGACCTAGTGAGGGTTGCGGGGATCCGCTGGATGCGAGTCGCACGGGACCAGTCAATATGGTGACACTTGGGGGCGGCTTATGTCCAGCAGTGGACGTCTTTCGGCTGAAATGATGATGATGAGGTCGTTATGATGAACTAAACCCGGAAGGCGAAAAGGGTCTGCTACAGCATAGTCATGGAGACACCTAAACCTAGTGGATTGCTCCTAAGTTTATTCAAAAAAGTATAGCCGGATAACAAAATAAAAACAATCGCCTGTCTTTGCTATTGCAACAAAGACATCTATCTCATTTAGAAGATTGTCATTCATCTATCTTGCTGCAACCAAATTACACTGCACTGGTCGAAACTTTTCTATCTATTTATTCAGAAATACATTCTTAGCTAACAGTTTTTTCCAAAAACTATTAAATGGTAACAATCACATTATTATCGACTCAACGAAGAAGAAGAAGAATAGCAATCTTGATTTTTATAAGTACCCAGGCCTTTTTTTTTCGGCTGGGAAATCATCTAAAGGAACATGGTTGGATTTTAGTTAGTACAAGAAGTATGGTCTCGTGTAGGCGATAGGTACACCATGCACTATGCGCATTATCGTCTTAGCGATGGTAATCTAAATTGAGTCGGCCCAGAACCACAGTAACAGAACTGAGCTACTAGTTGGCGCTTTCGGTAGCGTCCATCAGTTCCTGTAGTGAACAAACAACAGGACACGCAGGACACGATATTAAGTGCCCCATCGTTTGTGGAACAGCACCACATTTACACTCCAGAGCAGAGTCATTAATGAATCTCCACCCGAGCAGGTTTTCCTTGCTGCGGCCAACCTGGGTCCATAAAGGTCTAGGAACTACTTTTTCAAGGTCAAAGTCATTCACAACAAGACAACTTGGAGTGTTGTATTGATGATTATAATTATTCTGTAACTGCATACGTCTTACTAAAGCAGCGGTGGCCCAGTAGTGGCGGCCCCGACTTACGAACAGTAAGTCGTGGGTTCGAACCCAGGCAGGCGCATTACTTTGTGTAATTCATTTCACGAACAATAATTTAATCAACATACAACCTAGCACTGGCCTGCAAATTGCAAAAAACGTAAGAAAAATTGAATTTCACGGGCCACCCTGACGCTTTCACCTTTACTTGCGCATTATCAAAGCCGATACTACATTTAGAATCTCCTTTCACCAGATATCCGCTCCCCAGCCGGTCCGACGACGCTCCTTTCAGTCGGCAGCGGGAGCTTCGCCCGCACGGCGCCCAGGGCTCCAGGTGGCGGGCCTGTCATCAACTATCTGAAGACCAGCGCCGTTCAGTATGCAGCTAAACAACAGCCGCCGCCGCAAGTGCCGCAGAGGCTTAAGGTAAGATTTAAGTACAAACCTCACGGCTTTAATCCCGAAATGAATACAGGTCCCAGCTGTCATTTGTAGATCTTCGACAGTAGTTACAGGTAGTCAGTGGCCCAAAAGATTCAGAACTAGTTTTACCAACCCAGTAGTAACTGGGTTGTGGAGGTCAGATAAGTAGTCGCTCCATGTAAAATACTGGTGTCTAGCTGCATCTGGTTAGACTGGAAGCCGACCCCAACATAGTTGGGAATAGGCTAGGCAGATGATGAGTTAGCCCTAATGCCACCGTGCCGTCGTTACTCCCACAGTTCATTAGGATGCTTAACTAGATCATCAATCATATTAATTAAAAATATAAAATCCGTACTGCTTTTTCGTCATTAACGAGAAACTATCAGCCAGCCGAACTTTCATATTTCGCACTGACAAACACGCAAATAACGCATTCGATTTTTTACAATCAATCTATTTTAGGCAGTTCAATCAAGAAAGCTAATACTTTACTTTTAGATCCACAGTCGTTGGGTAAAGTTATACCAGTTAAAATCAAAATATTTTATTTCACATATGCATACATGGGCACTTAAGTATAAAACGTCGAGAAAAGGTGTTCTGGTAGGTCGTATCCTATGACGAAGAATCGGCAAGAAACTCCATGGTTACTCCTGGTAGGTCGTATCCTATGACGAAGAATCGGCAAGAAACTCCATGGTTACTCTTTTCAAATCATTTGGGTTTTATATTCACACGGGGTCTAGTTTAATGCCAATAGGCGCGCTCTTTTGAATGAACTGGCCAAATGTAGGTGACTGCAGGCTAGGTAAAATTTAAACGTAAATCCCTCGAAAAACTGCCGACATGTGGGTGTGTCAAAACGGGAGTAAAAAGTCCCCTTCACGAAGCTGAAAGGCAATTGTTCTCTCAGTTATTACGATCATATCTGGGAACCTTCTAGCTACGGAGATATTGGAGGTCACGTTCCAAAATTTTTTTTTTTGTTTTTTTTTTTTATGCAAGTTTCTAATGTTATTACTTTACTTAAAATACCTCCATGACCATTGTACTATTACAGGTCGCGGCACGAAACTCTAGCGCTGACCGTTATTGCGCAGAAGTAAAAAATAAGAATGTCTTGGGGCGTGCGTTGCGCCGATTGGCTCTCCAGTCGTATAACATGCGCAGATATCCCCTCCAGATATCCTTCTTTTTGTTTCTGTTTATCCTGTGCGAGTTCAATAAATACTTTTCTTTCTTTCTTTCTCCACGTTTCTTTCAGCGCTAGAGTTACGTGCCGCGACCTGTAAATGCGTTCATCAGCACAACGTTTTGAGTGCGTTACATAAAGAGTCCTACCGTAAACCGTGATTTTTCAAATGAGTAGTTTCCCATTAATATTTTTTGTGTAGAATTACTTAGTTTGATGTACAGAATGCTTGCCTCTGCCCACTGCCAAGGCACTATTTACGTCAAATCCGTTACAACTCCGTACAACTTTGTAGAACACGGCGAAGTAAAAGTTCACCACAACTTAGATTCATAGAATTCTATAAATAGTTGTTGTTTTTCTTTCGTGAGAATATTATTTTATACATTTTTATGTAGTACTGTTTCAACAGTTCTGTTATGCTTATCTTGTGTTGTGTTTTAGTTCAATGGGTCATGTTTTTTTGTTTTTATTTGAAAGTGAAAACTTCTTTAGGCGCGTTGAGCACTTTTTGGGTGAAGGAAAAACATTGAACTCATTGTCACGTAACGTAACGTACGGTCACGCTTCGTAGCCGTTCGTAGCACTCGTAGCATCCGCTACGGCGTAGCACCACATATGCGGGACATAACCAGTGCTACGACTGGGGGGGGGGCTGTGTACTTTTCGTTTTCACTTCTATCGGCAGTCCCCAAAGACTGCTCCGATTTTTTATTTACCCTTTCGAAAGTTTGAAGTCTCATCTGTCTTTCCTTTTCTAACTATGATGGGGTAGAATTCCAGTCTAACCAGATAAGTCAAAAATACTGGTATTCGAGTGCTGTCGTTACAGGTAGTCAGGGGCTCGAAAGTCTGACAAGCAGTCTTACCAAAGGGTATCGTATTACCCAGTACTAACTGAGTTGTGGAGGTCAGATAGGCAGTCGCTCCATCTAAAATACTTGCATCCAAAGAGACTGGAAGACGACCCCAACATAGTTGGAAGAACGCACACAGATGTTTTAGATGAAATCTTTGCCTAAGATACAAAGCATGCATTTTGTTAGTCCTTAGCAATAGTCTGAATAACTTTGATAACAGATAGCTTATCCATGACCTGCATTATCTTATGAGTAAACAAATATAAAGTTAATATATTTATTACTTGTTTATGTGTATGTAATTGTTATGGACTTGGTTTGGTTATGTAATAGTAGTATGTATGTGAAAAGGTTAGGACTGTTATCTATAAATTAAGCTTTTATAGACAAAAACAAGAATTTGTACAAAATAATAATTCCTAAGTCCTGAGGAGCTCGTGGCTAAATAATAACAGCCGCTCGGATCAATCTTCAGGTTAAGCCGCGCTTGACTAGGTTGGTCTGTGGATGGGTGACCACCCATTACATATCGAGCTTCTTCCGTGTCTCAAGAACCGTGTCGTTGGCCCCGGCTGTCATTTGTACATCTTTGTCAGTCTTGACAGGTAGTCGAATAGTCTGTAGAAAGTCTGACAATCAGTCTTACCAAGAAGGGGTATCGTATTACCCAGTACTATTGATTGTGGAGGTCAGATAGGCAGTCGCTCCATGTAAAATTCTGCTGTATCCGGCTAAACTATAAGCCGACCCCAATATAGTTGGGAAAGGACTAGGCAAATGAATCCATCATCTCGCCCTGCCATAGAACAACCAAAGATCATAAACCAATCATCATCATCAGCCTATTAATGTTCCCACTGCTGGGACACAGGCCTCCTCTCTATGAGAGGGAATAGGCTATAATCCACCACGCGGGCCCAGTGCGGATTGGTAGATGTCACATGTCGTCGATTTTTTTGGTTCTAGGACATGACGGTTTTCTCACGATGTTTTCCTTCACCGTTTTGAGAGCAGCGGTGATGAAATAAATTACATAAAGTAATGCGCCTGTCTGGGTTCGAACCCACGACTTACTGTTAGTAGGTCGGGGCTGCCACCACTGGGCCAACACTGTTCATAACCATAAACCAATACATACCTGAAACTTTTGATAACCTAGCCATTTCTCCAACAGGCTTTACCACCACAACAGCCGAACTTAAGTGCTCTACCAGCAGCCCTAGGGCGCCAGTCCCCGGCCCCCGTGCCGCTGGCGACGCCCCCGGGCGTAGGCCCCGGCGTGGGGCCCGGAGGGGCCGCACAGCAGCAGGCCGCTGGCCAGTTCCAGCGCCTGAAGGTGGAAGATGCGCTGTCGTATCTCGACCAAGTGAAATACAAGTTCAATACGCAGCCGCAAGTCTATAATGACTTCTTGGATATCATGAAGGAGTTCAAGAGTCAGACGTAAGTGTCATTTTAGTTTCGTCGTTTTTTTTTACATGCTGCACTGGAGAGTAAAGCTCTGGTCACACTTACGCGAATCCCGCGTCGTAGCTTTTGAACGCCGTTGTTACCTAAAGGGTGTAAAACACCTCTTAACGAAGCCGAAAGGCACTTGTTCTCCCCGTCATTGCGATCACTTGTTTCTTCTACACCATACCTGGGAACCTTCTAGTTACGGAGATATTGAGGGTCACAGTTCCAACTCTTTCACAAGTTTTTAATGTAAGGTTTTTACTTTAACACCTCCACGACCCCAGTACTATTCAATCCATCCTTCAATACAATGTTTTGAGTGCGTTATATTGAGTTCTACCACAAAACATTATTTTTTCACCCCAAAAAATAAGTCGTTTCCCAGCAATAATTTTTTCGTAAAGTTACTTAGTTTGATGTACAGAATGCTTAGTTGACGGCTTCGTGATGAGGTCTTTTACACCCTGTTTACATGACAATCATACACGTGTCGTGTAAGCCAAACGACAAAAATATGTGGCAAAATGGTAAGTGAAATGGTGGCGTGTGATTATGGTCTATAGTTCAAAAAAGTTAATGATTAGGTCGTGCGACTATTCGCGCCAGTTTGACACCTGGATAGAAGTTAGTTGACACAATTGGTGCGAGCAACCGTCTCACATCTCTCGCGGGATTCGCTCCAGTTTGACCAGAGCTTAAGTTAGGGGTAAGACTTGAATGTCAAAAAATTAAGATGTGAATTTCATGCATGTTTGTTCACAGTTTTAAAGTATTTACGTTTCATTTTAACCGACTTTTAATAAAGGAGGAGGTTATAGTATTTATACTTTCGTAGTTTTCTTTTTTGTTTGTGTGATAATATTGTGAGTTGCTTTTTTTTCCTTTTCCTCTAAATGTAAACATAGATTAGCTTATATTGATAAAAAAATTGCTGTAGTAGTGTTTTTGTTAATAAATGAGTGTTGTATTGATTATGCTTTTCCGATAAATTGCTACTTTGGCTTGTTAAAAAGGTTCATGACATTAGAGAACTATTTCACTTAATATTCCCATCATAAGTTATTTTGCTTCTCATTAAACCATTTAATCTTAATTGATAAAATAAAAAAGTCCTTTTTCAACCAGTGCAGTATAACTATCAGAATGATGAAAACAATTACCGTTTGAATACAATGAAAAAATTAATGGCTGCAATTTTAATTGTATCTGACTATCCTCATTTCATAGAACCGACTACTAACAATTATCCTCCATCTTAATTTTAGTTTATATTGCAGTATTGACACCCCAGGCGTCATCACCCGGGTATCGAACCTGTTTAAAGGGCATCCTGAGCTGATAGTTGGCTTCAACACTTTTTTGCCACCGGGTTATAAGATTGAAGTTCAAAGTAATGGACAGGTAAGAAAATAATTTTATTATTGAAGGAATGGGTCATGTATGAAAATATTAAATTGTCTCGATTTTTTTTCTGCACTTAGGAATAAGCTAATACTATCTACAAATAAATTATCAGATTTATCTGAATAGTATTTTACATTTTTATAAATTAAATTCTGTTAGAGGCGGCCATCGTCGGTAAGCAACGGATTTTTATTCTTCCCTTAGCCTACTCAATTAAAAAGTAAAAACTGTAGATAATCTGTGGTGTTTGACAATTTAATATTTTCATACATGACCCATTGGCTGTCATTTGTAGATCTTTGACAGTCTTTACAGGTAGTCAGTGTACAGAAAGTCTGACTACCAGTCTTACCAAGGGGTAGCATATTACCCAGTACTAACTGGGTTGTGGAGGTCAGATAGGCAGTCGCTCCATGTAAAATACTGGTATTCAGCTGCATCCGGTTAGACTCGAAGCCAACCCCAACATAGTTGGGAAAAGGCTAGGCAGATGATATTGATGAAGGAGTTGGCAGACTGGTGCGATTACTGTGTATGATGTCCAGGGGTTTCCCTGTTTAGCTATTGTTTTCGGGTTTTTGTTATCTACACTAATATTATAAAGAGGAAAGATTTGTATTTTTGTGTGTATATTTGTAATGAATAAACTCACTATTAGAAAGCTACATTCAGCCTGAGTAACATAGGCTATATTTTATTCCCGTAATCCCACGGGAACGGGAACTACGCGGGTGAAACCGCGTGACGTCCGCTAGATAGGAATAATTTAGTCCAGATTTTTGCTCTATTGATGGTAATAGGCTCGCCGCTATTACATCGGACATACGACACCTGTGCGTTAGACTGTATTAGACTATGAGCTTGTTATATTCTCAACACTACTTAATAGGCTAGTTTCCACCATCTATAAATTGCAAATCTATTTAGTCCGTCAGTTAGAGTATTAGAAAATAATGGACACGTATTTTTTGTTTTTGTAAATCAATGAATATTGACAAAGATAAAACGCATCAAAACTCGGGGAGTGCTCGTGACGTCACAACGCACTAAAATTATGGCACGGCGTGACGTATTGAGAATTTTAAAAGCGTCGTTTCTTCGTCAATTTTGGTTTACGTAACAAAAGAAAAAATACGTGTCAAATATTTTTTGAAAATCTAACTGATTGACTAATTAGTTTTTTTTTTTGTTATCTGGGATTTCAGTTTACTCAGGGTGGACATTCCAAATTTTTTAAAATCTCGAAAAGTAGCATACTCTAGGCAAGCGAGCATCTTCGTAGACCAAATCATACCTTACCATCAGAAAACGTACAAAAATTATAGAAAAAGTTATTTGGTCACTCAAACAGGACAAAAAGAGTGAGCTCTTCATCCCCCCCATCCCGTTGCTAACCTCAATAGGTTTGACAACTGCGTACAAGGGGGTATATCAAATTAACATTGGAAGCATTGCACAGTACTACACGACTTGCAGTGTGCCGAAAATGTTAAAACAATTACACTTCAGACTATCGCTTCTATACACCATAAGGTGAGACTGCGAGAGGTTTAAAAGTAACTTAAAAAATATTTTTAAGGTTGGTTGGTTGGTCTGTGGATGGGTGACCACCCATTACATTCCGAGTTCCTCCGTGCCTCGGAAAGCACGTTAAGCCGTTAGTCCCGGCTGTCATTTGTAGATCTTTGATAGTCGTTACAGGGAGTCAGTGGTCTGAAAAGTCTGACAACCAGTCTTATCAAAGGGTATCGTTTTACCCGGTACTAACTGGGTTGTGGAGGTCAGATAGGCAGTCGCTTCATGTGATATACTGGTATTCAGCTGCATCTGGTTAGACTGGAAGCCGACCCTAACATGATTGGGAAAAGGCAGAAAGATGATGTTCTGAATACAAGATAGTAAAGAGCTCCAAAACTCCAAAGCATTTATTTCAATTAGACCATTACGGCACTTTTGAATGTCAAAAAACCGGCCAAGTGCGAGTCGGACTCGCGCACGAAGGGTTCCGTACCATTATTATCAAAAAAAGGGCAAAAAAAATCACGTTTGTTGTATGGGAGCCCCCTTAAATATTAATGTTATTCTGTTTTTAGTATTTGTTGTTATAGCGGCAACAGAAATACATCATCTGTGAAAATTTCAACTGTCTAGCTGTCACGGTTCATGAGATACAGCCTGGTGACAGACAGACAGCGAAGTCTTAGTAATAGGGTTCCGTTTTTACCCTTTGGGTACGGAACCCTAAAAACAAAGCAACAGTCCCAGTCACAAGACATAATAACTTGAGAAAGTACTGTAGTTGCTCCTCTAGGAAAGTAGGGTTTGTAAGTAGAATTTGAATAGTAAAGTGACAATTCTGCGTCTGTGACTCTTTTAAGAGAACATGATTCATATTATTATAAACAGGCTCCCAGGCCAGGCCATTTTAGGCTCCTTGAGCGGAAAAACCAGCTGCAGTTTTGACTCATTTTTCGTTTAAGTAGTCCCTAGTCTTAAACCAATCAGGAATAATTATTGTGTTATCGAACTCGCTCGACATGAGGTTAGTTTAGGAATGGTGAAATCACTTTTACAAGCATAGATCAGCATTTTCTTACATCCCTTTCTGTCATTTAGAATTGCAACTCACTAAAGTGAGTGATTCAATCGCACGTTAAACTGCTTCCGTCCGATGCGGATGACCGGACTTCTCGCTTCTTCAAATGACGCCGTTACGTGATGGAATGAGATAGAGAGACTCGAAAACGCTGATTCGTGCATTATGCAATAGGGAAGATGCATAAATTTTCTTTTGTTTATTCCGATACGGAATGTTAAAGTACTATAAAAATAATGACAAAAAGCGGAAACGACATAAATCGGCCAAATAACACAAAAGTTATAACCATTTAAACTTTTGTTTCTATCTCTTTCTAGATAAACGGAATTTAGTATGGATTTTGTACGTCGATGCAGCGAATGACGTCATTTGTGTTATCGGATCTCTCTGTCTAATCAGCAGTTCCAAATGCTTATAACTGAGTATTTTTAATAGATATTTAAAAAATAATTTCACTTGGCTATTTCTGATGTTAATACGCTTTGTTTAGAGTGATAAAAAAAATCATGCATCTTCCCTATTGTGGTTTTAAGCCGCGTTGACACGATCATAGTATGCTCGGACCGAGTGGACTCGAATACCTACTTGGACGCAACTCATATTGGGCAACCCATACCCAACATTACCAACCCATCCGAGTCTACTCGATCCGAGCCCACTCTGGTCGTGTGAATTAGTAAGTTCTCACAGACTTATTCACTGAATTGTCTATGTAGTTTCTAAGCTGCTGAACTGCCAACTGATTCTCGAATTGGTCAAGTTTATGGCAAGCATAACAAAAACCTGGACTAAATATTGCTGTCGTGAGACGAAAGGGCGCGTCTGAGAAAACGTAATACAAGAAATGAGCCTTAATAAACAAAAAACTGTATTTTTTAACCTTTTATCTATACTAATGTACCAATTTTAAAAATTGTTTCACTGGTAGAAAGCTACATTATTCTTGAGTGCTATAGGCTATATTTTATTCCCGTACTCCCACGGGAACGGGAACTACGCGGGTGAAACCCGCGGGACGTCAGCTAGTGTAAAATACAGATGCAACCGGTTAGACTGGAAGCCGACCCCAACATAGTTGGGAAAAGGCTCGGCGGACGATAAAGGCTTGTTTTTTTCTTAACAATACTTCCGTAATAGTGCTGTGTTGGCTTACGGGGGTCGAATAATACTAGGTTGAAGACGATTTACAGAAGACTACAATCTTTTTCCATTCCACAGGTGTCGGTATCCATGCCGTCTCCGACCGGGTTCGGCGGTGCGGGCCCGCCCGGCAGCGGCGGGGGCTCCAACGTGGTGCTGGGCGTGCAGCACCCGCCGCCCCCGCCCCAGCCGCAGCTCGTGCATCTGTTGCCGCAAGCGCAGTAAGTATACGACAAAAAATAATCTAATTAGTCCGTCAGATTCATTTCCAAAAAATATTGGACACTTTTTTTTTTTTTTTCGCGTAAACAAAAAATTAAGACGATACAGTGCGTCGAAAACTCACACATTAAAATTATCAATACAACTCTCCAAGTTCATAAAGGTGTAGGAAACAAAAAAAAAAACAGAAAAAGTAATTTCACATGTAACTACATACGTCTTACAGCCGCGAATAATATTTTAATCAACATACAACCTAGCACTGGCCTGCAAATTGCAAAAAACGTAAGAAATTTTGAATTTCGCGGGCTACCCTGGAGCATCAGCCTTAAAAAGCCAGAAGTTTAAGATGAACAGATATCGTGTCAGCTGTTTTGATAAGCATAATCAGCCTTTAACATTTCCATAGTAAAAAATGAAATAATCCAAAATTAACCACTAAAACACCAATTAGATAGCACCTAACGAAAATAGCTAAGTTGGCAACAAAAATATTGACTCGTACGCGCGGCGCAGGGTGAATGAACTCGACCAGCTGTTGCGTCACGCCTACAAGTACATAGAGCTAGCTTCCCGATTTACATAATACTGAATAACTAGCGTTTTGTGCTATTATTTGTTTGGCTTTGGCTAAATGGTGAATAACCTTAGCTGGTGAAAAAAAAAAAACAAAGTAAATAGGCGTGTGTCCTGAAAAAAATCTTAATTAGTCCGTCAGTTAGATTATCAAAAAATATTTGACACGTTTTTGTTATTTTGTTACGTAAACCAAAATTGACGAAGATACGACGCTTTTAAAATTCTAAATACGTCACGCCGTGGTATAATCTCGAGAGTCCCCACTCTCGAGTTTTGACGCATTTTATCTTTGTCAATATTCATTGATATATAAAAACAAAAAATACGTGTCCATTATTTTCCAATACCTACTCTAACTGACGGACTAAATAGATTTGCAATTTATTGATGGTGTAAACTAGCCTATTGACCCTCATTATGGTTATTTTGGTCAACCAATCACAAAAGAAATAAAATTATTCCGAAAAGAGAGTTACCGACATAGCAGTAAGCATGCTGAAGTACGAGCGAGCCGGCTTTCTGCCGAAAAACGAGGAGGACGGGGTGGGGCGTCGCTTTGGCTATGTCTAGCAATAAACTGTCATAGGCCGAGTTTATTGATTGACTATGTTGGTGCCAGTTAGGGTGAGAAAAGCGGCCACTGACCCACCTAAATTTATTAAACTTCTTAATTTTGAAAACCAAAAATAAGCCTGATCAAGTCTGGAATCGTCATCTATCGTGATCTTCAACTTTTTTTGTAATGAAAAACGATACATGGTTTATTTGTATTGGTTCGTACGAAGAAATATTAGGGAAAGGGCAATGACCCGCTATTCTCATCTTAACTGGCACCAACTATAGCAACCCGCCCCGGCTTCGCACGGGTGCAATATAGCTATTGCTGAAAACTGCATTAAAATCCATTGCGTAGTTTAAAAGATCTAACCGTAAAAACGGCGAGCGCGACTTTGTTTTATACTGGTGTTGATTCTGTTGAGCACAAATTAATTTAGGCTATTGCTATGTTTTTCTTTCTAATAAAACGAGAAAGAGACGCGCGTAATTTAGAGCTGTCAAATTTAGTTGGAACTAATATTTCCATACAAATCAAGGGTGCACGTAATAACATGTCGACTAAAAACACGGTGAAGTGCAAGGCATAAACTAGTTTGACATCTCTAACTTAGTTCATAGCTATAGCTGCCCTTTTTTTGCACTGCCTTTTAGTAAAAGATAGCAATAGCCTAAATTAAGTTCGGGTTGTGCACAACAGAATCGACACCACTATGTAAAGATGCAATCACTACGACCTGTTCTATCCCGCATTGGCACTCCAACCTGTTCATTATCATCTCTATCACAGTTCCAGCTGTCATTCTCCAGCTCAAACACTGTTCCAATAATACTAAGTGTAAACAGACTGACTCTTCACGAAGCCGTCAGCAAGCATTCTGTACATCAAACTAAGTAACTCTACGCAAAAAATATTGCTGAGTAATGACTTTTTTTGGGGTGAACAATCACGGTTCAGTAAGACTCAATGTAACGCACTCAAAATGCTAATGGATGCATTTAATAGTAGGGTCATGGAGGTATTTAAAGTAAAGTTAAAACCTTAAAAACTAGTATTAATAAAAATAAACTTGTAAAAAAGATAGCGAACCGCGAACCGGAAGACGTTGCGTTGGAAGACCTCCCACTAGGTGGAGCGGTGACCTGGTAAAGGTTGAGGGAATCCGCTGGATGCGAGTAGCACGGGACCGGTCAATGTGGCGACACTTGGGGGAGGCCTATGTCCAGCAGTGGACGTCTTTCGGCTGAAATAATGATGATGATGATGAAAAAAGTTAAATCTTTGATCCCTAAAATCTCCGTAAATAGAAGGTTCCCAGTTATGGTTCAATGATGGGGAGATCCAAGAACCTTTCGGCTTCGTTACGTGTCTTTTAACACCCATTATTAGTATGTGTATTAAACATAAGTCCTTGTTCATAGGGAGGCGGAAAAGGAAGCAGTGCGTCGAGCTAACTACTCTACCATGGAAATGTAAGTGCATTTTGTTGAAACTTCATTTTTATCTGATTTTCTTTTTAGAATTGGACCTGTTAAATCTACAACTACAACAGCCGAGCCACTGGGATACCCGACACAGCATTGTAAATGTGCACTTGACGCAAAATGCGCACTTCGCAAAATGTGAACTGCTCAAAATGAGCACTACTCAAAATGAGTGTGAACTTTATAACAATGGGTCAAAATAAAAACCGTTTGCTTACTAATTTTTTTTTTTTTAATATTTTGCGCGATTTTTAGCACGATAACAGTAGGTTACGATAACAGTTAGTTTATTTGTTCAATCTCACTCATTTTGAGTAGTGATCATTTTGAGAAGTGCTCATTTTGCTAAGTGCACATTCTGCGTCAAGCCCGATTTAATAGTGGAGCTCGTGCCTAAATAATAACAGCCCCTCGGGTCGATCTTCAGGTTAAACCGCGCTTGCCTAGGTTGGTGCGTGGATGGGTGACCACCCATTGCATACAGAGTTTTTTCGGAAAACACGTAAAGCCGCTGGACCTGGCTGTCATTTGTAGATCTTTGACAGTCGTTACAGGTAGTCAGAGGCCCGAAAGTCTGACAACCAGTCTTACCAAGGGGTATTGTATTTCCCAGTACTCATTGGGATGTGGAGGTGGAACTTCAACATAGTTAGGAAAAGGCTAGGCAGATGTTGAAATTAATTACAAAAGAGTGCCTGGGGACCTATAACCAGCCGCTTCAGTTACCAGTGGACCATCATTGCGTATATTCTCCAATAGGTTAGATGACATCATAAAACATAAAACATAAAACAATAATTCCAAGACACCAATCTAAATTATTATTATTATTGGCCTGAAAAACCCGATTTATTTTCAATTAATTGCCAAATTCGATTTTTAGTTGAAATCAGTAAATAGTTGAGTCATTGAGTTGAATAAACAGTTACGTCACAAAACTTATATTGTCACTTACGGGATATCTTCCGTGATTAGTTATTGTTTTGAGCTCCCGATATTTCGACGCTGTTGCAAGCGCCATGATCGCGAGTTGACTGGAGAATGCGGGTGGAAGGAAATAGTACATTTTGATACAAGTGGAGAAAGTTTGTCATTGCGTTCTAGGCGGAATGATAACACCCGAGCCGTAGGGTGTTTTTGAGCCGAGAACTGCAATAACAAATGTCCACGTGTATCAAACGACGTTTTTCAATACACTTTTGAAGAAATAAAATAAAATATAACGAAAAAAAATTTGTCACGAACTAAGAAACTATGATTTTAATTTTCTTTTTTTTTTCGCGCTCTGCTTTCGCCAGGTTGAAGGAGAGGCAAAGGTATGAAGCCGTTAAACAGCCTAATATAAAAAATATATTCATTTTATATTTTTGATTTCAGAACACAAATAAATGTTAATTTGTGTATAAAAATAACTATTATTTTGTAATAATAATGTTTATCTATGATATTCTATTTATAAACACAATTTTAATATTCAAAAAATATTTATGCCGTAAAGACGCGTAGTGCTTTGCAAAAATTAAAAAAAAATCATTCACCTCAAACTATAGGCATTGAAACAATTTGGACTAAGTATAGGTATAGTTATCTGTGGCAATTTTCATTCCCGCACACGTGCGGGAAAGTGGAAAAAAACGCACGCGTGTGAAATACATTGCATGTTGTACCTAATCATAGTGCGTTATGGACCAGTTTTCGAGGAAGTGTATTGAAAATAAATTGTTAAGAGCAGACAAATCTGTCTACCCTCTTTCTTTGTCTTTTGCTACGCGCACTACTGGAACTCGACACTAAGTCACGACAAAACACACTCACAGTATCACCAGGTTTTGTGGAGTCCTTTCTATGATGCCGGCTGCTACTTTTGAGCATACTAAAAACTGGATTCCACGAACTAGACAAGCGCATATCGGGAGCTCAAAACAATAACTAATCACGGAAGATATCCCGTAAGTGACAATATAAGTTTAGTTGTAATCCGTGCAAGCTTAAAACAGTGTTAAGTCACAGTTGGCTATTGCCATACAAAATCTATGGGAAAACCGCGTTTTGACAGTTCTTTAAAAAGTATTTCAATTTATTGGTGTGTCATCTACCCCATTTTCCATGCTCCACAACTAACCTAACCTTCTTCCCCGTTAGGTCGGTGAACAACGCGATCGTCCACAATCTGTCAGTGAATGCAGCGCCTACCAACTCGCTGCACCAGATCTCTCAAGCTCATCAGCAGATTGAAGCGGCCGCTATACATCATGCTTCAACTCCTGGTAAGCATAGACGCATAAGCATAATCATCCTATAATGTTCCCACTGCTGGGACACATGGCCTTCTCTCTATGAGAGGGAATGCACTATAATCCACCACGCGGGCCCAGTGCGGGTTGGTAGATGTCACATGTCTTCGATTTTTTTGTTCTAGGACATGCTGGTTTCCTCACGATGTTTTCCTTCACGTTTTAACAATTTTTATTGACTTTTTACACCTGTTAACATGCACTCTAAATAATAGGTTTCGCTGATTTGTCAGTGCAACACACAATATTGATTTTAGGAAGTCTTTGAATAATATTGCCTGCAAATTGGTTGGTTTTTCAGTATTTCATTGACAAATATTTTGCATTGTTTTATCTCTTTTTTTTGTACTACCCCTAAATTAAATAATACTATCTCAAGATGCTCCGATAAAAAAAAACAAACAAAACACACACACAACAAACAAACAAACAACAAACTAGCCATAGGCATGACGACAGTATCAAAAAATTGCAAATCTATTTAGTCCGTCAGTTAGAGTATTGAAAAATGACGGACACATATTTTTTGTTTTTGTAAATCAATGAATATTGACAAAGATAAAACGCATCAAAACTCGGGAGTGGGGTCGCGTGACGTCAGAACTAGCTAAAAATTATACCAAGGCGTGACGTATTGAGAATTTTAAAAGCGTCATATCTTCGTCAATTTTGGTTTACGTAACAAAAGAAAAAATATGTATCCAATATTTTTTGGAAATCCATCTGACGGACTAATTAGATTTTTTTTTGTCGTCTCGCCTAATACACATCTTCAAATGATGAAATTAATTACCGTTCGAATCTAATGATAAAAACTTGCGGCTGCTCTATTTGAGTTCTGATTACCTTTCCTGAACCACTCCCTACAAACTAGCTACTCCAACGCGTACTATAACTTAACGCTGTTGCACACAGGGTCCGGGCAGCCTTCGAACCCGTCGCACGCGGCGCCTGCCCCGTCCAGTCAGCCAGTGGAGTTTAACCATGCTATCGAGTATGTCAATAAGATTAAGGTGAGTTTAACTTTGTCAGTTAAAAATATTATGTATTTTATTTTACTGTTTAAACAGCATAGAAAAGGAACATCGATTTATTATTTGAAAAACTAATTAGTAGTAATTTTGTTTTATTCCAATTTTCTGTTTCCTTGCAAAAAGTAATTTTACGAAAGAACATTCTTTATTTATTAATTTTCATCCATACTATTCATAATTTTACTGTTGTCTTTCTTTTGTAACTTTTGAGTTGGCTGAAACAAAGAAAATACAAAAAAAATACGAAATTACACTGACAGACAAAAAAAAATCATATCCCGCCTCGGATTTGGCTTTGCCGTAGTCAAGTAAAAAGTTTGAATCTTATAAATTTTCTGCCACTAAACACACTAACAGCCGTTTTCTATAACTTACTTACGTATAACTGTTGGTTAATAAGCCTACGCTCGTAGCTATCGGTGTTTCTATAAACACAGTTAGCTTGAAATATCCTATCCGCGTCACCTACCTGTCACTTGATTCATAGAAAAATCAAAGAAAGCTTTCCTGTGACGTTTTGTTTCTAACTGTCCGTAAGCTAAATGTCAAACAGACAGAGATAGCAACCTACCGATACCTGTCCGTAAGTTATTGAAAATCATATTCTATTTAATATAATAATAATTTATTCCATTTCAAAGTAATAGGTGTATACATAGTTATGTTAATCAAGTATTTCTTTGTTTTTTGCCCTTGTAATATTAATTTCACAAATATCTGTACATTTTTTACAAATACAGTGCTTAATCTAAACTTAAAGTACACAAAAGTATTAGCATTTGGGGCCTTTCAGTGGGCCATTTCAGTCCTCAACGCCGCCGGTCCCCCTAAGTAATGGATTCCTTTTGGGTAAAAACCTCCCCCATCCTCTTCCAGTCCTCTCTTTCTGCACCGAGATTCCACCAGTTCTCTATTTAAAATGATGAAATTAATTACCGTTCGATTCTAATGATAAAAACTTGCGGCTGCTCTATTTGAGTTCTGATTTCTTTCTAGCCCCAAATACCACGTGCAATGCACCACCACTCCTCTAACCCACCATCTTTTTGTTGCTCCATACAGTCCCGGTTCTCAAGGCAGCCAGACAAGTACAAGAGGTTCTTGGAGATTCTGCATGCCTACCAGAGGGGCCACCGGGAGATGAAGGAACCTCAAGCCAAGCTACAGACGGAAGCTGAGGTTTATTCGCAGGTTTGTGAGCGATAACATTATTATTTGATTATTTTTAGCCTATGATAACGTGGAAATTGTCTGGTGAGATGACGAGTAATAGAGAAGTATGGAAGAAGAAGATATGCTGCGCCGACCACAAATGAATTGGGATAAGGGGAAGAGAAGTTGAGGGGTAGAAGCTCGTGGCTAAATAATTACAGCCACTCGGGTCGATCTTTAGGTATATCCGTGCTTGCCTAGGTTGGTCTGTGGATGAGTGACCACCCTTACATACCGAGTTTCCTCCGTGGCTCGAAGAGCACGTTAAGCTGTTGGTCCCGGCTGTCATTTGTAGATCTTTGACAGGTGTTACGGTAGTCAGTGGCCCAAAAAGTCTGACAACTTACCAAGGGGTATCATATTACCCAGTACTAACTAGGTTGTGGAGGTCAGATAAGCAGTCACTCCATGTAAAATGGTATTCAGCTGCATCCGGTTAGACTGGAAGCCGACCCCAACATAGTTGGAAAAAGGCTAGCAGATGATATCGTTGCGGGGTCTGAGGCAATTGAATTTTCTCCAGGACTCTTTAAGCTTAATTACCTTGGGGCTTTTGGTGGTTGATTCTAAATTCAGGATCATTTTGTTGGAACTATTATCTGCCTAGCTTTTCGTCAACTACAGCCTGCATAGCATTACCACCGTAGAAACTGGTTTCTTCGAAGCAAGAATCGACAAAATGACGGAAAGACTTGACCAACTACCTATCATGCTTTTAGAGGTGTGTAGGATGAAGACCCAAACACGACCTGACTTCGACAAGAGACATACGTTAAGAACCTCTTTTGTTGTAGTTATCATTATATTCTGATCTTTTTCTTTTCTTATCAGGTCGCAAAACTGTTCGAGAATCAAGACGACCTGCTAGCGGAGTTCGGTCAGTTTCTCCCGGATGCTAAAGCGGTGACCAAGCCCGTACCGGAAGTGCGGGAGCGACACTACCCGCATGTGAGGTCTCCACCTGTGCCCACACACCATCAGGTAAATTATATAACAAGTCATATCACCCACTAGGCTTATTCTTTAGCTTCGGGAAATGTCATCATCATCTGCCGAGCCTTTTCCCAACTTTGTTGGGGTCGGCTTCCAGTTTTACCGGATGCAGCTGAATACCAGTGTTTCGGGTTCTTCGGGAAATGTATTACTGGGATAAAAAGTTCTTTTGTCCTGATCTCCAAACCCAGGTTATGTTGTGCGTTCTTCAGCAGGACAGTTGAATGATGGTGGGTAGCTGAAAATTTCTTTGATAATAATGTGATTGGAGAGCCTTAAGTTTAGAAGTAGACTGTTATAGGCTGAAACATCAAGCAATTTTTGATGTGAAACCTCTATAGGCGCGGGTAAACCAAAAAAAGAAATGAAAAATGCGTGGCGATCGGACCCGGCCCGAACATTATCGACCTGTTGAAGCAGCATAAAATGCACATATTGGCCATGGTTTATAACAAGCCAGCTGGTCTCGGGGCACAGAGCGCTGGGTTGTAATCTCGTGACTTCGAGTTCGATTCCAGCATTAGGATTTTCGTTTTGTGAATCGAGTCATTTTGTTTTTATTTTATGTGTAATTTTTATATTGACTTTTTTTTTAAAGTATTACTTGGACAAAATAATATCGATGTTTCACATCTGCCAGGCGTCCCGCGACGGCTCTCTTTTCTTCTTAAAAAGTTCCTAGTCTTAAAAATTGTGTTATGGCACATTGTAGAGTGAATCGGTTGGTGTTGTAGGTATACAAGGCGTACATAGAGCTGGGAAGTAACTCGATGTCCCCGGGTGTGCCGGCGCGCGCAGAGAGCTCCCCGCCGGAGCGCTTCCCGCCCGCTGAGCGCGCCGACCCGCCGCCCAGCCACCACGCGCCCGTGAGTACACAAATACACACATACTGACACCTTACGCTTTTGGCCATAATATTGATTTAGAAATTATGTTTCAAGTTGGCAAATAAAATATACAGACATGGATGAATAACTGACTTGGTCCCAAAGGGAGATAACGCCTTGGTTAATCTATTACAATCTTTTCGATATCTATAAACATCGAAATCCACTTACCATCAGTAATCTGGTAAACCAAGCCAACTTAAATTGGTAAAATAGCAAGACCAGCAATATTTTTACTACATTTTTAAATGGCAGCACGTGACAACGCACCTCACTGTATATTGCGGCACGAGTGTTGTTATCACTGTTATCAGATAAACAAACTAACATGTAATTATACAGTTTTATAGATCAATGATAACATTGTTTACCCGCTCATATTGTAATAACAACGCTCAGTGTTGCTTTAGTAAACTTTGTGTTTTTGTAACATTTATTTTAAATATTCATAATTTTTTAGTTTCTGTTTTTCCAATCCTGTAATGCCAGTCTAGTGTTACCTAAAAATAATACAGTTGATAAGCTGCTTATGTCACGGGCTCAACTTTGAATCCTGAACGCAGCGAGAGATTCTAAGGCTCCCGATCGGATCGAGGGCAGGCTTTGAGGTAAAACTAGAGTCCTGAGAGCAGTGAGGGTCAGCAGATAAAAAAAAACTTTGGACTTGTTGTAATTATTTTTGTTTGTTTTTTATAACAAAATCTTGGATCTGCTGAAGTATTATTTTCAGTAAATGTCATGATAATTTTATCAAAGCTTGTTTCCGTTACTTAGCACCCAGTTCTATACTTCCAAAATCGAACAGGATTCTATTTTTTCTTGTGACTATCCTATATCAACTGTTTACGGTCATACTCATCATAAACCTTACACTAGTAAACAAGTCATTTTATCTCGTTGTTCAGCAGCTGCCCAAGCACACAAGCTCGGCGTCCAGCACAGTGACGGCTCCGCCACAGCAACACCATCATCTCAAAAGATCTCCCAGCTTCACTTCATCAAGCTCCATGGGTAAGTTACAATTTAACTGTTTTATAGTCTACTAGCGGACGTCACGTGGTTTCACCCGCGTAGTTCCCGTTCCCGTGGGAGTACGGGGATAAAATATAGCCTATGTTACTCGCTGATAATGTAGCTATCCATTGCTGAAAGAATATTTCAAATCAGTCGAGTAGTTTTTAAGTTTATTCATTACATACAACTAATACAAATCTTTCCTCTTTATAATATTAGTATAGATGTAACTGTTTTGAGACAAATAAACACATTTTCATTTTCTTGAACTATGTCTTTTTAGATTGTGGTTAGTGTAATAAGTAGGTCAAGTTGACAGGCTTTTAAGTTATTATGACTTTTGTGGGACTGTAACTCTAGCTTTATTTTGATAAATATATATAGCTGGATATTACACACCGCTATATGTAGTGCCACACTAAGCAACGAGCCTTGTGTCGTGGACACCAGATAGTTGATATACTACATAGATACTTTTTTTTTGTAAATACATACTTTTCTACACAACTATATCAAATATAATCAAATATACAAATCAATCAATCTATTATGGTTTAGAAATAGCCACAAAATTACAAAAAAAATATGCCCGAATAAGTTTGACTATTTCTCGAAAGAGCGCTCAAAATAAAAATCATTTTTTTCTTGTATTTTAGTGTTAAAACAGTCGAATACAAGAAAAATTGTGATAGCCCTCTTAAACCGTGAAAGCTCGAAACAGTGTTTAAAATGCCGAATATTTTTGTTCGATCGTACAGCGGTAGGTGCCCCTCCGCCCAAGAAGTCTCGTCAATCAGGTCTGACTGGCGCCACAGTACGCGACGTGTCGTACGCGGAGGCGTCCAAACTGGCCACGGTACACGAGTTCAACTTCTTCGACAGAGCGAGGAAGGCTCTGCGCTCACAACATGTCTACGATAATTTTCTGAGGTGAGTTGTTGCAAAAAAGGAAGTAAAAATATTAAAAAAAAATCGGAGCAGTCTTTGGGGACTGCCGATAGAAGTGAAAACAAAAAGTACAGTACACAGGCCCCGCCCCAGTCGTAGCACTGGTAATGCACCGCGCATGCCTATGTAGTGCTACGCCGTAGCGGATCGCCTACGAGTGCTACGAAGCGTGACCGCACGTTACGTTACGTGGCGATGAGTTCAATGTTTTTCCTTCACCCAAAAAGTGCTCAACGCGCCTAAAGAAGTTTTCACTTCAATAACTTTATTTGCCAATAATGTAGGTATTGTAAACGTACTCTTCACGAAGCCGTCAACCAAGCATTCTGTACATCAAACTAAGTAACTCTACACAACAATTTTTTGGTGTAAAATCACGTTTTTCGGTAGGACTCAATGTAACGCACTTAAAACGTGCTGATGGATGGATTGAATAGTAAACGGGGTATGGAGATATTTAAAGTTATGACCTCAAAATCTAGTATTTGAAAAAAAAAAATGTGATAAAAATTGGAACTTTGACCCTAGCTATGTTCTTTGTCCATACAAAGGTTGTGACAAAATAAAATGTCTACCATACCATATCAATAAATATATACAGGGTATACATACATCAAACTGAGCAACGCTGCGCCAAAATTATTGCTTTGAAACTACTTTTATTGGGGGTGAAAGATCTCGTTTTACTTTACGGTAAAACCCAATGTCGCATTCAACACATTGTGCTGAAACGGGCCATGGAGGTATTTAAAGTTATAACATTCAAAACTTGTATTAAAAAAAAAACTTGTCAGAAAGTTGGAACTTTGACCTGCAATATCTCCGTAACTAGAAGGTCCCCAGGTATGGTCTAGAACAAAAAAATGATCGCAATGACGAGTACAAGTGTCTTTCCAAGAGTCTATTTAAATCCTTTATTTAGTAAAACAGTCAAATCTGTAGGAAATATTATATCGAGACAATGATGACAAACCGTGCGATGTGCAAATGACAGAATGTCTTTGGTGATACACGCATGCTGCCTTCCTACTGATCGTCTCATAAAAATATAATATAGTACCATCAAAATAGGTGCTCAAATTTTTTAGAATGCTGTATTTTTAAATATATAAAATACTGTGTCCATGTTTGAAGGAATCCAAAAATAATAGGATTTAGGCCATAGTCACTTATATACGTTACAAGCAAATGCATGCCTTGTACGTCGAACGACACAAATATGTGATAAAATGGTAGGTGAAATTGTGACTTTACATGAAAGGCACGCGCGTGCGTTTATTCTCAAGCGGTCAAAGGCCACAACAATCGAATCATCATCATTTCAGCCGAAAGACGTCCACTGTTGGACATAGGCCTCCCCTAAATGTTGCCACATTGACCGGTCCCGTGCGACTCGCATACAGCAAATCCCCGCAACCTTCACCAGGTGATCGCTCCACCTAGTGGTAGGTCTGCCAACGCAACGTCTTCCAGTTCGCGGTCGCCACTCCAGAACTGTTCGGCCCCATCGGCCATACGTTCTGCGAGCAATGTGCCCTGCCCACTGCCACTTAAGGTCAATGCTCCAGGGTAGCCCGCGAAAGCTAGGTTGTATGTTAATTAAAATATTATTCGCGGTTGTAAGACGTATTTAGTTACAGATTTATATTCATCAAAATCATCAATACAACCCTCAAAGTTCATAAAGGTGTAAAAATGACTTTATCAAGGTCAAAATCATTCCTGAACTTCGTCTGTTTTGAGTTGTTTAGTTCCTCATTTAGAGGATATCTCTAAGTCCAGTGTGCCTTTTGGCAAAAGCAACCCTTCTCCAGTAAGGGCCCGCTGTAAGCTTCAACTCATCTTCCCCGTTTCCTTTTTCCATCTCTAGGATACCAGTCTGTCACAATTTTACTCCACTTTTCCTTAAAACCGAATACTATTTTAAAATTTTGAGCACCAATTTTGTTAGGACTTACAAATCTTCTACAAAAACAATCTTACCGACTAACAAATCTTAAAACTAACCTATATTATCTTCACAGATGCCTCCTCCTGTTCACCAACGAGATCATCTCGTCGTCAGAGCTGCTGTGTGTGACGGCTCCGTTCCTGTGCCGGCACCCGGAGCTACAGAAGTGGCTGCAGGACTTCCTCGGACCACCTTCTCCGCCACACACGCCCACCAACACTAATGCGCTGCATACTGGTGAGTACTTGACATTATAATAAATAAATATATTTAATTTCAGACCTTGATCCATATCACTATCACTACATATTATACTAGCGGAGGCCACGCGGTTTCACCCGCGTAGTTCCCGTTCCCGTGGGAGTACGGGGATAAAATATAACCTATGTTACTCAGAGTGAAAGTAGCTTTTTTTATAGTGAAAGAATTTTTGAAATCGGCGCAGTGGTTTTTGAGTTTATTCGTTACAATCATACACACACACTAAAATACAAATCTTTCCTCTTTATAATGTTAGTGTAGATATGATCCCGTGGGACAGTAACCGAACTTCAAGTGGGCGAACCCGCGGGCATAAGCTAAAACCGTAAAATATGGCTTCTTGTAAAAGTTATATAAGTCATATTAATCCCATACAAAATTACGAAAATACAAAACAAAATTCACCTTGACTGGGGCACCCAGGAAAACCGCAAACATTTTATTATTAGCAAACATTATATAATTTTCCTCAAGTACTCTATCTGCTGTGTTAGTTTTGTTAGTAAATACTCGTAGAATGGTTAGGTTATATTATTCACAGATGAATATTGTGTATCATGAAGTTATGTCTCTATGTTAGTACTATTTTAATACACAGAAAATGTTTTTGGGGTAGATTTCTGTGTATATTCATGCTAAGAAAGCAACTAGTTAAAGAGAAAGTGTCTGAATTTATTTGATGAGGGCTAAAGTGACTGCGAATGATCCGTTCTCTCTTATAGAGAGGCCTTTGTCTGAACAGTGTGAAATTTATAGCCTGATTGTGTTGTGTGTTTTACTGTGACCATATGAATGTGAACCGGAAGACGTTGCGTTGGAAGGCTTCCCAATAGATGGAGCGGTGACCTGTAGGGCTATTACGTATCTTTTTGATATCCAGTGACTATCAATCTTCGGTTGTACACCGAACTTTGATGACAACCGAGAATGTCATAATATTGGTATTACGTATCACACTGAGTGGATATCACTTTACGGGGACTAACAGCCCGGGTACGGTGTAACGTCTTTCACGAAAGCCTCTTCAAACTCAGTTGTCATCAATTTCTTGTCCTCTATGCTTACATAATCGAAATAATATAAGTATCGATACGAAAAAGAGTTACGGTCTGTCAAAAAAATGAGTTACGGTGACTATCAGCCACGATGACAACCAATGATGTCATATTTGATCGCGACTGGTCATACATAATATGAAACTAACCTTTTGACAGTTAATTGATGGACACTGAGCCCAGTTACAATCATTTCGAGCTGTCAACAGAGATACGTAATAGCCCTATTGGCGGGAATCCGCTGGATGTGAGTCGCATGGGACCGGGACATGTGGCCACACGTAGGAGAGGCCTATGTCCAGCAGTGGACGTCCATCGGCTGAAATGTTGATATGAATGTGCATAAAGCAAAAGAAATATGTGTGTCGTTCTGTAAAATCTGCTTACCCTCGTTATGTGTATTTAAATGTTAAAAATACCCCATTTTCGCCAACAGCCTACAGCAATTCCGCCTTCGGAGCAGCAAGCAGTGTGCTATTCGAACGGGAGCGACCACAAGGAGAGAAGCTTCGTTACGAGCCTATTGGGCAGTTAGGCGCTCAGCTGAGACTTGAGAGGCCTCAGGGAGATGCTGCTATGGATATAGGTATGTTACCTTTGTTATTTACCTACTTAGAAGGACAGTCCTGGTTTGACGCAGAATGTGACTTCTCAAATTGAATACTTTTCAAAAAAGAGTGTAAATTTTGTTTTTATTATTTTTCACGATTTCTAGCACGATAACAGTAACTGCTGTTTGTTGTTTTTGTTAAATAAAACACTCATTTTGAGTAGTGCTCATTTTGAGAAGTCACATTCTGCGTCAAATCCGACAGTAATTTTTGACGTGTTTCTACATATATGAAACTTTTTACTTTATCCTCTTGGTTTTATATAATTTCTGATCAACATAATAAATTATTTTGATGGAATTGCGATGTCTCTAATCTAGTATTTTGCTGATGATATTTGTGCTATCGGTACAGGCAAGTACTAGCCGTATTTGTTCCCCAGGAGCTATCATGACGCTTCTGGGGAACAAATACGGCTAGCTGTCGTAGCGGCTAGAAGCTGTCATAACTAAATACTTTTATTGTTTTTCTTGCAATCAATGGTAAAAAAATTGAGAACTCGTGAAAAAAAAAAAAAAAAACGGCTTTTGTATCCCTCGCTCTGCTCAGGATTCTACTCTAGAATCCCTTGCTACGCTCAGGATTCTACTCTAGAATCCCTTGCTACGCTCAGGATTCTACTCTAGAATCCTTCGCTGCTCTCGGGATCCAACTTAGTCCCTCCAATTAAATTCCCTTTTTTTCACTTGTTGTATAAATGTAGTATTTTGTCAGAGATTGTTGGAATGATTGTTTTATGGTGTGATTTACCGTATTGGTTGGTTGTCAGACCTGACGACGTGCAAGCGGCTGGGCACGTCGTACTGCGCGCTGCCTAGAGAAGCGGGCGCGCGGCGCTGCTCGGGCCGCACGGCGCTGTGCCGCGAGGTGCTCAACGACACGTGGGTCTCGTTCCCCACCTGGAGCGAGGACTCCACCTTCGTCACCTCGCGCAAGACGCAGTACGAGGAGTACATCTATCGCTGCGAGGACGAGAGGTTTGAGGTCAGTCCCACTGCAACTATACTCTGCGCTGCTAAGTAGGGAATAAAGGTCATTAACCCGCATACATTTATTCAAATACATTATTCCAAAAACAGAAATAATGACATAATCTTGTCGCGCAACTACCTTTATCGTGATCCTTGACTTTTTCTAGTGTTTTTTTATTTTTTTATATTGAACTTTTCCTTTATGAACTCGGAGGGGGGTAGTATTAATGATTTTGATGATTATAATTCTGTAACTCTTGCAGCCGCGAATAATATTTTAATCAACATACAACCTAGCACTGGCCTGCAAATTGCAAAAAACGTAAGAAAATTTGAATTTCGCGGGCTGGTTGGACCATAAAGAACTTGCAAATGCAAACATAGCAATTTATTTATTTAATTACAGCAGTTGTATTTTTAAACCAATTACAGTAATTAGAACTAAAAGAGAACATAAAATTAAAATATACAAAGTAAATATTCACACTTTCATAAATTCCTTTTATAGTACTTCTGACATACTATAAAATCTTCGTCCATCCATCCGCTAACAGATTGTCTGTTGGATTAGAATCCAAGGTATCATTAAGCGCGGCCAGAGTGCGAGGAACTGGCAACTTGGCACATGCAACATGGAGGCACGACAAAGATTCTGTACCTTCTGCCCGGGCAGTAATTGTCCGGATCAAAGAAACTCACAATGTGTTGCAGCAAATTATAGCCATTTAAGTTAAAAGAGTTAATTCCTTAGCACCAACTGTTGTGCTCTCAGTAACCCATACTAAACGAATCGTCCGTATTTCCAGCTGGACGTGGTGATAGAAACCAACGCGTCAACCATCCGAGTGCTGGAAGGCGTGCAGAAGAAGCTGTCGCGCATGACGCCCGAGGACGCCGCCAAGTACCGCCTGGACGACTGTCTGGGCGGACACTCGCCCACCATCCACCAGCGGGCACTCAGGCGCATCTACGGAGATAAGGTGGTACGATCGGCTCGATACTAGGCATGCTGTGCTGCACCGACACCTAGGTAGCCCCTACGATAGGGAACCGGCCTAACTAAGAAATTGTAGCAGTCTTTGGGGACTGCCGATAGAAGTGAAAACAAAAAGTACACAGGCCCCGCCCCACTATACTTTTCTGATTAATTTCGTTGCGGGATCCAAGACAGTTAAATTCATTCTCTGGGACTTCGTCGAGCTTCATTGTCTCTGCGCTTTTCTGGTGGTCGCCACTGTTGATTCTGGCGCACAGGAGTTACAGTGGGCAGGGAATAGTGTGGCGGGCTTGTCCCAAAAAAAAAAAGGCCCCGCCCCAGTCGTAGCACTAATTATGCCCCTGCTACGCCGTAGCGGATCACCTACGAGTGCTACGAAGCGTGACCGCACATTACGTCAAGTAACGATGAGTTCAATGTTTTTCCTTCATCCAAAATGTGCTCAACGCTCCTAAAGAAGTTTTAACTTAAGATTCAATCATCAACTTATTTCAAGTAGGCCAGTTACAGGCACTTTTGAATTGTCGAAACAAAGATAACAAATGTAGCTACAGTCCCAGTCACAAGACATAAAAACTGTGATAGTACTGTAGTTGCCCATTCCCTAGCGTAGATTTTATTTAGTCAGTTTGTGTCAGTTTGATTATCGAAAAATATTGGATACGTATTTTTTGTTTTATCATATCAATAAAAAAACTAAGATTCAATCATCAAAATCAAAGCATTTATTTCAAGTAAGCCATTTGCAGGCACTTTTGAATTGTCGAAACAAAGATGAAAATTAAATGTAGCTACAGTCTCAGTCACAAGACATAAAAACGGTTGCCCATTCCCTAGCGTAGATTCTATGTAGTCCATCATTTAGATTATCGAATAATATTGGATACACATTATCATATCAATAATAATTGAAGAAGATAAAACGCACCAAAGATCAGCGTGGGGCTTGTGATTTAGAGCCAAATTTTGAAAGGGCAATACGTAGATGGCGGGGATTGAAAGTGGGTAGATTTATGTTGCCTTAGGAAAATATGTAGGGGATCGATTTAATTTGGTATAGGGGTGTATTGTGTAGGCATCGAGGGAGTTCGCAATGGTGAAGTAATAGGCCTATTTTTGGCAAGGGGGAAATATATATAGGGGAATGAAAAAGGGTAGTTTTGTGATGGGAAGTCATTGTTCGAATGTGTTTTCTATGAAAATTAATCTCTGTGCAAAATATAAATTCAATGGTTGCAGAGATAAAATCAGCGACTCGTTATATTCAGAAAAATTCCATTTTATGGGATCTGGTTATTTCCAATACAAAATAAATAGTCTGCAAGCTAGTATCGCATATAGTTGGTGCCAGTTAAGATGAGAATAGCGGTCATTGCCCTTTCCTTAATATCTCTTTGTACGAACTAAAACAAATAAACCATGTATCGTTTTTCATTACAAAAAATGTTGAAGATCACGATAGATGACGATTCCAGACTTGAACAGGCTTATTTTTGGATTTCAAAGTTAAGAACCTTTATAAATGTAGGTGGGTCAATGACCTCTTTTGCGATCTTAACTGGCACCAACTATAGTAACTAGATTATTTTACAGCTACTATAATTTTACTGTCACGGTCTTTTATTTTTATTTCGCATTATTTTTTTAAATTATTTAAACACAGCATTGCATGCCTTTGTCTATGCTATTTTATATTTAGTTTGTAGTTATTTTTAAGTTGGTTATGGTATATTTTTTATGCACTTTGCACTTTATTTTATGCCTTATGTGGCGTAAGAGTTGCCTAAATTCTAGTTAGAAGCTTACTTTTTGATGTGCAAAGAAGCTTTAAAGTAGTGCATTCTTAGCTGTTTTAGTTTTTATGTGGTGTTAATTGGTTTACGGCAATTGTGGAGGTCAGATAGGCAGTCGCTCCATGTAAAATACTGGTATTCAGCTGCATCCGGACTGGAAGTCGACTAGGCTTGGCCGATGATGACTTTGTATACCGTTCAGATACATTACGGCTTTGTCTTTACGATGGACAACACATTTGATAGAAGACAGGATCTGATAAATGTGGCAAGCTTCTAGGAAGACATATGTCCAGCAATAGATTAATATAAACCAATTAACGCCACTTGTTTGAAGCTTACTATACTTGAACTCGGAATCTTAGATAGTTTGCGTTTGCCGTCTACTCAATTTTCAACATTTTGTGGCAATGGAAAGCACTGTTGGATTCACAATGCTAGGGAATATGCAAGGAATACTCTTTTTATTTAATACTAGCTTACGTCCCGCGGTTTCACCCGCGTAGTTCCCGTCCCCGTGGGAGTACGGGAATAAAATATAGCCTATAGCACTCACGAATAATGTAGCTTTCTACCAGTGAAACAATTTTTAAAATTGGTTCATTACTTCCGGAGATTACCCCCTACATACAAACTTACAAACAAATGTTACCTCTTTATAATATTAGAATAGAAAAATGCCTTGTATTGGCGCATAAAACATTGTGGTACACTTGAATTTATTGTTTTACGTAACATGTTTTTGGTGAAACGGAACTTACTCTCAAAACGCGTCGTCCTGGATAACGGTGGTAGTGACTTATGTGTAAAAAAAAAACACTTATTTGAAAAGTAGTAATTAAAGCAATTTTTGCGTAAATAAAGCACATACAACTAGTGTAATTATGGTTAGGCGAAAAAATTTGATGTAAACAAGGCAGATTCAGGTAAATGACGTCACATCATGGCCACGACTGTTTCAACTGACTTAGAAAATTGAATATTACTTTTGAGCGACAAGCAGTAGTTGAACTTAACTTTTCATACTTTTCTTGAGTTGAAAATACTGTATTTTAATGATTTAAGTGAAAAAAAAAAATACTTGCGAAAATGCATATTCCCTAATGAAAAATCCATCGCGTTGAAAGAATGCTTTCCTAGTTTAATGCGACTAAGTAGTAGGCAGGCGCTGAGCTCTCTAAGATGTTGGAGTAGTGGGTCGCTGCAGACGGTATAAGTGCGGTATTGTTGCAGGCGGTGGACATAATCGCGGGGCTGAAGAAGAACCCCGTGGTGGCCGTGCCCGTCGTACTGCGCAGGCTCAAGGCGAAGGAGGACGAGTGGCGGGAGGCACAGAAGGTGAATATACTATGATAATATTAGCTTATGCTACCAAAAGACGATTTATTTTTTTCCGACACCTCCAACAAATATCATATTTTAGCCAATGTATACAAAAACTTTACAAATTATATGATAAAAAACTTCCTCGAGAACCACTCTATCCATTGAAAAAAACAGCATCAAAATCGGTGCAGTCGCGGCGGAGTATGTTTTTTTTAATATGTATTGATGATTAGTTGCTGAAGTAATAGAGATATTAATGTTTCTATTTGTGATTGGCTGTTTTCAAATTATTTATGTTCCGACGACAATGTCGAGACGACATTTAACAGCTTTTATTATGCCACCGAGCAGTCTTGAAGACCTAGTCGCGTTCCGCCAGCAACTTACATCCACAATTATGTATGAAAACACCAGTCGCACGATATCGTGTCGGTATCGCCTAATGTGAAAACGGCCATTGGCTGAGTAAAATAACGGCCTAAATACCCTCATTAACTAAAAAAAAAAATCTTGCTAGAAACCTTTTCGAGTTGTTGAGACAATGACGACAAACCGTGCGATGTGCAAATGACAGAATGTCAGTGGTGATACACGCATGCTGCCTTCCTACTGATAGTCTCACGAACATTACTTGCGCCATGCTTTTTTCAATAATAACGCACTTTAATTGATGGAAACTCCTTTCTTAGAATTTTGTGAAAGAAAGATGGTTTTAATTTAATCAACTTTTTAATGCAAGCAATCATTTGCTGCAAACTTGTCCTCCTTAGACCTAACTGACTTCAGGGTTATTTGTAAAACACCGACAACCTCTCAGGACTATGTTACTAACATGAAACAACAACTTT
Source organism: Xestia xanthographa (assembly GCA_905147715.2). Classification (NCBI taxonomy): domain Eukaryota; kingdom Metazoa; phylum Arthropoda; class Insecta; order Lepidoptera; family Noctuidae; genus Xestia; species Xestia xanthographa. Next base: position 17,076,663 of record LR990670.1, read on the forward strand.
TGTTCTAGGACTTTTAAATATTCATCATGTTTTAGTTCAGTATCAGATTTTCATACAAAAATAAAAATATTTAAATTGAACGCACTAAATTTTACGCAGTCTATGCGAAGCAAAATAAAGTGATAGTACAATAGCGAGGGGAGCGGGGTTAGGGCAACGGGGCGCTTAAACTTGACGTATTTACGGGTGGTCCTCAGTCGGACGTTCAATTGTAAGTTGACGACCTGATTGGCGCAGCGGTAGTGAGGCTGCCTTACGTTCTTAGGGTCCCGGGTTCGAATCCCGGTCGGAGCAAATGTTTGTGTGATGAGCATGGACATTTGTTTCCGAGTCATGGATATGTTTATATGTATAATAAGTATGTATTTACAAACAAAAAGTATCTATGTAGTATATCAACTATCTGGTGTCCACGACACAAGCCTCGTTGCTTAGTGTGGCACTAGATGGCGCTGTGTGTAATGTCCAGCAATATTTATTATTATTATTTTAATTAAATTCAATTATTCAATAACGATTTTTATCGTGTCTGAATGTCTATAACTAATTTATATAAGAACATCAAACATTATACATGCAATCCATATTAACATTATTAGGTACGATAAAATTATCCAAATTAAATTAAAATCAGAATAATCATAACGAAAAAAAAAAAATGTCATAACGATTCATAAAATACAATAAAAATGTCCATTTCAAGTCAATAAAGGAAATTATACTTTCGAATTTTGTACTAATTTATAATTCATCAATAGAATAAAGACACTGCGTACTCTGAAACCCACTTGTTTATACTTGACTTTTTATTTCTTTGGGCAATTGAACATTTTTAATGACGTTCGTCTTGATGCGTTTGTTTTTGGTAAATGTATTAAGTCATAGAACAAAGTTGTTGTTTATAATGATAGTAATACAGTCCTACAAGGTTGTTGGGTGTTTCAGAAATAACCCATTAAAAGCATGGTGTATAAATTAAACTAATACAACATCAAGAACAAATTCCCTACAATCCCGATACTAATCCCCACAATAACTTCCAGGGCTTCAACAAACAATGGCGCGAACAGAACGAGAAGTACTACCTGAAGTCGCTGGACCACCAAGGCATTAACTTCAAGCAGAACGATCTGAAGGCGATGCGCTCCAAGTCTCTGTTCAACGAGGTGGAGTCGGCCTTCGCCGCGCGGAGACCGGGGCCTCATGTGGTGTTGGACTATAATATGCAGAGTCGGCAGGAAGGTAAGATAAACCAGCTGTCTAGCTTTTACCCAACGAGTACAGTCTGCCTTCGTCGACACCTGGTCGACGCTACCCTCTGAGATGCTGTATTATAAAGGCGAATAACAACTTATTAGGCGACTAACTACTTGATTACAAAAAAAATAACTTGGTAGCGATTAAATATTTTTAGCACAATTATATTATATGAGCTACAAAAGGCAAGGATCTATAAAAACTAAATAATGGCTGCTACTATTAGATAGCAAATATATTAAACAGGGCCAATGAAATAATAGGTGAGGTATTAAAAATAATGACTGGCGGCTAATATATTTTCAAATGTTCATTTAAGTAATCTTATGGGCGGCATGGGCACTGGGATAACTAGACATAATAACTACGCGCGAGTTGCTGCTATGCTATGTTGATCAAGCTCTACAACACTTGTCAAACTGTTCCAGAAAACATAAACCCATTACCCTTTTTTGTTGCGCCGTAATTGGGTAAAATTATATCTCTATTTTAGAAGTAAGATTGTTACGACACCAACCTTGATTTGAAGGTCGCATAAACTACATATGTAAACATACTACGCGGCAATTTTAATGTTTTCTATCTATTTTGTTATTTAATGGGCGCTTTGTGCTAAATATAATATTTATAAATGGTACAGGATGTCGTATTTATAAAAGACCGCTTATAATAATGAACCCAAAAGGGTCTAATAGTCGCTTGTGGTACCGTTGTACACGAGATGCTTTGTTCGATTACCAGGTGAGGCAATCTCAATGGGTTTTCTATCAGGAAATTATCAGATATAGCCCGGAATCTGGATTTGTACCATTGGATTTGTCTGGTGAAATATGGATGTATACATGTATATAGTTGGTGGCAGTTAAGATCACAATAGCGGTCATTGCCCCACCTACATTTATTAAACTTCTTAACTTTGAAAACCAAAAATAAGCCTGTTCAAGTCTTGAATCGTCATCTATCATGATCTTCAACATTTTTTGTTATGAAAACTGATTCATGGTTTATTTGTTTTGGTTCGTACGAAGAGATATTAGGGAAAGGGCAATGACCGCTATTGCGATCTTAACTGGCACCAACTATACTGTTGTGCACGAGGTCCTGGGTTTGATTCCCAGGTCGTGCAGATTCAATGGGTGTTGTATCAGGAACTAATCAGATATAGCTCGGAATCTGGATTTGTACTCGATTGATATCAATAGGTTCTTTACAAATATGGATGGACTATTGTATGGATGTACTATTGTATGGATGTACTATTGTATGGATGTACTATTGTATGGATGTACTATTGTAGGGATGTACTATTGTATGGATGTATATTCTTTCTTTTTCTATATTTTACGAAACTTAAGTGTATCTTGAGACAATGATGACAAACCGTGCGATGTGCAAATGACAGAATGTCTTTGGTGATACACGCATGCTGCCTTCCTACTGATAGTCTCTTACAAGATACATATTTATTTACGGATAACATTATTGCATTTGTGACAAGCATTTTCCTCCAATTAGTTTAGTAAATCATTAATTACGATCTTACTCGGGTGAACTTTGGTCTGACAAGACCCGAGTAATTTTAAACTAGATGAGTCATTGTTTAGAAACTTAAGCAGCCTATAATATTCCCACTGCTGGGACACACGGCCTCCTCTCTATGAGAGGGAATGGACTATAATCCACCACGCGGGCCCAGTGCGGGTTGGTAGATGTCACATATTTTCGAATTTTGGTTCTAGGACATGCCGGTTTCCTCAACTCAATTAAAACTACGCAACGGATTTTGATGCGGGTTTTTTTTAATAGATAGAGTAATTCAAGAGGAAGGTTTTAGTATATAATTTGAGGGCGGGCGAAGCCGCGGGCATCAGCTAGTAATACTTATAAAGTAAGCTGGATGCACCCCCTGTGGGGTACGACTATATCCCCTCGGCTATCAGTTATTCAGGGGCTGATTTAAAACTGCGAGCTGGCTCGAGCCAGGGTCGGGGGGGATAGGAATTTCGTTGCCCCAAACATTATTATAAATACACATACCTATGTTGTTAACGCTATACCTTCCTTCCGGTCCAATTACCAGTAATTTGCTTCAATTAAATTCAATTGTTTCCTCATTCATAACAGTTTCTAGGTTTTCGTTATTAGAGGTAAATGCTTGTCGTAATTTGTAAACATGGATGATTTAATAGCAGCTGGTGTAGAACTATGTAAACAAAGTAATTTGGTGAAATAGATTTGGATTTTTTGATTTGGTGATAGTTGCTTGATAATAAAATGATTATTATGATTTAATATTGGAGGTCTTACACTCCAGGCACCCACAGAATAGTCTGGTTATTAAGCAGAAGCCTACCTCATAGCTAAAATTAAAAAAAAATATGGTATATTTTGATCTATATTTATTATTGAAGGCATCAATAAATACGATAAAATTATGAATAAATCCAATTTAAACTCAAGTTGGTGATTATCAACAAATCTAATAAAATTGCCTTGTTTACACTGCTAAAACACTACCAATTTTTGGTGTCGATTCTGTTGTGCACAAACTCAACTTAATTTAGGCTATTGCTATCTTTTACTAAAAGACAATGCTAGAAAAGGACGGCTATAGCGAAGTTAGAGATGTCAAACTAGTTTATGCCTTGCGCTTCACCGTGTTTTTAGTCGACATGTTTTAACGTGCACCCTTCATTTGTATGAAAATATTAGTTCCAACTAAATTTGACAGCTCTAAATTACGTCCGTCTCTTTCTCGTTATATTAGAGAGAAAAAGATAGCAATAGCATAAAATAAGTTTAGTTTGTGCACAACTGAATCGACACCATTAAATCGAGATAGGGCTTGTAACTACTGCAAGTCCATTCTTTTCTCAAAAACAGTAAGTAAATGATGTATTTGTGTTGTCAACAGCGATAAAAATACTCCGCGACACAGCCGAGCTGCTGATCCATCACGCACGTCGTCAGACAGCTATTCAGAAGACGGAGAAGCGTCGTATCAAGCGCCTGCTGAGACACTTCCTGCCTGATCTGTTCGCGCATCCCAGGCAACCGCTCTCTGATGATGAGAGGGACGAAGGTATGTACAAATCCTTACGACATAGCCTAATTGACAACAAGAATTTGTGTGGTATTTTCTTATATAAAATAAAATATACATAATAGAATAGAATATATTTTTATTGTAAAAACATTAGTATACATCAAATAATATGTGCAAGGTCTTAAAATAACAGGTAGATCTGCATGTTTTGCCATTAATGGCATACAAAATAACATTTTTTTAGTTTAGAATAAACCATTAAAAATAAAACAACTTGAGTCTACACAGCAAACTAAAAAATAATAATAAAAAAGAAATATTTCTAATGCTAACAAAAAAATAAAATAAAGTATTGTTTTCATCTGTGTGCGTATATATAATAAGATACCAAGTAACCTCAAGATGCTAAATGTAAATTCATTTAAGGATAAATTGCATGAATGGTTGTGTAGTCGTAGTTTTTATAGTGTCAAAGACTTCTTTGACAGTAAATGTTAAATAATTGTCTTGAAAATTTTGTACGCATATCACTGTTAAGCAAAAACATGTATGCTCTTGTTTTCTTTTGTATTTGACCATCTTTTTATACCATGTTTTTAAGCAAATAAATATTATTCTATTCTATTCTATCAAATTTTAGGGTCAAATTGTGAAAAGGTCGTAATTATAGGAATCTATTTAATTAATTGCGTTCATTTAAAAATTCCGATATCGTACACTTGGCTATGAGATTTTTTTTTAAATTTATTTTAAACAGAGGTGTAAACAACCTTATCACGAAGCCGTCAACCAAGCATTCTGTACATCAAACTAAGTAACTTTACGCAAACATTATTGCTGGGAAACGACTTTTGTTTTTGGGGTGAAACATCATGTTTTGTAGTAGAACTCAATGTAACGCACTCAAAACATTGTGCTGTTGGATGGATTGAATAGTACGGGGGTCGTGGAGGTGTTTAAAGTAAAAATCTTACATTAAAAAGTTGTATTAAAAAAAAAAATTGTCAAAAAGTTTGGAATTTTGACCCCCAATATCTCCGTAACTAGAAGGTTCCAAGGTATGGTGTAGAACAAAAAAAATATCGCAATGACGAGGAGAACAAGTGCCTTACGGCTTCGTTAAGAGGTTTTTTACAGCCTTTATAATCTTGAGACAATGATGACAAACCGTGCGATGTGCAAATGACAGAATGTCTTTGGTGATACACGCATGCTGCCTTCCTACTGATAGTCTCACAAAACCAATACAAAATTTCCTGTAGGTACCTAATACTACTGTTTGTATAAAATAATGATTCGACAAATATTCAAGTATTGATGAATTTAGGTTAAGGTCGCAATATACATGAAACAAACATTAGCATATTGTATTTGTTTATCCAAGTTCATATTGTAATACAGTTTTGTTATTCTGTTTACATGGACACACAATACTGTGTTCACGATCTCAAATGCGATTTGCTTACTACTGTCTAATTAAAACCCTGATATTGTAATAGGGTAGATGACAAAAAAAAAACGAATTAGTCCGTCTGATCCAAAAAATATTGGACACAAATTTAAGTTGAATGCATCTTTCTCTTTCTATTTCATTATGAAAAAGACAGAAGATAAATATTAGTTTAATCCTGTCAAATTAGTCAGCACCTGACGTAATTTGATGTAATTTTAGTAGTCAACTTTTTAATCGCGTCTAAAACTTGTATGGCGCTGATTAATGTGACAGAACATAACTAAAATTTATCTTCTGTCCTTTTCTTAATGAAATAGAAAGAAAAAGATGCATTGAACTTAAATTTGGTTTAGTTTGTAAACAAGGGAATCGGCACCATTTTTTTTTTTCTAATTTTACGTAAACAAAATATGATAAGACGATATAGTTGTCGAAAACTCGTGTGACGTCACATTTGAGTACATTGATAAAGTAACGTCACAAGCCGCCACTCATGATCTTTGACGTGTTTTATCTTTGTCAATTTTTATTAATTATTATACCTATTGCCGTGACTATATAAGTAAAAAAAAACGAGACTTTAATCGTTTTTCTGCACACATTCATTCTTTTAGTTGGTTGCCAGTAATGTCTTTGTAGTAATAATAAATAAATATTTATTTCCGCAGAGGAGAAGGACGAGGCGGGTAGTCCTGGCAGTCCGAGCGCTGAGACGACAGAGGACAAGAACACCAACGCTGTAAAACAGGAGAAGCAAGAGGTAAGCATTAACCTGTAGTTACCCGTAATTACAGACACAATGGGGTAGATGACACACCAATCAATTGAGATACTTTTTAAGAGCTGTCAAAACGCAGTTCTCATATAGATTTTGTATGGCAATAGCCAACTATGACGGCACTGTTTATTCAAGTCAATGGCTCAACTATTTATTGATTTCAAAGCAACAAAAAATCGAATTTGGCAATTAATTGAAAATAAATCGGATTTTCAGGCCCAATATAAAGTGTTTTTTTTTTAGAGATAGTAGTCTTGGAATTATTGTTTTATGGTGTCATCTACCCAATTATAATAATAATGTTCTGTTCCCTTTTGGGAACTGCATGGGCTTGAAGCGTATCAGAGTTTCTGAAACTTCATAGACGTGAAGGCTAAGTTCATTGAACTACATTGAATGACTTTTTCATGAAATCGTTATTGAATGGGGTTAATAATGAGAGTTTTTTTTAATGATTTTAATTCTGTAACAACATACGTGTTACAGCCGCGAATCATATTTTCATCAACATACAACCTGACACTACTGACCTGCTAATTGCAAAAAACGTAAGAAACGAATTTCGCGGGCTAGCCATTTGAATTTCGCGGGCTAGCCATTTGAATTTCGCGGGCTAGCCATTTGAATTTCGCGGGCTAGCCATTTGAATTTCGCGGGCTAGCCATTTGAATTTCGCGGGCTAGCCATTTGAATTTCGCGGGCTAGCCATTTGAATTTCGCGGGCTAGCCATTTGAATTTCACGGGCTAGCCTGTCACTTCTATCTTAATTAAAAAAAAAACGAACTTTTTCAGTACATATTAAAATTTGTTACATATTTTAGCACTTTAGTTGTGCATTTCGAGCATTTATGAAACATATTTCGACGAATTTGTTGCATATAATCCGTTCTCATATTATTTTGATTACTAATATCGTTGTTGTTTGTCCACAGTCGTCAGAATCTGATAATGCGTCCGACAAGAGCGGGAAAAATAACAAGAATAAAGAAAATAAACCGAAGAACAATAATAATACTGACAGTAAAGGTAAGATCACACACATGTTAATAAAAAGTAATGTATAAACACACATAAACTCTCCCAGTTTTCTCGTGTAGACAGAGACTGAAATTTTGAAGAAATTTTGTAACTTTAGTTGCAACAAAATTAGATATTGGTGTCGATTCTGTTGTGCACAAACTAAACTTAATTTAGGCTATTGCTATCTTTTTCTATCTGATAAAACGAGAAAGAGACGGAAGTAATTTAGAGCTGCCAAATTTAGTTGGAACTAATATTTCCATACAAATGAAGGGTGCACGTAAAAACATGTCGACTAAAAACACGGTGAAGCGCAAGGCATAAACTAGTTTGACATCTCTAACTTAGTTCATAGCAATAGCCGTCTTTTTTTCGCACTGCCCTTTTAGTAAAAGATAGCAATAGCAATAATTAAGTTTGTGCACAACAGAATAGGCACCATTAGTAGATTACCATCCCGCACTGAACCTGCGTGGTGGAAACAGGAAATACTGCCCATTACTTCACACAGAGGGGAGCTTATTTCTAAGGCTTTATTTACCCCAATTATAGTATTTTTATGTCGAGACAATGATGACAAACCGTGCGATGTGCAAATGACAGAATGTCTTTGGTGATACACGCATGCTGCCTTCCTACTGATCGTCTCTACTACTAACATTTTTTTATTTAAAATTCAGTTTTTCCTATTCTTATAGTATTTGTAACAAATGTTTTCGATTATTACAGAGAGCTCAATAGCGTCAGCGAATAGCGTGAAGCGGACCAGCAGTAACGAGGAGATGTCGATGAAGACTGAGATTAAAGCGGAGCCGCAGGATGTGGAGGACGACTACAGAGACCATCCGCCCAATGTTAGTGTTGCAGATATCTCATAGTAGACTAGCGGACGTCACGCGGTTTCACCCGCGTAGTTCCCGTTCCCGTGGGAGTACGGGGATACAATATCCATACATACAATATCCATATCAATAATCCATTGCTGAAAGAATTTTTAAATCGGTCTTGTAGTAAGTTCATTAATTACATACAAAGTTACAAATCTTTCCTCTTTATAATATAGTATAGAAGTATAGATAATGCTCCAGGACCGAAGGCATCTTTCGGCTTCCCTTTGGAATGAGTGTTCTAAATTGTAACGTGTATCCTCTTCAGGAAGCGCGTTTCGTGTGCACGTCGTCGTGGTACCTGTTCCTGCGCGTGCACGGCGCGCTGTGCCAGCGCCTGGCCGCGCTGCGCCGCGCCGGCGCCGCACTAGGCCGGGCCCGCGCCGCCGAGCGACCCGCGCCGCGCCCCGTGGCGCACGCGCTGCGCCTGAAGCCCAGCAACCTGCCGCCCTCCGCCGCCGAGCCGCAGCACTACTACAGCGTGCTGCTGGACCTAGTGCGCGCCGTGCTGGACGGCAACATGGACGCGCCCGCCTACGAGGACGCGGCGCGCGAGATGCTCGGCATCAAGGCCTACCCCGCCTACACGCTGGACAAGCTCGTCAGCATCGCCGTGCGCCAGCTGCAGCACTGCGTGGCGGAGCCCTGGTCCGTGCGCGCGGCCGAGCTGGCGGCCGCGGGCGGCATGCGCGGCCCGCTGGCCTACGTGCGCCGCGCCGCGCGCTACCTGCGCCAGGAGCACACCGCCTTCCTCGTCAAGCTGTACGGCGGCGACTCGTGCCGCGTCACCTTCGAGCTGCTGGCCACGCACGAGCCGGAGCGGCTGGACGCCTGGCCGCCCTTCCGCGAGCGCTACGCGGCGCCGCCCAAGCCCGTGTTCCTGCTGCGCAACGCGCGCGCACGAGCGCCGGGCTACACGCACAACGCGCACTCGCTGCCGGGCGCGCCGCCGCCGGCCGAGCGGCCGCACGCGCGCCGCAAGCCCGACTGCACGCTGGGCCGCCTGCTGGCCTTCCGGCCGCTGCAGCTGTACCAGCGCGGCGCGCTGGCGGCCGCGCGCGCCTCGCAGCCCGCTCTCAGCGCGCGCCGACGCGAGCGCTTCCGCAAGTGGCTGCGCAAGCGCGACGCGTAGCAGCAACAGCCAGCCCGTAGGACCGTCGCCCACACGTTCTAGTGCGCGCGACCTGTACATAGTCACAGCTTCTGTCGTCCCCTGTGTTGACAGATCACGATATTATTATATTTATAATAAAAATTACAAATTGTTTCATTTATACTCCTATTTTCTCACCAAACTCTAGTACCTATGATAAAAACTCATTCGATGGGCAATAAGAAAACATCCATGGGAACACCCGATCACTTCTGCTTCACACCTAAGTAGATAAGTAGGTACACTCTATAATAATAATTACACGACAAAAACATACACAAACCACACACAAATCAGACTGTGCTGAAGTACTTCGTCTTGGGGTGGGTAACATTTGCCCAAGTCAGGAAATCAGGATCCCATGGGGAAGGTCGCTAGCAACGCTTGTTGAGGTAGTTGTCTAATCGAGTGGGTATCTAAAAAGTAACTACTACTGGCAGTAACAATAATGCCCGGTTTCCAACAAAGCGGAGATGAGCGGAGCAAAGAGAAAGAGAAGTGCAAGTTTCAACCAATCACAAGATAGAAGAGAGACGATGTAGATTTCAACTACATGTGGTTGGTGGGTTTCCGCTCGTCGCCAATGTGTTTGTAGAAACCGGGACTAAAGCACCGCTTCCACACCGCGAAAGAGTAATCAATCCCCGGAAATTCGTTTCCACCAAAGAGTAGTAGTATAGTCGTCCGATTCCCCCACCGCAAAAGTGAAATTAAACAACAAGAATGAGCGAGCGAGAGCTCATTTTTTTCTTTTCTATAATTATAATATTTTTCGCCTGGGTTATGTTGGTAGTAGTAGTAGTCCGATAAGAATTTTAAATTTTTAACGTGATTCCTGTTACGATTCTGCTAAAGCGGCCATTTTACACACTGGGCTCGCAAGATTTCTAGATTCCACCGCTCTTCGCCGGAATGTGCCGGAACTAACATCGCCGTCATATTTTATGGCTCTAAAGGAAAAGACTTTCATAGAAACGCTTGGAGGCATCAAGTTGAAATAATCAACTTTCAAGTTAATTTGTGCCGTATTTTTGACACTCGCTAGTTAAAAACCGATGGTGTAGGTAGGTATAGGTACTATCGAGGACACTCCCGCCACCACTAAGCTTATTTTTGCTTGCAATCGCAACATAGAAACGCTCTCTAGCCCCGCCCCGTTGACTTTGTATAGAAATAATGAATGAAAAGATACCGAATCGGCCGAGCGCACTGACGACGCACGCCAAACGAGAGTTATTGTTATTTTGCACGCCAAAGTTGAGGCTTTCCTTTGAGGGGGCGTGGCTCGGCGCCTCCGCATGTTTTAAGCGATAAAAAATTAAAATGGTCAGGCGGAAAAGACCCCGACTGTACCTTCGTCCCATTGACCTAGAATTGAAAACATGTATGAGACCAGCAGGACCCACCCTTCCCCGTTATTAGGGACCTCATAGGACAAGCAAAACCTGGATACAGCTCTTCAAGTCGAACGTTAAATTTTTGAATTGATAGAGATTGAGAAGATAATTAAGACGTTACAAAAGTAAAAAAAAAAAAGTGAGCCGTCACGACTCGCGGGACGCCTGGCAGATGTGAAACATGGAAATTATTTTGTACAAGTAAAGAACAGATTACGATAGGAACTAATTATGGCTTAGTGAAAAAATAAAACACAAAAAAGTGAAAAATAACTTGCTTCAGAAGTCGGTGACCTTTGTTTGATTCATTTAGTTTTTTTTTTGTCACCGACTTCTGAAGCTAAAGTTATTTTTCACTTTTTCGAGTTTTTTGAAGTCGGTTTAATTTTTTTTGCAATAAAGTTAATTGTAATATCGTATACAAATATTTGCTGTGCATTTATTTTACATTGTTAACAATACATGTCATGGTAATAGGTTTCTCTCCAATAAATGGAACGTAGCTCTTCGATACCCGCAATTACAGACACAATGAAAATAACAATGCACCGTGCCCCATCGGGCACGGCTGGGGATACCTAAACTGTCGAAATTTGGGTGTATTGTACACATCTGCGTACCCCTCAGAGCATACAGGCGTGATGTTACGTCATGATGTTGTATAAACAATAAACATCCAAGCGATTGCAGCAATCACGACCGATTTTTTATCTAGTTTTGAGGAGTTCCATTGTATATCTCTGAAGATCAGCATCAGATCTTCACCACATTTAAATGCGACCATCTCAGGAGTATACTCTTTCAAATAAAAAAATAAATTTGAGAATCGCTCCACAAATGGAGCAGAAAGAACATAGGTACATGAAGTTATACCACACGACTGAAGTAAAAATGTTCATAAAATGAAAACTACTGGGCCAAACTATGTTAAATTTTGATGGGACCAAATGGCAACTATTTCGCATCAAACTAAAGAGAAGAATCACGTATATTGGATCATAAATGTCAGCGTAATCGGTGTACATAAGTACATAAAAAAAAAAATACCAATCGAATTGAGAACCTCCTCCTTTTGGAAGTTGGTTAAAAATATAACAAATTTTTCCCTGAAAAATAGAAAAAAAGTCAATATAAATACAAACACTTAGAATAAAAGAAAATGATCATATTTTTTTTTTTGATGTGTATTCACAAAAAGAAAATCTGGGATCGAAATTGGAGTCACGAGATTGTAACCTAGCGCTGTGCCCCGAGATCAGCAATTTGACCAAGTTGTAATGGTATTTTAGGTTCCGCTTAAAAAATGCCTGTTCGTCCGCAAATTAATTCTATTGAGGAAATTTCTCATTCTCCTTTGAAATTCGCGGTCAACCATGATGTTTTATTCGGCTATCTATGAAGTTAATGATATTCTATTAAACAGACATGTTGTGAGCGCGCAATCGTGAAGACTCGAAAACGGGCCAATTGGGTCGTTTTGCCTTTATTCTGCGTCACTGCGTGTATGTGAGCTGGTTCTGTCCCGCGGAACACTTCTTTCGGTGGTTTTGTAGGTGTTTATCATATCTGTTTTTATGTTTATTAGAATATCATTGCCCCCAGTAATTTTACTGATTATGTGTCTAGTTTAGTAGCACCATCTGTTCTCTCAATTTTGTGTAATATGTCTTAATTTTACATCGTATTAGTGTCTACAAATAATAATAGATGGCGCTATTTATAAATTATAGACACGATTCCAGATCGAGATTGCTTGTCCTCGTCAGTACCTATCTCATCTTCTGCTGACTGCTAGTTTGTTGGTTGCCTTCATTGTCCATTAGATGGCGGTGATTGTTTTTTGCTTGCACTTACAACATAGAAACGCTTTCTAGCCCCGCCCCGTTGACTTCGTATAAAAATAATGAATGAAAAGATTTCGATCGGTCGAGCCTCAGAACAGAATTTTTTTTTCTGTTCTGTGGGTCGAGCGCACTGACGACGCACACCAGAGTTGCGTTATTAGTTGTTATTTTGCGCGCCAAAGTTGACGCTTTCCTAATAAACTAAACTTGAAGGGGGCGTGGCTCGGCACCTCCGCATGATTTAAGGTGAATGCTCCAGGGTAGCCCGCGAAATTCAAATTTGCTTACGTTTTTTGCAATTTGCAGGCCAGTGCTAGGTTGTATGTTGATTAAAATATTATTCGCGGGTGTAAGACATAAGTAGTTACAGAATTATAATCATCAAAATCATTTACTTTTTCTGCTTTTTTTTTGTTGCGTAGGAAACAAAAAAAAAGCAGAAAAAGTCATTTCTACACCTTTATGAACGTGGAGGGTTGTATTGATGATTTTGATGTTTAAAGTTCCCCTTAAAGTTTGGACCTATTAGGAAAGCGTCAACTTTGGCGCGCAAAATAACAATAACTCTCGTTTGGCGTGCGTCGTTAGTGCGCTCGGCCGATTCGGTATCTTTTCATTAATTATTTCTATACAAAGTCAACGGGGTGGGGCTAGAAAGCGTTTTATGTTGCGAGTGCAAGCAAAAATTAGCTTAGTGGTGATCAGGCGGGAGTGTCCTCGATAGTACATATTTTGACCGTGTGTGTGATTGCACATTTGTAGGAAACAACAGTTTTTTACCAGACTGCGGCGAAGCTAAAAGGAAGGGTTATGATTTTAGCAGTCCATGTATGTATGTTTGTATTTACGTATGTTCCACCGTAGCACCTAAACTACTCATCCGATTTTGATGAAGGTGTCAAACTATTCGTTATTATGGCTCGGGTAACATAGGCTACATTTTAACCGACTTCATTCAGTAGGCGGGTTTTAGTTTTAAAACTAACTAATTACATAAAGGCTCTATCTGATCAACTCAAACTGATCCGCGTCATGTAAGGTGAGTTAAGTGGCAACACTGATTGAATGAGGGAATGTAAAATGATGAAGTGACAACACTGTGTCAAAAATGTAATGAGCAGTGTTGCCAATTTAGCATATTATATGCAAAATTTGGCATATTTTGTTCTTGTTCAGCATATTTTTTTAACTTTTAGCATATAGCATATTTTTTTAACATATTTTATAAAACATGAAAATAATGTAGGTAAATCACAATGTTTCATGAAAGCAAAATTGAAATTGATTCTAGACTCCGCGGCGCGGGTTGGCGGTGAGAACTCTGAATGCCATTTTGTATGTCAGATTCGGCCTAAAAAGAGCAGGAAAGTGCTGTTATTCTTTAGGCGCGGGACAAATACTAGAAGCGTCGGGCGTGGGCGCGGCGCCACTGTATAGAAGAGGTGAGGCGCGAGACATACTGAGACGGCGATGGCGCGGCGCCCGCGCCCGACGCTTCTTGTATTTGTCCCGCGCTTTACACTGTTCCAGACAATGTACTACTTTGTATCAGAACCAAAGGGAGTTACGACACTTACGACTCTAGCTCTCAGCCTTCCACATCAGCTAATGTTGATGAATATCAAGACATTAATATTCTATTCCCATGATTTAATTTCTTAATAAATACTGACATTTATTTTGGTCAGTTTCCCCCGGAGGGGAAAACTGACCAAAATACTAATATTGGCATAAATTAGGAAAAACGAAAATTTTATCAGCCTAGGGTAATTTAGAAACTGTCACATGTGGTGCTTAAGTTGTCATTTTTTAGCAGTTAGCATATATTTGGCTACTATTTTACACCAATCTAGCACATTTGAAGTAGTTGAGTTGGTAACACTGGGAATGAGAAAAAAATGGACGACGGTGAAGACGTTAAGTGTAGTCCGCGAAATTCAAATTATCTCACGTTTTTTTTCAATTTGCAGGCAGTGCTAAGTTGTATGTTGATTAAAATATTGTTTGCGACTGTAAGACGTATGTAGTTACAGAATTATAATAATCAAAATCATCAATACAACCCTCCAAGTTCATAAAGGTGCAGGAATGATTTTGACCTTGATAAAGTCATTTTTACACCTTTAAGAACTTTGAGGGTTGTATTGATGATTTTGATGAATATAAATCAACATACAACCTAGCACTGGCCTGTAAATTGAAAAAAAAATAAAGAAAATTTGAATTTCGCGGGCTATCTGGCACATTCACCTTAATGTTTGTATATTTTTCAGAAGATTAGGTAAATAAGAAGTAGTTTCCTTGCCCCGTTTCATTTCGAATCCCACAAAACATAGACTACATGTTTGATTTACTCTTAGAATGATTTTCTTCAAGTCCAAAATAATTTGAATAAAACACAACAAAACATTCAAAGTAAATTTATTGAACAACTATTAATTACAATGTTCACGCTTTACGATTGCAGCATCAGCAGACATTCAACTAAATAAAATAATTATAATATTGTCGTTAATACCATTAAAATGATACATTTTTCTTAAAATATAGGCCACCAAAACTTCCCTTACATATCAATAGACTCAGGAATTTAGTAAAATCACTGGAAAATGTATACTACCTTGGCAAAAAAATAACTACCGAAAACAATAATTTCATTACTGGCAACATCGGTGTCAAGTGTTAATTTATAGAAATATTATTCTCCGATACGATGAATTAGCTCGAAGTATTCAGTATTGCCGTATTATTTTTAAATTATAGAAAAAGCCTCCTATTTTTGCCAAGTTTCACTATAGCATACTATAGTAAAATCAATGACATAATCTTTCTTCTACTAAAAGCATCTAAAATCACTATCTGCGATGTAGAAAATATATTAAAACAAAAGATATCGAAGATGTTGATTTATAGAGCAGCAAGCATTAACTGGCCCGGTCTATTTAATTAAAATTGTTGTACAAAGCCGATCCTAGCCGGCTCAGCTATCATGTTCGGGTCGGCACTATTCGAGTCAAACAGAGAGGCTTTTCCAACAAGATATTCGATTTTACTGCCCCGCTACCCGAACAAGTATCACCCCTCACCGGACCAGATAGGCTTTTTTCTCGAACTTATGAACGACCCTGGGTTTTCACAACAAGCAGAAGATCTGACATTACTATCCGTACCGCCAGACATTTTAAGCACAGCGCCTAAGCCCTACTAACACGGATTCAGCAGAGTTTAGCCGCAAAAACGGCATGAAACTTGAATGAACATCATAAGGCCCCATTTTGCATGAGTTTAAAAATAAACTTCGATCAAACTGTATGTTATAATGTGGGTACTTTTAAGGTGATGGTTTCAGCTTGCACCTGCACGTTGACCGTCGAACGATTATGTCGCATATGGGATTTGACAAGGTCTGAATTGACAAGGGCAGCCATTAGACTGAGCTCTCCTGCCAAAACTGTGGCGCATATCAACGACGCTAATCTTGCAGAGTTTTCTGCAGGGCGAGCCGCAGCTCCTTTAACCCCTAGGATGTCTAAGCAGGCCCCTTGGCCCGTCAAAACGGTACCTCCCCCAACAGTGCCCACTTCTAAAGAAGGCATGGTGCATGTTACATAAAGATCGTCGCCATTTTCGCCGCAAACTTCCATGTTCGTGGAGCAATTCGAGCTGGTTACATTTTGAGCTGGATCTTGGCCTGTCGCTATGTAAATAGCTGTTACCATATTCGCTGCATGGGCGTTATTCCCGCCTATAGACCCAGCCAAAGCTGATCCTGAGAGATTCTTGATTTTGTTACACCTAGCCAGAGTCCTGGCATCAGTTTTGAAGATTGTTCTTAAACTATCACTGGTGATCGTCGTTTCACAGACGACTCTTTTACCCCTTCCCTTAACCCAGTTAATGGCTGCGGCTTTTTTGTCTGAACAGTAGTTTCCAGACAAGCTTATAACTTCCATGTCTGGGAAGTAGTTTTTAAGTAATTTTAAGGCGTTTTCGGCTCCTTTTGAGACCATATTCATGCCCATGGCGTCGCCTGTAGTGGCTCTAAATCTTAAGTACAGTGTAGCGCCGTCGACTCCTATATGAATCTCTTGGAGACGAGCGAATCTTGACGTAGAATCAAAGGCTTCTTTAATGACTGCATAGTTGTCTTTATTGTCAATCCATTGGCGACATTCGTGGGCTCTTACAACGTTGGGAAGCTTGACAGCTGGGGCTCTCGTCATGCCTACGTCTTCAACTACACTTATCACTCCTCGCGTGCCAATGGCTTTAGCTCCTCTATTCGTTGAAGCTACTAAAGCCCCTTCAGTTGTAGCCATAGGAATCATGTAAGGTTTGCCATCAACGACCAAAGGGCCCGCATAGCCAACAGGCACTCCAACATATCCGATCACATTTTCGCAACAAGCGTTTAAAACTTTAGAATAATCATAATTTAAATAAGGCAGCTGTTTGATTGCCAATTCAGTTTGGAACCTTGATCCGACAACTTTCCTGCGCAGTCTTACACCACGTAAGGGATCGCCTAATACTGCTTCTAGTCTATGTAGAGGTATATGGGACTGCTCAACTAACATAACAACTTCTTCGTCACTTAAAGAGACGCAAGCTCCCTCAGATCTGTATATTTCGAGGCATTCTGCCATTGGACGCTTTTTGGAGTTCAGTTTGGCTGCGGAAGAACTAGGAGAAAGCGTAGGCCATTCATCTTCTAAAACACCTTCTGTTTGCGTAGAAACTTCAGAATTCGAGTCATCCCCTACTGAGAATTTAGGCTTACTCCTAGCTTGTTCTTGAACCACTTCTTTGACTGTCATATCATTCATATCTATGACCCAGTTTCTTTGTTCTTCAAAGAATACAAACTTTATAATCAGAGCGCAAAGCAGAGTTGCTATCACGATATAGTCTGCAGAAACTGAAAACCATTTGACGTATGAATGTAGAAGAATGTTGTCATTTGGAGCAGGGGTCAAAGTGTCTGTCGGGCCTTCAATTATTCCATTGTCAGAACTCCAAGGCCATCGGCTGGTGAGATGAACACATAGTAACCCTGCTGCCATAATCATCTTGACTCTCTGAACAACTGGGTTTGGTTTCAGGTCGGCTTCAGAAAACGGGCTGTCTGGGGACATTTCCTTTCGACCCGAAGCAAAATCTGCGACCAAGGAAAGGCAGGCTGGATAGAAAGTGACGAAAACGAGGTAGTCTACTAATAAGGCGAGGCAGGCGAAGGTACACATATGTTCTAGTCTGGGGACCCCGGATAAAGCTCCAACTCCTACTAACAAGACTGCTAGAAGAGTATCCAAAGTCGCTGTCGGTCCCAATAAAGCCAACGCCCTTCCAACCCTCTTTTCCTGGTCTTCTCCAGCAGACCATCCTGCCTTCGCCATTCTGGCGCCCCTGGCCACATCAGCGACCAACAAAAACAGAAACGGGGCATCCTTAATACTGGCTAATTCACTCCAGAACAAACTAGCAACCGCTGATGTGAAGATGAAACTGGCAAATGTGGAAAACACCCCTGCAATGATGAGAAGATACTTCGAAGCGATTTTGTGGAGATTTGAGATCTGGTAGTAAGCGTAGAGGAGGGCTGCGCAGCGGACGAAGGTCATGATAACTGCGTCTGCAGCTTGGTATTCGGCTTCAAGTCCTGGGCATGCTCTTGCCCAGCCAGCGCAGTGTTCTGATCTATTTCCCGGGCCGTTCCTCTCGACGCTAGCGGCACACGCGAGCAAGGCCAAGGTTGCCACGATAACCTCCCATTGGTGACGAGCGCAGAACTCGCCGTGAGCTCCCCAGACTTTCATTTCTACTGCTTAGCTGCTTACACAGCTGATATCTGGAATTAGGGAAAAAAGATTGGTCAGTTTTTGAAGTTTCTGAAAGGGCGAATATTGGGACTGTGTTTTGCAAATGCAGGAGCTTTATCCTGATGATTATTATCTTTATGAAGGGTTATGATTTCAGCAGTCTATGTATGTATGTATTTACGTATGTTCCTCCGTAGCGCCTAAACTATTCATCCGATTTTGAAGAATAAGGTGTCAATCGATTCTTTGGCCCGGCTAACATAGGCTGCATCTTATTCAGTAGTCATGTTTTTTAGTTGTAGTATACCACACACATTTTTGTTATACTAAATAGGCTTGCGTTTGGGCGCAAAGGCGCAATCTACCTAATGTGAAGCGATGATACGGTCTAGGGTGGAGCACGCTTGCCTAGTAGAACTTTTACTCGAACTTTGAAGAAATCTAGATTAGAATGAACGGGAAACAGAGAAGCTGGCACTGAATTCCACAGACTGGCAGTTCGCACAATAAGTCTGGAATCATAGCGCATTATGGGGGTTCGTGGAATTTCAACCATATAAGGTGACGCTTCGCCGTATCGCTGCTTGTCCGGTGATAGAATGGGCATAGGGAAATTACGTATAGATTGTGTAATTCCAAAGCAAGCTATGGAGCGAAGTATACTGGGTGTCAAACTTACGGGCCGCGTCAGAAACTCCATACTTCGCTCCAAAACCAGAATAACTGATGTTGACCTTACAGCTGCTAGGTTGAAGTGGAACTGGGCTGGTCACATCTGCCGAATGTCGGAGGAGCAATGGGCATAAATTACCACTCAGTGGATACCAAGTAGCCGGAAACGACAACGCGGCAGGCCCAGAAGGAGATGGCAGGATGAGCTAGACTCTTTCGCAAAGGATTGGCCTACAATCGCACTAGATCGCGAAATGTGGAAGGAGGGAAGGGAGGCCTTTGCCCAGCAGTGGGATAATATAGGCTTATAATAATAATTCCAAAGCATACTCTCCAAATCGGAACCGGTAAAAATATGTTAGATTAATGCCGGATTAATGGACCTAATGATCGATTTAGCGCCGTAAGTTAAAAAACGGAACAACTCGCTTTTATTTAAGCAACCATTTAGATGTAGCTTACTGTTAATGAAAACTTAGCGTAAACGAAAGTTAGCGAGTTGTTTTTGTTTGCTTTAATTAAATAAAAAGCCTGGACAATGTGCTTTGAACATTATTTTAGCTTCAGTAAGGGCTTGTTTGCCTTGTAGTGGGACTAGTTGTTTGACGTCAACGATTGTACAGAGGGTGACGTTTGAATTCGCGACCTCGACGGCCCATCGACTTTGCCGAACATATGGTGTTGCCATTTCAAAATTTTATATGACTGACCAAAAGTCAGACATTTTCAGGAAAGTTAGGAAATGTTTTGTTTTAATCTTTCTTTTATCTGTGGACAACACTTTTGTTGTATCCCCTCGGTTTGAAAATTCGGACTTGGACAAATGACAAGGCCGGAAAAAGTCTGGACAGAGGGCCAAAAAGCCTAACATTTCCAGACAAATTCGGATGAAAGGTAACCTTACGCAAGTAGGTAAATAATTCAGCTAAACTTAAAGCTAATAGCTAAATACTAAAAGTAAATAATATTTTAATTTACTTTTAAGTTTTTGTGATTTGTTTTCATTGAATTGTAATTGTATTGTGTTTTTATTTAATTAATTATGTATCTTTTTATTTTTTATATGGATGATTATAATCTGAAATAAACTAATAATAATAATAAATACAGTTTTTTTTACATTGAGTCTGCTAAAGAACCTTATATTGCATTTTTTTTTAAAACACATTCAGGTACCCAGTAACAAAACAAAAAACAGTAAAAATGAAATCTCACATATTTTCTTGAATTTCGATGCATCAAGGCCGAAGTAAATGTGATACCTATTTAAAGAAATTTATTTATTTTAATTTCAAGTTACAGACCTTCAAATTAATATGGTTTTTATTCATTATTGAATACTTGACGTACGTTTTTGTGTGCGTATGTTTAGCGAATACCAAAAGAGCTATTTGCTATTTTGAACTCTATTTGACTATGAAAAAAGCTGGAAACCCCAAATAGCTCTGCAGTTAACTGTTACTGGGGTTGTTCTATTATTAACCAAACGAAGTCCTAACCCAAATCCAGGGCGGAGACCTCTACGAGTTTCCATTGGCGCAGGATTTCCTAGCGTCGGCAGACTTGGGTCCGGGGACTTCCAGTTTAGCCAAGGCAACTCATATCTAGGTGGGTAAACTTGAGAAGGTCGGTCTTGGACGAATACGCTCGGTAAGGAAGCATTGTCTCGCTACAGCTTGCAGCCCGGATTCGCTCAAAACAGAGACAAGCAGAGCAGAGAGACATGCAATGCAAGATAAGATTAAGCAAATGCGAGACACAAGAGACACGATGTAGATTTCAACGGCATACAATTAACGAACCACCAGATTTAGCAAAAATGTAAAGGAAAAAAAAAACACTTTTGATTGCCAAAATTAGTAAATGATCACCAAAATTAATCAGCATTTTATAGTGAAATTAGAACCAAAAATTATTTACCGGGGGCTCCTACTTCTGAATAGTTTACGAAAAAATGTGTCGGGGTGCCCCAAGTCGGCCTAGGCAAAACTAGTATGTCATATGTCATCAACCACCTCATTCAAATTTGGCGCTCAATTTATTAAATTTGGTGATCAATTGATATTTTAGGCGATAGATGTTAGTGGTCACAAAGTTATTTTTGGTGGTCATTATATTTTCCCCCGATTTCAACCACTGTTTGGTTCGATTGGTCGATACCCGCACGTCTTCTCCCCTCTCCCGTAGTCTCTGCTTTGGTGGAAACCGAGCTTCAGTCTTTCTTTCGTTTAGACTTTTCGCCAGCATGTGAGGGCACACTTTAAAGCGACTACAGGAACTAAATTAGCAACTCTATTTGTGGTGGTTTAAACTTCGTTTAAAATACTGTTTGAATAAAGTTCTAATCAGCTTGCACTACAAAGTGGTTGTTACGTCAGTCACTGCGGGCCGAATAGTGCGAAAGTGGTTTTTTGAGATTTACAAAAAATCTATTGATTGGACTAAAAAAGTAAAACAGTATTATGATGCTAATAAGTTGCTTGTAGAATATTTGTCAGAAAATCAGAATGATCGCATGTATTTTAGTATGGTTTTTACTCGTTACTTATAAGAAATTTTTATAGGTAAGTTCGTGATTTTTTTTTATCGAATAAAATTTGTTGTATACGTATATTATGTTTTCAAAACACTATCGTACTAGCACATATCCTGAAGTATATCATATATGTTTTTGGTTTTGTTTATTGCTGAACCAAATGAAATATGCTTTTTTGCATTATAAAACTCGCGTTTAGCTCCTGTAGTCGCCTTAAGAAGCTAACCAATAAAAAATCTAGACAACACGTCCAGAAAAAGCATTCAGGGAAACGAAAATTACACTACTCTAAACATAGATCCAAACACACATCTCTAAAATTAGCCTGACTTAAACACCGGTAATTCTCAACCCGTTACGCACTTCACACAACACTATTTACTAACAAACGGACACGATAAACAGTTACGATTCGCTCGATAAAACGTACATTAACAACGACAACACTAGTGACCTACAAATAAAAACCAGTTTTGGAGTTGTGAGCTTAAACCTGACGGACAAATGACCGTGATAACTTTCTACCAAGCATTGACATTTTATAGGTATTTTAAAAATGAAAGTAAGTTTTGTTTTTTTTCCGAATTAATGCTTTTGTATCATTTTTCCGGGATGACTTTTGCCCTCCTTCTTATTTATGGTATGGTTCTAGTAATCAGATTACGTCTATGTGACAATAGATCGCAAAAATAGCTATAGAAAATGTTTTTCTTTTTTAAATAATTATGATATTTTAAAATCAGATTTACCCTATCGTTAAAGAGTTTAGTCTAACGATCATAAGTGAATAAAAAAAAACAGAAATCAAAATCAAAAAAGTTCTATTCACGATATTTCTTGTGAACATTTAACTTTTTTTAAAGGTAGTAGCACAGAATAACAAGGTAGTAGTAAAGTTTTCTCTTTAAGAGTCCTATTACTTTTTTTAGGCAAATTTTTGATTTTTACTTCCTGGATCAAATTATTTCGGTCGACGTACACGAGTCGATAATAATAGCGATATTTGGACGATTGTCGATTGATATTGACGAATATTAGCGACGAGACTGACATGAGACTGAGGAGCGAGCTGAATTGAGAATTATAGTAGGTACTTTAATTTTATTTATTGTATTTTTGTCTTATTATATTGACAAACGAAAACTAATGAAACTTATTCATTGTAGATCGAAGTTTTATATCATATTAATTTGTTTGATAAAATTTACTGCTCGTAAGTCGGGGCAGCCACCACTGGGTCACCGCTGCTCTCCTTGAGAGAGAGAGGGGCCCATGGGCGGCATAAAAACTCTGTCAATGGTTAGCAGCGTTGCCAGACGTCCCGCTTTTTCCGAGTTTCCTCCGTGCCTCGGAAAGCACGTTAAGCCGTTGGTCCCGGCTGTCATTTGTAGATCTTTGACAGTCGTTAGGTAGTCAGAGGCCCGAAAAGTCTGACAACCAGTCTTACCAAGGGGTATCGTATTACCCGGTACTACCTGGGTTGTGGAGGTCAGATAGGCAGTCGCTCCATGTAAAATACTGGTATTCAGCTGCATCCGGTAAAACTGGAAGCCGACACCAACACAGTTGGGAAAAGGCTAGGCAGATTGATTGATTGTTTGATAAAATTGAGTTGATTTTTATTGCAAACTGAGTTCGTAAAATATTTATAGTAAATTACACGAAAAGAAAAATGAAAATGTGTAACTCCAACTTACAAGAAAGAGAATGGCACTATCGTTATTCTTAAGCAAATAATTAAAATATCTTTACTGCTGCTGAGAATTACTGCGTCAAAAATCATGAATTTACCAAAAAAATGTAATAGGACTCTTAATAAAGATGAAGAACTCTTCACAGGATAGCTGTAGATTAAACTGTATGAGTAATTCTGATTTCATGAAATTAACGGAGAATTTATTTCTGGCATCCGACCATTTTAAATTCATCTGGGAAAAAAATTAGGAGCAGTTTGATGTTGGGATACTTAATATGAAAGATACTAGTCATACATATTCCTGGTATCTTCTTTTGGAAACTGTTGAAAGAGCTGATGCCATTTCAGTGCGGTGGTGGCAGTGGTGTCTATGCAATTTCCCACTAATAAGTCCAAGGATTTTATCCCCGAAAAGCGGGACTGAGCCAGTCCGCGCGGTATTTTTAATTTTGATTAAAAAAGCGAGACCGTCCCGCCTAAAGCGGGACGTCTGGTAACGCTGCTATCCATTGACAGTTTTTAAGCCACCCATGGGCCTCTCTCTCTCTCTCAAGGAGAGCAGCGGTGACCCAGTGGTGGCGGCCCCAACTTACGAGCAGTAAGTGGGTTCGAACCCAGACAGGCGCATTACTTTGTGTAATTTATTTCATCACCACTGCTCTCAAAACGGTGAAGGAAAACATCGTGAGGAAGCCGGCATGTCCTAGAACCAAAAATTCGAAGATATGACATCTACCAATCCGCACTGGGCCCGCGTGGTGGATTATAGCCCATTCCCTCTCATTGAGAGGAGGCCTGTGTCCCAAGGGCACGCCACAATAGTGGCGATAAGTCCCCTCTTTGAGGAGTGGCTTGAGAGACGCCACGGCGTCCTCACCTTCCGCCTGACGCAGGTCCTCACCGGACACGGAGTGTTCGGGAGGTTCCTGCACCGAATCGGGCGCGAGGAAACGCCCGGGTGCTTCCATTGTGAGGATCGTCCGGAGGACACGGTGGAACACACGGTGGAGGTGTGCCCCGCGTGGGCGGAGCACCGTCGTGTCCTCGAAGCGGCGATCGGCGGCGGCGACCTCTCGCGTCCGGCCCTGGTGCAAGCCATGGTCCGGAGCGAGACGGAATGGGACGCCGTCACCTCCTTCTGCGAAGCAGTAATGCTAGAGAAGGAGGTGGCGGAACGTGAGAGGGAGAGAACCTCTCAACGTCCCAGCCGCCGCGGGAGACGCCCCGGGCGTCGGGGGCCACCACCACGTGGCCCCCGGCCACCGTAGGCGCGGGCCTGTGGACGGTGGGCTATGGGCTAGCTCGCCGTCCATCCGTCTCATGACGACAGGCCGTGTCGACGGCGCGTTCGTGTTCCACGCGCGCCTCAAAGAGAGTCAGCAAAAGGGAAGGGGTCCGTAAGGACCGATGCCTGCCGGGGTTGCGGGACTGTTCGAAAGAGATACCGTGGCCCCGGAACACAAAGGTCGATGAAGGAACATGGATGGGTTTTAGTCAGTAAAGTCTGACACTCCCTCCTGCTCCGCCCAGAGCGGGAGGAGTTATTTGACGATTCCCCATCCAAAAAAAAAAAAAAAAGGCCTGTGTCCCAGCAGTGGGAATATTATAGGCTGATGATGATGATGATATTGGGCCTCTGACTTAGCTTTACAAGCCGTCGAGAATCTCTCAGGCATGTTGGTTTCCTCACGATATTTTCCTTCACCGAAGCAAGTGATAATTATACAATACGCACATGAATCTGAACAATCAGAGGTGCGTGTCTTGGGAGAGAACTTGAGACCTATGACTTGACAGTGTGACGGTCACAACACTAGGCTATCACTGCTTTTTTATGGTTCCGTAGTCAACTAGGAACCCTTATAGTTTCGCCATGTCTGTCCGTCCGTCTGTCCGTCCGTCTGTCCGTCCTCGCTTAATCTCTGTGACCGTTAGCACTAGAAAGCTGAAATTTGGTACCAATATGTATATCAATCACGCCGACAAAGTGGTAAAATAAAAATTGGAAAAAAATGTTTTATTAGGGTAGCCCCCCTATATGTAAAGAGAGAAGCGATTTTTTTTTTAAATTTCAACCCTAACGCAGGGCCGGATCTAGGGGGGGGCAAGCCGGGGCCCATGCCCCGGGCGGCAAGTTTAGGGGGCGGCAAATTCAAGCTTGGCAGACATAATATGGTCAAAGTTGCGATAATGATGAGTTGTAACGATACAACTCATTGATTTCTGTTGAAGACTGGAAAACTGTTCCTGTTGAAGAAGAAGGAGCGCCCTGCAGACACCCCATATGCATACTAGCCCATCGATTTAGATCTCTCTCTCTTCTGAGGAAAGACGTAAAATTTTTGAGCTCGCTTCGCTCGCTCTTACAGCCTAATTTCTCTTGAATTTTGACTTTGTCCATAAGTCACCTAAGTAACTCCGGTAGTTCGAAACAATTCTAACCTGTCCAAGGTAGGTAAACTGTTAAGTTTTCGAACTGGCTTCGCTTGCTTTTAAGACTACTTTCTTTAGACTTTGCCTAAAAGTCGTCCAAGTAATTCCTGTATGAAGGATCGAAACAATTCAACACAACGCTCGAAAATTTTTTGACACCTTGCTTTGGACAGGTCCAAAGCAAGGTGTCAAAAAATTTTCGAGCTCGCTTCGCTCGCTCGTGCAATCAAGTTCTTCTTAAATCTTAACTTTGAAAGTCAACCAAGTAACTCCTGTATGAAGTGACGAAATAATTCTAATCTGTCCAAAGTAGGATGTTAAAATTTTCGAGCTCGCTTCGCTCGCTCTTAGAGTCTTAGTTCCTCTTTCTCATTAAATTGTCTCCCTAAATTGATTTAGTAGCATCTATTTAAGAATCTAATTTTCATTTAGTGCCTAACCTTTTCAAATAACTCTTCAAAACCTAAACTAACCAATCCGAGGTCACGGAGGTGCTAACGTTTTTGAAGTGGCTATATGCACTTCAGCTACATCCGTAAGTAAACTTACAAATCGCACCCTTCCGATAGGCCCCCCTTCTGGCCCAAAAGCTGGCGACGCCCTTGGCCAGGCCCCAAGTAGTATTAGCCCAGGGCCCAACAAACTCACGGTCCACCCCTGGGCCTATGGCCATCATTAGGCGTCTGATGGGTGAAATAATGATAATGATAAAAATAAAAATATAGACGGGCGGGGGAGGCATTTCTTAGTTTTTGCCCCGCCTCGAAAAATTTCAAGATCCGGGGCTGCCCTAACGTGTGATATATTGTTGGAAAGGTATTTAAAAATGAATAGGGGTTTCCTAAAAACATTGATAATGTCAATAATTTCGGAAATAATCGCTCCAAAAGTAAAAAACAATGTGTCCCCCCCCCCCTCTAGCTTTTGAACCATAAGTTTAGAAAATATGAAAAAAATCTGAAAAGTAGAACTTTATAGGACTTTCTAGGAAAATCATTTTGAACTTGATGGAAACAACAGTTTTTGTACAAAAAAGACAAAAAGTTGTACAAAATAATTTCTGGACTAAGTTTGTAGTATATTCGTATATGCAAGCATTTTTACATAATGGATACCTTTAAACTCATAATTGGGAACACTTATTGTGACGGACGGGAAACTTACGGAACCCTACACTGAGTGTGGCCCGACACGCTCTTGGCCGGTTTTTAGGAAAATGATGATGAAGATCAAACTATACAACTGTTTTACATTGTGAACGAAATAGAAACGATATAATCCTTTGACGCGGTAGAGCGAATCTGGTAATGATCTTTGGTCGCCGTCATTCCCAGTAATAAATGAATGTAAGTAACCTTATTAAACGCTCCTCACGTACTTCTCGAGTTGACTGTGAATACAATTAAATCCAAGATAGGCCTAACAAATATTAAATTATTATGCTATGGATGATACTGTAGCAGGACAATACAATTAAACAATAGAAATATATTTTGTTGGAACAAACTTGAGATTTCTGGTGGCCTAGCAGGATTATTTTAATTTTATTCCAGTGTGGGAAAGAGATGACGCTAGACGTTCTCAATAGCTCCGTCTTTTGACAATATCAAGGTGCTGACATATAACATCAGAAGCTATCAAAAAAACTTCGACGATTTTGCTATTGCTCTGAATCGTCTGGACTCAGATATCGACTATATAATACTCACTGAATGCTGGCTGTCTGACGGTACTATTATAGAAGATCTACGTGGTTATAGCGCTCACAGAACTACAAATCAAGTAAACAAAAATGGAGGCATTATTGTCTACACAAGAACAAGCCAGAGTAGCAGTATTACTACTATAGAATCCAAGCTTTCCGACGCCGATAGTATATTATTAAAAATTAACAACAATTTCAGTATCTTAGCCATCTATAGGTCACCTTCCTTCACTAACGCAGAGAATTTCCTCAGGTCCCTTGACTCCACCCTTTTTGAACTCAAAAGCCAACAAACACTAATTGTTGCCGGTGACGTCAATCTTAACATTAACGACTCAAGCAATAGTCAAGTAGCTAACTACGCGTGTCTCATGGCTTCACATGGGTTATCTCCCGCCATTACACTCCCAACAAGACAAGGATCCTGTATCGACCACATATTCATAAAATCACCTGGAATACCTCTTGGTCTTGTATGTAGCTTATCTATTACTGATCATGATCTTGCCCTATGCAGTGTGCCTATTAAACCGGAAAAGTCCAAAAACACTAAGCGATGGCGGGTCAAAACTGACTGGACTGCCGTAGCTAATGAGATTATTAAAACAAACTGGGATTGTGTCACTGATGCAACCTGTGTGAATACTGCACTAAACTATTTTAACAACACGGTATCACGAGCCACTAAGACCCACACTCAAAATGTTAAAATTAGTCGCAAAATGGCTATCACTCAACCCTGGGTTACCCCTGGATTAATAAGGTGCATGCGACACCGTGACAAACTCCATCTTGACTGCAAAGCCAACCCCGATGATCACACAAAAAAAATAATTTACACTAGATATAGGAACCATGCAAACACAATTCTTCGCAATCTCAGAACAACACACAACAGAAAAGAAATTGAAAGTAACCAGAACAATCCCAAAAAACTATGGACAGCAATAAAAGATATATGTAAGACCAAAAAATGCAACACTCAAAACACATCAATTAATTTAATCGCATCCAGTATGTCTCCAACAACATCTCTAGACAACTGCAATCAGCATTTCGTCTCAGTAGGGGAAAAACACTCGGCCAAGATCCTCGACAAACTAGCAACCACTCACCAATCACTAATAGACTCACATATAACTCCGAGCTTTAACTCTCAATCATTTTATTTGCACCCGACAGACGAAGACGAGGTCTCTAACATAATACACAATCTGAAAATAGATAGTGCATCGGGGCCAGACCAAGTAACAGTTCCACTAATCATAAACTGCAGAGAAAGCTTAATTAAACCACTCACACATATATTCAATCTCAGTATAGAAACAGGTGTCTTCCCCGACGCCTGGAAAGTTGCTGCAGTTTCTCCTATCTATAAAAGCGGTCCCAAAGACTTACCAGAAAACTACAGACCTATTGCTCTGCTAAGTATAGTCTCAAAAATTCTGGAAAAAATTGTCAATAAAAGACTGGTAAATTTTCTGGACAAAAACAAAATAATCTCGGACAGACAATTCGGATTTCGACGAGGAAAGTCTACTGAAGACGCGGTGTCTCTCTTGACTAATCAAGTTTCACACCACATAGAAAATGGAAAATGCTGCGTCGGTGTTTTTCTTGATTTGGCAAAAGCATTCGACACCGTGTCTCCCGGTATTCTTCTAAAAAAATTAGAAGCTTCGGGGATAAGGGGTGTACCTTTGGAATGGTTCGCTAGCTACTTGTCATCACGGTGCCAATACTCCAAAATAGGCAGTCTCCAAAGTTCCTTGCTACCCGTCACGTTTGGTGTTCCGCAAGGCAGTACCCTCGGCCCAACGCTTTTTACGCTTTATATAAATGATCTAGTAAGCCTCCCTATAAACAGCGCGGAAGTGATCTGCTACGCCGACGACACTGCCATCATCTTTCACGACTCGACTTGGGAACGGGTGTATCGTTTGGCGGAACAAGGCCTCTCTCAGATAGTGCACGCCCTTGACACTAATCTACTTACATTAAATGTCAGTAAAAGTAAATATATTGCTTTCTCAAAAACCAGTGCCTCCAGCCCATCCCAAACTATGTCCATAAAAATACACACTTGCTCACAAGAACACAACAACGCTTCCCACCACACATGCCCATGTGAAGTCCTTGAACGAACTGACACAATAAAATACCTCGGAATAATCTTAGATAACCAATTAACTTACAAAGCCCACATATATGCCGTATCCTCCAGAGTGCGAAAACTGATCCATGTCATGAAAAAACTCCGTGACTGTACCCCAATCGATGTGCTGCGAACGGTCTACTACGCACTCTGCCAGTCAATCATGCAGTACTGCATCGGTATATGGGGTCGGGCTTGTAAAACCACATTCATTACATTAGAGAGGGCACAACGGGCACTGATCAAGGTTGCACTTAGAAAACCTTTTAGATTCCCCACAGACCTTGTTTATCAGGAGTTTCAAGTTCTAAGGGTACGACAACTTTTCATATTACAAGCAACGCTTAAGTACCACGCAACCGTAAAAAAACTGCCTGATTACAACAAATTAATAAACAAGCGGGTATTTAGAGTACCTATACCAATTACCAAATCGGAACTAGCTAGACGCTGTACTAATTTTTCACATCCTAACACCTTCAATAAAATCAGTAAAATTTGCGACTTAAGAGACTGCTCAACCTCCACCTGTAAAAATATATTAAGAGTAGCCCTTTTAAAATTGACATACGACGCTACCGAAGCCTTGCTATAGCACCTGCACAACAGTCACACACACACCCATACACACATACACACACACACGTACACTCACAAAAACTCAAACACACCAGAACACAAGCCCAACAAATGCAGACTTTGCTTTATTTCTATTTTCTACCTTGCTTTAACCTTTACCCTGTTAATAATATTTTTAATGTCCACATGTTTGTTCTTCAATGTAACATTTTTTTGTAAAATTCGCACTCCCGAGCCACAAGATACAAGCAATGCTTAGTTTGTGGCTCACCGACTACTATGACACACCTGTATTTTTATATTGATTAATAAACTGATTTTGATTTTTTTTTTTTTTTTTTGATTTTTTACCCACACTGGAACAAAATTAAAACGATCATGCTTTAAGACGTCATACAGGTCGCGGCACGTAACTCTAGCGCTGAACGAAACGTGGAGGGGATAGCTGCGCACGTTATACGACTGGAGAGCCAATCGGCGCAACGCACGCCCCAAGACATTCTTATTTTTGACGTGACAACGTCTTATAAATTGGTTTGCCGGGTGACACTTCAAGAAACTGCGTTACGCTCCCGCTCACGTTATGCGCTCACAATGAGAGCGAGTGAGAGCCCGCCTAAGAGCGAGAGAGACAGACATAAAAAGTTTATTTTACCACTCAAAGTCGTTGTCACGTAAAACTTTCGCCCGTATACCGACTTTACAGGCAACCAATTTTTACTTCTGCGCAATAACTGTCAGCGCTAGAGTTTCGTGCCGCGACTTGTAGTAACCCACCTGGAGTACATCAACACACAAGTATGACTTTGACGCGTTATAGCTTAGGTTCATGAATCTTGGAGGAGCTCGTGGCAAAATAATCCTAGCAAACGTTTATAAATAATGTTATTCTTTAAAGCTCTATACAAGGTGTAAAAGACCTCATCACGAAATCAACCAAGCATTCTGTACATCAAACTAAACAACTCTACTCAAAAATTATTGCTGGGAAAAGACTATTTTTTTTGGGGTGAAAAATCACGTTTTACAGTAGAACTCAAAGTAACGCACTCCAAACATTGTGCTGATGGATGCACTGTACATTACGAAGGTCGTGGAGAGATAAGTAAAGTTACAACACTACAAACATGTATTAAAAAAGGGGGGAAAATATAATGACCACCAAAACTAACTTTGTGACCACTAACATCTCTCATCACATCATCTGCCTAGCCTTTTCCCAACTATGTTGGGGTCGGCTTCCAGTCTAACCGGATGCAGCTGAAAACCAGTATTTTACATGAAGCGACTGCCTATCTGACCTCTACAACCCAGTTAGTACTGGGTAATACGATACCCCTTGAGAAGACTGGTTGTGACCACTAATATCTATCACCTAAAACATCAATTGATCACAAAATTTAGTAAATTGAGCACCGAATTATAATGAGGTGGTTGATGACAAACTAGTTTTGCCTAGGCCGACTTGGGGCACCCCGACATTTTTAATGAACCGGTTATACGTCCGGTTATTATGACCGGGTCTCCTTCGACTAAGATGCAAGAGCATAACAGTTCAATTTCTGGTGGACATTAATTTTGGTGGTCATTTACTAATTTTGGCAATCAAAAGTGATTTTTTTGCCATTCCATTTTGCTAAATCTGGTGGTTCGTTTATATAACTTAAATATAATATAAAAGTAAAAAGTATGCTTTAAAAAAATAAACTTGTGATAAAGGGACTGGAACTTTGACCCCCACTATCTCCGTAACTAGAAGGTTCCCTGGTATGGTCTAGAACAAAAAAATTATCGCAAAACAAGTGCCTTTCGGCTTCGTTAGTTTTACACTTGTACTATTTATACTGTGCTTTTATACCCTTTACCCATTATTCGTATGATTAATGTTTGTTCGAAGAGTTTGAACTGAAATCAAAACCACTGCTGCAATGACCCACTGGTGTCGATTCTGTTGTGCACAAACTAAACTTAATTTACGCTATTGCTATCTTTTACTTAAAGGCAGTGCGAGAAAAGGACGGCTATAGCTATAAACTACGTCAAACTAGTTTATGCCTTGCGCTTCACCGTATTTTTAGTCGACATGTTTTTACGTGCACTCTTCATTTGTATAGAAATATTAGTTCGAATTAAATTTGACAGCTCTAAATTA
Source organism: Xestia xanthographa (assembly GCA_905147715.2). Taxonomy (NCBI): domain Eukaryota; kingdom Metazoa; phylum Arthropoda; class Insecta; order Lepidoptera; family Noctuidae; genus Xestia; species Xestia xanthographa. The sequence continues at coordinate 17,109,246 of LR990670.1, forward strand.
CGTCCGTCTTTTTCTCGTTTTATTAGACAGAAAAAGATAGCAATAGCCTAAATTAAGTTTAGTTTGTGCACAACAGAATCGACACCGTTGTAAACATAATTTAGTCTACATTTTAACAACCATACGATATTTTTTTACTGCTCACCAAATTCGTCTAGCCACAAAAATTAGACGCATATACATTCTTATCTAATTGTAGACTGTATTCTCGTAGTTTTTGAGGTGATAATTGAATGGTTGTTTAGCTCATAAATGTATTCGGAGAGGTGTTTCATAATAGTTGTGTGACCTTGTATCTTACTAAAATGAGATGTTGGTACAATCGGCTTTGAGAAAAATTGTTTAGTTAACCTTTACAACCAATTTCCATGCTTTTTGGGGTTATGGAAATCGCTTGACAAGTTAGTAGGGTTATAAAAAATACTAGCGGACGTCACGCGGTTTTACCCGCGTAGTTCCCGTTCCCTTGGGAGTACGGGGATAAAATATAGCCTATGTTACTCAGGGTGAATGTAGCTTTCTAATGGTGAAAGAATTTTTGAAATCGGCGCAGTAGTTTTTGAGTTTATTCATTACAAACATACACACACACAAACATACAAATGTTTCCTCTTTATAGTATTATACTAGCTGACGTCCCGCGGTTTCACCCGCGTAGTTCCCGTTCCCGTGGGAGTACCTACGGGAATAAAATATAGCCTATATTACCCCCTACATACAAAACAAACTTACAAACATATAAACTTACAAACAAATGTTACCTCTTTATAATATTAGTATAGTGTAGATGACTTAACATCATGCCTGTTATTCTTGAAGGGTTAGACAGACGTGTGTCTAATAGTAAACCTACATTTCGCGAGGTACGCGTCGATCTTTAGGTTAGCCGTGCTTACCTAGGTTGGTCTGTGGATGGGTGACCATCCATTACATACCGAGTTCCCTTCAAGCCTTGGAAAGCACGTTAAGCCGTTAGTCCTGGCTGTCATTTGCAGATCCTTGACAGTCGTTACAGGTAGTCAGTGGCCCGAAAGTCTAACAACCAGTCTTAACAAGGGGTATCGTATTACCCAGTACCTACTAACTGGGTTGTGGCGGTCAGATTGACTATATTTCTCTATCAATATGAAGGCGGATGGTTAGTCGTTGGCACCCGGAAACCCATCGCAAAGGATAACGCATTATAATAGAGTTAAGCAGCGCCATGCGTGTGTTAGGTGAAAGTCTACGACATAGAATTTTAAGTGACAGCGAAAACGTTCCAAGATTTTATACCGTCCCGTTATTTCTTATAGGAAAGTACTTCCTATACCCTTATAGGAAGTACTTTTGTTTATTCGTTCGAGCCCGCCACACTATTCCCTGCCCACTGTAACTCCTGTGCGCTAGAATCAACAGTGGCGACCACCAGAAAAGCGCCGAGACAATGATGCTCGACGAAGTCCCAGAGAATGAATTTAACTGTCCTTGATCCCGCAACGAAATTAATCAGAAAAGTATAGCGGAGGAGTAGGAAAAATAAAATCCAATCAAGAAAGAAAATACTTGCCAGCAAAAAATCGGAGCAGTCTTTGGGGACTGCCAATAGAAGTGAAAACAAAAATTACACAGGCCCCGCCCCAGTCGTAGCACTGGTAATGCCCCGCGCATGCATATGTGGTGCTACGCCGTAGCGGATGCTACGAACAGCTACGAAGCGTGACCGCACGTTACGTTACGTGACGATGAGTTTAATGTTTTTCCTTCACCCAAAAAGTGCTCAACGTGCCTAAAGAAGTTTTCACTTCAAAAAATTGTGAAGATCATAATGGTGTTAATTATTATGAGAAACTTTGATGGATTCTTTTAACAAAGCATAAGCATATAGCCCATAATGTTCCCACTGTTGGGACTCAGGCCTCGTCTCCATAACGACACGCGTGGGACCAGTGAGGGCTGGTAGGTGTCACATGTCTTCGAATGATTAGTCCTAGGACATGCCAGTTTCCTCACGATGTTTTCCTTCACCGTTTGGAGAGCAGTGGTGATGAAATAAATTACACAAAGTAATGCGCCTGATTGGGTTCGATTGGCTTACAACCTCGTCAGCCGGGGATGATACCACTGCTCCATAGAGGCAAAGAAAAGATAGTTTTTGCACTACTTCATTATGATCAATATCTTCTTCTGGGTGTGTAGCAATGCGGATGGCTTTAAGAGTAGGCTGAGAGATGAAACGGATATCCGGTCACTATTCGGTATCCGGCCTATCCGGCCCAAATTTTACTATCCGGCCGGATACCGGATAGTAACTCATTATCTGGAGGTTACCGTATAAGTATGCATGTTTTCTAAAAAATCCTTTAGAACGGACATGAAATAAGACAACAGCTAGTAATTATGATATGTTCTATTAAAAGCTACATGTATGTACTCTAACGTCTCTAACTAATCGCACGGCACTAAAACATGTTTTTTTAACAAGTTAAAAATTAATATTTATAATCAACATGTCACGATGGATGAATGGCACGATCACTCCCGATGAAACCCGAAACCGCCCGAAATGGCTGTACGGCGCTAAACATGTCACAACTTGCCTCAGATAACTACTTACTCTCCGCCGGAGCTCCGGCGGCCGGATATCCGGCCATCCGGCCTCGCAGTTCGCCGAATATCCGTTATTCGGTATCCGGCCAAACAACTATCCGTTTCATCTCTAGGCAAGACCATATCCAACGATGGATGGACTGTGTGAAAGATATGGATGGATAGAAAGCGGGTGACTTACGAAATGAGGAGCAGCGGTGGCCCAGTGGTGGCGGCCCCAACTTACGAACAGTTGACTATGGCTTCAAACCCAGGCAAGCGCATTACTTTGTGTAATTTATTTCATCACCGCTGCTCACAAAACGGTGAAGGAAAACATCGTGAGGAAACCGGCATGTCCTAGAACCAAAAAATCGAAGACATGTGACATCTACCAACCCGCACTGGGCCCGCGTGGTGGATTATAGCACACTCCTTCTTATAGGGAGGAGGCTTGTGTCGCAGCAGTGGGAACATTACAGGCTGATTATGCTATAAGATGAGAAGTAAAAGAGAAGAATAGGAGACGAACGCTGACCTCAAAAAAATTGGGATAAGGGCTAGAGAATTATGATGAAGAAACATGTTTGTTATTTGCAGAAAAGAGCCTCTAAGTCGACTGATTGACACGTCCCGAAAGCACCCGACATAGTTTTTCTCTATTCTTAGAAGAGAAACAAAAAATGTATGACGATGTCACTATATGAGCTAGGTGCTATGATAAAATCTATAACGTCAAACCATACAAAACGGCCTTTGTGATTGTAATACGAACGGAAGCCAGTTTTCCTATTTATTTACACATTCTGTGCGCACATTAGATTAGAACTAGCTTCATATAAAGGGTGTAAAACACCTCTTAACGAAGCCGAAAGGCACTTGTTTTCCTCGTCATTGCGTTCATTTTTTTGTTCTACGCCATACCTGGGAACCTTCTACGTAGGTAGTTACGGAGATATTGGGGGTCAAAGTGCCAACTTTTTGACAGGTTTTTTTTTAATACAAGTTTTTAATGGAAGATTAACTTTAAACACCTGCACGACCGGGTACTATTCAAACCATCCATCAGCACAATGTTTTGAGTGCGTTACATTGAGTTCTATCACAAAACATGATTTTTCACCCCAAAAAAAAAAGTCGTTTCCCAGCAATAATTTTAGCGTAAAGTTACTTAGTTTGATGTACAGAATGCTTGGTTGACGGCTTCGTGATGAGGTCTTTTACACCCTGTTTAGGTGTACTATTTCTTAAAGCCCAATTAAGTCAACATCATCTTCCTGACCTAGTTTCTACTTAGGGTCGGCGAAACACGCTTTCATATCATTCCTCATACAATCCATCCATCGATTCTTTGACCTTCTATTCCCTCTGCATCCATCAACATTCATATCCATCACTCTTTTAGTGAACTCTCCTCATAACATGTCCATCCCAATTCAAAAAATCTTTACAGTAGCTATAGGTACGATGCCGTTAATATGGGATATCAAAAGTTTGGTACTATGAAACGTTGTCTTGGCTCCTTCAAAGGCTAGGTCTATATCATTTATGCCCAGGAACAACCTCCAGGAGTGGCGAAATTTAAATCTTGATTCAGTGCACCCCGGACATAACTACCCAGTGAATCAGCCCGTTAAGTTCTTGCTAACGGGCTAAAATTTTACCTACTGCATGACCTCTAATTTTTCGGATTCATGTGCGTATTGTATAATTATCACTTGATTCGGTAAAAGAAATCATCGTGAGGAAATCAGCATGCCTGAGTGATATTTCTCGACGGCATGTAAAGTCAAGTCAGAGGCCTATAAGCAGGCGCGGATACAGGATTTCCTATAAGGGGGGCAAATTTTGGATAATTCATTAAAAAAAATTGATAAACTTTTGATAATACAGGTTAGAATGGTTTCGAACGTTCTTAAAGGAGTTACTTGGTTGAATTTTAGATAAATTCAAGAGAAAGTAGTCTGTAGAGCGAGCGAAGCGAGCTCGAAAATTTTAACACTTTTCCTACCGACCTATTGGAGTTACCTGGGCCTCTTATAGACAAAGTTAAGACTCATGAAAAACTAGGCTTCAAGAGCGATCGCAGCGAGCTCGCAATTTTTTACAACACTGCCTCAGATAATTATGCTATAATACCATTCTATGGCATCAGGCAGGAAAAGCTATAACTTTTAAAAATCCTGAGTCTCTAGGGGCAGCTGCCTCCTCCTGGTGACGCCCATGAGAAGATATACAACTAGAATATTTAGTTTCAATTTGGTCAAACTAGTTCAAGCTTGGCTAATGACGTATTTGGTCTGGTTCAGGGGGGGGGGGCAATTGCACCCATTGCCCCCCCTGTATCCGCGCCTGCCTATAAGACAATACGGCATAAAAACAATCGGGGCAGTCTTTGGGGACTGCCGAAGGCTTATTATTTCTTACCATCACAGATCCCAGTGTCCCAGCAGTGACTGCAGCCTTAAGAGGTATTCTTCTTTGGATCATGCCTAAAACGAAGAAGTGAACATAATCTTTCTAGCTTTTTCCAACGGCAGCTTTTTTTTTAAGAAGCGTCTTCGTCTTTCGAGCCTCCACAACTGTGGTATACGGTACGGCTTGGTAAGACTGGTTGGTCACTTTGTCAGACTATCTGGAAAACTGTCGAAGACCTTCAAAATATACCAGCCGGTACCAACGGGTAACGTGCTTTCGAAAGCCACAGAAGAGTCTCGTTATGTAATAAAGTTTTTTTTTTTGCCAAAATACGCAGAGCAAAATGGCTTAATAATTTGCGCAATGTGGTTAAAAAACATATTATGTAGTATATTATACGGTGCACTTACAGGGAAGTTTTGAAATTAATTTTTGTAAAATTATAAAGTACAATACTCAAATTTACAAAAACATGCACAATGCATGTTTGGGCTTATCGCAAGGTTTGCTAATTTCAGCGATTTTCAAAGGTTCTCTTTTGAACAGTCGAAAAATGTTTTTTTTTACAAAACTTTTTAAATTCACTGACATAGGTACGTCGCACATCTTAAACCGCTGGATGTAAAAGATAAAAAAGTGCACGAGAGGTCTTTATATTGCAAAAATAATAACCAACAAAAAGTTTTTGAAAATTCAGAAGACGTTAAAATATGTGTCGTACGTTATTTGCATATGGGATAACCGATAAGGCACTCAACTGGCTACAGGGCAAAGTACTTCGGTAACCTAGGTCCACCAAGCCCGCTTAGCATGAATGAACGCCGTAGACACGAAAGAGACTCGACAAATCTTTTGTTCATCTGTCATTTTGTCGATTCAATGACAGATGAACAAAAGATTTGTCGTTTCTCTTTCTTGTTCATTGTTCACGGCGTTCATGCTAAGCGAGCAGATCGTCAGTACAGTAGCACCGAGGAGTTACTGGCCTTTCTCGGGGAGCTGGCGAAGATCGGTCTTCCCACAGCAGGCAAAATACGCGCTTTGGACGCGGAGTTGCGGACACCAGCCCGTTAGACTACGTTTCCATGTGATGGATGTGCGAGGATGCGTAACTATAAAATATTTCTATAGATTACGAGAAAAATCAATGTCTTCTACATGGCCGTCCTTGAAATGTGTCCTATCGATTTTTGGAAAGGGGGGTTTTGAGAAGGCCAATAGAATTCAATAGGCCCCAAGAGGCCACGACTCACCTATCCATGAATGTTTTACCCATTACCCATCCGTACTAATCATAGTGTCACAGGAACATGACAAGCATAGCTATTCACAACCCTTTTTTTTTTTTTTCTTTTTCGGATGGGAATTCATCAAATAACTCCTCCCGCTCTGGGCGAAGCAGGAGGGAGTGTCAGACTTTTACTGACTAAAACCCATCCATGTTCCTTCATCGCCCTTTGTGTTCCGGGGCCGCGGTATCTCTTTAGAACTGTCCCGCAACCCCGGCAGGCATCGGTCCTTAAGGACCCCTTCCTTTTTGCTGACTCTCTTTGAGGCGCGCGTGGAACACGAACGCGCCGTCGACACGGCCTGTCGTCATGAGACGGACGGACGGCGAGCTTGCTCATAGCCCGCCACAGGCACGCGCCTACTGTGGCCCCCGACGCCCGGGGCGTCTCCCGCGGCGGCCGGGACGTTGAGAGGTTCTCTCCCTCTCACGTTCCGCCACCTCCTTCTCTAGCATTACTGCTTCGCAGAAGGAGGTGACGGCGTCCCATTCCGTCTCGCTCCGGACCATGGCTTGCACCAGGGCCGGACGCGAGAGGTCGCCGCCGCCAATCGCCGCTTCGAGGACACGGCGGTGCTCCGCCCACGTTGGGCACACCTCCACCGTGTGCTCCACCGTATCCTCCGGTCGATCCTCGCAATGGAAACACCCGGGCGTTTCCTCCCGCCCGATTCGGTGCAGGAACCTCCCGAAAACACCGTGTCCGGTTCAGGACCTGCGTCAGGCGGAAGGTGAGGACGCCGTGGCGTCTCTCAAGCCACTCCTCAAAGAGGGGACTTATCGCCACAATTGTGGCGTGCCCTGCTATTCACAACCCTTCGATTCGATTTTCGATTCGGAAAGTCGTATGTCTATCTCGCTCGATTTCGTAATGTCAAAAAAAACTAGACAAACGACTTTCCGAATCGAAAATCGAATCGAAGCGTTGTGAACAAAGAGATTTAAAATAATTAGGTATAGAGCGGACATTGGAATAATTGCATACAAAAATTTTGATCCCGAACATTTTTGATATTGACACACGAATGCTACCTGGCAAGCGGGCGTATGACACTAGTCAGAACGATTTGTTACTAAGTAGTAACAAGTTTTTGGATTACGATTTCGTCTTGTCCCGTCTATCGCTCGTAAATATTTGAATGTCCTTGGTTGTGATTTGTGAATAAGGGGCCAGGTCTGGTATTATACGAAACTTTGTAAGTGATATTATCACTTTAACCAGGTAGTAATAATGCCTCTTTCGATCCAAAAGCAAGCAGCAAAGCGACCCCTGCGCAGTCATTGACGATGCCGCAGCGAAGAAGTGAAATATACAAAGTGTAAACAGACTCTTGACGAAGCCGTCAACCAAGTATTCTCTACAACAAACTAAAAAACACTACGCAAACATTATTGCTGGGATATGACTTTTTTTTGGGGTGAAAAATCATTTTGTACGGTAGGATTCAATACAACGCACTCAAAACATTGTGCTGATAGATGTATTGAATATTCCGGAGGTCGTGGAGGCATTTAAAGTATAGTTAACAACATTAAAAACTTATCATCATCAGCCTATTAATGTTCCCACTGCTGGGACACAGGCCTCCTCTCTATTGAGAGGGAATGGGCTATAATCCACCACGCGGGCCCAGTGCGGATTGGTAGATGTCACAAATGTCTTCGAATTTTTCGGTTCTAGGACATTTTTTGTTTCCATGTAACTATTTACTAACGTAACTAAAAACTTATACTTAAAAAAAACTCGTGAAAATCTTGGAACTTTGACCACTAATATATTCGAACCTAGAAGGTTCCCAATTTCCCATGTATGGTCTCCAACAAGCCGTGTAGCAGTGTGGTATCCGGCAGAGTAGAATAGAACCAGCCCATTACACTCACGGGTGTCGTATAAGGCGACTAATGTCTGAGGCAACACCTTGCGCCTCCGTAGACCTGAGAATGGGCAGCAGCGTTTTCTGTTAGTCTTTCATCACTGCGATCTCCAATCCGCCTGCCAAGCGTGGAGATTACGGCAAATTCATCCCATCATGGGAGAGGCTTATGTCCAGCAGTGGACGTTATGGGCTGTTGTAGTAGTTTAGTAGTAGGTCTCCAACATAAAGATGATCGCAATGACGGGAAGGACAAGTGCCTTTTTACACCCATTACAGCATCATTTCATTCACTCTGCACGTTTTTATCTGGTCTATAACAGATATAGACGATAGTATCAAAAGAAACCCGGTTTTGGCAGTTTGTTATCAATGTCCCACTTTTGAAATTACGCATTAATTATAAATTATTAACTTTTGATAACTAAAGCAATTAAAAATTATTAACTCTATTAAAAACTGAAGAAATTCGAGCAAGATCAGGATTCAGGCCTTTTCTTGTAAAAAAAAAAAGATAAACTGGAAAAAACAATGACAAGGGAAAAGTTTTTCAAAGCCCCGTCAATAGGGACAGTTCTTATTTAATCGCTTGAAAACTCCGTATTCGGGCGTTTTGTAAAGGATTTCTTCTTTCTCTTTAGAGGAAGTTATGACTACCTACCTTTTAAAAAGTTTTAAGCACCGGAAGTTTAGATATCTCGCCGTGTCCTTGACAGAAACTGGACAGGAATGAAACAAAATTGAGCAAATGCGAAAAGCGCAATTTAGGAAAGAAAAATTTAGGTGCCAAACTTTTTTAACTTTCTTGGCAATATACGATACCTACGCTACGAAGATTTACTGAATTCCGTACATATTTTAAGGAACCTTTCTAGGCCAACGCAATTTTCTGAAGAAAAAAAGACGCTCGTTTTTCATTTGCACTCATCTGACAACTATAAAAACTATCAATAAAATTTATGTCCCTACGTAAGAAGTGAAGTTAACGGAGATTTTATTATAAATTAATGCAGGTAAACGCTTCAAGGACTGTACACAGTAAAATGCATAATTTAAACAACTATCATAATTATTGTTGGGATATTTCCGCAAATTGTGAGTGACGCTCGCAGTTGATTCGGGGAAAACCGAATACGAACTAGGTACGAGTACGAACGGTTCTTTAATAAACATAGCATACGTGGACGTATGTAACTATGTATATGCATGTTTTCTTGGAAAATGTGGGCAGAACTGTACAGTATATGCATTTTGCCAGTCTTCTTTGTCGTGGGGTAACCTGGGCTGCGTTCCGAATTACGCTGTCATCGATTTGAGCGTCCATAAACCCGTTCCAAGTTACCGTGAGCGCGATATCGATGTCTCTTGAATCGCCATAGATGACGTCATGACATGCGCTATCTTGCGATTACACAAACCATGCCCCAAATAAATATCACCGTGCGTGAGCGTTGTCAAAAGTGACAGTTGTGTTCACAGGTTGTTTTGTTTGATTGAAAAAAAAAAAAATGAAATGAGTTTTATGGACATTATATTTTTAGGGTTCCGTACCCAAAGGGTAAAAACGGAACCCTATTACGACTTCGCTGTCTGTCCGTCTGTCTGTCACCAGGCTGTATCTCATGAACCGTGACAGCTAGACAGTTGAAATTTTCACAGATGATGTATTTCTGTTGCCGCTATAACAACAAATACTAAATATAGTCAATGGTACGGAACCCTTCGTGTGCGAGTCCGACTCGCACTTGGCCGGTTTTTTAATCATCGTTGCATCCTCAGTTGCATCTATGTAATTTGTAATTCGTGGGATTTTTTTAAGGGGAAATCTTTGCCGGGAGCAAAATACGCTAATATAAACACTTCCGTCATCCTTTTCATCGCTGGACGAATCGTCGTTCTCTATCTCAAAATCTGAGTTATCAGAGTCGATAGAGTCAACCAACATAACTTCCATTTTCAAAGATAGGTCTTGTAGAAGGTTTTGGTTTGGGGTTATGTTCGCTGTCAACGCGTTCACGAGCGTTCCGAATTGATGACAGCTCTTAGCTGTCATAATCGTGATATTTATATCGGGACGCAAAATATAGATGTGAGCGCTGTGAGCTATTATTTTGTAATACGGGAGGGAGTCCTGGTGACGAGAGTTTTTATGTCGCCCATGGGCCTCTGACTCAGCCGTGTGGTATCCGGCAGAGTAGAATAGAACCAACCCATTACACTCACGGGTGTCGTATAAGGCGACTAATGTCTGAGGCAGAACACCTTGCGCCTCCGTAGACCAGAGATTGGGCAGCAGCGTTTTCTGTTAGTCTTTCATCACTGCGATCTCCAATCCGCCTGCCAAGCGTGGAGATTACGGCTAATTCCTCCCATCATGGGAGAGGCTTATGTCCAGCAGTGGACGTTATGGGTTGTTGTAATAGTAGTAGTAGGGCCTCTGACTTGGCTTTACATGATGAATTGGGGGCAGGACTAACGGCTTTTTCTTAACTGCTAGCTGATGCAAGAAAGACCTGAGTCCCCTTTTTCACCCGTGGTCCCTAGAAAGGACCACGGAGGTTTTATGACGCGCGCTCCCTTCGCTCGCATATTAAATAACACTCTTTGACTTCCTGTCCCCGAAGTGCCGGGCTTCCGCCGGCCTCCTTCGTCGGCCTACGGCCCGGTGCCCTGGTTAGGTCCTTGCAGTTAAATGTGTTATTTTATGTTGAATTTTATGATCGTTTGTTGATTGATATAGGTAAATGATTCTATTCTATTTTGTTCGAATGCTATTATGTGGGACTTGAATATAGGTAAGTGTGTCCTGACATACACATGTGCTTCGGGGAATAAAAGCGTTATGTTATGTTAAACTATCTTAACCTGTTAAACATGCGTGTTAGCACAATCAGCCTTCGCAGATCAAGTTCATATAAGTCTGTTGTTAGTTCAAGATTACAAATTATAATCTAACGAATGAATACGATAATCAGTTAAATCACGATAACAAATACTTGATCAATTAATAACGGTATACAAGGTTAGACAGAGGTGTATCTAGTAGTACACTAGGGGCGAGCCTATTGCCAACAACGAGTCTCAAATCCAAACTACGGACTGCTACTGACAAAATCTTATTGGAAAACACAACATCACTTTACTTGAGCCAGGAATAGAAATTCGTAGCACTTACAACCACTAGCCAAACAAGTAAGGGGGGCATTCTTTAATCACATTAGGTTTTTAGGCCACTTTTATAGCCGTCTATCCTTTCATCACCAAGAGGGACGCCTTTTGGTGGTACATCATCATCATCAGCCTATTAATGTTCCCACGGCTAGGACACAGGCCTCCTCTCTATGAGAGGGAATGGTCTATAATCCACCACGCGGGCTTAGTGCGGGTTGGTAGATGTCACAGAGTGTCAGACTTGTTCTGAGTAAAACCCATCCATGTTTTTTCTTAGCCCTTTGTGTTCCAGGGCCGCGGTATCTCTTTCGAACAGTCCCGCAGCCCCGGCAGGCATCGGCCCTCGGCCCGCGTGGAACACTCCTGCGCCGTCGACACGGCCTGTCGTCATAAGACGGACGGACGGCGAGCTAGCCCATTGCTCTCCGTCCACAGGCCGTCCCAGCATCACGTGTATTTTTTATTAATGAAAAGATCAGATAGTTTTAGAATATCAGAGTTTTTAGACAAAATATCACTTACTCTCGGGTTTTTAATTACTTGGTAAAAAAGATTTACATGTCACACATTAAATTATTTTTTTTGTTCCAAGATAACAATACACGGGATTGTCAAATGACACCCTTCCCGCCCCCCTCCCCCTGTTCGAACTTCACGTAATTAAAGGATGACCCCTAACTGGGTTTTGTAAGTAGAGAGGTGAGACAGGCAGTCTAATTGTTTCGGGTAAAGTATGGATATTCAGCTAAATCTTGGTTAGACAGGAAGCTGACCCCAAAATAGCTGGGCATCTACCCAGTCATGATAATCTGATGATGCATACTAGTACAGTTGTAATAAAATTGTGTTAATTTTACATAAATGCTTTGGCTACTACAAGTTAAAACTAGGCAGGATTTAAGTTCAAATCCTGTTTGCCAGTAATTATAACATTGTTGTTCAGTGATTACCGGGAAATAGTTTATTATACATATACTTAATATTTTAGAGGCAGTCTGTATGTTTGGGAGTATGTGGTAATCTTCAAAATTACTCATCCGATTTTATTAATTATTTCACTGTTGGAATGCTACACTATTACCAAGTGCCATAGGATTTTTTTTCCAACTGCAAAGAAGTCATGCGCAGAAGTTAATTAAGGTTTAAACTTTTTATTTTATGTTCTGAAAAATAATGTTTATGGCGAAAAGACTGGTTACATGAATGAGGTCTGGATGTAGGGACCAAAACTACTTGTAGGTTACCAAACACATTCTAACACCACCATAGTAATATTTTGGAGGTTTAGACATTTCAATTTTTGATGCCTTTTGCTAGAGAATCGGAAGACGGGTTGTTTCATCTAATTAGCAACAATCACTGTATTTATCTCTATTTGAAGTAAACATAAATTATAAAATTGTATTGTACCATTACCTAGGTATAATTATGCAGTTTTTGGTTTTTACACTCTCCTTTGTCACTATTTTTGACGTGGAGTTAGAACTTCAGCGACAATCAAAAGTAGAATCTGTCAAATGTAGACTAAAGGGACATAATTGCAAATAGTTACTTTGTAAAGAATATTCTTGATATTTTTTGGTGAGATTTATTCATCCGACAGAATAAACATCAGTAAGTTTAAAATATATTGACCCTTTTTGAACAATCATGAAATATGAATCCTTTTTATTCAGAAAATTGGTACTCAGCAGATTAAAGTTTTGAACAAACATGTGAAATTAAATTGCCTAGTTTCTAAAAATATCTATAAATAGTTCCCACAACACTTTCTATTCAAGTTTCCTTTGCTTACTTTGAGAAAATACATTAGGCATTAAATTGTCTATGATCTAGAAAGTGTGTCAAGTGTCTTCCGCGGTTAGTAGGTCACTTGGAGTCTCTAGACACAACTAATATTTATCAACATTCAAAACCTATTTTTCGTAATAAAAACTTACGTGATAATATTTGCCGGCGGAACACACTATTTTTCTGCACGTTAGAACGTTCCTAAGCTCACTGATTACTATTAAGTAGCACGCAATCTTTTAGGTAAACCACTGACTACGAACAATGTAATTTTTCATTCATTTCAGAGTGAAAAAGAACTGAATACATACATCTACACACTGATAAACGGACATAGATAGTATCAGAATCGATCGCAGTCAAGATCTCTCTTTATTATTCAAATTAATTGAATAAATACACTGCCAAAGTTGCCTCTAAAATTTCACTTTTTCATAATCAAATAAAATACTTTTACTCACCAGTAGAGTGTTTTGATATGCTGGTATTTGTTTAAACTTTATACACGATTTTAGGAGTCTGAGCAAATGATTTTGGCTTTGAAATAAAGCTCAGATTTATTTAAGAAATTAAAAATAGTGTCGGCGTAACACACTTCTCGCCATTTTCGGGGTGACTGACGTAAAGGAAATCTTTTCTACCATCTGATATCTGTCAATGTCAAACTTAAAACGTCAGTGATAGTATTGCTACAGATTATTTCATAAATCTTCTAAATATATTAAAAAGTTGTATCGTGCAACCATAGAGCTTTAGTGGCGCCACAAGGCACAAATTCCGTTAAAATAGAGAACAAGCAGAAAACGCTTGTAGTATGAAATTGACATTTTTAATTTACTGCGTATTCCCAGTTTCGCTCTGGGGAAATATTTGAGAAACACGGGCGAGGCACAATCTTTTACTGGAAGTAAGTATTGAAAGTGATTCCCGTGGGATAATTTCCGACTTAATAAATAAACTCATATAATTCATATCACAAGATCCTTAGAGCTAGGTACCTACATTCATAATTATCCACGTTCACAAAATTAATTCATAATGTTAGATAAAATACAGAACTTAATTAGCTACGTTATTATTTAAACTTAAATGTAGGTTTCTCCAAAACTTATGTAACCGACTGTCTATTCTGTTACTAAACATCGCCAGAATGCTGTTAGTGCTGGCGCGGACTCTGCAGCGCAAGGCGGCGCACCACTTGCGCAAGATGGCATGGAAGCCGTCCACTTGTGCATCCGCAAACATCCCTGATGCGCTGCATGCATGCCTGCGGCAACCGCAACAACACCCTAAACACGTTAATCGTTAATGGTGTCGATTCTGTTGTGCACAAACTAAACTTAATTTAGGCTATTGCTATCTTTTTCTCTCTAATAAAACGAGAAAGAGACGGACGTAATTTAGAGCTGTCAAATTTAGTTGGAACTAATATTTCCATACAAATGAAGGCTGCACGTAAAAACATGTCTATTAAAAACACGGTGAAGCGCAAGGCATAAACATAAGTTAGAGATGTCAAACTATTGACATCTCTAACTTATTTCATAGCTATAGCCGTCCTTTTCTCGCACTGCCTTTTAGTAAAAGATAGCAATAGCCTAAATAAAGTTTAGTTTGTGCACAGCAGAATCGACACCATTTTATTGGACGCGTAAAGCATTGAACGATCTTTGCGTATAGTTACTCCAGAGATTGCAGGTGTACAGGGTTATACAGTAGGATCGAAAAAGTGTAACTTTTACTTGAGATGTACACCGATTGAATCATCTGGAGATCATATTCGCTATCATCGCCAATGCTAGCTCCCATTCAATATCTGAATCATCACGTAAATCCTATGTTAACAAGTGCCCAAGGTATTTAAACATTTTAACCCTTTTGAGAGGTGGGTACATAGACATACGATGGACACTTGGTACCAGACTTAAAAACCATGAGCTCACTTTTACCGGCATTATATTTCAGACAGTAAACTGCAGCATACCGTTCACACACAGTTGGTAGGTCCCTCAGTCCACTGATTGACGGACTCAGCAGCACCATGTCGTCTGCGTAACTTAACTATTGACGCTGACACCGCCTTCGACATCCAACACGTATGCTGCTCAGCTCGTCAATCAGGGTACCTATTTATGTACAAATTAAAAAGCTTCGGTGAGGTCAAACCGCTCTGTCTAACCCCACATTGGTGTCGATTCTGTTGTGTACAAACTAAACTTAATTTAGGCTATTGCTACCTTTTTCGATAAATAAAACGAGAAAGACACGGACGTAATTTAGAGCTGTCAAATTTAATTCGAACTAATATTTCCATACAAATGAAGGGTGCACGTAAAATCATGTCGACTAAAAACACGGTGAAGCGCAAGGCATACACTAGTTTGACATCTCTAACTTAGTTCATAGCTATAGCCGTCCTTTTCTCGCACTGCCTTTTAGTAAAAGATAGCATTTAGCCTAAATTAAGTTTAGTTTGTGCACAACAGAATCGATACCATTGTAGTCCGTATACGTTTGCGATGCACGTCTCTATTGCGAGGGCATGTGTGAGTGCTACAAATTCACAATTATTAATGTAGATAGTTAAGTAATGAGGGATTTTCCTTTTGTCTCTTCCCTAGTCGCTGGATAGATGGCGCTAGGAGTAAGTATGATAATGTAAGGAACGGAACCTAAAAAAACAGATTTTAACAAAGCGCGAGAAATGTAGGTTAAATTCGGAAGGTTAAGCAAATGAAAGTGTCAGTCAACGAGAGTATGTGACGTGTCACAATGTTTTTTTTTCCAAGCGTTTTGGCTTTGGCACCAACTATCATAGTAAGTTCAACGCCATCTATAGAGTTCTTGGAAACTAAGTTTTTTTTTAAAACCTCAAAAGGAAAACCTCTCCTTGAATAAAAATATGAAATAACTTTGCTTTCGCGTTGGAGAAACATTCATCTATGAACATGTTGTCCGATCTAAGACCAGTGGTAGCCCAGTGTGGCTTCGATTTGCTAGGTTTAAGTCGTAAACTCAGTCAGGCGCATTTCTTTGTGTAATCTATTTTTCATCACCACTGTTCTCAAAACAGTGAAGGAAAATATCGTCAGGAAATCGGCATGTCCTTTATTGTGGCTAAATAATAACCTCGGTCGATCTTTAGGTTAAGCCGCACTTGCCTAGGTTAGTCCGTGGATGGGTGACCAAGACCACCCACCATTATAAACCGAGTTTCCTCCGAGATTTGGAAAGCATGTTAAGCTCTAGGTACTGGCTGTCATTTGAAGACATTTGACAGTCGTTACAGGTGGTCCGAAAGTCTGACAATTAAAGACTTACCAAGGGGTATCGCATTATCCAGTACTAACTGGATTGTGGAGGTTAAGGCTGACATTGACATTGATCCAGTAGCTGGATCCAGCTTCATTGGATCCCAGCGCAGGATTGGCATTGACACTGGATCAGGCCGTTTACATTCTGTCCAGTAGACAGTCTTACTTTGTTGAGGTACACGACACATTACACGGCGACCACCGGCTATTGCGTTAACACGGATCCAGTGCCACTGGCTCGTGGTGCGTGGTGTACGGGGGGGGGACACTGGATTGAAAAATAGGAACGTAGTCTATTCCGATCCAGCGCTGGATATTGGACGCTGTACTGGATTGTAACATATTACAGTATCCCAGTGCTGATCCAGCGCTGGAATCCAGAATATAGGAAGTCGCTCCATTTAAAATATATGTATTGTATCAGTTTGTAAAGATATCTGAAATAAATTATTTATTTATCAGCACAATGTTTTGAGTGCGTTTCGCGGAGTCCCACCGTGAACCGTGAGCCTTCATCATGAAAAAGATGTTTTTGCTTGAGTTACTTACAAACGTAAGGCTTATTAGTTTGATGTACAGAATGCTATGCTTAGTTGACGGCTTCGTTAAGAGTTCGGTTTCCCCTTGTAGACAGCAAGCATGTCTGTGTCCCGGTTGTGGGAAAGGCAACATTATAGTCTGTAGTGAAATAGAAGATTTCAAATATGAAAAGAAAGACAGAGAAATAAATATTTTTGAATCAAAGCAGTGAAAACTTGGTCCAAATTGTATATTATCTCAAAACATCGTATAAAAACATTTCTATTAAAAGCAATATTGATATCGGGCCATTCTTTAAAGGAGATGAATTTTCATGTGGTGTGTCAAAAATTTCACCTTTTCTAAAACAATATTTTCTGAATGATAACCGTGTTAAATTTTGTTGTGGTACAACAGGTTCATCTTCAACCCATGCTTCGTAATAGGCATAGAAATATGGTATAATAACGGTGGTGCCCAATTTTCGCCAGACATAATAGAAGAATAATGTTAAAAGTATGACTTGGCAGAACATGTAGAAGAAGTAGGGGAAGAATATAGGGTCAGGAGTTGTGAGCTTAGTGATTTTGCAGACTAGCCATTGTATCATCATCCAATAGACGATACATTGGTTGGTTCCCGCACATAGCGAGACACAGCAGTCCCAAAATCTCGCAGCGAGGATGTATGGAAAGCAAAACACATCCCACCAATTATAACCGAAGACATCCTCAACCTGGGCGTGAAACTCCTCGCCATGTACTTCATCGCACCGGAATCGTTCCCTGCGTTTTCCCTTCTTCTTCGGCGCCATATTTTTTAAATTTTCCTTAAACTATAATTATTATTATTTCTTTCACTATGAGCTGCAACTCATAATTTGGGGTGAATAAATTTTAATTTATTCAAATGATTTGAATTATTTTTAGAAACAGACCATTGCAAAGTGTAGAGAAGAGTGTAGACATACTAAATGACAGACTAACTGACAGCATCGCGACAGTATTCACATGGAGGTATAAAATTGTGGTATAGATACCTTAAAATATACTCTATGTTTCCACTACAAGTTTGCCTTTGTGTAGAAAAAGTAATACACTCACCGCTGTGCTGTTTCGAAAAGGTTTTGAGAGCTGTAGTGGTCCTGAGACATCATCATCTGCATAGCCTTTTCCCAACTTAATTGGAGTCGGCTTCGAGTCTAACCAGATGCAGCTGAATACCAGTATATTACATGGAGCGACTGCCTCTGACCTCCATACAACCCAGTTAGTATTGGGTAATACGGTACCCCTTGGTAAGACTGGTTGTCAGACTTTTTGGGCCACTGACTACCTGTAACTACTGCCAAAGATTAACAAATGACAGCAGGGACTGGCTTAACGTGCTTTCCGGGGTACGGTCGAAACTCGGTATGTAATGGGTGGTCACTCACCCATCCACAGACCAACCAACCTAGGCTGTAGTGGCCCTGAGACGTGAGATATTGAAATCATTAGCAACAATCCAACAGAAAGCAGGAAATAATAGCCTTATTCTTGCGAGGGTGAAGATCTTGCCAAAGAGCAAGTAGAATACTTATACCAAAAGGAACTGGGCACATATACAGTTGAATACTTAAAGCCTAGTTAC
Organism: Xestia xanthographa; assembly: GCA_905147715.2. Taxonomy (NCBI): domain Eukaryota; kingdom Metazoa; phylum Arthropoda; class Insecta; order Lepidoptera; family Noctuidae; genus Xestia; species Xestia xanthographa. The sequence continues at coordinate 17,127,821 of LR990670.1, forward strand.
CACCTCAAGCGAAGCGGACCCATTAATGACTTACATATAATTCGCAAGAGAAAATTGCTTACATGTGTTTCCACCAGCAAAGAGTCGAGGCAAAAAGAGTCAAAATGATCTCTGTCTGCTCATTCTTGTTTCACTTCTCTTTTGCGGTGGGAATAAGACGACTAAACTCTTTCTTGGTGGAAACGCAAACCTATTTCATGAAAACGAAGTCCGTTTTGCTTGGCCATTTCCGGCTCATTACTCTTTCGCGGTGGAAACCGTGTTTTTTACCAAAAGGAACTGGACACCAAAGAGTAGAATATACTTGCATTTGGCCTAAAGGTAAACGCAGACTAAGCCGCACCGCAGTCGCCGCATTCTAATTTTTCTATGCAAACAATTATTCACTCACTCACACTGATGATCGACACTGCTTAGCCGCTTACTTAGCTCCGCTTCGCCTCCCTCGCGCTGCTCCTCCAGGTTGTCACAGCCAGTCCAGGCTGCCTTGGCTCCAACAGGCTGCTCCTCTGGCTGGCTCCAGTTCCACCCGGGTCCACCTCCAACTCCTGGGCACCTTTCACCGGGTTCCCGCTGAAGGGGCTGATCTGGACAGCGATACACTGCCCAGTAACGACGCGTAGGGTGGTAATCACTACCACCACCAGTGACCACCAAAACACTCGCGGCCGTATCCGGCTCGAAGGACCATGTAACCGAGGGTCAACTTGGAGAGGGATTCGAAATAACACCACTGAATTAAAAATCAAAAACATAGACACAGATTGCACACAGGCACAGATTGCATAGAACTTTATACGAAGAATTGGAATGCGGCGACTGCGGTGCGGCTAAGTCTGCGTGTTTGTCACAATTTTTCTTGTATTTGAGTGTTTAAATATGTACATGAAAAAGTGTGCTAGGCCTCTTAAAATGTTTCGGATTGTGATTGCAAGTGGTAGAGGTGGTGGTATGTTGCAAATGCATACACAATTAGGGGACTGGCTATTAGACGCTCGTTAGGTCCCTAATCAGTTCGGATAAAATATATCTTGCCTCGTCGGTCTAGTGGTTGCATGAGCGACTGCTGAGCTTGGGGTGTTGGGTTTGATTCCGGAGTCGGGCAAAGTGTTATTGAGTACTTATATCAGAAACCTCTCAGTAGCAGCCAGATAGTCTCGATTTATGCCCGGTTGGCGGCAATACGCTAGCTCCCTGTTACATGGGACTTAAAACATAACTGGCTAAATGTAACTTATGTTAGGTACACTTAATGCCATTAGGCCTCCTTCGGGGATGACATTATCCCGGTAAGTTAGAAATCATCATTCTACCTCCAATTACTAACAAATAAGATCCTAAGTTGCTACTTAAAATCTTCAAGTCATAATTTAATCAGCAGCCTTATTCATAACCATTCGACTCGATTGCGTACCGAATCGAACGTCTAAGATATCGAAGATGTCCTCCAAACGCAATTCACAAATCCGAAACCGAATAATTTTGACAGTTCAAATTCGATTTGAAGACTCGAATCTTTCCGACAGCTGTTTGCTATCGGGAGTCATATCGAACAAAATTAAAACGAAGAAATAAATCATATTTCCGTGAAATAAAAAGACTGTAAACTTTTTAAACACTGCCTAAAGTAAGTAAATGAAGTTTTATTATTGTATTGACAATATTTCATTGATATATCCGCATTTACATAAATTTACAGAAATGTGATAATCGTTCTAGATTTTAGTTAACATTATTTGATACTTTGGTAGATGGAGTATGTGATTGTGCGAGCCAGAGACCGTCGGCGTGCAGGACAACAGAGGCAGGAGACGTTATCTCTTCATAAAGGATATGACGATTACTTTTGCCGACCTGCGGTTTCAGTTGGTTTATAGACTAACACCCGACATGGCCCTTAGCCTCATTGAAGAAATAAGGCCCTATTTCCCTAACACGCAATCATCTGCCGTAATCCCCAAAGAAATTTAATTATTGTTTGACAATGAGCAAATAGCAAGAATTGTATAATACTGATATCAAATACTTGCAGTATTTTTTCCTTTTTTAAACAAAGCTATTTAAAGTTATCTATGAATTATGAAAACTAGTTTTATTTAAAAAAAAAAACACTTTTCCCGCTTTGCCAGTTTGACAGACGGCTGTTTACAAAGCAGGTTTTTATTATTATATTCATCAAACTCATCAATACAACCCTCAAAGTTCATATTGGTGTCAAAATTACTTTTCCAAGGTCAAAATCATTCTTGCACCATTATGAACTTGGAGGGTTGTATTGATGATTTTGATGATTATAATTGTGTTACTACATACGTCTTACAGTCGCAAACAATATTTTAATCAACATACAACCTAGCACTGGCCTGCAAATTGCAAAAAACGTAAGAAAATTTGAATTTCGCGGGCTACCCTTGAGCATCCACCTTAAGGAGATGAAAACGAAACATGTCGAGTATAAGTTTGGTTAAATGGCACGCCAATTTATTATAATTATGCATAGGTATTTTTACAGGTGGAACCGGCGGGTGCTGTATTTTGCTTCCAAGCCTGGATCTTTTTCAAGGAATTAACACTTAATATTTTGCTTAGCACAAGTAAAACAAACAGTGAAAAGCAGTGCGGTAAAAGTCCTAAAGTTCCGAATCGTTTCCTGAAACAGTTATGAAAGTCTATCATTGGTGTCGATTTTGTTGTGCACAAACTTAACTTAATTTAGGCTATTGCTATCTTTTACTAAAAGGCAGTGCGAGAAAAGGACGGCAATAGCTATGAACTAAGTTAGAGATGTCAAACTGGTTTATGCCTTGCATTTCACCGTGTTTTTAGTCGACATGTTTTTACACGTGCACCCTTCATTTGTATGGAAATATTAGTTCGAACTAAATTTGACAGCTCTAAATTACGTTCGTCTTCTCCTTATATTAGAGAGAAAAAGATAGGAATAGCCTAATTAAGTTTAGTTTGTGCACAACAGAATCGACACCATTGTTATTATTCCCAGTAACGCTTTTAACGCGATGTAACGCGATGCCTGAGGTAGTCTGAACCTATAGGTGTAGGATGTCAGCGCCGTCTTGAACCAAAGAATACGCGTGCTCAGTAAGTATTGTTGTCGCTGGCAACACTTTTCGGCCGCAAACTACCCCAGACACCGACAGAGGGCGCTTGCAAGGCGTCATCTAGGCTGCAGCGAGCGGCGGCGGCACCGCTCGCTTTGCTTTCGACCAAAGAGTATAGTAACTATTATAGAGGGCTTTCGACTACGGAGCTGTTCGGTCATTCCTAACATCGTGTTTGTGATCCTGACTATAATTTTCAAATATCTACTTAGAATCATTTCGGTTGATTTGTATATAGTTATTTTATTAGCCTACATTATAATCATAATGTACAGTGTTCTTTTGGTTTAACATTAAGGTGGATGCTCAAGCGTAGCCCGCGAAATTCAAATTTTCTTACGTTTTTTGCAATTTGCAGGCCAGTGCTAGGTTGTATGTTGATTAAAATTTTGTTTGCGACTGTAAGACGTATGTAGTTACAGAATTATATTCATCAAACTCATCAATACAACCCTCAAAGTTCATATTGGTGTCAAAATTACTTTTCCAAGGTCAAAATCATTCTTGCACCATTATGAACTTGGAGGGTTGTATTGATGATTTTGATGATTATAATTGTGTTACTACATACGTCTTACAGTCGCAAACAATATTTTAATCAACATACAACCTAGCACTGGCCTGCAAATTGCAAAAAACGTAAGAAAATTTGAATTTCGCGGGCTACCCTTGAGCATCCACCTTAAATGTATATAAGATTGGGCAACGTCGTTTAAGTTCTTAATAGTATGACCCGGTTCATTAGAGAAAGGAATCTTAAATGGCGGCGCTTATCATGTCCTCTCGCTCACACATTAGTGCCGTCTATACTCACTCTCGCGCGTACCGTCAGCCGAAAAATAAAATAGTCTCGATTTGCTAATTGCTTTTGTTTTTTTTTATTGTTAAGTTTCGTTGTTTGGTCGTGTGGACTATGCGGAGACAGTAATTGTGTCTTCTCGAAAGCGAGGGAAGATTATGCATAGTGATACACGTCAATAGTGTGAGTATTTTGAAGAAAAAAAAATGTTCTTTCAAATTTCGTTTTTCATGCGGGCGAAGCCGCTGGCAGAAGCTAGTTTGAAATTAATACGACCAGCAGGGGTATTCTAAACAATTCGATAAGTTTCCGTGTCGGTAAGGAACCGTATTCGACAATCTCATTTCCGAGCCGAAGAACTGTCAAAACGCTATTCACAGATCCGAACGGATAAGTTTTTTTCTATCCCATTGACCATTGTGTTTATGGGGAACGCTACAAAATGGTAGTAAATAGATGACCGTGGTAGAAAATTTAAAATAGTAAATAAAATAGGTTTATTTGAATATTCAGTTTCGTTTAAATAAGGAATATACAGCTAGTAACTTAATAGACAACAAACGATATAAAATGATTTTATTAGTAACCAAAATAAACTTTATTTCATTTCGAATAAACCTGCTTTGTAAACAGCCGTCTGTCAAACTGGCAAAGCGCGAAAAGTGTTTTTTTTTTTAAATAAAACTATTTTTCATAATTCATAGATAACTTTTTAGAGCTTTGTTTAATTAAAAAAGGAAAAAATACTGCAAGTATTTGATATCAGACAATTCATGTTATTTGCTCATTGTCAAACAATAATTAAATTTCTTTGGGGATTACGGCAGATGATTGCGTGTCAGGGAAATAGGGCCTTATTTCTTCAATGAGGCTAAGAGCCATGTCGGGTGTTAGTCTATAAACCAACTGAAACCGCGGGTCGGCAAAAGTGTTCGTCATATTATTATCCTTTATGAAGAGATAACGTCTCCTGCCTCTGTTGTCCTGCACGCCGACGGTCTCTGGCTCGCACAATCACATACTCCATCTACCAAAGTATCAAATACCTAATGTTAACTAAAATCTAGAACGAATATCACATTTCTGTAAATTTATGTAAATGCGGATATATCAATGAAATATTGTCAATACAATAATAAAACTTCATTTACTTAAGCAGTGTTTAAAAAGTTTACAGTCTTTTTATTTCACTGAAATAAGCTGGAAATATGATTTATTTCTTCGTTTTAATTTTGTTCGATATGACTCCCGCAGCCTTATTCATAACCATTCGACTCGATTCCGTACCGAATCGAACGTCTAAGATATCGAAGATGTCCTCCAAACGCAATTCACAAATCCGAAACCGAATAATTTTGACAGTTCAAATTCGATTTGAAGACTCGAATCTTTCCGACAGCTGTTTGCTATCGGGAGTCATATCGATCAAAATTAAAACGAAGAAATAAATCATATTTCCAGCTTATTTCAGTGAAATAAAAAGACTGTAAACTTTTTAAACACTGCTTATAAACTGAAAATGAACGAATGAACGATGAATGATGCTTGTAAATGAACTTTTATTATTGTATTGACAATATTTCATTGATATATCCGCATTTACATAAATTTACAGAAATGTGATATTCGTTCTAGATTTTAGTTAACATTATTTGATACTTTGGTAGATGGAGTATGTGATTGTGCGAGCCACAGACCGTCGGCATGCAGGACAACAGAGGCAGGAGACGTTATCTCTTCATAAAGGATATGACGAATACTTTTGCCGACCCGCGGTTTCAGTTGGTTTATAGACTAACACCCGACATGGCTCTTAGCCTCATTGAAGAAATAAGGCCCTATTTCCCTGACACGCAATCATCTGCCGTAATCCCCAAAGAAATTTAATTATTGTTTGTCAATGAGCAAATAGCAAGAATTGTATAATACTGATATCTCTAAAAAGTTATCTATGAATTATGAAAAATAGTTTTATTTAAAAAAAAAACACTTTTCGCGCTTTGCCAGTTTGACAGACGGCTGTTTACAAAGCAGGTTTATTCGAAATGAAATAAAGTTTATTTTGGTTACTAATGAAATCATTTTATATCGTTTGCTGTCTATTAAGTTACTAGCTGTATATTCCTTATTTAAACGGAACTAAATATTCAAATAAACCTATTTATTTACTATTTTAAATTTTCTACCACGGTCATCTATTTACTACCATTTTGTAGCGTTCCCCATAAACACAATGGTCAATGGGATAGAAAAAAAAATTATCCGTTCGGATCTGTGAATAGCGTTTTGACAGTTCTTCGGCTCGGAAATGAGATTGTCGAATACGGTTCCTTACCGACACGGAAACTTATCGAATTGTTTAGAATACCCCTGCCGATAGCAAACAGCTGTCGGAAAGATTCGAGTCTTCAAATCGAATTTGAACTGTCAAAATTATTCGGTTTCGGATTTGTGAATTGCGTTTGGAGGACATCTTCGATATCTTATACGTTCGATTCGGTACGGAAGCGAGTCGAATGGTTATGAATAAGGCTGCAGCAGCCTTATTCATAACCATTCGACTCGATTCCGTACCGAATCGAACGTCTAAGATATCGAAGATGTCCTCCAAACGCAATTCACAAATCCGAAACCGAATAATTTTGACAGTTCAAATTCGATCAAATCAAAAATGTTTATTTGCTAGAAAATACATACAAATTCAAGGAGAGATCTTATGTCCTAAAAGTATTTGTATTCTGCCTGCAAGCAAGCGTGCAAATTATTTAGTTATGAATATCTATTTATGTACCTAAATATTATCATGCAATTAATATTATTAATTTACACATATAACTAAAATTACTACATAAACAATTATTAATTTTCATTCATTATTGACATTAATTTTTAAATTCCATAAATTCCTTAATGCTATAGAAACAACAGTTTTGTAGCCACTCAGTCAATTTTTTTTTAAATAATTTACCCTGCAACAATTTCAATTCATTTGGAATGTTATTATAAATCAGTATACACATATTAATCACATTTTTTTTATAAATATCTTTATGACTAGGTGGTTGATACAATAGGTTGTGAAACTTAGCCCTTTTTTGTCTTGGTAGAACCTCACTGCGTTGTTTAAAGTAATGCATGTGACTCTTGGTAAAAATGCAGATATCTCTTATATACATACTGGGTAGTGGAAGAATGTTACATTTTTGGAAGAGAGGTTTACAACTATCTAAGAACCATGCTTTGTTTATAACCCGGATGCAACGTTTTTGTAGCTTGAAAACTCTGTCAGAATCGGTCGAGTTGCCCCACATTATAAGTCCATAGCTTAGGACAGATGACACATAGCCGTGATAAGCCGAAAGAGCAGCTTCTATAGATACATTTTGCCTTAACTTTTTCAATGCAAACACAAACCTATCAAGTTTCTGACAAATATGTTCCACATGGCATTTCCAATTTAGATGTTTATCTACATTAAGTCCTAAAAATTTTAATTCATCTACTTGATGTACTTTTTCGTCTTTGCAAATAATGTCTAAAGGTAATTGTTTGGTATTATAGGAGTTAAATTGTATTAATTTCGTCTTACTAATGTTTATGTTCAAATTATTACTATCCATCCAACTTATTACATCTGATAGGGTCTTTTCTGTGACTGATTTGTAATCTTTTTTATCGTGACATTTTATAATAACTGTAGTATCATCTGCAAAAAGGATACATTTCTGCAAAGTGGCCTGTGGAAGATCATTTATATAAAGCAAAAAGAGTAAAGGGCCGAGAATGCTACCCTGAGGCACACCACATTTATTTATTATTGCTATTGAAGTAAATTTCTCTTTGTTATAATTTTTGTCATTTTTCTTTACAAACTCGAATTGTAATTTGAAGACTCGAATCTTTCCGACAACTGTATGCTATCGGGAGTCATATCGAACAAAAATAAAACGAAGAAATAAATCATATTTCCAGCTTATTTCAGTGAAATAAAAATACTGTAAACTTTTTAAACACTGCCTAAAGTAAGTAAATGAAGTTTTATTATTGTATTGACCATATTTCATTGATATATCCGCATTTACATAAATTTACAGAAATGTGATATTCGTTCTAGATTTTAGTTAACATTATTTGATACTTTGGTAGATGGAGTGTGTGATTGTGCGAGCCAGAGACCGTCGGCGTGCAGAACAACAGAGGCAGGAGACGTTATCTCTTCATAAAGGATATGACGAATACTTTTGCCGACCCGCGGTTTCAGTTGGTTTATAGACTAACACCCGACATGGCCCTTAGCCTCATTGAAGAAATAAGGCCCTATTTCCCTGACACGCAATCATCTGCCGTAATCCCCAAAGAAATTTAATTATTGATTGACAATGAGCAAATAGCAAGAATTGTATAATACTGATATCAAATAAGTACTGCAGTATTTTTTCCTTTTTTAATTAAACAAAGCTATATAAAGTTATTTAGGAATAATGAAAAAAAAAAAAAAAACACTTTTCGCGCTTTGCCAGTTTGACAGACGGCTGTTTACAAAGCAGGTTTATTCGAAATGAAATAAAGTTTATTTTGGTTACTAATAAAATCATTTTATATCGTTTGCTGTCTATTAAGTTACTAGCTGTATATTCCTTATTTAAACGGAACTAGATATTCAAATAAACCTATTTTATTTACTATTTTAAATTTTCTACCACGGTCATCTATTTACTACCATTTTGTAGCGTTCCCCATAAACACAATGGTCAATGGGATATAAAAAAACTTATCCGTTCGGATCTGTGAATAGCGTTTTGACAGTTCTTCGGCTCGGAAATGAGATTGTCGAATACGGTTCCTTACCGACACGGAAACTTATCGAATTGTTTAGAATACCCCTGCCGGTCTTGTTTTTATAATTTTTAATTTAAAAAAAAAACTTTGATTTGAAATATTATATGCTAACTGTACTATCTGTCAACGCAAGTACAAGCCGTCATTTAAGATTCCTTTCTTTAATGCATCGGCTTATATAGGCACACGCATAGCCTCGAGTCCAGCGATCACGCCCGTCCGGCATATTTTTAATGTCATATACGTATTTCCGCGAATAAATTAAATTAAAATAAATTTGTGTTTTATTTCAGGCAAAATACCTACTCATTTACATACAATAATAAAAAATAATTTAAAACAGTTTTTAAACATATAACTAGGTAAAAACATTGCAATAAAATAACGCCAGATGTCATGACGTATTATTGTAAGCGTGAGTTAGAGCGTGAGTAGTGAGAGAGTTAGGTGACGAGTTTTTACGATACAATGTTATTGCAGTCGCTTCATGTAAATACCAGATTGCAAGCCAAACCTTTCCCCAGCAACGTAGTTGACCGTGTTAGCCGTACACACAGATTATTATTTAATTCCATTAACAAAACCTTCTATAACAAAAGTAAGAATCATTATTGGATGAAACTGAAAAGCTGAAGAAGTCTTCGGCAGTGTATCAAACAATTCACTTTTTCTAAAACAATATTTCCTGAAAGACAATCGTGTTAATGTTAAATTCGTCGATTCGGTTATGTTAGTCTTTTCGGGGAAATCGCTGGTGACATAAGAATTGTACACTGCAATTATATATGGTATAGCAACAGGTTTCCCGAAAAAGCACCAAAAAACAACAACAAATAATGTCATAAAAAAGATTTGACTAAACATATAGAAGTAGTACGCGCAGTTGAAGGAATCGGGGGAGGTCATGCTTTGAAACTTGCAGATAATCCATTGTATTATCAGCACAAACATAACACATTGGTCCTGGCTTGAGCATATCATATTAAAGTGGTCAATAATTTTGCCAACAATCTTCGAGCACATCTGGAAAGGGCAACAGAATATCGTCCAGAAAGACCAGTCGCTGTCGTCATCCCCTCCCATAAATACTTCATTTTTCATTTTATGATTACATAAGTCTTCGGCCCAATTTTTTTCTTTCGTCCCATTTTTTTCCTTCGACCCATTTTTTTCTTTCGACCCATTTTTTTCTTTCGACCCTTTTTTTTCTTTCGACCCTTTTTTTTCTTTTGACATTCTATTCTACCTTTGCTTTACAGTTAGAGCCTCATATATTATTTGCATACGTTTTAGCATGTAGGTAAAGGGACAGTGCAGCAGTCAATTTCTTCCAGGGGTATATAAAAATAACTGGAAAAAATAAAATCCGCATATAAAAACGCGTAATTATACAAACAGCAACTTTCATCGGGTTAAGGGTCATTCGGCCCAATATGGAACTGGGACCAGGGACCAGTTATCCCTTTTAAAAAATGATAATGATTTACTGGGCCCACGTCTGTTTTTCTCTAAAAGAAAGCAAAGAGAAATAAGAGATGAGAAGCAATTATAATAAGTCTTACAAACTACCAGGAGGCCAGAATCAAGAAGGAGATAGTGAACATTCTATAGGAATTTCACAATCGCCTGTTAGCTGTGGGTGAGTGGGAGTCAGGTCTTTGACTTCACGCACTACCGTCGTCGACTGCTCGACGACACCACCTTCTTAGTTCGTCGTGCTATACTGGGGCTGCGGCTGCGGAGAACAAGTGTGTCATTTAAGATCGTGTGGGTCGGAGGCTGTTGACAACTTCACCACACTGACAGCGATGAGGAGAACAACATGGGGCACCTAGGCGTAGAGAAACAGCGAGGCGGAAAGTGGTGTCGTCGAGCAACGTGCTATAAGCTCGACGACCGACGGTAGTGCGTGAAGCCAAAGATCCGACTCCCATTCATCCACGGGAACTCCTTCATGATTCTGGCCTCTGGTAGTTTGTGAGACTTTATTATCATCTCCTACTTGTCTTTGCGGTTAAAGTTTTGCAGCGTGCTGCCCCGATAGGGCTCCGGGGACCGGGGGGGGGAGGGGGAGGGGAAGGGGGTCCCATCCCCCCCCTACCGCTAACCGGAAATGTATAGTTTTTTTTTTAATGTTTTTTTTAGATGCAATAATTTTGTCATAGCAAATGTACATTTTGGGGGTTCAGGGGAGAGAAAGAGTAGGAGAAGGGAAGGGGGACCTCGCACCCCCCTTTCCGCTTGCCAGAAATGTATATTTTTGTGTTTTTGACCTAACCTAATCCGGTCAAGTTGGTCTGAGTCGGATTCCGGACGCGCTCCCGCCAGACACTCTCGCTCACCCCTGAGTGTCGCTAAGCCACACTCCACCTTCGCATCGCTATGGAGGTCGCCGGCTCGCTTCGCTCGCCACCTCCCCCCTTCGCTCTGCTCGGCTTTGTGTGGCTTGCTCCACTCAGGAGCTCCCTCGAGCATCTGGCTCCCGCAATTATAAAAAACACTCTAGGGGTAGGGACCACAAGACCACGTGGGGTCGGGGTGCCCTGTGTCGGTTCTGAGGCCAAGTCCTGTCTGTATATTTAATTAAAAATAAAAATTGCGTTTAGTTTCACGTAATTGTGTAATTTCAACTGTCAAAGTGACAAAATTGCGTTTAGTTTGACGTAATTATGTTTATTTTTGGCCTAAATATGTTCGTTCCTAACCTAAAAATTAGGTTTTTTCTTTATTTATGTTTTGGTTAAAACTGCGTTTCCTATGAAAAAAAAGTGTTGCAAGGGTATCACTAAGACCCCTAGGAACCCCTAATATTATCACATTTCCTCCAGCGAGGCAGCACGTTTTAAAACCCAACCCGTCTTTGCTTTCTTTTCAGGGTTTGGATCTATTTAGCGCAGCTTTACACGCTAATAACAATGATATTTAATTAAACAGATATGTTATGAGCGCGCAATCGTGAAGACTCGAAAACGTGTCAATTGGCCTGTTTTTCCTTTATTCTGCGTCACTGCGTGTATGTGAGCTGTCTCTCCCCCGCGGCACACTTTTTTCGGTGGTTTTGTAGGTGTATAACATATCTGTTTGGTAGAATATCATTGGCTAATAATTATTTTCTATATATTATTTTAGTTGTCGAGATATTTTACCTATCGGGGTATATTATAGAAAATACACTGTAACACTTCGCACAGTATCACTAGGTAACGAAATACTTTAGACGAACGCACAACGTACGAACACAATAAAATAAAATATAAATAAAAAAATCGATTTATTGACAGACTGTGTCAAGTCATGGGGATAAAAAACAATTTAGTCTATTTGTGACTTTGACAGCGACCATTAAATGTCAATCACAAGTTGTCTATGGTCTAGTTAGTTCCGTGTTGATCATTGTGGGGTGAAGTTACGCAGTTCTTCTATAAAAATAATATTACGTTCATAGAACGTAATTATTATGATACAGATTTAGAAATTCACACATCAACTGCAGGATTTCGCGTTAGCCATGTTTCTTCAAGGATTAAGCGCAGGTAGGTTCTTTTTTAATAAGATTTATGAAGTGAAAGTTTTGTCGTAGTTCGTAAAGTTTTAGAAACTTAGCTTTCAAGGAAATTCGAGCTATTTATAACATGATAATTAGTCGTAATGAGACGGAGATATATGGTTACTTAGGAACTACATTCTATTGTCGCTTTGTTTTTAGTTAAAACTGGTTTTTTCGACCTTCTAAAATCGCCGAACAAGTTCGAATTATATAAATGCAAACTCCAGAGCCTACGATAATAGCCTTGAATAAGTTTTTTATTCGTCATATTGTCCTTTAGTTTATAACAAGTTATTCTTTACTTATTTGCTGCCAACAACAAGTTTTAGTTGCAAACTATTCTTTTGTGTTTTTCAAAAACGTTTTGTTTATTATTCTATAATTAAATAAGTTTTCGCTCATATGTTTAGAGAAAACATTTCTTCATACAAGTAAATATGGTGAACGCATTAAAAACAACAGCTTTTCATCAGATATACCTAAACTAGAAGTTGGGCATACCAAAAACAAATGCTTTCAGCAAACAGCAGCCCCGGATCTTGAATTTTTTCGAGGCGGGGCAAAAACTGAATAATGCCGCCCCCGCCCGTCTATATTTTTATTTTTATCATCATCAATATTTCAGCCATCAGACGCCTAATGATGGCCATAGGCCCAGGGGTGGACCGTGAGTTTGTTGGGCCGTGGGCTGATACTACTTGGGGGCCTGGCCAAATGCGTCGCCAGCTTTTGGGCCAGGAGGCCTATCAGAAGGGTGCGATTTTTAAGTTTACTATTTACGGATGCAGCTGAAGTGCTTATAGCCACTTCAAAAATGTTAGCACCTCCGTGACCTCGGATTGGTTAGTTTAAGTTTTGAAGAGTTATTTGAAAAGGTTAGGATGATTCTTAAATAGATGCTACTAAATCAATTTATGGAGACAATTTAATGAGAAAGAGAAACTAAGGCTCCAAGAGCGAGCGTAGCGAGCTCGAAAATTTTAACACCCTGCTTTGGACAGATTAGAATTATTTTGTCACTTCATACAGGAGTTACTTGGTTGACTTTCAAAGTTAAGATTTATGAGGAACTTGACTGCATGAGCGAGCGAAGCGAGCTCGAAAATTTTTTGAAACCTTGCTTTAGACAGGTTTGAATTGTTTCGATCCTTCATACAGGAATTACTTGGTCGACTTTTAGACAAAGTCTAAAGAAAGTAGTCTAAAAAGCAAGCAAAGCCAGTTCGAAAACTTAACAGTTTACCTACCTTGGACAGGTTAGAATTGTTTCAAACTACCGGAGTTACTTAGGTGACTTATGGACAAAGTTAAAATTCAAGAGAAACAAGGCTGTAAGAGCGAGCGAAGCGAGCTCGAAAATTTTACGTCTTTCCTCAGAAGAGAGAGATCTTGAGATCAAACCACATGCATGATGTGCACTGGGTTTCGAACCTAGGTCAGCGAACTTCTCATTCCACCACTAGGACCTGATGGAACACAGCCCTCTACACCTCGATATCATGGCGTTGGCGGCGCATCAGGTACTTGCTCTGTGTAAGGACTATAACGTCAAGATCTCATGGTGGTGATCCGGCCAAAAAGCTCGCCGCCTTGAAGGAGACCGTTTGATTTATTCTCATCACCCTAACGGCCATCGCTCTCTGGGTTCATCGCTAGATTACGGTAAGTATTTAGGTCGTCAAGTTGTCCGCCCATACTGGCACTCCATAGGGCGCTACGGACCGTACGAGCCCCATATATAATCATCTGCAGGAATTGGATCCCCTCAGATTGGGCAGTAGCCAGGAGATTAAGTTCGCGGTGCCCATCAACCGGGGTGTCAACTACTGAAAATGCGGCTATTAGGGACGGGTCCCTGGTACTTCTTCATCGTCGACTCGGATCCCATCTACGACCCCAGAGCTGTCGCCAAGATACAAGAGACGACCTGCCGAAACGTTTGCCTTCACCAGCGTGTCATCAGTATTTATACTGATGACACGCTGGTGAAGGCAAACGTTTCGGCAGGTCGTCTCTTGTAACAGATGACACAAACACCATAAAGAAACTAACCGCGAAGCGCCCAATCGTACATAGATGATATCTCTATCCCTCAGATAGGCCTTGATTACGCGCCAGAAGTTGGTACGGCATAGGTTTAGCATGGTATAGGAGTGACTCCGATCTTTTTTTTGTCTCGAGGTGGAAATCCTGAGCCCTGGGGAGAGTCAAGGAGTCTGACAATTGCGCAGTTGCTCTGCGAGGCAGCGGCATCTAAGCGGGTCCGCCAGATCCTCAGTATCCATGGTGCTGAAATAGGCGGTCTACAGTTAAGCTCTCAAAGAGTTTGTCTTCCTCATCTAAATCGATGGGCTAGTATGCATATGGGGTGTCTGCAGGGCGCTCCTTCTTCTTCAACAGGAACAGTTTTCCAGTCTTCAACAGAAATCAATGAGTTGTATCGTTACAACTCATCATTATCGCAACTTTGACCGTAAGTCTGCCAAGCTTGAATTTGCCGCCCCCTAAATTTGCCGCCCGGGGCATGGGCCCCGGCTTGCCCCCCCCTAGATCCGGGCCTGGCAAACAGTATCTTAATAACATAACATAGCGTTTGTAATCCCCAAGGCTTAGGCAGAGGTGTATCTAATAGTACACCCACATTTCGCCCAGTTATGTTTAAGTCCCATGTAATAGCGGGCGAGCCTATTGACATCGATCAGGCACAAATCTGTACTGCATGGCCGCTACTGAGAAATTCTTGATTGTAAAACCCAGTAAAACTGCCGACCCGGGTATCTAACCTTGGAAACCCGGGTCGGCAGTGTTACTGGGTTTTACAATACCATACAAACAACAACAACAATACAACAATACTGCTGAGCGTAAGGACGCTCAGCAGTCGCGACCAGGCGACCAATGAGGCAGCGAAATCTGCCTGCAATTCCACTGTCCACGCAGACATCCTCTTTGGAAGACAGCTCAGTTCAAACAGTTGTCTAAAAACCAGCACAAATATATTATGGGAATACCATCATCTACTGCCTAGCCTTTTTCAAACTATGTTGGGGTCGGCTTCCAGTCTAACCGGATGCAGCAGAATACTAGTATTTTATATGGAGCGACTACCTATCTGACCTCCACAACCCAGTTAGTACTGGGAAATACAATACCCCTTGGTAAGACTGGTTGTCAGACTTTTTGGGTCACTGACTACCTGTAATGACTGTCCAAGATCTGCAAATGACAGCCGGGACCAATGGCTTAACGTTATTTCCGAGGCACAGAGGAAACCCGGTATGTAATGGGTGGTCACCCATCCACAGACCAACCTAGGCAAGCACGGCTTAACCTAAGGATCGACCCGAGCGCCTGTTATTATCTAGCCACGGGCTCTTCATTATGGGAAAACATTAAGAGTCCGTGCACAAAGTTCAGTCGCTAGAGTTTAGGCAAATTCGTTGCGATCCTATGTTAGTGTGCATTGTTCATGCAGATACACGCACACACGGGTGAAGATCGAGCGTAGTGATCGCTTAAACCATTTTGATCCTGTAGACGATATTATTTTATGATACA
Source organism: Xestia xanthographa (assembly GCA_905147715.2). Classification (NCBI taxonomy): domain Eukaryota; kingdom Metazoa; phylum Arthropoda; class Insecta; order Lepidoptera; family Noctuidae; genus Xestia; species Xestia xanthographa. The sequence continues at coordinate 17,143,683 of LR990670.1, forward strand.
TAATAAAAAGTCAGTACGGTTTAGAAATAAAAGTCTGGAATGTGTGTCTACTGTATATTTATCACAATCAAAATAAAAATGGTTTAATTTTGTATTAGAAGAATTTAGATACATATAAACATTTTACAAAATGATAAATAAAAGTGCGAGTTGGACTCGCGCACTGAGGGTTCTGTACAAACTTTTTAAAGGACAAACTTATTTTTTCTGGATCTGGGACTTTTGCGCGAAAGACACTTGCGCGAAAAGACAAATGCGCGCATGGACTTTTGCGCGATTGGACTTATGCGCGAACGGACTTTTGCGCGCCTGGACACTTGCACGAATGGACTTTTGCTCGATTAGACTTATGCGCGAACGGACATTTGCGCGCCAAGACACTTGCGCGAATGGACTTTAGCGCGACTTAATGGCCACTGAGGTTCACTCTGTAGGGTAAACATAACATACCCCTGTTATTTATACTTGAAGGTGGTTTATTCTTTTGGTTTTTCTGTCATGGGATGTCATTTTCATGGTTAAGGAGTCGCTGATAACGAAATGAGATCAAAATGAAAATCCAAGATGGCGCCGAGGAAAACTTCTGTTTTTTCCATCATGGAAGTCATTTTTATGGTTTCCGGGGTCGCTGATTACGAAAATGAGGTCAAAATGAAAATCCAAGATGGCGCACAGGAAAATTTTTGTTTTTTCCGTCATGGGTGTCGTTTTTATGGTTTTTGGGGTTGCTGGTTACGAAAATGAGGTCAAAATGTAAATCCAAGATGGTGCCGAGGAAAATTTTTGGTTTTTCCGTCATGGGTGTCGTTTTTATGGTTTTTGGGGTTGCTGGTTACAAAAATCAGGTCAAAATAAAAATCCAAGAGGCGCCGAGGAAAATATTTGATTTTCCGTCATGGGTGTCGTTTTTATGGTTTTTGGGGTTGCTGGTTACGAAAATGAGTTCAAAATGTAAATCCAAGATGGTGCCGAGGAAAATTTTTGGTATTTCCGTCATGGGTGTCGTTTTTATGGTTTTTGGGGTTGCTGGTTACGAAAATAAGGTCAAAATGAAAATCCAAGATGGCGCCGAGGATTTTTTTTGATTTTCCGTCATGGGTGTCGTTTTCATGGTTTTTGGGGTTGCTAGTTACGAAAATGAAGTCGAAATGCAAATCCATGATGGCGCCGAGGAAAATTTTTTGTTTTCCGTCATGGGTGTCGTTTTCGTGGTTTTTGGGGTTGCTGGTTACGAAAATGAAGTCGAAATGCAAATCCAAGATGGCGCCGAGGAAAATTTTTGATTTTCTGTCATGGGTGTCGTTTTCATGGGTTTTGGGGTTGCTGGTTACGAAACTGAAGTCGAAATGCAAATCCAAGATGGCGCCCAGGCAAATTTTTGATTTTCCGTCATGGGTGTCGTTTTCATGGTTTATAGGGGTGCTGGTTACGAAAATGAAGTCAAAATGCAAATCCAAGATGGCGCCGAGGAAAATTTTTAATTTTCCGTCATGGGTGTCGTTTTTATGGTTTTTGGGGTTGCTGGTTACGAAAATGAGGTCAAAATGTAAATCCAAGATGGTGCCGAGGAAAATTTTTGGTTTTTCCGTCATGGATGTCGTTTTCATGGTTTTCGAGGTCGCTAATTACGAAAATGAGGTCAAAATGAAAATCTAAGATGGCACCCAGGAAGCAAAAAAATTAAAATAATCAGTGACCTCAAAAACCATGAAAATGACACCTACGTTGGAAAAACCAAAGTTTTTTCTCGACGCCATGTTGGATTTGCATTCGACCTCATTTTCGTAACCAGCAACCCCCAAAACCATGAAAACGACACCCATGACAATAAAACCGGAATTTTTTCTGGGCGCCTTTTTGGATTTTTAGTTTCACCTCATTTTCGTAATTAGCAACCCTAAAAACCATGAAAAGTACACCCATGACGGAAAGTCAAAAATTTTCCTCGGCGCCATCTTGGATTTTCATTTTGATCTCATTTTCGTAACCAGCAACCCCAAAAACCATGAAAACGACACCCATGACGGAAAATCAAAAATTTTCCTCGGCGCCATCTTGGATTTTCATTTTGACCTCATTTTCGTAACCAGGAACCCCAAAAACCATGAAAACGACACCCATGACGGAAAAACAATAATTTTTCTCGACGCACTCTTGGATTTTCATTTTGACCTCATTTTCGTAACCAGCAACCTCAAAAACCATGAAAACGACACCCATGACGGAAAATCAAAAATTTTCCTCGGCGCCGTCTTGGATTTTCATTTTGACCTCATTTTTGTAACCAGCAACCCCAAAAACCATGAAAACGACACCCATGACGGAAAATCAAAAATTTTCCTCGGCGCGATCTTGGATTTTCATTTTGACCTCATTTTCGTAACCAGGAACCCCAAAAACCATGAAAACGACACCTATGTCGGAAAAACAATAATTTTTCTCGGCGACATCTTGGATTTTCATTTTGACCTCATTTCGTAACCAGCAACCCCAAAAACCATAAAAACGACACCCATGACGGAAAATCAAAAATTTTCCACGGCGCCATCTTGGATTTGCATTTTGACCTCATTTTCGTAACCAGCAACCCCAAAAACCATGAAAACGACACCCATGACGGAAAATCAAAAATTTTCCTCGGCGCCATCTTGGATTTTCATTTTGACCTCATTTTCGTTATCACCAACCCCAAAACCCACGAAATCGACATCTATGAAGAAAAATATCGCTCGCTCACTCGACCCCGCCATACCCTTCTTGTATACCTCCTACTACACACACACACACACAACAACATACGGCATTTTCTTACGTGACGATTTCTACCAAATCGCACTTCCAAAATAGAAAATTATCTTTATTTTAAAATCAAATTGTAGGTAGGTACCATAGGTTACCATGAAAACCAATAATAATATGAAGTAGTGAAATCCCCTAAATGAAAGAATTTTCGGAATCGGATCAGTAGTTCCGCAGATTATGACCCTTACATACAACATCATCATCATCATCTGCCTAGCCTTTTCCCAACTTTGTTGGGGTCGGCTTCCAGTCTTACATACAACATATTAAGTACAAACAAAGAAACTTAACTTTAAATAATATGAAGACGAAATAAATCTTAATAAACAACCAACGTCAAAAAAAACTCAAATACTGGATCGAAATGTGGTAGTCTGCGTATATCTCGGAAATATATTCACGTAATAACTCGGGAGCGCTTGCGAAGCAAAGTGATACGTGCTCACGCTGGGAGAGCCCTTTCGTTACTGACGGGATCGGGTTTGCGCGGTCGATTATATAGTTCACTTTGCATTTAATTTACGAAATGAAGTTATTGTTTATTTATAAATTAAAATTCAGATTCTATTAACAAGCTACCTTGAGATTAAGAATTATTTTTTTTATTTTCTTTAAAGTGTTTCTAAGGTATAGAAAAAAATACTTATTTGTCCCGACGTTTTCCACAAATTACGTTTTTTCAACATTTTTTTTCTGCTATATTTTGTATTGAAATCAATAATGTTTCTTGCTATGTTACGAGTAGACCATATAATGATGTTATTCATATTTTTTAATGTTCAGAATATTTTGTAGTTCTTTGTTCAGCGAACCACAAACATCACTCGCTCGTTACTTTTGCGGAAAAGGGGTTTTGAATATGGGTGATTGCCATTAATATTGTTACGAGCTGGGTATGGGATAAATTAATTACTACCGATGAAACAACTGAATAACTTTAATAATTACAAAACACTTCAAACTCAATCACAAGTACACCACTGATCACTATTCACTTAGATATCGCACTTACTAGATCACCTCGATTCGCTCCGTACTGTAGCCAAAATAATACTGCCTGCCTCCGCAAACACGTCGACTATTTATATGACGACCGAACGTTTGAGAAAGATCCAGAATCTTCTAGTCAATTCATACTAGGTCATTGTCCTACGAGAAACTTCCACAACTTTTGTACAACAGGAAAGAAATAGGTACTTTATGCCCTGGGCGTACGGTCGAAATTACAATGACAACTTCCTGATGTATTTTATAGGTAGTTTGCGAATTTGTACCTACATCATTCGATACATACCTACTAGTACCTACCTACTTAGTTGTAGGTACCTACTATTAGAAGCTACTTGTATTGTAGGTATGGGTACGACGTAACACTGCCCCCTCCTTAGACATGCTCGTCCCGAGCATCATTAGGCCCGTAGTATCGCGCCAATCGGTCTACATGGACAATCTTAGGCGCACCTCGTGGACCCTTCTGTATTCGGTAGGTGACATCGTTGATCCTAGTCACGACTCGGTATGGTCCATCCCAGTTTGCTTGTAATTTCGGAGACTTCCCTTTGCTCCGTACTGGGTTATGCAACCACACCAGTGAACTCTCGTCGAAACCCCTACTATTTGCCTTCCGGTCATAACGGGTCTTCATCTTCTCAGACATCTGTTGGCCGGATTGTCTAATATGCTCATAAACATCATTCAACTTGTTACGCAAGTCATTTGCGTAATCTGTTACACTGCGTGGAGCATCAGGGGGAGTTCCAGTGATTAAATCTGCAGGCAACCGTAATTCCCTTCCAAAGTTCGCGAAGGCGGGCGTCACAGTCGTACTTTCGTGGACTGCGCTGCGGTAGGACAGAAGAAACGGCTGTATGTGCTTGTCCCAATCCCTTTGTCTGCTTTCCACGACTTTTGCCAGATATCTTTCCAACGTTTGGTTGAATCGTTCCACCATTCCATCAGATTGTGGGTGGTAAGAGGTGGTTCTGGTTTTGTGGGTACCCATTAATCGACAAGTCTCCTGAAATACTTGCGATTCGAAATTCCTTCCTTGATCGCTGTGTATTTCTAAGGGTACTCCAAAACGACAGAAGACTTCCTGAACCAATTTATCTGCGACAGTTGTAGCTTCTTGATTAGGAATGGCGAAGACTTCTGGCCACTTTGTGAAGTAATCCATGACCACCAAGAAGTACTTGTTTCCGCTCTCACTTTCTGGAAATGGTCCCGCAACGTCTAGTGCTATCCGTTCCCAAGGGGCTCCAACGTTGTACACTTTTAATGCTCCTCTGCTGCGTGTTTGGGGTCCTTTCACGGCCGCACAACTGGTACATTTGCGACACCAGTCCTCCACATCATCTCGACAGTGGATCCAGTAAAAGCGTTCTCGAATTTTTAGTAAAGTCCTTTTTACCCCCATATGTCCTCCCGAACATCCATCATGGTACAGCCGTAAAACATCCGGTACCTTAGCTTTAGGGACAACCATTTGTAGATGACAGCTGTCCCCTCGAGCGTTTTCCCATTTACGGCACAAGACTCCATCCTGGATCGCCAAGCTGTTCCATTGCGCCCAATAACTCTTCGTGATGGAACTCATCGCAGCCACATCACTCCACTTGGGTTTAGGAGCACCAGCTTTGATCCACTCGAAGATCGGTTTGATGTCCGAGTCATTTTGCTGAGCCTGCTGTAGGGTTTCTTTCCATTCATCGCTGAGATCCATTCTAAGCATCCTCACGGGCACTACTTCCTTAGTCTCCTGCCGGGCACAGTGCTTACAGTCTTCAGGACAAGGTCTTCTCGACAGGGCGTCTGCGTTACCGTGAGTTCTTCCACTGCGATGTTCAGTCACGAAGTCAAACTCTTGCAATAGCTCAATCCATCTCGCCACTTGCCCTTCTGGATTCTTGAACTGTAATAGCCACTTCAATGCAGCATGGTCAGTTCTTAATTGGAATTTACGTCCCAACAAATATTTACTGAAGTGCTGCAATGTCTTTACTACGGCGAGTAGTTCCCGTCTTGTAACGCAGTAATTTCTTTCTGGTTTGGATAAAGACTTGCTGAAGTAAGCTATCACAACCTCTTGGTTTCCTTTCCGTTGAGACAGCACGCCCCCAATTCCAGTATTACTTGCATCTGTGTCAACTATGAAGTCATTTTCTGTGTCAGGATATCCCAAGATAGGCGTATTGCACAGACGTTTCTTTAATTCCTGAAATGCAACGTCGCAGTTCTCGTCCCAACAAAATTGCCGCTTTTCCTCAGTGAGTTTGTGCAGAGGTTTTGCAATGTCGGCAAAATTCTTGACAAACCTTCGATAGTAGGAGCACAAACCCAGAAATGCTCTGACCTGTGTCTTGTCTTTCGGAACTGGCCAATCCTTGACGGCGATTACTTTTTCTGGGTCTGTTTGAACACCTTCCCCCGAAACTATGTGTCCTAAGAAGTTCACTTGTTTTCTGAAAAACGAGCACTTTTTCGGACTTAACTTAAGATTTGCTGTTTGGATTTTCGACAGCACTTGGTTGAGGTTTTTAAGGTGATCTTCAAATGTACGGCCCACGATGATTATGTCGTCTAGATAGACAAGACATGCGTCTCCAATCAATCCGGCGAGTACTTGCTCCATCAGCCTTTCAAACGTTGCAGGAGCATTGCACAATCCGAATGGCATAACTTTAAACTGCCACAATCCCTTCCCTGTTGAGAATGCAGTTTTTTCCTTATCCTTGGGGTCTATTTCTACTTGCCAGTAGCCACTTTTCAGGTCAAGTGTGGTAAACCACTTCATACCAGTCAGCGTATCCAGTGTGTCATCGATCCTAGGCAGCGGATAGCTGTCCTTTTTCGTGACATCGTTCAGTCGTCGATAGTCCACACAGAAGCGCATACTGCCGTCCTTTTTCTTTACCAGGACCACAGGAGAACACCATGGACTCGATGAAGGCTCTATAACACCGTCCCTCATCATTCCCTCCATCATGGTTTCCACCTCTTTTTCACGTGCAACTGGCAGTCTTCTTGGTCGCTGACGGATTGGTAACTCGTTACCCGTATTAATCTTATGCTGAACTAGTCCAGTTCTCCCTATGTCAGCATCATTTGAAGAGAAAATGTCGGCGTACTGAAGTAACATCTTCTTAGCCTTGTCCATTTCTTCTTTAGATAAATCGCAGTTTTCCAAAAGTGTTGACACGTCAAACTTTGTACTACGAATTTTATTTCCGGTAGGCAGATTTTGCAATTGACGCATCCAAGCTACTTCCTCGCAAGTGCCGATTACGGTGCCCTTCTTAATCACTTGCTCCTTGTCACTTGGATTCAGTATGCGTACTGCCGAGACGTTTTTGGCCTTGACCAGAGTACGTGCCATCTTCCATGGAAAGTCATTGTTCACCCTTTCTATCAGAACACTTCGATCTTTTTGTCCAGAATTCCGTGGTAAACTAATTGGCACAATCGTTTCTGATCTGTGAGGAAGAACAATCTCCTTCAAGCAGTACACTTTCCCTGATGGTGCACCTTCCATGAAGACTTCCTCTGAACCACATTTCAATACTCCTTGATCAACGTCGATCTCACAACGATATTTCCGCATGAAATCCAAGCCCAAGATGCAATCGTCCACTATGTCGGCCACGATGACATTGTGCTTGTAAAATCTGTCACCCAATTTTAACTCCACCTCCTTCTTGCCTCGGACGGTTATGTGCTGACCGGTAGCTGTTAGTAATCGTATACGGTCGTGGTTATCAAAGTAGTCCCCAAGAAACCGACTTGCTAGGTGAGAGTTAACGACCGTGTAAGAAGCTCCAGTATCCAACGTCAGTTTGCATGGTGTTCCGTTGACTTCGCCTCTGATGGTCAGGCTGTTCCCGTCATGTGCTTGCGAGATCAAGATTCTCGGGGCTCTTTCAATACCAGCCAGCACCCGCCCCCCAGTCCTGGCATTTACTCGTTTCCCTGCTGTGGCTGGGCAGTCACTTCAGCCACCCTTCCTTGCTGATCTTCTCGCGGGGTGTTGCGCTTTGGACAGCTTGACCGAAGGTGACCCCTTTCTCCACAAGTGTAGCACCTAGGACTGTACCCTTGCGGGCGCTCGCGTACCGGTGATGCTACAACCTCCCTAACGCGGTGCGTTCGGTGGTCTTGCCTCACTGCCTCTACTTCTAAAGCATGGGCTAAGGCGTCCTTCAATGTTTCATGATGCCCAAGTCTCACGGCGGCTCTAACTTCTAAGTCACGTATTCCATCAACGAACGCTTGTACCAGATTCCCATCGATCAGTGCAGGGGCAGACTGGTATGCTTTCCGAACCAGCTTTTCAACTTCCAGGGCCCACTGCTGTAGGTTCTCGGCACTACGTTGAACACGATCCTTCAACTTAGCACGAAATACGTGCTCCAGGTGCGCGTCGCCGTATCTGGACTCTAACGCCTCCAGCAGCTGCTCGTAGGTTACATCCTTACCGAGCGCCTCAAGAATGTTTAGGGCCTGGTCTCGGAGGCCCAAGGTGAGCGCGGTCATGGCTTGCGATTTTGTCCATCCATTCGCCTTCATAACGGCCTCAAATTGAATTTTATAAGCCGACCACGAAGATGTTCCGTCGAATGGAGGCACCTTAAAGCCCCGCGCTGAAGGTGCAGCAACTACTGAAGCCACAGTCACGTCTCCAGACTTCAGTTCTCCCAAAGCCTTCTTCACTCCAGCGATCTGAACTTCGGCCTCTGAGATGCGATTCTCGTGCTGGTGTACCTGGTCCTTCATAATCTTGAGCTCTTTGCCGAAAGTTGCATGAAGATCCTTTATGAGGATCATCTGTTCTTCTTGACGGCGAGCCTGCTCCTCTTTATCTCGTTGCAACTGCTCTTGTAACTGGCGAGCCTGGTCCTCTTGACGGCGAGCCTGCTCCTCTTGACAGCGAGCCTGCTCCTCTTTATCTCGTTGCAACTGCTCCTGTAACTGGCGAGCCTGCTCCTCTTGACGGCGAGCCTGCTCCTCTTGACGGCGAGCCTGCTCCTCTTGACGGCGAGCCTGCTCCTCCTTATCTCGTTGCAACTGCTCCTGTAACTGGCGAGCCTGCTCCTCTTGGCGGCGAGCCTGCTCCTGCAGCAGCGCCATTAAAGCTGACAAGTCTGGCGCTACTGATGCTGGAGAAACTCCGGATGGACCAGCGACTGGCACTGACGTAGGCTGGACTCCACCCGGTGTCTGTGTCGGAGAGTCTCCAAACCGCCTTTGGTCCATGTCCTGCTGTCGCTGACTCCTGGTACGGATACCGTCCGTGTTGTCCTTTGGTAGAACTGGCATAATTTATCCCTCACTTCTGGCACCAAATTGTTACGAGCTGGGTATGGGATAAATTAATTACTACCGATGAAACAACTGAATAACTTTAATAATTACAAAACACTTCAAACTCAATCACAAGTACACCACTGATCACTATTCACTTAGATATCGCACTTACTAGATCACCTCGATTCGCTCCGTACTGTAGCCAAAATAATACTGCCTGCCTCCGCAAACACGTCGACTATTTATATGACGACCGAACGTTTGAGAAAGATCCAGAATCTTCTAGTCAATTCATACTAGGTCATTGTCCTACGAGAAACTTCCACAACTTTTGTACAACAGGAAAGAAATAGGTACTTTATGCCCTGGGCGTACGGTCGAAATTACAATGACAACTTCCTGATGTATTTTATAGGTAGTTTGCGAATTTGTACCTACATCATTCGATACATACCTACTAGTACCTACCTACTTAGTTGTAGGTACCTACTATTAGAAGCTACTTGTATTGTAGGTATGGGTACGACGTAACAATATATACATTATTTTAAAAAATTGTTCAAGCAGTCGACAAGATGAAGAACCTGTCTCTTATAATAAAAATAAATAAGGTTCAAATTCTTCTTGCCTTTCCCACAAGCAGTGATCAAAAATGTTCAAAATGCCTTAATTTTGTGCACGGGCCCTTAATAAGAAAATCAAATAAACAGTACAACAAAAATAGTAAAAACGCCTTGCAGTTAGTCTGTGGATGACGTGGTGACCACCCATTACATCCATTACACAACCCATTACGGAACGCACATTAAGTTGTTGTTCCCAGCTGTCATTTGTAGATCTTTGACAGTAAGGTAGTCGATGGCCCGAAAATCTGACAACCAGTCTTACCAAGGGGTATCATATTACCCAGTACTAACTGGGTTGTAGAGGTCAGATAGGCAGTTCCTGGTTAGGCTGGAAGACGAGCCAATAATACTTAAGAAAATTTTAGGTAAATGGTGACTAACATTCAGATTGAATTGTTAAAAATAATAAATACCTAAACGTAGATTGAAAGTCAAGTGAAAGTTCACGAAAGACACCTTATCAAATTTATTATTGTTGATAGTTGAATATAAATATTATTATCATGTCGCCATGAAATAGATAAATTCAAAAGGTCTGCTCGATATAACGAGTAAAGACAGAACTTGTATTTTATTTGATTGAACACCTTTACATTTACCTTTTTACCATTATCATTTACCACATTAGTTACATTTTAAAATATTCTAATTTAAAACAACATAAAAAAAATAGGTAGGTTTACCTAATAGTACATACACACTTCGCCAGCTATGTTTAATAATAATAATAAGCCTTTTATTTCTCATCTCACAATATTTAACATTTTTATATTACATACTATTTTACTTTATTTAAATGCAATAAGTGTTAGTTGTGTTAGTGTTCGTCTTATTCTAGTTTAGTTGTGTTATTTGTTTGGGTATCTTTTGGAGATGTAGTCCCATATCGGATAAAGGCCTCCTCCATCCTGATGGTGTTGTAGAATTTCTGTATCTCTTCTTCACTCGCTTTCTCTGTGGGTTCTTCGGTGGGAGACTTACACCTCGCACTTATACAAGTCTATGCACTTGTATAAGTGTGAGGTGTAAGTCTTCTGGTGTTGTAGAATTTCTGTATCTCTTCTTCACTCGCTTTCTCTGTGGGTTCTTCGGTGGGAGACTTACACCTCGCACTTATACAAGTCTATGCACTTGTATAAGTGCGAGGTGTAAGTCTTCTGGTGTTGTAGAATTTCTGTATCTCTTCTTCACTCGCTTTCTCTGTGGGTTCTTCGGTGGGAGACTTACACCTCGCACTTATACAAGTCTATGCACTTGTATAAGTGCGAGGTGTAAGTCTTCTAGTATCAATTGTAGCAAAGCAACCCTTTCTGACAGTCCTGTGAAGTTGATTATTTTGTTTTTAAATGTTTTCTTCAGTAAAAAGCCAACCCCGTGTTTTCTCTTGGTTTCTCCCATGTAACTGTAGAATGTAGTCTTTGTATTCTTCTATATTGCAACCTGTTCTTCTGACTTCGGAGAGACCCAAAATGTCGAAGCCAGTTATGTTTAAGTCCCATGTAATAAGGGGCGAGCCTATTGACATCAATCAGGCACAAATTCAGACTCCGTTACTGCAACTGGAAAATTCCTGATGGAAAACACACAATTACACATTGCCTGCCTGGGAATAAACCCAAGACGTCATGTTTCAAGTTTCAGCTTAGAAGTTGGTGACCTTTGTTTGATTTATTTCGTTTTTTTTATCACCGACTTCTGAAGCTTAAGTTATTTTTCACTTTTTTGTGTTTTTTGAAGTTGGTTTTTTTTTGTTGCAAAAAAGTTTTTTATTTTTTTCATTTTTAGTTAATCCCAAACAAATATTTGAGACTTTATTTTACATTGTTAACAATACATGTCATGACTTATCTCCAATAAATGGAACTTAACATAGGTACATAATTGTCGAAATCTGGGTGTATTGCACACATCTGTCTGCGTACCCCCTCAGAGCATACAGGCGTGATGTTACGTCATGATGTTGTATAAACAATAAACATACAAGCAATTGCAGCAATCACGACAAATTTGCCGTCTGTTTTTGAAGAGTTCCATTGTTATATCTCCGAAGATCAGCATCAGATCTTTACCAAATTAAATAGGACCATCTCAGGAGTATACTCTTTCAAATTAGATAAAAAAAAATGAGAATCGGTCCACAAATGGGGGAGAAATCGGTTAAAATACATAAAAAAAACACCTGAGTCGAACATAGAACCTCCTCCTTTTTTTAAGTCGGTTAAAAAACTAGACCAACTATACAATAACAATGTAAAACATCTAAGCGAAGTCTAAAACTTTCTTTTATCTTATTTCCAGATCCCTCACCTACAAAAATGATCACAAAAATAATTTTCACACTAGCAACACTGTTGACCTATTCAAGCGCTGAGTATATACCCCCTGGTCCGGTGTACCCCTGCCCAACAGACTCTACAACGACGTTACTGTACCCCTGCGTCTGTGAGAAGGGGTCGGACACGGGGTTGTACATCAGGTGTGAGAATACGGGGTTGTCTGTGCTCAGTGTTGGGTTGGGGAATATTGCGGGGTTGGGGTTGCCAGTTGAGCGGTTGCTGCTGAAGGAGTGTAAGATTTGTGAGTATTTTTTTTTCTAATTATTTCTTTGTGTATGCAGTAATCTACAGTTTTATAAAATAAATAATAGTAATAGAAAACTGTAGAATAGGTGTAGTGTAAAATAGTACTCATACATTTTCACTCATACTTTCCCACTACAAAAAGATTCCAAAACTATTTAATTGTTTATTTCGTGTTATAGTGTGCACCGCGTTTAATGTCACATATTTGTGTCGTTGGCGTACAGGGCAGGTGCTTGCTTGTCACATATATGTGATAATAGTGTCGATTCTGTTGTGCACAAACTAAACTTAATGTAGGCTATTGCTACCTTTTACTAAAAGGCAGTGCGAGAAAAGGACGGCTGTAGATATGAACTAAGTTAGAGATGACAAACTAGTTTATGCCTTGCGCCTCACCGTGTTTTTAGTCGACATGTTTTTACGTGCACCTTTCATTTGTATGGAAATATTAGTTTCAACTAAATTTGACAGCTCTAAATTACGTCCGTCTCTTTCTCGTTTTATTAGAGAGAAAAAGATAGCAATAGCCTAAATTAAGTTTAGTTTGTACACAACAGAATCGACACCATTGCCGTTCCAAAGGTTAAAAAAGCGAACATAGGCTAATAAATTCCAACCATTTTTCAGCAAACCTCTTCGGCCCACTCTTCCATCGGTCTACGATCAGAGTGTTAGAGATAGTGGACACCCCTATCAAGACTATCGACCAGTACGCCTTCGCAGGAGTCAACAGGACTCTGCAGGAATTGTACATGACTAATACTAAGTTTGAGGTGTTCCCAAAAGATGCTTTTATGGTAAGTAAAGTCAGTAAATGTGTTGCCAAATCTTGTGTAGCCGGTTTCATGGGAAATTTTCCAGTGTTTTTTGTGAACGAACTAGATGGCTCTGATCAACCTTGGGAATAATAAAATGGCTCGTTTTTATGTGACATCTGAATTAAATGAATTTATTTATTTATTTATTTATTATGTCCACAAAGCCTTATCTGAATATCTGCGCGCCTCAAAGAGAGTTAGCAAAAACGAAGGGGTCCGCAAGGGCCGATGCCTGCCGGGGTTGCGGGACTATTCGAAAGAGATACCGTGACCCCGGAACACAAAGGGCGATGAAGGAACATGGATGGGTTTTAGTCAGTAAAAGTCTGACACTCCCTCCTGCTCCGCCCAGAGCAGGAGTAGTCATTTGATGATTTCCCATCGAAAAAAAAAAAAAATGATATTAATTTTCTGAATGCCCATTTAGGATTTATAACGATTTCAAGTTGGTTATCTGAAATGATGGGCAATTCGTTGCCCATCATTCGCGTTTAACGTATCAACAATAGGGTAGATGACAAAAAAAAAACTAATTAATCCGTCAGCTAGATTTCAAAAAAATATTGGACAAAAATATTTTTCTTTTTTCACGTAAACAAAAACTGAAGACAACAATACTGTGCGTCAAAAACTCGTGTGACGTCACATTTGAGTACATTTTTACTCAAATGTAACGTCACAAGCAGTGGCGTAGCTACGGGGGGGGGGGCGGTGGGGGCCATGGCCCCCAGGGCCGCCCCTTCGTATGCCGATACGAAGGGGCGGCAGGAAGCGCCAATTTATTAATTATAAAAATGAAAAAAATATTCTTAATCGCGCACGCAATGTCATGCCATTCTTGCCTTAGAAAACGATATAAATGTTGATATACAGGGTGAGTGGTAATTGGGTGCAGGGCTTCAAATGGGTGATACCATTAAACACCTTATTTGCTACAATTTTGACCCCGATAACTCGGGGTCCAAACTGGGTGGTTTTTTGAGAAATCAAACTTTTATAGTTATTTTGAAATTTTATCACCTCTGCACCATAAAGTGCTGATTTTGAGAAATCTAAGCCGTTCAGGATGTTAATTAAACTGATACTTTTTTGATAGCATAAAATTACTGCTTTAACTGTCTGCTAGGATTTGTTAAAATATACCTGACAAAGACAGATTTTACCTGATCTGATCGACCAGGATCCGGCGCATTAAGTCAAATAGCTCACATAGCGGTAACAAAAAAATCTGCAACAAGGAAGACGTACATCTAAAAAACTGTACTATCCAGTTTTATTAAAATACTACCTTCTCAGAAACAATCGTTGTTTTCAGGTACTTACTAAAAAAAAGTATACTGTGGCACCATTTTGGAAAACTGGAGACAAGGAACTCGGTTCTGCAATTTGCACGACAAGTGTCATAAGTACATTTATTTTGAGAAACCTGCCTCGAAAAACAAGGGAAGTTTCAAGAAGTTTTCGGAACATGAACTTTATGGCGCATATTTTCCAAAGGCAGATGTCTTTTTTCACAAATTGGTTTTTGAAGGATACATTCGTTTATGAGCTGTCAGAAAAGTATCAGTTAAACATCCTGAACGGCGTAGATTTCTCTCAGCACTTTATGTTGGAGAGGTGACGTAATTTCAAAACACTTTTCTGTATCGATTTCTCAAAAACCACCCAGTCTAAACTCCAAGTTATCGGGCTCAATAAGAAACAAAGGGTTGCGTATTTCCGGTCGGCCCCAAGCAGCGAAAACCCACGCTACGCCACTGGTCACAAGCTCCCACTCATGATCTTGAACGCGTTTTATCTTCGTCAATTTTTATTAACTTGATAAAACAAAAAATACGTATCGAATATTTTTCGATAATCTAACAGACGGACTAAACAGAATCATATTTTTTTTAATCAGTCATCATCCCCATTCAACGTTCGCGTCACTCACTGGACGCCTATCAGAGGAAATTGCCGTTGAGGTAGACCGCGGTGAAGGTGGTGTGACGATCTGATCTTGTTTGCGAGGCGAACATGGCCGGATATCGCACAAGATGATATATATCGCTCAAGAGAGAGGTTTGGAAGGAGAAAAGGGAGGCCTTTGCCCAGCAAAGGGACACTCAAACAGGCTAACAAAAAAAAAACGAAATGACATCTAATTAGTCCATCAGTTAGATTATCAAAAAATATTTGACACGTATTTTTTCTTTTGTTACGTAAACCAAAATTGACGAAGATACGACGCTTACGACGATTCTCAATACGTCACGTCGCGCCGTGCTATAATTTTTAGTGCGTTGTGACGCCCGTTTTATCTTTGTCAATATTCATTGATTTACAAAAAAACAAAAAATACGTGTCCATTATTTTCCAATACTCTAACTGACGGACTAAATAGATTGGCAATTTATTGATGGTGGAAACTAGCATATTTGCATCAAAAAGGAATCTTGTACACAATTACACATAGATATACAATATGTATATTTAACTCAATGCTTGTATAATACATATTACTAGAATAATTTGAGCCGACTTCCCAATCTCCAAACGAAAGGCTTATAGATGTTATGTAACCATTCCAGATCCTCAGCAACCTATCAGTGCTCTCCATAGACGGACACAAGATGACCAAGCTGGGTAAGGACATATTCGCCGGTAGCCAGGCGGTTGGTAAGCTGGAGAGACTGCATCTGTCCAACGGATTGCTGGCTGATATACCGCCGGAGGCTTTTCAGGTAACTTTTGATTTTTTATTTATTAATTAATGGTGTTGATTCCGTTGTGCACAGACTAAACTTAATTTAGGCTATTGCTATCTTTTTCTCTCTAATAAAACGAGAAAGAGATGGACGAAATTTAGAGCTGTCAAATTAAGTTCGAACTAATATTTCCATACAAATGAAGGGTGCACGTAAAAACATGTCGACTAAAACACGGTGAAGCGCAAGGCATAAATTAGTTTGACATCTCTAACTTAGTTCATAGCTATAGCCGTCCTTTTCTCGCACTTCCTTTTAGTAAAAGATAGCAATAGCCTAAATTAAGTTTACTTTGTGCACAACAGAATCGACACCAATATCTGCTATCAGCCCAAGAGGCCCTAGAGCTTTAATCAGGTAGGTTTGTTGATTTGTCATCTCTTTTCGATTTGCACATCCAGTGATGTGTCTCTACCATTTTCAAACAATCATCAGATTGAGGCTAATCTAGTCCTGTTCAATCGGAACATGCAATTGTTGGTGTTCAACAGTGTTGTGGCCAGATGACTTCTGTGTCGTCTGAGTCTTTGCTTGTATGCCTCACAGGAGTTTTCTATTTCTTCACTGACTTTCAGGTAACTTGATAATATTTTTATCATCATCATCACTTCGGCCGAAAGACGTCTACTGCTGGACATAGGCCCCAAGTGTCGCCACATTGACCGGTCCCGTGCGACTAGCATCCACCGGATTCCCGCAACCTTCACAAGGTCATCGGTCCACCTAGTGGGAGGCCTTCCAATTCCAACGCAACGTCTTCCGGTTCGCGGTCACCACTCCACAACTTTTCGGCCCCATCGGCCATCCGTTCTGCGAGCAATGTGCCCTGCCCACTTGGCAATTCTTCGGGCAAAAATATATATGAATATTTTTCTTTCGGGCGAATAATATTGTGTTTTAACGGATTTTTGAGGCGATGATTATAAAAGACTATAGTCTCCGCCAGATAAGTAAGAATTAAAGGTCATTGCTCTTTCCTTAATTTCTCTGCGTACCTACGCACCCCGAAAACACATTCCCCGAAAATACATTACGATTCATAATTCAAATTTTTTATTACTAGAAAAAGGCAAGGATCACGATAAAGGTCGTTTCGGGACAACTTTATGTCATTATTTCTGTTTTCGGAATTATGTATTTGAATAAATGTATGCGGGTTAATGACCTTTAATTCTTACTTATCTGGTGGAGACTATAGGTTATGCCAGCGGCTTCGCCCGCGTGTAATTAGGTAATGTCCCACGGGATTATACTTACGGTATAAAAAGTAAACCATTATTTCAAGAAGTTTTTATTTTACGTACCAAAATTATTATTTCCAGGTGCTAAAAAAACTAAAGAAATTAGATCTACACGGGAACAAGCTAGTCACATTGAAAAGAGCCCAATTTAAAGGATTGAGAGATACCGAAGTTTTGGATTTAAGGTAATTTACACTATTTATCAGGAATTTCTCAGCAGCAGCCACGGAGTCTGGATTTGCGCCCGATTAGGCAATAGGCTCGTCCCCTATTACATCATCATCATCATCAACCTATAATGTTCCCACTGCTGGGACACACTGTCTCTTCTTTATGAGAGGGAAAGGGTAGAGAAGGGTACGTAGGGAAGTAATGTTAACGTTTATATTCCTATAAGAGTCGCTTGATCACTGTCCCTTACAGGAAAATGATCTTTAACTTAAAACGGATAAAGTTCATTTTCATAGAACACTACTGTACTTGAAGCGTAAATTCATTCTATAGATTTCATTTCTACTCTATCTTAGCACTGTTTTGACTTGTAATCAAGGCATTAGATACCTAATAAGCGATCATCATTATTCTCCTGCTAAGGGCATTTGTTAAGCCCTTTTTTGAACTATTTGAGCTTCTTTTTGGTCCTTCGAGCCGGATCCCAATTCATTTGTGATTGTCGCAGCATATCTTCTTCTTCCACACTTCTCTATCACTCGTCATCTCATCAGACACCTCCTCTCTTACCATATCATCCTTCACACAGTCCATCCATCGTTTCTATGGTTTTCCTCTACTCTTATACCCATAATAAGCGATATTTATTTAAATTTTCAGCCACAACGGTTTAACAAAGTTAGATGGAAGCCATATTGGTGATCTAAGTAAGCTGGGCTGGTGTAACGCCAGCCACAACCAACTGGGAGAGATACCGAGGTAAGTCAATACGGTTTTTGATACGCTTTTATTAGTTTCACCTGTAACTAACTATGTAAAAAATCTTAGAAGTTAAATTTGACCCACTTCTCGGTGTCCGATTAAGCTGAAATTTTTCATACACGTTTAGTTTGGATGACAATGCATGGTTAGTTAAGTGACGTCATTCTAAATCCTATATATATAATAGTTGGTGCCAGTTAAGATGAGAATAGCGGTCATTGCCCTTTCCCTAATATCTCTTCGTACGAACCAAAACAAATAACCAATGTATCGTTTTGCATTAAAAAAAATGTTGAAGATCACGATAGATGACGATTCCAGACTTGAACAGGTTTATTTTTGGTTTTCAAAGTTAAGAAGTTTAATAAATGTAGGTGGGTCAATGACCGCAATTCTCATGTTTACTGGCACCAACTATAGTAATTTTTTATACATTCCCATGGTATGGGTATCAAATGAAAAGGTTTGCTGTCAAGAATACGAGAAAGCAAGTTTTTAACAACGAGTATTATGATTTATTACATCTTTGACCATGTTTTTGAAAAACTGATCAATAAATCTCTAATTTGTTGATGAATTAATCTGTTGTCCAACCTCATGTGATGTGAAGAACTAGATGGCAGTACTTGGCACTGTCACCTTTTAACCTTTTGAAATTGTCACATATACGTGACAACCCAGCGCGTGCCCTGAAAGCCAAACGACACAAATTTGTGACAAAATGGTAGGTGAAATTGTGGCTTGGGGTGGAAGGCGCGTGCGTGCGTTATGCTCTGGTGTTCATAAAGTCAATGAAACCGAGGGTATATTAAGTTGGCGTTTAGTCTCGAGGTGTAAACTGTGAGTGCGAGAAAAATAGTCAATTTAGTACAAAAACATTTAATAAATATTACTTAATAAAATAAAAATCACAATATGTCTTTTGCTCTTTGCTCGCTGTCAAACTCTTCACTGTCAGTGTGTAAGTTTATGTATGTGTTTATGTTTTAGTGTGTGTGTGTGTAAGTTTATTTAAAACCGATAAAATTTACACTCGACAAAAATCTGAAATTTTCGCGGTCAGTTTTTTCTTCTATCCAGTCACAGATTAACAATTTAAAACGCATGTCGCAACCTTCTTTGCGGAAAAACCATGGAACTTAAACACACTCCACAGATAATGGTGTTTGAGTTTGTCTATGTCACATGAAGGAAATTAAAAAACTAATTACTTTTCACTCCCTAGAGAATACAGTGGTCACTTTAGTCCCGCTTCGTAGGGCCACATGAGTAGCCCTACTCATGTGTTATACTGGCGTACTTTTAGAGCATGAGAAGTGAAAAGATACTTTTCGTACCACTTGCTCAAAAAAGTGACATTCTATGCCACAAAAAGCGAACATAAAAATAGTAATTTTTAATCTGTTAAAAACAGGGAAAGAAAATTGTACTGAATTTCATTCATCCTCTATGAGGGAGAATGTGATTTAAATTTGGAATACTTACCGAAATTTATACTGAACTACATCTGTGTTTACACCATTGAGTTTGTTTTTATAGCAATAAACATCTTTTTGAAAAAGGAATACGCATTTATTATGCAGTTATGATTATTAAATAAAATTACGAAAACCGACGAGGCCGTATGAGCTTGATGCCTTTGCTTTTCCGACAAAAAAATATTAGTCTAGGAATTTGCCGCGTTTTTGTTTTCTTTAAATATATAAACGTTAAGTTTATTTTAATTTATTTTTATAAATAATTTATTGTTCTAAAAATACGTTACGATGTTAAATCAAAGCGACAGTGACAGTGAATTGTCGGATTCCATCAGTGCAAATGCTGCCGCAATTATATTCTTTTTATTAATACGTAAATATCTTTTGATTTTCAGAGGCATGTTTGCAAGAAACACAGTAATCAAAGTGGTGCATTTGGACAATAATAAGATCAAGAAATTGGATACTAACAGTTTCAGAGGGATGAGATTCTTGAGGTAAATCTACTTATTAATTACCGCATGAAAACTAAACTGATTGCTTTGTTGGTGTTGTAGTCGCAAGTATGTGCTGGCGTTGGGGTACCAAGTTCAATGCCGGAAAATGAAACGAAATGATTTATTCTCCGTCTCATAACTGGTAACAGATCAAACTCTTAATCATTGTATATCAAATTGGATATCAATATCTGTGTGTACTATACCATCAATATATCATGCGTATTCCATAATGATATATATGAATACATGATGTTATGTAATGTTAACGTTTATATTCCTATAAGAGTCGCTTGATCACTGTCCCTTACAGGAAAATGATCTTTAACTTAAAACGGATAAAGTTCATTTTCGTATAAAACACTAACTGTACTTGAAGTCTAAATTCATTTTATAGATTTAGTTTCTACTCTATCTTAGCACTGTTTTGACTTGTAATCAAGGCATTAGAGACCTAATAAGCGATCATCATTATCCTGCTAAGGGCATTTGTTAAGCCCTTTTTGGTCCTTCGAGCCGCATCATCATCATCATTCTCTGGCCCTTATTCCAATTCATTTGTGGTCGGCGCAGCATGTCTTCTTCCATACTTCTCTTTTGCTCGTCGTCATCTTATCAGACACCTCTTTTCTTACTTCTATCATGATATCCTTTACACAGTCCATCCATCGTTTCTTTGGCAGGTTCACTCTTACCCCGGCGAACTACTTGAAATACCGAGATGAAAGTTTTTCTATTTTTAAAGCAAATCATGGACTATCTCTGTGCTGAATTCCATTCAAATTTGTTAAGCCCTTTAAGGCGACTACAGGAGCTAAACGCGAGTTTTATAATGCAAAAAAGCATGTGATTCACTGCAATAAACAAAACCAGAAAAATATATGTTATTCTTCAGGATATATGCTAGTACGGTAGTGTTTTGAAAACATAATACATCAAATTTTATTAGATAAAAAAATCTCGAACTTATCTGTAAAAAAAACTTTAAACGAGTAAAAACCATACTGAAATACATGCGATCATTCTGATTTTTAGGCAAATAATTCTACATAGCATCATAGAGTTATACTTTTTAGTCCAATCAATAGATTTTTTGCAAATCGCAAAAAAACACTCATTTTGCACTATTCGGCCGCAGTGACTGACGTAACAACCACTTTGTAGTGCAAGTTGATTAGAACTTTATTCTAACAGTATTTCAAATGAAGTTTGAACCACCACAAATAGAGTTGCTAATTTAGCTCCTGTAGTCGCATTAAGTATAGTTATAAATATTCGAGCTCCTTTTTGGTCCTTCGAGCCGGATTTGCATCATCATCGTCATCATTCTATTCTAAAACTACGTCCTTCTCTCCCAGGCGCCTGTATCTCAATGACAACCAGATCGCGGACGTAGGCCGCGGGACCTTCTCCGCGGTGACGCGCATCGGTACCGTAGACCTGGCCAGGAACAAGATCAACAAGGTCGACTACCAGATGTTCCAGGCGGTCAAATATGCTGAGGTGAGCCTGTTTTATTGATTTTTACATTTTGAACAGTAAATTACCGTAAAAAAATATTGAATTTGAAGGTGTTAACATGTACAATAAATTACTAATGGTTATTAAAGAAGCTAATAATATGTCTTGTTTTAAAAAAATGCTGAAATCTGGCTGAATTTGTGCCCGGCTGATGGCATTAGGCTCGCCCCCTATTACAAGGGACTTAAATATAACTGGGGAAATATGGGCATACTAATGGGTACAACTCTGCCTAACCCTTCGGAGATCACAGGCATGATGCTATATTATCAAGCCCCACTATAAAGATCAAGCCCCACTATAAAGATCAAGCCCCACTATAAAAATCTAGCCCCACTATAAAGATCTAGCCCCACCATAAAGATCAAGTCCCACTATAAATATCAAGCCCCACTATAAAGATCAAGCCCCACTATAAAGATCAAGCCCCACTAGATCAAGCCCCATTATAAAGATCAAGCCCCACTATAAATATCAAGCCCCACTATAAAGATCAAGCCCCACTATAAAGATCAAGCCCCACTAGATCAAGCCCCATTATAAAGATCAAGCCCCACTATAAATATCAAGCCCCACTATAAAGATCAAGCCCCACTATAAAAATCAAGCCCCACTATAAAGACTTAACCTTAACTCCATTTTCCCAGGTGATAAACCTAGCAGAAAACAACATAACGATAATAGAAACGCAGGCGTTCACGGATCTCTACCAAGCCGTAGTGAATATCTCACACAATGCGCTCTCGACCATAGAGGCCGGCGCCTTCCAGAACTGTAACAACATGACCCTGCTAGACTTTAGCCATAACAACTTGTCTATGATCACTCGCGGGGCTTTTGACGAGAATAGTTATGCGTATACCTTGCAGATGGCGCACAATGAGTTTACAGATTTTTCTCAGGTAAGATCAAAGTTGGTGATATTTATCTTGGCCTAATCTAAATAAGGCGGGTGGATTACTTTGTGTTATTTATTTCATCACCACTGCTCTCAAAATGGTGAAGAAAAACATCGTGAGGAAATCGGCAAAAAAATTGAAGACGTGTGACATCTATCAACTCGCACTGGGCCCGCGTGGTGGCCCATTCCCTCTCATAGAGAGGAGGCCTTTGTCCAGCAGTGATTGTGATGATATAGATATATCAACTTGAGCAATATGACCCTTATCAATATTGCTAAAAGGCTCTCAAAGGAACACTCGGTTCTAAATTTTGCCTATGGCATTAATCTTGTTATAAATATTATTTCTGGCAATATTTGCAGAACCTTTAAACTATATTGACATAGCTTAGGGGGCATTCATTAATTACGCGAGGCAACTTTTTCGCCCCAAATCTATAAGCATAAATATAATTAAATAGGCGAGATGACAAAAAAAATATAATTAGTCCGTCAGATAGATTTCCAAAAAAATATTGGACACATATTTTTTCTTTTGTTACGTAAACCAAAATTGACGAAGATATGACGCTTTTAAAATTCTCAATACGTCAAGCCGTGGTATAATTTTTAGTGCGTTGTGACGTCACGAACTCACGAGCCCCCACTCCCGAGTTTTGATGCGTTTTATCTTTGTCAATATTCATTGATTTACAAAAACAAAAAAATATGTGTCCATTATTTTCCAATACTCTAACTGACGGACTATAATCCTTATCCAATATTGCTTAAAAAAAAACTCTCTTTTACTTTCTTTCAGATACCAATACAAAACATGTCTGGCATACAAATACTAAATGCTTCATACAACAAAATAGAGTCCATACAAAAACTGGCATTCCCTAAGTTGTATGAGCTAAATACAGTGGACCTGTCATACAATAATATTAGTCAGATATTTAATGCCGTGTTCCAGAATCTGTTTTCTATAAGGTAAGTTAGTTTTGAGTATAATACCTTATGTGAGGAGCTCGTGGCTAAATAATAACAGCTCCTCGGGTTAAGCGGGTTCGAAATAATAGTAGATGAATGAATTAGTGGTCACCCATCAACAGACCGACCTCGGTAAGCGTGGCTTTACCTTAAAGATCGACTCAACAACAACAACAACAGCCCATAACGTCCGCTGCTGGACATAAGCCGCTCCTATGATGGGTGGAATTTGCCGTAATCTCCACGCTTGGCAGGCGGATTGGAGATCGCAGTGATGAAAGACTAACAGAAAACGCTGCTGCCCATTCTCTGGTCTACGGAGGCGCAAGGTATCCTACCTCAGATTAGTCGCCTTATACGACACCCGTGAGTGTAATGGGTTGGTTCTATTCTACTCTGCCGGATACCACACGGCATCCGGATACCACACGGCTTCAACCGACTTCGACCCGATTGGCTGTTATTATTAACCCACGAGAAAAATAAGTACCTACCATAGTTCTATTTATTTTCTCGCAGTCAATGGTTAAAAGAAGAGTACACAACTCGTGAAAAAAAACCTGACCTCGGTTCTTGTATCCCTCGCTCCGCTCAGGATTCTACTATAGTATACCCTCGGGATACTACTCTTGAATCCTTCGCTACTTTCGGGATCCAACTTAGTCTCTCGAATTAAATTTCCTTTTGTCTAATCTGGTAGTACACTTTTTTAGAAATCGTTTTTTTTGCATTTCTTTTTTTCTATTTTATTTAATGTTCTTCCCACCCACAGGTTTATCAATCTAAGCCACAACTCCCTGGAAGTAATAAAACCAGCAACTTTCGGCACCATACCCACAGTTCTAGAGCTGGATCTATCTCACAACCGGCTCCGCGATATCTCCCGGGGCAGCTTGGTTAAGCTGGTCAGCGCCAGACTCATTGACATCAGCTATAACAAGCTGGAGAAGCTGTTCGAGATACCTATCAGTTTGGGGTGAGTGTGTTATTCTGTACTAGCGTTATGCCCGCGGCTTTGATCGCGTGAACTTCGGTAATTTATTTATTTATTTTTCATGTAACAATAAGCTTGTGCCCTGAAAAAAATCTAATTAATCCGTCAGTTAGATTATCAAAAAAATATTTGACACGCATTTTTTCTTTTGTTACGTAAACCAAAATTGACGAAGATACGACGCTTTTAAAATTCGCAATACGTCACGCCGTGCTATAATTATTAGTTCGTTCTGACGTCACGAGCCCCCACTCTCGAGTTTTGATGCGTTTCATCTTTGTCAATATTCATTGATTTAGAAAAAACAAAAAATAGAGGAAGGAGAGGGGAGAGGGTTGTATTGATGATTTTAATGATTCTAATTCTATAACTACATACGTTTTAATATATAAAAATATATACAAAATATTTTTTATACAATAATCTTAATATATATACTTTACGTGTCACGTTGTTTGTCCGCGATAGACTAAACTATTTAACTGATTAAAAAAAAAATGTGCACACCGTGTGTAGTTTGATCCAATTTGAAAGATAGGATAGATAGATAGGATAGAATAGAAAAAAATAAAATGTCCATCCGTGCGAAGCCGGGACGAGCAGCTAGTAAACTATATATTAAACACTATTGACCTCAATCTAATCCCGAGGACAGAGATGAACTCGACGATAGAACGAGCTAACCTAAGAAACTCGCGACTTAAACAGTATTACCATTCACTTAATTCTCAACAGCGAACTGAACGTGGCGCACAACAATTTAACAGAAATTAAGTCTAACACTTGGCCGTCAATGAACGCGCTCCTCCGACTGAATCTGTCGGCCAACATGTTGGCCGACACGCTGTCGTCGGACAGCTTCTCCAGTTTGCTAACGCTGCAGTCTCTGGACCTGTCGGAAAATGGCTTGACGAAGCCGCCGTGGGAGGCGCTCTCCACCTTGACTAGTCTACAGTATCTCTATGTGCAGGTAAGATATATCATCATCGTCATTTCAGCTGAAAAACTTCCACTGCTGGACATAGGCCTCCCCCAAGTGTCGCGACATGTCCCGGTCCCGTGCAACTCGCATCCAGCGGATCAGATATAATTATGAATAGTACCGTTATCAAATCTACTTGAAACCGAGATTATTTTAAAATTATTGTCACTCATGTATGCATACAGGGTTTTACCCAAGATTTTTTTTCTGACAAAAAATAATTCATACTAATTTTCCAAAATAAATGAACTTGTTTACAGGTACTACTTATGATAGACTAGCTGACCCACGCAACTTCGTCTGCGTCACATAAGAGAGAAAAAGCTAACAAAAGGAATACATTTTTCCCGTTTTTGCAACATCTTTCATTTATGCACCGCTCCTTTTGGTCGTAGCGTGATGTTATATAGCCTATAACCTTCCTCAATAAATGGGCTATTCAACACAAAAATAAATTTTCAATTCCAACCAGTAGTTCCTGAGATTAGCGCGTTCAAACAAACAAACAAACTCTTCAGCTTTATAATATTAGTATAGATTTTTTTTCTAAATGGCCATAAGTTCTACTACAAGCCATTTCAACGTTATCCATTTATTACCGGACACCCAGTATATCAGCTATTCAAATATCTTACACATTCCAGGATAACAACCTAACCGAACTAAGCCGCTCCGCCTTCGGCAACCTGATAACCACGTTCAAGCTGGATCTGTCGCGCAACCAGCTGACAAGCATAGCACAGCGCTCGTTCAACGGCTTGCAGCAACTGCTGGACCTGTCGCTCAGCGGAAACAAGCTGGAACATATACCTAACGAGGCTTTTAAAGGATTGGTGGCGTTGAGGTATGTATATAGGGTGTAAAACAAAGGCACTTGCTCACCCCGTCATTGTGATCGTTTTTAAGGTTCCGTACCCAAAGGGTAAAAACGGAACCCTATTACTAAGACTTCGCTGTCTGTCCGTCTGTCTGTCCGTCTGTCCGTCTGTCTGTCACCAGGCTGTATCTCATGAACCGTGACAGCTAGACAGTTGAAATTTTCACAGATGATGTATTTCTGTTGCCGCTATAACAACAAATACTAAAAACAGAATAAAATTAATATTTAAGGGGGGCTCCCATACAACAAACGTGATTTTTTTGCCCTTTTTTGATAATAATGGTACGGAACCCTTCGTGCGCGAGTCCGACTCGCACTTGGCCGGTTTTTTTTGTTCTACGCCATACCTGGGAACCTTCTAGTTACGGAGATATGGGGGGTCAAAGTTCCAACTTTTTGTCGAAGTTTTTTTTAAATACAAGTTTTTAATGTAAGATTTTTACTTTAAACACTTCCACGCTCGCCGTACTATTCAATCCATCCATCAGCACAATGTTTTGAGTGCAAAAAGTCGTGTCCCAGCAATAATTTTTGCGTAAAGTTACTTAGATTGATGTACAGAATGCGTGGTTGACGGCTTCGTGATGAGGTCTTTTATACCCTATGTAAGTCGAAAGACTTAGATAAATAAGTCGGAAACTAGCTTTAAATATCTCGTGGCTAGCTAGCTGTCTAAAAAGTATCGCTCAAAAATTTCAAAATATCGCACACTTATCTCAAAAATATCGGCCATTATTCATAAATATCGGGCAGCTATTCATAAATGTCGGGCAGCTATTCATAAATATCGGGCAGCTATTCATAAATGTCGGGCAGCTATTCATAAATATCGGGCAGCTATTCATAAATATCGGGCAGCTATTCATATATATCGGGCAGCTATTCATAAATATCGGGCAGCTATTCATAAATATCGGACAGCTATTCATAAATATCGGGCAGCTATTCATAAATATCGGGCAACTATTCATGAATATCGGGCAGCAATCACAAAAGTATGGCGTAGTTAGCTAAAATAGTTGAAAAATATAATATCACGCAACTGCCTCACAAATATCACTGCCAACCAGACCTCTACTGCCCCTGGTAATACGATACGATACTCCTCGGTAAGACTGGTTGTCAGACTTTCCGATCACTGACTACCTGTAACGACTGTCAAAGATCTACAAACGACAGCCGGGACCAACTGCTTAACGTGCTTGCCGAGGCACGGAGGAAACTCAGTATGTAATGGGTGGTCACCCATCTACAGACCAACCTAGGCAAGCACGGCGATCGACCCGAGCGACTGTTATTATTTAGCCACGAGCTCCTTGAGCTTAATACTGATATGTTAAAATTCAATTTTTACAGGAAATTGGATCTGTCGCATAACTTCTTAGAAAAGATTAATAACAAAACACATGGCTTACTGGACGACTGCCTTTCTTTAGAAGAGGTGAGTTTTCTACATCTATTTATTTATTTATTAATAAAGGTTCACCAACAGCTTCTGTGTACAGTATTTAGGTAAACATAGGTTTTACAGTCTTGGACTTACACAGTCGCCAATAATAGGTTAACCAGCATTCACAAAAATAAGTGTTAGTATAAGAGAAAATAAAATTTAAAATTAAAATGAGTGGCTATAGACATTAGACATGAAATACAATAGTAGATTACACATTTAACAGTACATCTATACTAATATTATAAAGAGGTAACATTTGTTTGTATGTAGGGGGTAATCTCCGGAAGTAATGAACCAATTTTAAAAATTGTTTCTCTGGTAGAAAGCTACATTATTCGTGAGTGCTATAGGCTATATTTTATTCCTGTACTCCCACGGGAACGGGAACTACGCGGGTGAAACCGCGGGACGTCAGCTAGTAATATTATAAAGAGGAAAGATTTGTTTTATTGTGTGTATGTTTGTAATGAATAAACTCAAAAACTACTGCGCCGATTTCAAAAATTCTTTCACCATTAGAAAGTTACATTCACCTTGAGTAACATAGGTTATATTTTATCCCCGTGCTCCCACGGGAACGGGAACTACGCGGGTGACGTCCGCTAGTTTGTAATATTCACGGTACTTACAAATAGTGACTTTAGTGAAAGATGAACCTTAGTAACTGTTTTTTAGATGCAATCGAATTGCATCAATTTTGAATTCATATTTACCCGTTACAAGAAACGAAACAAGAGGAATAAAAGGGTGTAAATAGATATTTAACAAAGCCGAAAGGCCCTTGGTCTCCCCGTCATTGTAATCATTTTTTGTTCTATACCAATGGTCTAAGACCATCTCAGACACTAATCTGCATAGTCCTCATGTGAATTGAGCAAGATTATGTCTGGACTTCAAAAGAGACTATAACCTCTGAGTTTGTTTCGGCTGTTTCTTCTCAGAGTAGTCAGGTACGAAACACCGGCCCCATCTAGTTTTATGTGATATGTTTTAAAAATGACGCTTAAAAGTGTTGGCAAAAACCTACTTTCAAAAATAAACATCATTTATCATCATTTTATTTCATACCTGGGGACCTACTAGTTACGGAGATATTGGAGATCAAAGTTCCAACTTTTTACAAGTTTTTTTTTTAAATACTGATTTTAACGTCACAGCTTTACTTTAAATATCTCCATAACCCGTTTACTATTATATGCTTCCATCAGCACAATGTTTTGAGTGCGTTACATTGAGTTTTACAGTAAAACGTGATTTACCACCAAAAAAAGCCATTTCCCAGCAAGATTATTGCGGAGAGTTAGGAGACACTCCCGCCTGATCACCACTAAGCAAATTTTTGCTTGCACTTACAACATAGAAACGCTCTCTAGCCTCGCCCCGTTGACTTTGTATAGAAATAATGAATGAAAAGATACCGAATCGGCCGAGCGCACTGACGACGCACGCCAAACCTGAGTAATTGTTATTTTGCGCGCCAAAGTTGACGCTTTCCTAATAGGCCTGAACTTTAAGGGGGCGTGGCTCGGCGCCTCCGCATGATTTAAGCGAAAACAAATTTAAGTGATCAGGCGGAAAAGACCACGACTTTACATAATGCTTGGTTGACGGCTTCGTGAAGTCCTGTGTAACCTTATTCAAATTGCCAATTTTTCCCTTTCCAGGTGATCCTAAGCCACAATAAATTCGGCTTCCTAACGAAGAAGATGTTTCCGGCAAGTCCTTGGATTCCCTACAGACTGCGTGAGATTGACTTGAGTTACAATGAGATACCGGTGTTGACGCATGATCTGACGCTGGGCGCTCAGAAAGTCAAGACGTTGAAATTAGCCGGGAATTTCATTAATGATATTAGGAATAGTATGTGGTTTTTTGAATTTTTATTGTTATTTTTCTTATAGGAACGAAAAGTTAAGAGGACACAAAGAGGGCGAGAGAATAGGCTTGTGTCCTGAAAAAATCTAATTAGTCTGTCAGTTAGATTATCAAAAATTATTTGACCCGTATTTTTTCTTTTGTTACGTAAACCAAAATTGACGAAGATACGACGCTTTTAAATTGTCAATACGTCACGCCGTGCTATAATTTTTAGTGCGTTGTGACGTCACTAGCCTCCACTCTCGAGTTTTGATGCGTTTTATCTTTGTCAATATTCTAGGGGAGAAATCGGTGAACATACGTAAAAAGAAGTAAAAAAATGACACAATAAATGAGACCGCGTTGATGTCTTTTTGAAGGCCCTTTCTTGGTTATACTCAGACCACACGACAGAAGTAAAAAAATGTTAATAATATGAGAACTACTGGGCCAAACTATATTAAATCTTTGTGGGACCAAATGGCAACTATTCCGCATCAGACTAAAGAAGAATCACAACGTTCATTTAATACCTTACTTAATTACTTACTTATTTTGATTAAACATTTCCAGATGTCCTGGGCAATCTAACATCGTTGGAAGTTTTAGATTTATCTCACAATAATCTGAAAGATATGATTTCTAGAACGTGTAAGTATTTTCCTAATCTTTATGCCTACAAGAATTTGTGTTGTATTAGTATACAACACAAATTCTTGTCGGCATAAGTTATTTTTTTTTTTTTTTTTAGTGCTTAACTTTTGTTTTTTATTTAATTTTTTAGTGGACTACCCCTAAAAAAATAATAAAAATAAAAAACAAAAGTTAAAAAATAACTTATAACTTGAAATAAAAACTGAAAAGAAAAAAACAAGTTCAGTAATAAATAAAACAAATAATAAATTCCAATACGGTACATATTGACTGCAAAAGTCGGGACCCATATTGAATGTTATGATTTTAGTCTAGATTATTTAACGGGCCTGATATAATAAGACCAACTAACACAAATCTCTGATTATTACAGCCGAAATAAAATTCAGTTTCCCGGAGAATCTAACCGAGCTACATCTGCAGAACAACTCCCTTGAAACTGTACCCACAGCCAACATCATGTCAGCCAAACATCTGAGGTTACTGGACGTGAGACACAATGAGCTCACCAGCTTCGAGCCGCAGCTGGTGAGGAAGGTCAGGCATGAGGGGCTCGTGGTGCTGTTCCAAGGTTAGTGTGCTCGCCGGGGCTGCGGGATTGTACCCACAGCCAACATCATGTCCGCCAAACATCTGAGGTTACTGGACGTGAGACACAATGAGCTCACCAGCTTCGAGCCGCAGCTGGTGAGGAAGGTCAGGCATGAGGGGCTCGTGGTGCTGTTCCAAGGTTAGTGTGCTCGCCGGGGCTGCGGGATTGTACCCACAGCCAACATCATGTCCGCCAAACATCTGAGGTTACTGGACGTGAGACACAATGAGCTCACCAGCTTCGAGCCGCAGCTGGTGAGGAAGGTCAGGCATGAGGGGCTCGTGGTGCTGTTCCAAGGTTAGTGTGCTCGCCGGGGCTGCGGGATTGTACCCACAGCCAACATCATGTCCGCCAAACATCTGAGGTTACTGGACGTGAGACACAATGAGCTCACCAGCTTCGAGCCGCAGCTGGTGAGGAAGGTCAGGCATGAGGGGCTCGTGGTGCTGTTCCAAGGTTAGTGTGCTCGCCGGGGCTGCGGGATTGTACCCACAGCCAACATCATGTCCGCCAAACATCTGAGGTTACTGGACGTGAGACACAATGAGCTCACCAGCTTCGAGCCGCAGCTGGTGAGGAAGGTCAGGCATGAGGGGCTCGTGGTGCTGTTCCAAGGTTAGTGTGCTCGCCGGGGCTGCGGGTTTGTACCCACAGCCAACATCATGTCCGCCAAACATCTGAGGTTACTGGACGTGAGACACAATGAGCTCACCAGCTTCGAGCCGCAGCTGGTGAGGAAGGTCAGGCATGAGGGGCTCGTGGTGCTGTTCCAAGGTTAGTGTGCTCGCCGGGGTTGCGGGACTGTTCGAAAGAGATACCGTGGCCCCGGAACACAAAGGGCGATGAAGGAACATGGATGCGTTTTAGTCAATAAAAGTTTGACACTCACTCCTGCAGAGAGGGAGGAGTCATTTTACGATTTCCCATCAGAAAAAAAAGGTTATTGTGGTCATCATTTGCCTAGTCCTCAGTTTTACCGGATGCAGCTGAATACCAGTAATCTACATGGAGCGACTGCCTATCTGACCTCCACAACCCAGTTAGTATTGGGTAAGACCGCGTTCCCACTTTGTCGTGACGATAGATAATCGTAGCCTACACGATTATCTATCGTCACGACAAAGTCGGAACAGCCTAAATTAAGTTTAGTTTGTGCACAACAGAATCGACACTAATATTTTAGATTCATCATCATCATTCATCATCATTTCAGCCGAAAGACGTCCACTGCTGGACATAGGCCTCCCCCAAGTGTCGCCACATTGACCGGTCCCGTGCGACTCGCATCCAGCGGATTCCCGCAACCTTCACCAGGTCATCAGTCCACCTAGTGGGAGGCCTTCCAACGCAACGTCTTCCGGTTCGCGGTCGCCACTCCACAACTTTTCGGCCCCATCGGCCATCCGTTCTGCGAGCAATGTGCCCTGCCCACTGCCACTTAAGTTTGGCAATTCTTCGGGCTACGTCGGTAACCTTGGTTCTCTTGCGGATGTCTTCATTTCTGATTCGATCGCGCAAGGAAACTCCGAGCATAGCCCTCTCCATTGCCCTTTGGGTGACTTTAAGCCTTCTGATGAGGCCCATTGTGAGCGACCACGTTTCGGTCCCGTATGTAATCACTGGCAACACACACTGGTCATAGACTTTCGTCTTGAGACACTGCGGTAAGTTGGACGAGAAGATACCGCGCAACTTCCCGAACGCTGCCCAGCCTAGTCGGATTCGACGATTGACCTCTTTCTCGAAGTTAGACCTACCTAACTGGACCGTTTGTCCTAGATACACATAATCGTCTACAACTTCGAGTGTGGAGTCTCCGATCTTGATAGGAGTGGGTGTGACATGGGCATTCAACATGACCTTGGTTTTGTCCATGTTCATTTTAAGACCCACTCTTCCGGAAGCTCCACTGAGGTCATCGAGCATTGTACTGAGGTCCTCCATGGTCTCAGCCATGACCACTATATCGTCGGCAAACCGAAGGTGAGTGATGTACTCGCCATTGACGTTGATGCCTAGCCCTCTCCAGTCCAAAACCTTGAAGACATCCTCCAGTGCAGCGGTGAACAGTTTCGGAGAAATGACGTCTCCCTGTCTCACACCTCGCTGCAGGAGGATAGGTTCCGAGGCTTGGTCCTGAAGTCGGACTGACATGGTGGCATTTTTGTACAAACACTTCAACACCTCGATGTACCGATAGTCGATTTGGCACCGTTGGAGAGACTGCAGTACAGCCCAGGTCTCGATCGAATCGAAGGCTTTCTCGTAGTCCACAAACGCTAAACAGAGGGGCAGGTTATACTCTTCGGTCTTCTGTATAACTTGCCGCAGCGTATGTATGTGGTCCACGGTGCTAAAGCCTTTTCGGAAACCGGCTTGTTCGGGTGGCTGGAAATCGTCAAACCTGCGCGCGAGACGATTCGTGATGACTCTAGAAAACAACTTGTAGACATGGCTTAGAAGTGAGATGGGCCTATAATTCTTCAACCGGGCATTGTCACCCTTCTTGAAGAAGAGTACCACCACACCCCTGCACCATGCCTGTGGCGTTTTTCCCTCAAGTATGACGGAATTAAACAGCTTCTGAAGGGCCTTAAGTACCGGTTTTCCACCCGCCTTCAGGAGTTCGGCCGTAATTCCGTCATCACCCGGTGCCTTGTTGTTTTTGAGCTGCTTCAGAGCCATCCTAATCTCGTACAGGCTGACGTCCGGGATGTCTTCGGTATAGTGTCGGGTCAGTCTAGCTCTTGGGTCGTTTGCTAGATCTACGACGGGTTTACTGGTTGACGTGTACAACTGTCCATAGAAGCTCTCGATCTCCCTCAGAAGCTCCGGTTTGGCGGATAAGATCCTACCATCGTCGGTCTTCAGTTTCGTGAGCTGGCTCTGCCCAATAGCCAGATCTCTTGCAAATACCTTGGAGCCTTTATTCCGCTCAATCGCGTCTTTAATACGCTCGGTATTAAAGCGGCGGAGGTCGCTCTTCAAGGATTTAGAGATCCGTCTATTGAGCTGCCGGTATTTGCACGCCTCGTCTGAAGACTGCAGGATCATCTCACGCCGCTCCTTCATGAGCTTGAGAGTGTGATCGGAGAGTCTCTTGTTCTGATGTGTACGACGTGCCTTGAAGAACTTAGACCCGGTCGTATGGACAGTTTCCACGAACCCATCGTTGTATTCGTCCACTGAGCTTCCTAGGCACTCGAAACGGTTCTGGAGTTCAAGCTGAAAGCTCTCGGGGTTTTGGATTTGGATCTGTGCTGGACGGAGCGTAGACTTCATCAGTCGAGACCTTTCAAGCTTAATATTGATGTTCAATGTGCCTCTTACCATGCGGTGATCGCTCCCGGTTTTCACCGAATTGATCACCGAGACATCATTGAACATTTGCTTCTTGGTTGACATGATGAAGTCAATCTCATTTCTAGTTGCACCATCGGGGCTTTGCCAGGTCCACTTCCTGTGCTCACGCTTTTTGAAGAAGGAGTTCATCATATAGAGGCCCTCCTTCTCCATAAAACTAGCCAGTTGGTGACCCCGGCGATTCCGATGTCCAACTCCAAATTGCCCCACCTGCAGCTCATCCCCGTCTCGTTTGCCCAGTTTCGCGTTGAAGTCCCCCATGACAACGGTGAAGTAAGTTTTGGAACCATGCATGGCTTTAGAAATATCCTCATACATGGTCTCCACTTCGTCGTCGGGGTGTGCCGAGGTCGGGGCGTAGACCTGTATGACCTTCAGCGAATATCTGGAGGATATTCTGAGTATAAGGTACGCCACCCTGGTTGACACACTCTCGATCTTCACCACGTTGTTCACAAGGGACTTGTGGACGATAAACCCAACACCACCTTGGGATTGCCGGTCACCCTCACGGAAATAGAGCAGGTTGCCGGATTTCAGGATTATCGTGTCCTCCCCCTCTCTTCGGACTTCAGACAATCCCACAATACTCCATCGCAGCCTGCTCAATTCCTCTTCGAGTTCCGCTATCTTCTCGTCGGTCCGGAGTGTGCGTGCGTTATACGTTGCCAGGTCCAGTCGTTGGTATTGGCAGCCGGATCCCATCCGGGGATTCTTCGCACCCCTTGCCACGCCGTAACCTCGACCGCTGCCGTAGTTGAGGGTAGACGGGCTGCCGGGCACTAGGGGCCATTTTCTTAATGCGGTATTCATAATGGGGGGGTTTTGCCATAATCGCCACGCTTGGCAAGCGGGTTGGCGATCGCAGTACAGTTCTTCCAATAGACACAGAGAGCGCTGCTGCCCATTCTCTGGTAATCCCTTAGTCGCCTCTTACGACACCCACGGGAAGATATGGGATGGTGCTATTCTTTACGTCCGACACCATACGGAATTTTAGATTAATTTAAGCAATTTTTAAAGCAAAACTTTCCCTTATCATAAAGAGTTTTTACTTTAATAAATTATTAATTTTATTCATCAGTATCTCATCTCCATCTCTTTCACTTTCCAGGAAACAGTTTGAAATGCGACTGCTTCACCCGTCCACTAAAACACTACCTGAATCACATGCGGCCATCTTTACTAAAAACAGACGAAAAATACCAAAATCTGACCTGTGCGGAACCAGTGGCACTACAAAATGAAAACATACTGACTGTGGACGAGGACAGACTATTGTGTACTGGCAACACTGAAACAGACACGATGATTTTGGAGCATAGCAACACTGAGGGAGAGAGCGCGTTCGATTTTGTTGCCGAGCCCGACTTGGCGTTTAGGGATATACAATAGTAAGTACAATTTATATTTTGGAGTTTTTTAAACAAGATTTTTTGTGGTAAGTATACACAACAACTAAAAACCCGACTACTGACAAATCCGGCTCTAATTAAGATAGGGGTTTACAAGGTAAAACCGACTCCTCCAATTGTTGAAGTCGATTAAAATGTAGCCTATGTTACCCGGGCCATAATTACGCATCGATTGACATCTTACTCATCAAAATCGGATGAATAGTTTAGGCTCTACTCACAGGCAGTGAGACAGTCACAGGATGCCTCACAGCCAGTGAGACGGTCACAGGACTCCTCACAGGTAGCGAGACAGTCACAGGACTCCTCACAGGCAGCGAGACAGTCACAGGACTCCTCTCAGGCTGTGAGACAGTCACAGGACTCCTCTCAGGCAGCGAGACAGTCACAGGACTCTTCTCAGGCAGCGAGACAGTCACAAGACTCCTCTCAGGCTGTGAGACAGTCACAGCCTAGGACTCGAACCGGCTAAAACCACACTAGTGCCCCGACGATGATGCCGACGAACTATTTCATGAAAAATTAATTCAATGGAGTTATAAGAACTGAGAGGGTTGTATTGATGATTTTAAGAGGGCTATCACATTTTTTCTTGTATTTGAGTGTTTTAAGAGTTTAGCACTCAAATACAAGAAACCATATCACCATATGGTCATATCTAAACCATAATCACACATCTAAACTGAGATTTTTGATGGGTGATTATTGTTTAGATATGGCCAAAAATTAAAAAAAATAATAAGCCCGAGAAAGTTAAGAATCATTCTTGTATAGTGCTAAACTCTTATAACACTTAAAAACAAGAAAAATAGTAACAGCCCTCTTAGTGATTAAGTATAATTATGTAACTACATATGTGTTACTTGGGCGATTTATATTTTCATCAAGATACACTAGAACTTGACACTAATCTGCAGATTGCAAAATACGTAAGAAAATTTGAATTTCGCGGGCTACCCTGTCAGTTTCACCTTAATACTGTCTACAAACTACAATATGTTATGGGGCAGGCCGTTGGCCAGCAGTGGGATGACACAAGCTATCAGTATGGGACTATTCGAACTACCGGGCTTCGGGACCCGTAGCGGCTGTCAAAGATTTACGCATGATAGCCGATATCAAAGGCATAAAGTGCTATTCAAAGCACAGAGGGATAGGACCGTAGTGGTTTTGTCAATAATCCTAACTTCCTTACTTATATTATAAACAGGGATAGGAATAGGTAGTGCTTATTAGCCTAAACTTCGAAGAACAGAGACAAGAATCGGAACTCCATAGTTACTCTTTTCAAACAAATACACTGAGTCTAACAAATTACTTGACATTACACTTTGACACATTAACACTGGGCACAATGATTCGGGTACAGTTTCAAGACTTCTTAACTCCGCTGCGATCAGACATAGAATGTCCGCCTCTCCGCGTGTTGTTAACATCAGGACTCTGTAGAAGCCGCCATGGTGGGGTAGACTGGTAAGTAGGTCGCGTGATGTCATCACTGGCGCGCTTTCGATACGTTCGCCCGTCCGTACTCATGACCATATCCGACAAATGCGAAAATAAGTTTGTTTGTTATCTTTTCACGCCTAAACCACTAAACCGATCATCCTGAAATTTTGCTTATACGTTGTCAGGTTTACTGTAACGGACATAGGGTACCTTTCATCACGAAAAAAAGGACTGTTCCCGAGCAAAACAACAAAAACGTTCTTAAAGTGAAGTGCTGTCAACACCAAAATCGCGCACACTGTATATTTGTTTTTTTTGGGAGTAAACGAGACGTCACTATTACTGGGCGGCTTTAGAAGAAAATAATGAATTAATATTGAAATTAAAAAGTGTGGATTATTTGAAATATGACTCGTTAGCGGTTTAGGTATGAATATGTTGACTTTATGATTTTAATTGCAATTGACGTAAGGGTACGTCAAAAAAATAAAGACATAGTTAATGATGATTTTAAGACCAATCTTTGTATGTAATTATTTTCTATCGAGCCGATTTCGTCCAATTATGTATCGAGTCCGTCCAAGCCTAGGTCTTTGAAATATGAATATTAACATATATATTTTTTTATGTTTTAGAACAAATAGTTTTTCTTAAAAAATAACATCAATTTCAACAAATTAGGTGTTGTCAGCCCCAGATAAAAGATGGTCTGGTAAAGTGGACTGGTGGTGCTGTGATAGATTGTCAAGTTCTAAATTAACGCGAGCGTAGTAGCTTGTGTGTAGTGCACATAAAGTACATACTTATCTACCCACATTGAAGAAAAGGCGTCTTTGTATGTAGTTCGAATTAATAGCTCGCAGATTTCGTCGTAACTAATACATCTTCGGTAGTATAGTGGTAAGTATCCCCGCCTGTCACGCGGGAGACCGGGGTTCGATTCCCCGCCGGAGAGATTCTTTTTGTATTTTTGCAATCAAAATATTGACATGTCTGTTAGAGAAACCCATCAAAATAAGTAGAAAATACGTTTGTCTTTGAAAATTGGTAAAAATTGATATTTTTTTTACTCCTTTACGTGTTGATTAGACTCAAATTGAATTTTTGTAAGACCAGTATGTAGCCACCTGCAAAGCTTTAACATTTTGCTTCGATTAAATCCTGAAAGATAAATAAAATAAATTAATATCGCTGCACATTACACACAGCGCCATCTAGTGCCACACTATGCAACGAGGCTTGTGTCGTGGGTCACACCAGATAGTTTATATACTACTTAGATACTTTTTGTTTGTAAATACATACTTATCTATACTAATATTATAAAGAGGACTTATTCGTTTTTTTTTTGTAATTTTATATTTTTGTATGTAACGAATAAACTTAAAAACTACTGGACCGATTTGAAAAATTCTTTCAGCAATGCATAGCTACATTCAAATACATGAAAGCATGTTAAGCTGTTGGTCCCGGCTGTCATTTGTAGATCTTTGACAGTCGTTACAGGTAGTCAGTGGCCCAAAAAGTCTGACAACGAGTCTCACCAAGGGATATCGTACTACCCGGTACTAACTGGGTTGTGGAGGTCAGATAGGCAGTCGCTCCATGTAAAATACTGGTATTGAGCTGCATCCGGTTAAACTGGAAGCCGACCCCAACATAGTTGGGATAAGGCTAGGCAGATGATGAATAAATTGTGATACAATTAATTTTATCTAGTTATCACAAAAAATACCCGACGGTGACAGGACTGCTGAGGATGGGTTTGTTTTCCAGGTTAGAGTCCAGGGTAGAGTGTTATTGGCTTTTTCCATCAGGAATTTCTCAGCTGCCACGAAATCTGGTTTTGGGGCCGGCTGTTGGCAATAGTCTCGACCCCTATTCAATGATAAATGATCTTTATTTTGCAAGTAGGGTTTTACAAACATTTTCACACGTCATACATCGTGACGTCATTACATAGGACATAAACATAATAGGGAATATGCAAGAAATTCTAAACTTTTTTTATTCCTTAAAATGCCTTGTCCATATTAATATTGTGGTATACTTGTTTATTTTCCTAATACAACACTTATTTTACAATTTAATATTTTATGTAGCGTGTTTTTGGTGAAACGGAACGCAAATTCAAAACGCATCGTCGCCGGTAGTGACGTCAAACGTTGTGTCAAAAACAACTTCTGTTTGTAAACTACAAGTTTCACTAAGATATATTATGTGTTGTATGTATGTATATTGTGTGTTGTTATGTGTTATTGCGACGTTTGCTTGACTAAAGCACATACATTTAGTAAAATTATTACATTAAGGTGAATCCTCCAACCAGCCCGCGAAATTCAATGTTTTTTTTTACGTTTTTTGCTATTTGTCCACCTTTATGAACTTGGAAGGTAGTATTGATGATTTTGATGAAAATAATTCTGTAACTACATACGTCTAACAGCCGCGAGTAATATTCTAATCAACATACAACCTAGCGCTGGCCTGCAAATTGCAAAAACTTAGATGTAAACAAGGCAGATAGACGGAAATGACGTCAAACGCTATGACAGGAATGACCGCGACAGTTACTGACGTTTGAACTGTCGTAGAAAATTGTAGAAGTTTAATATTTTTTTGAGCGACAAGCAGTCGTTGAACTTTTTTTTTTTTTTTTTTAGTTAGCCTGAGCTGTCCCACTCCTGGGCCTCCCCCCATTCCTTCCACTTTTCTCGGTCTTGCGCCTCTTCTCGCCAATTAACGAGAAAGCCATCCAAGGCGTCCCGCCATCTTCTCCTCGGTCTGCCGCGACCCCGTGTAGCTGTCTCAGGGTTCCAGTTTTGTGATATGCGGGCCCACAGCTTCGCCGGCATCCGGCAGACATGGCCTGCCCAGTCCCATTTTAGTTTAGCCGCTTTTTGAGCTACGTCAGCAATTTGAGTTCTGGAGCGCAGTGTGGTGTTCCTTATTCGGTCGGTAAGTTTGACGTTAAGTATGCTGCGCTCCATTGCCCTTTGGCAAACCTTGAGTTTGGACCTCTGGATGTTAGTCAAAGACCAAGTCTGTGCACCATATGTCAGTATGGGAAGAATACACATGTCCATCAGCTTACGTTTTAAGGGGATGGGTAAATCGCCCTTGAATAGCTCTTTCATGGACCAGTAGCTCTTCCAGGCGTTTTCCGTGCGTCTTGCAACTTCTTTGTCTTGTCTCGCCTGGAAGTAGACTACTTGGCCCAGGTAGATGTATTCTTGGACATAACGTATTTTCTCCCCGTCTATGTGCACGTTGATCGGTGAGCTGTTGGTCATGAGCTTAGTCTTCGTTGAACTTAACTTTTAATAATTTTCTTTAAAAAAATACATGCATATTCCCTATTAGCGAAATATGGGTACTATTTAGGTACACCTCTGCCGAACCCTACGGGGATTGCAGGCGTGATGTTATATATTGTTACGAGCTGGGTATGGGATAAATTAATTACTACCGATGAAACAACTGAATAACTGTAATAATCACAAAACACTTCAAACTCAATCACAAGTACTATGGGGGTCTTTTCCGCCTGCCCATTTTATTTTTTATTTCGCTTAAATCATGCGGAGGCGCCAAGCCACGCCCCCTTAAAGTTTGGGCCTATTAGGAAAGCGTCAACTTTGGCGCGCAAAATAACAATAACTCTCGTTTGGCGTGCGTCGTCAGTGCGGTCGGCCGATCCGGTATCTTTTTATTCATTTTTTCTACACAAAGTCAACGGGGCGGGGCTAGAGAGCGTTTTTATGTTGCGAGTGCAAGCAAAAATGAGCTTAGTGGTGGTCAGGCGGGAGTGTCCTCGATAGTACGGTTACGGATAGGTCACTATTCGCTTAGATATCGCACTTACTAGTTCACTTCGATTCGCTTCGTAGTGTAGCCAAAATCAGACTGCCGCTCCCGCAAACATGTCCGCTATTTATATGGTGACCAACCCTTCTAGAAAGATGCACGACTTACTCGAATTATTCTAGACAATTACATAGTCTGTCATTGTCCTTCCATAACTTGTACAAAAGAAAGAAGTAGGTACCTTATGCCCTCGGCGTATGGTTGAAATTACAATGGCAATTCCTATACCTACATCATTCGAGACTCGTCCTACGTATAGATACGTAGGACGAGTCTCCTACTTGTAGTTGTAGGTACGAGTACGACGAAACAATATTTTACGTATATCATTGTACTGAAAAAATGTTCTTTATTTTCAGCTCCCAATCATCGATCTACGTGCACTGGTTCATCACATCAAACGAGGACGTCGGTGATTTTATAATCTACATCCGCGACAACACAAATAAACTGCACTATTCATCCGACGTTGCTTACAACCTTAGATCCCTAACCATTGCTATAGACGACCCCTTCAAAACATCTCTGCAAGACGGAAAAACGAACGAAATATGCATACAAGCGAAAAATTCGAATAATACACCTCGAAAATGGCACCCAAGTCAATGTCAGAATGTGCCAACAGATTTCAATTCTTGGCCTAAGAAGTTGGTCGTCGATAAACGGAGGTTGACCAAGAAAAAGGTCAAATACAGTTGGTTTGGGAGCAATAGTGTGTTAGGGTTGGTCTCTGATTCCATTTTGATAACGCTGTGTATATTTTTGAGTGTTTGTTTTAAGATTACTGATGGCTTGTAGGAGAAATTATGTTTTTAGTTGATGAATGTGTATTGTAATGTAAGTTTTAACAAGAATTTGTGTGGCAGCACTAAAAAATCCGACTGCGGAAAATCAAAGCTTAGGGTGTAAAAGATAAAATGGACTCCTCCTATTGTTGAAGTCGGTTAAATTGCAGCCTATGTTACTAGGGCCATAATAAAAAACCGGCCAAGAGCGTGTCGGGCCACGCTCAGTGTAGGGTTCCTTAGTTTCCCGTCCGTCACAATAAGTGTTCCCACTTATGAGTATGTAAAAATGCTTGCATATACGACACTACAAACTTAGTCCAGAAATTATTTTGTACAATTTTTGTCTTTTTTATACAAAAACTGTTGTTTCCATCAAGTTCAAAATAATTTTCCTAGAAAGTCTTTATAAAGTTCTACTTTTCAGATTTTTTTCATATTTTCTAAACTTATGGTACAAAAGTTAGAGGGACACATTGTTTTTTACTTTTGGAGCGATTATTTCCGAAATTATTGACATTATCAAAAAAATTTTAAATACCTTTCCAACAATATATCACACGTTAGGGTTGAAATTAAAAAAAAATCACTTCCCACTTTACATATGGGGGGGCTACCCTAATAAAACATTTTTTTGTCAGAGACACATTTGTAGATCGTGGCGTGGCGTGGCGCGCTCTGGCGTGGCGCTGACTGCTCGCCGCCGATTGCGCCAGAGCGGGTTATGGCGCGACACGACACAACAGGCAAATGTGTTTCTACACCACGTTTATTTTTATGATAGACAATACCCCTGAAATCAGGATCGTCTCCTCACGACAGAACTATTCAATTAGCGCGGACATGAAACTTTCTAAACACGTTTACCTATATTTGATGGATAGACATGATTTCTATCATATCAGATGTTTCTGGCTGCAGGTGGGTATGAACCACTTTAAACATAACGCCAGTCTTTCTTTAGTACCTATGGGTTCGCGAAATTTAGTATGTACTTTTTTATGTCCGTTTTGGCGTCAGCAAGCCTCACGCCACGCCACGCCACGTAAGTGTGTTTCCGGCTATGACTTGGTATTCTGACGGTCACATCAGTAGATTATCACTGCTATAAGATGCAGATTGATGTACTGAACACATCATCTCCATGCCCTTATCTCATGTTACTTGTGGTCGGCGCAACACGTTTTTTTCTTCCATTCTCCTTTGTCAACCGTCACACTATCATTTACTCCTTTATCTTTCATATCATCCCTCTCCCTCTCCATCCATCAACATTTATATTCATCGCTCTTTTAATCAAATGCAATTGATGTACTGATTTGGTGTCCCTTCTACCTTAACGGTAAATTATTTTTATATATTAACTGCTGTTTAACGGCTTCATACCTTTGCGTCTCCTTCAACCTGGCGAAACTAAAGCGCGAAAAAAAAAGAAAATTAAAATCATAGTTTTATAGTTCGTGACAAAAATATTTTTCGTTATTTTATTTTATTTCTTCAAAAGTGTATTGAAAAACGTCGTTTGATACACGTGGACATTTGTTATTGCAATTCTCGGCTCAAAAACACCCTCGCCTACGGCTCGGGTGTTATAATTCCACCTCGAATACAATAACAAACTTTCTCCACTTGTATCAAAATGTACTATGAACATTCATTGTATAATGATTTGTAGTGCAAGTGGGCGTTTATAAATTATAGTATTTTTTTTTTGACAAGACAATCAATCGAATATTAATTTGTTCAAATACTCTCTAACGGTCGTTTTCTACAACTTACTTTAGTATAACTGTCACAGCTATCGCTGTTATAAACAAAGTTAGCTTGAAATATCCTATCCGCGTCACTTACCTGTCACTTGATTCATAGAAAAACCACAGAAAGCTTTTCTGTGACATTTTGTTTCTATCGATCCGTTAGCTAAATGTCAAATAGACAGAGATGGCAACCTTCCGTTACCTGTTAGTAAGTTATTGAAAAATGGACGTAAATAAAAACGACTTCGTAATATTTTTCTGTAACACATACCTACCTATATAATTGAAGAACGTAAACTGAAAATTAAAAAAAAAAAAACTACAAATATTTCTTGAAAATTACCTT
Source organism: Xestia xanthographa (assembly GCA_905147715.2). Lineage (NCBI taxonomy): Eukaryota > Metazoa > Arthropoda > Insecta > Lepidoptera > Noctuidae > Xestia > Xestia xanthographa. The sequence goes on from LR990670.1 coordinate 17,187,495, forward strand.
ACGAACATTAAAAAAAATACACCGTTTCATCAGGAAGTTAATATATTATTTTTTAAAATAAGCTTCTAAATGAAAAGCACATCACCATTGTTTTATTATTTATACTTTTTGATAAAAATATAGAAAAAGAAGGTATTATCACTGCCATATAAGTTTGACAATTTATAACTTTAATTTATTTTGTGATATCTCCTCACAAATTAGCTTTAATTTGAAACTTATGCTCATTTTCATTCGCTTTAGGCAACACTTAAAGGAATGCCTAATTCATCTAATTTCCAACGGTGTTATAAATACTTAGGCGTTACTTAATTTTTGGTCTCTTGTTAGTGAAATCGGGCACTCTCGATCTTTTAACATGTAAAATTGTAACTAAATGTGATTTTTTGAGCTCAAAAATTTATTTTTATATACAAAAGTTGATGTTTTATATTTTATACCTATGTAGATATGTAAGTAATTATATTATTTTCTAGTGACTTTACATAAAACATTTTTAAGACTTGTATAGTTTTTATAAACAGGAATCGAATCTTAATATTGACATTCAAGAATAAGCTTTATTATATTTTTTATATGAATTTTATCTCAATTTTGTAAATTTAATTTTTATAAATTGTATATACATATATTTGTAAATGTAAGGGAATAATGAAAATCCGTCCGTTTTTTGATATATTTTTTTATTGCAATAAATAAAGTTACCCTTATGAATTATAAATGCAGTTTCATTAACTTATAAAAAGACTAAACAATATAGTTGATCACAGTACCAGCGTTAGGGCGGGCCACTGACGCCCCGGGCAAGAATATTGTGACGCCCGCAGGAAATCATTATCAAGTGTTAATTTTTCGCTGAAGCAATGTGAACGTAAAATAAGAATTTCATCTTTCCTTTAGCGTCAGCCCCAGACCTCGGCGTCCCCACATTTTAGCGCCCCGGGCCGCCGCCCCACCGCGCTACCCCTAACTGGTTTATCAACGCGCTTAATTTTCTGACTTTTGGTTAACTTAACTATTGTAAAAAGCGTTTTTTATTTGTTCTGGGCCTACCTCCAGACCTTCCTCCCAGTTTGTGATAGCTATGCCAGTTCTTTTAACAGAAAACAATTGAGGCTACTATATAATTATACCTACTATTGGATATACTATTGGCTATTGGATTTACCCAAGGCCGTAGTCAAAATGAACTAAAAATTAATGCAATCACACCAATTCTCTTAATATTTTTTTTTTGACAAAGGTCTATAAATATTCTTACCATGCATTAAAATAAATAATTTAATCCTATGTTAAATAAATATTCTTAAATTACTACAGCCTCTGATCAGCCAGTCTGTAGTGGCCCAACACCCTGAACCTGCGTTCTAACAGAAGTGATCAGCCAGCGTTCATGTCACTCATTTATTTTCGCGGAAAGCGCAACGACGAGTTCCTATTGGCTGAACATAAAAAAACCGACTTCAAAAACATAAAAAAAAACTAACTAAGTGAAAAATAACTTTAGCTTCAGAAGACTGGTGACTTCTCTTTGCTTGATTCAATTTTCACATACAAATATTTGCGTGACAGACAGCGAGATTTTGGAGTTAACGAAAATATCATCGATGTACTTACCTATACAATTTTTTTATTTCTTTTTGATTTTTCAAAAACTGTTTGACCAATTTCGATAAAATTTAATGGAGGTCCTCAAAGTCGGTTCAGGCGTTTGTCGAGTAATCGGTGAACATACATAAAAAAAAAACCTCCCCAACGAATTGAGAACCTCCTCCTTGCTTGAAGTAGGTCGGTGTAAAAATGATCGCTACAGTCACTAGTTCTCGCGGTGATCTCTTTAGTTAGGACACGGCTTGGCTTGAAGTATCAGCTGTGATGCTTGCTAATCTTCCGCGTATTCCACACCTTCGTAGGAAGGCTCATGATTGTTTGTACATGGGTATCGACTTGTATGGGGGAGACACCTCGTTGACTTCTGGCGTATAGGAGTTCCAGTCTGCTGGGTAGTAGGAACCTGGAATAGATGGATTATTTTGTTAAAAAAAAAACAATTTAGACGCTGCTCACCCCGTATAAGCCAGAGTATAAACGCACGCGCGTGCTCTCTACTTTATAAAAGCATGCGTATGGAATAGCTTTTTTATAATCCGAATTATGTACTGAACAAACGTGGTAAACTGGTGACTGTTTTCGCGTCGGTGACTGTGAAGGGTAGTACAATGGGAAGATAAAGGAGTGAGAGGAACATCTCGTCTGTACAAGAAAGAAGGAGAGGATAGGTTTGTGTACTTAAAAAATCTAATTAGTCCGTCAGTTAGATAATAAAAAAAAATACTTGACCTGTATTTTTTCTTTTGTTACGTAAACCAAAATTGACGTAGATACGACGCTTTTAAAATTTCTCAATACGTCACGCCGTGGTATAATTTTTAGTGCGTTCTGACGTCACGAGCCCCCACTCCCGAGTTTTGTATATATAATATTCATTGAATTACAAAAACAAAAAATACGTGTCTATTATTTTCCAATGCTCTAACTGACGGACTTAATAGATTTGCAATTTAATGATGGTGGCAACTAGCCTATTGTGCAATAAAAGTAATTTCGTTAGGTAGTTATCAACAAAATCTCATTTTTTATCTATGTAATAACATTGCGTAAAGTTAAGTAAATTAATAAGAATGATTCTTACCGGTATCCGGCAGACTTCTCTCAAACCCTGCAATGAGAAAGAAGATGCAAGATTTAAAATAAGATTTTGTTAGATAACTTTTATTTCTAACCTTTTTGAACGCTAATGGTGTCGATTCTGTTATGCACAAACTAAACTTAATTTAGGGCTATTGCTATCTTTTACTAAAAGGCAGTGCGAGATAAGGACGGCTATAGCTATGAACTAAGTTAGAGATGTCAAACTAGTTTATACCTTGCGCTTTACCGTGTTTTTAGTGGTGGACATGGTTTTTACGTGCACCCTTCATTTGTATGGAAACATTAGTTCTAATTAAATTTGACAGCTCTAAATTACATCCGTCTCTTTCTCGTTTTTATAAGAGAGAAAAAGATAGCAATAGACTAAATTAAGTTTAGTTTATAAACAATAGAATCGACACCACTGTCGCGAATACGTGGCACGTGCCCTGTAGGTACGCCAAACGACACAATTTAAATATGATCTGACAAAATGGTAGGTGAAGTTGTGGACTTGGTGTGGGGAGCACGCACGTGCGTTTATGCTTCCGACGCGACGTTCAAAAAGGCTAATTAATTAAGTATGATAAAGTAAGTAGATCATGAGGGTCTAATAGTCTCCCTAAAAAGGTGGTAGCCGTAAGGCTGGCCCGGGGGTACCGCACGATCTCCCGCGAGGCGGCGAGCGTTCTAGCCGGATTAATCTCCATGGGATCTGGAGGCGATAGTCCTCGCGCGCCCTGCATGAATGGCGCGCGGAGGCACTATGCCGGGGGGGAAACTCCGCTGCCGTGACAAATTGGTCGCTCAGCGGACAGACTTCCGGCGGGATCTCATGGCGACATGGAGAGAGCGACTGTCGCAACCCCCGTGCAGGGCACGCCACAATTGTGGCGATAAGTCCCCTCTTTGAGGAGTGGCTTGAGAGACGGCCACGGCGTCCTCCTCCTTCCGCCTGACGCAGGGTCCTCACCGGACACGATGTGTTCGGGAGGTTCCTACACCGAAATCGGGGCGGGAGGAAACGCCCGGGGTGTTTCCACTGTGAGGATCGACCGGAGGACACGGGTGGAGCACACGGTGGAGGTGTGCCCCGCGTGGGCGGAGCACCGCCGTGTCCTCGAAGCGGCGATTGGCAGCGGCGACCTCTCGCGTCCGGGCCCTGGTGCAAGCCATGGTCCCGGAGCGAGAAGCAGTAATGCTAGAGAAGGACGGGTGGCGGAACGGGAGAGGGAGAGAACCTCCCAGCGTCCCGGCCACCGCGGGAGACGCCCCGGGCGTCGGGGGGCCACCACGTGGCCCCCGGCCACCGTAGGCGCGGGCCTGTGGACGGTGGGCTATGGGCTAGCTCGCCGTCCGTCCGTCTCATGACGACAGGCCGTGGTCGACGGCGCGTTCGTGTTCCACGCGCGCGCCTCAAAGAGAGTCAAGCAATAGGAAGGGGGTCCGCAAGGGCCGATTGCCTGCCGGGGTTGCGGGACTGTTCGAAAGAGATACCGTGGGCCCCGGAAAACAAAGGGCGATTAAGGAACATAGATGGGTTTTAGTCAGTAAAAGTCTGTCACTCCCTCCTGCTCCCGCGTTGTCTACTCACTAAAGTTTAAAAGAACTAACCATGATGTTCGGAAGTAGATGGCCACGAGTACTCGTGATGGTGACCCGATTTAGCCTTCAAATGCTGTGAAGAATGATGCCACCTGGAAACAAACAATTGAAAATAAGTACTTGTTTAAAAAGTGTATCCTACCTACATTTGCTTCACGCGTTTTTTTACAGTAAGTAAATAAAGATTCCTTTATTCTAATTAGTTACCTACATGTACATTATATTATTAACCTTTTGACCGCCAGAGCATAAGTGCACGCGCGTGCCCTCTCCATGCTAAGCCACCATTTTACCTTTTTTGTCACATATTTGTGTCGTTTGGCGTACAGGGCACGCGCTTGCTTGTCAATATGTGACTATGGTGGTCAAAAGGTGAATAAGTATATCACAAACTCTTCGTTGGTCTATAGTCTTCACCAGATAAGTAAGAATTAAAGGTCATTAACCCGCATACATTTATTCAAATACATAATCACAGCATCCTGTCTATGATTGCGAGTAGGCATGATTGTGTGTTTGTGAACCACTGCTGTAAGGTTTCAGCTGCGCCTGTCACCTTGCAGCAATGATGTCACAATCTGTTTTCTGTTTTATTTTGTTTGTAAATGTATTACTAACATAGTTTGTAAGTATATTGTTACTAACACTATGAGTCTTGTTGCTCGAAATCAATAAATTATTATTATAATTCCGAAAACAGAAATAATGACATAAACTTGTCCCGAAACGACCTTTGTCCTTGACTTTTTCTAGTAATAAATGACGATTCATTGTCGGGGTATCTAGGCAGAGAAATTAAGGAAAGAGCAATGACCTTTAATTCGTACAACGCGGCAACAATTTTATGCGTTATTCTATGTTACCAATGTTATTATTTTATAATATTCTATAATTAATTTTTTACTATTTATTATGATTTCATAATGTATCAATTTAAACAAATTTCATCAATTTTATCTCTAATTAATTTTAATAAGTACATATTACTTTATTTTTAATAATTTTTTTAACAAAAACATCTAATATATAGTCTGTATTTAGTATGTACAGATTTGTACTTATACAGGGTGGAATTTTTCAATGCCACCTGGAGGGAAAGTACTCTAAATACTGGAGATAGCAAATTTTACTCAAAGGAAACATTCCTTGATTTTTTTAAAGAACCTAAATCTGCATTCACAGATTTTCGATATTTTTTTTTGCCACACTCGGGCATCGAATCCGGGATGGATCGACTAAATTTCGAAAAAATAACATTCTGTACCTTTCTGCAATCAATTGATAGGGTCAATCATATGATCAAATCTCTCTAACAAACATGATAAATTAAATGAAAGGAAAACCATGAATAAAAGTGCTTTATCTCATTGAATTTATCGCATTGAATTTATAACTGTTCTTTAGATTTAATGGTTTTCCCTTAATTTCATTTGATATATATAGTGCACCATATGATTGCACCTATCGATTGATGTAAAAAAAGTACAGTATGTTATTTTTTCGAACTTTAGTCAGTTCGATTCCCGAGTGTGGCAAGCGAATTTTCGAAAATCTGTGAACGCAGATTTGTTTCCTTTTAAAATTATAGGAATGTTTCCTCTGAGTAAAATTTGCTATCTCCAGTATTTCGAGTACTTTCCCTCCAGGGCATTGAAAAATTCCACCCTGTATATTACTATACTATAACTTTATTCTATAACTTTCATCAAACTCTCTATTATAAAAACAAACGACAACTTCTTTACTTTTTTTAGGGTTCCGTACCCAAAGGGTAAAAACGGAACCCTATTACTAAGACTTCGCTGTCTGTCCGTCTGTCCGTCTGTCTTTCACCAGGCTGTATCTCATGATCCGTGACAGCTAGACAGTTGAAATTTTCACAGATGATGTATTTCTGTTGCCGCTATAACAACAAATACTAAATATAGTCAATGGTACAGAACCCTTCGTGTGCGAGTCCGACTCGCACTTGGCCGGTTTTTTTAACTTCATATTATTATTTCCCTAACGTACTTTCATATCACGCCTTTCTTTTCATTTTCTAATATTCAATATCAGATAACTCGCAGTTAGGCATTTGTAGGTCAAATTCAAAGTTGATTGATAAAGTCAAACGCAAATAGGTAGAAATAAAAAAAAGTTTTTGCAATAAAACTATGTGTTCACGGTCTACGCGCTTTTCAACGGTAACTGTCAGGGTGCGGTCTGATTGAGAGGTGAAAGCGGTTTCTTTTTGGGCTTTGGGACTGTTCGAAAGAGATACCGTGGCCCCGCAACACAAAGGGCGATGAAGGAACATGGATGGGTTTTAGTCAGTAAAAGTCTGACACTCCCTCCTGCTCCGCCCAGAGCGGGAGGAGTCATTTGATGATTTCCCATCCGAAAAAAAAAATGCAAAATCGGTTTTAGGGTGAGGCCAACTTATGCGAGCGTAATTATTATGTGAGTCGCGTAAATGCGGTTTCACACGTAGTTGGGCGCATTTTACATAGTCACGTGACATAAACCAGACTTTCGTATGAAAATTGTGGCGTAAATTACGCGACTCATAACTCATAATTACGTTCGTTTGGCCCCACAGTACTTGTTTGCTATTGATGTCTGAAATTGGCAACTATGTACCTAATTGATTTTGACTTACATTTGTGATTTTACACACTTTTATTGGTTTCGCCTGTATGTACCTAACGAAATAAAAATTTTAGAAGGTTTGACCCACTTCTCGATTTTCGATTGCGCTGTTTCGCATCCACGTTTCGTTTGGATGAAAATGCATGGTTAGGTAAGTGACGTCGTTCTAAATACACTATGGCGTACTAGTAATTTTTTTATGTATTCCCATGGTAAGGTATCAAATGAAAGGGTTTGCTGAGAAGAATACGAAAATCAATGGTATCAGATCTTCTTCTTTTGAGAAATGATATGAATTGACATCGCAAGTTAGCCTTTGCCTTGGGTCACGGGTAGCGTCAACTAGGCGGTTCAAAATATATTATCACTCGGACCCCACGGACCCAGAGTTTAAAATATAGTTTCCACAAAGTATTGAAAGCGAAACCTTGAAAAGATGTGCAAATTATACTCGTTCGAACACATAGGAGCAAAAAGTATCCGCGTATTTAAATACCATAGAAAGTCGCTCTCACTAGGACCATACCTAACGCAACGTGATAATTGCTAGTAGGTACCATAATACAAAAATAGCTATTGTACACCAACATTGTCGAATTCAATTTTGTACAAGATGAAAAAAAGTGAACAACAAAAATGTACCTGAGTACTATCATACTGTTTTTTTTTGTTTTTTATTTACAACTTCGCTTTACGGCTTCGCACGGGTGCAATCTACTAATATTATAAAGAGGTAAGATTTGTTTGTAAGTTTGTATGTAGGGGGCAATCTCCGGAAGTAATGAACCGATTTCAAAAAATACACCGTTTCATCAGGAAGTTAATATATTATTTTTTAAAATAAGCTTCTAAATGAAAAGCACATCACCATTGTTTTATTATTTATACTTTTTGATAAAAATATAGAAAAAGAAGGTATTATCACTGCCATATAAGTTTGACAATTTATAACTTTAATTTATTTTGTGATATCTCCTCACAAATTAGCTTTAATTTGAAACTTATGCTCATTTTCATTCGCTTTAGGCAACACTTAAAGGAATGCCTAATTCATCTAATTTCCAACGGTGTTATAAATACTTAGGCGTTACTTAATTTTTGGTCTCTTGTTAGTGAAATCGGGCACTCTCGATCTTTTAACATGTAAAATTGTAACTAAATGTGATTTTTTGAGCTCAAAAATTTATTTTTATATACAAAAGTTGATGTTTTATATTTTATACCTATGTAGATATGTAAGTAATTATATTATTTTCTAGTGACTTTACATAAAACATTTTTAAGACTTGTATAGTTTTTATAAACAGGAATCGAATCTTAATATTGACATTCAAGAATAAGCTTTATTATATTTTTTATATGAATTTTATCTCAATTTTGTAAATTTAATTTTTATAAATTGTATATACATATATTTGTAAATGTAAGGGAATAATGAAAATCCGTCCGTTTTTTGATATATTTTTTTATTGCAATAAATAAAGTTACCCTTATGAATTATAAATGCAGTTTCATTAACTTATAAAAAGACTAAACAATATAGTTGATCACAGTACCAGCGTTAGGGCGGGCCACTGACGCCCCGGGCAAGAATATTGTGACGCCCGCAGGAAATCATTATCAAGTGTTAATTTTTCGCTGAAGCAATGTGAACGTAAAATAAGAATTTCATCTTTCCTTTAGCGTCAGCCCCAGACCTCGGCGTCCCCACATTTTAGCGCCCCGGGCCGCCGCCCCACCGCGCTACCCCTAACTGGTTTATCAACGCGCTTAATTTTCTGACTTTTGGTTAACTTAACTATTGTAAAAAGCGTTTTTTATTTGTTCTGGGCCTACCTCCAGACCTTCCTCCCAGTTTGTGATAGCTATGCCAGTTCTTTTAACAGAAAACAATTGAGGCTACTATATAATTATACCTACTATTGGATATACTATTGGCTATTGGATTTACCCAAGGCCGTAGTCAAAATGAACTAAAAATTAATGCAATCACACCAATTCTCTTAATATTTTTTTTTTGACAAAGGTCTATAAATATTCTTACCATGCATTAAAATAAATAATTTAATCCTATGTTAAATAAATATTCTTAAATTACTACAGCCTCTGATCAGCCAGTCTGTAGTGGCCCAACACCCTGAACCTGCGTTCTAACAGAAGTGATCAGCCAGCGTTCATGTCACTCATTTATTTTCGCGGAAAGCGCAACGACGAGTTCCTATTGGCTGAACATAAAAAAACCGACTTCAAAAACATAAAAAAAAACTAACTAAGTGAAAAATAACTTTAGCTTCAGAAGACTGGTGACTTCTCTTTGCTTGATTCAATTTTCACATACAAATATTTGCGTGACAGACAGCGAGATTTTGGAGTTAACGAAAATATCATCGATGTACTTACCTATACAATTTTTTTATTTCTTTTTGATTTTTCAAAAACTGTTTGACCAATTTCGATAAAATTTAATGGAGGTCCCATTCAAATTTAAATGGGAAGTACCTAAGTAAGAACAGAAAAAATTCAAATCGGTTCAGGCGTTGTCGAGTAATCGGTGAACATACATAAAAAAAAAACCTCCCCAACGAATTGAGAACCTCCTCCTTGCTTGAAGTAGGTCGGTGTAAAAATGATCGCTACAGTCACTAGTTCTCGCGGTGATCTCTTTAGTTAGGACACGGCTTGGCTTGAAGTATCAGCTGTGATGCTTGCTATCTTCCGCGTATTCCACACCTTCGTAGGAAGGCTCATGATGTTTGTACATGGGTATCGACTTGTATGGGGGAGACACCTCGTTGACTTCTGGCGTATAGGAGTTCCAGTCTGCTGGGTAGTAGGAACCTGGAATAGATGGATTATTTTGTTAAAAAAAAAACAATTTAGACGCTGCTCACCCCGTATAAGCCAGAGTATAAACGCACGCGCGTGCTCTCTACTTTATAAAAGCATGCGTATGGAATAGCTTTTTTATAATCCGAATTATGTACTGAACAAACGTGGTAAACTGGTGACTGTTTTCGCGTCGGTGACTGTGAAGGGTAGTACAATGGGAAGATAAAGGAGTGAGAGGAACATCTCGTCTGTACAAGAAAGAAGGAGAGGATAGGTTTGTGTACTTAAAAAATCTAATTAGTCCGTCAGTTAGATAATAAAAAAAATACTTGACCTGTATTTTTTCTTTTGTTACGTAAACCAAAATTGACGTAGATACGACGCTTTTAAAATTCTCAATACGTCACGCCGTGGTATAATTTTTAGTGCGTTCTGACGTCACGAGCCCCCACTCCCGAGTTTTGTATATATAATATTCATTGAATTACAAAAACAAAAAATACGTGTCTATTATTTTCCAATGCTCTAACTGACGGACTTAATAGATTTGCAATTTAATGATGGTGGCAACTAGCCTATTGTGCAATAAAAGTAATTTCGTTAGGTAGTTATCAACAAAATCTCATTTTTTATCTATGTAATAACATTGCGTAAAGTTAAGTAAATTAATAAGAATGATTCTTACCGGTATCCGGCAGACTTCTCTCAAACCCTGCAATGAGAAAGAAGATGCAAGATTTAAAATAAGATTTTGTTAGATAACTTTTATTTCTAACCTTTTGAACGCTAATGGTGTCGATTCTGTTATGCACAAACTAAACTTAATTTAGGCTATTGCTATCTTTTACTAAAAGGCAGTGCGAGATAAGGACGGCTATAGCTATGAACTAAGTTAGAGATGTCAAACTAGTTTATACCTTGCGCTTTACCGTGTTTTTAGTGGTGGACATGGTTTTACGTGCACCCTTCATTTGTATGGAAACATTAGTTCTAATTAAATTTGACAGCTCTAAATTACATCCGTCTCTTTCTCGTTTTATAAGAGAGAAAAAGATAGCAATAGACTAAATTAAGTTTAGTTTATAAACAATAGAATCGACACCACTGTCGCGAATACGTGGCACGTGCCCTGTAGGTACGCCAAACGACACAATTTAAATATGATCTGACAAAATGGTAGGTGAAGTTGTGGCTTGGTGTGGGGAGCACGCACGTGCGTTTATGCTCCGACGCGACGTTCAAAAGGCTAATTAATTAAGTATGATAAAGTAAGTAGATCATGAGGGTCTAATAGTCTCCCTAAAAGGTGGTAGCCGTAAGGCTGGCCCGGGGGTACCGCACGATCTCCCGCGAGGCGGCGAGCGTTCTAGCCGGATTAATCTCCATGGGATCTGGAGGCGATAGTCCTCGCGCGCCTGCATGAATGGCGCGCGGAGGCACTATGCCGGGGGGAAACTCCGCTGCCGTGACAAATTGTCGCTCAGCGGACAGACTTCCGGCGGGATCTCATGGCGACATGGAGAGAGCGACTGTCGCAACCCCGTGCAGGGCACGCCACAATTGTGGCGATAAGTCCCCTCTTTGAGGAGTGGCTTGAGAGACGCCACGGCGTCCTCTCCTTCCGCCTGACGCAGGTCCTCACCGGACACGATGTGTTCGGGAGGTTCCTACACCGAATCGGGCGGGAGGAAACGCCCGGGTGTTTCCACTGTGAGGATCGACCGGAGGACACGGTGGAGCACACGGTGGAGGTGTGCCCCGCGTGGGCGGAGCACCGCCGTGTCCTCGAAGCGGCGATTGGCAGCGGCGACCTCTCGCGTCCGGCCCTGGTGCAAGCCATGGTCCGGAGCGAGAAGCAGTAATGCTAGAGAAGGAGGTGGCGGAACGGGAGAGGGAGAGAACCTCCCAGCGTCCCGGCCACCGCGGGAGACGCCCCGGGCGTCGGGGGCCACCACGTGGCCCCCGGCCACCGTAGGCGCGGGCCTGTGGACGGTGGGCTATGGGCTAGCTCGCCGTCCGTCCGTCTCATGACGACAGGCCGTGTCGACGGCGCGTTCGTGTTCCACGCGCGCCTCAAAGAGAGTCAGCAATAGGAAGGGGTCCGCAAGGGCCGATGCCTGCCGGGGTTGCGGGACTGTTCGAAAGAGATACCGTGGCCCCGGAAAACAAAGGGCGATTAAGGAACATAGATGGGTTTTAGTCAGTAAAAGTCTGTCACTCCCTCCTGCTCCCGCGTTGTCTACTCACTAAAGTTTAAAAGAACTAACCATGATGTTCGGAAGTAGATGGCCACGAGTACTCGTGATGGTGACCCGATTTAGCCTTCAATGCTGTGAAGAATGATGCCACCTGGAAACAAACAATTGAAATAAGTACTTGTTTAAAAAGTGTATCCTACCTACATTTGCTTCACGCGTTTTTTACAGTAAGTAAATAAAGATTCCTTTATTCTAATTAGTTACCTACATGTACATTATATTATTAACCTTTTGACCGCCAGAGCATAAGTGCACGCGCGTGCCCTCCATGCTAAGCCACCATTTTACCTTTTTTGTCACATATTTGTGTCGTTTGGCGTACAGGGCACGCGCTTGCTTGTCAATATGTGACTATGGTGGTCAAAAGGTGAATAAGTATATCACAAACTCTTCGTTGGTCTATAGTCTTCACCAGATAAGTAAGAATTAAAGGTCATTAACCCGCATACATTTATTCAAATACATAATCACAGCATCCTGTCTATGATTGCGAGTAGGCATGATTGTGTGTTTGTGAACCACTGCTGTAAGGTTTCAGCTGCGCCTGTCACCTTGCAGCAATGATGTCACAATCTGTTTTCTGTTTTATTTTGTTTGTAAATGTATTACTAACATAGTTTGTAAGTATATTGTTACTAACACTATGAGTCTTGTTGCTCGAAATCAATAAATTATTATTATAATTCCGAAAACAGAAATAATGACATAAACTTGTCCCGAAACGACCTTTGTCCTTGACTTTTTCTAGTAATAAATGACGATTCATTGTCGGGGTATCTAGGCAGAGAAATTAAGGAAAGAGCAATGACCTTTAATTCGTACAACGCGGCAACAATTTTATGCGTTATTCTATGTTACCAATGTTATTATTTTATAATATTCTATAATTAATTTTTTACTATTTATTATGATTTCATAATGTATCAATTTAAACAAATTTCATCAATTTTATCTCTAATTAATTTTAATAAGTACATATTACTTTATTTTTAATAATTTTTTAACAAAAACATCTAATATATAGTCTGTATTTAGTATGTACAGATTTGTACTTATACAGGGTGGAATTTTTCAATGCCACCTGGAGGGAAAGTACTCTAAATACTGGAGATAGCAAATTTTACTCAAAGGAAACATTCCTTGATTTTTTTAAAGAACCTAAATCTGCATTCACAGATTTTCGATATTTTTTTTGCCACACTCGGGCATCGAATCCGGGATGGATCGACTAAATTTCGAAAAAATAACATTCTGTACCTTTCTGCAATCAATTGATAGGGTCAATCATATGATCAAATCTCTCTAACAAACATGATAAATTAAATGAAAGGAAAACCATGAATAAAAGTGCTTTATCTCATTGAATTTATCGCATTGAATTTATAACTGTTCTTTAGATTTAATGGTTTTCCCTTAATTTCATTTGATATATATAGTGCACCATATGATTGCACCTATCGATTGATGTAAAAAAAGTACAGTATGTTATTTTTTCGAACTTTAGTCAGTTCGATTCCCGAGTGTGGCAAGCGAATTTTCGAAAATCTGTGAACGCAGATTTGTTTCCTTTTAAAATTATAGGAATGTTTCCTCTGAGTAAAATTTGCTATCTCCAGTATTTCGAGTACTTTCCCTCCAGGGCATTGAAAAATTCCACCCTGTATATTACTATACTATAACTTTATTCTATAACTTTCATCAAACTCTCTATTATAAAAACAAACGACAACTTCTTTACTTTTTTTAGGGTTCCGTACCCAAAGGGTAAAAACGGAACCCTATTACTAAGACTTCGCTGTCTGTCCGTCTGTCCGTCTGTCTTTCACCAGGCTGTATCTCATGATCCGTGACAGCTAGACAGTTGAAATTTTCACAGATGATGTATTTCTGTTGCCGCTATAACAACAAATACTAAATATAGTCAATGGTACAGAACCCTTCGTGTGCGAGTCCGACTCGCACTTGGCCGGTTTTTTTAACTTCATATTATTATTTCCCTAACGTACTTTCATATCACGCCTTTCTTTTCATTTTCTAATATTCAATATCAGATAACTCGCAGTTAGGCATTTGTAGGTCAAATTCAAAGTTGATTGATAAAGTCAAACGCAAATAGGTAGAAATAAAAAAAAGTTTTTGCAATAAAACTATGTGTTCACGGTCTACGCGCTTTTCAACGGTAACTGTCAGGGTGCGGTCTGATTGAGAGGTGAAAGCGGTTTCTTTTTGGGCTTTGGGACTGTTCGAAAGAGATACCGTGGCCCCGCAACACAAAGGGCGATGAAGGAACATGGATGGGTTTTAGTCAGTAAAAGTCTGACACTCCCTCCTGCTCCGCCCAGAGCGGGAGGAGTCATTTGATGATTTCCCATCCGAAAAAAAAAATGCAAAATCGGTTTTAGGGTGAGGCCAACTTATGCGAGCGTAATTATTATGTGAGTCGCGTAAATGCGGTTTCACACGTAGTTGGGCGCATTTTACATAGTCACGTGACATAAACCAGACTTTCGTATGAAAATTGTGGCGTAAATTACGCGACTCATAACTCATAATTACGTTCGTTTGGCCCCACAGTACTTGTTTGCTATTGATGTCTGAAATTGGCAACTATGTACCTAATTGATTTTGACTTACATTTGTGATTTTACACACTTTTATTGGTTTCGCCTGTATGTACCTAACGAAATAAAAATTTTAGAAGGTTTGACCCACTTCTCGATTTTCGATTGCGCTGTTTCGCATCCACGTTTCGTTTGGATGAAAATGCATGGTTAGGTAAGTGACGTCGTTCTAAATACACTATGGCGTACTAGTAATTTTTTTATGTATTCCCATGGTAAGGTATCAAATGAAAGGGTTTGCTGAGAAGAATACGAAAATCAATGGTATCAGATCTTCTTCTTTTGAGAAATGATATGAATTGACATCGCAAGTTAGCCTTTGCCTTGGGTCACGGGTAGCGTCAACTAGGCGGTTCAAAATATATTATCACTCGGACCCCACGGACCCAGAGTTTAAAATATAGTTTCCACAAAGTATTGAAAGCGAAACCTTGAAAAGATGTGCAAATTATACTCGTTCGAACACATAGGAGCAAAAAGTATCCGCGTATTTAAATACCATAGAAAGTCGCTCTCACTAGGACCATACCTAACGCAACGTGATAATTGCTAGTAGGTACCATAATACAAAAATAGCTATTGTACACCAACATTGTCGAATTCAATTTTGTACAAGATGAAAAAAAGTGAACAACAAAAATGTACCTGAGTACTATCATACTGTTTTTTTTTGTTTTTTATTTACAACTTCGCTTTACGGCTTCGCACGGGTGCAATCTACTAATATTATAAAGAGGTAAGATTTGTTTGTAAGTTTGTATGTAGGGGGCAATCTCCGGAAGTAATGAACCGATTTCAAAAATTCTTTCACCATTAGAAAGCTACATTCACCCTGAGTAACATAGGCTATATTTTATCCCCGTACTCCCACGGGAACGGGAACTAAGCGGGTGAAACCGCGGGACGTCCGCTAGTGTAGATATAAACCTTTCTCTTTAATCACTCTAGGTATATCTATTGCTGAAAACTACATTAAAATCCGTTGCGTAGTTTAATAGATCTAAGCGTACAAACTGCGGGAGCGACATTGTTTAATAAGTACTATATGAAGATACCATAGTAAATAAAATAAATAAATAAATATCGCTGGACACTACACACAGCGCCATCTAGTGCCACATTAAACAACAAGGCTTGCGTCGTGGACACTAGATAGTTGATATACTATACATAGATACTTTTTGTTTGTAAATACATACTTATCTACACTAATATTATAAACATGTGTATGTTTGTAATTAATAAACTCAAAAACCGCTGCGCCGATTTCAAAAATTCTTTCACCATTAGAAAGCTACATTCACCCTGAGTAACATAGGCTATATTTTATCCCCGTACTCCCAATGGAACGGGAACTACGCGGGTGAATCCGCGTGACGTCCGCTATGCTCATCACACGAACATTTGCTCCTACCGGGATTCGAACCCGGGACCCTAAGAACGTAAGGCAGCCTCACTACCGCTGCGCTATTCGGGTCGACAAAAAAAAAGTCTAATAATAAAAAGTAAAAAAAAAAATGCTAAAATGCCAATGTTTAAAAAAAATCTAATGGTTATTGAAGCGGGCTTGTAAAATGCAAAAAAAGAAAGTAAATATTGAAGACTGGCTGTTGCCTGTGGCCTTCTATTACTACCCATTCGATTCACATCATCATCATTTCAGCCGAAAGACATCCACTGCTGGACATAGGCCTCCCCCAAGTGTCGCCACATTGACCGGTCCCGTGCGACTCGCATCCAGCGGATTCCCCCAACCTTCACCAGGTCATCGGTCCACCTAGTGGGAGGTCTTCCAACGCAACGTCTTCCGGTTCGTGGTCGCCACTCCAGAACTTTTCGGCCCCATCGGCCATCCGTTTTGCGAGCAATGTGCCCTGCCCACTGCCACTTAAGTTTGGTTTGGTGTTTCAATCCCGTAAATAAAAATACTTAATAAACAAAAAATGGCCTTCAGGTGATCTCATAGAGTCAGTTACCTACCTGTGTTTTGCATGTCAAAGTATCTAAGTAGGTAAGTACATAACGATAGACGCACAAACAAAACTACGCAGCAGGAATTCAGAGTGATGACTTGGTGAGCCATAATTTCATTAAAAGAACATAAAAAGCTTTCAAAAGAAATTTCGATAAAGATATCAATCAGACTGTAGGCCTACTAAGTTTTAACGCACTAAAAATAATACAAAACTAATTTAATTTCACTTTTTATAGGCTCTGGTGTATCTATTCAATGCACGAAATCTCAATGGGTCATTGTACTCATTATTATGAACAACTTTTACTATGGGACCAAACACTGAATCGCGAAAAAAAAATTAGCTGTTTCCTACAAAATAAACGTATGGAACAGCTGATTTTTTTTTAATAACCCCATGAGATATCTCGTGTATGAACAATTAAATAAAAGTGGCTGTTTGAAATTTTGAAAATATCAGCTTTTTACTAAATGCTGAAAGTATATACGGTACTTATTAACTTAACAAAAACATTTTTTTTTAATTTTTGTCTGTCTGTCTGTTTGTTCCGACTAATCTCTGAAACGGCTGGACCGATTTTGACTGGATTTTACTGGCAGATAAGACGTGATGTTATAAGGAGTAACTAAGGTTACTTTTTTAGTTTTTTTTACAGTTAAGTATAAGTCCTTTGTCATAAGGGCGAGCCTATTGCCGTCAACTGGGTAAAAATCCATGCGGCTACTCAGAAATTCCTGGTGGAAAAACCCAATCAGTAAAAGTCTGACACTCCCTCCTGCTCCGCCCAGAGCGGGAGGAGTTATTTGATGATTTCCCATCCGAAAAAAAAATGCGAAAGTGGTTTTAGGGTGAGGCCAACTTATGCCAGCGTAATTATTATGTAAGTCGCGTAAATTCGGTTCATACATAGTTGGGCTCATTTTACATCGTCACGAAACACAAACCAGACTTTCGTATGAAAATGTGGCGTAAATTACGCGACTCATAACTCATAATTACGTTCGTTTGGCCCCACAGTACTTGTTTGCTATTGATGTCTGAAATTGGCAACTATGTACTTACCTAGTTGATTTTCAGCCACACTCAGAGTCAGTTAATGGTTACT
The DNA here is from genome assembly GCA_905147715.2 of Xestia xanthographa. Lineage (NCBI taxonomy): Eukaryota > Metazoa > Arthropoda > Insecta > Lepidoptera > Noctuidae > Xestia > Xestia xanthographa. Next base: position 17,205,211 of record LR990670.1, read on the forward strand.
TAAACGGTTCCTTAGTAAAAATTAAAAAAAGTTCACCCTCAGAGTCAGATAACGGTTCATTAGCGTCCCTTAATGACAATTAAAGTTAAGTAAAGCAAAACCTTTACTTAAATATTTAATGGCTGATTTTGACATCTACGTTTCGGGTTCTATTTTTACTCGCGAATTCGATTTCATAATAAACGTTTATTAATAAAAAGGAATAATGTCTGATTTGGCAGACTTCATTAAGTTTTTATATTATGCCAGAAGATATAGAGAAGTGGGACCGAGGCGGAATTTACGAGATTATTCTGATCCCTTTACAAAATATTCTATTCAGGAATTTCACGCAAGTTATAGATTTACACCTGAATCTGTAAAAAGTGTCATATTGCCGTTGGGCCAATCCGACCTCAGGAAACCAACGAAATGAGGATTACCATTTGCACCGGAAATAATGTTAGCAATAAAATAACGGTACTTCGCTACAGGGAGGCAGGGTTAGCAGATACTTACCTATCATAGAATTAATTGAAACAGAAATATGAACGGAAGTTCTTCGAGTACACAAGGTGTGTCGATGAATTTTATTGATATCACATTTTCACTGAAAATGCTTATAAACTTACCATAACGTAAATTAATACAGATGAAATTAAAATTCACAACACAAACTTTCCCGCTCGGTAAATACTACTTGACATTGACAGTTGACAGCAGTGATCATCATCTGCCTAGCCTTTTCCCAACTTAGTTGGGGTCGGCTTCCAGTCTAACCGGATGCAGCTGAATACCAGTATTTTATATGGAGCGACTGCCTATCTGACCTCCACAACCCAGTTAGTACCTTACAGCCACACTCAGAGTCGTTCATTAAATTAGTCATAATGAATACTTAACTAATTATCATTAAATCCGTTAATCAATGCTACATCCCAGAGACATAATTTAAGGGTTCATTAGCTAATGACAGATTTAAGTATACGTAGGGCGAAGCATCCTAGAATTATCTTATCGATTGCATATCGATAAAGCCTTGGTGTAGCCACATTTAAAAAGTGTTGATATTAAATCACATTTAAGTTTATTTATAAACGTTGAAAATTATTACTCATAGTAATATAATGAATAATCAGTTCTTTAACTGTAAGTTTTTACTAAATTGCAAAGGGGAACAGCTATTTTCATTGAAATAAAATAAAGCAATTGCGATCTTTTTTCTATGGCATCACTGCTGTCAACTGTCAATGTCAAGTAGTATTTACCGAGCGGGAAAGTTTGTGTTGTAAATTTTAATTTCATCTGTATTAATTTACGTTATGGTAAGTTTATAAGCATTTTCAGTGAAAATGTGATATCAATAAAATTCATCGACACACCTTGTGTACTCGAAGAACTTCCGTTCATATTTCTGTTTCAATTTATTCTATGATAGGTAAGTATCTGCTAACCCTGCCTCCCTGTAGCAAAGTACCGTAATTTTATTGGTATCATTATTTCCGGTGCAAATGGTAATGCTCTTTTCGTTGGTTTCCTGAGGTCGGATGCCACCAACGGCAATATGACACTTTTTACAGATTCAGTGTAAATCTATAACTTGCGTGAAATTCCTGAATAGAATATTTTGTAAAGGGATGAGAATAATCTCGTAAATTCCGGCTTGGTCCCACTTCTCTATATCTTCTGGCATAATAAAGTCTGCCAAATCAGACATTATTCCTTTTTAATTAATAAACGTTTATTATGAAATCGAATTCGCGGGTAAAAATAGAACCCGAAACGTAGATGTCAAAATCAGCCATTAATTATTTAAGTAAAGGTTTTGATTTACTTAACTTTAATTGTCATTAAGGGACGCTAATGAATCGTTAACTGACTCTGAGGGTGAATTTTTTTAAATTTTTACTAAGGAACCGTTTAAGTAACCATTAACTGACTCTGAGTGTGGCTGTTAGTTAGTTAGTTGACAGCAGTGATGCCATAGAAAAAAGATCGCAATTGCTTTATTTTATGTCAATGAAAATAGCTGTTCCCCTTTGCAATTTAGTAAAAACTTACAGTTAAAGAACCGATTATCCATTATATTACTATGAATAATAATTTTCAACGTTTATAAATAAACTTAAATGTGATTTAATATCAACACTTTTTAAATGTGGCTACACCAAGGCTTTATCGATACCTATGCAATCGATAAGATAATTCTAGGATGCTTCGCCCTACGTATACTTAAATCTGTCATTAGCTAATGAACCCTTAAATTATGTCTCTGGGATGTAGCATTGATTAACGGATTTAATGATAATTAGTTAAGTATTCATTATGACTAATTTAATGAACGACTCTGAGTGTGGCTGATGACTTACATTTGTGATTTTAACACACTTTGTCAGTTTTGTATTATTTTTAGTGCGTTAAAACTTAGTAGGCCTACAGTCTGATTGATATCTTTATCGAAATTTCTTTTGAAAGCTTTTTAAAAGTTCTTTTAATGAAATTGTGGCTCATCAAGTCATCACTCTGAATTCCTGCTGCGTAGTTTTATTTGTGCGTTAATCATTATATACCTACTTAGATACTTTGACATACAAAACACAGGTAACTGACTCTGTGCGATTTGATGATTTCCCATACGAAAAAAAAGGCAGCCACACTAATCAGAATCAATCTCCTCAAATAATAAAATATGTTTTTGTTTTTATTCTATGTTTGCAATAAAAACTAGTGTACCTATAATTAAATAAGTATTACCATTTTTTATTGAGCTTGTAACAAGATTATAAGTGTCTACAGTGAGATCGAGTCCGTAAGACTTTTTTGTTGCAAGTCTAGATAAATCTATACAAATAAATAAAGTAGTTGTCTGTTTGTAATATCAAAATCGTAGCTTTTTACTAAATGCATATTATATAAAAGTATACAGGGTGTAAAAGACCTTATCACGAAGTCGTCAACCAAGCATTCTGTACATCAAACTAAGTAACTTTACGCAAAAATTATTGCTCGGATACCAATTTTTTTTTTGGGGTGAAAAATCATGTTTTGTGGTAGAACTCAATGTAACGCCCTCAAAACATTGTATGGATGGATTGAATAGTACGGGGGTCGTGGAGGTGTTAAAAGTAAAAATCTTACATTAAAAACTTGTATTTAAAAAAAAAACTTGTCAAAAAGTTGCAACTTTGACCCCCAATATCTCCGTAACTAGAAGGTTCCCAGGTATGGTGTAGAACAAAAAAAATATCACCATGACGAGGAGAACAAGTGCTTTTCGGCTTCGTTAAGAGGTGTTTTACACCCTGTACACGGTACAAGTATACGAAAAAAAAAACAATTTTAATTGTGTTTGTTTGTCTTTTTGTTCCGGCTAGTCTCCGAAACGGCTGGACCGAAACTTTTACTGGCACTTAGCTGATGTTATTAGGTTCTTAATTTGATGTACAGAATGCTTGTTTGACGGCTTCGTATAGTTAGTTATTTGTAAGTCCGCCTATGTACCACTCTTGTACATGAAGTTTAAATAAATAAATAAAAATAGATGTGCATTACTGTGAAAGTAAAGTGAAGTATTAAGGTTACTAAATACTTTTTAAGACCTAAAACAATAGCATAATCAGCCTACTTATAATGATCTCACGGAATGGTCTATAATCCACTACGCGGGCCCATTGCGTGTTGCTAGATGTCACATGTCTTCGAATATTTCGGTTCTAGGACATGCCGGTTTCCTCACGATGTTTTCCTTCACCGTTTTGAGAGCAGTGGTGATGACATAAATTACACAAAGTAATACAGGCCTGAGTTCGAATCCACGACTTACTATTCGTAACACGGGGCCGTCACCACTGGGCCACCGCTGCTAGAATAATTTAGCCAAAATTTTCAGGTGTTTTTATCTGAATTAATCAGTCTGACAGCCAGACAGAATTTTGAAGTGAAGGCGTAACACATTCGCTTTAGTTAAATTACCTACACTTTCTACCTAGACTGGACTGCTAAGTACAATTCATATTACGCACAACATCTAGGTCACAAATTATAGTCTAGTGCTTCTAAATGCCTTTCGCATTATTATAAATCTAATATTAACGAGTTCGTCTAACTACTAGTGAATTAGCTAGATCATTAAAATCTAACTGTTGAGTCTGTTTTGATTTAAGAGGGCGCATTCAGAAAGTTGGCAACCTAGCAAATATCTGTAAAATATTTACCTGTTTTAATTTCGCAATATCTAACGCTAAAAGCTAACTATGTGGAATATTGATTCTGAAATGCAATAATTAATATCGTAAGACCGAATAATCAGTTTTATACTCTGCGCCAGATAAGTATAAGTAATAGAAATAAAGGTCATTAACCCGCATATATTTATTCGTTGAGCTCCTTGAGTTATAAGTCCTTCCCCCTTCCTCCTTGAGTTACACGATAACTGACAAATGCTTGCAATGACTGGACAGGTCCACTCAAATCTGTGTGGTTCTTTCTTCAAAAGACCATCTCAGACACTAATCTGCATAGTCCTCATGTGAATTGAGCAAGATTATGTCTGGACTTCAAAAGAGACTATGACCTCTGAGTTTGTTTCGGCTGTTTCTTCTCAGAGTAGTCAGGTACGAAACACCGGCCCCATCTAGTTTTAAACAAAATGACGTGTAAAAGTGATTGTAAAAACCTCCTTGCAAAATAAACTTCATTTATCATTTATCAAATACATAATTCCGAAAACAGAAATAATGACATAAACTTGTCCCGAAACGACCTTTATCATGATCCTTGACTTTTTCTAGTTATAAAAAAAACGATTCATACTTAATGTAGATATTGTCGGGGTACCTACGCAGAGAAATTAAGGAACGAGCAATGACCTTTAATTTCTACTTATCTGGCGGAGACTATACGTATAGATGAGAACAGGCGCGGATACAGGATTTCCTTTAAGGGGGGGCAATTTTTGGAAAATTCATAAATAAAAATTGATAAACTTTTGATAATAAATGGGCGTCACTTTACAGAAATCCATAATATGCAAGATACAAAGGGGCCGCCAGTTTTTGGGCCAGTGGGTGGGGGAGCGTAGCGAGAAATTCTTACGACACCTTGCTTTGGACATGTTAGAATGGTTTCGAACGTTCATATAGGAGTTACTTGGTCGAATTTTAGATAAATTCAAGAGAAAGTAGTTTATAGAGCGAGCGAAGCGAGCTCGAAAAATTTAACACATTTCCTATCGACCTACTGGAGTTACCTGGGCGTCTTATAGACAAAGTTAAGACTTATGAAAAACTAGGCTTCAAGAGCGAGTGTAGCGAGCTCGAAATTTTTTACAATATTGCCTCAGATAATTATGCTTTATTTGCATAATATAAATAAGGCCTCGGGGCAAGGTGCTCCTAATTTATTTCAGGCTTTGTCTATTGTATAGATTGATCATGCCAAAATCCAATAGGAGTGCCAATCCAGAGGTAGAAAAAAAGAGCCTTTTTGATAAATGTTTTTTCGCAGGGTTAAACAATTACGCTACAATTTATTACGTAAATTACCATTATATGGCATCAGGCAGGAAAAGCTATAACTTTTAAAAAATCCTGAGCCTCTAGGGGCAGCTGCCTCCTCCTGGCGAAGCCCATGACAAGATATACAACTAGAATATTTAGTTTCAATTCCGTCAAACTAGTTCAAGCTTGGCTTATGACGTATTTGGTCTGGTTCAGGGGGGGGGCAAAATCACCCATTGCCCCCCCCCTGTATCCGCGCCTGGATGAGAAGAAACTCTTTGGAAACTTTCCAACATCAAATTCAGTGTTTTAATTGCAATTCACTATTAATATTCTAGATAGTTAGTTAGCCATATTTCTTATTTCCATGCAGTAATATTGGGTGTTTAGTAAACTGGTCCCACACAGGTAGATCCCGCGGGATCAGTCGACCTAGTGAATTTTTGAATTGGTCAACTGATCCCGTTGACCAATTTTATGATTTGTACAGTCAAGTAGAAAAGTTTCTTGATATTAATTTATATGGTGATTCCCGTTGGCCCATCGCCCATGTCCACACTGGTGGGGCGGGGGTGGGTTTATTTTTATATTTTATTTATTTATTACCTAGTTTACCCACTCAAAAATATTGTATGGGATCGATTAGTATTAGTACAGTTGTGCTAGTTACGGGCAGTATAACCTTATGAACAGTACTAGGCACCAAATGCCACCTTCACGCTTAAAAAGCCGCAAAAGCTTCGTGAGACACACAATTTCCTCAAAGGACAGTGCGTCAGACGAAAGATGCAAATTGTGGAGGAACAGACATCCCACCCCTCCTCACTTCATCAATCCAACGGAACATCTTCCCCCTGGACAGGAACTGCAGTGGCCAATCTGGAAATCTCTTAACCGTTTGCGGGCCCAGGTTGGCCGCTGTAGAAATAATCTGGCCAAATGGGGTATCATCGACCCGTCCCAAATACCTACAATGTCTGTGTGGAGCCCCTCTACAGGATATGCCCCACCTCCTTTGTTGCCCATCCTGCGCAGCCACCTGCACCTTCCAGGATTTAAACGAAGCCAATGACAGAGCTGTGCAGGTGGCAACATACTGGTCGGGTATTATTTGAGTTTATCGACACGCAAAGAAGAAGAAGAAGAAGTACTAGGCTGGCATGAATCCAAGAAGGTATTTATTACTGGAAGACCGTGTTTACCCAGAATTATTGAAATGCATACCACCTTGAGCCTATGCCACCCTAATTAAAATACGTATGTAAATATTTGACAGCTATTTGCGACGTTGCCAACTTTTTGGATACGCGCCCCTAATGGAATTCGAGGAAACTTAGGTGACAGTGGGTAGGGCACATTGCTCGCAGAACGGATGGCCGATGGGGCCGAAAAGTTGTGGAGTGGCGACCGCGAACCGGAAGACGTTGCGTTGGAAGGCCTCCCACTAGGTGGACGAACGACGTGAAGTCGCACGGGACCGGTCAATGTGGCGACACTTGGGGAGGCCTATGTCCAGCAGTGGACTTCTTTCGGCTGAAATGATGATAGTAATAAAAGCGAGGTTTCTTTATAACTGTTGTTAGAATATAAATAAACATCATTGAACTCCTGTTTATTACTCTACTAAGAATTTCCAAAAATACCCTGACACCGTAATCGAATGTATTCAGGCCCTCACTCCGCAGTCGCAATGTTGATCACTAGAAAATTACAGTAGTAAAAATCACTAACATTTTTTATGGGCCAATTCGATCATCTTTTAATGAAATAATAATTATAAATAAATAATTAAATATTCGAAAAACTAATAAACACACTCTTTTTTTTATCTCACCTAGTAGCACCATCACAATCTAAATTCAATTCGTAGCATAGACAAAAACCAAAGACAAGCATTGCGTGCCGAACAATACTTTTTACTCTATGTTTTTATCCAGTTCTGTCATTAAGTTTCGTAGATTATAGCGTTCGCGTTGTAAACGTCGAACAGGAAGCGTGTTAACTATGCTGATTACTTTGAAAATACTAGGTTAACGTGCCATGGCTTTTTTCCAATCATAATGTGTTTAATGTAATACGATTTTTTTTGTTTGGCATGGATGATGTGAAAAAGGAGGAGCTCGTGGCTAAATATTAACATTCCCGTCCTTGACCCGTCATTGTGATAATTTTTTTGTTCTTGACCATACCTTCCAGTTGCGAAGATATTGGGGGTCAAATTTTCACAAGTTTTTTTTAAAATAGGTGGGTAGGTTCATGTTTTTAATGCAAGCCAGCAAGACTTTAACTTTAAACACCTTCACGACCCCCGTATACTATTTAATTCATCTATTAGCACAATGTTTTGAGTGCGACATCTTCTAGCTCTACCATAGAATCTAGTGCTACCATAAAGCATGATTTTTCAACCCCAAAAAAAGAAGTAATTTCCCAGCGATAATTTTTGCGTAAAGTTACTTAGTTTGATGTACAGAATGCTTGGTTGACGGCTTCGTGATGGTCACCTGTATGTGGTTACCGTTGTCTTTACAGAATGTGTCTATACAGGATGTTCCCCACATATAGACGACGGTGAACCTTATTTTTTCTTTTGGTTATTAAAAAACGGCAGATTTTGAATTCGATGACAAAGGAGAATGCCCATTTTTCTACTGACCGCCGTTGCGCATCAAAAATTTTTGTATGATAGCATAAATTGAATGTAAAAGAGGGGTGATGTCGTACTTTCTAAAGAAAAAAAAAATATCCATTTATTTTGTGGGGGTTTTAGTTGTTCTTTGATTTTCTGTTCAGTTTTGAGGTTAGTTTTGTAACGAACCTTCCACTAAAAGCAGCAGCCCATTACAACAGTATGACTTGAATTGACATAAGACACGAACAGTACGCAATGATAAGTTATTTATAAGCACAACAAACTCAACAACTATCGATGCACAAGTAAAAACAAAAGTTCGCTGTTGTTATGTTTGTTTGACAAATTGACAGTGACAGTTCACACATCACATTGTGAGTGTTACCAACAGTCAATCTAAATCACTCTGACTATAACTGATTTGTCAACTAAAGAAAGATTTTTAATTAGCAAAGTAATATTATTTATAGGATGTGAATTAAGAAAATATGTTATTTAAATTGTGCTAATTAAAAATATAAATAACGAGGATAAAGTCATAGTTGAATTTATTTTTAAAACAGAGTCTGACGGATTATGTCCCAGGTTTTAATAAATTGGCAACATTGATTTTACCGAAATACGCCATTTTAAAAAGTAAGCAATAAAATCCAATACTGTAACTATTAAATACAAAATAGTAACCCCACATACGATTTCGATCAATTGAATTAAGAGAAGTTAAAAAAATATTTTATAATTTATGAGTTTATTTATAAGGCCATACTCTTTTACTATAAAGCGACTCTGATTGTGGTCAATCTCCTTTCAATGCGGTGTTCGAAGTGATATACTGAACACGTGGTACATACGTTTGTGCGTCAATGTCGCATCCAGCCTGTAGACATTCAAACATTGTATTACCAGAGTGTCATCATCGCCATCATTTCAGCCGAAAGTCCACTGCTGGACATAGGCCTCCCTCAAGTGTTGCCACATTGACCGGTCCCGTGCGACTCGCATCCAGCGGATCACCGTAACCTTCACCAGGTCATCGGTCCACCTAGTGGGAGGCCTTCCAACGCAACGTCTTCCGGTTCGCGTCATCATGTCGTATTCACGGCTGAAATGATGTAGGTACGTGTCTGCAAGAACCAGTAACCTTCAAACGGTGGGCGGCAGAAAAAGTAGGAATTCTCCATTGTGTTGTACGGATAAGCATATGGGGAATGAGCTTTCATCGTTGCTATTCCGAAAGACAACAACAACAACAGCCCATAACGTCCACTGCTGGACATAAGCCTCTCCCATGATGGGAGGAATTTGCCGTAATCTCCACGCTTGGCAGGCGGATTGGAGATCGCAGTGATGAAAGACTAACAGAAAACGCTGCTGCCCATTCTCAGGTCTACGGAGGCGCAAGGTGTTGTGCCTCAGACATTAGTCGCCTTATACGACACCCGTGAGTGTAATGGGTTGGTTCTGAAAGAAGTTCATTGAAACTGTCTCCCCTCAAGCATCGCCAAGATCGGATGGCCCATGAAGCCGACAATTTTTGGAGTGGTGACCAGAAACTCGCAGGGTCAGCGTAGGCATAACGATGCGCCGAGGACGCTCCCGGAAGATCTCTAGATTCCAGAGCTCTCTTAACTGAACTAAAGAAAACACATACCTTTGCAGAGCTTACAGCAATTTTGAACACCAGCAACGCCAGGCCTATGGCTACAGACTTGGCAGCCATGATGCTCGTCAGCAGCATCCAGGTGGACGTGGCTCCCACGTGGAAGATCAACGGGATCAGCGCCATGCCCATCTTCTTCATTCTGCCTCCTGTTGGAGTGAAGAGGTTAGATACAGGGTTTAAACAGTACTTATCCCAAGCATTATGTACATCAAACTTAAGTAACCCTATGCAAAAATTATTGATGGGAAATAACTTTTTTTTTGGGTGAACAATTTCGTTTTACGGTAAAACTCAATGTAATGCACTCAAAACATTGTGCTGATGGATGGATTGAATAGTGTGGGGTCGTGGAGGTGTTTAAAGTAAATTTCTCACAATAAAAACAAAAAATAAAACTTGTTAAAAATTTGGAACTTTGACACCCAATATCTCCGTAACTAGAAGGTTCCCAGGTAAGGTCTAGAACAAAAAAATGATTATAATGATGAGGAGAACTAGTGCCTTCCGGCTTCGCTAAGAGGTGTTTTACACCCTTTATATGTAGTGTGGTTAGTATTATTGTCAAATTATCATAATCATCATACTCTCTGCCCTTATACTGATGTATTTGTGGTGGGCTCCTTGTCTCCTTCTTCCATACTTCTCTTTTACTCGTCATCCCACTATTCAACTCATATCATCACACCAGTCCACACATCGTTCCTTTGCATATACAGGATGGATACGGCATACGGTAAACGTGGCTGGGGAAACTACCGTTGCAGCTACACGAAAATGGTCTTAGGAGACTATCCATAATTTTTCGTGAAATTTTGATCCGCATTCACAGATTTTCAAAAAAAAAATAGGTACAGCAAGAAAATGGCCATTTTACAATTCAATACTGATCAAAAACTGATCTGGGGACCAACCCAGGTTGGAGTAAAGTCAGAAATTGCAAAAAACTTTTCCCATACATTTTGTTTGAACATTTAACCAAAAATTTTTTTTTTGATGTTAATCGGTCTTGTTTCTGATCAAAAACTCATCTTATCCATATTCACATATTCAGTTCACTTACAATTTTACATACTTTAAAGGTGTCTGGCGGGAGTTTTCACAAAGTGTCTGGCAGTGGAGGAAGGTGAATCATCATACTAGCCCTTATTAGAATACGGCGATCGATCGACCTATCAAAAAATCACACTTTATAGTCTGACGTAGCTTATCAGCTATTTACCACACCTTTTGATACCTAATATCCGCCTTTTCAAAATGTCCAATTGTTTTAAATAAAAGTAAAGGTACTTCTACAGAAAAAGTTTCTTATAAAATTATGTAGGTCTGGCGATCACGGTGTCTTCCTATATTTTGGAGATTACCTCCTACATCATCATCATCTGCTTAGCCTTTTCCCAACTATGTTAGCGTCAGCTTCCAGTCTAACCGGATGCAGCCGAGTACTTGTATTTTACATGGAGCGACTGCCTATCTGACCTCCACAACGCAGTTAGTACGATACCCGTTGGTGAGACTATTTCTCAGACTTTTTGGGCCACTGATTACCTGTAACGACTGTCAAAGATCTTCAAATGACAGCCGGGACCAACGGTTTAACGTGCTTTCCGAGGCACGGGGGAAACTCGGTATGTAGTGGATGGTCACCCATCCACAGACCAACCTTGGCAAACACGGCTCGGCCCTAGCGGCAGTTATTATTTAGTCATGAGCTCCTCAGATTATCTCCTACATCCAAACTGTAAATTAGAGTAGACTGCAGAAACTGAAAACCGAAACCTGAAACTGATGATTAGAATGTGAACGTTCTAATAACTACTAGAATTAGGTAGGTACCTATCCAGTGTTTGTGATTGGTGAACTTTGTGCGAATTGAATCCGTAATGGTACTTGCTGCAGCTATTGCAAATAGGTTATTGAAGTCAGTGAGCTATTTATTACTACTACGTACAGAGTGTTGGCATCCCCAACATTTTATTAATTATATTTGATGTCTTGCAACACTTAATATACTGTCAAGTTGAGTCAATGTCATTTTTATGTCACATCAACTGTCAGTCAGTTCACGAAATATTGCACCTCGATTGTCTCCATGAAGTCACGAGTCACGTTTTTTATTCCAAAAACCTCCTCTCAATTCTACCAGCCTTAAACCATGGAAATACAATCACAGAGAAGCCAGCGCGAACAAAATCTGTGCAACAAGAGCGGCAGTACGGGGCGCGCGGGGGGCGTATATATAGATGCTGTGGCGAGCAAGCAACTGAGTGAACTGTGGCCGGCCGACCGCAGTTGAACGGAGCACAGATTTTGTTCGCGCTCTTCTCTATACGTAGTAGTAATAGCTCAATGGTTGAAGTGGCAATCTTAGACTATGCATGATTGCATGTGTTTAATAGTCTCAATTAGGTTTCTTTGCTTCAAAATTGCTAGACTTTTGCAGAGATGTAAGTTCTAACTAAAAGTTTAGTCTTTTGCGAAAGCTAAAAAAAAAACGTATTTTCATGATGTTATAGTTTTACTAGCTGTTGCCCGCGTTTTTGTTCGCTTGGAGATGTGTATGTGTGAGATTAAAAAATAGCCTACGACCTATTCTCAACAACAACAACAATAAGTAACAACATCAACAACAATAATAATAATAACAACAAATAACAATAATAATATGTAATATCATCAACGTAAGTTATATACTTGCAGAATTCTCTTGATGCATAACTGAAAAAATATGTTAGATTTATCTGCTGGATACATAACAGCACTGGGAGAATTTTGCAGTTACTCATAATAGCTGCTGTAAATGGAAGAATTTTGCAGTTACTCATAAATAACTTTTGTAACTTGTCAAAATTAATCACCGAAATTTCATGTAAATAAACAAGTATTTCATTTAATTTAATTTTTTTTTAATTTATTCTCAGAACTACCAAATATACACAAAAAAATCATAAAAATCGGTCAAGCCGTTTCGAAGGAGTTCGAGAACAAACACTGTGACACGAAATTTTTATATATTAGAAGATTAATCTATCTATCTCCGCAGGCATATATGACAGAGCATAATATCTTGAAAACGGCTCAATTGATTAGGCTGTTTTTTTTGTCATAAGTACAAGGTTTGTTTGTATGGTACAAAATTGTATCTTCTTTTTGTTAAAGCTCCTCTTGTCTCGGCACTTTCTGGTGGTCGCCACTGTTGATTCTGGCTTTATTAAGACGTTTTATAAATGTGCTAACTCAACATTATACAGGGTGTAAAAGACCTCATCACGAAGCCATCAACCAAGCATTATGTACATCAAACTAAGTACCTTTACGCAAAAATTATTGCTGGGAAACGACTTTTTTTTTTTGGGTGCAACAAAATGTTTTGTTGTAGAACTCAATGTAACGCTCTCAAAACATTGTGCTGATGGATGGATTGAATAGTACGGGGGTCGTGAAGGTGTTAAAAGTAAAAATCTTACATTAAAAACTTGCCAAAAAGTTGTAACTTTGACCCCCAATATCTCCGTAACTAGAAGGTTCCCAGGTATGGTGTAGAACAAAAAAATGATCGCAATGACGGGGAGAACAACTGCCTTTCGGCTTCGTTAAGAGGTGTTTTACACCCTTTATAAAGAAAAATCGAACCTTTTTGGTAACCAGTTTTAACAAAGCCAATGTCATTAATGTAACAATTTGGTTACGGTACCCTAAGTTCAGAGAGGCGTTAATCTATAAATAAGTGTAAAGATTACAATGTATTGTTGACAATCTAACAATGCTTCATAGGCTTCTCAATTTCACACTATTTAACCAAATGAGGTTAGCATATAACTCGGATCTTTTTAGGGTTCCGTAGTCAACTAGGAACCCTTATAGTTTCGCCATCTCTGTCCGTCCGTCCTCGCTTAATCTCTGTGACCGTTAGCACTAGAAAGCTGAAATTTGGTACCAATATGTATATCAATCACGCCGACAAAGTGGTAAAATAAAAATTGGAAAAAAATGTTTTATTAGGGTAGCCCCCCTATATGTAAAGTAGGAAGTGATTTTTTTTTTATTTCAACCCTAACGTGTGATATATTGTTGGAAAGGTATTTAAAAATGAATAGGGGTTTCCTAAAATCTTATTTTGATAATGTCAATAATTTCGGAAATAATCGCTCCATAAGTAAAAAACAATGTGTCCCCCCCTCTAACTTTTGAACCATAAGTTTAGAAAATATGAAAAAAATCTGAAAAGTAGAACTTTATAAGAACTTTCTAGGAAAATCATTTTGAACTTGATGGAAATAACAGTTTTTGTACAAAAAAGACAAAAAGTTGTACAAAGTAATTTCTGGACTAAGTTTGTAGTATATTCGTATATGCAAGCATTTTTACATAATGGATACCCACCTTTAAACTCATAAGTGGGAACACTTATTGTGACGGACGGGAAACTACGGCACCCTACACTGAGCGTGGCCCGACACGCTCTTGGCCGGTTTTTTTCAGTATGACATTTGTAGATATTACACAATTTGATCAAAATTCTAAGGGATCCAAATCAACAAGGAAAAAAACATCATCAAAAGGCTATAAGCCTTTTCCCAACGATGTTGGGGTCGGCTTCCAGTCAAACCGGATGCAGCTGAATATCTGACGTCCACAACCCAGTTAGTACTGGGTAATACGATACCCCTTGACAAAATTGGTTGTCAGACTTTTTGGGTCACTGACTACCTGTAACGACAGTCAAAGATCTAAAAATGACAGCCGGGACCAACTGCTTAACGCGCTTTCCGAGGCATGGAGGAAACTCGGTATATAAGGGTGCATGGTCACCCATAGGAAGGGGTCCGCAAGGACCGATGCCTGCCGGGGCTGCGGGACTTTTCGAAAGAGATACCGTGGCCTCGGAACACAAAGGGCGATGAAGGAACATGGATGGGTTTTAGTCAGTAAAAGTCTGACACTCCTGCTCCGCCCAGAGCGGGAGGAGTCATTTGATGATTTCCCATACGAAAAAAAAGGGTGGTCACCCAGCCACAGACCAACCTAGGCAAGCGACCCGAGCGGCTGTTATTATTTAGCCACGAGCTCCTCAACAACAAGGAAACAAGAATGCTAAAGGTTTCTAGATTTAGAAACAATACTGTTTTATTAAATAGGAAGGGATGAATGAAATGCATTTGCACGTCGCGGAGATGAGAATGCATTTGCGTAACACCACACATCCCCCCCATCGGGGGATGTGTGGTGTTACGCGAATGGATAAGGTAAGAAATGAGTATATAAGAGGAAGTCTGAAAGTGGCGCCGGTGACTGAAAAGTTGTGTGGTAATCGGTTGTCGTGGTATGGGCATGTGATGCGGAGGGATGAGGAAAATGTCGTGAGGAAAGTTTTGAGTATGAATGTGGATGGGTATAAGAGTAGAGGAAGACCAAAGAAACGATGGATGGACTGTGTGAAGGATGATATGGTGAGAGAGGAGGTGTCTGATGAGATGACGAGTGATAGAGGAGTGTGGGAGAAGAAGATATGATGCGCCGACCACTAATGAATTGGGATAAGGGGAAGATAATGATGATGATGATGATGACTGTTTTACTTGTGAAATGAAGTGAAATGTAATTTATTTGCTAGAATTATTGTAGTAGGTCGAGTTTTATTACAGTTGCTCACACAATTGAGGTATTCAATGAAGCACACCCAAACGAAGCACACCCAGACGAAACACACCTAAAGTATTCCACTTAGCACACCCGTAGGTGGGCTTCAAATAAAAATTTTAAAAATATAATTTGCTATTCCACGAAGCACACCTACGAATATCACTCGCATAGTGCGGGGACTAAGAAATAAAAATGTCGATAGGAGAAAATATTTATTATTTAAAAGACTAACTAGTTTGTGAGACTTTACTTTCCTTGTTTACGTTTGTTCCCGTTCAGTTACACCATAAGAAGAAGAAGAAGACAAACTACCAGGATCCCAGAATCATGAAGAAGTATTTTCTACATTGCCTATTGCATGATAATCGAATTGTATATGGATTGATTATGAGATCCCTATTAAAAATATATAATACCTACTTTATGGTTCTGGCCTCCTGGTAGTTGGTAGATAAATAAAAAATAAAAAACAATAAACCCGTGCCTAGTCAAATTATGCAATCACTAAACCCGTGGTCCCGGTGGGATATGATATGCTATTATTATGGATTTGTATTTTCTCGCGCATTATGTATACGTCTTATCTATGGGATTTATATATGAACTCTATGAAAATTACAAGTATTTTATCACATTATTATAATGAATGTGAAAGATTTTAGATATTTTAAGTTAGTCTTTTAAATAATAAATATTTTCTCCTATCGACATTTTTATTTCTTAGTTCCCACACTATGCGAGTGATATTCGTAGGTGTGCTTCGTGGAATAGGAAATTAATTATTTTAAATTTTTATTTGAAGCCCACCTACGGGTGTGCTAAGTGGAATACTTTAGGTGTGCTTCGTCTGGGTGTGCTTCGTTTGGGTGTGCTTCATGGAATACCTCACACAATTCGCAAAAGTAAGCAAACTTATGATGAACTTAAACATGAATACTGACTTTTTCTTTAAATTATGACATTTAATTATCATACCGGAAATCGATAGTCAAAACTTTATTTATTTATTTATGTACACACACAATACTTAACAGGACATTACATTAAGATAGAAGAGCACAAAGGTACTCCTTATTTCATAAGAAATCTCTTCCAGCAGACCTGCGAGAGGAAAGTTGGATTAGTTTGATTAGTTGGTTTGTTGGAACTTTGCAACCAAGGGCCCATATTTTCCGGGGTTTCGGGACTATTCGAAAGAGATACCGTAGCCCCGGAATACAAAGGGCGAAGAAGGAACATGGATGGGTTTTAGTCAGTAAAAGTCCGACACTCTCTCCTGCTCCACCCAGAGCGGGAGGAATCATTTGATGATTTCCCATCCGAAAAAAAAAAGAAAAGTGGGGCCCATATTTTTTCATTGTTTTCTGCTTCACTTGTCCAGGAATCAAACCCTCAACCCAAACAAAACTCAAGGTGAACTTAAAAGCATTCAGACACGACTTTATTATTCATTAAGAAATTGTGTCCTTGTAACTTGAAATATTAAATTAAAAGGAACTTACTTCTCGAAGTCTCCACACTGAACTTTGGTTTCAAATCTTGATAATGTAATAATCTTCCTAATTCACTATTACCCAAATGTTTGTCATTAAAATCTTCCAGCCATTGAACAGCGTAAATACTACATTCACTTATTTTATCTTGAAATTTTGTTTCTAAAACCTTCATTAAACTAGTTTCTTCCGCCATATTGAAATTAAAACAGAATAAAAAAAATAAAAATATTTTTGGTAGCGACTCCATATTGGATTTTTTGAATTTCGAATGCGCGCGTTCGCTCGCGTTCCTACAATGAGACTGTGATTATTATTTACTTTGAAAGGTGAATAGTTTGACCAACTTATGTTAACCCTACTTCTAGTTTATTCGTGTGGGTGGATGGGTGTTAGTAAAATTTACATGAAAGTGCAATATTATTCACTTAAGTATACAAAATTTCAGCCTAAACTAGGCCTCATTAAAAAGTGAAATTGTAATTTTGAAAAGCATAGCAACACTAAAAATAATAATAAAAAAAAAAGAGTTTTAAAAATCATGTACTTAATTATGGAGGCAAATTGAAATCTTTTTTCGGCAACATTGACACGTCTGCGATTAAATTTTCAGCTATATGAGAGGTCTAGATTTAATGGACATGTCAAAACAAAATACCTATAGTTTTATCCAGTACCTATAACCTATGTTGATCTTATCATCAGAATTTGACGAGCCTTGCCGAACATCATTTATTAATGGCTTTATTACTGCTTTATTACGCCTACCGAGCATTTTTAGTGCCTCCTTACCTGCCGACTGAATTATCATTTTCATTTAGGTATACGAAAAAGACAAGCTACAGTCGTCGGCACATCAAGTTAACACAAACTGTGGCTTGGAAGATTTTTGTATGAAGTCTGGCCTAAATTCCGCCATTTTTTTTTTCAAAGTCGCTTCCACGCGTAACACATACAGGGTGTAAAAGACCTCATCACGAACCCGTCAACCAAGCATTCTGTACATCAAACTAAGTAACTTTACGCAAAAATTATTGCTGGGAAACGACTTTTTTTATTGGGGTGGAAAATCATGTTTTGCGGTAGAACTTAATGTAACGCACTCAAAATGTTGTGCTGATGGATGGATTAAATAGTACGGGGGTCGTGGAGGTGTTTAAAGTAAAAATCTTACATGACATGAGAAACTTGTATTTAAAAAAAGTTGTAACTTTGACCCCCAATATCTCCGTAACTAGTAGGTTCCCAAGTATGGTGTAGAACAAAAAAATTATCGCAATAACGGGGAGAACTAGTGCGTTTCGGCTTCGTTAAGAGGTGTTTTACACCTTTTACACTAATCGATAGCTGGTATCAATTCAAAGTCAAACAAGTTTTGTATTTATTATTATTATTATTTATTTTGACAACAATATGTTCTAAAGTCTAGGTCCAGTTGAAAACCAGCGTCGGGCACTATTTTCTATTTTTGTGAAAATTAGGCCCACCTATTTGGCGCAGCCGTCAGGCACACAGTGTCACATTACTTATAATATTTTTTTGTTTATTATTATTTATTTTATTGTTGTTTGTTTATTATTATTTATTTTATTATATTTTGTTATTTCCTATAGTCATTACATTACATATCTTTTACATTTTTAAATATTTCTATACAAAATACTATAAAAAAAAAACATTTAAAAATATAAAAAATAGTAGCCCACCAGCGCTGGGAACAGGGTTCGACCCGCCGGCGGTCACGGCTCTTGAGAGAGGAACCTCCTAACAATACCTAATAATATTTTGTTTATTATTATTTATTTTATTAATTTTTGTTTATTTTTATTTTTTTGTTTTGTTTGCTTTTTTGTTTATTTTATTTTTTTGTTTGCTTTTACTAACATGTAGTAATGTCGTAAAAGGTGCATTAGTTATCTAAAATATCTGTTGCTTTTGAAGTATCAAAAAAAGTGAATAAATCTCGATAAATTGAACAAAACAAGTGTACTAGTCTAGATTTGAAGATAAAAACAATTTATTGGCTAATATTAAATATTATGTACGAACACGTTTCGCAAAAAAGTACTTAATTTTCTTTGTAGTCTACGCTTGAGGTACTTTTAGTGTACGAGTGTGTAGATTTTTATCTTAACAAGAGTAATTTACATACTTTTGGGATACATTTTGCGGTGGATGAAAGCGAAAGATAGGTACTGGTGTCGATTCTGTTGTGCACAAACTAAACTTAATTTAGGCTATTGTTATCTTTTTCTCTCTATTATAACGAGAAACAGACGGACGTAATTTAGAACTGTCAAATTTAGTTGGAACTAATATTTCCATACAAAAGGGTGCACGAAAAACATGTCGACTAAAACGCGGTGAAGCGCAAGGCATAAACTAGTTTGACATCTCTAACTTAGTTCATAGCTATAGCCGTTCTTTTCTTGCACTGCCATTAATATTAAAAGATAGCAATAGCCTAAATTAAGTTTAGTTTGTGCACAACAGAATCGACACCACTGTGATTATAAAGGGTGTAAATAGACCCTTAACGAAGTTGAAAGGCACTGGTTCTCCCTTTATTGCGATTATTTTTTTATTCTATATCATACCATCATACCTTAGTTACGGAGAAATTGGAGTCGAAGTTTCAACTTTTTTACATGTTTTTTTTTAATACTACTTCTAATACCTACCTTTAATTTATCCGAATCCTAATTTATGCAAATTCATAAAAATTTTGCATGGATTTAATATTTGTAATATATATATATATATTTTTTTCTTAGTCTGTATATTGTCCCACTGCTGGGCAAAGGCCTCCCCATAGCCTTCCACTCCTCTCTACGTGTGGCTCTCTCCGGCCAATCTCTCATAAACGCCTCTAGGTCGTCACGCCAGCGTTTTCTAGGCCTCCCTCGGCGACGACGCCCGTCTTCTGGCACCCACTGTGTGGCGACTCTGGCCCATCGGTCCTGATGCATTCTGTAGACATGGCCCGCCCAATCCCACTTCAACCCAGCAGTCTTGTTCCCCACATCAGCGATTCCAGTTTTGGAGCGTATTGTGGTATTACGTATTTTATATTTGATATCTATACTAATATTATAAAGAGGTAAAATTTGTTTGTAAGTTTGTATGTTTGTAAGTTTGTATGTAGGGGGTAATCTCCGGAAGTATAAACCAATTTTAAAAATTGTTTCACTGGTAGAAAGCTACATTATGCGTGAGTGCTATAGGCTATATTTTATTCCCGTACTCCCACGGGAACGGGAACTACGCGGGTGAAACCGCGGGACGTCAGCTAGTATTAGTAATAAAGTGAAAAAAAAAAAAACGAAGAGTCGGGGGTCGTCAAATATTTTTTCATACTATGGGGTCGTGTCATGAAAAAGGTTAAGATACACTGGTATAGATAATAGATTTATTCAGTAAATGCGGTACAAAAGTTAGATACATGATATATCTAACATTTGTACCTACATTTACTGTAAATAAAAAAACGACTTTGCCTTAACCGTAGTATTCAAGTTTCAGAAATATGATCTACACTTCCTGACATCTCTGACATTGTGACAGCTACAAAAAAAAAAGAACATAAACAGTTCCTTAGCCGTATCAGGTTTACTTTCTAGAAAAAATGAAAGTTTCTAATTGAATGTTGAGATGTAATAAAAGGATTATAAAATAATAATTAGCTTAGGCTAGGCTACAACAACAACAACAACAACAGCCCATAACGTCCACTGCTGGACATAAGCCTCTCCCATGATGGGAGGAATTTGCCGTAATCTCCACGCTTGACAGGCGGATTGGAGATCGCAGTGATGAAAGACTAACAGAAAACGCTGCTGCCCATTCTCTGGTCTACGGAGGCGCAAGGTGTTCTGCCTCAGACATTAGTCGCCTTATACGACACCCGTGAGTGTAATGGGTTGGTTCTATTCTACTCTGCCGGATACCACACGGCTATGCTAGGCTAGGCTGATGCCTGTTTATCCTAGTGGTGACTGCTGAGCATCAGGTCCTGGGTTCAATTCCTAGGTCGGGTAATGTGTTATTGAGTTTTTTTTATCAGGAATTTCTCAGTAGCAGCCACGGAGTCTGGATTTATGCCCGGTTGATGGCAATAG
Source organism: Xestia xanthographa (assembly GCA_905147715.2). Lineage (NCBI taxonomy): Eukaryota > Metazoa > Arthropoda > Insecta > Lepidoptera > Noctuidae > Xestia > Xestia xanthographa. The sequence goes on from LR990670.1 coordinate 17,226,234, forward strand.
GCTCGTGGGTGTACTATTAGGTACACCTCTGCCTATACCCTCAGGGATTATAGGCGTGATGTTATGTTATGATCTAAGGCTATGTTAAAGGGATGTTATGGTATGATTTAGGTAACTATATGCAAAAATGGCATATCTTCAAAATCAATCAAAACAAATCAAAAATGTTTATTTGTCAGGACATGGTACGTATAGATGTTACAATATTGGTTCCAGCCAATGATATATAAACTATAGATACGTTGTCCGCACTCTAAAATGACAACATGAAATGAAGCCAATTGGCCACACCGCGCTTAGTTACGCACCAACCTGTCGCGCGACGCTACGTTTGTTTATAATTTAATAAATCCTGTGACGTGACTGAAGATGTATATTTATCTCCCTCTCGCAACAGGCATCCCGCCGTTCGGTGTCATATTTTCTTTCTCTTTCTTCACGCTTATAAGTAGTTCTAGTATTTTCGCCGTTTTTAAGCGCCGCGATGTTGGTTCATGACGTGTCTATATATAATACGTCATTGGTTCCAGCATATCCTGCCATAATATGGCGTACAAATATTTTTATACAAAAACAAAGCTTATGTCACTAACCCAGAATCAGAATTTTTATTAGTTAAAGTACCTACATGTTTTGGTGTTACCCGTGTTACAGTGTGCTTGAGATGGCGTATAGAAATATTATCATAAATTTAGATTAAGTTAAACGTGCAGAATATACCATTATCCCTTAATACTATAAAAACAATACTTTCAAAGCAACTTGTTCCATAGATTGTCTCAAAATGTCAACAATAAAATGTATTATATAGCAAAAATGATAGATGTCAAAAAATAAAAATATAGGAGATTATGTCAATTAAAATATTTTAAATTAATTTATGTAAGTCAACAGCATTAATCATTGATAAACTACTAGGTATATTAATACATTATTATGAATTTAGGGAATCAATTATGCAAAATATATTGATAAAGATTGTATTGTAGTGATAATACTAGCCGTGTGGTATCCGGCAGAGTAGAATAGAACCAACCCATTACACTCACGGGTGTCGTATAAGGCGACTAATGTCTGAGGCAGAACACCTTGCGCCTCCGTAGACCTGAGAATGGGCAGCAGCGTTTTCTGTTAGTCTTTCATCACTGCGATCTCCAATCCGCCTGCCAAGCGTGGAGATTACGGCAAATTCCTCCCATCATGGGAGAGGCTTATGTCCAGCAGTGGACGTTATGGGCTGTTGTAGTAGTGTATTTGTAGTAGATAATACTAAATTAACAATGACTATGTCATGTGGTGTCTTATGTGGTGTATTAAAGGCTATTTTTATTTTGCTGTATGGTCACTACCGACTTATCCTCTAAGTATTCTTGAACACTGTAATAGTTTTTCTTCCCGTGGGTGTCGTAAGAGGCGACTAAGGGACTTACCAGAGAATGGGCAGCAGCGTTCTCTGTGCTTTTGTAACAACCGCACTGCGATCGCCAACCCGCCTGCCAAGCGTGGCGATTATGGCAAAAACCGGGGAGGCCTATCTCCAGCAGTGGACGTCTTTCGGCTGAAATGATGATGATGCAAAAATGGTATTGCAGGAAAGCAGCTTTTATAATGGGTGATCACGACCGAGATTGAAAAAAATTGAAAAGACTGTTAAACTCATGAAGATTATATTTAATTAACGTTGCATCTATGTAATTTGTGGTATTTTTTTAAGGGGTAAATCTTTGCCGGGAGCAAAATACGCTAATATAAACACTTCCGTTATCCTTTTCATCACTGGACGAATCGTCGTTCTCTATCTCAAAATCTGAGTTATCAGAGTCGATAGAGTCAACCAACATAACTTCCATTTTCAAAAATAGGTCTTGTAAAAGGTTTTGGTTTGGGGTTATGTTCACTGTCAACGCGTTCACGAGCGTTCCGAATTGATGGCAGCTCCTACCTGTCATAATCGTGATATCTAAATCGGAACGCAAAATATAAATGTGAGTCGAGCGCTGTGAACGATTATTTTGTAATGGGAGGTTTTCTTACTATGATAGTTGGTGCCAAAGCCAAAACGTTTGGAAAAAAAAACATTGTGTCACGTCACATACTCTCGTTGACTGACACTTTCATTTGCTTAACCTTCCGAATATAACCTAGTTTTCTAGCGCTTTGTTAAAATAAGTTTTTTTAGGTTCCGTTCCGTGCATTATCATACTAACTCCTAGCGCCATCTATCCAGCGACTAGGGAAGAGCTAAAAAGAAAATCCCTCATTAGGAATGCAGCCTATGCCTATCCGTAAGCCAAATTTCATCCGAAACAGTTCAACCGTTAAGGTGTGAAAAGGCATCAGATATAATTAGTTTTGTTTTTAATAATTTCAACAGATAATTATATTATGCATGAATATTTTTTTCATAGACTCATTATTAATCTAATTATGTTTAAAAACTGGTTTACTTCCAGTCTAGTGAACAATTTTGGTAGGTAGGTGTGTCTAATTGTAGCAAAAAATTATACTGAATAGTGTTTATCTTGATGTATATTATTAGAGCAAGACTTTTTAGATGGCCTAAAAACTCTAACAACCAGTCTTACCAAGAGGTATCGTATTACCCAGTAATAACTAGGTTGTGGAGGTCAGATAGGCAGTCGCTCCATGTAAAATACTGGTATTCAGCTGCATCTGGTTAGACTGGAAGCCGACCCCAACATAGTTGGGAAAAGGCTATGCAGATGATGATGAATTTGGATGAGGTTAGGTCGCATTGTAAGATGAGCGGAAACGGGGAGCAAGCGTAGTGAATACTGCTGTTTCGTTTTCCGTAATCAGTCTCCTGCCCTCCAATGAGGGTTTTTCGGATTTTATCAGACACCAGATGTCGCTACGTAGGCGTCGGGTATAGACAACTATCAAATTGCACTGAATCGTATGCTAGTGAAACTTTTACCGAAATTTTATCGTATTTGCACTGTTTCACAATATAAATATGGATAAACTTATATTGTCACTTACGGAATAGCGCCATGATCGCGAATTGACTGCCAGTCAACCTTGCGATCATGGCGCTCGCTACAGCGTCGAGTCAATCCACGATCATGGCGCTTGCAACAGCGTCGAAAGACCGGGAGCTCAAAACAAATAGTAATCACAGAAAATATCCCGTAAGTGATAATATAAGTTTAGTTTTCAACCGTGAAAGCTTAAAACAGTGTTTATAAATATGGATTACGGACAAAGAAATGTAGCTGAACTAAATATTAAGCTTCTTAGTACTGCAAAAGTCAGTGGTACAAGGAAAAACTTAATGAAAGGTAACTATGCGGCTCAACACTGAGGCATTTTATTAATGACTAGCTGACGTCCCGCGGTTTCACCCGCGTAGTTCCCGTTCCCGTGGGAGTACGGGAATAAAATATAGCCTATAGCACTCAAGAATAATGTAGCTTTCTACCAGTGAAACAATTTTTAAAATTGGTTCATTACTTCCGGAGATTACCCCCTACATACAAACTTACAAACATACAAACTTACAAACAAATGTTACCTCTTTATAATATTAGTATAGATTTAAAAGGTAATTAAATGAAAAAATAATCGTAAACTATAAGAAACTCGTGTATTTTGATAGATGTTTAGAACTTACGCTAGTGCTGCCACCTTGAGGTTTTTTCAATTTGGAAAAACCTCATTAATTTGTGGTCGGCGTAACATGCCTTCGTCTTCTATACTTCTGTATGGCATACAATTAACGAACCACCAGATTTAGCAAAACGTAACGGCAAAAAAATCACTTTTGATTGTCAAAATTAGTAAATGATCACCAAAATGAATCCCCATTTTATCGTGAAATTAGAACCAAAAATTGTTTTTTTTAGTTAATGACCACCAGAAATTGAACTGTTATATCATAATATTACTGTGGTTATGGTCTTGCATCCGAGTCGAGGGAAACCCGGTCGACGGAGCCCCGCTCCGCAGGGCTCCTAGTTCTGAATGGTTTATGAAAAAAAAAACCGGCCAAGTGCGAGTCTGACTCGCGCACGAAGGGTTCCGTATCATTATTATCAAAAAAAAGGGCAAAAAAATCACGTTTGTTGTATGGGAGAACCCCATAAATATTAATTTTATTCTGTTTTTAGTATTTTTTGTTATAGCGGCAACAGAAATACATCATCTGTGAAAATTTCAACTGTCTAGCTGTCACGGTTCATGAGATACAGCCTGGTGACAGACAGACGGACAGACAGCGAAGTCTTAGTAATAGGGTTCCGTTTTTACCCTTTGGGTACGGAACCCTAAAAATAACCACGCGCGCCCCTAGTCGGCCTAGGCAAAACTAGTTTGTCATCAAACACCTCATTAAAATTTGGTGCTCAATTGACTAAATTCGGTGATCAATTGATATTTTAGGTGATAGATGTTAGTGGTTACAAAGTTATTTTTGGTGGTCATTATATTTCCCCCCCTTCTGTATTACTCAGTAGACACCCACTATGTATCTATGTAGCCATATCATCTTCTTCGTTTCTTCTCTGTTTGTAAAAATAATGGTATTTGTTTAGAGGCTATTTATTCTAAGACTGATTTTGGTGCCTAAAACAGCTTCCATCAGTTCCTGGATCGTGCAGACGTCGATCGTTTGTGGAGTAGGAACCTCGGAGCTTCAGAGCCATCTCCTAGTCTCCACCTGAGCCGGTTTTCTTTTCGTCGGCTAGACTTTCGGGTTAACTGAGAAAACACATTTTGACACGCGGAATTTGGTATTTTATTTATTACTAGCGGACTTCCCGCGGTTTCACCCGCGTAGTTCCCGTTCCCGTAGGAGTACGGGAATAAAATATAGCCTATGTTACTCGTGGATAATGTAGCTTTCGAATGGTGAAAGAATTTTTTAAATCGGTCCAGTAGTTTTTGAGCCTATTCATTACAAACAAACAAACAAACAAAGTTTTCCTCTTTATAATATTAGTATAGACTAGCGGACGTCACGCGGTTTCACCCACGTAGTTCCCGTTCCCGTGGTATTACGGGGATAAAATATAGCCTATGTTACTTAGGGCGAATGTAGCTTTCTAATGGTGAAAGAATTTTTGAAATCGGCCCAGTAGTTTTTGAGTTTATTCATTACAAACATACACACACACAAAAATACAAAATACAAATCTTTCCTCTTTATAATATTAGTGTAGATTTATTTTATTTTATTATTTTCGGAAAACTTACAGCTATAGGCAGACATAATATTAAACAAAAAAGTAAGTTCATTTTACGGCTCGTTAATTTCCGCTCATTTCTCGCTTAGCTTACAGTATTACCTAGCCCTAGGTAATTCAAAAGTGCTCAAAGTTACACCTAACCACAGAAACTAACTTTCTCTTTCAAAATAAGAAATTATAACAAAGTGAAAAGAAAAAAAATCAAATAAGTTAAAAATATTTTGGAGATTGTCTATGCGTTGTTTTTTTGTATCATGCGATGGAATTAATGACTTCTTTTACCAGTAATAGCAGCTATAATGAGTTTACTGACTTTAGGTTAAGCCATGCTTACCTAGGTTGGTCTCTGGATTGGTGACAACCCATTACATACCGAGTTTCCTCCGTGCCTCGGAAAGCACGTTAAGCAGTTGGTCACGGCTGTCATTTGTAGATCTTTGACAGTCGTTACAGGTAGTCAGAGTCCCGAAAGTCTGACAACCAGTCTTACCAAGGGGTGTCGTATTACCCAGTACTAACTGGGTTAAAGTTAGATAGGCAGTCGGTCCATGTAAAATACTGGTATTCAGATGCATCCTGTTAGACTGGAAGCCGATCCCAACATAGTTGGGAAAAGGCTTCCAGTCAGACGATGAATGAGTTTACCGACTAAAGCCCAGCAATTAATAAGCAAGTATTGAAATGTTGAGCTGGTCTCAGGTCGGGCAAAGTGGTAATGGATTTTTCCATCAGGAATTTCTTGGTAGTACACACTACACACGGAGTCTGGTTGCTGTCCAGTTGATGTCGATATGCAGGCCTAGTATTACATGGGACTTGAACATAACTACTTTTTAAGAAAACTATACATAGTTCAAACTATATTAAAGAAACACAAGACCCTACCCTATGACGCTTCTAAGCTAGCAAAACGAAGAAAGCATGCTGTTGCAGAAGTCCCCCAAACAAAAACTTTGGTTGCCTCCATGCAATTTAATACACGGTCTGCTCGGTTATATAATAGAATAAATAAAGAAATATGTATATATAAAAACCAATATTATGAATGCAAAAAAAATATACTGAAATGGATCAAACCACTTACTTATAATGAAACCGAAGAGCTCTTGAAACCCACGACATAACCTATATTCTCACACAGGCACACAAAACACACACATACACGCGCACACACACACTCACACACACAAAACTATACAAAAGCCAATTTTGTTTAATTACTTAAGATAAAATAATGTTATTAATATTTTTCTTTTTTTTTTTGTTATGGAAGAGCGGAGTCTTCTAATACAGGCATTGTTTGCTTAAAAGAAGGCTCCAATCACAATCTAAGTGTGTATCTTGTTAAAGAAATAAACTATTTTGATTTTGATTTTTGTTTTTTTTTTTTGAACTAGCGAAATATGGGTGCTCTATTATGTATACCTCTGATTCACCCTTCGGGAATTACAGGCGTGAAATTATCAGGATTATTTGAAAATTCGAACTTCGTCATTTGCATTCATAATACTTGTACGGTTGACTGTGCCTGGGCTGCTGCTGCAGATGCTTAAAACCTCAAACGGCGGAAATACAATGATTTAATAGGGTATATAAGCATGATTTTTTTTATCACTATAAACAAAGCGTACCTACTAACATCAGAAATAGCAAAGTGAAATATTTTTTTTAATATCTATAAAAAATACTAAGTTATTTTGCATTTGAAACTGCTGATTAGACAGAGAGACCCGAATGACGTCATTCGCTACATCGACGTACAAAATCCAGACTAAATTCTGTTTATCTAGAAAGAGATAGAAACTTTTATGTTGTTTGGCCGATTTATGTCTTGTTTTCGCTTTTTGTAATTATTTTAATAGTAATTTAACATTCCGTATCGAAATAAAAAAGAAAATTGATGCATATTCCCTATTGGTAGTTATGTGGTTGAGCCGTTTGTGTTTCACACCTCCAGTATTTCGGCCAACGATTGATCGACTCTTCTTGTGACCAGAGGGCCTATTTCTTGGCCAAAGAATTAGCATTGCCATCCAACGTGGTAATGCTGCCAGACGAACTTTTTGACGCCCTTTAGTTCTTTTCTGCTTTTGATACATGTACATTTTCTTATTATTATTTTAGGTCTTGTTCTTAGTTGCCTGATATAGATATTTATATACCTACTGTGTAACAACTGTCATTGAATATTTCGGACATAAGATAAAAGAGAGAGAGAAATTTAATCGAACCCTGTGGAACGCCAATCTTGACTGTCAAAGTGCCAATTCTGATCACGTTAAGATTGCTAAGATTAAAACTGAACTCGAGATTTAAAATCAAATTGATGCTTAAATTAAAACTGCATAAAACAACATCCAACATTGATGTACTCGTTATAATAATGTAGTTTGATTGACATAATCGAATCCTTTTGATCGATCTATCAATATAGCAAGAACGCAATATAATTCTGTTAGCGGGATATCGAAAAAATATCTAGACATCGTGTTTATTTAAAAAAAAAGAAAAAACTTGGTGGAGTCGACATTTATTTTCTAAAGAGGGATACCACTGAAAAGAAATGGGGCAATCAGGTCGGGAAAAAAACGTCGGCAGGACTGTATACACCCATACACAGGTTTAAACTTGTATGGCGTTGTTCATTGAAATTAGCATCTTGATTATAATTTGCACGCAATTTTTACGGTGAAATTTTTGACACTTTAAGCTCAAGTGTGTTAATGTTCAATCAATCAGTAAGCCTTTAATCCTGGTCCATTCAGTATGTTGTTTACATTATGGTGGTACTCAATTACCGAAAAATACGCTCTAATTAAATTCGGGGTTTACAAGGTAAAATCGACACCTCCTATTATTGAAGTCGGTTCAAATGTAGCCTATGTAACCCGGGCGTTATAAACGAATCGATTGACACCTTATTCATCAAAATCGGATGAATAGTTCAGGCCTACGGAGGAACATACGTAAATACAAACATACAAAGAATGATACAATTATAACCCTTCCTTTTGGCTTTGCCGTAGTCGGGTAAATAACAGGTGATATCTATACTAATATTATAAAGAAGAAAGTTTTGTATTTTTATATTTTTGTATGTAACGAATAAACTTAAAAACTACTGGACCGATTCGAAAACACCAGGCTAACATAGGCTACATTTTATCCCCGTACTCCTACGAGAACGGGAACTACGTGGGTAAAACCGGGTGACGTCCGCTAGTTCTAAATAAAACACTCTCCATCCAAAATTACAATTTATTTTTAAACTCTTAATATTATAACAACATCACCAGTCCCATGACCACAAGTACACAAGATGTTCTAAGAGCTGCGGTAGAGCCTTTCTGTGGAGCGAATAGAGACACGTCGTGGTAGTTAGAGCTCCATCCTATGAGTGGCTCATCACGGTTCTGGACGCGGAGCCACAGCTCCAGGGGGCGGAAGTATCTGCGGAAGAAAATTATTCATTGATTTTTAGGTTAGGTTAGGTTAGGTTGCACTAAGTGGAGTAAGCAAAAGGGTTTATTCCGAACCAGAGGCCCTCCATCTCTCTCACTCGCACTCATCTGCAGACGTGCGCGAGAGAGACGGATAGATCCGAATAAACGGACGAAACGTTAGATTGTAGGGCCCGTGACCCGAAATTGGTTAGGAACATGAAAAATAAATTATTCCGAACGTAACCTGACCTGACCCGACGTAGGTTCCTATTGTTAGTGGTGATATTTGAATTACGCATAATACTTAAATATTAAACTCTGATTTACACATTGGTGCTTTTTATTCTAAGAATGAGGAGAGGGGTAAAACTACCCATATCGCAATAGGGCTCCGATTAAAAAAACTATGATTCTATTTAGTCCGTCAGTTAGATTATCGAAAAATATTGGATACGTAGGTATTTTTGTTTTATCATATCAATAAAACCGGCCAAGTCCGAGTCGGACTCGCGCACGAAGGGTTCCGTACCATTATCTATACATTAGACAAAACGGCAAAAAAATCACGTTTGTTGTATGGGAGCCCCCCTTAAATATTACTTTTATTCTGTTTTTAGTATTTGTTGTTATAGCGGCAACAGAAATACATCATCTGTGAAAATTTCAACTGTCTAGCTGTCACGGTTCATGAGATACAGCCTGGTGACAGACAGACGGACAGACAGCGAAGTCTTAGTAATAGGGTTTTCCGTTTTTACCCTTTGGGTACGGAACCCTTAAAATTGACGAAGATAAAACGCGTCAAAGATCAGAGTGGGGGCTTGTGACGTCACTTGTTGGTAAAACTTAAAAACTAATACAAAGTGTACCTACATGTGACGTCACACGAGTTTTCGACGCACTGCATTGTCTTCATTTTTTGTTTACAAGACAAAATAAAAAATACGTGTCCAATATGTTTTGGAAATTTATCTGACGGACTAATTATATTTTTTTAGGATTATCCCCTATTCGGGTTATGTTAGGAACGATACGTCGCGTCAGGTTAGGAAGAGGGTTATAGTTCGGTTCAAACTTGATGGCGGCTCGGAAGTTAGCTGCTAGTGACGGTCTGGGCATTATACAGACAAAACGATGTGTCATCTGCGCCCCGTTGATAGCTAATATTGTTGTCTGCGCAGCTTTACATTAGATGTTCCGAATCGCCATAAAGTTTAAAGCGTTATTCCTGTGCAGACCGTCACTCGCAGCCAACTTCCGAGCCGCCATTAAGTTTGAACCGAACTATACCTACGTTCGGAACAATTTTTTTGTTTCTAGCTCCTAACCTGACCCGCGATCGGGTTAGGATTTCGGGTCAAGTTCGGAATAAACCAGCAAATTTATCTGCAAAAAATAAAAAAGAAATATGAGCCAAACAAATTGATTTGACTTGAATTGACTGCGTTGTTGGTCTAGTGGTCCCCAATGGCGACTGTTGAGCATGAGGTCCTGGGTTCGATTCCCGGGTCGAGCAAAGTGTTATTCGGTTTTACCATCAGGAATTTCTCAGTAACAGCCGCGGAGTCTGGATTGGTGCCCGGTTGATGGCAATAGGCTCGCCCCTATTACATGGGACTTAAACATAACTGGCGAAATGTGGGTGTACTATTAGAAATGTGGGTGTACTATTAGAAATGTGGGTGTACTATTAGAAATGTGGGTGTACTATTAGAAATGTGGGTGTACTATTAGAAATGTGGGTGTACTATTAGAAATTTGGGTGTACTATTAGAAATGTGGGTGTACACCTCTGCCTTACACTTCGGGGATTACAGCCGTGATGTTATCTTACGTATGTACAGTCACGGACTATAATTGATAAGACACTTTCAAGATTTCCAATTTTGCAGTTGTATACATTCACGAGATTACACGAACTCAAACCGAATGCTCGGAAACAAAATGACACATTACTAATAATCGGAAATAGTCTTATCCATAGAGGTTGAAATAGTACATTGTTCACCGAGAGGAGAAAGTGACCGATTACCGTCGAGGGTGTCGTTTGAAGCCCGAGCCGTAGGCGAGGGCTTTAAAACACCCGAGATCGGGAATCGCACTTTCTCTCGAGTGATACATAGTGCTTTATACTACACCTACGAGGAATAGTACTTTTCAACATTGAGTATATAGACCATAACGTACTTGGTTTGTATTTTTGCGCTTTTTCACTGAAATAAGCTAGCAAAATAGTTTCAGAAAAAGATGCCGCATTTTTTTCACTTTTCCATTGCAAATAATCGTCATAAGTTTTATTATATTTTTTAATTGATTTCTGTGGTAAAAGGTTATCAATCAGTGTTTTTGCTGTTTCCTTCAACTGCGGCGGAGTTAAAAAATCTTCATCATCACTATCACTACTTATCATTTTGATAGTTTTATTTTACTTTCTACGAAAACTGAATCCTCAAACAACACACAAATTGGAAATGGCGCCAATGGCGTCTGCAATTTTCACATGTTCTTTTTTCAAATTGTTTATCCTGCCGCCGCAGGGTCGCACTGCCAGCCCGACACCATCCAACACACAGCTAGTGGCCAGTGTCATTTTGCGAACTTGGAGATAAAAACTCACTGTAAAAACTTTTTGGCTTTTGATATTTAGGTTACCGGCGCTTAGTCTTACCCAAAATTAAAAAAGAAAAACCACGTAAGAAATGGATTTTCATACACTTTTCTCTCCCGCTCAGATGCGTTTTCTCCCCGCATATTTGTTCGATATGCAATGACGTACTTTCTACCGTAAATTTGATAAAGTATCAAGGTACTTACCAAACAGGTGTAGTATAAAATGACTTATAAGTTGTCAATGATAAATCCATACAATGGTGCTGACGTGTATCCCAATCTATTTGATACTGACCTCCTTTGAAGAAATAGTCCTTATTAAATACTCTTTATTTCTGAAAACCTATCCGAAGCCAGAGTGACAGTTGAAATGTCGATGTTAGAAAAGATAAAATTTCTCCGTACGCCAACGTTACTATGGCTACGCTAAAACAATTTTTTTTTTAAGGTTACAAAAATACTTAGTATTAAAAAGAAAACATTTAACAAAAGCTTTCTCTTACTTTTTGTCGCTAGGTTACGGTTGCTACACCTGCAATTCGTCGACTTTAGGTAGTCACTGTACTAAGTACGAATATGACCGACTAAACCCGATTTGCATTACACGGCTAAAATACGAATGGTGGCAAGTGGCTCATCATTTATAGTCCGTGACTACTTTACAAATCAGGCGTATTTAGTGGGGCTCTTTATCGTGTAGTTGTCCCTAAACTGGTGTCAGAGTATTTATGCGGCCCATGGGCTGCCATGGACCGCCATGGACTTGCCGCTTTACATGCCATCGAGAAATATCTCAGGCATGCTGGTTTCCTTACGATGTTTTCCTTCGCTGTTAATGGGACCAGCCTATATATCCAGAGCAGTTCGAATTAGGAATACTTACTTAACAAGAGCTTCAGGTGATATCCTGTTGGTCTTCCCTCTGGTCATAGATTTTATGATTTCCGAAGCAGGCTTCGAAGAACCGGCTTGCATTATTTCACTGAAAATGAATATAAAATATAATGTATAAAAACTTTTTACTAAGTCTTTTTTTTACAAAGTATAAAACTTTTTTACAAAGAATAAAAAACTTTTTTAAAAATTATAAAAAACATTTTTACAAGTTAAAAAAAAAAAATATAAAGAATAATTTTTTTTTTGCAGCAATTTCTCTTTTGGACACTGACTAGGCACAGACTGGACAGTGGCTGAACATTGACTTCACACTAACTGAATGTTGACCGGGCACTGACCGGACACAAACACTAACGGGATGTTACTGGACACTGACACTGCTCTTACACTGACTGGACATTGACCGGACACTGACTAGACACTGACTGGACATTGACCGGACACTGACACGGACACTTAAAAATCTATATCACTAACCTTAAAACTCGTCCGGCATCCCTGCTTCTATAAATATCACACTCGTACAGGTGTCCGGTATGTCCGGACACTGAACACAGCTGCTCGAAGATCTGGAACTCCAGGATTGTAGCAAGGAAGTATTTGATGTACTCCTGGAATGAGAGGTTTTCCTTTTGAGGTTTTAAAAAAAAACTTAGTTTCCAAGAACTCTATAGATGGCGTTTAACTTACTATGCCAAAGCCAAAACGCTTGAAAAAAAAACATTGTGTCACGTCACATATTCTCGTTGACTGACACTTTCATTTGCTTAACCTTCCGAATATAACCAACATTTATCGCGCTTTGTTAAAATCAGTTTTTTAGGTTCCGTTCCTTGCATTATCATACTAACTCCTAGCGCCATCTATCCAGCGACTAGGGAAGAGCTAAAAAGAAAATCCCTCATTGGAGAAGAAAGGGGATTTGAATATAGAAGTGTGTGTAACTGTTCGCCATTTTATTTTATTTCCAAAATAGTCATCATCATCATCATAATCAGCCTATTAATGTTCCCACTGCTGGGACACGGCCTCCTCTCAATGAGAAGGAATGTGATATAATTCAGCATGCGGGCCCAGTGCGGGTTTGTAGATGTCACATGTCTTCGAATTTTTGGTTCTAGGACATGCCGGTCTCCTCACGATGTTTTCCTTCACCGTTTTGAGAGCAGTGGTGATGAAATAAATTACACAAAGTAATGCGCCTGTCTGGATTCGAACCAACGACTTACTGTTCGTAAGTCGGGGCCGCCACCACAGGGCCACCGCTGCTTACCATTTTTTTTTTTTTTTAAATAGTAGCCATGCATAAAAGCTGTACTAATCAATGGCTGGCAGATATACAAGGCAATACAAGGTGTAACATAATAAACACAAGACCTTTCGTGTGGTCTTTCGGACCATCATCATTATCATCATCATTTCAGCCGTGCGACGTCCACTGCTGGACATAGGCCTCCCCTACGTGTCGCCATATATCCCGGTCCCGTGTGACTCACATCCAGCGATGACCTGGTGAACGTTCACCAGGTCACAAAAAACAGTACAGATCAAGTTTTAATGTTAACTAGCTGATGTCCGCGGCTTCGCTTGACAAATAATATACTAAAACCTTCCTCTTGAATCACTCTTTCTATTAAAAAAACCCGCATCAAAAGCCGTCGCGTAGTTTTAAAGATCTAAGCATACATAGGGACAGACAGACGCGGCGGGGGACTTTGTTTTACAATAATGTAGTGATAATAAGATGAAGTAGAACTACTAGACTTTAATTAATGTACCTAATTGGTAACGTACCGTTTTTTATTTACAAGTTATAAATTAGTAATCAGTACAATCATTCTGAACCACACCTACACAGATTTTTTTAAATCGGTAATTTTAAAAAAAACCAGCTGGTATACATTTTGATTATGTGCGTTTTGGCACTTTTGTATAAAACAGCTGAATTTTAAGTGACGTTTAAGTGACGTGACTTTAGTTTGACGTATGTATTTTATTGAATGGATTGGCTCACTATGGCAAAACAAAACCAATGAATGCAGCAACAACAGTTAGGTATGACATAATAAAACAGTTATAATCACTACTACACTACTCATGGGCTGTCGCAGCAGTGATCCACCATTATTTGTTGTGTTGTTTGTTTAATTATTGCTTACTACTAACATAGTCGTAAGTTTTACTATACAGCTTTCAAGTCATGGATACTCGAATAAAGTGAAATTCTATTCTATTCTATTCCAATGCCCGTTATTTTGGCGCATTACTTTGTGTAATTTATTTCATCACCACTGCTCTCAAAACGGTGAAAGAAAACATCGTGAGGAAACCGGCATGTCCTAAAACCAAAAATTCAAAGACATGTGACATCTACCAACACGCACTGGGCCCGCGTGGTGGATTATAGCACATTCTTTCTCACAGAGAGAAAGCCGTGAGTCCCAGCAGTGGGAACAATAAAGGCTGATTTTACTAACCTGATCAGAAATGATGTGGTATTTGGAGCCAGGATCGAAATCACTTTCGTGTCTTGCAACTGGTGGTATCACCCCCTGAAATATAAAGGTCATCGTCAGCTTGTGGCCAAATAATAATAAAAATAAAATAAAATAAAATCCATTTATTTCAGGTTCTCCCATATGACAATTATACGAAACACGAGATCACAAAAACACAATCACAAATCACAATTTAACATAAGAATTTAACAATAATAATAAAAACAAAATACTTAATAATAAATACAATGTCAACAATAATAGCCACGGATTGACAACTGCGCAAGCGGTGCGCGTCCTTGGTGCGCAGGGTGCGGGCCAGCTCCTATGCTGTCCTGGTGATGATCGCTGGACGTTTGGACTGCCCTTAATTAGGAAGTGCTGCAGTAGGCATATAGCCAGGGCATGTTAGCGACGGATTTGACTTTATTGCTGAGCTTTTATTAATTAAAGTTAAGTAAAGCAGCAACCCCAAAAACCATGAAAACAACACCCATGACGAAAAATCAAAAATTTTCCTCGGCACCATCTTGGATTTTCATTTTAACCTCATTTTTGTAACCAGGAACCCCAAAAACCATGAAAACGACACCCATGACGGAAAAACAATTATATTTTAAACAAAATTTGCCACACTCATGATTATATTTGTATTTTATATTAATTGATTTAATTTCCGACTCATCTTTTTTATGTGAAATTGACTTTGATTTGATTTCTTTGACATTGTAATTCTGATTTGTTGACATTTGTTTTATTATTATATTTAAATTATTATGTTAAATTGTGATTTATATTTATCTCGTGTAATTGTCATATGGGAGAACCTGAAATAAATGGATTTTATTTTATTTAGGACCCATTTATGTTAATAAATTTATCCGTGGTATATATAGGCAACTGGGCCTATCCCAGTTGTAAACGTCCCTTTGTGCCTATTGGCCTTGTTTCGTTCTGTCTCCTGCTGATATGGAGGGAAGTGGGAATTACGGTTTTTTCCTACTCCTCCGCTATACTTTTCTAGTTAATTTCGTTGCGGGATCCAAGACAGTTAAATTCATTCTCTGGGACTTCGTTGAGCTTCATTGTCTCGGCGCTTTTCTGGTGGTCGCCACTGTTGATTCTGGCGCACAGGAGTTACAGTGAGCATGGAATAGTGTGGCAGGCTTGTCCGAAACAAAAAAGAAGCCAAGAATTGAAGGTGAAACTACGCTTGCCGCAGTCAGACCGTGGACGGGTGACCACCCAATACATGTCGAGTGTACGCCGTGCCCCGAAAAGCACGTTAAGCCGTTGGTTGGCTGTCATTTTTAGATCTTTGACAGTCAAAAGATTGACAGTCTTAGACCCCATTCCCACTATGTCGTGACGATATATATCGTTGGTTGGCAAAACTCGTGGACGACAGTAATAGCGTCGTCCTTTATGTGAACACTTCAATTTAAATACAAAAGCCACGAGACTTAAAACTACACCAATATCTGTTGTCACGACATTGTGGGAACGGGGTCCAAGTCCCTAGCAAGAGTTATCGTACTGGGTTGTGGAGGTCAGATAGACAGTCGCTCCATGTAAAATACTGGTATTCAGCTGCATCCGGTTAGACTGGAAGCCGACCCCAACATAGTTTGGGAAAAGGCTAGGCAATCAATGATGATCATCTGCCGAGCTAAGAGTGAATTCTGTGATAGCAAAAATACAAAAAGAATCTCTCCGGCGGGGAATCGAACCCCGGTCTCCCGCGTGACAGGCGGGGATACTTACCACTATACTACCGAAGATGTGATATCGGAGGCAAAATTATAGACCTTTTTCAAAAAAGCGACTGTGATTTTATGAATTTAGTCGGAGAGAGTTTGCAAAAAACATAACATAACGCCTGTTATCTCCAAAGAGTTAAACAGAGTTGTACCTCACAGTAAACCCACAAAGTGCCGGTTATGATAAAGTACTACCCGTTTATTTCAAATTGTGAAAAGTACCCGTTTATTTATGTGA
Source organism: Xestia xanthographa (assembly GCA_905147715.2). Classification (NCBI taxonomy): domain Eukaryota; kingdom Metazoa; phylum Arthropoda; class Insecta; order Lepidoptera; family Noctuidae; genus Xestia; species Xestia xanthographa. The sequence continues at coordinate 17,242,887 of LR990670.1, forward strand.
CATGTTTATTTCTATTATAGAGTTAGTATGTAAATAATGTAAATATTACTGAAAATAAACTCAGGGTTAATTGTGACATGTTATTTTATTTTTTATTTTTGTTATCCATTTAACATTTATATTATTCTGACATTGTGTACTCTTTTTTTGTTATACCGGATGACTTTTTTATCACTTTCCAAAAAAAATGGGTATATTAGGTGAACGGAGTAGAAGCTTATGGCATACCTAGTTTTTTTTTTTCTACAGTTTAGAAATAGTACATTTTGATACAAGTGGAGAAAGTTTGTTATTGCAATCGAGGCGGAATTATAACACCCGAGCCGTAGGCGAGGGTGTTTTTGAGCCGAGAATTGCAATAACAAATGTCCACGTGTATCAAACGACGTTTTTCAATACACTTTTGAAGAAATAAAATAAAATAACGAATAATATTTTTGTCACGAACTATGAAACTATGATTTAAATTTTCTTTTTTTTTCGCGCTTTGGTCTCGCCAGGTTGAAAGAGAGGCAATGGTATGAAGCCGTTACACAGCCTAATAAAAATAGATTTATTTTATATTTTTGAATTCAGAACACAAATAAATGTTAATTTGTGTATAAAAGTAACTATTAGTTTTAAATAATCATGTTTATCTATGATATTCTATTTATAAACACAATTAGAATATTCAAAAAAAAACCGGCCAAGTGCGAGTCGGACTCGCGCACGAAGGGTTCCGTACCATTTATTATAAAAAGAACACGTTTGTTGTATGGGAGCCCCCCTTAAATATTAATTTTATTCTGTTTTTAGTATTTGTTGATAAAGCGGCAACAGAAATACATCATCTGTGAAAATTTCAACTGTCTAGCTGTCACGGTTCATGAGATACAGCCTGGTGACAGACAGACGGACAGACGGACAGATGGACAGACGGACAGACGGACAGACAGCGAAGTCTTAGTAATAGGGTTCCGTTTTTACCCTTTGGGCACGGAACCCTAAAAATATTTATGCCGTAAAGACGCGTAGTGCTTTGCAAAAATTAAAAAAAAAAACATTCACCTCAGACTATAGGCATTGAACCAATTCGGACTAAGTATAGGTATAGTTATCTGTGGCAATTTTCATTCCCACACACGTGCGGGAAAGTGGAAAAAATCGCACGCGTGTGAAATACATTGCATGTTGTATGTAATCGTAGTGCGTTAAGGACCAGTTTTCGAGGAAGTGTATTGAAAAAAAAATATCTATCATCAAAAAACGCTACAAATTTCAAGTAAACTTTTCATATTAGAACAAAGATAAATAAAAAAATATCGAATTTCAAATCATATAGATACGCAATACGCGTATGATTTGAATTTCGAATAAAAAAAAACTAAGTATGCCATAAGCTTCTGCTTCGTTCACCTATTATAACCATTTTTTTTTTGTAAAGTGATTAAAAAAATCATTTTTATTGAAATAGTTATTATAAGTATAGATTTAATTTGTACGCTTCAACGCAAGGCATAGATGGACTTGCTATATTTTATATTTATTTGTAACACCCCTATGCAACCTATGTCTACAAATAAAGATTTCATTTTCATTTTTACCAAGTAATAGGGGCGGGCCTATTGCCATCAATCCGACACAAATCCAAACTCCATGGCTGCTACTAAGTAATAGGCTAGTTTCCACTATCAATAAATTACAAATCTATTTAGTCCGTCAGTTAGAGTATTAGAAAATAATGGACACGTATTTTTTGTTTTTGTAAATCAATGAATATTGACAAAGATAAAACGCTTCAAAATTCGGGACTCGTGACGTCACAACGCACTAAAAATTATACCAAGGCGTGACGTATTGAGAATTTTAAAAGCGTCGCATCTTCGTCAATTTTGGTTTACGTAACAAAATAAAAAATACGTGTCTAATATTTTTTGATAATCTAACTGACGGACTAATTATATTTTTTCAGGACACAAGCCTATTCCTGATGGAAAAACTTGTCAAGTCCGTCAGGTTAGACTGGAAGCTTACAATAACATAGTTTGAAATGGAAATTAAAAATAATTCCGTACCTGGTATCTTAGTTTCATTTGCCACCATCTTGTGTTCATATTTTGGACGCCATCTTCAAATATCGACCACCGCCACTGAAAATTATCAAATTGTATCAACATGAAATTATTATTTGAATAGTTGAGAGAAGGTTCATCATCTGCCTTTTCCCAACTATGTTGGGGTCGGCTTCCAGTCTAACTGGATGCAGCTGAATACCAGTATTTTACATGGAGCGACTGCCTATCTGACCTCCTCAACCCAGTTAGTACTGGGCAGTTATTATTTCATTGTATTGTCATTGTATTGTCTGTATGGTGTCGGACGTAAAGAATAGCACCATCCCATATCTTCCCGTGGGTGTCGTAAGAGGCGACTAAGGGACTTACCAGAGAATGGGCAGCAGCGTTCTCTGTGCTTTTGTAACAACCGTACTGCGATCGCCAACCCGCCTGCCAAGCGTGGCGATTGTGGGGGGGGGGTCCCTTTGGGGGAGGTTTATGTCCAGCAGTGGACGTCTTTCGGCTGATACGACGATGATGATATGATGAGTTATTATTTAGCTCGTGGCTAAATAATACCAGCAGCTCGGGGTCTTTAGATTAAGCCGTGCTTGCCTAGGTTGGTCTGTGGAAGGATAGGTAGCCACCCATTACATACCGAGTTTCCTCCGTGCCTCGGAAAGCACGTTAAGCCCCCCGGTCCCGGATATCATTTGTAGATCTTTAACAGTCGTTATAGGTCAGTGGCTCGAAAGTGTGACAACCAGTCTTACCAAGGCGTATCGTATTACCTAGTACTAACTGGGTTGTGGAGACAGATAGGCAGTCGTTCCATGTAAAATACTGGTATTCAGCTACATCCAGATGATGAGATGATAACTTTTAACTGTCTCAATTAAAAGAGCGCTGCGTGCTGTGCACTGTCGCAAAAAAAAAAAAATTGCTGGGAAACGACTTTTTTTTTGGTGTGAAAAATCATGTTTTGTTGTAGAACTCAATTTAACGCACTCAAAACATTGTGCTGATGGATGGATTGAATAGTACGGGGGTCGTGGAGGTGTTTAAAGTAAAAATCTTACATTAACAACTTGTATTTAAAAAAAAAACTTGTCTAAAAGTTGTAACTTTGACCCCCAATATCTCCGTAACTAGAAGGTTCCCAGGTATCGTCTAGCTAGAACAAACAAATGATCGCAATGACGAGGAGAACAAGTGCCTTTCAGCTTCGTTTTACACCATTTATAAAGACAAGTGTGTTACCTGGTCTACCATAAACGCGAAGGGTAAGTAGGCCACCTTCTCCAGAGCCATCGTCATCAGGAAGTTCATGCCCACCTCGTACGGGTCGTGACTCCTGGGGGGAACCAAACAGATTTACTTACATAATATAAAACTAGCTGTTTCCTGCGACTTCATTCGCCTGGAAATTTTGAAAATTCTAAGGAAAAAAGATAGCCTATGTCCTTACCCAGGATATCATCTATTTCCTTGCCAAATTTCATTATGATACTAGCAGCTGTTTTGTCGTGAAAAGGTAACGGAACAAACAGAGCTACTGGTGTCGATTCTGTTGTGCACAAACTAAACTTAATTTAGGCTATTGCCATCTTTTTCTCTCTAATAAAACGAGAAAGAGACGGACCTTATTTAGAGCTGTCAAATTTCTTTGGAACAAATATTTCTGTTTCATCCACCAAGTTTCTGAACGCACCTTTTTGACGTTTGACAGATTACGTTTCGTTGTCTGTGCGAATCTGTGCGATGACGTTTGCTTGTCAGTGCAATATTGGTTGGAAAAATGGTCGCTCCGTGTCTTGTTTTTTTGATGCACGCTGTTTCGTGTAATTATTGATTGAAACTTTGAGTTAATTTTAATCCGATACCATCTTGATCGGTGTTTGATATTTTGTTGATAATTGAGTGAAAATTGAGAAATCTCGCCATTTTGGGTCATGACCGCGAGTAATTTGTTGGTTAAGTACCTAGCCGGCTTTGTCATTTGGACGCCGGTAATTTCCTAAATTCAGTGCTGGACTATGGTGCATCCCCGATTGGGTTAGCAAACCGGGATAAAATTCAGTTGAACATTGGTGAAAAGTGCCACGTGTGGGATCTGAAGGTTTGATCCGGGAGTCGACGATACGCGCTGTGGGCGTCCTTTGGAACCGTCGAATCTTACATAACTACACATACACCACACAAACCACAGTTATACTTACACCCGACTCAGATACGACGTGACCAGGGACTACGTCACATCACCGGTACCAACGTGATGGTAAGTGTATCTAATAGTTGTTTTCCCTTTGTCGATTGAACAAATATTATTTTGATTAGGGCTCCGCGTAATCGCGGACATCGTGAGTCTGTTTGTGCAGTCTCACACAACTGGTAGCAGAGCGTGGTTTAATTGTTAAATTCACCACTTATTGTCGAGTTAGAAGTATTGAGAAGTCTGATTTGTTGCCGTCAGCCTGACTCAAATTAAACATGATTGTTTGACATAATATACTATGATATGTAGTGTCCCTTGTGGTTTGTACTTTAACACTTCAATACCCGCAATTACAGACACAATTAAAATAACAATGCACTGTGCCTCTGGAGGCACGGCCGGGAGCATACGGGTTAATTTGCTATTGTATAAACAAGGTATTGCTTGTACAGGGTCGGATTTGAACTTGTAATAATTCAAACTAAGTTTTATTATTTGGTTTAAATTGTAGTTGGGGACCCAACTACAATTTAAACCAAATAATAAAAAGAAAATTATTCCTGTTGATTATTTAATTGAATTTAATTTGTTCATTTGATATTTGTCCCAATGGCTTCATTGAAAGCTGTAAACCAAGCCATTGGTGGATTGACCTCACAGCTAAGATGGTTTGCCTCTGCTGCTGCAACCGCTGAGCGTTTAGACCTGGAAGAGGCCACGCTTGCCCGGTATGAGCAGTTGAATGCGAGATTGAGTGCGGTTGACACTTTGTTTGCTCGCTTCAATGAAGTGATTTTGGACTTGGACCTGGAAACATTGGGTCAAGCAGCCCGTGATAAGGTTGTTGCGGATTATGACCAGATGTTGAACCTGGGTGACATAATAAGTATGCGCGCCAGGGAAATTTTGAAGAGTCGGGACCCTGCCCAGGTCAAAACAGAGACCTCTGTTGTTGCAGGCCCTGGACTTTTGGGTAGACTGCCTAACCTGAAGCTGCCACATTTTGACGGTCACTTGGACCATTGGTTAAGCTTCAGTAACCTGTTTGACAGTTTGGTTGATTCGCGCTCTGACCTCCGACCGGCCCAGAAGTTGGCTTATTTGTTGTCAGCCCTAGGAGGTGAGGCTCGAGCCTTGGTGCAGCACTTGCCGGTGACCGACTCGGCCTATCCCACTGCTCTGGAACTTCTATCCCGACGATACCAGAACAAACGTTGCCTGGCTGATGTCCATATTGACCAGATCTTGGGGTTGCCGGCCATCACCAGAATGTCAGCGTTGCGTGCTGACCTATTGAATCCATTGCTGGCAGCGACCAACGCCTTAAAACGATTGGAGTTGCCGGTGGACTATTGGTCCTATCTTTTGGTGCACTTGGTGTTGCAGCGGCTTCCGTCAGACTTGAGGTCCCGTTTTGAGCAGAAGTATGGTGGGGATAGTGCCACCCATCTTCCCCCCTTTGAAGACCTCGTCAAATTTTTGGAGGATGAGTGTCGTTTCCTCGACAACGCTCGTGGTGCCACGGGGTCAAGCCAACCGCCCTCTCGGCCGAGGGCCCAGGGACGGACTAGGACTGTCGGGCCTGGTGATAGCCGCCCTGCCCCCCATTTTGGTGGCACCCAGAGTAATCTTGCTTGCGGCTATTGTAAGGCCACGGGACATGCCGTAGTCACTTGCGCGGCCTTCTTGGAGTTGCACGTGAGTGCCCGCCGCCGAGTTGCCAATGCACGCCGTCTGTGCTTTTCTTGTTTGGGGAATCATTTTCATCGGGATTGCCCCAACCCCCGCCCTTGTTCAATTTGTAGGGGCTCACATCTGGAAGTTTTGTGCGCCAACGCGAACCGCTCTGACAGACCAGCCTCTGATGGGGGTTCGCGCAGGGGGGGGGTATAATGGAGATGAGCACCGGGCTCCTCGCTCGCCGGTTCAGAATCGAGGAGGGGCCCGCAACTTTGACCGCCGTACTCCACCCCCCGCGCCAGTTGATCGGGAGCCGCGCGACCGCCGATTGACCTCCCCTCGTGAAGGCGAGTATGCAGCTGCTGGTAGGCGACGTTGGCCAGACCAGCACCGCCTTCCCTCCCCTCCGTTGGCGGAACGTCCCCGTTTGGAGACGCGCCCCCCGCCACTCAGGCGTCAAGTGGGATATGCCCCTCCAGCGATGGCGCGCGGCTCGGGACATCGCGCGGATGAGGAGTTTGACTACTATCCTCATCGGGATAGACCCCAGCCTGGATGCGGCGATCGGTCGCCGCCCAGGCATTACTAGGAAATTGGCGCCTGTCCCGCTAACGTACCTCCCCAGATCGACACGGTTTTGTTGCCAACGGCATCGGTCAGGGTCTGGGGACCCACGGGGGACTCTGTTGTGGTCCGTGCCATTTTGGACACGGGAGCCCAGGGTTGCCTTTTGTCGTCTTGGTTAGCGGGTCGGGTGAGCCTGGATGTCCGTGTCTTTTCAGGCACGATTAATGGAATAGGCGTAACACCTATCCCGACCGTTGAGGGACAAACCTTATTTGGGCTCACTCCTGTGAGTTGTTTGGACCCTAAGTTTTTTCCTTCGGCCATTGTTCTGACGAGTATTTTGGGCTGTCATCCCCAACGTCAGCTGTCGCCTGATATTGTCCGGTTGACGTCAGGCCTGGATTTGGCTGACCGCCGGTTTGATTCCCCTAATTAAACTCATTTGATATTGGGTTCCGATGTACTAGGGAGAATATTGTTGGGTAATATGAAAGTCTTGCAGCCGAACGGTTTGGTGGCTGTCTCGACCATCTTTGGCTTTGCGGTGATGGGCCCAGTGTTGAAGGCTGCCCCTCCACCTGAGCCTGATTTTGCGTTGGCGTGTGGCTCCGCTCTCTCTGACGCTGTTCAGAGGTTTTGGAAGGTTGAGGAGCCACCGCAAGTGGCCCGCTTGAACCCGGAACATGAGGAGTGCGAGTTGTTCTATCAGAACAACACAGGTCGACTCCGTTCCGGTCGGCTCGTAACACGGTTGCCTTTTGTTGCAGTTCGACCACCTCTCGGCGAGTCCAGACCTATGGCCGAGAAGAGATTGTTGGCGATGGAGCGCCGTATGGCCAGGGATCCGGTGCTGCGGCAGAAATATTTAGATTTCATGCGTGAGTACGCAGACTTGGGACACATGTCGGTGTCAAATTTGGATTGGCGCTCAGTTGAGCATTACTTTCTGCCGCATCACGCGGTCCTCAAGGCATCCACCGGTAAGCTGCGCACAGTGTTTGATGGGTCTGCGCGGACTTCCTCTGGTGTCTCTTTGAATGATTGCTTGCACTCCGGCCCCAAATTGTTGAGGGACCTTTGTGATGTCATCACGTCTTTTCGTCGTCATCAAGTAGTCTTTGTGGCTGACATCAAAATGATGTTCCGGCAAACGGTTATTCACCGGGATGACAGACGTTATCAGTTGATCCTGTGGCGAGAGAATCCCCGGGACCCCATGGTTGTTTATGAGCTCAACACGAATACGTACGGCTTTCGATCGAGCCCTTTTGTTGCTATTTGTTCGCTTTGGGAGCTCGCGGACCGAGAACGCTTGAGGTTCCCTCGGGCGTCCGCCATCTTGAAAACGGACTTGTATGTTGATGACGTCTGCACTGGGGCTTCCACGGTTGAGGAAGCTATCCTGTTGCGTGACGAGTTGGTTCAAATTTTGGATTCCGCTGGCTATGAGTTGCGTAAGTGGGTGTCCAACTCGCCAGCACTGTTGGAAGATGTGGAAGAGGATCATAAGCAGGATCCTCATTTGTTTGAAAATGCTGACAACCCTGCTATGTTGGCCGTTCTCGGCGTTCAGTACCGACCAGTCCAAGACACCTTTACGTATGATGTCGATTTGGAGTCACCACACACTTGGACTAAACGACTGGTATTGTCTACTGTCGCGAGAACCTTTGACCCGAATGGTTGGATATGCCCGGTATTGTTTTGGGCGAAATGTTTTCTCCAGCGCCTTTGGACCGCGGAACTTGGTTGGGATGAGCCACTTCAGGAAACCCTTTTGGAAGATTGGCTCCAATTTGTATCCGCACTTCCTGCGGTCAACAAGGTCGCGTTACCACGCGCTATCCTCCCCCCTGGGAACTATACTGCAACCCTTCATGGGTTTTGTGACGCATCTTCGCACGGTTATGCAGCTGTTGTTTATCTGCGCACCGTCAGCGCGACAGGCCAGGTGAAGTTGTCACTGATCATGGCCAAGAGCAAGGTGGCCCCCCTCCGGACGGCATTGACCATCCCTAAGCTAGAGTTGTCAGGGGCGGCGCTTCTTGTGCGTCTCTTGAATCACGTTGCTCAAACTTTAGGTGGATCTGTGAACATTCGGAATTCTTACGCCTGGACGGACAGTCAAATTGTTTTGTGCTGGTTGAAGACGTCCGTCCACTCCTTGGAGGTCTTTGTTGCGAACCGAGTGTCACAGATACAAAATTCCGAAACGCCTTTGATTTGGAGGCACGTGCCTGGAGACTTGAACCCCGGCGACGTAGCCTCACGTGGGTGCATGGCCCCCCGCCTGATTGTGCACCCCCTTTGGTGGGGACCGGATTGGCTGACTCGCCCCGAGGATGATTGGCCTCGAACGCCAGTTTTGATGTCGGATCCTTTGCCCGGGCTTAAGGTGCTCGCTGTTGGGACGAAGGACCCTCCGTTTGATCCTGATATTTTGTTGAATCGATACAGCTCCCTCGACAAATTGTTGAACGTTACCTCGTGGATCAGGCGTTTTGGTCACAATGCTAGGAATCCAGGGGACAAGCGCCTGTCACCGGTTCTCTCTCCTCAAGAGCGACAGGAGTCACTCCTCCTGTGGGTTCGCTCTGTGCAGGCCGTACACTTTGAGAAGGAGATCGAGACCTTGAAGTCCGGTAGAGTTAAGTTGTCGGGAGCCGTTAGTAAGTTGAACCCCTTTTTGGATGAAACGGGACTTTTGCGTGTTGGAGGATGGTTGAGGCACTCTAGCCTTCCTTATGGGGTCCGTCACCCCCTTTTGTTGCCCAAGGCGGGCCATTTGATTAAATTGTTGGTGACTGATCGTCACATTAAGAACTCGCACGCCGGTTGCAATGCGCTGTTGGCCATTCTGCAGCGAGAGTTTTGGATTTTGTCGGCTCGTCGTACCATTCGTAGCATCGTCTTCCTTTGCATACCGTGCTATCGGACTAAGGCCCCAACGATGCAGCCCCAGATGGGAGACTTGCCTGCTGATCGTGTCAATGAGGCGAGGCCCTTTGCAGGCGTAGGAACGGACTTTGCTGGTCCCTTTCGATAAAGACGTCTACCCTTCGCAATAGTAAAATTGTCAAGGCTTATTTGTGCGTATTTGTCTGCCTGTCAACTAAGGCAGTGCACTTGGAGCTGGTATCCTCCCTCTCGACGGAGGCCTTTGTGGCAACTTTGGATAGATTTACGTCTCGCCGTGGGTTACCTTCTCTGATCAGGTCTGATTGCGGTACCAACCACAAGGGTACAAGTAACTATTTGAAGGAAGTGTATGACTTTCTTAATGAGAGCCAGGTTGACATTAGTAACAAATTGGCCCGTCGAGGGGTCACTTGGTTGTTCGACCCGCCAGCCTGCCCCCATTGGGGGGGTACTTTTGAGGCCGCGGTGAAAGCGGCAAAAGGACTCTGGCGGAGATTGTTGGGAGACACCGTTCTCACCTTTGAGGAATTAGCTACGGTATTTTGTCGCATTGAAGCGGTACTAAATTCGCGTCCATTGTGCCCGCTCTCTTCGGACCCTAACGATTTGGAGGCTCTAACCCCGGGCCATTTCTTGATTGGACAGCCACTTGTCGCTCTGCCTGAGTACCCTTTTGTTGATGTGAGCCAAAATCGGCTATCGCGGTTTCAGTTGGTGCAAAAGCTCACTCAGAGCTTTTGGAAGCGTTGGAGCTTAGAGTATCTGCACATCCTCCAGCAGCGCGTCAAGTGGACTGATAAAACTCATCCGCCCAAGATAGGAGATCTCGTCCTTATTAAGGATGCCAACCTTAAGCCTCTGTATTGGCGCCGGGGGCGCATTCTCAATTTGGTGGCTGGCACCGACGGGGTACCTCGTTTTACTGAGGTTTTAGTGGATGGATCGGTTATGAAGAGAGCGGTCGCAACCTTGTCAAGACTGCCAATTGACTAGCGGACGGGACGGCCCGTCCGGGGGGGTAGATGTTTCATCCACCAAGTTTCTGAGCGCACCTTTTTGACGTTTGACAGATTACGTTTCGTTGTCTGTGCGAATCTGTGCGATGACGTTTGCTTGTCAGTGCAATATTGGTTGGAAAAATGGTCGCTCCGTGTCTTGTTTTTTTGATGCACGCTGTTTCGTGTAATTATTGATTGAAACTATGAGTTAATTTTAATCCGATACCATCTTGATCGGTGTTTGATATTTTGTTGATAATTGAGTGAAAATTGAGAAATCTCGCCATTTTGGGTCATGACCGCGAGTAATTTGTTGGTTAAGTACCTAGCCGGCTTTGTCATTTGGACGCCGGTAATTTCCTAAATTCAGTGCTGGACTATGGTGCATCCCCGATTGGGTTAGCAAACCGGGATAAAATTCAGTTGAACATTGGTGAAAAGTGCCACGTGTGGGATCTGAAGGCTTGATCCGGGAGTCGACGATACGCACTGTGGGCGTCCTTTGGAACCGTCGAATCTTACATAACTACACATACACCACACAAACCACAGTTATACTTACACCCTACTCAGATACGACGTGACCAGGGACTACGTCACATCACCGGTACCAACGTGATGGTAAGTGTATCTAATAGTTGTTTTCCCTTTGTCGATTGAACAAATATTATTTTGATTAGGGCTCCGCGTAATCGCGGACATCGTGAGTCTGTTTGTGCAGTCTCACACAATTTCCATACAAATATGGTGCACGTAAAAACATGTCGACCAAAACCACGGTGAAACGCAAGGCATAAACTAGTTTGACATCTCTAACTTAGTTCGTAGCTATAGCCGTACTTTTCTCGCACTGTCTTTTAGTAATCACGATATTATCCCGTAAGTATATGAAGATAGCAATAGTCTAAATTAAGTTTAGTTTGTGTACAACAGAATCGACACCATATTCAGATTTCTGATTTTAAGTATGGATAGCTGCACTGGAGAAATTGGGAGTTTTAAGGGAATCCAAGTATCTTTTTGTGGACAACGTTTGCAAGTTAACCGATAGGTAAAATTGCAACCGACACATTGCTAATCAGTATAAATAGGAGCAGTTGGCAAAGCATTCGTTATAGCCATACAAGGATATTGAAGCCCCTGCCGGAGTTGCGGGACTGTTCGAAAGAGATACCGTGGCCCCGGAACACAAAGGGCGATGAAGGAACATGGATGGGTTTTAGTCAATAAAAGTCTCCCTCCTGCTCCGCCCAGAGAGGGAGAAGTCATTTGATGATTTCCCACCCGAAAAATAAAAAAAGGATATTTCAGCTCGTGGATCAAATCAAAACCAACACTGGCATCTTGTTTTTTCTTGGCTCCAGGATTATGTCATGTCTATCATTACAATGTATTGTCACCAGAAGCAAAGGTGTGTGCAAAATTTCAGCTCAAGCGGTTGAGAGGAACTGGTTTGAAATTCACTTGCAAGTTTTGACCAAACTAACAAACAAGGCAAGTTATCAGCCTATAATGTTCTTACCGCTGGGACACAGGCCTCCTCTCTATGAGAGGGAATGGGCTATAATTCACTACGCGGGCCCAGTGCGGGTTGGTAGATGTCACATATCCCCAAATTTTTGGTTCTAGGACATGCTGGTTTCCTCACGATAATTTCCTTCACCGTTTTGAGAGCAGTGGTGATGAAATAAATTACACAAAGTAATGCTCCTGCCTGGGTTTGAATCCACGACTTACTGCTTGTGAGTCGGGGCCGCCACCACTAGGCCACCGCTGCTTAAGGCAAGTTAAATAAAAGCTAAAAAAAAAGGAGTATAAACACTTTTACTTACTTATTTTGATAAAGTCCGACTCTTTGCATGTGAGGTAGATTGTACACTGATAAGGTAGCTGCGTTGGCCACAGCCTCGTGGAACGCTGGAAATATAACCAACATCTAACTTCACTTTTGTGTGTAAACTGTAGATGGGTGCCCACCAAACATATCGAGTTTCCTCCGTGTCTCGGCAAGCAAGTTAAGCCGTTGGTCCCGGCTGTCATTTGTAGATCATTGACAGTCGTTACAGGTAGTCAGTGGCCCAGAAGTTTGACAACCAAGCTAAAGTGGGGTTTACAAAGGCTGCAAGCGCTGAGAGTTCAATATCCAACAGTGCAATTGTAATTAGGAACCTATTAATTTAAGTATCACCTGAAAGCCTCAAACGGCGCAAATATAATAATTTAATTGGTAATTATGTGTTTCCGCCGTTTGGGGCTGAAACACTAGGGCCGTGGGGTCCGAGTGCCCACCTAGTATTTCGAGAAATGGCCAAGCGGTTGGTCGACTCATCACGTAAGTACGTATACAGGACTCATGGCTATTTTTTGGCCAAAGAATTATTGCCATCCAACGTGGCAATGCTGCAAGCCTTCTGGGCACTTTTCCTGTTGACAGCGATGTGGACGTATTTTTCGACGCCCTGTAACTGTAACCCTTTTTGATACTTGTGTAAATCTATACTACTATTATAAAGCTGCAGTGTTTGTTTGTTTGAACGCGCTAATCTCTGGAACTACTGGTCCGATTTGAATGATTCTTTCAGTGTTGGGTAGTCCATTTAGAGGAAGGCTATAGGCTATATAACATCACGCTGCGACCAAAAGGAGCGGAGCAAAAATGAAAAATATTGCAAAAACGGAGAAAAATGTATTCCTTTTGTGAGCTGTTTCTCTTTTATGTGACGCAGACGAAGTTGCGTGGGTCAGCTAGTAATAAATAAATATAAATAATTAGTCTGTGTTAAATAAAAGTAGTTTAAAATTGGTAATTTTAAGAGAACTGCCCATAGTACATTGATGGGAAAAGCTTTTCAAATAGTAAAATAAATACTTATATTATGCTTTTCACGGTAACATTTACACGGTAACATTATTAAGCAGAAAAATAAACACAAAAAGAATCTCTCCGGCGGGGAATCGAACCCCGGTCTCCCGCGTGACAGGCGGGAATACTTACCACTATACTACCGAAGATGTGATAACATAAGTTGAAAATACCTAACCATTGATGTGAAAATAAAAAATTAGCATACAACAAAATAACATTACGCCCACACGAAGATAGGAAATACGGCAGAAGTGTATATATAGCTTATTTTTTAAATTAATTATCAATATTTTTGATTTTATTGTATTCTTATCCGTCGTGTCGCTGCCAAGGTAGTAGGTATTTAGTTTATGTTTTATCGGCACAGAACTTTCATTATTTATATTTATTTATTTATTTATAACAACTTAAACTATCATTACAGGGTTTAGCCTAATGCGACAGCTGCATGCTAGCTTCATGACCATAGTAACAGATCTTATATGAAATACTACGGGTTTATGAGGAACTCGTGGCTAAATAATAACAGCCGCTCGGGTCGATGTTTAGGTTAAGCCGTGCTTGCCTAGGTTGGTCTGTGGATGGTTGACCACCCATTAAATACCGAGTTTCCTCCGTGCCTCGGAAAGCATGTTAAGCAGTTGGTCCCGGCTGTTATTTGACAGCAGACCCAAAAATGTGACAACCGCAGTCTTACCAAGGGGTATCGTATTACCCAGCACTAACTGGGTTGTGGAGGCAGTCGCTCCATATAAAATACTGGTATTCAGCTGCATCCGGTTATACTAGAAGCCGACATCAACATAGTTGGGAAAAGGCTAGGCAGGTGTTGTTACCAAGAGGCGCATCGTACGACCAGAAGTTGAAATCTGTCAAATGTCTAATTAAATTCGGGTTTTACAAGGTAAAATCGACTCCTCCTATTGTTGAAGTCGGTTAAAATGTAGCCTATGTTACCCGTGCCATAATAACGAATCGATTGACACATTATTCATCAAAATCAGATGAATAGTTTAGGCGCTACGGAGGAACATACGTCATCATCATCAGCCTATTAATGTTCCCACTGCTGGGACACAGGCCTCCTCTCTATGAGATGCAATGGGCTATAATCCACCATGCGGGCCCAGTGCGGGTTGGTAGATGTCACATGTCTTTGAATTTTTTGGTTCTAGGACATGCCGGTTTCCTCACGATGTTTTCCTTCACCGTTTTGAGAGGAACATACGTAATACAAACATATATTGACTGCTATCACCCACCAAAAATCATAAGTCTACGTTTTGGTTTCGTCGTAGTTGGGTAAAAATCAGTTTCCTCACCAGGATTAGCGCCGTCTCTGAAGAGTTGTGGTTGGTCGGAGTACTGCAAGTAATACTGAATATGCGCCATCTCGTGGTGAGTGGACACCAGGTCCTGCATCGTCACTTCTGTGCATTGCTTTATTCTGGAGAGAAGTCAAATGAAGAAGCATCTTAAATTAATTCACCGATTTCCAGTTACAGAAAAGGTGAAAGGGAATCGACTGTCTTAGTATGGACATGTGATGAGGAGGGAAGAATCGCATGTGACTAAAAGAGTGATGAATATAAATGTTGATGGAGGGAGAGGGAGAGGAAGACCAAGGAAACGATGGATGGATTGTGTGAGGAGTGATATGAAAGATAAAGGAGTAAATTATACCGTGACGGTTGACAGAGGAGAATGGAAGATAAAAACGTGTTGCGACGACCACAAGTAACGATACGAAGATGATGATAGATTACACAGCTGGGAATTGCAGTCCAGCACTGTTTTCGCAAAATAATGTGGGCACCTAAGGGCGCTGGATCCAGCTGAATTTCGCGATACAATTACATTGCCGGGGGCCTAACATGGCCGCCTTACCAGAATCATTATAGGATAATAAATAATATGAATACAAATTTTAAAATGGTTACAGATGCGGTTAATATTATGAATTGTTACTCTGTTGCACAGATCCCAGGCGCCTGTGCACTGCACACTGCGGTGTGCACGCCGCACTAGCAGGGACCCTCGCTAGAACGAACACAACTAGCTTCATAGTGTAATGTGCAGTTGTTACCTGTAGTTGATCCTGTTGCACAGATCCCAGGAACCTGTGCACTGTACACTGCGCTGTGCACGCCACACTAGCAGGGACCCTCGCCAGATATAACACAACTGGCTTCATATTGTTATGTGCAGTTGTTACCTGTAGTCGATCCTGTTGCGCAGATCCCAGGCGCCTGTGCACTGCACACTGCGCTGTGCACGCCGCACTAGCAGGGACCCTCAACAGAACTAACACAACTGGCTTCATAGTGTAATGTGCAGTTGTTACCAGTAGTCGACCCTGTTGTACAGATCCCAAGCGCTGGCTGTGCACTGCACACTGCGCTGTGCACGCCGCACTAGTAGGGACCCTCGCCAGAACTAACACAACTGGCTTTATAGTGTAATGTGCAGTTGTTACCAGTAGTCGACCCTGTTGTACAGATCCCAAGCGCTGGCTGTGCACTGCACACTGCGCTGTGCACGCCGCACTAGTAGGGACCCTCGCCAGAACTAACACAACTGGCTTTATAGTGTAATGTGCAGTTGTTACCTGTAGTCGATCCTGTTGCACAGATCCCAGGCGCCTGTGCACTGCACACGCGCTGTGCACGCCGCACTAGCAGGAACTCTTGCCAGAACGAACTCAACTAACTTCATAGTGTAATGTGCAGTTGTTACCTGTAGTCGATCCTTTTGCATAGATCCCAGACACTAGCCTGCTGTGCACTGCACACTGCGCTGTGCACGCCGTTCTAGCAGGGACCCTCGCCAAAACTAACACAACTGGCTTCATAGTGTAATGTGCAGTTGTTACCTGTAGTCGATCCTGTTGCACAGATCCCAAGCGCTGGCTGTGCACTGCACACTGCGCTGCGCACGCCGCACTAGCAGGGACCCTCGCCAGAAATAATACAACTGGCTTCATACTGTAATTGCAGTTGTTACCTGTAGTCGATCCTGTTGCACAGATCCCAGGCACTAGCTGTGCACTGCACACTGCGCTGTGCAGGTCGTACTAGCATGGATCCGCGCCAGAATTCAGGGGGAACAGGTTTAAGGCCCATGGATGTGTAGAATTCTTCTGCCATTTGGAACATTCTGGAAAAATGAAAGTGATTTTTCAGTCTTCTTTTCAGTTTTTTTATCAGGCTTTAAATGCCAACCACTTTCTTACAAATATTATAAATGCGAAAGTAAGTTTGTTTTATTCCTTTTCACGCTAAACTAAACCATTGAACCGATCATCCTGAAATTTTGCATATACATTGCCAGGTGTACAGAACCGGACATAGGGTACCTTTCATTCCGAAAAAAGTACTGTTTCCGAGGAAAACAACAATAACGTTCTTATGATAATAGATGGCGCCACGTGTCTTTCGAATCATGATTGAATGGGGAGACACAGTCAAAGATAATCTAAGATGGCGCCACCATAGTTGGTCTCAATCTGACCAATAAGGTTAAGCTATTTTGAAATATAAAATGACATTACCACATTTTCAACCAATGACGATGTTGAGAACCAGCTATGCTAGAGCCATTAGTTCCACAGTGTGTCTCCCCATTACTCGCAGAGTACAACCCGAATTGATTGTCAAATGCTAAATTAATGCAAACGAAACCGCGAGCAAAAGCTAGTAGAAGAATAAAGAAGAATAGGATAGATGACAAAAGAATATCGAATTAGTACGTAGATTTACAAAAAATATTGGACACATATTTTTTCTTTATCCACGGAAACAAAAAAATGAAGACGATGATACAGTGCGTTAAAAACTCGTGTGACGTCACATTGTAGTACATTTTTACTCAAATGTGACGTCACAAGCCCCCCCCCCCCCCCACTCATGATCTTTGACACGTGTTATCTTCGTCATTTTTTATTAATTTGATAAAACAAAAAACACGTATCCAATATTTTTTGATAATCTAAGTGACGGACTAAACAGTATCATATTTTTTTTAGTCAGGAATCATCCCTATTATGACGTCTAATATATTTACCTGAGAGGAGTGAATCCCTGCCTCAGCATCTCAGCGGTGACGTCCACGTTGGGGGACTGCGGGAACGGCATCACCAGATCCATGATCGACTTCCAGTTCTGGGCCCACATGTTACCTGCGAATAAAATACATCATGACTCCATTAATCTTTACACCATCTGCCTAGACTTTTTACAACTATGTTGGGGTCGGCTTCCAGTCTAACCGGATGCAGCTGAATATCAGTATTTTATATGGAGCGACAGCCTATCTGACCTCCACAGCCCAATTAGCCTTGGTAAGACTTGGTTGTCAGTATTTCTGGGCCACTGACTACCTGTAGCGACTGTCAAAGATCTACAAATGGCAGCCGGGACCAACTGCTTAACGTGCTTTCCGAGGCACGGAGAAAACTCGGTATGTAATGAGTAATCCATTAATCTTTACAATACTCTATAAGTATTATTGGTCGGTTTTGCAATAAAACTGCATGGCCTTCTGCTAAATTCTGGTTGAATGCTTTCTGCTATCAATAAAGAAGAGAAGAAGATGCGATAGTGAAAAATCTCTAAGTGCTGTTGGTTTTAAAACCGTTATGTGCAGGTTTACGTCCATCAGAACTATGTTTGGTCTTTCTGTACCACTGCACCCAACTTCGGACAATTATGTTAACGGTTGCTTGTAGAGTGGCTATATTTGACTTAACTAGTTATTTTAAATATACCAGTTCTTCAGATTTCAATAAGAAATTGATGAAGGTAGACCCTTATTGATATCATCATCGGCTACCAGTAGTACACTCCAGTTGGCATCATTATCATTTCAGCCGAAAGACGTCCACTGCTGGACATAGGCCTCCCCAAGTGTCGTCACATTGATCGGTCTCGTGCCACTCGCATCCAGCGAATCCCCGCAACCTACACCAGGTCATCGGTCCACCTAGTGGGAGGCCGCGCAATGCAACGTCGTCGCCACTCCAGAACTTTTGGGCCACCCATTCTACGAGTAATTAACATATGCCTCTCTAATTGCACGCCATTCGTCTTAAACATAAGCAACTCTCGCCCGATTGCTACTGCTGGTCACTCAGCAAAAATCGTCGTTTCACCGGTCGCTTTACGGTTTGTGGTCCAATCAAGAACAAGTCAACCGCAACAGTGTTCTACTCAGGCGCGGATCCAGGATTTCCTTTAAGGGGGAGCAAATTTTGGATAATTCTTAAAAAAATATTGATCCTGTAAACTATTGATAATAAATGGTATCAGACGATACAAGTCCGCCTAGAGGCCGCCCGCTTGTGGACCGGGGGGGGGGGGGGGGGGGGCGTAGCGAGTTCTTACGACACCTTGCCTTGGACGGGTTAGAATGGTTTCGAACGTTCATTTAAGAGTTACTTGGCCGAGCTTTAGATAAATTCAAGAGAATGTAGTCGGTAGAGCGAGCGAAGCGAGCTCGATAATTTTAACACTTTTCCTACCGACATACTGGAGTTACCTGGGCCTCTTATATACAAAGTTAAGACTCATGAAAAACTATGCTTCAAGAGCAAGCGAAGCGAGCTCGACATTTTTTACACAATTGCCTCAGATAATTATGCTATAATTGCATATACGTATATATATATAAGGCCTCGGGACAAAGGGGCTCCTAATTTATTTCTGTCTATTGTATACAATCGATCATGCAAAAATCCAACAGGAGTGGCAATCCAGAGGTAAAAAAAAATAATTTAAAAAAATTAAAAAACCCGACTGCGTAAAAAATAACTAATAACTTTAAATAAAAAACTGAAAAGAATAAAACAAGTTCAGGAGACCGGACATATTGACTGCAACAGTCGGGACCCATATTGGATGTAATGTCTAGATTATTTAATGGGTACACGTACAGGCTGCAGAGCGTGCCAAATATTTGAATTTTATTTACTTTTATTATAATACTTGCTGTTGCCCGCAGCTTCGCCCGCGTGAAGTTCGGTAACTGTCCCATGGGATCATACTAAAGGGATAAATAGTATCCTACATGTTAATTCAGGTTATAAATATGAATTAGGTATAAAATATGGTATGGTTATAAAATTATGTGCCAAATTTCATAATTATCACAATTATTATAATCATCACAATCACCATCACTATCACAATCACTATCATCATCACTATCACACACCATCATCATCACTTTCACAATCACCATCACTGTCACATTCACCATCACAGTCACCATCACTATGACAATCACAATCACCATTACTATCACAATCACCATCACTATGACAATCACAATCACCATCACATCGTTATCACCATCACCATCACTGTCACATTCACCATCACAATCACCATCATTATCACTGTCACTATCACAATTACTATCACCATCACTATCACAATCACTATTACAGTCACTATCACAATCACCATCACAATCAGAATCACTATCACAATCACCATCATCGTTATCACAATCACCATCATATTTATCACAATCATTATAATCGTCATCACAATCATCATCATCATTATCACAATCATCATCATCGTTATCACAACCATCATCATCGTTATCACAATCATCATCATTATCACAATCATCACAATAAATCAACAATAACCCTGTATTGAAACCGAGTCCGCCATCTTCTGGATCTCAAAATAAACGCCATATTCGTAATCAGCACCCCTGATAATCTCGAAATCGACACACATATTGATTTTTAGACATTTCAACCCCATTGCACCCCAACGTTACAGGGGATGATGGTATTTCAGGTCCCCCACATTCAATCTTAAAATCGTTGTTTTTGTAATACGTGACCCAATACACCATACAACAAATAACAATGTTGATTTTCAGACTTTGTCACCCCATTTCCCCCTCTTAGGGGTTGAATTCTGAGAAAACCTGAAACCTGTTTCTACTCATTTACCAATAGAGCACTCCTGTGAAGTTTCGAATAAAAAAATAGTCTAACTATTCTTGTTTCCCCGTACACACTTTGGAGCCCCGTTTAACCCGCTTAAGGGTTGAATTTTGAAAAATCCTTTGTTAGTGCACTCCTAGACCACATCAGGAACCTACGAATCAGTAGACCCAGTGGTTTGAGCTGTGCGTTGATAAATCACCCAGTCAGTCAGTCAGTTTACCATTTTATAAATATATGGATTTGCCATTTCAAATTACATTCAAACATATAAGTTGCATATATTTTTGTAATCACCTTTTAAAACCCTTCATTTTGATACCCCACTCGATGGTATTAGAAGAAGAAGAAAAAAATCGAACTCAATATGGCACCCCAAATCCACGATATTTAATTGTTTTTTGATTATAATGTAGCCAGTAACACTCGCGCCATCAAGACGAATCTAACGACATTTATTCTATCCAAATCCCTCCATCCGTTGAGGAGTTACGAGGGAACAAAGAAACGGACATACATACATACATACATACAGGGCAAACACATAACCCTCCTTTTGGGCTTCGCCGCAGTCGGGTAAAAAGGAGCCTTTTTGATAAATATTTTTTCGCAGGGTTGACTGTTTTCATTTTGCGATACAATTTATTACGTGTTATGGCATCAGGCAGGAAAAGCTATAATTTTTATTAATACTGAGCCTCTAGGGGCAGCTGCCTCCTCCTGGCGACGCCCATGACAAGATATACAACTAGAATATTTAGTTTCAATTCCGTCAAACTGGTTCAAGCTTGGCTAATGACGTATTTAGTCTGGTTCAGGAGGGGGGCAATTGCACCCATTGCCCCCCCCTGTATCCGCGCCTGGTTCTACTGCTATTAAGGCGATGAATACTGGAACATCCACAAAACTCTATGAAGAAGACGTACTTACCCAACAAATGCGCAGGTATAGGTCCATCAGACCGAACGCTGGTCTCCCCGTATCTTTGCACCAATCTCCTCCTTACATAAGTGAACAGTTGCTTGTAGAGAGGCTGTATTTGGTTGTAAATCTCCTCGACACTCGCTCTGAACGAGGGGTCTTCGTATGCTGCACGCATTTGGTCGCCAGCGTCTCGGTATCCTGGGGAAAGTAGCTTATAATAAAACAGTCTATCTTGGGAAGTTATCGGGGTGGTGTAGCTGTCGGACTGCCAAGTCAGATCTCGAGTTCGAACCCAAGACACGCACCTCTGATATTTCGGATCCATGTGCGTATTGCATAATTATCACTTGCTTCGGTGAAGGAAAACATCGTGAGGAAACCGGCATGCCTGAGAGATATTTCTCGATGGTATTCTCGGCATTTCTCGAAGCCAGGTCAGAGGCCCATGGGCAACATAAAAACTCAGATACCAGGTAAGGCACTAACCACACGATAAAGAAAGAAAGATCTTGGCAAGTACAGTCTGTGCTCTGCATTACCATATAAAGAAGAAGAAGGGAAGAGGGTTTAGGTACCTAATGCAAGATCTGGGTGACACAAAATCGTCTATAGCAACATTAACGGGATTAAAAATGGGATTGGGCGGTGTTGATAAGTTGGGATAGCGGTTCGAAGGACCTCGCGGGTTGTAAATTTTGGCGGGAAATTAATTTATGCGGGATAGAATGTTGCCGGGCACGCAGTTTTATGTAGGGAAACAAGGACTTACTTGGAAGCTGATGATAAAGATGATCGCCTGGGACGATGGCTGATGCCGCTGGAGGTGCTGAAGCCCAGCGCGTGTTCTGGTGGATTCTTCCTTCACTTATGTTTATTTTACCGTGTCGGCCGACATTCACAGATTGTTTTTAGTTTAGAATTTAATGCGGTTTGGTGTATTTTGCGGCGCGCGCCGCAAAGCTCAGCAGTATTGCGTGAGGTGTTAAGCGGTTGACGTTGCGGATCCAAGAGCTTGTTCAATCATGGCGTGGTTCTTCTTCTGCCAGTCACTGCGGAAACGCGCCCTGATTGGGCGTAGGCGGCAACACTCCTTCTCTTTCTGTCGCATGGGAGCGTAGTAGGAAGGAAGGAGATGGGTAGTTCAAAACTGCGGTTGGCAACATGACAGAAAAAATATAACGTAGGAGACGCGTTTGGAAACGCATACGCAATAATGAAATATACCACGTTCGGATATGTTAATATAGTAAAAAAAATAAACTTACTACAGAAACTTGCGTAAGCATCCTGCCCGGGTTTGAGGATATGTAGTATTCTCAAAAAGGGAAATAAATTATATTAAAGCGGGCTAAAAAAGAGAAAAATTAATAATTTAAATATATGAAATTAAATAAGTTAGGTTATTAATTACGCGGTTATGTTACTGGGAAGGTAAAGGACATAATTTGACAACGGGTCTCTTAAAAGAACCACTGCATGTCTTCACCATAGCAACGCGGGTTGTCCCATCCCTGCCGGGGAAAACTTCGGTGATTATGCCCATTGGCCAACGTAAAGGAGGGACATCATCCTGATGCATGAGAACCACTGTACCAATCCTAATATTGTCTGCGGCAGTCAACCATTTTTGCCTAACTTGTAAGTTATGTAAGTATTCTATCCGCCATCTTCTCCAAAAGCTACAAACCATTTGGTCAAGCAACTTTTTGCGGCAAGTTAGAGGCTTCGTTGTTTCGGGAACGTTCACGACAGGCAACGAAGTCAACGGAGAAGCCATTATAAAATGCGCGGGAGTAAGCGGTTCTGGGTACGGATCCTCATTCAGGACACAGAGCGGTCTAGAGTTTAGAACTGCCTCAATTTCAGTGAGAACAGTCGAAAGCTCCTCGTAAGTGAGGAGTTGAGAACCGATAACACGGTATAAATGTGTTTTAATGGATTTAATATTAGATTCCCACAACCCTCCAAAATGGGGAGCGCGGGGTGGAATCATTTTCCACTCTATGCGGTAGCGGTTAGCAAGTAGTTCTTGCAATTGAGCCTTGGCTCCAACGAAATTTGTTCCGTTGTCGGAATATAAATAAGAAACAGGTCCTCTGCGGGAAATGAATCTTTTAAAAGCAGAAATAAAAGTGTCCGATGACACGTCGGTAACCAATTCAATATGAACTGCTTTGGTAACGAAACAAATAAATAAGCATATGTAAGCCTTCTGACTTCTTTGACCTCTGCGTCTACATAAAGTTACTTTGATGGGACCAGCGTAATCCACACCCGTATGCACGAAAGCTTTAGTCTCTTGCACGCGACAAGCGGGTAAATCAGCCATCTTTGGGCTGAGGTGAAAAGGAGAAACTTTAAAACAAAAGTTACAAGCGTGTACTCTTTGTCTGATGACACCCCTAGAAGAGAGGATCCAATATTTTTGGCGTAATAGAGAGCTAAGAAGGCTTACACCGGCATGACAATAAATGCGGTGATAATAATCTATTAAAACATGTGTAAAGTTATCATGTTTAGGTAAAAGAGCGGGATGCTGCGCTTCATAAGGAAGGTTCGCATTTGACAACCTGCCTCCGATTCTGATTATGTTATGCTCGTCTATAAAGAGATCGAGTCGTTTAAACTGTGAGCGAAGTTTATTACTTTTAATCTCGTCATAAATATCTAAAAAATGAAATTGTTGAATACAACGAATTAAATAAATTTCAGCGGTATCTAATTCACGGACAGTAATTGTCTTATGTGACTTGTCATAAGGAATAAAATGTAAAAATCTTAAAATGTATACAATTATGCGCAATATTTTATTTAATGATGTAAATTTTTGAGAAAGGCTATATATTAAATTAAGTTCTGATACGGTAGATACTAACGTTACAGATTTATTATTAAACTCAGGCAACTGCTCACTGCATGAGGAAACAAACGGAGTGATAGGCCACTCAGCAGTTGGGCGCAGAAGCCACTCAGGGCCATGCCACCACAAATCGTGATTTAGTAGCTGCTCAGGTAGAAGACCTCGAGACAAACAGTCACTAGGATTTTCTTTACCGTTAATATGATAAAAATGTTTAGGATCAAGATTTTCTTGACATTTAGCGACACGGTTGCTAACAAAAATGTTCCATTTGTGCGGTGAGGAATGAATCCATGAAAGTGTAATTGTAGAATCGGAAAAGGCAAATATTTTATTAATAGCGGTACGAGAGCGGTAAGTGTCATAAACTAATTTAATTAAATTATATATTTAAACTAATTTAATTAAATTTTATATTATTAATAGCAGCGCAAAGCTCTAGACGAGCCAGAGATACGACCTTAACAGGTGCAACTTTGGATTTAGCACACACCAAGTTTACGTGTGTGTTACCATTTGCGTCGGTGACATGTAAATATATGACGCAGCCATACGCATTCATGCTAGCGTCAGCAAAACCTACTATATTTGTCACACAACCCATAGTAACGGCTACATGACGCGGCAATTTTAAAGAAGAGAGTAGAGGCAATTGCTCTTTAAATTTTTGAAAAAGGAGTATAATAGAATCGGGTGGAGTCTCATCCCAATCTGTATTTAATTTCCATAATTCTTTTATGAGTAATTTCGCGAATAGAACTACAGGTGCTACTAGACCGAGAACATCCCACAGACGGGCAACAGTAGAAAGTATGGAGCGTTTAGTACAACTTTTGTCCACATTAGATGTAGTAAAGGTGAAACAATCCTCGGAAGGAATCCATTTGAGTCCAAGAATTTTTAAATTATCCCCGTCAGAGAAGTTAATAGAAGAGCGGTTGGAGTGTGGAATAGCCTCTAGTAGTTCCGAGGAATTACTTGCCCACTTAGTAAGGTCGAAGCCCCCAGCCTTAAATAAGGCGATAAGTTCAGCGGAGAGAATCTTGGCTTCCTCCAGAGTAGGGGTAGAATTAGCCAAGTCATCCATATATAGCTCATGAGAAGCGACAATGGATGCGCGCGGGAAGCGATGTTTTTCATCCTTTGCAAGCTCGCGCACAGTGCGCATGGCTAGAAAGGGACTGGGCTTAAGACCAAAGGCAACTCGGTTAAATTGAAATTCGCGTACAGGTTCAGCTGTATTAAATCGAAACAATATTTTCTGGTACTTTCGATGCTCATCAATAACAGCAATTCGAAGATACATCTGTTTTATATCGGCTGTAACTGCAATAGGGAACAAACGGAAATTTAAAAGTAATAAAAATATGTCAGCCTGTAAATTCGGCCCTGTGTGCAACAAATCATTTAATGACACGCCATTATGAGACTTAGCGCTCGCGTCAAGAACGATGCGCACTTTCGTAGTTTGTTTATCATTCCTAATGACAGGGTGATGCGGTATGTAATAACCTATAGTCTGATCAGCAGCACTAGGTGTAATTTCAGTTAAATAATTTTGATCAATATATTCTTGAATAATTTCATTATAACTAGCGCGCAAAGCAGGGTCGCGAAGCTTAGTTTTTTCCAAATTAATTAAGCGTCGATAAGCGACAGCATAAGAATTTCCGAGTGAATCTGGATCTTTACAGAATGGCAACGCAGTACAGTACCTACCACCGGAGTCACGTGACACCGTAGAAGCGTACAGCTGTTCACACTCCCGTTCAGCGGGGCTCATAAAAGATTTTGAAGGAATTTCTTCGATATTCCAGAATTTATGCAAAGATTCGTCTAACGACAGAAAACAATACGAGTCATCTATATTCAACGCGGTAGAAAAATATGAAGCGGTATTTAAATCAGCGGAACTATTAATAATATGTAAACTAGTGGGTACCTCACCCATAAGAATATAACCAAACACGGTTTCAATTGCGGAAGGCGCGGTAGGTGAGATAATTTTATTATGAAGTAATAAATACGGGAACAGCTTTGCCCCTAGAAGCAGCTCAACCTCACCTGGTATATGCCACTGGGGGTCTGCCAGCGGTAATTCGAACAAATGTTGCATAGCAGAGGTATCCACAAAGTGTGATGGTAAATTATCCGTTATACAATCAACCACAAGAGCGGTTATTTTAAAAGAATTAGTTTTATTTTTAGCAGTAACTGTTATCTCGACGTAACCTATAATAGGCCGTGAAGAGGTTCCTACACCCTTTATAAATGAATTTGAAAGCGGTATAATATTTAATTGTAGTTTCTTACAACAAGCTGAAGTAATTATGTTGTTCTGTGAAGCGTTATCGATCAAACATCTTACAGAAACGTATTTGTTATGTTTATTGTCAACGTAGACTTGTGCTGTCGACAAAAGTACAGTAGTGCGCGATATGTTTGTGCCTAAGCGTGAACATGCACACAGCGCCACCTGTTGTGAGTGCGCGGAACTAGGTACAGCGTCAGTCGATATCGATCGCGGCGGCGAACTTTGCTCCAGATGCAAGAGCGAATGATGCTTTTTATTACATGTTCTACAAGTATGTATAGATTTACACTGTGAAGCAGTGTGCGTTGCACTAAGACAGTTTACACATCCACGTTTGTTTTTAATAAAATCCAAACGCGCGTTGGCTGATAGTGCCTGAAAGTTTGGACAGGTGTACAGCTTATAATGATCATTTTTGTTACAGTATAAACAAGTTTGGTTATTGTCACAAGCAACAAAGGTATGCACTGTACTATCACGTGACTGGTTACGGTATGAGTTATTTTTATTTACTGATGCAGTTCGAGAAGAAATAGTCCTATCTAATATTTTAACTTGCGATTTTAAGAACTCAACGAGATCCGTATAAGTAGGAATCTCCTCATCTCTCATATGCATCTCGAATAAATGTATAGTAGCGGGGTCTAATTTTTTCAAAGCTAAATTTAATAAAATGAAATCCTTTATGTCGTTAATTTGTAATTGTTCTAAGGCAGAAACAGAAGCGTGAAAACTTTCAATAAAACTATTTAAAGAAGCGGAATTGTTCGTTGCAGGTTTAATATTTAATATGTTAGACATGTAGTGTGAGCCCAGTGCTCGTCTATCTTGATATTTTTGAACTAAGCTGTTCCACATAGAAGCATAATTTTCTCCTGATGGAATAATTCCTGCGGTAATCTGCAATGCGTTTCCTTTTAGGTTACCCATTAAGTACTGCACTCGCTGAGAATCTGTGAGATTTATATTACCATGGATATTTGATTTAAATGATTCATAAAAAACAGGCCAGTTTTCAATCCTACCATCAAAGAACGGAATCTGAATTGGAGGTAGTTTGATAGAAGTTTTAGAATGTTTCGCGTTGTCCTGAGACATTGAGTCCTCTAATGACCTTGAAGACTTCGCGGCGATAAGTGAGCGCACTCTCTCGACACGAGTGTAAACGCCGTCAAAGGATATTTGACTGTTATAATCGATTTTATGATCTGGATTAATTTGTAAAGAATATGTATTTATTTTATCTAGGTTATTACTAAATTCCTGACGAGTGACTGAGAGTATTTGTGTGTCTGACATGAACGTTTCCGACGAACGAAGCTCAATACTAGTCGTATTTATTTTCTTTGACGTTTCGTATAACGACGATAAATGCTCAAAGATTGCTTGATTTTTAGCTTGAAGTAATTTTACTTTCATTTTAAGTTCTTCCATAATGGATTATTCTAGAAAATACAACGGACAAATTAATTTAGGTATAGCGGGTAGACTTATAATAATAATTTTATTATAAGCGGGTATAAGAAGTAATTGCGGTTGAGTATGTTGTAGGCAAGTTTGCCGAGCTAACTCACGATAATTAGCGGTTTTAATATTGACCTAAGCTATTTTAATGCAGGAGGAGCAATATTAAGTTAGTACAGAATCTCAATGAATATGTACCTAGCGGGATGTACGAACGTTAGTACGCGTTCAATATGGCGGTTTTACGAACTTAGGTATTTGACCTAAATCCTAGGTATGAGACCTATAAATGCTGATTCTTTGAATCCGTCTCGAATGGACCAAAAACTTATGTTGATAAGTTGGGATAGCGGTTCGAAGGACCTCGCGGGTTGTAAATTTTGGCGGGAAATTAATTTATGCGGGATAGAATGTTGCCGGGCACGCAGTTTTATGTAGGGAAACAAGGACTTACTTGGAAGCTGATGATAAAGATGATCGCCTGGGACGATGGCTGATGCCGCTGGAGGTGCTGAAGCCCAGCGCGTGTTCTGGTGGATTCTTCCTTCACTTATGTTTATTTTACCGTGTCGGCCGACATTCACAGATTGTTTTTAGTTTAGAATTTAATGCGGTTTGGTGTATTTTGCGGCGCGCGCCGCAAAGCTCAGCAGTATTGCGTGAGGTGTTAAGCGGTTGACGTTGCGGATCCAAGAGCTTGTTCAATCATGGCGTGGTTCTTCTTCTGCCAGTCACTGCGGAAACGCGCCCTGATTGGGCGTAGGCGGCAACACTCCTTCTCTTTCTGTCGCATGGGAGCGTAGTAGGAAGGAAGGAGATGGGTAGTTCAAAACTGCGGTTGGCAACATGACAGAAAAAATATAACGTAGGAAACGCGTTTGGAAACGCATACGCAATAATGAAATATACCACGTTCGGATATGTTAATATAGTAAAAAAAATAAACTTACTACAGAAACTTGCGTAAGCAGGCGGGTCATATTTCCAAAATGGGTCAGGCCGATAGGCCAGAATCGTCACACGGTGGGTGAAGAGTGTGAAGACGGTCGTCGTCATCGAGGCAGGCCCAAGAAACGCTTGCGTGACTACTCGGACTCGTTCCTGACTGATTGACCAGAGGAGGAAAAACACCGGGAGAGATGGAAAGAAATGAGGGTGGTGTTTGCCCAGCAGAGGGACAGAATAGGCTAATAAAAAAATATACAAAAGTAACGCTTCAGAAAACTACTTAGTTGATCCAATCAAGGTTGAACTAACTTTCCATCCAAAACGCGAGCAAAAAATGCAAGTTAAATCAATTCAAATCAGACCTCATAGCCCTTGCTGTATTATTTTTGGTCCACAAAAGAATATGTCGTGGTCATAATTCCTATAAAAAGCGACTAAGTTTCTTGTCTAGAAGTGGGACGATTTATGGGCAAAACAAGTACTTACCAGTAGCCACGGCTGCTTGATTAGCTAACTGCACATATCTCATAAACCGATTCCTCAACTTCGGGCCTGTTTGCTCCCGAAAACTCCTCCAAACATACAACAATTCGCTCTCAATCCTCGAGTGCGCCAAGATCCTGGATATCTCCGGATCCAACTGCATATCACAATAGTTGGATTCAGTTGCTTCGGTGTAAGGTTGGTAGTGCTGATACGGTTGGTTGGCAAGTTGGTAGCCTTGGCTCATGTCTTGGTATTCGTGGCTGTAAGGGATCCGAGGTATATGAGGATCGTACGGCTTCTGGCCGTAAGGACAGATCTTTGCCGAGTTGAAGATTTCTTTCATTTCTGAGATTAGTTGTTGGAGCTGAAAAGAAGGATCAAATGAGTAAAAGTTTTATAGAATTATCTAAGGTAACTCAAACGTTGATGCATGGGTTTTTGACTGGTTTGCAAAAACCACTCTATCATTGACCACCAAGGACTGATGATGTGTCTTGGAGACAAAAAATGCAACTTCTCAACGGATGAAACTCAATTAATAGTAAAAAACCTGAAAATAAGGCAGAATTTTTTTGACGACCTGATTGGCGCAGCGGTAGTGAGGCTGCTTTACGTTCTTAGGGTCCCGGGTTCGAATCCCGGTCGGAGCAAATGTTTGTGTGATGAGCATGGACATTTGTTTCCGAGTCATGGATGTTTATATGTATAATAAGTATGTATTTACAAACAAAAAGTATCTATGTAGTATATCAACTATCTGGTGTCCACGACACAAGCCTCGTTGCTTAGTGTGGCATCAGATGGCGCTGTGTGTAATGTCCAGCAATCTATACATATAATAAATCTGTAGAAAAGTCATTTTTGTACATTGAAGAAATTGAAACAAAAAATAGCCAGCGTGTGAAAAGATAAGTAACAGAACCCATTTCCATCATTTTTGAAATTTTTGTCTGTTTGTCTGTTTGTTTGTGCGCACATCACGTAAAATCTACGAATTCAATGCTGACAATGTTTATACATAAAAATTGTGTGTAACTTGGGGTATGATTTAGTATTTGTTTCATTGAAATCGGTTAATTCTATCAAAAGATATATGAACTTAAAGTTTTCAAGAAGAACTAATCATCAAATGTAAGATACATACATGCAGCGACATCTGTTGAACTAAAATGATACCAATGACTAAAAATGTGCTCACCACAGTCATAACTTTTAATTCGACTGACCAGCTTTAAAAAAAAATTATAGCATAGGTAATATACTTTAGCAGTTTAACATTTTGGTCGATAGACGGCGTTGTTTATTTCACTCCATTTTCTGAATTGAATGACCCTCGCCCGTGTCAGTTGCCTATTTTTTGTTTTTTTTTTTCGGATGGGAAATCATCAAATGACTCCTCCTGCTCTGGACCAATCTTGAGGCAACTTACACGTTTGCGGCGGCGACCTCTCGCGTCCGGCCCTGGTGCAAGCCATGGTCCGGAGCGAGACGGAATGGGACGCCATCACCTCCTTTTGCGAAGCAGTAATGCTACAGAAGGAGGTGGCGGAACGTGAGAGGGAGAGAACCTCTAAACGTCCCGGCAGCCGCGGGAGACGCCCCGGGCGTCCGGGGCCACCACGTGGCCCCCGGCCACCGTACGCGCGGGCCTGTGGACGGTGGACTATGGGCTAGCTCGCCGTCCGTCTGTCTCATGACGACAGGCCGTGTCGACGGCACGTTCGTGTTCGACGCGCGCCTCACAGAGAGTCAGCAATAGGAAGGGCCGATGCCTGCCGGGGTTGCGGGACTGTTCTAAAGAGATACCGTGGCCCTGGAACACAAAGGGCGATGAAGGAACATGGATGGGTTTAGTCAGTAAAAGTATGACACTGCCTCTTGGTCCGCCCAGAGCGGGAGGAGTCATTTGATGATTTCCCATCCGAAAAAAAAAAGGCTGTCGAGGTAAGCCCTTTTTTGGAAAAACATAAGTAGATTATTTTAGCGATTAATGCAAATATATCGAAGAAATTAAATTGTTACCCACTTGGATCTACGTAGGTATATATCTACTAATATTATAAAGCTAAAGAGATTTTGGTTGGTTGAACGCGCTAATTACAGGAAAACTTTTAGTGTTGAATAGTTATCGAGGATGGCTATAGGTTATCTAACATCACGCTATAATTAAAAGGAGCGGAGCATCAATGATAAATGTTGCAAAAACAAGGAAAATTTATTTCTTTAGAGAGCTTCCTTTGCGGGCGCTGCATAAACGGTTAAAGTTGCGCAACAATCATGTATTAGGGAATTGTTCGTTTTAAAGCGTTCTAAAAAAAACCGCGATAGCATTATGTCTATCTTTCAAGGTTGACTCCACTCTCTCTAACCCTCTCTCTCTCATGTGACGCAGACGAAGTTGCGCGGGTCAGCTAGTATATATATATATATATTTAATTATACCTTATTTTCAGGTTTTTTACTATTGCTAGTTTCATTGCAAAGCCATCACCGATCTTATCACGATTTTTTAAATACAATTTTGGTTTAGTAAGTTTTCGAACTCGTCTTAAGAGGTTAAGACTTTTGCTTTAAACTTGACAGTACCTATGAGGTCTTCTACACAATTACGAAAAAATTTTTTTTATCAAAGCTTGGTTTTATAAATGAAACACTTGGGAACATTTTTCTGAAAGGAGCTTTGCACACTGCACAGGTATATCTTACCTCAGAATATTTATCATCAGGCAGAGCTGCTCTGCTGGCTTGCACAATCTTCATCAGCTGCCTCCTCCCCTGAGGGTCCGATAGCCTCGAGGAGTCGTAAGCAGCCGCCTTCCTCCAGGACAGCCTCTCAAACTTGGAGCTCAGAGCCAGTTCCTCCAGCATCCGACGACGATTGTACTCCGTGATGTTCGTGACGAATTTCCATTGGGACATTGTTACCCTGGAATAATGTGAACTCATGTAGGTACTTTAAGTGGTTATGGTGAAAATTGTTAGTGCCAGACGCTCCAAGTTTTATAAAGCATAAGGCCGGAGCGGACCGAATGCATTACGTATTCGTGCACCAGTTTTATAAAGCATAAGGCCGGAGCGGACCGAATGCATTACGTATTCGTGCACCTACCGGCTTTAATACTTGAAAGTCTGTGGAGCATACAGTTAAATCGGCTTCATGCGTGTGCTTACAAACAGGGTGTTAATGGACTCTTCACGAAGTCTTCTACGAAGAATTCTATACATCAAATTAAGTGCCTAACTATAAAGGCTATAGTCCCCAAAGTACAAAGTATCAAGTGCAAAGGGGTTTATCCTTTTTAGCAGAACTTTTTATGTCATAATATTATTTAGGATAACAGCGGATGGCATAAACTTCATTTCGCAGAAAATCGTTTGGCAGACACTTATTTATCATATATTCAAACCTCATAATTTTGTAAGTTAGAATCATCTTTAGGCATAAATGTCATATGCATTAGTTTTAAATATATTATGCGGAATTTGAATATTGCCAAAGTTAATTATGCCAAATAAAAATCTGCCATCTTAAAAGTATGGCATTGTAAATTCGGACATACAGTCGGCCAAACAATAACTATATTAAAAAA
The DNA here is from genome assembly GCA_905147715.2 of Xestia xanthographa. Classification (NCBI taxonomy): domain Eukaryota; kingdom Metazoa; phylum Arthropoda; class Insecta; order Lepidoptera; family Noctuidae; genus Xestia; species Xestia xanthographa. The sequence goes on from LR990670.1 coordinate 17,275,721, forward strand.
TACTATCTGACGTCTCGCGGTTTCACCCGCGTAGTTCCCGTTCCCGTGGGAGTACGGGAATAAAATATAGCCTATAGTACTCACGAATAATGTAGCTTTCTACCAGTGAAACAATTTTTAAAATTGGTTCATTACTTCCGGAGATTACCCCCTACATACAAACTTACAAACAAATTTTACCTCTTTATAATATTATATTAAATATTTTTTATGCTTTAAAAAAATCGTTTAAAGAAGATTATGCCAAGTGTGTTATGCGAAATAAATTTCGAAGCATCAAGATTCTGCTACAAAGATAGAAGGGACCCAGTGCAAAAGCCTCTCCCCATGATATCCAGTTGTTTCGATCCAAGGCCAATGTGGACTGGGCGTTGGTTTTATCCAGCTCGACCTGCCATCTTCTACGAGGTCTGCCGCGACGCCTTCTGGCTATGCCAAGGCTCCGGAAAGTGGCTATTTTGGCCCCCAGTTCATTCGGCATGCGGTACACCTACAAGAATGTGAAGATCTTACCTGTAGCACATTCCAGAAGCTTCCCTGTCATACTCGCGAAGAAACTGCGATGCTTCTGCTGTATTTGTGTTGACGCCCTGAAAATAAGAAAACATTTTATTACTTACTAGCGGACGTCACGCGGTTTCACCCGCGTAGTTCCCGTTCCCGTGGGAGTACGAGGATAAAATATAGCCTATGTTACTCAAGGTGAATGTAGCTTTCTAATGATGAAAGAATTTTTGAAATCGGTTCATTACTTCCGGAGATTACCCCCTACAAACAAACTTACAAACAAATGTTACCTCTTTATAATATTATAGTATAGATGTGACTAAGGCACGTTTTCTATAACTTACTTACGTATAACTGTCGGTTAATATGCCACGTTTATCTATCGTAGCTATCGGTGTTTATATAAATAAAGTTAGCATGAAATATCCTATCTGCGTCACTTTATTCATAGAAAAATCAAAGAAAGCTAAGCCTGCGCAGACGACAGACTGTGTGTGTTTCGTAATTTTTAGTCTGCTAAAATAGATCCTAAGCAATTATATGCAGTAACATATGCGACGCGCAAAAAGTCCGGCGGCCGAAAATTCCGTGTTATTCTGGCAGATCACGCCGCGCCGCCGCCGCTCCGCGTCGCGCGTGTGCATTGAGTCTGCGTAAAATCCGCGACGGACTTTTTATATTATGACATGCAGACATTTTGTGCGCCACAGACTCATCCGCACAAAATTCTGTCGTCTGCGCAGGCCCAAAACTGTGACGTTTTGTTTCTAACCGTCTGTAAGCAAAATGACAAACAGACAGATATAGCAACCTATCGAAACAGTAAGTTATTAAAGGACTCGTTGATCGCAACTTGCTGTTTAGCATGAGGACTTCGGTTCGAATTTTTCTATTAGGGACATCATCTGATGTCTGATTTTATGCTTTTTTTTATTTTGTTTTATTTTTTGTTTTTTATTTTTTGTGTGTTTTTTTTCTGATATAGTGTACAATTAAACAGAATTAAAATTAAAAAAAAAAATCAACAACGCAATTAAAATCAACATCAGAATTAAAATTAAGATCAAAAATAAGAATAAAAATTAAAACACAAATATTAATATTAATATAAAATTAAATCAAACTAAAATTATTATAAAATTAAATCAAATTAGAATCAAATCAACAATACAATCAAAACAATATCTTAACATTAGTCAGTACGTGAACCATGCAACAGTGGTTCACGTACTAACAGTCGAAGCGTTCAGCAAAAGCCTTCAGGATACTGTTGCGACTGGCCCGCACCCTTGCGCACCAGGGATGTGCACCGCTTGCACATGACTGTGTAGAAAAAATCCACACGCGCCTCGGCGAACATCCCCGATGCGCTACAGAAGCGAGGCAGCCCCAAGAGTACCCTGAACGCGTTATTGTATTGAACACGTAGAGCGCTGTAGGTACTCAATACCGTCTTTACCACGGGGCACATGCCCAGGGCCCCGCGACCCAAGGGGGCCCCCAAGTTTCTGTAACTGATCAAGCTACAAGCTGTCAAAAGAAACGCTCCGCTCGCTTTTGCATCTAGCTTTTTGGCATAAGTCAATAAAGTCAATAGTTAGAGGCGGAGAGGAGAATTTTAAATTGAAACGAAACACATTTTTTTTTATATTTTCGTAATTAGCTTTATTTGACAGATGATTGTATGCCATTAATGTTTGTTTGCTTTAGAGGAGGTAATGAAGCCTTCCTTTGGCACTCAAGCGAAAAAAACGTACAGATGTTCAAATTTTTCCCGTTTTGACCTATGGATATCGGACTTGGACGTTTGAAACCACATGTCTGCAATATGAATGCCTTGCAATTGTCACACGAATAGTTAGTTATCACGTCTTTGTACTGCTCGCCGTTGACTGTAAGTTCTGACCATCCTCGTTTTTGAACCTTTGACGAAATTAGAAACAATGAGCACTTAGAAGCCAACATTAAACGCATTATTTCCGAAATACAGCATCCAGAATTGGGTATGTTCGCGCACGCCGCGGTGGCCACATCACTGAAACCATATTCATCGATTTATCATAAAAATGTTTTTCTGCATTTTATTTCGAATTAAAGTTCCCCGCCGCGAAAAAAAAAACACCTGTTATCTTTGTCAAGAAAACCTAATTCTATCCGAGGCGGGGACAAAAAAAAACGAGCTCGCAGTCTACAAGGGACCCATTATTCCTGAGTGCCCAGGGCCCCCAAATGTTTAAAGACGGCCCTGGCTGTGCTGTTTCTGCGGGTAATCCATCCACAGACTGCCGGTGTAAAAAGGACGTACAAAAATCGAAAAATCTATGTGCTCGCCCTCAGTCGCAAATTACCACAAACTGTCAATTTTTCTCATTTAATTTTGAACATAACCTACAACACTTAAAGGTTTAAAATCATTTGGAGAAATTTGAGAGTTTGTGGTAACTTGCAGTGTTGGCGATTGTACACATAGAATAATAGGCGAGTACCTTTACTAGGCACATTATACACCTCTGCCCACCCTGTAGGAAATTACAGGCATCATAAATAACGTATAGCGTAGTTGGTGCGTCATCAAACTTATAACTATATTCGTTCTAGAAAACATAAATTGGTTAATGTCCCATTTTAAGTCGCACTGTAGCTCGATCCACTTCCCCTATACCGCGTATGCTTACGAACCTCAACGCTCTCGTTGAGACCAACCCTGGATTGGACTTGTTTGCTGATGAATGGAAGACGATATTGTTGGAATGTTTGTGGTTCTGCGAGAAGACCGAGTAAAAGGATTATTTAATTTAGTGTTAATGGCTTTGCTGTAAACTATAGCTGATGCCCGCGTGGATGTCGGTTGAAAGCTCCCAGACGGCTTATTTTTTCCGACACCTCCAACAAATATCATTATATTTTAGCCAATGTATATAAAAACTTGACAAATTATAAACTAAAACCTTCCTCGAGAACCACTCTATGCAATGGTGAAAACAGCATGAAAATCGGTGCAGTAGTTTTTGAGTTTATCGCGAACAGACAGACAGACATCACAGACAGGACTTTGTTTCATAATATGTAGTGATGTTAAATAATAATGACCTTCCTTCCAGTTCTCATAAAATAGATTAAAGCTAGTGATAACTTTCTGGTTCGTCTAGCAGACCTTCGGAAAAACCTGACTTTGTACTTTTTTCAGACATTGTCATATTTATAACCTACTGTCAGCAAAAAAGCATAACGCACGAGATGAGACGATTGTTACAAAATCGGCGGAAATCCTTACAGAAGTTACAACCTATTAGATGAATTGCAAGCGTTACAGTAATCGTGATGTTAGGGCATGTTCGCGACCTCGGGCGAAGCAATTTGCGACACGACATGCGCGTGCCTCACTTGTGCAGTGTTAATCTAGTGGTGTGACCGTCGGACTGCTAAGTCATAGGTCCTGAGTTCGAACCCAAGACAACGCTGAACTCAGATTTTTTGTAATCATGTGTGTATAGGGTAGATGACATCATAAAACAATAATTCCAAGACACCAATCTCTTAAAAAAAACACTTTATTTTGGGCCTGAAAACCCGATTTATTTTTATTTTCAATTAATTGCCAAATTCGATTTTTAGTTGCTTTGAAATCAATAAATAGTTAAGTCATTGAGTTGAATAAACAGTTAGCTATTGCCATACAAAATCTATGTGAGAACCGCGTTTTGACAGCTATTAAAAAGTATCTCAATTGATTGGTGTGTCATCTACTCCATTGTATAATTATATAATAATTGTAGGTTTTAAAAGTAGTTGTCGCAAGACGCGTAGCTCGTGGTCATGGGTTTACAGTGATCGTGTTGTGAGGTGACCTTGGGGTGGGGACACAATGTCTTTTGTTATATAGAATGATGGTTATGATATGTGTGTCCTATGGCCTTGTGTGGAGGGAAATACATTTTCTTTTATTTCAAGACTATTATTTAAAAGGCTGGCTGATACTTGGGCGCATTTTACTTCGTGACGACACGACGACGTTAAATATTTGTATGAAACCGAAATAAAGCGACTCACATAATTACGCTTGTTTGGCCTCTAAATGGTACCTACTATAGATCGGTAGCGTGCACGGTTAGCAAGCAGGCTTGACTAAGACTGACGAAGCTTGGTTTAAGGCCCTTCTAACCCTAAAATTAGCAACTCTATTGGTGGTGGTTCAAACTTCGTTTGAAATACCTACTGTTAGAATAAAGTTCTAATCAGCTTGCACTACAAAGCGGTTGTTACGTCAGTCACTAAATAAATAAATATTGCTGGACATTACACACAGCACCATCTAGTGCCACACTAAGCAACGAGGCTTGTGTCGTGGACACCAGATAGTTGATATACTACATAGATACTTTTTGTTTGTAAATACATACTTATTATACATATAAACATCCATGACTCGGAAACAAATGTCCATGCTCATCACACAAACATTTGCTCCGACCGGGATTCGAACCCGGGACCCTATGAACGTAAGGCAGCCTCACTACCGCTGCGCCAATCGGGTCGTCACTGCGGCCGAATAGTGCGAAATGAGTGGTTTTTTGCGATTTACAAAAAATCTATTGATTGGAAACACTTATGACCTGCTTTATAGTTAGTTCAGTTAGTATGCAAAGTGCAAATTTCTAGTTTAGTAGTGTGTGTGTGTTTAGTTTTCTAGTTTTAAGTTTCTTATTTTTTATTTTATTCTTATTTTGTTGTGTACTTGCGGCTAAAGCCAAATAAATACGTTTCCTTTCTTTCTTTAATTTGAAGTACTTTTTGAATACCAGCGGTTTATTGTTCGATTTGGAGGTAACTTTGGATTTTTTTTTCTATTGAGAAAAGTTCATGGAATCATGTTTTCGTCACACTTAGTAAATAAATAAATAAATAAAGCCTTGTTTATTCCTTAATAAAAAAATAAAAATTACATACTTAATTTGATATTTAGTTACAATTCGAGAATTTAAAATAAATTAAATTTAAATTACAATAGTAAAAAACGAACCATTACGAATTAAAACATAAAATACAAAAATATCATTATTACATGCAAAGCAAATCACTATAGGGAACGTGCAGGAACTATAGGTGGCAGCACTAAATCGACAAAAGAGACACTATGCGGACAGTAAAGGAAACTGATCAGCTGTGTCATGCAAAATTATCTCTTCAAATATATTATTTTTTAAATGATTTTTATGGTATAAAATATGGGTTCCGGTCCATCAATAATGATCGTCAGCGTAACTTCATGACTTCTGGAATTTCATTTGTTTCGTCTACTTTCTCTGATGAAAATTGTGGTGCATTATGAAATGGTGGTATGAACAGCTTTCTTATTTTCAACACATATTTTAATGGAAGGGAATCCAATATCAGCGATAACAGTATCTCCAGGCTCTAACAAATCCACAATCATTTGTTATAAAACAATCACTAGACGCCCTCCGTAGCGTAGCATTAGACAAAACCTAAGAAACCACAAGGAGTGCAGCCAACTAAAAACTTTATTATTGTTTAACCATGTTTATAATCTGAGTACATGTGGACTCTTTGTATAACTGTTGAGGAATATATATTCGGTGCGAACTTCAGTGCAGTCTATTAACATGTGTTCGCTTATCGAAGTTTAAATAGTAGGTACTGGCATGTTTGCTTGGACGGTTGATTTTGAAGGCCATTGAACCTTTTCAATGCAGAGTGTAATAAAAACAAGTTGTTTTCAAATATTTTTCTTTACTGCGTCTATCAATTATTTGCGTTTTTCACATAAACATGCTATGAGAGTACTATTCTTTGGAAAGTAATAGAATTTTATTATTTTACGCTTACGCGTTTTTTTTTTTTTTTACGCTATTTGATTCATTTTCATTTTTGTGGATGTATTAGGTATAGTACATCGAGAAATGCAACAATGCATTACGATTACCTAGAATAATAATTTTCACTAATAAAATTAATTCTGTTTACTTGGTAAAAATGTCAGTCAAGTGTTAATAGAGTACAAGATTTGGATTGGCGACGCCAGTTGGCAGCACCATCGTTGTGCACGTTCCCTATTATTAAGGACCTCTCTACAGAGTAAACGCCTCCTCCATTTTCTCCACTTATATCTAGCTATTGCTATTTCCATCAAGTTATTTCCTACTGTTTTCAGTATTTCGTCGAGCCATCTCTCCGTCGGTCTACCTCTTCTTCTCTTTCCTGATGGCCCTTTCCAAGTGGTTATCTTTTTTGTCCATCTATCATTGTTCATACGTGCAACATTTCCAGCCCATTTCCATTTTAATTTTTTACAGTGTTGTAGAGCGTCTATGACTTTAGTTGTATTCCTCACATATATATGTGGGAATGTAAGGTGAGTTAAGTGGTAACACTGGTTGAATAAGGGAATGTAAGATGATGGAGTGACAACACTGTATGTCAAGGGAGGATGGCGGAGAGCATTATTAGATGTACGACGGACGACGAATAAGAATGATGGAAGACGTAAGTTTTTTCAGAAGAATATTATAAAAAGTAAAGTTCCCGTGCTGTTTTATTTTGGAATCCCACTACACACACTACATATATTAGTCCTTTTATGTATCAATTTTATATTTAGAGTGCTCCGCTCCATGGCTCTTTGGGTGGTTTGTATCTTATTGCTAGTGTGTCTGTTGAATATCCATGTTTGTGATGCATAAGAAAGAGAAGGCAATATACATGAGTCTAGGAGTTTTTTCTTCAGCCTTGTTCCAGGCCATGTTCACACGTCTAGTCAGTTCATCTCGGTGTCTAGATCTTTTGAAAGATATTTGCTTGCCTAGATATATGTACTTTTTAACATATTCCAGAGGACCGTTGTCGACGCTTATGGGATTTTTTTATTGTTTGTCATTATTTTTGTTTTTGTTGTGTTCAATTGCAAGCCAATTTCCTGGCTAACCGCTTGTATTTCTTCTACCATAGATTCTAGTTCTGATGCACTTTCTGCAAAGAGTACAATATCGTCTGCGAATCTTAGATTGCTTAAAAAATTACCGTTTATGTAAATGCCTTTGTTTTCCCATTTCAGATTCTTCATAATGCTTTGCAGTACGGTTATAAATAATTCTGGGTGACAAAGGGCCACCTTGTCGGGTTGGGGGAGGCAGGGGAGCCCATCCTTGTACCTATTTTGACCACGTTATTAGTCACACATAGTACTTAGCATTCATTCTCAACTTTACCATATATTTATTTCAAAATTAATGCTGCAGTATTTTAGGCGTAACGGAGGATCATGCTAAGCCATTTGAGGAATATATAGCCCTTAATCCGGAGATCGACCTGTGCGGCTGTTTTATTTAGCTCCTCTCCACTAGCTACGAGAACACGAGAACATTACTGAGACAAAAAATAGTCCCTTATCCTAATTCAGCAAAAATAGAAAAGGCGGCACCGCGGGGCACTTCTCCACCTAGTTTAAGATAAAGCAACTAACTTATGGAGGATATTTTCATGTACAAAAATCCATTTTGAATCCATTCAAACAAGGCTAAATACTGTTTGAACGTCAGAGTTTACAAGAGACTGTCTCCCAAAACGCCCGCCCTTCACCACTTCCTCTAGTGTTTCAGCTGGGATGAAGATGTGGTAGAACAAACTGCCCTGCAACACATAATTATGTAAGCAGCAATTTAGCCCCAGTATAACCCCATTCGGGCACATCACACCTTACATAGATAAAATATGGACCATAGAAACCACACGCTGGAAAGGTCCACAGGGAAAGAGGAATGCCGGCAGACCTATAAGACGGTGGGCTGATGACATTATCCAGGTGTCAGGAAATAACTGGACAAATACAGGCAAGGACAGGGATTTGTGGAAAGAGCTGGAGGAGGCCTTTACCCATAAAGGGGTCCATATTTCAGTGAAAGAAGACTAACCACACTAACAATATACAATAAGCAAATTTACTAATACCCTACTAACAACATATTGTAATGGAGCAAAGAAATATGGAATAAATGGCTTTTTTATTTATTTATTTTATAACCCCATTCAAGAAACATCATCTACCTAGCCTTTTCCCAATTATGTTGGGGTCGGCTTCCAGTCTAACCGGATGCAGCTGAATACCAGTATTTTACATGGAGCGACTGCCTATCTGCAGACCTCCACAACCCAGTCAGTACTAGGTAATACGATACCCAATGGTAAGACTAGGTGTCAGACTTTTTGGGCCACTGACTACCTGTAACGTCGACTGTCAAAGATCTACAAATTTCAGCCGGGACCAACAGCTTAACGTGTTTTTCGAGGCACGGAGGAAACTCGGTATGTACTCGTAATGAGTGTTCACCCATTCACATACCAACTTATGCAAGCACAGCTTAACCTAAAGATCAACCCGAGCGGCTGTTATTTAATTATTAAATTATGTCATTTTATTATCATCATCATCATCATCAGCCTATAAAGTTCCCACTGCTGGGACACACGGTATCCTCTCTATGAGACGGAATGGGCTATAATCCACCACGCGGGCCCAGTGTGGGTTGGTAGATGTCATATATGTCTTCGTTTTTTGGTTCTAGGACAGTGTCCTCACGAATGTTTTCTTTCACCGTTTTGAGAGCAGTGGTGATGAAATAAATGACACAAAGTCATGCACCTGTCTGGGTTCGAACCCACGACTTACTGTTCGTAAGTCAGGGCCTCACCATTGCTCCAGTGTATTATATTATGTTATTAAATTATTATTTAGCCACGAGCTCCTCATCTGTAAGCGGTAAGTAAGCTCCAGTATAACCTAATTCAAGAAAATTGCTACTAAAACGTTAATTAAAAGAAACGAAAGTGTCTCTCCATTGTCAGTACATCCGTCTGTCTATCATAGCTCGGAAACAATGGCTAGTGGCTCAATGAAAGTGGTCAGCTGAGCCACGTGGTTTACTAGTGCTACGAGGTCAATTTGTTAACGGAAATTATGTTGTTGAAAGTTTATTAATTTAGATTTTTGATTGCTTTTAAAGAATGAATAGAGGAAATCAATTTGAATAAGACTGCCTTTATCAAATATGATAATGGTGTCGATTCTGTTGTGCACAAACTAAACTTAATTTAGGGTACTACTATCTTTTTCTCTCTAATAAAACGAGAAAGAGACGGACGTAATTTAGAGCTGTCAAATTTAGTTGGAACTAATATTTCCATACAAATGAAGATAAGATAAGATGATATTTTATTCGCTAAACATGTAAAGGGTGCGTAAAAACATGTCGACTAAAAACACGGTGAAGCGCAAGGCATAAACTAGTTTGACATCTCTAACTTAGTGCATAGCTATAGCCGTCCTTTTCTCGCACTGCCTTTTAGTAAAAGATAGCAATAGCCTAAATTAAGTTTAGTTTGTGCACAACTGAATCGATACCATTGAGGGACTGAAGGATGACAAGAAAACGGGCTAAGATCGAATTAATTTCCACAGTATTATACTGTATGCATAATCAGCCTATAATGTTCCCACAGCTGGGACACAGGCCTCCTCTCCATGAGAGGGACTGGACTATAATCCACCACGCGGGCCCAGCGCGGGTTGGAAGATGTCACATATCTTCAAAGTTTTGGTTGTAGGACACAGTTGTTTCTGCACGATTTCCTTCACCGTTTTGAGAGCAGTGGTGATGAAATAAATTACACAAAGTAATGCGCTCCCCTTGGTTCGAAACCCACGACTTACTGCTCATAAGTCGGTTTTGAATTTTTGACATTCAAGTGCGTAATGGTCTAATTGAAATAAATGCTTTGAGTTGAGTTGAGGGTGTAAACAGACTCTTCAGGAAGTCGTCAACCAAGCATTCTGTACATCAAACTAAGTAACTCTACGCAAAAAATTTTGCTGGGAAATGACTTTTTTTGGAGTGAAAAATCACGTTTTCCGGTAGGACTCAATGTAACTCACTTAAGGCGTTGTGCTGATGGATGGATTTAATAGTACAGGGCTCGTGGAGGTGTTTAAAGTAAAAACCTTACATTAAAAACTTGTATTTAGAAAAAAAAACATGTCAAAAAGTTGGAACTTTGACCCCCAATATCTCCGTAACTAAAAAGTTTCAAAATGATCACAATGACGGGGAGAACAAGTGCCTTTCGGCTTCGTTAAGAGGTTTCTTACACCCTTTATAGTATGTATCTAAAAGGAGTGGTCATATTAAGGGATATTTAAGCAACAAACTAAAACTCTTAGGGACTAAACATCACGATGATATAGCAATGCTTGATTTCTGTGGAACGAGCTTTAAATAAACGAACAGGCGCTTTACCTTCTTTCATTTATGTTAGCCTAGTACTTTTTCTAAGGTAACTTATCAATTTGTTTGAATTAAAAAAAGACGACCGCGCACCGGAAGACGTTGCGTTGGAAGGCCTCCCACTAGGTGGACCGATGACCTGGTGAAGGTTGCGGGAATCCGCTGGATGCGAGTCGCACGGGACCGGTCAAAGTGGTGACACTTGGGGGAGGCCTATGTCCAGCAGTGGACGTCTTTCAGCTCAAATGATTATGAGTGCAAGGTTCTGTTAGCTCGTTGCCAAAATATAAATTAACGATGCCATCTGGGTTTTCAATAAGCGACAAATACGCGCGATGATCCCGTGGCTAAATAATAACAGCCGCTCGGGGTCGATCTTCAGGTTAAGCAGCACTTACTTAGGTTAGTCCGTGGATGGGTGACCCATTACCTACATACCTGCCGTACGTTAAACCATTTGTCCAGGCCACAGATCATAGAAACAACAGTCTACGATCTGTGGTCCAGGCTGTCATATCTTTCACAGTCGTTACAGGTAGTCAGTGGCCCAAAAGTCTGACAATCAGTCTTACCAAGGTGTATCACATGACCCAGTTCTAACTGTGTTGTGGAGGTCAGATAGGCAGTCGCTCCATGTAAAATACTGGTATTCAGCTGCATCAGTTAGACTGGAAGCCGATCCCAGCATAGTTGGGAAAAGGCGGTGATCTTTTCTGTGTGTTTCGTCCTTTGCGGGCTGATAAATGCTTTTTTTTTTCTTTCAACGATGATCTCGGTTTTCAATACTATATTTCTAGAAACCAACAACGCCCCCTTGTCAATGCCATTCGTGCGCCAAAAGTTCCTTGTAACTGTGTACAAATCTTATGAATTTTGTCGTTCCATTTGGATTGCTACCTATATTTGCTTTATCGATTCCCACTATTTCGAATCAAACTAAACTAAGGTTCTTTGATAGCATTTAAAAAACTGACACACAAAGTAAGCAATGAAATAAACACATATTTTGAGCACAAGACCACAGGGCATGACTGAAAACTAATTTCCAAGCTTTAAAACACACTTTTTTAAGGTTAATCTGAAGAGCAATTGGCCAAAATTACTTTTTATGCATCTTCCAACCAATTTGTCATCTCGGTCATGCTTCGTGCAGACCATAAAGGTTGTAAAACAAACAATGTCACATATACAGGCTCATCATGGTGTATGTAAGAGCCTAAGAGCCCCCGAGCTAAGACTTTTTGCACGACTGCCAAAAAGGACTGTGATGTTTTCAAGGATTCGTGCATGATGTTTGTTGTAGCGATCCAAACGCAAATCGGCCATGATACAGTCTTCTTTATCGTCTACTACTACTACTACTATTTCAGCCGAAAGACGTCCACTGCTGGACATGCGCCTCCCCCGAAGGGGGGTTTTTGTCATAATCGCCACGCTTGGCAGGCGGGTTGGCGATCGCAGTTCGGTTGTTACAAAAGCACAGAGAACGCTGCTGCCCATTCTCTGGTAAGTCCCTTAGTCGCCTCTTACGACACCCACGGGAAGATATGGGATACTTTATCGTCTGGTTAGTGCATAACCTGATGTCAGTGTTTTTATGCATCCCATGGGCCTGACTTATAGCTTTACATGTCGTCGACAAATATCTCTCCTGGTTTCCTTACGATGTTTTCCTTCACCGAAGCAAGTGACAATTATACAATACGCACATGAATCCGAAAAATCAGAAGTGCGTGACTTGGTTACAAACTCGAGACTAATGACTTGACAGTTTGACGGTCACAGCACTAGACTATCGCTGCTATATAAAGTCGCAAATCGTGATGCTACTGCTGGGTTGTGTATCTTCACCCACGGTAATTATCATTCTCTGTCAATGCAACGACAAAAAACGACGAAATTTTTTAGAATAGAACCAACCCATTACACTCACGGGTGTCGTATAAGGCGACTAATGTCTGAGGCAGAACACCTTGCGCCTCCGTAGACCTGAGAATGGGCAGCAGCGTTTTCTGTTAGTCTTTCATCACTGCGATCTCCAATCCGGCTGCCAAGCGTGGAGATTACGGGAAATTCCTCCCATCAAGGGAGAGGCTTATGTCCAGCAGTGGACGTTATGGGCTGTTGTATTAGTAGTAGTCAATGCAACGCAATGCTGTCGCGTTGCGGCCACCTCTTTCCGTTCTTCACTCGTATCCCAATGTCTTCAGAAACAGTCGTGCGTTTTCAAGTGAGTTTTGAAACGCACTACAGCATCGCTACCAAAAAGTCACCAAAGGCGTACGGCTTTAGACGAAAAATGTCACATAATTATAATGACGAAGGTACTGTACAAGATAGTCATGCTGTTGTATGTATATGTAAGTATAAGTTCATAACCGTGACTAAATACAATAGGAGTATCTGGGTCATCATTACGACGGAGTTTCTGTTGGGTAAGCAGATCTGTTCAAGTGCTTGCTCGGGATATGGTTGGTATTGTAGTGTAGGATTTATTTTAGTAGTAGTTTTTGGGAGGAGCTCGTGGCAAAAAAATCAAATAAATAAGTATTTATACGGGTGACGATTTCGAATTTTCTGGTGAAGGTGAAAAAGAAGCAAATTTGGCGATCAAAACTCTTGATGAAATCTTGAATACTACTACCAAAATTTTCCTTTTCTCAACTATGTTGGGGTCGGCTTCCAGTCTAACCGGATGCAGCTGAATACCAGTGTTTTACATGGAGCGACTGCCTATCTGACATCCACAACCCAGTTAGTAATGGGTAATACGATACCCCTTGGTAAGACTGGTTGTCAGACTTTTTGGGCCACTGACTACCTGTAACTACTGTCAAAGATCTACAAATGACAGCCGGGACCAACAGCTTAACGTGCTTTCCGAGGCACGAAGGAAACTCGGTATGTAAGGGTGGGTGGTCACCCATCCACAGACCAACCTAGGCAAGCACGGCTTAACCTAAAAATCGATCCGAGCGGCTGTTATTATTTAGCCACGAACTCTTCATGTCATTATCATGTCTTTAAAGGATTTTTAACTTTATCGCTACAGCATTAGGTTTAAGGTTGATTGGGAAATTTTTAACTTAAGTGGCAGTGGGCAAGGCATATTGCTCGCAGAACGGATGGCCGATGGGGCTGAAAAGTTGTGGAGTGGCGACCGCGAACCGGAAGACGTTGTGTTGGAAGATCTCCCACTAGGTGGACCGATAACCTGGTGAAGGTTGCGGGGATCCGCTGAATGTGAGTCGCACGGGGCCGGTCAATGTGATGACACTTGGGGGAGGCCTATGTCCAGCAGTGGACGCGTCTTTCGGCTGAAATGATGATGATGATGATGGGAATTTTTCAAAGTTACGGGTAGCTTAATGTTCTGGAGCCTGTATGATGCTTCTTATAAATTACCTGCCTTAAATTTAAATGCAGTATTACTAGCTATAATGCAAGGAAAACTAACATGTTTGTAACTTCAATCGTAAAATTCGTCACGCTTCTATGGTTCTATCGGTAAAGGTGTATTACTGTTTACCATTATATACCATTCATATACATGTCTGGCATTGACTATGTCATACGTAATTGTGTAGAGAGTGCGTGTCTTCTTAACGTGGCTTGGCATGTATGCTAGCAAACACAACCGTTTATTTGCATTGCAAAGATTCATATTACGTTCCAAACTGCATTTCTAAAAACTTGTGCTATACTTTTTCTAAGGCGAGATTGTATTTATTGTAAGGGTATCATTTAAGCTATCACCAATTTAATTAGTTTTGCGTTCCTTAAATAATAGGGTTTGCCCTCAAAATAGTAGATTTGTCACCAAAATGAAGTCACCAAACATTATAAAATCAATTCCACAATAAATCACCTAAAATCATGAAGATATAGGGTCTAGTACCAAATAAATGTTTTTGTATGTAATTTATAAGGTTTGTACTAATAAGTATTTAAGCAAACTAATTTAAAGAGATCACCAATAAATCATATATTATTATGTCACTAGAAAATTTTATACAGTTCTAAAAAAAATTAGGGTTGTCGTTATCATCGTTTCAACCAAAAGAGTCTACTACTTAACTTACTTAACTTAATTTTTGACCACTAGAAAATGAACTGTTATGCTCTTGCATCCGAGTCGAAGGAGACCTGGTCGACGGAGCCCCGCTCCGCGGGGCTCCTACTTCTGGATTGTTTATAAAAAAATAACCACGAAGGGTATGGCGGGGTCTATTCGCTCGCTTCGCTCGCTCATTCGACCCCGCCATACCCTTCTAACCTAATCTATCCGTGTCGGGGTGCCCCAAGTCGGCCTAGGCAAAACTAGTTTGTCATCAACCACCTCATTAAAATTATAAATTGATGTATTAAATTGGTAACGAATACTATTATTTTAATAACTGAACAAAATAAAATGTAATACCACAGGTCACAAAATAACAAATAAAAACGAGTCGCAGTCAGGGATCGATAATCGATTTATTTGGTGACAGATCTACCATTCTGAGCACAAAGCTATTATTTAAGTAATAAAACTATTATTATAAGAACGAAGTTTATATTAATGTAATGCACTACGATGTTATTGGTAATCCATCTCTTATTTTACACATATATTAATATTAATTTGATAATTGGAACCTGGGAACACTTTTTGTTTATCTGAGAACGAACATATTTCGTGGCGATAGATCTATTTATTAGGTGGTACAACTTGATGACAAATATAAATTTTGGGGACAAGAAATATAGTCCCCTTATTGTAATAAGGGTCCCATATCATACAGGCATAGGTACTTAATTTGTGGTCGAAATAAGTAATTAAACAGATACAGGAAAAAACTATACTCAATTTTAGTTGATACAATAACCAGATAACCTATTCAGATCATCTTGCAAGAGATATCAATCATCGATCGTCGAAAATGTTCCTGAAAATTTTGTGGTCGTCAGCATACAGCAAAAAATTACTTTTAGAAAGCAGTAATGTAAAGTGAAAACAATAAAGGGACAATAATTGATCCCTGGGGAACCCCGGAGGTAGCAAGAAGGGTGTCAGAATGTTACCCATTACTCACAACAGTTTGATTGCGGTTACTAATATAAGACTGAAACCAGCGCAACAAATTGCCTCTACTGCCGTTGAATGCAATTTTGTGCAGTAATATTTCGTGGTCAACTCTATCGAAAGCTTTCTTAAAGTCTGTATAAACGGCGTGTTTGATCCCTTACATCCATATTTTGAACATCATTAAGTTAGTAGCAGTAGGCACATTGATTTTTAACAAACCGTGTAGTTGAGGAACTATACTTCTTGTTAATAAAAGGATAAATTTTAAGATGGACCTGAATAGGCTGGTCTAAAGCTTGCATAAAGCAACTTTTGTAGACAGGAACTTATTCATTTTTCAGAAGTGTACCGTTACCATTGTGTGGTACATACACTTCTGCTTCCCGTTCGGGTATTACAGGCGTGATTTCATCGTCACAAAAAAAAAATCTTCTGAAAATGTATCTATCCATCTCATCTACGGGCGAGATCTATCTAATACATACTCAATAAATGCAGTTTTCGCTTGCATGAAGCATAAACCTCATTTCTAAAGATTAAGAACAGAGATAGAACCAGGCATAAGACAATGGTGCAATGTTCCAATTCAATTTAGGTCCAAAAAGATGTCGTCCTGCTGATAGAAAATGCATTTTCGCTTTTTATCACTTGGGTAATTTGGATAGCAAACTTTGGACTTGACGATTGACAGCTGAACTTTCTATTAATCCATAAGCTAGAGAAAACTTTGTTCGATCTTATAACGAACACAATAGAATATACATAATGTTTCTTTTGCAAGACTTGCTGTCTTGCATACAATATTACATAAGCCAAAGATTCTGCATCACAATGCACTCGAACGAAGATTTTACGAGATAAAAGTACTTTGCTGTATAAAATTAACATAAAAGAAGTGGTTAATCAGTGGAAATTTAAATTGAAAATGGTTGTAATTGGTACACTTACCATTCTAAAGTACTCCTGAGATAGCGCATACCGTGTGAAGAAAGCAAAAAATATTAGACGCACAGCGCCTTGGCTAGCGTCCATCTTTAAAAAAATCTCCCAACGGTCAATTACAACATCAATTCAAACACTTGTTTTTAACAATACAACTGTTTTTAAACTTTTAATTAACTTGTAAACGTATTATGTGATTAACGTAAGACATTTTCATGAATAATTCATTGTATAACAACTTTGAGTTTAAAAAGTCATTTGATTTGCATAAATATTTTCGCGGGAATTTTTTGACAGGTTGTTTTTAAATTATTCTACAATTAGGCAATGGTAAGCACGTACACAGCCGAGGTTTTATTTGAGGATTATATTTGAGTAGTTTGTATAGAAAACTGTCCTCTGGGCTTTCTTGTCGTCGACTGGAGTAATATTTCCGTTGCTTTTGTTTTCTGCATGCTTTGATGAACACGGAGCGACTTGCGAGGGAGCGGCACGAGCAAAGATACATTTATTTATCTTGAGATTGTTTTACGCACAGAATTTATTTTGAAGGACTTGAAATCTCCGTAGGTCTGGGGTCAATTAGGTACCATTGCAACGCACCAACAATTTCAGTTCAAATCTATATTCATCTGTAGAATTTTTTATAAATTAAAGTAGAAAATAATTGACTGTATCCATTCAAGCCAGAACACCCAATTAGCCAAAGTTGAAGATAACGACGAAAATAATTTCCACCTACCCAGAAACCTATTAAGTTCACTCATTCATCCCCAATTTCCACTATTCTTACAATTTTGTTGTAAGCTGATGGATCCTAACTTACAGCTTCGTAATTAACGTCAGTAGAAAAAAACAAATAAGTAGAAATCATCTTGCAGATTTTCTATATCGTTATACAAAATTGTGTAAAAAGTATGCATTAAAAAAAGATTAATAATAAAAAGACAGGCCATTTCACATGAAAAACTAGCAAAAAACCATTTGTTATAAAAAAGTAAATAGTTTATTTCTTTTTATTTTATGTTGTCAGTACTTTTTTTGAGAACAATCAACCAGCTTTTTATAATAAGTAGTTTGTCGAAGAAGTTTTAATACATATCTGAAACTCATTGGTTGAAGCTAAGCGATGGTTTGTTTTAGTTCACATCATATCGACCTATGTAGCCTTTTCTCATCTATGGAAGGGTCAGCTCCCAGTCTAATTGCCGTTTTCTGTCTGTGTTACTTACTTACGTATAACTGTTAGTTAATATGCCTACGTCTCGTAGCTATCGGTGTCTCTATAAACAGGTAGGTAACGCGGATAGGATATTCTAAGCTAACTTTACCCGTCCGTAAGCTAAGTGTCAAACAGTTACGGCCATTTTAAATAACTTACTAACAGATAACGGAAGGTTGCTATCTCTACTACTGTTTATTTTTTATTTATTTATTTATTCAGTAGTATACACACATTATACATTTAAGTTGGTGCCAATATAAACTCATTACTTAGAGTTTTACCGTGCACCAAGATCATCGACCACATAATTTAGAATTAACTTCACTTAAGTAGGTACTCGTTAAAAATGACGAAACAACCACAAACGTTACAGCGGGTATTTGGCGAAATAATATCCAATACATACCAACGAGCGAACCTCGGTGACCAATCCGGCCGTCCGTTCCGTGTCGTTTGACATTTAGCTTATGGACTGCTAGAAACGAAACGATACAGAAAAGCTTTCTTTGTTTTTTCTATGAATCACAATCCTTTTTTTTTTTTTTTTTTTTTTTTTCGGATGGGAAATCATCAAATACTTTACTTTGACTGACTAAAACCCATCCATGTTCCTTCATCGCCCTTTGTGTTCCGGGGCCACGGTATCTCTTTCGAATAGTCCCGCAACCCCGGCAGGCATCGGTCCTTACGGACCCCTTCCTTTTTGCTGACTCTCTTTGAGGCGCGCGTGGAACACGAACGCGCCGTCGACACGGCCTGTCGTCATGAGACGGACGGACGGCGAGCTAGCCCATAGCTCACCGACCACAGGCCCGCGCCTACGGTGGCCGGGGGCCATGTGGTGGTGGCCCCCGACGCCCGGGGCGTCTCCCGCGGCGGCCGGGACGTTGAGAGGTTCTCTCCCTCTCACGTTCCGCCACCTCCTTCTCTAGCATTACTGCTTCGCAGAAGGAGGTGACGGCGTCCCATTCCGTCTCGCTCCGGACCATGGCTTGCACCAGGGCCGGACGCGAGAGGTCGCCGCCGCCATGAATCACAATCCTTCGAGTGACAGGGAGGTGACGCGCATAAGATATTCCAAGCTAACTTTGTTTATAGAAACACCGATAGCTAAGAGAGTTACGAGCCGTAGGCATATTAACTAAGAGTTATACGTGAGTTATTGAAAACGGCCGTAAGTAGGTTGCAGCTAAATACTAGTGTTCTACATAGAGTTTACAGTCGTATTATGCCATAAAAATTTACAAATACCTACCTCCATGTACTTCAGTTTTACCAGTGCTATAGTTGCAGGTATTTATAAGGATCTTTAAGATCTAAAGCCGAAACGATAGAATATGCAAATTGTTAGTGAAATAAATGTAATTTTATCCTGTTTTTTTAATATTAATTTTTTGCTCAAGAAGTTCCCACGGGAACGCCCCGTACCGGGATAAAACAGTCTATCTGTGCCCCAAATATTCAAATGACATATATTTATAATAAAATTTAAATAATAGAATATTGTAATAGAAAGAATTATACAGGCAACTCCAAAATGTGCACTCCTGGGAATTGAACTTCATATAGAAGCGTCAACAGATACTTGCGGCCCTCTAAGTATTTTAATGTACCTAAGCCAAACAAATCTTACAAGCCATCAGATCTATCTCAAGCTAGTTACCTCGTGTGCGACTGCGCATGCGACGCGCTGTCGCGTGCCTTACTGCGACATACTTGACCAAGACTAGTATTTTGTAGACAAGACTTTGGCATGTATACAGTTATATTAGGAAAATTACATTATTCATCTACACTAATATTATAGAGAGGAAAGATTTGTATTTTTGTGTATGTGTATGTTTGTAATGAATAAACTCAAAAACTACTGCGCTGATTTCAAAAATTCTTTTACCATTAGAAAGCTACATTCACCCTGAGTAACATAGGCTATATTTTATCCCCGTAATCCCACGGGAACGGCAACTACGTGGGTGAAACCGCGTGACGTCCGCTAGTCTTAAATAATAATATTAGCTTGTGCCCGCGGCATCGCCGGGTGGAGTTCGGAAATTGTCCCACGGGATCATACTACTGGGATATAAAGTATCCTATGTGTTAATCCAGGTTTTAGACTATCTGTGTGCCATATTTCAGCCAAATCCATTCAGGAGTTTTTGCGTGAAAGAGTAAAAAACATTTATACATGCATCCATTCTCACAAACTTTCGTAAATTAATATTAGTAGGTAGCATTACTAAAGGCAGAGCTACCTAGGTCTTTGTCCTTCTATAATAGCGCACACCGCTGGAGGCGGAGCGCATTTGAATACAACGATTGAATATAAACCTTAACTACCTTGATATACGTTCAATATAAGAATGTAATAAGAAGAATAAATTCGCACGCGGTACTCGGAGCGCCCTCAAGCTACTACAAGAGCATGCGCGCGACCGTATATCAAGGTAGTTAAGGTTTATATTAAATTGTTGTCTTCAAAAATGGCTCCGTTGCACCTCCAGCGGTGTGCGCTGGGCCTAAAACAACCCTCTGACGAAAAAGCCAAACTCGATAAGTAAATAAAGTAAAAAATAACCTGATTGTTGTTTTGAAACCATTTTGGGTTTCTAAACCATAAGTTGCTATTGTGAGCTCTTAAAATTATAAGATGGCGTTTATTTTTACCCGACTACGCCAAAGTAAAAAGGAGGGTTATGATTTTGATCGGTATGCTATGTATATGATGCAGTATGTTCATCTGTTCCCTCATAACTTCTGAACTACTTATCAAAATATGACGAAATAATGAAGTTTCGTTGGAAGCGTCTACTGGCCATTTTTTAATAACTTACCAACAGGTAACGGAAGGTTGCTATCACTAACTGTTTGACATTTAGCTTACGGACCGTTAGAAACAAAACGTCACAGAAAAGCTTTCTTTGATTTTTCTATCAATCTAGTGAAAGGTAGGAGACGCGGATAGGATATTTCAAGCTAACGTTGTTTATAGAAACACAGATAGCTACATATTAACTAACAGTTATACGTTAGTAAGTTATAGAAAACTGCCGTTAATCGTCCGCTGGTTACGTACAGGCTACAAAATGTTGTTATCGACTGTTCATTCCATTGTTTTCTCCCACCATGGCTTCACCCATGATAAGCAGTGCAGTAACGAATATTTGAACTAATATTTAAATAGGTACATATATGTATTTCATGTCAGCGACAGCAAGGAACTCGTGGATACATAATAACAGTCACTCGAATCGATCTTCAGGTTAAACCGCACTTGCCTAGGTTAGTCCGTGGATGGGTGACCACCCATTACATACCGAGTTTCCTCCGCACCTAGGAAAGCACGTTAAGCCGTTGGTTTCGGTTGTCATTTATAGATCTCTGACAGTCGTTACAGGTAGTCAGTGGCCCAGAAATCTGACAACCAGTCTTGCCAAGAGGTATCGCATTTCTCAGCACTAACTGGTTTGTACTTGTAGAGGTCAGATAGGCAGTCACTACTACATGTAAAATACTGGACTGGTACTCAACTGCATCTGGTTAAACTGCAAGCCAACCCCAACATAGTTGGGAAAAGGATAGGCAGATGATGATGTCGTGCCGTACTAGAAGAAGATAAATTCTCATTCCCTGTTTTGGCATAAGAATGAGACCAATCAGGGCCGCCTTTACCGAGTGTGCAGGGTCTGCGTTGCACACGGGCGCAGCGGTCCTAGGGGGTGTGAAGCGCCGCTCGCTACGGAGCGACTCGGCGCGCGCGTTGGCCGGCCGCCGCACGACCAATGACCAACGTAAAAAGAGCTCCGCTTTGCATACATTTTGTATAGCATCTGAAGCTCTTCTTATATTTGTAGAATTACAGCAAATCAAGGCATGTTAACATAGGTACGTTTTAGCTTGTTAGGGTACCAGAACACCCTGTATAATTCTAAACACAGACAACAGCACATCATGGTATCCAAAACCGACAAATTTCTTCTTCAAATTTAATTTCCAAATAATAGAATAGGTAAGTATCCATTGGGGAAATTTGTCAGTTTGTGGTAACTTGATGTGCTGTTACTTGTACTTTGTACCAATTCCATTTTGAACGCGCGCTTACTAGGGGGCGCTTGGGTAATGTTTGCACACGGGCGCTACATGGGCTAGAGACGCCTCTGAGACCCATCTCTTCTTACACGTGAAGTGTGACTAAGTGAAGTGCTACTAACATAGTTTTAAGTCTTATTCACTAACACAAGTCTTGTATTTACTTTATATTTAGGTAGGTAGGTATGTTTGTTTGTACGGTATATATTTATGTGGCCTGAAATAAATTGTTGTTGTTGTAGTTGTTAAAACAGAGAGAGAGAGAGAGAGAGAGAGAGAGTATCCACCAGGTCCAAAGACACCTTAGAAGGCCATTCTTGCTGGCTTCCTTTCGGTAACAAGGCACTCTACGTATCCAACTAATATGTGCTAAGAATAAAATACCGAAGTCCCGCATGATGAGAACCTTGTGAAAGCCGAGAAAGATAAGCAAATCAAGAATATTGACTTGGCTCGCGAAGTCGTCGACACGTGGGAAGTGGATTCAGCGATAATTGCGCCGATAGTTGTTTTAATTGCCAAGAGCCTCGATCAATACCTAAAAAGGCTCTCGGATCAAGGGCTTGATTCAGAGAGCTTATTATTAGGAGGTTCCTCTTTCTGGAGCCCTGACCGCCGTCGCTGGTAGCTGGGCCCTGTTCCCGATAAAAAAAATATAAAAAAATGTAAAAAGTCCCGTGTGGTATCGGGCAGAGTAGAATAGAACCAACCCATTACACTCACGGGTGTCGTATAAGGCTCGTAATGTCTGAGGCAGAACACCTTGCGCCTCCGTAGACCAGAGAATGGGCAGCAGCGTTTTCTGTTAGTCTTTCATCACTGCGATCTCCAATCCGCCTGCCAAGCGTGGAGATTACGGCAAATTCCTCCCATCATGGGAGAGGCTTATGTCCAGCACTGGACGTTATGGGTTGTTGTTGTTGATTTTTTAAATATTTTTTTTTTAAATTAACATTTAAAAATGTACCTAAGTAATTTGTGTTTATATAAATAAAGGAAATAAAAAAGGTAAGTACCGTAATAACAAATTGTCCTCTCTGCGCACTAATCTTTGCACAATATTTATGTAGGTCCGTCACAAGATGGAGAGAGCTTATTAATTTGATATATCGCTAATGGCGGCAGGAGAAGAGACTGTTTGATAAAATTATCTTAAACACGCGATATTGCTTGATGATCTGCTAGGCATAGACCAGTCAATGACTTCTGTATGTACTTACCTTGTGTAGTTGATAGACAAAACATGCAATTAAAAGGAGGCACGATGAATTACCCTACGAATATTATAAACTAGCTGATGCCCGCGGCTTCGCCCGCCCGCAAATTATATACTAAAACCTTCCTCTTGAATCACTCTATCTATTAAAATCCGTTGCGTAGTTTTAAAGATACATTCATAAGGACGGGGACTTTGTTTTATAATAGGTATGTAGTGATGCGAAAGTTTGTGAGTATGGATCTATTGTATGGATGTTTGTTACTCTTTAACTACTGAACGGATTTGGATGAAATTTTGCACACAGATAGTTTATAACCTAGACTAAAACATAGGATATTATTTTTAGTCCGGTAGTAAGATCTTATGGGACAATTATCAAACTTCACGCGGGCTGTCAGCAGCTAGTAAATTGATAATAAGCATATAAGTTATCTTATCTGATTTTGATTGCCTCTTTGGTCTAGTGGTGGCTGAGCATGAGATTGTGGGTTCGATTCCCGGGTCGGGCAGTGTTATTATTGTGATTTTTCCACCAGAATTTTCTGAGTAGCTTCCACGGAATGGTCTAGAACAAAATTATAGAACAGTTATAGGGAAAATTCCAAAAAAAAAAAATAAGATACCTTTTGGGACTTTACAAGTTTTCGACCTTAGTATTTGGTACAAAATTTCAACTTGCTAGGTCCACCCGTTCCTGAGAAAATCGGTGGTGACAGACGGATGGACAGATGGAAAAGAAAGTGATCTTATAGGGGTTCCTTATTTTACCTTTTGAGGTTTCGGAACCCTAAAAATAATCGCAATGACAGAGAGGGACGCCGACGCGAAAACCGATGAAAAAATTCAATGCAGGGGGGGCTCAGAATGATTCAAACTCAAACTCAAAGCATTTATTTCAATTAGACCATTACGGCACTTTAGAATGTCAAAAAAACAAAAAAAAAAACAAAGCTACAGTCCCAGTCACAAGACATAATAACTTGAGAAAGTACCTACTGTAGTTGCCCATTCCCTAGTGTAGATCTATATGCAGAAGAACGTGCAAGAAACTCCATGGACACTCTTTTAAATCAAAATATTGTTACAAAATCTTGGTTACATCATTCATGTTGAGATTATACACATACAGGATGTGAAAGACCTCATCACGAAGCCGTCAACCAAGCATTCTGTACCTACATCAAACTATGTAACTTTACGCAAAAATTATTGCTGGGAAACGATTTTTTTTTTGGGGTGAAAAGTAACGCACTGAATTCAAACATTGTGATGGATGGATTGAATAGTACGGGCATGTAAGATTTTTACTTTAAACACCTCAACCAACCGGTTGAGGTGTTTAAAGTAAAAATCTTACATGCAAAACTTGTATTTAAAAAAAAAAAAACAAAAAGTTGGATCTTTGACCCCCAATATCTCCGTAACTAGAAGGTTCCCAGGTATGGTGTAGAACAAAAAAATGATCGCAATGACGAGGAGAACAAGTGCCTTAAGGCTTCGTTAAGAGGTGTTTTATACCCTTTATGTGATACTAGCGGACGTCACGCGGTTTCACCCGCGTAGGTCCCGTTCCCGTGAGAGTACGGGAATAAAATATAGCCTATAGCACTCACGAATAATGTAGCTTTCTACCAGTGAAACAATTTTTAAAATTGGTTCATAACTTCCGGAGATTACCCCCTACATACAAACAAATGTTACCTCTCTACAATATTAGTATAGATCTACCTAATGAATACGTGTAAACCGTTTTCGGGTCGGGTCCATACCACCTTGTATAATGTGACGTTTACCTCCTAATCCTCGCTCTAATAAAGCTCCTACGAGTACAATAGTTAGAAACACGACACGTGGTTACGGTCTGCAAACTTGTATTGTTGCCGTGGCGTCGTCGTGTCGCCAGACTTTTGTCAATGGTGACCGTTTCACGGGACTATGAACTCTTTGGTAAGTACCGTTCTCTTTAGCTCAAATGTTTAAACAAGTAACATTTAATTAAAATAATCAAAAAACCCGACTGCAAATAGGGATGATGACTGACTAAAAAAACCGGCCAAGTGCGAGTCGGACTCGCGCACGAAGGGTTCCGTACCAATTATTATAAAAAAATCATGTTTGTTGTATGGGAGCCCCCCTTAAATATTAATTTTATTGTTTTTAGTATTTGTTGTTATAGCGGCAACAGAAATACATCATATGTGAAAATTTCAACTGTCTAGCTGTCACGGTTCATGAGATACAGCCTGGTGACAGACAGACGAACGGACAGACAGCGAAGTCTTAGTAATAGGGTTCCGTTTTTACCCTTTGGGTACGAAACCCTAAAAACATATGATTCTGTTTAGTCCGTCAGTTAGATTATCGAAAAATATTGGACACGTGTTTTTTAATTATCAAATAAATAAAAATTGACGAAGATAAAACGTGTCAAAGATCATGAGTGGGGGCTTGTGACGTCACAGTTGAGTAAGAAGTGTACTCAAATGTGACGTCACACGAGTTTTCGACGCACTGTATCGTCTTCATTTTTTGTTTACGTGATTAAAGAAAAAATATGTGTCCAATATTTTTTGGAAATCTAGCTGACGGATTAATTAGATTTTTTTTTTGTCATCTACCCTATTGTAGGTATAACGTACCTATTTATGTTTTTGTTATCTCCATTTAATTTACTTCATTTCGATACCCCACAGCAGTGATTCCCAAAGTGGTCCAGGTGGACCCCCAGGGGTCCACGGGAGACCCGTCAGGGGTAGACCCCCGACGAGTCTTCTGTCACTGTGGCGTTGGCGTGAAAAAATTTGGGGTTTCACAAGTTGTAAGTGGGGTTCCACGAAAATGTATCTGGTTTCGATACTAAAGAACAAACATGTTGGTTTGACTTTATCAGTGGAGGCAGTTATTAAGCTATTTAAATAAGTAATAAAAAATCCAAATGTTTTGGTGCCAGGTTCTATTTTGGTGAAAATGGTCGTATTGAGACTTTACCTAAACTAACCTAACCTAAACTACGAGGGGTAAAATTGTTAAGTATTTTTATTTTTTAAGTTTGCATGCTGAAAGTCAGCGAAATATGTGAATCCTTTTATTCTTAAGACCATCATGTAGCATACCATATTTCATGCAAATAAAGAAATAAAAAACATTTTTTGACGCTTTAAGATTCAGGAGCTACGGTCGTTTTATCGCTTGTTATAGTCCACGGGCTTGAAAAAAAATATTTTTTTTACCGAAACCAGAAAATTTTGAAAGGGGTCTACCAGAAAAAAACAGTTTGGGAACCTCTGATCTACACACGATAGGTCCACAACCAAGTTAGTATGAACTGGGTTGTGGAGGTCAGATAGGCAGCGCTCCATGTAAAATACTGGTACTCAGCTGCATCCGGTTAGACTGGAAGCCGACCCAACATAGTTGGGAAACGCAGACAGTTGATGTCTCTTTTCACAAACTATGTGACACCTAAATGAATGCCTAAATAAAAGCAGGCTGTTGAGGCGGCGCGGTGTGTTTCTTAGGGTGCGTACAGACTATATAACACATTATATAACTTGTGTTTCATAACACGTCCACATTATGAAATTGAGATTGACATATTTTATAACATTCAGTGTCCACATTATCTGAAACATGTTATATAGCAATGCTATGTTATATAGTCTGTACGCACCCTTAGCGTCCCGGGTTCGAATCCCGGTAAGAGCAAATGTTTGTGTGATGAGCACATTTGTTTCAGGACATTTGTTTCCGAGTCATGGATGTTTATATGTATAATAAGTATGTATTTACAAACAAAAAGTATCTATGTAGTATATCAACTATCTGGTGTCCACGACACAAGCCTCGTTGCTTAGTGTGGCACTAGATTGCGCTGTGTGTAATGTCCAGCGATATTTATTTATTTATTTATCTTGTAATACGTTTTCTCCTATTTGCAGTAAAATAGCATTAGAGTACCATATCAACAGTCAAAGGTCGATTTTAAAACGATTAAAAATTAAACGAATCCACCAAAAAATAATAATAAAATATTGCTTTATTTAATTACATCATAAGAACTGTATATCTAAGAATCTAATAATAATTAACTAAAACATTTACAATGAACACATTCTAAAACAATATTTGACATAATTATGTACATAAATATACTCACGCCTTTCTCCCAAGGACCTAGGCAGAAAATAAAGAATAAGAGTATTTTTAAATACATTTCATTAATTATAAGAAAATGCATCAAGATCTCTAATAACAATAAAATGCAAGATAATTGGTGTCGATTCTGTTGTGCACAAACTAAACTTTATTTAGGCTATTGCTATCTTTTGCTAAAAGACAGTGCCAGAAAAGGACGGCTATAGTGAACTAAGTTAGAGATGTCAAACTAGTTTATGCCTTGCGCTTCACCGTGTTTTTAGTGCACGTAAAACCATGTCGACTAAAATGTTAAGAGAAGAACAGAAAGAAAAAGAAGACATATGTATGGAAATATTAGTTCCAACTCAATTTGACTGCTCTAAATTGCGTCAGTTTCTCGTTTGAGAGAAAAATATAGCAATAGGCTAAATTAAGTTTAGTGTGTGCACAACAGAATTGACACCATTGTTTATTATTGTAGTTTTCTAACAATGACATAACATCACGCCTGTATCCTCGAAGGGATAGGCAGAGTTATACCTAATAGTACACTGAAATTTCGCCAATTATGTTTCAGTCCCATGTAATAGTGGGCGATCCTATTGCCATCAAACGGGCACAGATCCAGACTCCTAGACAGGTACTGAGAAATTCCTGTTGTAAAAACCCAATACGTCTGCCCGACCCGGGAATCAAACCCAGGACCGTATGCTTCGCACGCGCTTGTGATCGACGAGGCAACAATAACAGAAATATTTATATTCAAGCTAATATTTAATGTGGAATGAATAGAAATCTACATCTACACTAATATTATAAAGAGGTAACATTTGTTTGTAAGTTTGTATGTAGGGGGTAATCTCCGGAAGATGAACCGATTTCAAAAATTCTTTCACCATTAGAAAGCTACATTCACCCTGAGTAACGTAAGCTATATTTTATCCCCTTACTCCCACGGGAACGGGGACTACGCGGGTGAAACCGCGTGATGTCCGCTAGTATAATATCTATACTAATATTATAAAGAGGTAACATTTGTTTGTAAGTTTGTATGTAGGGGGTAATCTCCGGAAGTAATGAACCGATTTTAAAAATTGTTTCACTGGTAGAAAGCTACATTATTCGTGAGTTCTATAGGCTATATTTTATTCCCGTACTCCCACGGGAATGGGAACTACGCGGGTGGAACCGCGGGACGTCAGCTAGTAATATTCTAAAAGCAAAGATTTGTATTTTTGTGTGTGTGTAGGTTTGTAATGAATAAACTCAAAAACTACTGCGCCGATTTCAAAAATTCTTTCACCATTAGAAAGCTACATTCACCCTGAGTAACAGTGCGGGTTGGTAGATGTCACATGTCTTCGAATAGAAACGAAGACATGTGAAACGAAGAACCAAAAGGTTCTATAATGACATGCCGGTTTCCTCAAAATGTTTTCCTTCACTATTTTGAGAGCAGTGGTGATGAAATAAATTACACACAGTAATGTGCCTGTCTGGGATTGATCCCATGACCCACTACTCGTTAGTCGGGGCCATTATTGGGCTACCACTGCTCACAGGCTACCAATCCGAGTTAAAAACTGATTGTTGAATTACACTTTACAATCGACAACTTAACGTGTATGAGTCATTTACATCATTGTGTTCATTCTTGCGTAAAGTTTTGGAGGGGAACTTTAACACACCCTAAATGTGGATACGATGTAGGAACAGAGAATCTGTAGATATACTTCTACACTAATATTATAAAGAGGAAAGATTTGTATTTTTGTGTGTATGTTTGTAATGAATTAATTCAAAAACTACTGCGCCGATTTCAAAAATTCTTTCACCATTAGAAAGCTACATTCACCCTGAGTAACATAGGCTATATTTTATCCCCGTACTCCCACGGGAACAGGAACTACGCGGGTGAAACCGCGTGACCTCAGCTAGTATAACTATAAAGAATTACAGTTTGTATGTTTGGATGAAGCAAGCAGGTAATTTATTGAAACTTCTTAACCAATTCAATAAAACTCACTGATATAATATAATGATATTACACTATTGCCGAAAGCTAGAATGTGTTTCTCACGCAGACCAAGACACAGGTAGAAGCTAGTCTTTATTTATTTAGGTAGTTCTACAATAATTGTACGACACATTAGAGGTGAGGGCCAAATGAGCGTAATGTAATTATGTGAGTCGCGTAAGTAAATTCGGTTTTATATTTGGGCTCATTTTACGTCGTCACGTGACTCAAACCAGACTTTCGTACGAAAAAGTGGCGTAAATTTTCAAATACTAGTTTTTAAGGTTTACTTTACTTTAAATACTTCCACTATACGTGATTTTTCACCTAAAAAACGTCGTTTCCCAGCAATAATTTTTGTGTAAAGTTAGGTACTATCGGGGTCTTTTAATTTTTTTTCGCTTAAATCATGCGGAGGCGCCGAGCCACGCCCCCTTAATGTTTGGGCCTATTAGGAAAGCGACAACTTTGGCGCGCAAAATAACAATAACTCTCGTTTGGCGTGCGTCGTCAATGCGCTCGGCCGATTCGGTATCTTTTCATTCATTTTTTCTACACAAAGGCAACGGGGCGGGGCTAGAGAGCGTTTTTATGTTGCGAGTGCAAGCAAAAATGGGCTTAGTGGTGGTCAGGCGGGAGTGTCCTCGATAGTACTTAGTCTGATGTACAGAATGCTTGGTTGACGCCTTCGTGAAGGGTTCATTAACACCCTGTTTATAGTTGTTATAGCACTAACAACAAAACTGAAACAAAAAAGCTGCACCCAACAGCTATAGTCACTATCTATTACAAATAAATAAAATTGAAGTATCTGTGTGTACCTAATATCAAAATAACCCAGCTTATTACTGAATGCATATGAAAATATATACCTATTGTACGGCACTTATAACAAAAACACGTTTTATTTTAATTTTTGGCTGTCTGTCTGTTTGTTTGTTCCGACTTATCTCCGAAACAACTGGACCGATTTTGACGGAACTTTTACTGGCAGATAGCTGATACTATAAGGTCTAACTTAGCCTACTATTATTTTAGAAAAATAATTATGATTTCGTGGAAAAAATATCTCTTAAAATTGATAAGAAAATCAGATTCAAAATGGGAAATAATATTTTTTTATATTCGGGCCTATAAGATTCTGCTTATAAGATTAAAATAATAAATAAACAAAATGATGGAACAACTGGTATTTTTTGTTATTTCAGTCTTATTCTAAGCGTATCGATAAAAATTTTAATTGTTTTGTCCTAGAACCGACCCAAAAATTGTGGTCTCTTCTGAAGAAGAGAATGGAACTGAATTTAGGCTACTGAAGTAGTGTCCTAAATTCAGTTCCTATGTCTGAGTTTCCATAATGATAGTGAATGCTTTTCAAAAACAAAAACAAGGTATGTGAAACAATTACTTTCAGATTATAATCACAATTAAAAACAATGTGACACTATTAAGTATCTAATAGAATGTGTACCTCTATTCATCCCAATTTAAAAACAAGCATGAAGATAAATCGACTAAAACCTTACCAATAAGTTACTATGTTTGAATTGCCTCTACATCACTTGCATCAAGACTCTGTTCATTCTCAATAGCATTAGTAGTATACCGCTTTCTTGACGTATCAATATTATGTCTCCGTTTCATATGTTTCTTAAAATTAGACCCATTTACGAAGTCCCGTTGACAATAAACACATTTATAAGGCTTTGCACCAGTATGCTGTCTTATGTGTAAGTTCAAACGGGTTTTAAACCTAAATGTTTTGTTACAATAAGCACAAACGTAAGGCATTAAGTCTGTATGAACTATAGAATGTGATTTCAAGTGTCTTTTAACGCGGAAACTTTTACCGCATTGCTCACAAACAAATGGTTTTGCACCGGAGTGGAGACTGAAGTGGGACTGGAGATTTCCTCGAGCTCTGAAGGCCATCGGACAGAATTCACATTTGAAAGGCTTCGTGTCATCGTGGGTCATCATATGAGTACTCAGAGTACCCTTCGTAAAGAACATTTTACCGCAAACGTGGCATGAGAAATCTCTACTACGCTCTGTATGTATGAGTTTATGCTGTTGTAAATTACTTCGGGATTTAAATTCCTTTTGACAATGTTCGCATTTCAGCTCATTTTCAATTGTTTCACATTTCATACGTTTTCTGTAGCTTTTTGTGTATGTTACGATGTGGTCTTGTAGTAATTGTTCATTTTCAAACATTGTACCGCAGTTTTGACATGTAGTTCTGTATGCGTTGATGTGGCTGTTGTTTTTATGTTTTTTCAAGATGGAGGCGGTATTAAAATGTTTATTGCAAAATTCGCAGCAGTATCGTAGCCATTTTTTGTGTGACCGTACATGGTTGACAAACGCTTTGTAATTATTTAAGACTTTTCCACAGTCGGAGCACTTGAATATGCAGCAATGGTCGTGTATTTGTAATGCGTGTAAGCGTAGTGACATGACATTCTTGCATTGAGCATCGCAGTCGGCACAACGGCACATATAATCCTCCCAAGTCAGATTTGGAAACTCTTTTTCTTTACTTTCAGGGTCAAAATCATAATTGTAAGCAGATTTCTTTTTCTTTTTGAGTTTTTTCTTCTTAACAGCCATAAAGAGAGGTTCATCACTGTCTGTACTGTGAAAACCATCGGAATTTTCAAGAATTACTTCCACACTCAGTCTTTCAATCTTTACCGCAGCTGATGCTAAGTCTATCAAAGAATTTGGGTCTACTATTTGCAATTCCTCACCGATAATAACTGGTTTTACTTCACGTTTTATGTCCTCAAAGTCGTCCCAGTCGACATTTTCCGGTTTTCCATCATTGCTTGAGTTTATGTTGACATCAGGACACGAATTTTCTTTGCTTTCATTTTTCAAGAATATTTCGTTTAATTTAGTTTGTGCAGTCCTCACATTGTGTAAAAAGGACCATGTACGTTCTAGTAGATCGAAACATGAGAAGCAAATGCTTTTTGGAAGAGTTTCTGACCTTTTAACATCGATATTTATCCACAACATTTTCATAGCTATTTTGGAGTTAATTCCTACATCTTCGTCCGGCGATATTAGTGTTTCTTTTGTCGTAGGCTCGGCGCACAAGCGACAGTAGGCTTCGTCTTCGTCACACATAGTTGGTTTCAATAGAATTTACGTAACATTTGATTGTAAAATGTTTATTTTTTGAAAAAAAATGTGTATACATCTACTCTCGATGATAAACAACCATTTTGACAATAGACGCGTTGGTGTTGCCACTATTTTAAAATAAATATCACTCCAGTCAGCAAATCGCCAACCATAATAATGCTTTGAATTATTTTGAGATAAAAAATAATTCAAACAAACTAAGAATCTTTTACATTTATTCTGTTATAATATTTGTATTAGTAGAAAGTATTTTATAAACACTATTCAATAACGCCATCTGTTGCATTACTTTGTTATTTTCTATAGCACTGAGCACTGGTGGTTCATTTAGTTATTATATACGTCACTAGATGGGAGTAATCGAATCTTTGTTTTTGTATGTAGAAATTCTTCACATACTGGAGTTCACTGTAGGAGCCGTTTGTCAATATTTAAACAAATTATGCCAAGGAATACTGTCGCATTTTTTCACTCTTCCGTAAATCATTGCTCATGTCATTAAGTAGGTAGTTAGTAGGTACCATACCGACCCTTCGGACCTTCATAGTTTGAAAAAGGCTAGTCATATCGAAAGTAGGTGAGGTCGACAAACGGATGTGCGATTAACGCTTGTACGATAAAACTGTACTGCGACTGACCTTATTGCGACTGCACGCAAGTGCGATAAACTGAAGCTCGACATCACGCTAACGCGACAAATGCTTGTGCGAAATAGTTCAACAACACTACCTAGGTGTGACTAACGCTTATGCGACACTGCTGTCTATACAGGGTGTAAAAGGACCTAACATTTCAATCATGGGTGCAAATACGTGCATTCGCATTATGCTAAATCGTAGTATAGCTTTGTCTCACACCGTCCGTTTGTCGACCTAACGTACTGCAATCAATGATATATAAACTATAGATACGTTGTCCGCACTCTAAAATGACAACATGAAATGAAGCCAATTGGCCACATCGCGCTTAGTTACGCACCAACCTGTCGCGCGACGCTACGTTTTTTTATAATTTAATAAATCCTGTGACGTGACTGAAGATGTATATTTATCTCCCTCTCGCAACAGGCATCCCGCCGTTCGGTGTCATATTTTCTTTCTCTTTCTTCACGCTTATAAGTAGTTCTAGTATTTTCGCCGTTTTTAAGCGCCGCGATGTTGGTTCATGACGTGTCTAGACATATTCGGGCGCAACTAGTGCAATAAAGTGTCTACATATCAGACTATGTGATAGTATCGTATAACATAGTATCAATATCTATTTGGATTCACTGTGTAACGCGAATAACAATATTGACGGCTGCAGAATACAGAGCAGGGCCTTCTGCAAGCCAATGACCTGGCCATCCTTTACATAACATCAGAACAAAATATTCACGGACTAGCTTCCAAAGTATAGGTATCTACATAACTATAAGTCTTCTATACCTGGGAGGAGGTCGTGACAAAATAACAACACCGCATACAACAACAACACAAAACACAAATACAGCAACATATTTTTTTTTGGTTTTCGCTAAAACTTGTAGTGTGGTGTGTTTTTGCAGTATTAAGCGTATTTATGGCATTTGTAATAAAACAGCTGTGATGCTGGACAGTTAACGGTAACCATATTTTTATACGTTTGAAATCGCGTTGGGTTCGCGACCTTGGCGGCAAGTTGACGGAACTATGCTTAAAATCAATCTGGGTAACTATGCTTAATACAACTCCTCGGTGTTACAACACTGAAAATACTGTGAGATGCTATCACGTCATATAGGAAGTTAGCATCTCATTTTCAAAATTGCTATTTTGTCGGTAAAGCAACAGAACTATTGTTACAATCAATCACGAGGTATAGAACTATGTTTAAAACAACTCCTCGATTCTGAAAAACCTTTAATATGATGAGATGCTGCGATGTCATGTGA
Organism: Xestia xanthographa; assembly: GCA_905147715.2. Lineage (NCBI taxonomy): Eukaryota > Metazoa > Arthropoda > Insecta > Lepidoptera > Noctuidae > Xestia > Xestia xanthographa. Next base: position 17,310,282 of record LR990670.1, read on the forward strand.
AGTTGGCATCTCATTTTCAAAATTGGATTTTTCAGGGCAAATTAATTGAACAATCGTTATAAACTATCAGGAACTGTGGAACTAAGCTGGATGCAAGCAGAACTCAAGTTATTTGTTGAGATGCTAATACTTGAGATGCTAAGTTCACAGTGACGCACGGATCGATCTATCCAAACTAAGAAAGAAAGAAAACATCTACAAATGACAACCGGGACCAACGGGTTAACGTGCTTTCCGAGGCATGGAGGAAACTCGGTATGTAATGGGTCAACCATCCACATTACCACCAGCCATTTTGATTATGTACCACAAAATATTTTTTACTAAGACATCGTATGGAGTGTCTGATGAGATGACGAGTAATAGTTAAAAGTCATGCTGCGCCGACCACAAATAATGACGATGAAGGTCGCATCGCATGGGGTACATAAGGAGGTACCATCAGCTCGAACGAAATCTTACCAGGTTTTTAACAAAATCCCGTGGACACGATGTCCACATCTGTTTACCACCCGTATACCATTGTTTAAATCGGGTAGTACATCAGACCCCACTAATTATAGACCCATTTCAGTACTACCTTTAGTAAAAATTTTGAAAAATTAATTTTGGCACAAATGCAAAGTTTTTTCAATAAACATAAGTTATTGCATAAAAAACAGTTCGGTTTCACAAGGGGTCGTTCAACTACTGATGTACCGGTGTTGAACTTTTAGGACACATTTATAATGCCTGGGAGGACAAATGCGATGCTTTGGGCATTTTTTGCGATTTATCTAAAGCTTTCGATTGCGTTCTTCATGAAACATTAATCAGGAAACTACACCACTACGGAATCCGTAACGCCTCTCTGGATCTTCTTATTTCATATTTGAGTAATAGGATTCAGAGAGTTGTTGTTAACGGGAAGAGATCTCCCGGATCAGTAGTAAGAATGGGGGTACCACAGGGCTCAATTCTTGGTCCATTTTTGTTTCTTATTTACATAAATGACTTGCCTCACCTCATAAAGTATAATCATGACATAGTATTGTTTGCAGACGACACTTCTCTTTTATTTAAACTCAAACGTCATCAGTTAGTTACGGATGATGTTAATAGCGCCCTGGCAAAAGTCGTTAATTGGTTTAATGTTAATAACCTACTCCTAAATGAGAAAAAAACTAAATGTATTAAGTTTACGATACCCCATGTAAGACAAGTGGAAACTACTGTACTAATTAAGGATGAAGAGTTGAAACCGGAAGATAGCACAGTGTTCCTAGGCATAACTTTGGATGCCAAGCTTCAGTGGGGCCCGCATATAGACAAATTGACAAAAAAACTTAGCTCTGCAGCATACGCCGTTAGAAGGATTCGCGAGTTAACTGATTTAGAGACAGCCCGTTTAGTTTACTTTAGTTATTTCAATAGCGTGATGTCGTATGGTATTCTCTTGTGGGGCAATGCCGCCGATATTCAAACAATATTTGTTTTGCAAAAAAGGGCAATTCGTTCAATTTATAAATTAAGTCCCAGATACTCCCTCAGAGAAAAATTTTAAGAGATTAATGTTCTTACTGTCCCTTCTCAGTTTATTTATGAAAACCTTTTGTACGCACACAAAAATATTAATTTGTTTAAAAAATACAGTGATATCCACAACATAAATACGAGGAACAAACACAAATTTGTTGTTCCTGCAACGAGGCTCAAAAAAATAGGGGTACGTTCAGATGCCAATGTATACGTTTTTACAATAAACTTCCGAGCCAAATTCAAGCACTAAGCCTAAATAAATTCAAATCGTTTATAAAACGGAAGCTGTGCCTGAAAGCTTACTATCATGTTAATCACTATCTCGAAGATAAAAAGGCTTGGGATTATGCTGCTCCAATGAAATTTGCTCTGTGAATGTCGAAGCTTCGGACTTCGCTTGTTTATTATTTATTCCTTTCTTTTCCTTTTTTTATTTTTTCTTTTCCTTTTTTTATACACTCTGACATTTAATGTTTTGACATGTATTTTATTATTTTTTATACACTCTGAAATTTAATGTTTTGACATGTATTTTATTATTTTTTACTTTATTATTTTTTTATTTGACATTTACTGATTTGACATGAATACTTATTTTGTTAAGTATTTTACTTTTTTTTTATCATCATTGTGCCTTTTAATGATTTTTGTGATTTTTATTTACATTCTTTTTGAATAGAACTTGTTATGGATTTTATATGATTACTGTGAATGTGGGGACCATGTGGGTCACATTTATATTTTTTGTTTACTTTTTCCCACAACTGTCTGACAGTTTGAGTACTCTAAGCGACCTACCCAAATGTCCCTTCTTTGGTATTGTTCGTCGTTTCGTTGAGCTCCTTGAGTTATAAGTCGAACTACACGTTAACAGACAAATGCTTGCACTGACTGGACAGGTCCACTCAAAACTGTATGGTTCTTTCTTCAAAAGACCATATCAGACACTAATCTGCATAGTCCTCATGTGAATTGAACAAGATTGTCTGGACTTTAAAAGAGACTATGACCTCTGAGTTTGTTTCGGCTGTTTCTTCTCAGAGTAGTCAGGTACGAAACACCGGCCCCATCTAGTTTAAAAAAAATGACGTGTAAAAGTGTTTGTAAAAACCTACTTGCAAAATAAACATCATTTATCATTTATCATTTATCATTTATCATTTATTGTTTTGTGTTTTTTTCATTCGACCCTTATTTTCATTAACAAAGACAAGGGATCAGATGCTGCGATGCTATTGTTTGATGACGTACATAAGCGCTTCAATAGCGGCCGGAAGCTGCTGTCGGTGGTAAGATTTCGTTCGTTGTGATTGTACTTATTTCAATTATTTATATTAACCTTGTAAAGGTAGGTAAGAATTCATATTTTACGAATGATGGCACAGAATATAAATTGGCTTATTGCAATACGAGTACGAGGAGAACATCCTGTTTTTTTAAATTTCATGGCGCTTAGCATAATTAAGTTTAGCGTTCCCACTGCTGGGACACTGGCCTCTTTACTGTTAGAGGGGCTGTAATGAAGGATCTATAAGAAAATCTTTTTTAGGGTTCCGTATCCGAAGGGTAACCAACGAGACCCTATTACTAAGCGTCCGCTGTCCGTTCGTCCGATCGTCCGTCCGTCCGTCTGTCTGTCAGCGGGGTGTATCTCATGATCCGTAATATGGTAGACAGTTTTGTATTTCTGTTACCGCTATAATAACAACAAATCAAAAAAATCAAATCCAATAATTTATTTTTGCGAAAAGACTGTTACAAAGGTCTTATTAAAAAACTGACTTAAAAAAAAACAACAAACAAAAAAAACACAAAAAGAAAAGGACAAAAAAATACACTAAAAGAAAAAAACACTAAAACAAAACCACAAAAAAGTGAAAAATAACTTTAGCTTCAGATGCTCCAAATCAATCAAAGGTCAAGTTTCAGAAGTCGGTGACCTTGTTTAATTGATTAATTTGGTTGGGAACCTTTGATTGATTTGGTGTTTTTCTCACCGGCTTCTGAAGCTAAAGTTATTTTTCACTTTTTTGTGGTTTTGTTTTAGTGTTTTTTTTTTGTTTTTCTTTTAGTGTATTTTTTTGTCCTTTTCTTTTTGTGTTTTTTTTGTTTGTTGTTTTTTTTGAAGTCGGTTTTATTTTTGGCAAAAAAGTTTTATTTTATTTTTCCATTTTTAGTTGTAATATCCTATACTTACAAATATTTGCTATGCATTGATTGTACATGGTTAACAATACATGTCATGGTAATAGGCTTATCCCCAATAAATGGAACATAACATGCCATAACTGTCGAAATCTGGGTGTACTGTACACATCTATGTACCCCTCAGAGCAATCAGGTGTAATGTTACGTCATGATGTTGTTTAAACAATGAACATCCAACCGATTGGAGCTATCACAAAAGATTTGCCGTCTATTTTTGAAGAGTTCCATTGTATATCTCCGAAGATCAGCATCAGATCTTCACCAAATTAAAATGGGACCACCTCACGAGTATACTCTTTCAAGTAAAAAAAGAATTTTGAAAATCGGTCCACAAATGGGAGAGAAATCAGGTAAATTGTACACATCTGCGTACCACCTCAGAGCATACAGGCGTGATGTTACGTCATGATATTGTATAAACAATGAACATCCAACCGATTGGAGCTATCACAACAGATTTGCCGTCCCTTTTTGAAGAGTTCTATTGTATATCTCCGAAGATCAGCATCAGATCTTCACCAAATTAAAATGGGACCACCTCAGGAGTATACTTTTTCAAATAAAAAAAGAATTTTGAGAATCGGTCCACAAATGGGAGAGAAATCAGGTAAATTGTACACTTCTGCGTACCCTCTCAGAGCATACAGGCGTGATGTTCCGTCATGATATTGTATAAACAATGAACATCCAACCGATTGGAGCTATCACAACAGATTTGCCGTCTCTTTTTGAAGAGTTCCATTGTATATCTCCGAAGGTCAGCATCAGATCTTCACCAAATTAAAATGGGACCATTTCAGGAGTGTACTCTATCAAATGAAAAAAGAATTTTGAAAATCGGTCCACAAATGGGAGAGAAATCAGGTAACATACATAAAAAAAAAAAACATATACACGAACATATTATAACCTCCGCCTTTTTTGAAGTCGGTTAAAAATGTACATGTTTCAAGTGTTTCTATCGTAAGGCATGCAAAATCTATACAGCCATGAAATACAAATCTATACTAATATTAAAGAGGAAAGATTTGTATTTTGAATGTTTGTAATGAATAAACACAGAAACTACTGCGCCGATTTCAAAAATTCTTTCACCATTAAAAAGCTACGTTCACCCTGAGTAACATAGGCTTTTTATCCCCGTACTCCCACGGGGTAACGGGAACTACGCGGGTGAAACCGCGTGACGTCCGCTAGTAACAAATATAAGGTCAGCTAATTAAATGTACAATAAACAATAAGTAAATTAAAGAGGGCACCCCAACTACGATGGTACGGAACCCTTCATGCGCAAGTCAGACTCGCATTTGACCGGTTTTTTCCTATATATCTGCTCTGGTTTATGTTGGACTGACTTACACACATAAAAGTAGGCTCATCTATGTTTGGGTGAGCTGAATACCAGTATTTTACATGGAGCGACTGGCTACTGATGACCTGGTGAAGGTGGAGGGGATCCGCTGGATGCGAGTCGTACGGGACCGGGCAATGTGGCGACACTTGGGGGAGGCCTATGAATGAATAAATGAATTAATCTTTATTCAAGTATCCATGACTCAAAAGCAGTTAGTAAAACTTAGGTACGACTATGTTATTAAGCACTGATCAAACACACAACACAACAAATAATGGTGGATCACTGCTGCGACAAACCATAAGCAATTGCACAGCAGCGACCCACATAAACACAGTCCAGGCGACTGGCAATCATGCTAAAGATACTGTTGGTAATGCCCCACACTCTGCGCACCAGGGAGGCGCACCTTTTACGCATTGTTGCGTAGAAACAATCCACATGCGCATCTGCGAACATGCGACGCACTACAGAAGCGGGGCAGCCCCACCAGCAGTGGACGTCTTTCGGCTGAAATGATGATGATGATGATCACTGGCTATCTGATCTCAACAACCCATTTATTAGGAATTGATCCTGAACGGAACCTGTCCATTCTTAAGGAGCTCCAAATAACCACAAGATCCGCTGTCTGTTACCAGCGCATTCTTAAGTATTTTGGACATGTCGCTCGTAGAAACCCTGACAGCCTCGAGAAGCTGATGGTAGTTGGCCAAGTAGACGGGAAAAGACCACGCGGGCGCTCACTTACCCGTTGGTCAGACCGAGTAAAGTCGCTCACTGGCCTATCAATAGCCGAAGCTTTTAAGACCGCCGAGGACAGACAAACGTAGAAGAGCATAGTGCACCGAGTGATGAATACCTCAGACACAGATTAGACACGACCTTCAATAATGAAGGTAACGACTTAGATGTGACGTCAGACTTTTAGACTTCCGACCGAGACCCGAAAGGATCTCGTTGGGTAATGAACGGGCCCCCATCTATGACTGACCTCGGCAACGACCTCGTTGCTTATCCCTGAAAATAGAGAACGGCTGCTAATGTTTTAAGCGACTTCTTAAAAAGGAGTTAGTTATATTGTATTCGACAACCATCATAATATTATTATTTGTTTCATGTATGTTATGAAAAAATCTAATTAGTCCGTCAGTTAGATTATCAAAAAATATTTGACCCGTATTTTTTCTTTTGTTACTTAAACCAGCATTGACGTAGATCAGATACGACGCTTTTAAAATTCTCAATACGTCACGCCGTGGTATTATTTTTAGTGCGTTCTGACGTCACGAGCCCCCCCACTCCCGAGTTTTATTGCGTTTCATCTTTGTCAATATTCATTGATTGACAAAAACAAAAAAAATACGTGTCCATTATTTTCCAATACTCTAACTGACAGACTAAATAGATTTGCAATTTTTTGATACTGTCGTCATGCCTATTACTTCTAGTTACAATGTAATAACTAATTGAAGATAAGAATTTGTCTGGAATACTAAAAAGGTCAAAAAAAAAAACATCCAAACAGATAAGAGTTTCTCTTGAAGTCTACTAACTGAATGACACTAAAATTCTAGGTAAAAAAAAAGTTTATGTAAATTACCATAAAGTGTACAGTTACCTTAGAAATAGGAGGTCGGAGTACTCATAAGTTAGACTTTATAACATGACTAATGATTATTTCAGTTAGGTTGAACTCTGTTACATTGCTCAGATGCTAAAATATATAGTTTTGGAACTGTAAAACTACGTTGAGCTGAAAAAATAACTGTGATAACGTTAAAAAGTTGGTCTAGACTAAATAACAAGATTTTGTGGGCAAAAGGGTACACCATAAAACAATAATTTCAAGACACCAATCTCTAAAAAAAACCTTATTTTGGGTCTGGAAACCCGATTTAGTTTCAATTAATTGGCAAATTAGGTTTTTAGTTGCTTTGAAATCAATAAATAGTTGAGTCATTGAGTTGACTAAACAGTGACGTCACAGTTGAATTTTAATTTCCTTAAAATCGGGCGTTGGCCAACTAACAATTGCGTATAAAATTATACATGGTTATACCAATGCCTCGGAATTACATGCGGAGCTGTGTCAATTATTTGTTCTGAATAATTATATTCGCTCTAGGAAATATTAATTGGTAATATTAATTGGCGTTACAGGTGTCATAGTTGTTAAGCCGTCCATGGCCCTCTGACTTGACTTCACATGCCGTCTAGAAATATATCTCTCAGGCATGCTGGTTTCCTCACGATGTTTTCCTTCACCGAAGCAAGTGATAATTATAATACGCACATGAATCCGAAAAATTGGAGGTGCGTACCTTTTTTTTCGGATGGGAAATCATCAAATGACTCCTCCCGCTCTGGGCGGAGCAAGAGGGAGTGTCAGACTTTTACTGACTAAAACCCATCCATGTTCCTTCATCGCCCTTTGTGTTCCGGGGTCACGGTATCTCTTTCGAACAGTGCCGCAGCCCCGGCAGGCATCGGTCCTTGCGGACCCTTTGCTAACTCTCTTTGAGGCGCGCGTGGAACACTCCTGCTTGTCGACATGGCCTGTCGTCATGAGACGGACGGACGGCGAGCTAGCCCATAGCCCACCGTCCACAGGCCCGGGTTCAAACTTGAGACGTATGACTTGGCAGTCCAACGGCAACATCACTAGGCCATCACAAATTACATAAAAATAACTTATTTACATATCATATCGTTTGGTTTCTCACAGTTATATTAGACACACGAAAAACATCGATAAAACCAATCCGATTTACGCATTTGATTCTACGACAAAGTAATAAAAATGCCTTCACGGAAACACTCGACAATATACTCACAGCGATCATTGAAGAAACCGTTACTTATTACTTGATTTGTAGTCATTCTTCTCCTTAGAGGCCCCGGAAAATGGCTGGATAACTTATATAATACCTATACATATTTATTCATGTATTTTAGTAGGTTTTTTCATGGTTTTCACACACACAGATAGCAGCGGTGGCTCTGTGGTGGCGGACCCGACTTACGAACAGTAAGTAGTTGGTTCGAACCCAGACAGGCGCATTACTTCGTGTAATTCATTTAATCTCCACTGCTCTCAAAAATAGTGAAGAAAAACATCGTGAGGAAACCAGCATGTTCTAGAACCAAATATTCGAAGACATGTGACATCTACCAACCCGCACGGGGCCCGCGTGGTGGATTATACGCAGAGAAATTGGTGACAAACAGAACTACTGAATCGAATAGTTAAATTAGGTTACAACATTTCTAGTTTGAAATACTTGGTCCTTGTTATCTCTACGACTAATTAGTCACTCCTACTAATCGTATGTTTAATTATACTATTTGATTAGTGTAGCTCACAAAAAAATATTATTGAACTAAAACATCAATAATTATTGTATCTTAAACAATAATTATTTTAATCTGTACATAATGGATTGTATGTATTATGAAACAGGGATTCGCAGTTACTAAATTTTCTAGTTCCGGTTAATGATTTACAATGTTATTGGTGGATTATGAGTGTGTCTGTAATTAAAACAATATTCTTTTTATTACAACTACATAATTGTGTGCAGTACATATCGTTCCAAGTGTCGTATAATATTCGTTTAGTTTGGTTTACTTTTTATGTAGTGTTAAGGCTTAACAAGAATATTATAGTAAAAACCACCCTGGAAACAGTAAACGGTACAATGTATGTATTAAAATCGCCACGAGTTAGTTACAACTTGCCAACTAGATGGCGCTGTATATTTACGTCACGTTTCTGAATCGCGGTGTTAAGATTTTCCGCCGTTGAATGACGCTCGCGTTGTACTGTACAGAACTTATCGGATCGCCAGTGATCCGCGCCGATCGGACGTGCCTACGGAAGATCGTCGCAGCGGAAAAGTTTCTCGGCCGAAGTGCCAACAATTGGGGGTACTCGGCTAAAAACTTTTGTTGCGCGGACCGCAATTTCAACCACTTTCCCTGTGTTCGCGCAAGTGCCTAGCACTGGGGGCGAGCACTGGGGGAGCCATCTCTGCTGCCCGGCGGCGGCGCCCCGTGCACCGCAGCGGTCGCAACATCACATCCACACAGTGAAGCCTAGCGACATGACAGACCAAGACGTCGCTGACTACGAGGCCCGTCTTTGGGCGCTGGAGCGGACGGTGTCGATGCCGAATATCGGCTTCGTGCTGCCCGATCCAGCGCCGCCCGGTCCCCCCCCCCCCCCTCAAAGTGAGGAGAGAAAGAAGACCGGTAAGAAGAGGACCTCCGCCGCCACAAAGAAAATGACGCCCGAAGCCCGGGTGAAGAGGGAAGATGACGGAGCGAGCCGAGGCGCAGCTGCTGTTGCGCGCGGCCCGTCGACGTCACCGGCGCCTGCGCGTGCTGGGCCGGTGCCTCCGCCGAGCCGACCGCACGCTGCTTCTGTGCGCCCGCCCACGCCCCGCCCGGTTCCGACGCAGACCCAGGGGCCCCCCGCCGCCATGAAACCTGATCGCGCGCCGCAAGCGCGCGCCGCCGCACCCGCGCGTGTGGCTGCGCGCGATCCCGCGCCACAGGGGCAAACCGCCACAATCTCGTGGCGCGCGCCCACGCCACTGCTGCGCAACCCAGCGGCCTCCATTCGCGCCTCAGCGCCCACCACAGCGCCGACACCAGCGCCATCCGCGCGCCCTGCCGCGCAACCACGCGCCGCCACGGCCGCGCGCCCCACCGCGTCGACTGCGCCCTTCGGGGCTGCGTCCGCGCTGAGGGCCTGCAACCGCGACCCCAGGCTGGCACCGGGAACGCGCCAGGCTCTCTTGGCGTCCCAGGTCCCGGCCTCACTAGCGCCCCCCCGTGCCTCGGCCTGCGACTCTCCGGCAGAGCGATCGGCATGCTCGCCGCGAGCCGGCTCGAGCATGTCGCTCGCGTCTGTGGGGTCGGAGGACTCGGGACCGAGTATGCGGGGGAGGCACACCCCAGGACCGGCACCGTCGCCGTCGCGGGACTATGGCTCCGATCTTCGGTCGGAGTCACGGCCCCAGCGACGTCGCCGCAGTACAGATGAGGCCGAGGAGGAGGCAAAGCGGTACTGCCTCGACCCGCCGCTGCAGCGCGACCGCGCGCCGCCGCGGGGCGGGCACGTCACCGCCGGGTCGCCTACCTTTGCGGAGGCTACCCGCCGCACGCCCCCCCCCTCACCAATACCGACGCCGATGACATCAGGGACGCAGCGTGGGGTGAGTGTTGACATCGCTGTCTCTCCCTCACAGCTTGCGGCCCCCCGGGACACGACCGCTGCGCAGCCCAAGCCAAAGCCGCCGAAGCGGCTGAGGTATCCTCCGCTGACGGTGGAAAAGCTGCCGGGATGGGCTTCTCACTTCAGGGCCCTCAAAGAAAAACTGGGCCACCCCCCCAGTGCCCAACCATTTGGCACTGGAATTCGGTTCACTCCAGAGAGTGAACTCGAATATAGGGTGGTCCAGCGCTATTTGACTGGCCTGGAGAAGGAGGATGGAACATCTTGGTACGCCTACTCGTTGCCAGCGGAGCGAAGCTGCAAGGTGGCCATCAGGGGGCTGCCTGTTGACACCACTCCACAGGAGATCGAGGAGGAGCTCCGCGCGATGGGACACAAGCCGGAATACGTTCGCCATATCAAGGCGAGTCAGGGACGCCCCGGCTGTGTGTTCCACGCCGTACTCAGTAGGACGCCTGAAGTACGCAGCATCTTCGGCACCTCCGTGTTCCTAAACATGCGGGGTGTCAGGATTGAAGCCTGGCGGGGCAAGCGTGGGCCCGCCCAGTGCCACCGGTGCCAGAAACGGAGGCACTCGTCGCACCACTGCCACCGACCGCTCGCCTGTGTCCGCTGCGGAGAGGGGCACTCTGCGCGGGATTGCCCCCGCCCACGTGACGAGCCAGCCACGTGTGTCAACTGCGGGGGCGACCATCCCGCCAACAACATTAAGTGCCCCTCCTTTCAGGCGGAGATAAGGGCTAACAGGCGGGCGGGCACAGCTGCCGCCATTACCGCCTCACAACGACCGAGCACGGTCGCTGAGAGGCCAACAGAGGTGGCCTCCACCGAGGCCCAAGGTGAGTCGCTGATGGCGGCGGCCAACGGGCCCACCAACAGGGGAGAAGCTCCCCCCTCCTCGAAGCGGCGGAGGGGCAAGAAGAGGAAGCGAGGGGGTAAAGGTAAGTTACCTGCGCCCCCCTCCGCTCCTGAGGGAGACCAACCGGGTGACCTGCCAACGTCCCTGGCGCGGGCTGTGACCCCGGAAGCAGTCCCACAGCAGCCAGAGAAGAGGAAGATCGAGAGGCCGACAGCTGGCGCCGGCATGGCGCAGCCCTCGGCCCAACAACCAACAAGAAGCCACGTCCCGAGTGGCACCACCAGCGCCGGCCCAGCTGCCGGCCCAGAAGCCAAGAAGGAGTTCACAGCCCGCGCCATCCGCCTACTGATGGACCTGATCAGCGCCATCAGGCAGGGTCGGGACGTGGAACTGGTCGTCCTTGACGGCCTAGCTGCGTTACTCTCCTTGTACCACGGATAGTCCGTCAAGGATGACCCAGTTGGAGCGTCCGCGACCGGCAAAGCAAGGTCGCCCCCCTCCGCCGCCCCGTCACTACCGGATTGACCCAGGTAAGCTGTTACCTCGTTACACGCAGCTTACCTACACAATATGACTCCACACACATCACTCTCACCCAGCTGCGCGAGTTGTTCTAAGTTAATATAGGCAGGGCGCGCAGCTATAACCACACATGCATTCTCTACACTCACGTAGACACACGCGTGGACGCAGCTCTCGAGCGCGCGGTAAACGCATACATGGGCGGTGTTACACATACAATACCGCCCACACACACACGTCGTTTCTGCAGCCCGAATCACTGCCGGCTAGCTCTGGTTAGTGGGGCGGGCGGGATTCACACATCCACTGTAGGTGCGCCGTAAGTCGGTGCCTCTGTCGCTGGTTGTCTCCCGCTGGGCTTCCCTCGGGTAACCGGGGGTCTCACCCGGCGGAGACGGACCGCCGGGGCACTGTGAAGAAAGCAGCGCTGTGCAACAGCGCTGTGGCGCGCCTACAGTTACAACACAGCAACCACACATATGGGCGCATGTTCACATGCGTCCAATAGTCCATGGACAGTGTCCAACCGAAGGACGGGTCCGTTTTTACGGACCGAGGTATGGCCTCCGCGGTCAGGGGGCATAGCCCCGATACCGCCTACCGCGCCCCCTTGCGGGGGCGCTGTGAATACTCAACCAGAACTTATCTTACCTGGCATGGACCATAGTGGAAACCGTGATTTGCTAGGCGGTTCCCCTAGGCCTAGGTCTTCCCAGTTACCATTGCACTGCGGTAGTGCGGGGGATAGGTAACCTCCTGCGGTTGTCCCCAATGGGGGATATCTCGAATCGGGTGCGTAGTTTTTGATAGTGGGGTTGGGGGTGCGGACCTGGCATACGCGCAGTCTTTCTTTCTTTAGTATTCGAATATACGTACATAACATAAGTTACACATATTCATTAGTAGATACAACAAAAGTATTTAGTACACCCAAAAAAAAAGTGTTTGTGTTTACCAGACTGCATAGTTGTCATTAATAAACCAATAGTTAAAAATAATAACAGAATGGTTTTAGTAAAGTCAACTAGCTAGTCTTGCTGTCACGGTTGCAAACAGAAGTTCTAGTTACAGTAGCGTTTTTTCTCGTATAGGTAGCCAGATATTTCTCTGCGTGTAGGTCATTCCTTCTCATAGAGAGGAGGCCGTGTGACCCAGCAGTGGGAACTTATAGGCTGATTATATGCTACAGGTACAAACTTTTCATTAATTTAAACATAACATTTTAATTCATTGATTTTTTTTTTTGCATTTTTTTTTTTTAATATTATTTTTGTATTTCCTGTGCTTGTCCCAAATAAATATTTTTCTTTCTTTTTTCTTTCTTTCTTTCTAACATGACATCACGCCTGTAATCCTCGTGGGTTTAGGCAGAGGTGTTCCTAGTAGTACATCACAGTTATGTTTAAGTCGTTCAGTCGTCTCATAAAGGTCTAGCAATGAGTTTGACCTTGAAAAAGCCGTTCCCAGACCTTTATGAACTTGGAGAGTTGTATTGATGATTTTAATTCTGTAACTACATACGCCGCCATTCCGTAACTGAATAGCCGTGTGGTATCCGGCAGAGTAGAATAGAACCAACCCATTACACTCACGGGTGTTGTATAAGGCGACTAATGTCTGAAGCAGAACACCTTGCGCCTCCGTAGACCAGAGAATGGGCAGCAGCGTTTTCTGTTAGTCTTTCATCACTGCGATCTCCAATCCGCCTGCCAAGCGTGGAGATTACGGCAAATTCCTCCCATCATGGGAGAGGCTTCTGTCCAGCAGTGGACGTTATGGGCTGTTGTAGTAATAGTAGTAACTACATACGTCTTACAATCGCGAATAATATTTTAATCAACATACAACTTAGCACTGGCCTGTAAATTGCAAAAAACGTTAGTAAAATTGAATTTCGCGGGCTACCCTGGAGCATCAGCCTTATTTACAACTTATAAGAGTTCCATGCGATGGTTTCTGAAGATGGAAGGCGCCAACGTGATGTCCCAGATAGATGTGGCAAGATGACGCTTACCACGAGGGCTGATTCGAAAACCACATTTTTTTCCATTCTTGTGTCTGTCTGTCTGTTTCGGCTAATCTCCGAAACACCACAACCGATTTTGACCGGATTGTTACTGGCAGATAGCTGATGATTTATGTTCTAACTAAGGCTTTTATTTTAGAAACATAATGTTGCGTGGAAAAAAACTAAAACACTCGAATTTTTTATCAAAATCCGATTAAAAAAGGGAAGTATTTTTTAATAATAATTAATTTCACGCGAACGGAGCTCGCGGGCTGCAGCTAGTACCATGATAAATGAAGACATTGTTCGCACATAACTCTTCTAGTGAACTGCATAAATATTTTGCAAAGCTACCGTTTTAATTTTAAATAACTACAGATGTTGTATATTTTTTTCTAAATCCGTGACCAGTGTTGCAAGTTGAAAATTACAATGTCGGGCTTGAAGTAAAAGAGTTTTTTGTAGCTACTGCTAGACCGAGCGACTGTTGTTTAAATAATTTATGGTCGTTTATGAGCGGCCAATCCGCCATACTTTTCGCGAGAATTTTGACAAACGCTTATAGGAGTCGTGCGTAATTATGCCGTTGTTAGACATATTTCTTTGAATTTTTTGAACTAATAGGTATCTTGTACACTAGGATTTTATCACAGCAAAAAATTAAAACTTGTAGAAACAAATTCAGTGTGAGCCTCCAAAAAATTGCTGTTTTGCACTAATTTTACCTCAAAGGCCGTTCATAATGTACTCATTAATTGTAAAAGTATAGAAAGCATCCTGATAGAAGCCTTGCAAATGTTGTGGAGATTCTAAATGAAAAATATTTATTTCATATACTTGTAAGAGTTAGTCAAAAACACGTAAATACGTGTTTTTGACTAACTCTTACAAGTATATGAAATAAATATTTTCTGGAACAAGTTTTTTAATTTTCGAACACTATTTTTCGTTCAATGTCGTCGCGTTATGCGGTATCAGGGTGCGCGGGTGACGAGTACTGCAGGTTCGGGGCTAGGTAAGACAGGGGTGTTGGAAGAATACCACCGCTGTGGCTCTGGATGAAACAACAAGCTTTTCGACCATGCTTGCGTTGACGATAGACGGGCCGGGAAGGGGTCGCGAAATTCAAAATTTCTTAGGTTTTTTGCAATTTGGAGGTCAGTGTCGAGTTGTATGTTGATTAAAATATGATTTGCGATTCAGCACAAATTGTGCTGATGGATACTTTGAATAGTACGGGGGTCATGAAGGTATTTAAAGTAAAGTATTAACATTAAAAACTTATTTAAATAAAAACTGAAGTACTGACATGAATCATAAATGATAAATTATGTTTATTTTGCAAGTACGTTTTTACAAACACTTTTACACGTCATTTTTTTGAACTAGATATGGGGCCGGTGTTTCGTACCTGAATACTCTGAGAAGAAACAGCCGAAACAAACTCAGAGGTCATAGGCTCTTTTGAAGTCCAGACATTGGTCAACTCACATGCAGATTAGTGTCTGATATGGTATTTTGAAGAAAGAACCACACAGATTTGAGTGGACCTGTCCAGTCAGTGCAAGCATTATTTTGTCAGGTATCGTGTAGCTCGACGTATAACCCAAGGAGCTCAGTGACTCATGGGGTTGCATGAGTTCCTACTTGCCTGTTCCGGGGAATCTTATTATTATCCGATAGTATCACTTGCTAGTTAATGCTTGCCTATTGGTCTGTGGATGGGTGACCACCCGTTACATATACCGAGTTTCCTTCATGCCTCGGAAACCACGTTAAGCCGTTGGTCCCGGCTGTCATTTGTAGATCTTTGACAGGCGTTACAGGTAGTCAGTGGCCCTAAAAGTCTGACAACCAGTCTTACTAAGGGGTATCGTATTACCCAGAACTAACTGGGTTGTGGAGGTCAGATAGGCAGTCGCTCCATGTAAATACTGGTATTCAGCTGCATCCGGTTAGACTGGAAGCCGACCTCACATAGTTGGAAAAAGGCGGGCAGATGATGAGTTTTTGATTGTTATTTTCAGGAAGGGTTGGGCTTGGTTGAAGTCCACTCGCCATAACCAGATGCGTCCAGTTAGACTTGAAGCAGACTGGGATCTGCTTCAAGTCTAACCTAATGTTTCAAGTCTGCCTAATACTTCAAGTCTAAATAATGAAGAAATGATTGACCAAATGATCGATTAGGGGTAGGCAATTAGTGTCTTTTTGCGCCGTTTTACGTCACTCATAGACCGTGGGAAAGAAAAAACCAGCAATAACTCATTATAGCGGTTGTCGCCGAGTTCCACGCCCAGCAGTGGACATTACCAGTCAATGTACCACCGATACATTACAGAGTATTACTATAATGACATTATTTAGTATTTATTTTATTCTAAACACGGGGAAAAGTGGAGTTATGTGTAGTGTTTGCGATTTAAATTCACACGGGGTCAGGAACCTTTGGGCTAGACGAAAAATCTGTGGAGTAGATCGCACTTTCGGTAAGACTAGGCCATATTAATGTCAAAATTTCAAAAAGTTGCTTAAATATGTCAAAGTACCCTTTTATTCTTAGAGGGCAATAGTGCCTTTATCACATTACTAGCGGACGTCACGCGGTTTCACCCGCGTAGTTTCCGCTCCCGTGGGAGTACGGAGATAAAATATAGCTTATGTTACTCGGGGTGAATGTGGCTTTCTAATGGTGAAAGAATTTTTGAAATCGGCGCTGTAGTTTTTGAGTTTATTCATTACAAACATACACACACAAAAATACAAATCTTTCCTCTTTATAATATTAGTGTAGATTGCTCTTTTTACAAAACTTTGGTGGGAAATTCGGTTCTCTCTCTTTGATTCGACGGCATCGTTGCAAGACGCACTCAATTGTTTTCTGTTTGCCATTCTACTAATATTATAAACATTATAAATACGAAAGTTTGTGAGTATGGATGTATGTATGGATGTTTGTTACTCTTTCACGCAAAAACAACTGAACGGATTTTAATAAAATTTTGCACACAGATAGTTTATAACCTGGATTAACAACACATAGGATACTTTTTGTCCCAGTAGTAAGATCCCATGGGACAATTATCAAACTTCACGCGAGCGAAGCCGCTGGTTACTAATAAACCCCTGATTATCTGTTTGTTGCTATTTGTTTGTTTATGTACCGTAAATCTTGTTTGTTTTATGCTCAAAACCATTCATAGATTCCTGTGAGAGACGATATGAAGAAGACATGTCGCGCCGACTCCAAATAAATTTTGATAAACACAGAAGAACGATGAATGATGACGTATTCCTTCACCATCTTGAGAGCAGTGGTACAATGTGATCTCTAAAGCAGTGATCATCATCATCATTTTAGCCGAAAGACGTCCACTGCTGGACATAGGCCTCCCCCAAGTATCGCATTGACCGGTCCTGATGTGCGACTCGCATCCAGCGGATTCCCGCAACCTTCACCATGACATCGGTCCACTTAGTGGGAGCCGTGGGAGGCCTTCCAACGCAAATTCTTTCAGTTCGCGGTCGGCACTCCAGGGCCAGCAGTCTCTACTACAAAATCGCTAACATTCGACCGCTAATTACTAACGAATAAATTCTGTTGAAATAATGATGCTTGAGAGTCTCTACATCCAAGATGCGTTTCTCGCAAGCATTATTTTTGGAACCGAATTTATCCGTTAGTTATCAGCGATCAAAAGTTTGCGATTTCATCGCTATCTAGATAGCGATATAGCTATGTCGAGTCTGCCAGCCCAGAACTTTTCGGCCCCATCGGCCGTCCGTTCTGCGAGCAATGTGCCCTGCCCACTGCCACTTAAGTTTAGCAATTCTTCGGGCTACGTCGGTAACTTAGAAACCGAGAAACCACCTGAAGTAGTGATGTGATATTCTAACTAAATTTCCGCATTGTCCAAAAAATAAAATATAATGACGACTCCATCATTGCGCTTCATAGATTACATCAGTACTCGAAATGACTCATAGTTTTAGGGGTCTTGGCTCCTCAGATCTAGACGCTAGATCTAGGATGAAACGTGTCTAGATTTTTGGCTGAAGACGTTAAAAAGAAAGATGTTAATTTCAAACTTTTTAGATCTTTAGATTTCTTTATGGAAGTCTTGTGTTTTTTTTTAATCTGTCTACGTTTTTGTTCTTACTATTTAGGGGCTCGTTTTTATTGAACTAGATGAGTCTGAATATCAAAATGCTTTTTGTTAAAGCGACTATGGTGCTTTAGAAATTACGCCAAGCCGTTGGAATGTACCCTTAAGAGTAGTTATAAGTGCATAAGTACCTCGTATCTGAGTTGTGGAGGTCCGTTAGACAGTCGCTCCATGTAAAATACTGGTATTCAGCTGCATCTGGTTAGAATAGAACATAGCTGGGAAAAAACTTGGTAGATATCGATGCTCCGATTGACCTTTAAGCACAATTATTTGTTAGTAGTAGCTCATTTGTAAACATCTACCAACGGTTACGCAACACACACACATACATAATACATAACATAATATAATATTTATCTTAGCAAGTAAGGGTGTAACTAGTCTGCGGATCACCGACCAAGACTGATGTCCGAGATATTCATTAACATTACGTCTCTAATCCCCTAAATGTTGTTAGAGTTTTATCCACATTCGGGGATAATGTTTTGATATAGCGCATATATAGGAAACACAAAGGGCGAAGGTTGAATGTATTGCTGTCGCACTGTACCCGAACAACCGGGCGTAGAGCGCGAAAGAGACAACTGCAGCTTGGACCGAAAATACCAGTTAGAACTATACAAAATCAACGTTTCGTAGTCCCCTGATTACTTCTCTCAAAACTTAACCGATTTAACTACTTTTCATAAAAAAATGAAGAATGGTTATGGCCGTGTTCCTTGCATGAACCACCCACCTGGCTGTTTTTCCTTTTTTAAATAATTTTTAGTCAAATGTGTTTTTTGGTTGTTTCTGCAATCTGGCCAATATTATAAGTTTTTGAAGGTCCATACATAGGTGATATGGACGTGCCAATAGTAGTGATAGGTTTTTTGGAAAATTATTGCTCTACTGGCACTATCAAGGGAGGAAACGGGGGACTACGTTTGTATCAAAAATAGGCCCTTATGTTTCCTGTTAATATAATCTACGGTCTACGGTCTACGGTCACTTGGTCTACCCGTAACAAACTTAAAAGAAAAAAAACGTAACCTTTATAATTTCACATGTTAGTCCGTCTGAAACAAATGTTTAATGACTTAAGTTCTGAGCTGCCAGGTCTTCCAGGTATTCCAGGTCTTCCAGTACTTCCAGGTCTTTCAGTACTTCCAGGTCTTCCAGTATTTCCAGGTCTTCCAGTACTTCCAGGTCTTCCAGTACTTCCAGGTCTTCCAGTTCTTCTAGATCTTCCAGTACTTCCAGGTCTTCGGATTCAGGGCCAATGTGAACCACTGGTTGTTTGTTTTGTCGAGCTCGTCTCGCTATCATCTATACGAATCCCTGATTTTGATTGGTGATCAATCTCCTCGCGTTTGGAATTAGCTTTTTGGACCTAGCCTGAAGGTGCCCCACCTTATTCTTGGGTCTCCACTCAAGAACACGTCTATCTCAACGGTCATCGGTTCTACGGTTAACACGGCCGGCTCATGGCCACTCCAGTTTGCTTACTCTGCCAGCCATGTCGGCGACTTTGATTAACTACCAGATCACCTGGTTCCGGATTCGATCCCTCAGTGAGACTTTGAGCAAAGGATACATCGAGATGATACACAAGTATAGACGAGGCTTTGTATTTTGAAGCGATCATAATATCAATTCATCTAGTTGCACCTTCTACATGAGATAATTCCACGGCAACAATAGATTGTCGTTACAGTGAAGCAAAACATTCAAAAGAAGATTGGGCCATAGGCTAGGATTGTCAACATTCAGTGTACAAGCGTGGTGACTTGTGCTCTTCCCATTTTTGTGGTAGACACAGGATTATTCATAGAGGTATGGTTTTATTTAAATAAATATTTAACATTAATTATTCTCGATATTGAGGAGCTCGTGGCTAAATAATAACAGCCGCTCGGGTCGATCTTTAGGTTAAGCCGTGCTTGCCTAGGTTGGTCTGTGGATGGGTGACCACCCATTACATACCGAGTTTCCTCCGTGCCTCGGAAAGCACGTTAAGCGTTGGTCCCGGCTGTCATTTGTGATCTTTGACAGTCGTTACAGGTCAGTGGCCCAAAAAGTCTGACAACCCGTCTTACCAAGGGTTATCGTATTACCTAGTATTAACTGGGTTGTGGAGGTCAGATAGGCAGTCGCTCCATGTAAAATACTGATATTCAGCTGCATCCGGTTAGACTGGAAGCCGACCCCAATAAAAACTCGGGAAAAGGCTAGGCAGATGATTAATTATTCTATAAATTCGTTTCCTCGCGTGATCAAATTTTAATCAGAAATGAAGACAACCGCAAGAGAACCAAGGTTACCGACGTAGCCCAAAGAATTGACAAACTTGAGTGGCAGTGGGATCCCATTGCTCGCAGAATGGATGGCTAAAGGGGCTGAAAAGTTTTAGATTGGCGACCGCGAACCGGAAGACAGTTGCGTTGGAAGGTCTCCGATGACCTAGTGAGGGTTGCGTTGCGGGGACCATCTTCGTTTACGCCGTGGATGTGAATCTCTGGTCTGGTGGATTTCTGAGCGTTTTCTGCCTGGCTCTGTGTTGGGGCCCACTTGCCACTGATATACTGACCCTGATCAGTGATGTTTTTTAGAAAGATCAGGTGCGTATTGAGTCAGGAAACCCCTGGACCTCGCACTCCCAAGGACCTTCAACGTTCTTCGCCCCGGCCTCCCTGGGCTTGTTTATTTTTTCAGTTACGACTCTCCAGCATTTAATAAGTCAGGCCTGATAGGTTAGATATCTAATGTTTTCATTGTTAAAAGTGTTTTCTCTTATCTCGTTCCCTTGATTATTTCTTTTAACCGTACTCTCCTCCAGACTGAAAGTTAGGTAGGTGAGTGCTCATTGTGACCTTACAGTTTCCTGGCTCCTACCAGGAAAACGTAACGTTACAAGCTGGGTAAGTACTTGTAACCGACGTGAGAGTATGAACGAGGCGAATAAGTATGGAAAAATCATAGCAGGTGGTGTACGGTGGTTTCGCTTCCCATCATGGAAAAAAAAACGTGAGTTTGTGTAACATGTATGAATGTCATGCGTTGCTTTTTTTATATGCCTTTGCTTTTCCGCTTAAACTGGAAACCGATCCTAATATAAATTGTGTATAAAGACTCTTAACGAAGCCGAAAGGCACTTGTTCTCCCTGTCTTTGCGATCATTGTTTTTGTTCTACACCATACCTGGGAACCTTCTAGTTACGGAGATATTGGGGGTCAAAGTTCCAACTTTCACAAGTTTTTTTTTTTAAATACATGTTTTTAATGTAAGATTTTTACTTTATACACCTCCACGACCCCCGTACTATTCAATCCACCCACCATCAAAATGTTTTGAGTACATTGACTTTTACCGTGAAAAGTGATTTTACACCCCAAAAAAAAAGTCGTTTCCCAGCAATATTTTTTGCGTAAAGTTACTTAGTTTGATGTACAGAATGCTTGGTTGACGGCTTCATGATGAGGTCTTTTACACCCTGTGTACGTTTAAGAATAAGCAAGCATTACTCATCATCATCTATGATGATTATTGTTCAAGTAAATTGTTGTCTCTCTTTATAAAAATAATTTTTGATTTGGTATTTTCACTGCCCTAAAAACACTTTTCAAAAATGGTAAACCCTTTAATATATTCCTTTCACGGAACGCCAAAAAACCCATAATTCGCAGTAGGGTAAAAACCTACAGACCCCGATACAGTAAACAATAAAAAAAATCCCGTAAATTTGACTAAAATAAGTTATTCTCGCATGCGGCGCACGCGCAGCCGTCGTCGGCGAATTTTTTGCGTCGACACTTCTAACTGTAGTCTAAACCGTTAACTTAATTTATCACCCTCACGATATCTGGATTAAGGCTTTTACGGTAAATGACATTTTTGAAATATATTTCGTGAAATATTTTTGAAAAAATATTTTTCTTGAAGTGATCACATTAAAATACGACGATATTATTATGACGAATATGGATCAATTTCGTTTGTCTTATTTTTATTTTTCATTATTTTTATTCTGTCAGGAGGAGCTCGTATCGATCTTTAGGTTAAGCCGTGCTTGCCTAGGTTGGTCTGTAGATGGGTAGCATGTTAAGCTGTTGGTCCCGGCTGTCATTTGTAGATCTTTGGCAGTCGTTACAGGTAGTCAGTGGCCCAAAGAGTGTGACAACCAGTCTTACCAAGGGATATCGTATTACCCAGTACTAACTGGGTTGTGGAGGTCGGATAGGCAGTCGCTCCATGTAAAATACTTGTATTCAGCAGCTGCATCCGGTTAGTCTGGAAGCCGACCCCAACATAGTTGGGAAAAGGATCTGATGTCTGACTACCAAATGCATAATACTGAAGTTTAGTGGTTGTAACAACAACAACAGCCCATAACGTCCACTGCTGGACATAAGCCTCTCCCATGATGGGAGGAATTTGCTGTAATCTCCACGCTTGGCAGGCGGATTGGAGATCGCAGTGATGAAAGACTAACAGAAAACGCTGCTGCCCATTCTCTGGTCTACGAAGGCGCAAGGTGTTCTGTCTCAGACATTAGTCGCCTTATACGACACCCGTGAGTGTAATGGGTTGGTTCTATTCTACTCTGCCGGATACCACACGGCTAAGCACGGCTAGTGGTTGTAAGCTGGCATCAAGTGATGATCCGGGTTCGATTCCCAGTACAGGCACGTGCGCTGTGTCTATCGCGTTTTCTTGGAAAATGCTGCAAGTCAAGGACGTCTACATATAAACATAGGGTTTTTAGTCTTAGCCGTAGTTTTTTTGCAACAATTTTTAAGACATAGCATCGCACCTGTTATCTGAATGGGTTAGGTAGAGGACTTAATAGAATATTCTGACTTCGTGAGTTATGTTTAAGGGGCTGTAACATGCCTCAAATGGCTTATAAGCATGATCCTCCGTTACGCCTAAAATCCTGCAGCGTTAATTTTGAAATAAATATATAGTAAAGTTGAGGATTAATGCTATGTACTATGTGTGACGAAAACACGATTCCATAAACTTTCCTCAATAGAAAAAAAAACGAAAGTTACCTCCAAATCGAACAATAAACCGCTGGTATTCAAAAAGTACTTCAAATTAGATCATGAAACTTTGCATACTAACTGAACTAACTATAAAGCAGGTTTCATGTGTTTTGTTTTTTTAGTCCAATCAATAGATTTTTTGTAAATTGCAAAAAACCACTCATTTCGCACTATTCGGCCGCAGTGACTGACGTAACAACCGCTTTGTAGTGCAAGTTGATTTGAACTTTATTGTAGCAGTATTTCAAACGAAGTTTGAACCACCACAAATAGAGTTGCTAATTTTAGGGTTAGGAGGGCCTTAAGTCTTAAAGAGTGAGCCAATTACCATCAATCGGGCCCAAATCCAGTTTCCGGGCTACTAATTTGGACAACATCATCGTCTATCTTTTTCCCAACTTTATTAGGATCAGTTTTCAGTCAAAACGTAGGTAGCTGGATATCAGTATTTTATACTAGTTTTTTCCCGTGGGTTTGCTCCCTTTATGCCCGTAAATTATGACATTTGGGGGCCGCCTCCACGAGCGAGAGAATCGCAGCGATATTATCGTCCTTGCCACGATTTTCTATACACTCTCTTTTGGGTCGTCTTCACGGGCGAGAGAATCGTGGCGATATTATCGTCCTTGTCACGTTTTCTCTATACACTCTCTTTTGGGCCGTCTCCACGAGCGAGAGAATCGTGGCGATATTATCGTCCTTGTCACGTTTTCTCTATACACTCTCTTTTGGGCCGTCTCCACGAGCGAGAGAATCGTGGCGATATTATCGTCCTTGTCACGTTTTCTCTATACACTCTCTTTTGGGCCGTCTCCACGAGCGAAAGAATCGCGGTGATATTATCGTCCTTGCCACGTTTTTCTATACACTCTCTTTTGGGCCGTCTCCACGAGCGAGAGAATCGTGGCGATATTATCGTCCTTGCCACGTTTTTCTATACACTCTCTTTTGGGCCGTCTTCACGGGCGAGAGAATCGCGGCGATATTATCGTCCTTGCAACGTTTTTCTATACACTCTCTTTTGGGCCGTCTTCACGGGCGAGAGAATCGTGGCGATATTATCGTCCTTGCCACGTTTTTCTATACACTCTCTTTTGGGCCGTCTTCACGGGCGAGAGAATCGCGGCGATATTTTCGTATAGAAATACGTTGAATCATCGCGATTCGCTCGCTCATGGAGGCGGCCCCTTGGGGACAATATAGTAGTCCTATTAGTAAAAGAATTTTCGGAATCGGATCAGTAGTTCCGAAGATTACCTCCTACATACAAACAAGTTTTACCTCTTTATAATATTAGTATCTGATCTCCACAACCGTATAGACAGCACGATGACCCTTGAAATTGGTCTTAATTTCAATTTACTAACTGAAATAGACCTGTCATGCTAGATTTCAGCCGACTCCCTCTAATAAAAGACGAAGGAGGCTTCTGCCCAGCTGTGGGGACGTAAAATCAAATTTATTCGTAAACCAGCGACCCAACCGGCTTCGCGAGGGTGCAATGTAGCATATTCATTTATAAATATTCCTCCTGAATCACTCTTATCTATTGCTGAAAACTGCATTAAAATCCGTTGCAATTTTAAAAGATAAATAAGTAACTAAGATATAAGTAAGTAAATATAAATAAAAATATATAATTTATCCAACGTGTTTTTTTTTTGAAATCCCATAACTCTAGGGTATGATTGAGACCATATAAAAGAATCAACTGGCATATGAATTATGTTTCAATGATCTTTTTTTTTCATTTTTCATACAAAATAATTCGGCAAAGTCATTATTTTGTATGAAAAATTAAAAAAAAAAGGATTTTTGAAACATAATTCATATGCCAGTTAATTCTTTGATATAGTCTCAATCATACCCTAGAGTTATGAAATATAAAAAAAACGCGTTGTATCATTAAAATAAAAAATTAATGTGTAATAAAATAAATAAAAGTAAATAAATAATGAAAATAATATATAATAAAAATAAAGTAAAATAAATAAGTAACTATAAATATAAATAATAATAATATAATTGCTGGACATTACACACAGCGCCATCCAATGCCACACTAAGCAAAGGCTTGTATCGTGGACACCACATAGTTGATATACTACATAGATACTTTTTGTTTGTAAATACATACTTATTATAAATATAAACATCCATGACTCGGAAACAAATGTCCATGCTCATCACACAAACATTTACCCCGACCGGGATTCGAACCCGGGACCCTAAGAACGTAAGGCAGCCTCATTACCATTGCGCCATTCGGGTCGTCAAACTAAGATAAATTAACTAAGATAAAATAAGTAACTAAAATAACTAAGTAACTAAGCGTACAAATAGCGGGAGCGACTTTGTTTTATACTACTTATTAAATAAAGATCTACATTCCACATTGAAAACAAAAAAAAAACAACCATTTTAACAAAACACATAACGATAACAGTTCTTTACGCTCTTTTTCGATCAACCTACTGAAATTGACGCACCACATTCTCAAAAACCCAAGAAGTACAGTTTCCAGTCCTCGAAAAAAGGACCTTGATGACCCAAAACCCAAATTACGGGATTAGGTATTGATAAAATCATACCATAGATTACGTGCAAGCGTCTAGAGAATGTGGTCGGTGGTCAATGGTTTATGGTCAGCGGTTTGGCGACGTTTTTTGTAAGTACATTGTGTTTTCATGTCACATACGTTTGAGAGTGGCAAAGCCAAGATCAGTGAAGTACGGTTAGCAAAAAAAAATTGTTAGTCGAGTTATTTTATTTTATATTTTCTCTTTATTTGGTTGGTAGTAAAAGGTACCCCGTTATTCGTCGAAATGTGTGTGTACTCTTACAACCGTTTTTTTTTTTAGTTTGCCCGTATTGTCCCACTCCTGAGCAAAGGCCTCCCACCATTCCTTCCACTTCTCGCGATGGTGTGCTTCTTCTCGCCAATTTACCAAAAAGCCATCCAAGACGTCCCGCTATCTTCTCCTCGGTCTGCCGCGACCCCGTCTAGCTGTCTCAGGGCTCCAGTCCTGCGATATTCGGGCCCACAGCTGTGCGGGCATCCGACAGACATGGCCCTGCCCAGTCCCATTTTAGTCTCGCAGCTTTATAAGCTACGTCGGCAATTTGCGTTCTGGAGCCCAGTGTGGTGTTCCTTAAAAAAAATACCTGTATTGTCAAGTTAAAATAATTACTTGAGTTAGAAAACATTTGTATTGCAATAGACAATAATTTAAACAACGAACCGCCAAAGAAACTAAAGTTAATAGTTCTTACTTCAAGAGTTCAAGCAATTACTAAACTTCAAAATAAAAATCATTACTTTTAATCAAGTAATCAGTTTGACTTGTCTATACAGAGTTAGTTTTCAATGACCAGTCAAAATCTAAAATTAAGATTTAGATATCAAACCAAAAGTGCATTTTAAATATTATTGTCGAAAAACATAAAATAAAATAATTGCATTCATTTCAAAATGTCCTAAAAATTCCTAAATCATAAACCTAGTGGGAATCAATGTATTTGTGTGCGTGCATGCACCGCCAAATTGTGTGTGCTAAGTGCTACTTTTGTTGTTGAATTGAATTGTGCTTTTGCAATATCCACACGTTCGCTTTTTAGTGCTGGACAGGAATGAAATTTTATTATGTAGTCTGAGCCTGTCTGAAACCTAGTAAACCTGTGAGATAGGCGTTTCGACTTTCTCGGTATTATCGGCATTATTTGGGTCACAGTGATAACAATTTTTATAAATTTTCTCTCCACTGTAGGTAGGTGTGTGTGTGAGTCTATAAAATAGATAGCATTGTCACGCGGACTTCAGTGCCCTGGCTGGAGGCCTTACACTTAAGGTACCCACAGGATTGTCCGGTTAAGCAGACGACAACCTCTCTAGGTTGAACTGCGAGATGCCATTTCGAAAAAAAAAAAAAAAAAACGCGGACTTCAGTTGGTTTTTCGACTTCGTCGCGTTCACATCGGCAAAAATGGCTAAACGTAGTCACGGTTCTTGGCAGCTTTGCTTCCCGGATAAAGATATTTCCGATTCGGACGAGTCTTTGCCGCCGCCCAATCCGCCGCGGCGTGACGCGGGATAGGCGAACGTGAGTGTCGGGGCCTCAAGCACGTCGGCAAGGTCATGCTGGACCTGCCATCGCTGCTGCGGACACCACCGTTGTCGCGCACGTCGCAGACGTTGCGATCACCCGACATACCGCCAAACGTACAGCGTTCCGTTTCGCGCAGCAAGGATGAAAACCCACCGGATGTCCTTGACAAGAGGTTTGAACAATTTAACCGTGAGTTAGAATCAATTAAATTGTTACTTTCGCATGTGCAGCCACCTGGTTTATCTGCTCCAGCAGCGCTTGGGTTTATTAATCCCACGCAACAGGGTCGGCAGAATAATGACTCGGACGCCCTGTCCGATCTTATGCCTCCGGCCCCACCATTGGCGCTTGAGCTAGAAGATTTGGAAACCACGTTGGCTGAATCTATTAAAAACGGCTGATAAGACGCGTCTTGATGCAGTCACAAAATTACAACATTTCGATGATCTTGAATGGACAAATATACGTTATGTTGAGACTTAGAAAAAATATCTGGCTACCCTCGCTTTTACACATTTAGATTTAAATGAAGAATTAGCCCCGTTCGAACATAAACCTTATTTTTTGAAATCTCTTGACCAATTATTTGCCGCTATTACGAATATGCTCTTGGCTCAACGCGAAGCTGTGCAAATAGCTATTAAGAATATTCTCGCAATGAAGGATGCTCCAGCTTCCTTGCACGCCACGCTTTCAGAAGCTTTTGCAAGCGGCAGTTTGTTCTCAGAAGTTTCAAAAGATCTGTTGCAGATTGTGTGTGGCAGAAGGGCCAGCATTCTAGAACAGCGTCGTGATGCGGTACTCAGCGGCGTTCGGGACAAGTACAACAAAGCCGCCCTTAAACGTGTCCCGCCGAGCCGCGACTGTCTGTTCAACAGAGCAGCATTCACCGAGACGCTGAACCGGTTTGGAGGGGGTTCCAATATATTCCGCCGGCCGAACTTACCCGCTGAGGGTAGGCAGGCTTCGCCACATCGGACTCAGCTTCCAATGGCGCAGAATTTTCGTGGCTCAAGCTCCACTACCAGATTCAACAGGCCGCATGCCCCTGCACCGGCCGCTAGATCCAAGGCAACCCCAGCTGGGAAGCGATCGGATGGGCAGCGCAATCGTCAGCAGCAGCGCCGCCAGGACGATGGCCACTCCCGCCGACAACAATGACTCCTTCAGAGGGGGTCAGCTTCGTCGTTTCCTAGCTGCGTGGACGGCCAAGCGCGCTCCCCCTCACATCTTAATGGTAATACAGGGATACCGAATCCCTTTCGTTTTAAAGCCTCCGCTGAGGAGATTTGCCATGCACAGCCAATTTCCAGTCGACAACTCGCTGGCGATGCGGCACGAGATTCAAAAGATGGCAGCGCAGGGTGTAATCGAGCCTGCTCCAGACCATGCTGGTTTCGAATCTCATCTATTTTTGGTACCGAAGCAAGACGGCTCGAACCACCCGGTGCTCAATCTGAAGGCACTCAACAGGTACCTGAGCTCAACAAAGTTCCATCTAGTCAACATGTTCAAGGTACCAGGTTTTCTCCAACCCGACGACTGGATGATGAAAATCGACTTGAGCCAGGCCTACTTTCATGTGCCGATTGCCGAGTCACATCGCCGTTTTCTAAGGTTTGTAGCACCAGACATTCAGGCGCCTTTCAAGGCCCAAACCGTGTGGCAGATGACCTGTCTGCCGTTTGGCCTAGCAAGTGCACCGAGAACCTTCGCTACACTCTCAAATTGGGTAGCCCAGCAGCTGCGGCTACGAGGGGTAAGGGTTCTCGTCTATCTCGACGACTTCTTGTTGGTAAATCAGTCCAGGCGCAAGCTCCAGAGACATGCACGCCTTACCAAGGCCCTGCTCCACGAACTAGGCTGGAAAATAAACAACGAGAAATCGTCATCGAGGCCAGTCCAGAATCTCGATTTTTTAGGTATCGAGTGGAGCACGAGGACAAATCTCAAGGCAAGGAGTCTGAATCACTGTATAGAGGGGTTGCTTGTCAGGACAGTCTGGTCCCCGTTGAAACTCCAAAAAGTAGTAGGTTGGTTAAACTTCGCCAGCTTCATAGTTCCATACGGCAGAATAAACTTCCGCGGTATCCTGGCACTCATGCAGAGAGCAGTCCGCGAGGAAACCTCGGTAGTACCAAATCCTCAAGCTCGAGCAGACCTTGTCTGGTGGAGGGACCACTTTCGGAAGGTGAGCAAAATTTGGCCCCAACCACCGTCTCACTTTATAGTGACGGATGCGTCGGATCTCGGTTGGCGAGCTTATGTAGACTGAGCTCTCTTGCAGGGCCCGTGGTAACGTCAAGAAACCTCGCTTCGAGCCAACAGGAAGGAACTCCTAGCAGTTTTGTTTGTCCTACAGAACAAAGCTCAACTGTTCGCGGGCAAGACGGTTCTGGTGCAGAGCAACAATCGGACGGCTCTTGTTTATCTTCGAAACTAGGGCGGGACTCGCTCCGAACCTTTGTTAAGTATCGCCAAGACTATTTACAGTTACCTAATAATTTATAAAATCCATCTGGTAACAAGTTACATACCAAGCCCGCTGAACTCTGTGGCAGACAGTCTGTCAAGATTCAAAGAGCTTCCCGAGTGGCATCTACTTCCCGAAGCCTGCGAAGTCATATTTCGCAAATGGGGAACTCCAGTAATGGATCTATTTGCATCGCAAACTGCCTACGTAGTTCCCCGGTATGCATCGAGGGATCTCAGGGATCCGATGGCAGTGTATCACGACGCGTTCAGCAGGAGTTGGTCGTACATACTGGCATGGGTATTTCCACCACCGTGCCTCATGCACCAGGTACTGTTTGCACTCAATCATGCGAGGGGAAAGTACATGGTTGTGTGTCCACGGTGGCTGAACGTGTTTTGACGAGCGGACCTCAAGACGAGAGCTCTGTGCCCGCCCTTCACCATTCGCAACCTACACAGGGTGTTGATAAATTCAACCACGGGCCGTCCACCTCCTCAAATGGACCGTCTTGCATTGGAGGTATGGCTGATACGGGGTGGGACGACTTATTACGTGACTGGTCATCGTCACAATGATCGTTGATCGAGTCCAGCCGGAAGCCATCCACCTTGAGGACATATAAGCAATCATGGCTGAAATGGGTTACTTGGTGTCGATCAGTAAAAACCGATGCCAGAAATCCAGCTCCAGACGGCATCGCGAGGTATTTAATTTATTAACATAAAACACTGGGCCTTAGCTATAGGACTATTCTCGTGCACAAATCAGTGGTAGCTAACTTCTGTAGACCACAAGATGCCAATAGCTTATGCTCACATCCATTAGTGCGACAAGCACTCAAGGGTATTGCTAATGAAACCTGTGCAAAGACTATTACCAATAAGCCACCCATTTGGAACCCTCAGCTAGTTGTAGACTGGCTTATTAGTAATAGTCCACAGGTGGATAGTCTGTTTGATGTATCCAGAAGATGCACCATGCTGTTACTCTTAGCGTCTGGAAGACACATTCATGACCCGACGCTGCTCTCGATCACTGCGGATCACATGATCGACCAAGACGACCATATTACATTCTGGCCAGTATTTGGGTCCAAAACCGACTCGCTGACACACAAGCAGTCGGGCTGGCGGCTATCAGTTGGTCCTCATTTAAACATTGACGTGGTCCACTGGCTAAGAAGATTGCTGGAGTTGTCTGCTTCAAGGCGGGCTCAAGCAGACAACACACCTAGTCTATTTATCACAACACGTGGTGCTCCACGTGCAGCGAGCCGCACCGTCATCGGTGGCTGGTCGAAACTGGGCGTCCCTGAATACTCTTCTATATATACAATTCTACAGGCGTCCGATCGCTCAACCTATAAGGGATACCAGCTCAGTGGTATTTTCTTTTCAACCGGTTTGATAATTCATGTGCTAATTATTTCAACCTATTTGATTGTGATTTATATAATTATTGATTAATAAATGATATACTAATCTCTGATTCAATGAATACATTTCTGTACATACTAATGGGGTCACAGTCGATTTTCTCTCCACCATGCGATAATAAACACATCTCACAGGTTTACTAGGTTTCAGACAGGCTCAGACTACATAATAGAAGCATTTTTCCTAATACAAAAAATGTCATATTATGTATCTAGCCTGTCTGAAACCTAGTCATTTCTGCATGGTGAGTTTACAACTGAAGTCCGCGTGACAATGCTATCTATTTTATAGACTCACACACACACCTACCTACAGTGGAGAGAAAATTTATAAAAATTGTTATCACTGTGACCCAAATAATGCCGATAATACCGAGAAAGTCGAAACGCCTATCTCACAGGTTTACTAGGTTTCAGACAGGCTAGATACATAATATGTCATTTTTTGTATTAGGAAAAATGCTTCTATTTTAAAATGTTGTTTTTTGTTTTATTATAACGAAAATATTATCGATTCTAAACCATCTCTGAAAATTTGGCCAGTTATTGAAAACTAACCCTGTAGAAACGGGTGTTTGTACAGCTCTATTTACCTTACGAAGAATACTAGTCTGATGTTATGTTAATGGTAAAATTAGGATAGTTGAAGGGGTGAAACGAGGTGCAAAAGTACGCTATACGAATAAACAGGGTATAGATAGGGTTGCCGTTATTGTTGAAAATTGATACGGGACTTATTAGTGGCAAATAAATAAAAACTAAAAATAAGGGTAGCAACGGTTTATTATAATAAAAACACAATAGAAAACAACTACAACGTTTATTTTTTTATTTTTATGTTTTTTTTTTTTCAAATTATATAATCGCGGAAAAAAATGTTTTTACCCAAAATGATTTGATTTACGAAGTATAAGTGACTCGGCGGTCTCGAGCCTTTAGTACGTGTATATTGAAAAACGGGACATATTAAGTGGGATAAGTAACGATTCGGGACGTGATACGGTGACAGACCCGTACATACGGGACGTATGGCAACCCTAGGTATAGAGGGCAACTGTCGTTGGTTCAGTGGTTGTACCCTAAGAACCACGACTGCTAAACACGACTGCTAAACATGAAGTCCTGGTTTCGATTCCTGGTCCGAGCAAAGTGTTATTGGGTTTTTCCATCAGGAATTTCTCAGTAGCAGCCACGGAGTCTGGAATTGCACCCGATTGATGGCAATAGGCTATAGTATTATGCTATACTTACGCTTCATATTCACCATTCATAATACTATTTATCATGCATTTTATTTGTTTATATATCTACACTCAGCAAATCGATCTAAATACGATTCTTTAACTTGGAAATAGCTGAAATAAAATATTATTATAATTTTCATGTTGTGATATTTACGTCAAGCGTCAAATTGTCAAACTGTCAGTTAGTTTTTTAATTCTCTTTCTGCTCAGTCTATGGTCGAGCTCTATGATTTCTCTTTTTGGTTTGTATAATTTAAATTATTTTTATCAATATGCTTAGCCAATGTATTTTATAAATTATTACGATTGTTTAATAACTTAATATTAAATGATTATATTTATAAAATTCTTTACGCACTCATGTATATGTCCTGGCCGACTACACTTGTCAGTTGAGATGATGGCCACACTAAGAAAACTAAGATTTAAAAAGAAGAAGACGACTTTGGGAGAAACGAGCTGACGGACGGCTGAAAAGACTACTCGGAAATCTGATTTGAGGGATCAGAGAGCAGCTTGGTTTTGGCGGTGAGATTCTTAAACTGTCCAGGGGATCCAACGAAAGTTTCTCCTGGGACTTCTACTCCCACGTACCCCACTCCCACTACGTGCCTGTCCGTCTACTGGTCTCGCAGGGCTGTCCTACGTCTGGCCCTGAGTTCTGCACTGTCTTGCTGCTGAGCTGTCCTGGTGAACTCTGAGATCTGCGCTACCGCCGTTTCTATTGCTTCAGAGCACAACTTCAAGGTTACTCCGGTATCGACATGCTACCCTGACGCCTGTTCCCGTTCTTACAGTGTGGTAAACTCATTATTGTCCATCTAAGTGTATAAACTTTAAAACTGAGTGCGTGCTAGGTAGTTTTTTATAACTAGCTGTATTTTTTATCATTCCTAAATTAAAATTGTATTTGAACAAGTCTGCTTATCCTTTTATTTTAATAGGATCAAGTAGATTTGTTACAAGGCTCGCCCCCACAACCATTTTTATTTCCATATTTCTAGAAGTATATTAATAAAAACAAAAGTTAAATAATAAAAATAACGTCTTTAAACAATGACAATGGGGTAGATGACACACCAATCAATTGATAGGTGTCTTGGAATTATTGTTTTATATGTCATTTACCCTATTGATAGATATTTATTATATTCTATAAACATGTTATATTATGTCTCCAGTCAATTGTTATTTTTTTCTATTGCCCACTTTTTTCTACTATCCCTACCTTGCAATTGCGAATTCCTCAGCTAAGGTACACTTCAGATATTTATAAAAGACGTCCACATCACCTGCAGAGTCTATAGAAGCGTGTCCTTGGTACAATCCGGGTGTCCCACAAGGAGGTACCATTAGACCTGTAGTACTGCAAAGTGAAAAAATTGTGTTTTTAAAAAGTGTCTGTGCGAGAAACTTAATTTGGTTTTGAAAAATATCAAAAGTAAGTAGGTGTTGAAGTTAAATTATTTTTAGGCAATTTTTTAAATACCTTTGTTTGGTCATGATGCGAGTTATTCCCATCTCCCGGAGTTATTAAAACAATAAATTGTGTCTTACGGGCTTAATGATTACACTATGCAGGCCTATCTTTTATAAGAAAAAAACATTGGGTTATCTTTTATCTTTGGAAACATGGTAATAAGTATGCAACGAATTTTTTTACGCCTTACGTTCTTAGGGTCCCGGGTTCGAATCCCGGTCGGAATGTTTGTGTGATGAGCATGGACATTTGTTTCGGAGTCATGGATGTTTATATGTATAATAAGTATGTATTTACAAACAAAAAGTATCTATGTAGTATATCAACTATCTGGTGTCCACGACACAAGCCTCGATGCTTAGTGTTGCACTAGATGGCGCTGTGTGTAATGTCCAGCGATATTTACTTATTTATATAAAATTGGAATCTTTGTGCGAGAATCGAACCTTTGATACTTTGAGCCAAAACCAATAGCTTCGCTACTGCGTCTAACCGTAAAGCCTGCCGGGGTTACGGGACAGTTCGAAAGAGATAC
Source organism: Xestia xanthographa (assembly GCA_905147715.2). NCBI lineage: Eukaryota > Metazoa > Arthropoda > Insecta > Lepidoptera > Noctuidae > Xestia > Xestia xanthographa. Next base: position 17,344,463 of record LR990670.1, read on the forward strand.
TGTGGCCCCGGAACACAAAGAGCGATGAAGGAACATGGATGGGTTTTAGTCAGTATAAGTCTGACACTCCCTCCTGCTCCGCCCAGAGCGGGAGGAGTCATTTGAGGGTCTTTTGGGTTCGTACCTAAAAGGGGACCCTATGATTGGTGAGCAGCGGTGGCCCAGTGGTGGCGGCCGCGACTTACGAACAGTAAGTCGTGGGTTCGAACCCAGGCAGGCGCATTACTTGGTGTTATTTATTTCATCACCACTGCTCTCAAAACGGTGAAGGAAAACATCGTGAGGAAACCGGCATGTCCTAGAACCACAAAATTCGAAGACATGTGACATCTACCAATCCGCACTGGGCCCGCGTGGTGGATTATAGGCAGCACATTCCCTCTCATAGAGAGGAGGCCTGTGTCCCAGCAGTGGGAACATTAATAGGCTGATGATGATGATGATGATGATGATGATGATTGGTTAATAGAAGTATCAGTCCTGATTTGTTTTAGGTTTCCGTTTAACTTCAAGTCCTATAATTATTTTGTTTATTTTTTCCCACAACTGTCTGGCAGTTTGAGTACTCTATGCGACCTACCCAAATGTCCTTTCTTTGGTATTGTTCGTCGTTTCGTTGAGCTCCTTGAGTTATAAGTCGAGCTACACGATAACTGACAAATGCTTGCACTGACTGGACAGGTCCACTCAAACCTGTATGGTTCTTTCTTCAAGAGACCATCTCAGGCACTAGTAATCTGCATAGTCCTCATGTGAATTGAGCAAGATTATGTCTGGACTTCAAAAGAGACTATGACCTCTGAGTTTGTTTCGGCTGTTTCTTCTCAGAGTAGTCAGGTACGAAACACCGACCCCATCTAGTTTAAAAAAAATGACGTGTAAAAGTGTTTGTAAAAACCTACTTGCAAAATTTTTCTACAAATAAAAATATTTGAATTTGAATTGGAAAATAAACATCATTTATCATTTATTTTGTTTTTTTTCTTCATCTATGTTTTTTTTTTAATTTTAATCTTTCCCCACTTTGTATAATTTGTTGTATGTATGTATATACAGGGTATAAAAGATCTCATCACGAAGCCGTCAACCAAGCATTCTGTACATCAAACTTAACAACTACGCAAAAATGTTTGCTGGGGAACGACTTTTTTTTTGTGGTGAAAAATCACGTTTTACGGTAAAACTCAATGTAACGCACTTAAAAGTAAAACATTGTGCTCATGAATGCATTGAATATTACGGGGATTTCAGGTTTCACAGCAATAATTTTTGAGTACAGTTACTTAGTTTGATGTAAAGAATGCTTGGTTGACGGCTTCGTGATGAGGTCTTTTACTATCCTGTATTTTTGGAAAGTGTTGTCAGTAACACAGTTTTTCAGTGGATACCATAATAAGCTAGTTTCCACCATCAATAAAATTGCAAATCTATTTAGTCCGTCAGTTATAGTATTGGAAAATAATGGACACGTATTTTTTGTTTTTGTAAATCAATGAATATTGACAAAGATAAAACGCATTAGAACTCGAGAGTGGGGGCTCGTAACGTCACAACGCTCTAAAAATTATAGCACGGCGTGACGTATTGAGAATTTTAAAAGCGTCGTAGCTTCGTCAATTTTGGTTTACGTAACAAAAGAAAAAATACGTGTCAAATATTTTTTGATAATCTAACTGACGGGCTAATTAGATTGTTTCAGGACAGAAGCCTATTGATAGTTTGTCTAATAAACTCACTTGTTTATCCTGCATTCTTTCCTTTAGATTTAGATGATTGGCTAGAAGAACCAGATTTTATGCAATAACTAGCTTAAAAGCGCGGCTTTGCTCGCGAACGCCTACAAACTCATACCAATTTTTGCCTCTATAATATTAGTGTGAAATCTATTGTAAAAAAATTGCAATTAAGTATGAAATTTATTTATTTTATTTATTCAGTAATACACACACATTTTATACATTTAAGTTGGTGCCAACATAAACTCATTAGAGTTTTACCGTGCACCAAGACCATCGACTACATAATTTAGAATTAGATACACTTAAGTAGGTACTTAGTTAAAAATAAAGAAACAATCACAAACGTTACAACGGATATTTGGCGAAATAATATCTAATACTTACATATCAACGAGCGAACCTCGGTGACCAATAGAACCGTCCGTTCATAAAAAAACAGATATACGTTCAAATAAAACATTAATTTAATAAACAACAGGTCACTGTGTTTTTTCCACTTAATCCAAATGTTTTTGTCAGACATTTTGCTTAATTTTTTTTTTCTCTTACAATAGAACCAATATGGCGTCATTACGACCGAGGCATCTGCTAATACTTCTTCTGGTGACGTTCGTGAAATCTGACCGCGTAGCCAGCAGGAAGATGGAATCCGATAACAGTGCCTATTTGAAGGCTTTAAGGGTATGTACTTAGCATTAGCATAATCAGCCTATAATGTTCCCACTGCTGGGACACACGTTCTCCTCCACCACGCGGGCCCAGTGCGGGTTGGTAGATGTCACATGTCTTCGATTTTTTGGTTCTAGGACATGCCGGTTACCTCACGATGTTTACCTTCACCGTTTTGAGAGCAGTGGTCATGAAATAAATTACAAAAAGTAATGCGCCTGCCTGGGTTCGAACCCACGACTTACTGTTCGTAAGTCGGGGCCAACACCACTGGGCACTGCTCTCATGTATATAGGTTTTGTCAATGTAATAATGTAATGGGGGTATCTCCTTTTCACAGAATGTGTATTTTTGTTGCCGCTAACCCATCCATTTTGCGGAGAGCTGTCCCTAATACCCTGCATATGTTAAAACTTTAGAATTAATAGTATTTTGTGTTTTTCAGGAAGTATCAAATCAAACGAACGCAGACACGTTAAATCTTCCAGCAAATGCATCATCTATCCGAGAGAATATCACTGATACTTTCAGGTAAGTGATTGTATTAATAAAATATTACCTCGTTGGTTTAGAAGTGGCAACCGCAACTGTTCAGTTCGATCCTGGGTTCGATTCCAATGTCGGGCAAAGTGTTATTAGGTTTTTTCATCGGGACTTTCTCAGTAGCAGCCACGGAGTCTGGATTTGTGACCGTTTGATGGCAAAAGGCTCGCGTAGGACTTAAAATAAACACAGCTGCTAAAATATGGGTGTACTAAACTGTACTATATGCTACAATACTATATCTCCGCCAGATAAGTAAGAATGATCATTGTTCTTTCCTTAATTTCTCTGCGTAAATATCCCGACAATACATTATGAATCGTTTTTAGGGTTCCGTAGTCAACTAGGAACCCTTATAGTTTCGCCATGTCTGTCCATCCGTCCGTCCGTCTGTCCGTCCTCGCTTAATCTCTGTGACCGTTAGCACTAGAAAGCTGAAATTTGGTACTTACCAATATGTATATCAATCACGCCGACAAAGTGGTAAAATAAAAATTGGAAAAAAATGTTTTATTAGGGTAGCCCCCCCTTATGTAAAGTGGGAAGTGATTTTTTTTTTAATTTCAACCCTAACGTGTGATATGTTTCTTATGATTCTGTTTCTTTATGTATGGGGTTTCCTAAAATCATTTTTAGGGTTCCGTACCCAAAGGGTAAAAACGGAACCCTATTACTAGGACTTCGCTGTCTGTCCGTCTGTCCGTCTGTCCATCTGTCCGTCTGTCTGTCACCAGGCTGTATCTCATGAACCGTGACAGCTAGACAGTTGAAATTTTCACAGATTATGTATTTCTGTTGCTGCTATAACAGCAAATACTAAATATAGTCAATGGTACGGAACCCTTCGTGTGCGAGTCCGACTCGCACTTGGCCGGTTTTTTTGATAATGTCAATAATTTCGGAAATAATCGCTCCAAAAGTAAAAAACAATGTGTGTCGCCCTCTAACTTTTGAACCATAAGTTTAGAAAATATGAAAAAAATCTGAAAAGTAGAACTTTATAAGGACTTTCTAGGAAAATCATTTTGAACTTGATGGAAACAACAGTTTTTGTACAAAAAAGACAAAAAGTTGTACAAAATAATTTCTGGACTAAGTTTGTAGTATATTCGTATATGCAAGCATTTTTACATAATGGATACCCACCTTTAAACTCATAAGTGGGAACACTTATTGTGACGGACGGGAAACTACGGAACCCTACACTGAGCGTGGCCCGACACGCTCTTGGCCGGTTTTTATTACTAGAAAAAGTCAAGGATCACGATAAAGGTCGTTTCGGGACAAGTTTATGTCATTATTTCTGTTTTCGAATTTTATGTATTTGAATAAAAATGTATGCGGGTTAATGACCTTTAATTCTTACTTATCTGGTGGATACTATATTAGGTACACGGTTCGATTGGAAAAGTGAATTTCGAATAAAAAAAAACATGAATAAGTATACATATTACATAAGTATGTATTTACAAACAAAATAAAAGTATCTACAGGGTGTAAAAGACCTCATCACGAAGCCGTCAACCAAGCATTCTGTACATCAAACTAAGTAAAACGACTTTTTTGTTTGGGGTGAAAAATCATGTTTTGTGGTAGAACTCAATGTAACACTCTCAAAACATTGTGCTGATGGATGGATTGAATAGTACGGGGGTCGTGGAGGTGTTTAAAGTAAAAATCTTACATTAAAAAATTGTACTTATTAAAAAAAAAAAACTTGTCAAAAAGTTGGAACTTTGACCCCCAATATCTCCGTAACTAGAAAGTTCCCAGGTATGGTGTATACCAAAAAAATGATCGCAATGACGTGGAGAATAAGTGCCTTTCGTTTTCGTTAAGAGGTGTTTTACACCCTTTATGTTGTATATCAACTATCTGCGGTGTTCACGATACAAGCCTCGTTGCTTAGTGTGGCACTAGATGGCGCTGTGTGTAATGACCAGCGATATTTATTATCATTATTACATACATAAGTGTACGGAATCCTTCATGCGCGAATCCGACTCGCAATTTGCCCGGTTTTTTTAAGTACTTTTTGCAATATCATAAAAAGTTAAAAATCGTTTTTTTTTCCAACAGCTGTGAGAACCGTACCTACGGTTACTACGCAGACGTCGATAACGACTGCCAAGTGTTCCACGTCTGCTTACCCTCACAAACGCCGTCCGGTCGCAATGTTACCTACCGCTGGAGCTTCATCTGCCCAAATGAGACTGTCTTCAATCAGGTAAGATTGTTTCATCTGTTCTTCTTGATCAAGGACTAAATAAATGGTTTATCTATCTTATGTGTCGTATAAGGCGACTAATGTCTGAGGCAGAACACCTTGCGCCTCCGTAGACCAGAGAATGGGCTGCAGCGTTTTCTGTTAGTCTTTCATCACTGCGATCTCCAATCCGCCTGCCAAGCGTGGAGATTACAGCAAATTCCTCCCATCATGGGAGAGGCTTATGTCCAGCAGTGGACGTTATGGGCTGTTGTAGTAGTATCTAATCTATCTCTATCTATCTAAGCAGGATGTGACTCGTGGCTAAACAACAGCTGCTCGGGTCGATCTGTAGGTTAAGCCGTGCTAGCCTAGGTTGGTCTTTGGATGGGTGACCACGCTAACATACCGAGTGTCCTCCGTGCCTCGGAAAGCACGTTAAACAGTTGGTCCCGGCTGTCATTTATAGATCTTTGACAGTCGTTACAGGTAGTCAGTGGAACATAATTTGTGACCACCAGTCATCCCAAGTGGTATCGTATTACAGTACTAACTGGGTTGTGGAGGTCTGATAGGCAGTCGCTCCATGTAAAATACTGGTATTCAGCTGCATCCGGTTAGACTGGAAGCCTACCCCAACATAGTTGGGAAAAGGCTAGGCAGATGATGGCGATGATGATCAAGCAGGGTTTGAATGCGGTACCTTAAGGGTCGATACTACCTCAAATGGCTTAGAATGATCCTCCGTTACGCCTAAAATACTGAAGCATTCATTTTGAAATAAATGTATGGTAAAGTTGAGGATTAATGTTAGGTCCTATGTTTGGCGGAAACACGATTCCATAAAATTTTCTCGATAGAAAAAAAATCCAAAGTTACCTCCAAATCGAACAATAAACCGCTGGTATTCAAAAAGTAGTTCAAATTAGATCATGAAACTTAGCGTACTAACTGAACTAACCATAAAGCAGCTCTTATGTGTTTCATTTTTTCCAAAAGACGAAAATTTGATTTTATAAAGAATAAAAACCACTCATTTCGCACTATTTGGCCTGCAGTGACTGACGTAACAACCACTTTGTAGTGCAAGCTGATTAGAACGTTATTCTAACAGTATTTAAAACGAAGTTTGAACCACCACAAACAGAGTTGCTAATTTGAAGTAGTATAGGCTCTTAAGGTGGAAGGGTCAGGCTTTCATCATCATCATCATCATATCAGCCCGGAATCACCCACTGCTGGGTATAGGCCTCCCCTTTCCTCCATCACACTTCCCGGTCCTGTGCGTCCCTTATCCAGATGTTTCCCGCGACTTTAACGATAATAATATCGTCGACCCAACGGGCTTTAGGAAGTCCTTGCTTCTTTGGCTAACACTCGGTCAAGGCCTTGCTCCATCGGCCATCTCCTCGTCTAGTCAGATGTCCTGCCCAGGTCCATTTGAGGCGCACCGCCCGACGTCCGTCGGCGGATTTCGGTGTTACGCATTTGATCTAAGAATGCCGAATTAGGCTGCGTTTCCACCAGAGATGAGCGAGGATGTTTAGCGAGGGATGTGTGTGGAACTAACCGATCACATAGCTAGAATACCTCACGCTGTGAAAAAGAAGCGATATTATTGCTTGGTTCCACACAAATCCCTCGCTACGCTTCCTCGCTCATCTCTGGTGGAAACGCAGCCTTAGTGTCAGATATGATTCGCGACAGTAACACGTATGTACTCGTATTTATGTTTTTCATACATATGTCCAGTCCTGCAAGTGTCCGTTCAAGCAAATGTCTTGCAATGTCAAGCTCTGCAAGCGCAAATTTCCTAATCATTTCAGCCGAAAGACGTCCACTGTTGGACATAGGCGTCCCCCAAGTGTCACCACATTGACCGGTCCCGTGCGACTCGCATCCAGCGGATTCCCGCAACATGTCATTGGTCTACCTAGTAGGATACCTCCCTTCAATGTCTTACTGTTACTGTTACCTACTGTTAGCCTGTGTCATCCCACTGCTGGGCAAAGGCCTCTCCCCATGACTTCCAAATGCTTCGATCCAGAGCCAATCCTTCAATGTCTTAATATTGTTTAAAAACTAACACGCAGTTAATAGGCTAGTTTCCATCATCAATAAATTGCAAATCTATTTAGTCCGTCAGTTAGAGTATTGGAAAATAATGAACACGTATTTTTGTTTTTGTAAATCAATGAATATTGCAAAGATAAAACGCATCAAAACTCGAGAGTGGGGGCTCGTGACGTCACAAGGCACTAAAAATTATAGCACGGCGTGACGTATTGAGAATTTTAAAATCGTCGTATCTTTGTAAATTTTGGTTTACGTAACAAAAGAATAAATATGTGTCAAATATTTTTTGATAATCTAACTGACGGACTAATTAGATTGTTTCAGGACACAAGCCTATTGATTCACTAAACCAAATAATTGTTTCAATTACAGGAAGTCCTAACATGCACAAGAGTAGCAGATTCCATCGATTGCAAAGACTCCCCCGATTTTTACCACTTAAACATGGAAATAGGCAAAGAACCAAACAAAACTGAACCAGCAAAAGACAAGAAAGAGAAAGATAATCGCAAAATACAAAAAAGAAAGCCAGAGAAGCGAAGAGACAACATTATCATGGAAAATGTGGTAAGTGATATAGTAAACGAAGAGTTGGGGGGACTTCTGCGACCAATAGAATTGACCAAGAGAGAAGAAAATAGTCCAACCCTGATTGAAGCAGTAATAGAGAGTGTAGACCCTGAAACAGAGGATGTGGAACAGGAACAGAAGATAGAAGAAGAGATGGACAGAATAGTGATGGAGAGGAATATGAGAAACGAGCGGCAAATGAGACGAGGCATGTTTAGGTTTAAGGGAGATGTGGGGGGGATTAATCAATGAATATTTTGATTGATTCAAAGATTTAATTGATTGATTCAAAGTATTTATTTAACGAATTGATTGATTGATTCAATTAATTGATTAATTTGATTTTTGGTTTATCGTTATATAAAACTTAAATTTTATGCAAAAACAACCGGACTGCCTCGTTGGTCTAGTGGACGCAAGCTCTATTGTTGAGTATTAGGTCCTGGATTCGATTTCCAGGTTGGGCAGTGTTATTAGGTATTTCATCAAGAATTTCTCAGTAACAGCCACAGAATCTAGATTTGTGCTCGGTAAATAGCAAGGTACCATGGGATATAAACATAACTGTCAAAATATTGGTGTAATATTAGGTACACATCTGCCAAACCCGTCCGGGATGACAGCCGTGATGTTGTTATGTTTACAGATTCTACAATATACATTTTAGTTATCTATAAAAAAATATGTTGATAGACCAAAAATCGACTAAATACTTTGATATCAATGACGACGATATTTCTGCCTTATACTTAAGTATCCTAGTGGCCAACTCAGTGTAATCTAAGTTAGTTTTAAGTTATTGTAAATAGTTTAAAGTATAAATAAATGAATATGTTCATTTGTACGTCTATCTTTATTTTTGATATTCGCCTGCTCATTAGACCCCTGAAAAGTTGATTGATTACAAGTCTTTAAATAGACTCCGGACCCAGGTTGGCCGCAGTAAGGAAAACCTGTTTAGATGGAGATTCATTAATTACTCTTCCCTGGAGTGTAAATGTGGTGCTGTTCCACAAACGATGGGGCACTTAATATCGTGTCCTGCGTGCCCTGTTGTTTGTTCACTACAGGAACTGATGGACGCAACCGAAAGCGCCAAACTAGTGGCTCAGTTCTGGGCCGACTCAATTTAGATTGCCATCGACACGCTAAGAAGAAGATCGGATCGAGTCGGACAGGTTAGGTTCGAAGGGGATGGAGGGGTCTACCCTCCATCCCCTTCGAACCTAACCTGTCCGACTCGAGGTGCCACTAGTCGCGAGCTCGCTTTGCTCGCTCCTGCTTCCTTGCCGCAAAGACCGGATAAATAGTTACTTAGTGTAATAGACGCCCGTTAAATTTTTATTCGCCCAATAATTTCCCTGTTTGAATAGTGAAACGTAAAATTTACAAACACTCATCCTTTTTCTAAAATGAAAGTAGCCTAAGTTACTTCTTATAAATCAGTTATCTGCCAGTAAAAGTCCCGTCACAATCTGTGCAGCCGTTAGACCCAGTTCATATAAACGACTGTGTTTGATTAGCCACTAGTTTCAATAGACCTTTTTATGGCTTATGATGAAATGCACTCGCGCGCATTATGCTTCACTCTCAACACTGTTGATAAGGTCTTATCAGTTCTGTTTCACACAGAAATACATTTGAGGGCTCGTAGCTAAATAATAACAACCGCAAGGATCGATTTTCAAGGTTAAGCAGCGCTTTCCGAGGTCGGTCTGTGGATGGGTGACCATATATTCGATACCGAGTTCTCTCCGTGTCTCGGAAAGTCGTCGGAAGCCCGAAACCAATTAGGCTTGCCCTAGAGGTATTACTCAGTGACTTGGTCGTGCAAGTCAGATATGTAGACAATGGATAAAAATTAACATCAGATAATGTTGGAACTTATACGCTGTTGAATGATAATTGAGTACATATAAATAGCTCACACGAGGACCTCGTGGCTAAATAATAACAGCCACTGGGTTCGATCTAGTCGTGCTATATCGAGTTTCCTCCGTGCCTCGGAAAGCACGTTAAGCCGTTGGTCCCGGCTGTCAATTGTAGATCTTTGACAGCCGTCACAGGTAGTCAGTGGTCCGAAAGTCTGACAACCAGTCTTACCTAGCGGTATCGTATTATCACCGTCATCTAAAACTGTCGCCAGAGCTGAATCTCCTTTATGTCGGCCTCTTTAGACGCTCAACGCACTTCTGATTGCCAACCCTGAATGTGATGTGTTTGCGGATGAATGGAGTAAGATTATGCGAATATGTCTGATGTTCTGTGATAGAAAGTATGCAAGGGTGTCGACTGTGCTGTGCCACGCCGCACTGCGGTGCCTGTGCGGCGGCTGGCAAGCCAGCCGACCACCGGGCTGGAAGCAAGGCCTGCGCTGCACCCACCAAGGCCGCCAGAGGCAAGGGAAGGCCCTCTGCCGCCACCGCCACCGTCGCCACCGCCGCAGCCGCAACTGCCACCGTTGCCGCTGCCGCTGCCACTGCCGCTGCCGCAGAGGGGCCCTCACAAGGGGCCAGGAGAGAGGAAGCGGTAATGGAGTGCCAATAACGGCCCCATTACGCTTCCTCCAAGCGAACATCAACCACTGCGCCTGCGCTCAGGATCTGTTGCTCCAGAGCATGGCGCAGTGGTTGATTAACATCGCTGTGGTCGCTGAGCCGTATTTTGTCCTCCCCAGGGAAGACTGGGTGGCGGACCTTAGCGGCTCAGTGACCATAGTGTCGTCGGCCGCCGCCGGTACCCCGACCCTTGAAGGTGTCAGGAGGGGTCGGGGGTGCGTAGCAGCCCGGTTCGGGGAGATCGTAGTAGTGGGAGTCTACTTCTCCCCGAGCCGAACTCTCGCCGAGTTCCACAACTCTCTCGCAGAGTTGAGTGTTGTCGTCGGAAACCATTCCCTCCCTGTGGTTGTCCTCGGGGACTTCAATGCCAAGAATTTGCCTTGGGGTTCTCGCTGTACAGACGTGCGGGGAAGGATGGTGGAAGACTGGGTCCTGGAGAAGGGCCTGGTCGTCCTAAATCGGGGTTCTGTCCCCACGTGTGTGCGGGTGCGGGGCGAGTCGGTGGTGGACATTTCGTTCGCTAGCCCCGCTCTGTCGCCGCGTGTCGTTGACTGGCGTGTCATGGAGGGGGTGGAGACCTATTCCGACCACCGGTACATCCGGTTCGACATCTCCACCCAGACCTCAAGCGCGCCGGTCCAACAGGCCCCGAGTGGTCCGCGTTGGGCGATGAAGCAGCTGGACCGGGAGCTCCTCCTGGAAGCCTCGATCGTGCAGGCCTGGGTGACATCACCGGACAGGCCTGCCGACATAAACAATGAGGCAGGGTGGTTCCAGGAGGCCATGTCCGACATCTGCGACGTGGCAATGCCCCGCGTTCGGCCAAGAAGCGCCCGGCGTCAGGTGTACTGGTGGTCGCGAGAGCTTTAACGTCTCTGCGCAAGGCGTGCGTCGCTGCACGGCACCTGTACGTCAGGCATCGCAGGCTCCGCATCCGCCCACCGGATGCGGCAGCCATTGAGGCGGAGCTATATGAGGGGTACAGAGCGGCGAAGACCACTCTCCGCGAGGCTGTCCTGCGGGCCAGGGATCTGGCCCGCGAGGAGATGCTGGGGACTCTCGACAGAGATCCGTGGGGGCGCCCTTACATGATGGTGCGGGACAAACTCCGCCCCTGGGCCCCCCCACTGACGCAGAGTCTCCGGCCTGAGCTCGTGGAGGACGTGGTGAGCACTCTGTTCCCTTCGCGAGGGGAACACCCACCCCCGCCTATGGCTCCGCCGCCTGCGATGCTGGAAGCGGACCAACAGGACGACGACGACAACGCTCCGGAAGTGACTGGGGTAGACCTGAGAGTGGCGGTACACAGGCTCAGTGCCAAAAATACCGCCCCGGGACCCGACGGCTTGCCTGGCAAAGCCTGGGTCCTGGCCTCGGAGGCTCTCGGGCCCCGACTAGAGGGGCTCCTTAGCGCATGCTTGGAGAGAGGCCAGTTCCCGCTTCGTTGGAAGACGGGAAAGCTGGTCCTCACCCCTAAGCCGGGGCGCCCTGCGGGCTCTCCGTCCGCATACCGGCCCGTGGTGCTGCTCGACGAGGTGGGCAAGCTCTTTGAAAGAGTCATTGCAAACCGCCTCGCCGAGCACCTTGCGGGGACTGGGCCGGACCTTGCGGAACACCAGTTTCGTTTCCGCAAGGGGCGCTCTACGGTGGACGCCATCATGCGCGTGAGAGCCCTCACGACGGGGGATGCGGTGTCCAGGGGTGGGGTTGTCTTGGTGGTGTCTCTCGACATCGCCAACGCCTTCAACTCCATGCCCTGGAGCTGCATTAGGGAGGCACTCCGGTATCACCGGGTGCCGACCTACCTCCGTCGAGTGGTCGGGGACTATCTGACGGACAGAGCCGTCATCTACCCCGGTCGCAGCGGAGAATGGAACCGGCGAGAGATGTCGTGCGGTGTTCCGCAGGGATCGGTCCTAGGGCCGTCCTTGTGGAACATCGGTACGACTGGGTGCTGCGCGCCGACCTCCCTAGTGGTGTCAGCGTAGTTTGCTACCCCTTGCCCCCGACGCCCGGGGCGTCTCCCGCGGCGGCCGGGACGTTGAGAGGTTCTCTCCCTCTCACGTTCCGCCACCTCCTTCTCTAGCATTACTGCTTCGCAGAAGGAGGTGACGGCGTCCCATTCCGTCTCGCTCCGGACCATGGCTTGCACCAGGGCCGGACGCGAGAGGTCGCCGCCGCCGATCGCCGCTTCGAGGACACGGCGGTGCTCCGCCCACGCGGGGCACACCTCCACCGTGTGTTCCACCGTGTCCTCCGGTCGATCCTCACAATGGAAGCACCCGGGCGTTTCCTCCCGCCCAATTCGGTGCAGGAACCTCCCGAACACACCGTGTCCGGTGAGGACCTGCGTTAGGCGGAAGGTGAGGACGCCGTGGCGTATCTCAAGCCACTCCTCAAAGAGGGGACTTATCGCCACAATTGTGGCGTGCCCTGCACTGGGTTGCGACAGTCGCTCTCTCAATGTCGCCATGAGATCTCGCCGGAAGTCTGTCCGCTGAGCGACAATTTGTCGCGGCAGTGGAGTTTCCCCCCGACGCAGCGCCTCCGCGCGCCATTCATGCAGGCGCGCGAGGACTATCGCCTCCAGATCCCATGGCGGCAATCCGGCAAGGAGGCTCGCCGCCTCGCGGGAGATCGTGCGGTACGCCCGGGTCAGCCTTACGGCTACCACCTTTTGGGGCGCGTTCAGATAGTGGGCGGCACGCCGCCTCAAAGAACGTGCCCACACCGGGGCCCCGTAAAGGGCCATGGACCGCACGACTCCCGCGTAGAGCCTCCGGCAGGAGGCGTTGGGCCCCCCCAGGTTGGGCAGGAGCCGCCTGAAGGCAGCCCCAGTCCGCTCCAGTTTGGGGGCCAAACGTCGGAAGTGCTCCATGAAGTTCCACCGGCCACCGTAGGCGCGGGCCTGTCTTCCGAAAAAAAAAAAAAAAAAAAAAAAAAGGGTGTCGACTGTGCCGTGTTAGTGTTAGTATTAGTAATTTAATTCAAACCATTGAATGGTGTCAACTGGATGTTTTTACTCTTGTTTTGTTCATTATTGTAATTGGTGTTTCTATGTTAATTATTGTAATTGGTGTTTACCGTTTTAATTAACTATAAATAAATAAATAAATCAGGTACCTTCTGGGTTGTGGAGGTCAGATAGGCAGTCGCTCTATGTAAAATACTGTGTTCAGCACCATCCGGTTAGACCGGGAACCGGCCGCAACAAAAGAAAAGGCTAAGCAGATTATGATGAAACAGCTCCCTTGTCCTATCATCATAGTCCTGCTTTATCCCAAATTATTTGGGGTCGAAGCAGCATGTCTTTTTCCAATCTTCCCTTTTACTTTGTTACGTCAGCAGTCACCTCCTTTCTACCCATATCATCCTTCACACAGTCCAGCCATCATTTCTTTGGTCTCCCCCCTTCTCTTATAGCCATTGACATCCATACTCAAAACTCTGGCCATTTTCCTCATTCCTCCGCATCATAACTATGACATACTACATTTTTAGTCATCGGCAACACTTCAAGACTTTCTCTTATAGTTATTTCTTATTTTATCTACACCCATGCTATAAATCGTCTATAAAAGTATCTGAAACAGTTAGCTTATTGCCAACATTAAAACAGCCAGTGTCATAATAACCATTATAACATCCAAACGGGTGTTATAATGTTGTATTAAATTTCATTATGCAACTCGTTTTAAAAAAAGAACATTGTCTAGCACGTACGATTCACTACCACAGCGCCGTAATAAAAAAAAAATAGATTAATTCGAATTCACATTCAGTCGTATCCCGCCATTTTTGTTCAATATTAGTATTGTATTATGCACTTTGTTGTTTATAAAAATGAGTGATACAAGCTTTGTGCATTTTAATAATTGTAAAATCCAAAATGTAAATAATTATATTATTACCTTTACATGGTTTGTTTGTATTTAATACTCAGCAATTAAACTGTCCATGAATTTACATAGGCTTGTTACAACACCCTATGGTTTCAGAAACTTTTATGGAGGATTCATATCACGGATGTAGATAAAGTCTTGTATGCAACTGTAATAATTAGGTATTAAAACACCCATGTGATACTATTATCACACTCGGCTTATTCGTGTTTTAATAGCTCATTATACAACAGTTGCATAAATAACTATTAAACTTGGAAAAAATATTATTGTATTATTATTTTTTCTTACGTGCCTTATGGTCTAAAGTAAACTGACTAATTCTTTGTCAGACTAAGGTAGGAACTAAAATTCCACCGGAAACTAATAATAAACTACTTCGTAATACCATTGTAGCAATATCAACAACCGTATCCACGTAAAAAAAACATTCACGATTAGAATTTACATTTGAATCCGAGTTTCTTCTCGATTAAAATATAGTTAACATTCCTCAGTAGAGCTGATGATTGGCCACCGAATTAAAATTGAACGAAAATACGTGTAGAAAATTCGAATTACAAGAAAAATCAACATGGTCGCCCATGTCATTGGAAAAAGTAATTATTTCTTATCTTCGACACAATTAACGTTTTCGTGCATGATTTCAATCAAATAACTGCCTTTTTAATCGTGAATTAGTATCGAGAAGCAATTTCCCAGATTAAAAACAACAAAAAATGTTATGAAAAAAATGTTGGTGATATTTTTAATTTTATTCACAAAAGTTTTGGCTGAAAGCGATGAGGACAAATACATTGATCTCTTACCAGATGAAGAAAAACAGCAGTTTTTAGAAAATGTTGCAAGAAGGATACTTAAAGATGTTGAGAGCAAAGAGAACGTTACAGTCGCTCAGAGTGGAGAAGTGTCTGATGATCAGTTGGAACAACACAATAAATATGTCAAGTCAATTATAAAAGAAGAACAACAAAATTTAAAGAATGAAGGCGATGTAAATGACAAAAAATCCACATCAGCGTCTGAAGAAAAAGATGATTTAGGTGTAAAACCTTTAAGTACTGAAAAAACATCTTTACAAGATGAAGGAGTGTCTAATGAAAGCAGTTCAAATACAATTAGAGTTGAAGACGTTACCAATAACGCTCCTATTATAAAAAGATCTATAAAAGATGATAATTCCTCTGAGATTGTTCAAAGTGGTGAGACTTCTGAAACACTGCAAAAAGTATCACAAAACAACATCACATCGGAGGAGTCGAATGAATTAGAAGCTGAAAATGAAAAGTTTGTAAACGAAAACAATGCTTCGGATGCAAAAAAATATTTTTTCAATGATTTGGAAGCAATAGAATCTACAACCGCAGGACATGAGGTGGATAAAGCTGTGTCAGTACAAAGTAATCAAACCGATGACGCACGAAATGTATCAGTAAAAGCTATACATGAATCCCGTAGAACAAACAATGAAGACGGCAAATTAGAAGAACATACAACAGAAATTGATACAGCCACTTCTACAGTTGAAGTTGTAAAATCTACGGAAACCATATCAGAGTATACTAACGTTTCAAGTACTGAAGAAGAGTCTACGACTCTAACTTATCCTTTTGAGAGTAGTTCTTTAAAAGGTAATACTACTGAAAGTACTACCTTAAATGATATTTTATTTGAAAGTACGACAGAACTAACAAAGAAAGAAAACGACTCCGAGTCGCTATTGAAGTCTAAAAATGATAATATAAAAGATTCTAAAAACCAGGTTGTGACAAAAATAACAAAAAACACTTACATTTCAGTTAATGAAGAAACTACACAATTTGTCCCAGAAACTGCAGAATCTGTCACAGAAGCTACTGAACCTGTCTCAAAAACTACGGAATCTGTCACAGAAGCTACAGAACCTGTCTCAAAAACTACAGAATCTGTCACAGAAGCTACAAAACCTGTCACAGAAACCGCAAAAACTGTTACAGAAACAACGAAACCTGTCATAGAAACCACAGAACCTGTCCCAGAAAGTACAGAATCTGTCACAGAAACCACAACATCCGTCACAGCAACAACGAAATCTGTCACAGAAACTACAGAACCGGTCCTAGAAAGAATAGAATCTGTCACAGAAACCACAAAACCCGTCACAGCAACAACCAAATCTGTCACAGAATTCGTCCCAGAAACGAAAACCGAATCGGAAATGGTGACGACAGAAGCACCAACAGAATTCACTAGATTTTTAACAACTCAACGAATACCTGTAGCTACGACAGAAAAAATGAACATTATAGTTGAAGATTTCACGTCAGCACCCACAACAACAGTTAAATCTGCAATATTAAAACCGAAAACAACTACAGAAAAAGAGAAAATGATGTCCAATAAACGAAATGTTTTGTCAGCGAAAGTAACACCCGCAGCTATAGAGTCTGTAGAAACAACAACAAAGAAAAGAATAAGACACAAAGTGATTGTGCACAAGCCTGTAAAATATATCGTGGGCCCGAAAGCGAAGAAAATGGCCGAAGAAAAAAATCATGGCGCACAAAATGATAACTTTATTCAGTTGGGAAAGGTTTATTATGATAACAACCATCAACATGGAGAAGGAAAGGAGTACCATGTTTTTGAAATCCGTAAGTAGCACTCCGAATGATAGATTTTGTTTTATTTTATTCTTTATGGGAACTATGGGTAGCCTCATTATCATCGGCAGCATTGCTCCATGCACTTTTAAGTATGGGCCTTCTCCCTTTTGCACCATTCTTTCCTAAAACCAGGCTAAAACCAGGTCTTACCCGCGATCTTTTGAATATCGTCCACCCGTCTGGGTTAGTTTGTCAACATTAGTTAGCACGGAGTCTACCAATTTATTTAAAAATCAAGCTCAAGAAGCTGGCTTTTACCATGGTTGGAGGTTAAGGGTTGCCATATGACGTGATAACGTTTCTTGGACACATTTACAGCTGACAGCGTAGGGAGGAGTTTTTTTTGGTTTATATGAAGCCTGTTCTCATAGGGAACTGATACCAAGATCCGATGTTCAGTAGTATCGCTTGCGGTCGCGAGACTAAAGAGCAAATGGGAGTGGAAATTATATCATCATCTTACAATCGCTGGTTAAACGCGGAAGTTTATGATGAGGATGGATTGATTGATGTTTGTTACTCTTTTATGCGACATCTACTGAAAGAATTTCGATGTAACTTTAGTATTTATTTCTTACTAGCTTATGCCCGCGGCTTCGCCCGCATGGTGTTCGGTAATTGTCCCACGGGATCGCACTATCGGGATAAAAAGTATGTGTTCATCTTGGTTATATCCATCCAGCCTCTGAAATATTCACATTTGTAATAGTAGTAAGATTCATCACAATAACTCGTAGGCTATAAATATAATTTGTAAAATGGTTATCGAAGCCGCTGACGGAAGCAATTCAAATAATAAAATCTAACTTGACTATTCAAACCTAATCTTCTTTCACAGCCGCTGACCAATCTCCATTCACCAAAGACGAGGCACCCGTCGCAGATCAGCCATACTACGTTCCTGTATACAACTATGCACCGAACAATGCTTACTTTAACCCCCAAAATCGTCAGGGACCAAACGCAGACGACTCAAGTGCAGAAAAACACGCCTTTGAACCAATCTTTAATGATGATGACAATAACTTAGATAAAACAGAAACGCTAAAATTTAAGATGGAGTATGATAGAATCTACGATAATAAGAGAAAGAGATTCGGCAGTAAACAGAAAACCCACGGTATTCACAAACCACCGACACAGAACACAGAAACACTAAAATCTTTTGACAACTTAAATCCAGCAGATTATTTAGACTCTGATTATTACTTCGGAAGAGTTAGAAAAGGAATAGCTAGGAATGTCGGTTTAAGTAAATTCCCTAACTCCAACGAAGCTGATCATCCCACTCATAGTATACCAGACAAGAGTTTAAAAGACCATGTAAGAGCCGTTCGGAATATACTATTCCACCAGAAATATTTTGGTATACTAGAAAAAGATAAGTATGGAGCTAGCGTTAAACGAACATTAAGAAATGGTCGTGAACGACACGTAAAAAAAAATGCAGAAAAATATGTTGGTAGAGAAAGAATAATTAATAAACATATACACAAGGTGGGTTACCTAAAAAAACAGAAACAAACGAAAAACTTATATGTTATAGACGACGTTTTTAAGGCGAACGTTGAGAAATTTATTGAGCAGCAAGCAACAAGTCGAGCTACACCACATCCTTATATAGAAGAAGATAGGAATGAAGTCATCGCTTTTTTAACAAAAGATAAAAATATGCACATAGCGGGAAAAAGCAAGAGTTATAATAAAATGGTTAAAAAAGACTTAACCGATTTTAAAGAAACTACGGAGGCAAAATTAGATCAAGATGATATTCCCGTAAACCTCCATGAAGAGAATGATATAAAGAATCTAAAACTAAGTCCAAAGAACGAAGAAATAAAAGTCAGCGTCTATTTGCAAGTTTTGAAGGATATGGTGGCTTTGTATAACAAGGCTTTAGTGCAGTTTGATTGGTTGGGAACAACGGTGGACATACAGGCGGCGTTGCAACAATTGTTTGTGTTGATGTAAGTATCAAATGCTCTCAAAACGGTGAAGGAAAACATCGTGAGGAAACCGGTATGTCCTAGAACCAAAAAATTCGAAGACATGTGACATCTACCAAACCGCACTGGGCCCGCGTGGTGGATTGCTATAATCCACCACGCGGGCCCGGTGCGGTTGTGCTAGAGAGGAGGCCTGTGTCCCAGCAGTGGGAACATTAATAGGCTGATGATGATGATGTAAGTATATAAAACATTACGGTGTACTTAATAGTACACTCGTTTTGAGGTTATTGTTAAATTCACGTTTCCATTTTCGAATTTCTCATCATTCCGGTTAGACATGTCTTAGCTAATATTACCACTGTAATCTAGAGATTTTAGGGAAGAAATCTATATACGTTTCATTAATATCTGCTACACTTTATGTGGGTGGCATGTTCTCCAAACAAAAAAAAAATATCCCTTTCACCAATTACGTTTAAGTCCCATGAAATAAGGGGCAAGCCTATTGCCATCAACTGGACACAAATCCTTGTCCTTACCACGATAACCGATTACCACACAACTTTTAACTCACCGGCGCCACTTGCAGACTTCCTCTTATGTACTCTCATTCCTTGTTTTATCCATCCCATGAATTCAACCTATGTAATTATTTTCGTTTCCAGTGCCTTAGTAGGCGATGACGAATCGAACGTATCCTACATTCACCCATCAGACAAGGAAATCTTAAAATACGTTCTCTTCATACACAAGTTGGCTACCGAAATCATTGAAGCCAACAGGTTTAGTGCTCAACTGAGGAAGAAGCTAGTGCTCCCGAAGAATAAGAAGAAGAACCGCAAATCAAGACTGCTGAAAGAGAAAGGGCTGATCAATAGGGTCTGGTT
This sequence comes from Xestia xanthographa, assembly GCA_905147715.2. NCBI lineage: Eukaryota > Metazoa > Arthropoda > Insecta > Lepidoptera > Noctuidae > Xestia > Xestia xanthographa. Next base: position 17,364,207 of record LR990670.1, read on the forward strand.
GTATTTGAGGAAAGGGGTTCCTGATGTTAATGAATACGGGGCTTTAAAACAATTGAATTCATGTTTAATTGCTGTTGAAGATGGTTTGTATGACGTAAGTACTCAATACTCAATTCTTTATTGCATTCCAAAACGTGAGCCTAGACGCTAAACATTTCTTTGGGAATAATCGTGGACCCTGTAGGGTATTGGTATTTACTAAAATAGAGCCTATTTTAAAATAAAAGAAAATAAAATGTCTCGATTCACAAAAAGAAAATCCTTATGCTGGAATCGAACCCGAAGTCACGAAATTGTAACTCGGGCCTCTGTCCCCCGAGACCAGCTGGCTTGTTATAAATCACGGCGAATATATAGATCTTATGCTGCTTCAACAGGTCGGTAATGTTCGGGATATTTCGGGCCCGGGGTTCGATTGCCACGCTCGCCACGAATTTTTCTATTGTTTTTTTTTGGTTTACCCGCGCCTGCTGATGTCCCCTGAGCCTTACTAAAAGTTTTTTACACACACTTTTTTCTTGTAAATTTCAGTTACACGACGCCATAAAGAACGTAGCAAAAATAACAAAATACAAGAACCAGCATTGGTATCAAAATCTGAAAGATTTGTACATAAATAATGATGATAAGCATCTCCTGCAGTTACTTCTGCATATGACGTCATTGAGACTATTTACTTTGATCGAAGAAAGTGCTATGAACGGTCTAGAAGACGACTATGTACAGTATATGAAGAAAAATAGACAGCATTCTAAAAGAACTCTGGAAGAGATGATGTTTTTAATGAAGATATTGGAAGAATATAATAAATATTATGTAGAATAAAATGTAGTTTTTTAGACTTTATATTTATTTATCTGAACTTCATGTATAATAGCGGTACATAGGCGGACTTAATGCCACAAGGTATTCTCTACCAGTCAACACTCACTCAATATTTCGCTAAATACAGCCACTCGGGTCGATCTTTAGGGTATGCCGTGCTCGCCTAGGTTGGTCTGTGGATGGGTGACCACCCATTACATACCGAGTTTCCTCCGTGCCTCGGAAAACACGTTAAGTAGTTGGTCCCGGCTGTCATTTGTAGATTTTGGACAGTCCGTGTCAGTGGACCAAAAAGTCTGACAACCAGTCTTACCAAGGGGTATCGTTTTACCCACCATTACCGACTGGGTTGTGGAGGTCAGATAGGCAGTCGCTCCATATAGAATACCGGTATTCAGCTGTATCCGGTTAGACTGGAAGCCGACCCCAACATAGTTGGGAAAAGGCTAGGCAGATTATGATGGTTTATTATTACCCAAACCGGAAAACATCAAAATGGGTCTTCTTCTTAGCGTATCGACGGCAAAAGTTTTTGGCAAAAAACTCAGCCACAAACCATTCATACATATTTAGGTTATGTAAATAAAAAACAAAATTCACAACAAACTTTATTGAAAAACAATTCTTATACTTATTTTATTGTCTATACTAAAATCACATTATTATTATTTTGGTATACAAAACTTTTACGTACTAAAATATTGTATCAAAACTTTTGAGGTAACATTTTAATGTTTTGACAGACAATACGTAGGAAAGGAAAGGTCCAACCAGTCAGGTCAAATTGCGGAAGCGGTTCCGTACACCGGACATTAGCTGATATTTTACTGAAGTATGTGTATTCTCCCCATCTTGACCTACGGTGTACAAACTTGGTCTTTGACTAACATCCAAAAGTCCAAACTCAAGGTTTGCCAACGTGCTATGGAACGCAGCATCTTGGGTGTCAAATTAACAGATCGTATTCGTAACACTAAACTGCGCTCCAAAACGCAAATCGTTGACGTGGCTCAAAAGGCTGCCCAACTTAAATGGGACTGGGCAGGACATGTCTGTCGCATGCCGAACGAACTGTGGGGCCCTAAGGCTCAGGAATGGTGCCCTGAAACAGTGACACGGGGTCGCAGCAGACCACGATGGAGATAGTGGGACGAACAAAGAAGTAGCACAGAATCTTGACCGTTGGAAGGAATGGACGGAGGCCTAGCCCAGCAGTGGGACAATACATGCTAGATATAAATAAATATATAAACAAATAATCTCTCAGTGTCAGCAATTTGTCCGGTCAAGTTTGAATCCTTCACGAAGCTGTCAACCAAGCATTCTGTACATCAAACTAAGTAACTCTATGCAAAAATTGTTCCAGGGAAACGATTTTTTTTTTGTGGTGAAATATCACTCGTTTTTCGGTAGGACTCAATGTAACGAACTCAAAACATTGTGCTGAAGTAAAGTTTCAACATTAAGAACTTCTACTTAAAAAAAAAAAAAACTTGTGATAAAGTTGGAATTTTGACCCCCATTAACTCCATAACTAAAAGGAATGGTCTACATCTATAACAAAAAAAATATCACAATGGCGGGGAGACCAAGTGGCTTTCGACTTCGTTAGGGTACTTTTACACCCAATATTTGTATATTTCCAGTAAAAACTATTGAACCCTTTATGTTGAAGTTTACACAATTTCACAAAATATCACTGCCCAAAAGAAATTTTTGCCACTTGGAATGATAACGATTAATTAAAAAATGACAACATAAAGTAAGGATAATCTACAATATTTGTTACCAAATTTAACTTGAACTCCAATCTTTCAAGAACTTAAAACCCAGGCTCGTATCTTAAAAACCACCTCAGTTTCAACATTATTTAAATAATAAAAAACATCAATACGTACCCACTATTTTTATCCAGAGATATAAATCTCTGTCTTTTTCTATATTTTCTTTTACTATGTCTTATGGCTCGGATTTAACTGTTTAAGGGCCTACACTACCCCAAATTAGCAACTCTATTTGTAGTGGTTCAAACTTCGTTTGAAATACTGTTACAATAACGTTCTAATCAGCTTGCACTACAAAGTGATTGTTACTTCAGTCACTGCGGGTCGAATAGTGCGAAATGAGTGGTTTTTATTCTTTATAAAATCAAATTTTCATCTTTTGGAAAAAATAAAAAAAACATAAGACCTGCTTTATAGTTAGTTCAGTTAGTATGCAAAGATTCATGATCTAGTTTGAATTTTTCGATTTGGAGGTAACTTTGTATTTTTTTTCTATCGAGAAAATTTTATGGAATCGTGTTTTCGCCAAACATAGGACTCATCGTCAACTTTACCATATATTTATTTCAAAATTAATGCTGCAGTATTTTCTGCGTAACGGAGGACCATGCTAAGCCTGTTGAGGTAGTTGCCCTTAAAGCCAACTAAACTAGGCATACAAAACCATAATTATATATAAATTAGCAGTGATACCCTAGTGACGTGACCATCAGTCTGAAAAGCCATAGGTCTCAAGTTCGAACCCAAGACACGTACCTCTGATTTTACGGATTCATGTGCGTATTGTATAATTATCACTTGCTTCGGTGAAGGAAAACATCGTGAGGAAACCAGCATGTCTGAGAGATATTTCTCGACGGTATGTAAAGCCAAGTCAGTAGCCCATGGGCGGCATACAAACTCGAACACCAGCACCCCTAGCCAAGTTGACAATCTACAATCGTTAACGCTAGTAGAAAACTATTCAAATGAATGGGAATGACATCATCTCAACGTTAAATCACGTGATCAACACAAACGAATAGAAAATTCGTAGACAAGTTTACATCGTTCAAAATGATAGAATAGAATGTTATCGTTTCTACAATGTTGATCGCTAAACTCTTTGGTAGGAACGCTCACCATAGACTAAAGTGTAGGTTTTTTCTACAGACATTAGAGAACGAGCGATCGACTCAGTCGTGTCAACTTGGCTACCAATTTAGCGCTTTCTACAATCGCTTACGCCGAGGCGTTTACGATTGTAGAAAGAGAATCGATACGAACGTTTGTAACTTGGCTAGGGGTGCTGGTTAGATACTAACCACACGATAAAGTAAAAGATAGATTTAGAAAATATTTTACAGATGTAGATGAAAATATCAGTATTTTAGAGCCTAATCGCTCCATGTAAAATACTGGTATTCAGCTGCATCTGGTTAGACTGGAAGCCGACCCCAACATGGTTGGGAAAACTTTTGGATATTCTATTGGTCATTTTAGCCTCTTGAGTGCAAAATATACAAAGTGTTTCTATATTATGTATTAACAATATTATACTAATTTAACTTAAATAATTACTTAATTATATTGGAATGGTTATTTTGTTTTGAGCTGAAATGACAATAATCGAAACCTTTTATTACTTAACTAGATTTTTTCACGGAACTCTAATTCTTATTATAAATAAAAGTAGCTTTAGTTACTCCTAATATCAGCTATCTACCAGCACAATTTCTGTCAAAATTAGTCCAGCCGTTTCGGAGATTAGTCAGAACAAATAGACAGCCAGTAGACAAAAAATTATAAAAAGGTGTTTTTGTTAAAAATGCCGTATATATTTTCATATGCATTCAGTTAAAAAGCTGTTTTTTTTATATTACAAACAGACACTTTTATATTTTTTTGTTGACTTTTTATTTTGATTAAAAATCTGACGTCCAGAAATATCACTTGAACCAAATTTTTAGACCACCAATGATTTATATATTTTTACTATTCAAAGAGTTCACACGTAAGAGTTTCCTTTTATCACCAAATCAGCTGTGTTGTAATTTGTAAAACTACTTAAGGCGACTACAGGAGCTAAATTAGCAATTCTATTTGTGGTGGTTCAAACTTCGTTTGAAATACTGTTGGAATAAAGTTCTAATCAGCTTGCACTACAAAGTGGTTGTTACGTCAGTCACTGCGGCCGAATAGTGCGAAATCAGTTGTTTTTTGCGATTTACAAAAAATCTATTGATTGAACTAAAAAAATAAAACACTATGATGCTAATATGTTGCTTGTAGAATTATTTGCCAAAAAATCAGAATGATCGCATGTATTTTAGTATGGTTTTTACTCGTTAAAAGAAATTTTTAGAGATAAGTTCGTGATTATTTTTTATCGAATAAAATTTGTTGTATTATGTTTTCAAAACACTATCGTACTAGCATATATCCTGAAAAATATCATATTTTTTTCTAGTTTTGTTTATTACAGTGAATCATATGCTTTTTTTGCATTATAAAACTCGCGTTTAGGTCCTGTAGTCGCCTTAAACCGTAATATTATTTCACTAGACAACCAATAGCAACATTTAAAGTTTTTAAAACTCAAGTAGCACAGGACCGGGCGATGTGGCGACGTTTGGGGGAGGCCTATGTCCAGCAGTGAACACCTTCTGATGATAAATGATGTTGCCTGGTGAATACATCGGTAGAACTATGTATAACTAGTTACGCTTCAGTTTCCAGATCTGCTTCTATCTCTTCAGGAGTTCGCAGGTCTATGGCGAACCTCTTCTTGGTTGGGACTTCTTCATAATCTGGAAATGAGAAAGAGATTCTATTGATCACACTAATATTATAAAGCGGAAAGTTTATATGAGTGTATGTATGATTGTGTGTGTGTATGATTGTTACTCTTTCACGCAAAAAACTACTATAGTCTGCGCCAGATTAGTAGGAATTAAAGGTCATTGCTCTTTCCTTAATTTCTCTGCGTAGGTACCCCGACAATACATTATGAATCGTTTTTAATTACTAGAAAAAGTCACGATAAAGGTCGTTTAGGGACAAGTTTACGTCATTACTTCTATTTTCGGGAATATGTATTTGAATAAATGTATGTGGGTTAATGACCTTTAATTCCTACTTATCTGGCGCTATAAACGGGTTTGGATGAAATTAAGCATACAGATAGTTTTTAACCTGGATTAACACATAGGATACTTTTTATCCCGGTAATATGATCCCGTGGGACAATTATCAACCTCCACGCGGGCGAACCCGCGGGCATAAGTTACTATATAAAGGGTGTAAAACACCTCTTAACGAAGCCGAAAGGCACTTGTTCTCCTCGTCATTGCGATCATTTTTTTGTTCTACACCATACCTGGGAACCTTCTAGTTACGGAAATATTGGGTGTCAAAGTTCTAACTTGTTGACAAGTTTTTTTTAAAATAAATACAAGTTTTTAATGTAAGATTTTTACTTTAAACACCTCCACGACCCCCGAACTATTCAATACATCTATCAGCACAATGTTTTGAGTGCGTTACATTGAGTTCTACCACAAAACATGATTTTTCACCCCCAAAAAAAAGTCGTTTCCCAGCAATAATTTTTGCGTAAAGAGTTACTTAGTTTGATGTACAGAATGCTTGGTTGACGGCTTCGAGATGAGGTCTTTTACACCTTGTAGATTTACTAACCTGAACTGGCCTGCATTGCTTTGACTCTTCTAGAATAATCCTGGAAAGCTGCCGCTAAAGAATACGTGAGACGCCTCGCTGCATTCCTGAAACATTTAAATACAGCACTTTAGCTTTGGTGTGAAAGTTACAGGTGTAAGGGATATTTCAGCTTTGTCCAGGAGGTGTTCCTCCAACAGGGTGGTATACAAGGTTAGTTTTTGACCAGCCAAAATTAAAAATTAGGATGTAGGTATCAAACCAACATCATCTGCATAGCCTTTTCCCAACTATGTTGGGGTCGGCTTCTAGTCTAACCGGATGCAGCTGAATACCTGTATTTTATATGGAACGACCCAGTACTAAATGGGGTGTGGAGGTCAGATAGGCTGACCTCCACACCCCAGTTAGTACTGGGTAATACTGGTTGTCAAACTTTTTAAGTCACTGACTACCTGTAACGACTGTCAAAGATCTGCAAATGACAGCCGGAACCAACGGCTTAACGTGCTTTCCGAGGCACGGAGGAAACCCGGTATGTAATGGGTGGTCACCCATCCACAGACCAACCTAGGCAAGCATGGCTTAACCTAAAGATCGACCCGAGTGGCTGTTATTATTTAGCCACGGGCTCCTCCTATCTTCTATCAAACCAACAGTGCATTTTAAATATTATTGCCGAAAAATATAAAATAATAGCATTCATTTGAAAATGTCCTAAAAATTTCCTAAATTATAAACCTAGTGGGAATCAATGCACTTGTGTGCGTGCATGCACCGCCAAATTTATGTGTGTGCATTGCTACCTATCTAGGTTGTTGAACTGAATTGTGATGTTGCAATATCGTTCGCTTTTTAGTGGCGGACAGGAATGAAATTTTATTTAAAAAAAAAAAGTTTTTTTTTTTTTTTTATTATATTGAAAATATTATCGCTTCTAAACCAACTCTGAAAATTTGGTCGGTCATTGAAAAGTAACCCTGTATAATCAGCTTATCACGTTCCCACTGCTGGGACACAGGCCTCCTTTGTATGAGAGGGTGGCCCATAACTGCTCCCACCATTGACAATTAGTTTTACCAAAGCATGCACGCCGCTAGGTTCGATCTTTAGGTTAAGCCGTGCTTGCCTAGGTAGGTCTGTGGATGGGTGACCACCCATTACATACCGAGTTTCCTCAGTGCCTCGGAAAGCACGTTAAGCTGTTGGTCCCGGCTGTTATTTGTAGATCTTTGACAGTCTTAGTCTAACAGTTAGTGGCCCAAAAGTCTTACCAAGGGGTATTGTATTTTATTTTTATTTTTTATAATATATTCTCGTGTCCCCCTGACATAGTCAGAGACCTTTTTAATCTTTGTTTATAACACTTTACTGCTACTTAATTTATTATTTAAATTTTTTAAAGTTGACTTGGTTATATAATGGCTTTAAGTGTTTAGTTTATTAGTTTAAGTATATTTTTTAGGGTTCCGTACCCAAAGGGTAAAAACGGAACCCTATTACTAAGACTTCGCTGTCTGTCCGTCTGTCCGTCTGTCCATCTGTCCGTCTGTCCGTCTGTCCGTCTGTCCGTCTGTCCGTCTGTCCGTCTGTCTGTCACCAGGCTGTATCTCAAGAACCGTGACAGCTAGACAGTTGAAATTTTCACAGATGATGTATTTCTGTTGCCGCTATAACAACAAATACTAAAAACAGAATAAAATTAATATTTAAGGGGGGCTCCCATACAACAAACGTGATTTTTTGCCGTTTTGTCTAATGTATAGATAATGGTACGGAACCCTTCGTGCGCGAGTCCGACTCGCATTTGGCAGGTTTTTTGTTGTTTTATATAATATGCTGGGTATCGTATATTACCAAGTATTAATTGGGTTGTGGAGATTAGATAGCTGTATCTGGTTAGACAGAAGGCGACATCAACATAGTTGGGAAAAAGCTGGGCAGATAATGACTATCCCACTGCTGGTCAAAGGCCTCCCACATATCCTTCCAGGTACCCTCGAACCAGCCTTCGCGATGCTGATCATCTCAACACCACTATCTAGGCCGGTCAGTGTGACAAAATATAATTTCATCTAATTGACTAACATACAACGGTCTTTACATTTGTTTGTAAATACACATCTAGGTAAATATTAATATATACTTATATAAATAAATAATGCTAAGATATATAGACTAATAAATAATAATAAATAAATATAAATAAATATTGCTGGACAGTACACAGCGCCATCTAGTGCCACACTAAGCAACGAGGCTTGTGTCGTGGACACCAGATAGTTGATATACTACATAAATACTTTTTGTTTGTAAATACATACTTATTATACATAATTATAAACATCCATGACTCGGAAACAAATGTCCATGCTCACACAAACATTTTCTCCGACCGGGATTCGAACCCGGGACCCTAAGAACGTAAGGCAGCCTCACTACCGCTGCGCCAATCGGGCCGTCATAAATATAAATATGTATATAATAAATCATGGTTGACATACAACAACAACAACAACAACAGCCCATAACGTCCACTGCTGGACATAAGCCTCTCCCATGATGGGAGGAATTTGCCCTAATCTCCATGCTTGGCAGGTGGATTGGAGATCGCAGTGATGAAAGACTAACAGAAAACGCTGCTGCCCATTCTCTGGTCTACGAAGGCGCAAGGTGTTCTGCCTCAGACATTAGTCGCCTTATACGACACCCGTGAGTGTAATGGGTTGGTTCTATTCTACTCTGCCAGATACCACACGGCTAGGCTATTGACTAACATAGTGCTTAGTTTACTAGACAGAAACATGTCGAAATTAGAAATGTCCTAAAGAACAAAATGTCAAGTTATATCTGCCAAGAATTTCATCACACTATCTCATAACAAACACTTCACATATCGAAGATTCGGGTCAATGAGTTTATTGACAAATGAAATAAAAATTGCGAAAAAATACTTGTGTTGTTGAGTCAAAACTAGGTTCAGATAACTTAATCATAAGATTACACGACAGATATATATTATGATTTATTTTCAGTTGAGTAAACCACGGATTCTGAAAGCCTGGGAATTTTATCTGCAGTCAAATACCTCGTCAACTTGTAAGAATCATTTATACAAATGAATAAAATTGAAGTGTATGTTTGTAATTTAAAAATAACAGCTTTTTCTGTATGTGCAATGCATTAAGGGTGTAAAAAGAATCTTAACGAAGCCGAAAGGCACTTTGTTCTCCCCATAATTGCGATCATTTATTTTTAGGACCATACCTAAGAACCTTATAGTTACGGAGATATTGGGGGTCAAAGTTCCAACTTTTTCACAAGTGTTTTTTTGAAATACCTTTACTTTAAACACCTCCACGACCCCCACACTATTCAATCCATCCACCAGCACAATGTTTAAGCGCGTTACATTGAGTTTTACCGTAAAACGTGATTTTTCACCCCAAAAAATAACAATGTACAGAATGCTTTGTTAACGGCTTCATGAAGAGTCTGTTTACACCCTGTATATGAAATCATGCTGTTTAAATTATACGGTACTTATAACATTTTTCTTTTTTACATTTTTGTCTTTTTTTCGGTCTGTCTGACTGTCTGTTTGTTCACACCAGTTAATCTCCGAAACGGCTTAACCGATTTGGACGGGACTTTTATTGGCAGATGGCTGACGTTATAAGGAGTAGAGTTCCGTTAAAAAAATAACCCTTGAAATTGTTAAATCCGATTCAAATAAGGAAGTAATCAATAAAAAATAAATATAACAATCTCGTGTCACAGTGTTTGTTATCGATCTCCTCCGAAACGGCGATTTTTATGAAGTTTTGTTTTTTACAATTGGTAGATCTGAGAATAGGTAGACTATGTTTTAGTTTCACACATACACATCAAAATATCCACGCGAACGAAGCCGCGGGCAACAGCTAGTATTTTATAATAATAAAAAAAAAAGAGAAGGAAAAAGTCTGACAACCAGTCTTACCAAGGAGTATCGTATAACCCAGTACTAACTGGGTTGTGGAGGTCAGATAGGCAGTCGCTCCATGTAAAATACTGGTATACAGCTGCATCCGGTTAGACAGGAAGCCGACCCCAATAAAACTTGTGAAAAGGCTAGGCAATTATGATGAAAAAAAGAGAAAAAAAAAAAATAGATTTTTACCTAGACTCACAAACGAATCCATGACATTCAAATGGATTCAGCCCTTTTACATCAGCGTTATCCTTCACAATAATCATGGAGAAGACCCTGGTATATACCAGGTCTTGGACACCATAAGATATAGACTCTATGTTGAAGAACACAGTCATGTGTTCAAACTCGTCGGTCTTCGAGCCGTGGTCCAGGGTTTCTAGGTGAACTCCATCTAGGGCGATTTTTAGTTTCACTATTGGTAGGATTTGACCTGCAAAAGATGAAGAAAAGTGGATTAGAACATGGTCAGAGAAAAAATTGTGAAAAATCTTGGTTTTTAAATTGGGTAACAATCAGCGTCTTAATTTATGATGGGGAGTCTTAAAGGGAAACTTTTCGAAGAAAACGTATACAGTGTATTTAATATAATACTAGGTTAAAAAAAAAAGTTATTGCAAATAAAAAACCGACTTCAAAAAAACACAAAAAGAAGTCTAAGATAACTTTACTTTTGGAAGTCGGTGGCAAAAAAGTCAATGAAACATACAAGTTACTGACTTTCGAAAGTCACTGACTTCTGTTTTCTAAAGTCACTGATTTCTAACTTCCGAAAGTCACTGCCTTCTGACTTCCGAAAGTCACTGACTTCTGACTTCCATTGGTCAGCATTTTGACACGCTTTTATTAGTTTGTTATGTATCATAACAGTGAATTTAATCCGTAACTTTTTTTTTTTTTTTTAAGAGCGTCTATTCAGAAAGTGGGCAACGTCGTAAACAACTGTCAAATAATTCACTGTTTTGATTAATTTGGCAATATTACTGTATGGAAATAAGAAATATGGATAACTACTTATAGAGAACTGAAATATTGATTATGAAAAATGCAATAATTAATATCGTAACACAGAATAATCAGTTTTAGATGTAAAAACGGAATTAGAAACTTTCCAAATGCCTTTTCTATACCTAAAACGGTTACAACATTACAATTCAGTGTTTTGTTTGCAATTCACTAATAATATATATATTATAAAAACAATATAAATGACAGGTACTATATAGGATCAGTAATTTATATATATTTTTTAAATAATTCTAATCAACCTTTGGGCAAACAGATATAGAAAATGAGTAGAGGCGGTGGGCATCATCTCATTTTCTATTTCTGTTTGTAGTCCCAATTTCAACAGTACACATCTTCACGCTAACAACATAATAATGATCAGACACATACCCGGTGGTAACGCTTTCGCTGCAGCCACCATCAGGTCAACAGGTTTCCTCGTATGTTTGATACCCCATAGTCCTCGGGCGTCGCTCTGGCCTAAGTATTTAACCTGGAATTAAACAAAATAACACATTAAAGCAACCACTTAAGACTCCTATTTCATTAAGTGTCGAAATAGGATGGTGGTCTTCCTGTATTATGAAAAGCAGCGGTGGCCCAGTAGTGGCGGCCCCGACTTACGAACAGTAAGTTGCGGTTTCAAACCCAGGCAGGTGCATTAATTTGTGTAATTTATTTCATCACCACTGCTCTCAAAACGGTAAAGGAAAACATCGTGAGGAAACCGGCATGTCCTAGAACTAAAAATTCGATGACATGTGACATCTACCAATCCGCACTGGGCCGGCGTGTTGGATTATAGCCCATTCCCTCTTATAGAGAGGAGGCCGCGTGTCCCAGCAGTGGGTACATTATAGGCTGATTATGCTTTTTTTTTTCAATTACATAGGCGAGTATTTCACTAATCTTCCTGATGTCAAATTATGGCGTCATCTATGACATAATAAGGCTGCTAATAATGGTTATCTTTTGTGAATACTTTAGGTGTTCTTTTTTCTGTGGTTTTACAGAGCAGTGACCTCTGAAATAAACCTTTTGGCAATGGGTATTCCCATATCCCTAAGAAAAAAAATCGGGTAAAATAATTCGGGTGAGCTTCTTCACAAAAGGGATCATCATCTGCCTAGCCTTTTCCCAACTATGTCGGGATCGGCTTCCAGTCTAACTGGATGCAGCTGGATACCAGTATTTTACCATGGAGCGACTGCCTATCTGACCTCTATATTTTTTCTAGACAGACGCTAAAAAAATGGCAACAAATGTGTTTCGGAGTTCGCCATTGTTCTTTTCGGCAATCTTGAGCAGTACCTAAGATCTTATTGTTATAATTTTTCAATGGTATTGTTATGTCCTTTCTAAATTAATCTAAGACAGCACAATAGATTTTGCAGAAATGGAAAACATCATGATCAAGTAAAATTCTTGAAAATGTCGTTGAGATTCTTGAGTTAAGAGTCGAGCTACACGATAACTGACAAATGCTTGCACTGACTGGACAGGTCCACTCAAATCTGGGTCATAAGACCATTTTGAGTTTGCGTGGTCCTCATTTGTGGCTTGATCAACGGATGAAACTCTATGGAACTCTGTTTTACTTGAATGTTTTGAGGGTGTCTTTCTTGTCGCGTGGTTAGCGCTTATTGGTGTCGATTTTGTTGTGCACAAACTAAACTTAATTTAGTCTATTGCTGTCTTTTTCTCTCTAATAAAACGAGAAAGAGACGGACTTAATTTAGAGCTGTCAAATTTAGTTGGAACTAATATTTCTATACAAATGAAGGGTGCACGTAAAAACATGTCGACTAAAATACGGTGAAGCGCAAGGCATAAACTAGTTTGACAGCTCTAACTTAGTTCATAGCTATAACCGTCCTTTTCTCGCACTGCCTTTTAGTAAAAGATAGCAATAGCCTAAATTAAGGTTAGTTTGTGCACAACAGAATCGACACCTTGTCAGAGTTTTAATGCCGCCCATAAGCCTCATACAATATCTCTCAGCCAAGCTTCACCGAAGCAAGTGATACTTAATTATTATTTATTATACAAAACGATCATAAATACGAAAAATCAGAGGTGGGTCCGAACTCGGGCCTTTGGGCCTTGTGTCTGAACTCGGGACCTACGACTTGGCAGTGTCATGGTCACATCACAATAGGCTTGTCAACTGAAAAAATCTAATTAGTCCGTCAGTTAGATTGTCATAAAATATTTGTGTCGATTTTTTTCTTTTGTTACGTAAACCAAAATTGACGAAGATACAACGCTTTTAAAATTCTCAATACGTCACGCCGCCGTGGTATAAGTTTTAATGCGTTCTGATGTCACGAGCCCCCACTCCCGAGTTTTGATGCGTTTTATCTTTGTCGATATTCATTGATTTACAAAATCAAAAAATACGTGTCCATTATTTTCCGATACTCTAACTGACGGACTAAACAGATTCAATTTATTGATGGTGAAAACTAGCCTATACTCCTATAGACTATCACTGCTATACCGTTATATGAGTAGAGTGACACATTTGAAACTGGAAAATGCTTGAATGGACAGGTCCACTCAAATCTCGGTGGTTCCTGGTTCACGTCACTCGATCAGCGGACGGAACTCGATGGAACTCCGGTTTAAATGAAGGTTTTACAAGCACATTTCAAACTGTCATGCATAAACCTATCATCTATGACCAGCAGTGCTCGTGCCTTCTCTGTATGAGAAGAGGCTGTTGCCTCAGAAGTTACATCACCATCTTCTAGACCTTGTACCATGTTACTTGGGGTCGGCGCAATACGTTTTTTTTTCTTCCATTTTCATTCCTCCGCATAACATGCCCATACCACGATAACCAATTACCACACAATCTTTCAATCACCGGCAACACTTTCAGAGTTCCTCTTATGTAGGTACTGATTGCTTATTTTATTCATTCTCGTAACACCACACATCCCCTTAGCATTCTTATCTCAACCACTAGCATAATGCCTTTCATTCATCCCTTCATAATTAGTATTTATTTATTTATTACAAAAGCTACAGCTCTTGACATCATCATCTCCCTGACCTTATCTCATGTTACTTGAGGTCGGCGCAAGAGGTATTTTCTTCCATTGTACCACGTCAACCGTCACGCTATCATTTACACCTTTTTCCCTCATATCACTCCTCACACAATCCATCCATCGTTTCCTTGGTCTTCCTCTCCCCCTCCATCCATCCACATTTATATTCATCACTCTTTTAGTCACATGCGATTCTTCCCTCCTCATCACATGCTCATACCAAGACAGTCGATTCCCTTTCAACTTTTCGGTAACTGATGGCGCAACTTTTTAACTTCCTTTAATACACTCGTTCCTTACCTTATTCATTCCTTACAAAGTTGATATTATTATGAAGGCATTTGAGGAAGGTCCATCATTAATTTAACTGAAATGGTATGCTTTTGTAACATGCTCAAATGTGGTGGACAATTTCACTTTCAATTTAAACTAATTAAGACTTCAATCACGTTTTCTATATTGCTTTCTTTTTTGGAGCTTCCCACTTTGTGTTACCACAGCTGGCCCTTAGAAAAAGGTTTCTTTACGATATTTTCTTTCACTGTGTCATCATCATCATCATCATCATCGTACAGCAGTCCACAGCTGGACATAGGCCTCTTCAATCGTCATACTCGAATACAGACCAGTCACAGAGTGTTGTCCAACAAATTGGACAGAATCAGCTCATGGCTAGCTATTAACAGCCACTCCGATCAATCTTCAGGTTAAGCCGCGCTTGCCTAGGTTGGTCTCTGGATGGGTGACCACCCATTGCATACCGAGTTTCCTCTGTGTCTCGGAAGTTAAGTCGTCGGTCCCGGCTGTGTTTCTTGATCTTTGGCAGTCGAAACAGGTAGCCAGTGGCCCGAAAGTCTAACAACCAGTCTTACCAAGCGGTATCGTATTACCCAGTACTAACTGGGTTGTGGAGGTCAGATAGGCAGTCGCTCCATGTAAAATACTGGTATTCAGCTGTATCCGGTTAGACTGGAAGCCGCCCCAACAAAGTTGGGAAAAGGCTAGGCAGATGATGATCAGTCTAGCTTTTTTCCAACTATGTTGAGGTCGGTTTTTATGGAACGACTGCCTAACTATTTAACAATATAAAGAGTCCATCATATAAAAAAAGTATCAACATTACTCGTTAGTACAATGAGTGATGTTGGTACTTGATTATCAAAAGTACCAAATCAGTTGCGTTGCGCTATAAATCGTCTCAATTAGAGCGGGCGCCATATTGTTGCCGGCGGATGTGACGTCACAATGTGTTGTATGTATGTAACTTATGCATAATGATTAACGGTAAATTAGTCTGTATGGACAATGTACATACTTAGGTTTGTTACGGTATGTGTTTAGGATGGGTCTACCCAACTATGGTTTAGATTCCATCCAGTCTAAGTAGATTTTAAGTCATCATCTGACTGGCTTATTGGTCTTTGGATGGCTGACCACCCATTACATACCGAGTTTCATCCGTGCCCCGGAAAGCACGTTAAGCCGTTGGTCCCGGCTGTCATTTGTAGATCTTTGACAGTCATTACTACTAACGGATTAACGTGCTTTCGGAGGCACGGAGGAAACTCGGTATGTAATGGCGGTCACCCATCCACGGACCAACCTAGGCAAGTGCGGCTTAACCTTAAGATCGACCCGAGTGGATGTTATAATTAGGCCACGAGCTCCTAAAGCTATGCATACGGATATTACAGCTCGTTAAAATGTCGTAGCTCACATGTCGCACACAAAATGCAATTTAATGTTGTTAATGGTGTTAATAGATTTGACCCTAGGATCACAATTGTCTCGTATTTATGTTCAGCTTATGTTTCGGTGTGTCATGCAGTAATATAACAATACCTGTGATATATGCGGATTTTTGACGAAATCGTGCAGAACTCAGAAGAACAAGATGATTATCGAAAGAAAGTAAGTATTTAGGTACTTGTCTCGTACAGGATACACAAAATGATTAAATCTTTGTATATCTACCTACAGGGTGTGAACCACCTCGTCACGAAGAGGTATTCCATGAAGCACACCCAAACGAAGCACACCCAGACGAAGCACACCTAAATTATTCCACTTAGCACACCCGTAGGTGGGCTTCAAATAAAAATTTAAAATAATTAATTTCCTATTCCACGAAGCACACCTACGAATAAAATTTCTTAGTCCCCGCACTATGCGAGTGATATTCGTAGGTGTGCTTCGTGGAATAGGAAATTAATTATTTTAAATTTTTATTTGAAGCCCACCCACGGGTGTGCTAAGTGGAATACTTTAGGTGTGCTTCGTCTGGGTGTGCTTCGTTTGGGTGTGCTTCATGGAATACCTCGTCACGAAGCCGCCAACCAAGCATTCTGTACATTAAACTAAGTAACTTTACGTAAATATTATTGCTGAGAAACGACTTTTTGTTTGGGGTGAAATATCATGTTTTGTGGTAGAACTCAATGTAACGCACTTAAAACATTGAGCTGATGGATGGATTGAATAGTACGGGGGTTGTGTAGGTGTTTATAGTAAAAATCTTATAATAAAAACTTGTGTTAAGGCGGCTCCCCAAACAAATGACTTTACGCGAGCAGTTTTTTGGAGCTTACCCCTCTTTATCCAAAAGAAATACCAACTAATAAAAAATACATTAAATTACTACATATTCTTGACTCCAAAATTGTCGTTTCGTATTTTTTTTTAAGTTGCACAGAAATGAGAAAAAATGATTTATAAAATGCTACTCCTTGTAAAGTTACCATTATTTTGATTTGCTACTTATACTAATGGATAGGCAATTTAATAATGAACATAATTGTCGTTTTATTTTTTTCCAAAAGACGTAAATTTGGTTTTAAAAGAATAAAAACCACTCATTTCGCACAATTCCGCCCGCAGTGACTGACGTAACAACCACTTCGTAGTACAAGCTGATTAGAACTTTATCCTAACAGTATTTCAAACGAAGTTTGAACCACCACAAATAGAGTTGCTAATTTTGCTCGGGGAACCGCCTTAAAAAAAAAACTTGTCAACAAGTTGGAACTTTGACCCCCGATATCTCCGTAACTAGAAGATTCCGGTGTAGAACAAAAACAATGATCGCAATGACGGGGAGAACAAGTGCCTTTCGGCTTCATTAAGAGGTGTTTTACACCCTTTATAAATAAAACAAATTGAAGTATCTGTTTGTAATCTAAAATAACGGTTTTTTACGTGTGCATAACCCTAGCAAAATGTTGTGCATTTGAGAGATGAGACCATAAAAAATAATTAGTGTATCATGAGGAGCAATTTGTTTAATAGTAGCAAAATTTGTGTGAATTGTAGTTTTAAAGTTATTTGAGAAAAACACATTTTGCTGGAGTAACGTTAAGAAACGTTATCCTGGCAAAATCGATTTTCAAAAATTCGTTCAGCCCGTAACCAAATACATGATTAGATAGCTTTTGTTGCATAGTAAATATTTGTAAATAGCAAAATTTGTGTGTGGTATGGTTCTTGAGTTATTTAAGATTTTGCTGCGGTAACGTTTTGGGATTTCCCAGATCTCGAAAACGGCTCAACGCAGAAGATTGAAAAAAATACCAATAAGAGACCTTAATTTGTTTAAATTAGTTTAAACATTAGTTTTTGATTTGGTTGTCGTAAACCAATGGAATTAAATGGTTTCAAAAATCAGATAAAAACGGATTTGCAAGTAAACCAAAACACTTATAACCAAATAAACAGCTGTAAAAAATACCCATGGTAGACACGTATCACGTCAAGTAAAATGGATTATGTAACTTTATACGATACGAAGATGAAAACAAAATTGATTAATTAGACTGGTCGTACTTAAGCGATGAAATACGCAGTTCCCAAAACATTAAGAAATGTGGCATACTTTAAACTAATTAAAATGATTCATGAACATCAATTCCTGTTAATTTCAGCTTTCAATTACGGCTGTAATGAAAGTTATATCAAAATCAAGAATATGTCAGAAATTCTCTAATAGCCGACCAAATTAAAAAGGTCACGTAAAAGCGGCCGCACCATACGTACGAGTAGTCTTCGCAAATTAGCAACTTAGTGTCCGATGTTTTGTACAGTTAAGCAGAAAAACGTTTTACGTGTAACCGATTTTTTAATGTTCGAAGTGCAGGTACCATAACACACATTTTCTACTAGTTTTCCTTTTTATAAATGAAAATCATGTTAATTAACAGTAGTTTAACAATTTAATGGATCATATGTAATTATTTAAAGACAAGTAACTTTAAAAAGGTAAGTAATAATCTCAGTAAATAATTTATAGTGTGATTTTGATCGACGACGCGTGGTTCACACGTTGATCACCTGTAACTGTCACATGTAATGTTGAAATAACCACTAAGTTATACGTTACAAAGCTTATGTTTAAATGCCATACTGTGAGTCGAGGGGAAATGGAGTCCACCTACCTACCTACGTATTTAGTAGGTGCCTATCTCCGTCTTAAGGAAAATTGTACAAACTATGAATCAACATTGTATTTTAAGTTTAAGCATTGGTACTTGACAAACAGAAAAACATTTATGCCAAATATTAAAATTAAGTACGTACGTAACTTATCTGAGATTTTTTCCTCAATATGTTAATGCTAAGGCAAAGATATAAAATAATTTGTATGAGACTGATTTTTAAATAAAAATAATGAACACCATGACCAGCAACCTACGCAACAGTAACAACATCGCACGTACGCAACTGTACTAACAAAACATCCATATTATCCCATTCATTTAAGATGGTTACGATTATGTATAGTGCGGCCGCTTTTTCGTGACCTTTCCGATTTGGTCAGCTTATTAGAGAATTGCTGACATTTTCTTGTTTTTGATATAACTTTCATTACAGCCGTAATTGAAAGCTGAAATTAACAGGAATTAATTTTCATGTACCATTTTAATTAGTTTAAAGTATGCCACGTTTCTTAATGTTTTGGTAACTGCGTATTTCATCGCTAAAGTACGACCAGTCTAAAATGAATCAATTTTGTTTTTATCTTCATATCGTTTAGAGTTACATCATTTATTTTACTTGACGTGATAAGTGTCTACCATAGGTATTTTTGACAGCTGTTTATTTCGTTATAAGTGTTTTGGTTTACTTGCAAATCCGTTTTATCTGATTTTTGAAACCATTTAATTCCATTGGTTTACGACAACCAAATCAAAAACTAATGTTTAAACTAATTTAAACAAATTAAGGTCTCTTATTGGTATTTTTTTCAATCTTCTGCGTTGAGCCGTTTTCGAGATCTGGGAAATCACAAAACGTTACCGCAGCAAAATCTTAAATAACTCAAGAACCATACCACACACAAATTTTGCTATTTACAAACATTTACTATGCAACGAAAGCTATCTAATCATGTATTTGGTTCCGGGCTGAACGAATTTTTGAAAATCGATTTTGCCAGGATAACGTTTCAAACGTTACTCCAGCAAAATGTGATTTTCTCAAATAACTTTAAAACTACAATTCACACAAATTTTGCTACTATTAAACAAATTGCTCCTCATGATACACTAATTATTTTTTATGGTCTCATCTCTCAAATGCACAACATTTTGCTAGGGTTATGCACACGTTTTTTACTGAATGGACAAGAAAATTGAAAAAAAAAAAGTTTTTGTTGTAAGTAATTACTACAGTTACTCATAACAAAAACACTTTTTTTTTTCAATTTTTGTATGTCTGTTTGTTCCGGCGAATCTCCGAAACGGCTGAACCGATTTTGACGGGACTTTTACTGGCAGATAGCTGTTATGTCGAGTATTGGACTTTTTTCTGTTGTAGACAGATACTCCGGTAGTTGTTGTAGGAAGGTAGTTAGTTCACACCAAACTACTGTTATGTTCAATAGTTTAATTACGTTTAAGCTACGTTTGTTTAGTTATCTGAGCCGCACTTGATGCTATATTATTATTGATCGACCTGCTTGTGGCAGATTGTGGCTGACTTTTAGTGACGACTGAATTTATGTTATAGTTGGTGCCAGTTAGGATGAGAATAGCGGTCATTGCCCTTTCCCTAATATCTCTTCGTACGAACTAAAACAAATAAATCAATATCGTTTTTCATAACAAAAAATGTTGAAGATTACGATAGATGACGATTCCAGACAGAAAAGGATTATTTTTGGTTTTCAAAGTTAAGAAGTTGAATAAATGTAGGTGGGTCAATGACCGCTATTCTCATCTTTACTGGCACCAACTATATGATATAATTAATGAAGTACGTGCGCAGTAACGTATTTTTGCTGTATGAGCATTATTGGCTCGTACAGCGAGCAACTTGAGTTACTTTTATTTTAGAAAAAGAATAAGGGTTCCGTGAAGAAAAAATATAAGTATGAAAATCCGATTCAAAAAGAGCAGTAATATTTTCTTATGATAATCGCGAAAGAGAAAGGTGACGAGGTGATCTAGACGCGCATCACGAAGGCTGGTTTGAGGTGGCGCAGGAGCAGAGTAACTAGAAGGATATAGGGGAGGCCTTTGCCCAACAGTGGGACATTCAGGGCTAGAAAAAAAAATCTCGGTAGTCGCGGGTTACAGCTATAGTAACTAGAAGGATATAGGGGAGGCCTTTGCCCAACAGTGGGACATTCAGGGCTAGAAAAAAAAATCGCGATAGTCGCGGGTTACAGCTATAGTAACTAGAAGGATATAGGGGAGGCCTTTGCCCAACAGTGGGACATTCAGGGCTAGAAAAAAAAATCTCGGTAGTCGCGGGTTACAGCTATAGTAACTAGAAGGATATAGGGGAGGCCTTTGCCCAACAGTGGGACATTCAGGGCTAGAAAAAAAAATCGCGATAGTCGCGGGTTACAGCTATAGTAACTAGAAGAATATAGGGGAGGCCTTTGCCCAAAAGTGGGACATTCAGGGCTAGAAAAAAAAATCGCGATAGTCGCGGGTTACAGCTATAGTAACTAGAAGGATATAGGGGAGGCCTTTGCCCAACAGTGGGACATTCAGGGCTAGAAAAAAAAATCGCGATAGTCGCGGGTTACAGCTATAGTAACTAGAAGGATATAGGGGAGGCCTTTGCCCAACAGTGGGACATTCAGGGCTAGAAAAAAAAATCACGATAGTCGCGGGTTACAGCTATAGTAACTAGAAGGATATAGGGGAGGCCTTTGCCCAACAGTGGGACATTCAGGGCTAGAAAAAAAATCGCGATAGTCGCGGGTTACAGCTATAGTAACTAGAAGGATATAGGAGAGGCCTTTGCCCAACAGTGGGACATTCAGGGCTAGAAAAAAAAATCGCGATAGTCGCGGGTTACAGCTATAGTAACTAGAAGGATATAGGGGAGGCCTTTGCCCAACAGTGGGACATTCAGGGCTAGAAAAAAAATCGCGATAGTCGCGGGTTACAGCTATAGTAACTAGAAGGATATAGGAGAGGCCTTTGCCCAACAGTGGGACATTCAGGGCTAGAAAAAAAAATCGCGATAGTCGCGGGTTACAGCTATAGTAACTAGAAGGATATAGGGGAGGCCTTTGCCCAACAGTGGGACATTCAGGGCTAGAAAAAAAAAATCGCGATAGTCGCGGGTTACAGCTATAGTCTGCGCTAGATAAGTAGGAAATAAAGGTCATTAATCCGCATACATTTATTCAAATACATAATTCCTAAACTTGTCCCGAAACTACCTTTATAAAGGTAGTTTCGGGACAAGTTTAGTTAGATTTTTTGATTTAGTTTAGATTTCAATATATATATTTTATCCCCGTAGTCCCACGGGAACGGGAACTACGTGGGTGAAACCGCGGGACGTCCGCTAGTAGATAAATAAATATGAAAGTTTTGGTTCTCCACAACTTAGAACGGTAAAGAAAACTGTGTCGCTGGGATCGAATGGTGGATGGTGGCCCACTCCCTCTCATAAGAGCTCTCCTGTGTCCCAGCAGTGGGAATGATAAAGGCTCATTGTAAGGGTAAGATGACAATGACTTACTTGAAATGACATCGGCAGATCATCAGCGGTTACTGGTCCTTCCTTTTTTTCTTCTTTTTCAGCCATTTTTGTTTCTTCTTTCACATTACTTTTCAGTCTTAAAGGTTTTCAGAATCTTGGTTTTTCATATCATTGTTACCTGTAAAAATACGAAACAAAATTTCAATGAAATGGAATAGTTATTGTCGAGATATAAATCCACTTAATATAAATAAATAAATATCGCTGGACAAGTGGACATTAACACACAGTGCCATCTAGTGCCACACTAAGCAACGAGGCTTGTGTCGTGGACACCAGATAGTTGATATACTACATAATATATACTTTTTGTTTGTAAATACATACTTATTATACAAATAAACATCCACGCTCGGAAACAAATGTCCATGCTCATCACACAAACATTTGCTCCGACCGGGATTCGAACCCGGGACCCTAAGAACGTAAGGCAGCTTCACTACCGCTGCGTCATTCGGGTCGTTGATATACAATTTTCAGTAGCCTAGTAGAGTGACTGGTGTGAACGTTGAACTGCCAAATCATAAGTCTCGAACACCTGATTTTTCGGAATCATGTGCAAGCAAAGAATTTTGATTTACAAGAAACCTTTCACGACTTTTCGTTTTACCTAGTACTAACTGGGTTGTGAGGGTCAGATAGGCAGTCGCTCCATGTACATCTACACTAATATTATAAAGAGGAAAGATTTGTATTTTTGTGTGTGTGTTTGTAATGAATAAACTCAAAAACTACTGCGCCGCTTTCAAAATAAAATAAATAAATAAATATTGCTGGACATTACACACAGCGCCATCTAGTGCCACACTAAGCAACGAGGCTTGTGTCGTGGACACCAGATAGTTGATATACTACATAGATACTTTTTTGTTTGTAAATACATACTTATTATACATATTATAAACATCCATGACTCGGAAACAAATGTCCATGCTCATCACACAAACATTTGCACCGACCGGGATTCGAACCCGGGACCCTACGGACGTAAGGCAGCCTCACTACCGCTGCGCCAATCGGGTCGTCGAAAAAATTCTTTCACCATTAGAAAGCTACATTCACCCTGAGTAACATACGCTATATTTTATCCCCGTACTCCCACGGAAACGGGAACTACGCGTGTGAAACCGCGTGACATCCGCTATGTAAAATACTGGTATTTAGCTGCATCTGGTTAGATTGGAAGCCAACCACAACATAGTTGGGAAAAGGCTAGGCAGATGGTGATGTGCAAGCAAAGCTTTTAATGCCAGAAGGGCCTCTTCTCAGATCATAATGCCAGATGACTACACAAGACCACTAGCTGATGCTGCAGCCTGCATTTCGCCAAATATCGGGGTGTAAAACACCTCTTAACGAAGCCGAAAGGCACTTGTTCTCCTCGTCATTGCGATCATTTTTTTGTTGTACACCATACCTGAGAACTTTCTAGTTACGGAGATATTGGGGGTTAAAGTTACAACTTTATGATACATGTTTTTAATGTAAGATTTTTACTATAAACACCTCCACGACCCCCGTACTATTCAATCCATCCATAAGCACAATGTTTTCAGTGCGTTACATTGAGTTCTACCACAAAACATGATTTTTCACCCCAAAAAACAAAAGTCGTTTCCGAGCAATAATTTTTGCGTAAACTTACTTAGTTTGATGTACAGAATGCTTGGTGATGAGGTATGTTACACCCTGTATTAAAGTTCCATGTAAAAGAAGATGATGAAATACTTCTAAAATAACGCGAGAATCACCGTGATCACTTACACGGAAGACGTAAACACATAAATTTCATAATTACATAAATATTTTATGAGCTATACAAACATTTCACTCACGTATTCAAGGTTAGGCTTATCAGTGCCTATCAGTAGAGTGTGTTGCAACATAAGTATTCAGTCTTACTAAACATAGTTTCTAGACTAAAACTACATACATAATTATATTACCCTGTGTCCTATCCCAAAGAAACGCCCCCCCCCCCCCCCACTGATCCTTGCTCGAGCTAGCCCGCAATGCTAAGCCAGTAGTATTAAATCCACCCCTTTCCCTGGCGGAGCAGGAGGGAGTGTCAGACTTTTACCGACTAAAACCCATCCATGTTCCTTCATCACCCTTTGTGTTCCGGGGCCACGGTATCTCTTTCGAACAGTCCCGCAGCCCCGGCAGGCATGGCACAGTGCCCTTGCGAACCCCTTCCTGTTGCTGACTCTCTTTAAGGCGCGCGTAGAACACGAACGCGCCGTCGAAACGGCCTGTCGTCATGAGACGGACGGACGGCGAGCTAGCCCGATTAAATCCACCCCTAAACAATAAAGTCAGATCCAGCCTATCCCCTTGCTGCCCCAACCAGTGACGTCCTAAGCCGGGGCCCCTATCCCACAGGGGGTGCCCTTAGCGTGCGGTCGCTTAGTTTATAAATTTTTATCCCTGGCTGGAGGCCTTAAATTCAAGGCATACACAGGATTAGCCCGGTTAAACAGAAGCCAGTCTCTCTAGGTTGAACTGCAAGATGCCATAACAAAATAAAAACCAAGGAAACGATGGATAGACTGTGTGAAAATGATATGGGTAGAAAGGAGATGGCTATGACTGATGAGTTCACAAGTAACAGAGAAGTGTGGAAGAAGAAGATATGTTGCGCTGACCACAAATGAATTGGCATACAACCTTGTTTGAGAGCCAGGGGACCTATCTGTGGGACATAATTTTGTATCTTGTACTTTAAGATGTCTGTAATGATGTTGTCACTGTATAGAAATAAAGAATTTATAATTTATTCAACACTAAATTGTAAAACGAAGTGAGGAAAATGTTGAGTATGAATGTGGATGGGTGTAAGAGTAGAGGAAGACCAAAGAAACGATGGATGGACTGTGTGAAGGATGATATGGTGAGAGAAGAGGTGTCTGATGAGATGACGAGTGATAGAGAAGTGTGGGAGAAGAAGATATGATGCGCCGACCACTAATGAATTGAGATAAGGGGAAGAGACTGATGATAATTATTTACTTAAAACTAAAAGCTCTTTCGATAAAGAAACGTTAAAAAAAACATGCGTAGACACAAACACTGTCTTCATACACCTGTCGTTTATTTATTAACGGTCGAAACAGATGGTTCCCCCTAATTTTGGACCCTCTTTTCTAAACAGGTGCGTGTACGCAGAAAGTATTGATTACAATCTGTTTCGTAAAGTTTTTTAGGCCTCCACCATTTTGATAAAAGTCAAGTTTTGAGTATGATTGTGGATCGCTCTAACACTTTAATCTATAAACAATTTTTAGTGATTACTTGAGTAAAGGCAATAGGCTTGTGTACTAAAAAATCTAATTAGTCCGTCAGTTGCATTATCAAAAAATAATGGACACGTATTTTTTCTTTTGTTACGTAAACTAAAATAGACTAAGACACGACGCTTATAAAATTCTCAATACGTCACGCCGTGCTATAATTTATATTGTGTTTTGACGTCACGAGCCTTTGACTCTCGACTTTTGATGCGTTTTATCTTTGTCAATATTCATTGATTTACAAAAACAAAAAATACGTGTCCATTACTTTCCAATACTCTAACTGACGGACATACACTCACTTGCAAGAAAGATTTTTATCTTTTTAATGCCACTTTAAACCCTAATGTTTCATTAAAGCATTGCAGGAAAGAAAATAAGATGCATTTTAAAGGTCCTTTAAATTTTAATTATGGAAATGTCAAACTTATCTAATGAAGTGTCATACCACCGGCATACCACCCATTAACGGTGTTTTGTATTGCACGAAGCGACTTTAGCGCATCAGAGCTCATTAAATTACATTTTAGAGGTTATAATTTTTAATGGGTCGACGACGGGCCATTAAACCTATTTTTTTACGTAGTGTTTACTTTTATTTTCGCTGCTAAATATGTCGTTGACCAGCCTATCGTCGCTGTCTGATCCAGAAGATGTTCCTCGCCGCCGCCAAATCCTAGACAAAATAAATTTATTCGAAAAACATGATGGAGAAGAGCTCTGGTTGTGCTACTGAATTTCAAAGGAGGCAGCGCTGCAGCTTCGTGACCGCCTTAATCTGGAGCCACAGACCCTGAGGAGTAAGGCCATTTGTGGTCTTACCCAACTTCTAATCTGTTTGCGGTTCTTCGCGATGGGGTCCTTCCAGATGGTACTAGCTGATCTGACGAACATAAACAGCTCTACCTACAGTTTGCCGAATAGTACAAAAGGTGTCTCGCAAGCTGGCTGCATTAACCTCCACCTATATCAATATGCCTGAACGGAACGAGCTATGCATGAGCATTGGGGGCTCTTAAGCTGAAATGTTCCGCTGCAGAAAAGGATATTTTTCCATTAAGTAATGTTTTATGAGATCAGCCAATAGTGCTTTTTCTTCTGGAGTGAAGTTTGCACTTCCTTCACGTTTTTTGTTTTGGTTTTCAGACATTTTCACTCACAAACAAAATAAAACCTAAATAATAACACGCGACTTTCACATCCAATGAATTTGAAAGAAAAATGTTAGTCGTCAAATAAACCGTATTACGTGTCAAACGCGTTTTGTATCGGCCAATTAATACACAAATTGTGAATACTTTTAAAAAAAAACCGCAACCACTCGTTCAATCCATTCATTTTTTCCATTTATTGTTGGCAACAATGTTTAATGCTCTCATTAGTTAAAGGATCAAGTTTTTAGCGTAAAGTAGTTTGATGCAACAAACTAATGAAATCATTATTTTAATGATTTCATTAGCGATAAAGTGGCATTAACTAAAGAAGATTTAATGTGAAGCTTCTTGCAATTGAGTGTTACACTCACTTGCAAGAAAGATTTTTACCTTTTAATGCCACTTTAAACCCTAATGTTTCATTAAAGCATTGCAGGAAAGAAAATAAGATGCATTTTAAAGCTCCTTTAAATTTTAATTATGGAAATGTCAAACTTATCTAATGAAGTGTCAAACCACCCATTAACGGTATTTTGTATTTCACGAAGCGACTTTAGCGCATCAGAGCTCATTAAATTACATTTTAGAGGTTATAATTTTTAATGGGTCGACAACGGGCCATTAAACCGATTTTACATAGTGTTTACTTTTATTTTCGCTGCTGAATATGTCGTTGACCAGCCTACAGTCGCTGTCTGATCCAGAAGATGTTCCTCGCCGCCGCCAGATCCTAGACAGAATAAATTTATTCGAAAAACATGATGGTTGTGCTACTGAATTTCAAAGGAGGCAGCGCTGCAGCTTCGAGACCGCCTCAATGTGGAGCCATAGACCCTGAGGAGTAAGGCCATTTGTGGTCTTACCCAGCTTCTAATCTGTTTGCGGTTCTTCGCGACGGGGTCCTTCCAGATGGTACCTACTAGCTGATCTGACGAACATAAACAGCTCTATAGTTTGCCGAATCGTACAAAAGGTGTCTCGCAAGCTGGCTGCATTAAGCTCCACCTATATCAATATGCCTGAAAGGAACGAGCTTTGCATGAGCATTGGGGGCTCATTAGCTGAAATGTTCCGCTGCAGAAAAGGATATTTTTCCATTAATGTTTTATGAGATCAGCCAATAGTGCTTTTTCTTCTGGAGTGGAGTTTGCACCTCCTTCACGTTTTTTGTTTTGGTTTTCAGACATTTTCACTCACAAACAAAATAAAACCTAAATAATAACACGCGACTTTCACATCCAATGAATTTGAAAGAAAAAATGTCAGTCGTCAAATAAACCGTATTACGTGTCAAACGCGTTTTGTATCGGCCAATTAATACACAAATTGTGAATACTTTTCAAAACAAAATGCAACCACTCGTTCAATCCATTCATTTTTTTCATTTATTGTTGGCAACAATGTTTAATGCTCTCATTAGTTAAAGGATCAAGTTTTTAGCCTAAAGTAGTTTGATGCAACAAACTAATGAAATCATTATTTTAATGATTTCATTAGCGGTAAAGCGGCATTAACTAAAGAAGATTTAATGTGAAGCTTCTTGCAATTGAGTGTAAATAGATTTGAAATTTATTGATGGTGGTAACTAGCCGATACGATTTTTATTCTATAGTTTAGTAATTGCTTGAAGTTAAGAATTCGTAGTTTTTCTTTCGTTGACGGTTCATACTTCGTTCAAATTTTAGTCCATTTAAAAAAAAAATTCAAACATTAAACTACCGAATGAAAAACCCTCCTTTTTTAAGTCGGTTAACAAAAAAATAACCATCATTTTACGTTTGAATACAGTCAGTAAATAACACACACTTGTGTAAACTTATTGTTGGCTATGAGTACTAACTGGTATGTTTAATTGTAACCTTGGATGCATAGATACAAAGGTTTTCACAATAATTATTTTGAATACATCATTGTTTGTGCGTATTTAGAGGATCATGGCTGACTGTTCTCAGTCACATTAATTATAACGATAATGTTGTTAATTTGACCTAATTAAATATTTTAACCGTGTGTTTTAGCCGTGTGGTATCCGGCAGAGTAGAATAGAACCAACCCATTACACTCACGAGTGTCGTATAAGGCGACTAATGTCTGACGCAGAACACCTTGCGCCTCCGTAGACCAGAGAATGGGCAGCAGCGTTTTCTGTTAGTCTTTCATCACTGCGATCTCCAATCCGCCTGCCAAGCGTGGAGATTACGGCAAATTCCTTCCATCATGGGAGAGGCTTATGTCCAGCAGTGGACGTTATGGGCTGTTGTAGTAGTAGTAGTAGTAGTAAATATTCTAACTGCCTCGTGGTTTCTTTAGATCTGTGACAGTCGTTACAGGTAGTCAGCAGTGGCCCAAATTTTTACAACTTGTCTTACCAAGGGGTATCGTTTTACCTAGTACTAACTGAGGTTGTGGAGGTCAGATAGGCAGTCATCATCATCATCAGCCTATTAATGTTCCCACTGCTAGGACACAGGCCTCCTCTCTATGAGAGGGAATGGGCTATAATCCACCACTCGGGCCCAGTGCGGATTGGTAGATGTCACATGTCTTCGATATTTTTGGTTCTAGGACATGCCGGTTTCCTCACGATGTTTTCCTTCCTTTTTGAGAGTTTTAGGCAGTCCCTCCATGTAAAACACTGGCATTCAAATGCATCCGGTTAGACTGGAAGCCGACCCCAACATAGTTGGGAAAAGGTGAAATAATATTTAATCTTCATTATACTGTATTGTATCAGCTTTCAAACTGAAGCCTATATACCTATTATATAGTACATAGTAACCTTGGCATGTTAGCTACACATAAGTTTCGGATGGGTGACCGCATTCAATCGGTTTTTATTATTTTATTTTATCCGCGCTTTCATTTCCGTTTTGAGAATCGGATTTTACGCAGTTCATGTTGGATGGGTAATCAAAATAATAAACATAACATTAACATCACGCCTGGTATCCCCGAAGGGTCGGGTAGATGTGTACCTTATAATAAACGGATATTTCACCAGTTATTTATTTATCAGGAACAATTTAAATTGTGTTTGATACATACTTAATTAATAATAATAATATATAAATTCTAAAGTGGCATGCAGAAAACATCAGCAAAAATTAAATACAAGGTTAAACAAAAATACATGATTACCAAAAACAATAAATAGCATTTTTTTTTATAGAAAATTGGAATTATAAATTAAAGTTTGTCTACTGAGTACAATTTTTTATCCAACCGAAATGCTTTTAGCTTAGCCTTAAAAGAGCTAGTTATGTTTAGGTAAGTCCCATGTAATTTTACATGGAGCGACTGCCTATCTGACCTCCACAGCCCTGTTAGTACTAGGTTATACGATACCCCTTGGTAAGACTGGTTGTTAGACTTTCGGGCCACTGAAAAAAAAAATCAAATAAAAATAATAATTTAACTACTAAACTAAAAAACTTTAATTGAAAATGATAAGTAACTTATTTTCAATTTTTGATCCTGAGAAATTTTTAAAAATTTAACAATTTAAATCTACATAATTATCAATAAATTTTGAGTACCTGTAACGACTGTCAAAAATCAACAAATGACAGCCGGAACCAACGGTTTTAACGTGCTTTCTGAGGCACGGAGAAAACTCGGTATGTAAGGGTGGTCACCCATCCACGTACCAACCTAGGCAAGGGCGGCTTAACCTGAATATCGACCCGAGTGGCTGTTATTACTTAGCCAGGAGCCTATTTACCAATATTCATTGAATTAATTAAGTTGTTGATTGAATAAATTAAGCAACGGATTAAAACATTTATTTCCAAATATTTCGTTTTATAATAGAAAGGTTGTTACACAATTACCACGCAGGTTTCCTAATAACAGTTTCTTTCACCACTCACTAATATCTAGATAGCTTTTAGAACGTATAAAAAAACAAGAGTTTGTGTGGTATTGTATATTGTATAACGGGCTGGTGTCCGCAACTCCGTGGAGTTGCGATATAGATACGCAAAATACGCGCTTTGACGTGTCAAAGCGCGTATTTTGCGTATGGGCTATCCACCACGCGGGCCCAGTGCGGATTGGTAGATGTCACATGTCTTCGAATGTTTGGTTCTAGGACATGCTGGTTTCCTCACTTCGTTTGTGTGGTATATACTACAACTAAAAATCCCGACTACTAAAAATCACGCTCTAATTAAATTCGGGGTTTACAAGGTAAAATCGACTCCTCCTATTGTTGAAGTCGATTAAAATGTAGCCTATGTTACCCGGGCTATAATAATGAATCGATTGACACCTTATTCATCAAAATCGGATGAATAGTTTAGGCGCTAGGGTGGAACATACGTAGGTACAAAGATACATTTCTAGACTGCTTAAATCATAACCCTTCCTTTGGGCTTCGTCGAAGTCGGGTAAAAAAAATATTTTAGTTAAGTCAAAGTCGTTTATTTAAAACAATATACATTGTGTAGAAATTTTGTAAAATAAAACTACAAACTAACATAACAATCGCAGACAAAAAAAATCTATGTTCAATTTAAAATAATTAATAATACAATAAAAGAAACGGTCAAATATTGGAAAACAAAAATCAAATAAAATTAGTATTAAAAGATTAAAATCTATGATCTGTAATAACTAATTTCCTAAGAATAAATAAAAAAAAAAGTAATTTTTACAAAAGATTAATAACATGTCATCTAATTTAATGTGAATAATCAATAATAATAATAGAAAGTCAAATATAAATAAAAAGAAAATAAAAACAAATTGTTATAAAAAGGTCTGTAATAATATGTCATATAATTGTAAAAATAAAATGTCATAAATAAAATGTATAATTATTAAAGATGATACATATTATTATGTCAATTAATAATCTTAGGCGACTACAGGAGCTAAATTAGCAACTCTATTTGTGGTGGTTCAAACTTCGTTTGAAATACTGTTAGAATAAAGTTCTAATCAGCTTGCACTACAAAGTGGTTGTTACGTTAGTCACTGCGGCAGCCGAATAGTGCGAAATGAGTGGTTTTTTGCGATTTGCAAAAAATCTATAGATTTGACTAAAAAAGTAAAACACTATGATGCTAATATGTTGCTTGTAGAATTATTTGCCAAAAAATCAGAATGATCGCATGTATTTTAGTATAATTTTTAAAGATAAGTTTGATGATGCGTGATTTTTTTTTATCGAATAAAATTAGTTGTATTATGTTTTCAAAACACTATCGTACTAGCATATATCCTGAAGAATATCATATATTTTTCTGGTTTTGTTTATTGCAGTGAATCATGTGCTTTTTCTATATCTATACTAATATTATAAAGAGGAAAACTTTGTTTGTTTGTTTGTTTGTTTGTAATGAATAGGCTCAAAAACTACTGGACCGATTTAAAAAATTTTTTCTCCATTCGAAAGCTACATTATCCACGAGTAACATAGGCTATATTTTATCCCCGTACTCCCACGGGAACGGGAACTACGCGGGTGAAACCGCGGGACGTCCGCTAGTGCATTATAAAACTCGCGTTTAGCTCCTGTAATCGCTTTACGCAGTCTATATTTACATCACGACCTGACATTTTAGTTATTTCACTTCATCAACCTTGTGAACAATCGATTGCCGTTATCATCGTCATAAATATTCATTATCTTTCACTATTCATCGATCCGGCTACCTAAGCTTATATTAGCAAAATCAATAAAATGAAATTGATCGGAATCTTTTGAAAATATCGAAAAAATATGTAGTAGAAAGAGCAGCGGTGGCCCAGTGGTGGCGGCCCCGACTTACGGACAGTAAGTCGTGGGTTCGAACCCAGACAGGCGCATTACTTTGTGTAATTGATTTCATCACCACTGCTTTCAAAATGGTGAAGGAAAACATCGTGAGGAAACCGTTATGTTCTGACTCAAAAAATTCGAAGACATGTGACATCTATCAACCCGCACTGGGCCCGCGTGGTGGATTATAGCACAATCTCATAAAGAGGAGGCCTGTGTCCCAGCAGTGGGAACATTATAGACTGATTATGCTAAGTATGTTATGTTTATCTTGCAAGGATGATCTTTTGGCTATCTCGTTAATTTTGTGGTTGTGAGAGACTATCTGTCCTGGGATTGATGCGTAGATTAAAAATCGGAGCAGTCTTTGGGGATTGCCGATAGAAGTGAAAACAAAAAGTACACAGGCCCCGCCCCAGTCGTAGCACTGGTTATGCACCGCGCATGCCTATGTGGTGCTACGCCGTAGCGGATGCTACGAGTGCAACGAACTGCTACGAAGCGTGACCGCACGTTTTGTTACGTGACGATGAGTTCAATGTTTTTCCTTCACCCAAAAAGTGCTCAACGCGCCTAAAGAAGTTTTCACTTCAAAAACGTAATAAGTAAGATAGGTAAGAGTGGACAGCAGTGACAGCCTACATTTAGATCTTAAAATCCCCACGTTAGCTCAGTTCATGAAGCGCCTATCCAAGCGCTTCTTCGATTCTGCTATTAAACACCGTAACCCCCTGATCGCAGCGGCCGCCCGTTACGAACCCTCGCGAATTAGTCAGATCCGCCGCCCAAGGCATACTTTAGTCGATCCCGATGACGCTATTACCCTCCTCCAGGAGAGCAGGAAGGAAACTAGCACGCTTAGAAAGCACAGACGCAAACAGCCGTAATTCCGTCCTCGCCGTCGAGGCCCGTCGCGACGCCCCGATACGAACCCTCCCCGTCCCTTGCTCGTGCCAGCCCGCGTTGCTGCGCCTGTAGTTCAAAATCAGTCCCTAATTAATGATACCACTCAGATCCAGCCTGTCCCCTTGCTGTCCTCTCCCAGCGACGCCCTAAGCCGAGGCCCGTACCCCGCAGGGGGACCCCTTAGCGTGTAGTCGTTTAGTTTGTAAGTTTTATGCCCTGGCTGGAGGCCTTACACTTAAGGTACCCACAGGATTGTCCAGTTAGGCAGACGACAACCTCGCTAGGTTGAACTGCGATATGCGATTTCGAAAAAAAAAAAAGCACTGACAGCCTAATGGTGTGACCGTCGACTGCCAAATCCTAGGTCAGTTCGAACCTCAACAGGCACCTCTGATTTTCCGGATTCATGTGCGTATTGTATAATTATCACTTGCTTCGGTGAAGGAAAACATCGTGAGGAAACCAGTATATCTGAGAGATATTTCTCGACGGCATGTAAAGCCTAGTCAGAGGCTTATGAGCGGCATAAAAAAACTCTGACACCAGGTTAGGTAGGCCTTAACGCAACCGGGCAACAACAACAACAACAACAGCCCATAACGTCCACTGCTGGACATAAGCCTCTCCCATGATGGGAGGAATTTGCCGTAATCTCCACGCTTGGCAGGCGGATTGGAGATCGCAGTGATGAAAGACTAACAGAAAACGCTGCTGCCCATTCTCTGGTCTACGGAGGCGCAAGGTGTTCTGCCTCAGACATTAGTTGCCTTATACGACACCCGTGAGCGTAATGGGTTGGTTCTATTCTACTCTGCCGGATACCATACGGCACGCAACCGGGCCTTACCGGGCAATAATCTCAAATCCAGGTTGCTACTGATAAATCTACATCTACACTAAGATTATAAAGAGGAAAGATTTGTATTTTTGTGTGTGTGTGTTTTTTTGTAATGAATATACTCAAAACTACTGCACCGATTTGAAAAATTCTTTCAGCATTAGAAAGCTACATTCATCGTGAGTAACATAGGCTATATTTTATTTATTTATTTATCTATTTGCTCTCATGCAATGCACATCACACATTTCACAATATTATTGTCGGTTTCCGCACATGAACCCCGTCAGGGCACCGCAAAGCACAATGTTGGTTGCTGTTGAGTCATTAATTTAATAAACAAATTGAGTCGAACCCGTCAAAAACACAACAGATCACATTTCACTTAAAATGTGTCCAAAAGTCGTCATGATGTCCAGGTAGCAGTAATAAACACTATACAATAATACACATAATTATGGTCACAAATACAAGTCAATTTGAATGGAACAAAATAATAACAATAATAAGGAATAGGTAATAATTACAATCATGTCATGTCAATATCGCAATTGATTAAATTGAATTATGGTGTCATTTTACAATAAAAGATAAAAATGTCACTAAACTAAACAATATTAGGTATGTCTTGACCAGACCGGATCTCACAGAAAAAGATAAAAAAAAACACAATGTTATATTCGTAAATTGTGTTGGTACGTACACCTATAAAGTTTTATCCGTCATGAATTGGTCTACCGTGTAATAATAACATTTCTCTATTAAAAGTAATCTTAGTTTATTAAAGAATGAATTTGTATTCTCCTCATCTTTTATGTATTTAGGTAAATTATTATAAATTGTTGCAATTTTATAGTTGAGACTATTTTTCATTATTTTTAATTTTGGTGTCGGTGTAATCAACTTGTTTTTATTTCTTCGGTTATAGTTTTGGTTTGCTTCTATGTTGGATATAAAGTAATTCCTGTGTTTTTAGACGAAGGTAGCTATTTGTAATATATAAAGGGAGGGTAACGTTATTATTTTATTTTTTATGAAATGTGGTTTACAACTTTCCCATGGTTTAATATTCATAAGGATGCGTATACACTTCTTTTGCATGATGAATATGTCATTAAAGTTTGTATCCCCGCACTCCCACGGAACGAGAACTACGCAGGTGAAACCGCGTGACGTCCGCTAGTTCTTGATTAAAAAAAAACTAATAGTTATAGGTATTATCTGTTCTAGTTGGGTAAACATGATAAAACTTGTATTTTTCTACAAATTACATTGTTATACAACATTCATTACCTACGCAATTTCTATTATCAATTAAATAATTAAGTAATTAGGGTGTGGATATCAATCTATTGTGTTCGTGTAGTTGAATGTTATTTCTCGGAAATCACTTGATGGGTATCATTACTTTGTGAATCGTGTCGGATAGATTGGACTGTACGTCGTCAAGGGATTCCGGTAAGCAGCATTTTACATGGAGCGACTGCCTATCTGACCTCCACAACCCAATTAGTACTGGGTACTACTACGACAGCAAATAACGTCCACTGCTGGACATAAGCCTCTCCCATGATGGGAGGAATTTGCCGTAATCTCCATGCTTGGCAGGCGGATTGGAGATCGCAGTGATGAAAGACTAACAGAAAACGCTGCTGCCAATTCTCTGGTCTACGGAGGCGCAAGGTGTTCTGCCTCAGACATTAGTCGCCATAAACGACACCCGTCAGTGTAATGGGTTGATTCTATTCTACTCTGCCGGATACCACACGGCTAACTCTGCCGGATACCACACGGCTAACTCTGCCGGATACCACACGGCTAACTCTGCCGGATACCACACGGCTAACTCTGCCGGATACCACACGGCTAACTCTGCCGGATACCACACGGCTAACTCTGCCGGATACCACA
Organism: Xestia xanthographa; assembly: GCA_905147715.2. Taxonomy (NCBI): domain Eukaryota; kingdom Metazoa; phylum Arthropoda; class Insecta; order Lepidoptera; family Noctuidae; genus Xestia; species Xestia xanthographa. The sequence continues at coordinate 17,400,371 of LR990670.1, forward strand.
CGGCTAACTCTGCCGGATACCACACGGCTAACTCTGCCGTATTAGTACTGGGTAAGGATAATATGATATCTACCTCTTGGTCAGACTGGTTGTCAGACTTTCGGGCCCTTGTGTGCAAGAAGTCTCTTAGCAAAGCCGAAAGGCACTTGTTCTTGTTCTTGGAGATCAAAGTTACAACATTTCACAAGTTTTTTTTTCAAATACACTTTATAATGTTATAATTTTACTTTAAATAGTTTCCTAAATGACACCTGTACAGCAATAGGGTCAATATTACAGGCTGCACTATTCAATGCATCAGCCATCGATCACTAATAAAAAAAATTTTTATTAGTGATCGATGGCATCAGCACAATAGTTTGAGTGCGTTACATTGAGTTCTACCGTAAAACGTGATTATTCACCCCAAAAATAAGTCGTTTGAATAATTTACTTTGCGTAGTGTTACTTAGTTTGATGTACAGAATGCTTGGTTGACGGCTTCATGATGAGGTCTTTTACACCCTGTATTTGTTTATATAAAATCTATACTGTTCTCATCAAGTACATTGGACAGTGTTATTTTATTCCTATCCTCGACTGATAACACTATCACACCTGATAACAGATAAGATTGCAAAACACGGTAAAATTGTTTTAATAACGGTTCGCGTTTTTAGCTTGTGAAGTTATTTTTATACAATACCTACAAAGTGAATAAACCAGGGGCTTGTGGTTAAGTCTCGATAAGAGTAGACTGATCAAGGTTAAGCTACACTTGCTGCGTTTGATCTGTGGATGGGTGACTATTCTATATTTAAAAAACCGGCCAAGAGCGTGTCGGGCCACGCTCAGTGTAGGGTTCCTTAGTTTCCCGTCCGTCACAATAAGTGTTCCCACTTATGAGTTTAAAGGTGGGTATCTATTATGTAAAAATGCTTGCATATAGGTACGAATATACTACAAACTTAGTCCAGAAATTTTTTTGTACAACTTTTTGTCTTTTTTGTACAAAAACTGTTGTTTCCATCAAGTTCAAAATGATTTTCCTAGAAAGTCCTTATAAAGTTCTACTTTTCAGATTTTTTTCATATTTTCTACACTTATGGTTCAAAAGTTAGAGGGGGGGGGGGACATTGTTTTTTACTTTTGGAGCGATTATTTCCGAAATTATTGACATTATCAAAAAATGATTGTAGGAAACCCCTATTCATTTTTAAATACCTTTCCAACAATATATCACACGTTAGGCTACCCTAATAAAACATTTTTTTCCAATTTTTATTTTACCACTTTGTCGGCGTGATTGATATACATATTGGTACCAAATTTCAGCTTTCTAGTGCTAACGGTCACAGAGATTAAGCGAGGACGGACAGACGGACGGACAGACATGGCGAAACTATAAGGGTTCCTAGTTGACTACGGAACCCTAAAAAACACACAGAACCGACCACAACATAAATTAGTGTGCATAACCCTAGCAAAATGTTGTGCATTTGAGAGATGAGACCATAAAAAATAATTAGTGTATCATGAGGAGCAATTTGTTTAATAGTAGCAAAATTTGTGTGAATTGTAGTTTTAAAGTTATTTGAGAAAAACACATTTTGCTGGAGTAACGTTTGAAACATTATCCTGGCAAAATCGATTTTCAAAAATTCGTTCAGCCCGGAACCAAATACATGATTAGATAGCTTTTGTTGCATAGTAAGTGTTTGTAAATAGCAAAATTTGTGTGTGATATGGTTCTTGAGTTATTTAAGATTTTGCTGCGGTAACGTTTTGTTATTTCCCAGATCTCGAAAACGGCTCAACGCAGAAGATTGAAAAAAATACCAATAAGAGACCTTAATTTGTTTAAATTAGTTTAAACATTAGTTTTTGATTTGGTTGTCGTAAACCAATGGAATTAAATGTGTTCAAAAATCAGATAAAAACGGATTTGCAAGTAAACCAAAACACTTATAACCAAATAGACAGCTGTCAAAAATACCCATGGTAGACACTTATCACGTCAAGTAAAATAAATTATGTAACTTTATACGATATGAAGATAAAAACAAAATTGATTAATTTTAGACTGGTCGTACTTTAGCGATGAAATACGCAGTTCCCAAAACATTAAGAAACGTGGCATACTTTAAACTAATTAAAATGATACATGAACATTAATTCCTGTTAATTTCAGCTTTCAATTACGGCTGTAATGAAAGTTATATCAAAAACAAGAAAATGTCAGCAATTCTCTAATAAGCTGACCAAATCGGAAAGGTCACGAAAAAGCGGCCGCACTATACATAATCGTAACCATCATAAATGAATGGGATAATATGGATGTTTTGTTAGTACAGTTGCGTACGTACGTTGTTGTTACTGTTGCGTAGGTTGCTGGTCATGGTGTTCATTATTTTTATTTAAAAATCAGTCTCATACAAATTATTGTATATCTTTGCCTTAGCATTAACATATTGAGGAAAAAATCTCAGATAAGTTACGTACGTACTTAATTTTAATATTTGGCATAAATGTTTTTCTGTTTGTCAAGTACCAATGCTTAAACTTAAAATACAATGTTGATTCATAGTTTGTACAATTTTCCTTAAGACGGAGATAGGCACCTACTAAATACGTAGGTAGGTAGGTGGACTCCATTTCCCCCCGACTCACAGTATGGCATTTAAACATGAGCTTTGTAACGTATAACTTAGTGGTTATTTCAACATTACATATGACAGTTACAGGTGATCAACGTGTGAACCACGCGTCGTCAATCAAAATCACACTATAAATTATTTACTGAGATTATTACTCACCTTTTTATAGTTACTTGACTTTAAATAATTACTTATGATCCATTAAATTGTTAAACTACTGTTAATTAACATGATTTTCATTTATAAAATAGAAAACTAGTAGAAAATGTGTGATAAGGTACCTGCACTTCGAACATTAAAAAATCGGTTACACGTAAAACGTTTTTCTGCTTAACTGTACAAAACATCGGACACTAAGTTGCTAATTTGCGAAGACTACTCGTACGTATGGTGCGGCCGCTTTTACGTGACCTTTTTAATTTGGTCGGCTATTAGAGAATTTCTGCTATATTCTTGATTTTGATATAACTTTCATTACAGCCGTAATTGAAAGCTGAAATTAACAGGAATTAATGTTCATGTATCATTTTAATTAGTTTAAAGTATGCCACGTTTCTTAATGTTTTGGGAACTGCGTATTTCATCGCTAAAGTACGACCAGTCTAAATTAATCAATTTTGTTTTTATCTTCGTATCGTATAAAGTTACATAATCCATTTTACTTGACGTGATACGTGTGTTCCATGGGTATTTTTTACAGCTGTTTATTTGGTTATAAGTGTTTTGGTTTACTTGCAAATCCGTTTTTATCTGATTTTTGAACACATTTAATTCCATTGGTTTACGACAACCAAATCAAAAACTAATGTTTAAACTAATTTAAACAAATTAAGGTCTCTTATTGCTATTTTTTTCAATCTTCTGCGTTGAGCCGTTTTCGAGATCTGGGAAATCCCAAAACGTTACCGCAGCAAAATCTTAAATAACTCAAGAACCATACCACACACAAATTTTGCTATTTACAAACATTTACTATGCAACAAAAGCTATCTAATCATGTATTTGGTTACGGGCTGAACGAATTTTTGAAAATCGATTTTGCCAGGATAACGTTTCTTAACGTTACTCCAGCAAAATGTGTTTTTCTCAAATAACTTTTAAACTACAATTCACACAAATTTTGCTACTATTAAACAAATTGCTCCTCATGATACACTAATTATTTTTTATGGTCTCATCTCTCAAATGCACAACATTTTGCTAGGGTTATGCACACCATAAATTAGGTTAAGGGTAGGATAATGACGAGGAGGAACTCGTGGCTAAATAATAATAAGCCGTGCGGGTCGATCTTTAGGTTAAGCCGCGCTTGCCTAGGTTGGTCTGTGGATGGGTGACCACCCATTACATACCGAGTTTCCTCCGTGCCTCGGAAAGCACGTTAAGTCATTGGTCCCGGCTGTCATTAATAGATCTTTGACAGTCGTTACAGGTAGTCAGTGGCCCAAAAATTCTGACAACTAGTCCTACCAAGGGATATCGTATTACCCAGTACTAACTGGGTTGAGGAGGTCAGATAGGCAGTCGCTCCGTGTAAAATACTGGTATACAGCTGCATCTGGTTAGACTGGAAGCCGACCCCAACATAGTTGGGAAAAGGCTAGGCAGATGATGACAGTGATTTCCTGTTCATATCTATGTGACTTTGATCAATTGTAAATGGACGCTTTAAAACATGATGTAATTAAAGTAAATAATACCTATATTTCTAATAGGAAATAGGTACTTATTGAATCATGGTCATCAAGGTTTACATAATGTACAATGATTATGTCATAGTTGATGAAATGCTGTTGTTTTTAATGATTATCAGGCTTTGTAAAATATTTGTAAGTAAATAGGTATTGAAGAAGTTTGTCTGTGGATTTGTGACCACTCATTACATACAGAGTTTCCTCTGTGCCTCGGGAAAGCACGTTAAGCTGTTGGTCCCGGCTGTCATTTGTAGATCTTTAACAATCGTTACAGGTAGTCAGTGGCCTGAGAAGTCTGACAATCCTGCGTCTGACAATCCACTGTGGACACTTTTAACGTGACATCTTGCTACATTGTTCTCACATAATATACCATCAACAACAATATTCTGATTTAAAAGAGTGTCCATGGAGTATCTAGCCCGTTCTTCTCCATAGAGATCTACGCTAGGGAATGGGCAACTACAGTACTTTCACAGTTTTTATGTCTTGTGACTGTGACTGTAGCTACATTTAATTTTCATCTTTGTTTCGACAATTCAAAAGTGTTCCTGTAACTGGCTCACTTGAAGTAAATGCTTTGATTTTGATTTTGAATCAGTTTTACCAACAGGTATCATATTAACCAGAACTAACTGGGTTGTGGAGGTCAGATAAGCAGTCGCTGCATGTAAGATACAGGTATTCACCTGCCGGTTAGACTGCAAGCCGATCCCAACATAGTTGGGAAAAGGCTAGGCAGATGATTTTGACTATTGATGATGATGTTTATCTAGAATCATCATTTTCTACCCTTAACCCATGTTACTTGAGGTCGGTGGAACACGTGTTTTTTTTCCATTCTCCCCTTTCAACCGTAACGCTATAATTTTGCTCTAAGTATTTGTAGTGGTCTGTCGGATTACCAGTCATAGGTCTCAAGTTCTCTCCCAAGACACACATCTCTGATTTTTCTGATTCATGTGCGTATTGTATAATTATCACTTGCTTCGGTGAAGGAAAACATCGTGAGGAAACCAGCATGTCTTTTTTTTTTTTTCGGATGGGAAATCATCGCAGGAGGGAGTGTCAGACTTTTACTGACTAAAACTCATCCATGTTCTTTCATCGCCCTTTGTGTTCCGGGGCCAATGTATCTCTTTCGAACAGTCCCGCAACCCCGGAAACCAGCATGTCTGAGATATATTTCTCGATGGCATGTTAAAGCCAAGTCAGAAGCCCATGAGTGACATAAAAACTTTGACACCCAGGTTAGGAACTAACCACACGTTATAGAGATATTGATACAATACATCCAATCAATCAAGTATCAATCGATAAAACCTTTATACGATGTTTATTACTACAACAACAGCCCATAACTTCCCTGCTGGACATAAGCCTCTCCCATGATGGGAGGAATTTCCCGTAATCTCCACGCTTGGCAGGCGGATTGGAGATCGCAGTGATGAAGGACTAACAGAAAACACTGCTGCCCATTCTCAGGTCTACGGAGGCGCAAGGTGTTCTGCCTCAGACATTAGTCGTCTTATACGACACCCGTGAGTGTAATGGGTTGGTTCTATTCTACTCTGCCGGATACCACACGGCTAACTTACTCTACTAGTGGGACTTATAAATGTGTTTTTCCAGTGACTCATATTTTCCACGAGTGTATTGAATACAACTACGGTTGCAAACCGAATTCAGCTGTTTGGAATTATCATACCTGCATGAACTTCGCTCATAAACAGTGACGTGATGGTCATTTTTATTGTTTGTTAGATTCCATTACCAATGTTATTATTGTTAAGAGTAGTAACATTTAGAATTTTATTTTTGTTTATTGACAACACTGATTTCTATTTTAATTTGTACATAGCAATACTGTTGCTCTTGCCTCCATAAAACTGATACTTTAATGACGTGATTTGTGCGCTACTTGCAATAAAATCTAATTAATGTGAAAGTTATTGAGGTTTTCAATTCTACCACGAATCCTCGACCTGGAAACAGCATCCACTAATATTACAAGGAGTAAGTAAACCCCATTAATTATTTAGCCACGAGTTTCTCACTAGTGTGAGGAGCTCGTAGCTAAATAATTGCTTGCCTAGGTTGGTCTGTGGATGGGTGTCACCCTATTACATACCGAGTTTATGCTGCCTAGTCTTTCCTATGTTGGGGTCGACTTCCAGTCTAGCCGGATGCAGCTGAATACCAGTATTTTCTAGGGAGCGACTGCTTATTTGACCTCCACAATACTGGGTAATTAATACCCCTTGGTAAGACTGATTGTCAGACGTTTTGGGCCACTGACTACCTGTAACGAATGTCAAAGATCTACAAACGACAGCCGGGACCAACAGCTTAGGAAACTCGGTAAGTAATGGGCGGTCACCCATCCACAGACCAACTAACAACAACAGCAACATCTGTGCTTACCTCATACGGACTTAATACTGTCGTGATGATATTTAATGCATTGAAAGATTACATTAATGACATTTTAAGCGTTCAGATACGTCACAATAAGTGCATAAGTGTGTATTTTGTATGACTCATCAGAGATTATGTTCCGTGTTCATTAAGTACTAGCTGACGTCCCGCGGTTTCACCTGCGTAGTTCCCGTTCCCGTGGGAGTACGGGGATAAAATATAGCCTATGTTACTCAAAGTGAATGTAGCTTTCCAATGGTGAAAGAATTTTAGAAATCGGCGCAGTAGTTTTTGAGTTTATTTATTACAAACATTCACACAAAAATACAAATCTTTCCTCTTTATAATATTAGCGTAGATGTAGTTAAAGTGTAGATAGCAAAGAGCAAGTGGTAACACTTGCTTTAGAAAAACCGACCTTATTGCTAGGATTAAAGGACGCTATTAACTTCAACGGTGGCCACGGTGCCTCAGTGACAACAACCGTGTCTTATTAGATGTAGGTTGTAAGTTCAAATCCTGACAAGCGCTTTTTTTTTTGATAGCCTACATAGTGTCTCACTGCTAGGCAAAAAGCGACAAAAAATGCGCTTTATTTTGCGTAAATTATTGGTTTAGTCCCATCTCGGCACCTTCCCATCTCGGCACCCATGAATTAATTTATAATCTTTACGAAAAATTCCCATCTCGGCACTCCGTCATTAGTCGTTGCTAAGTTCAGTCATCAAAAAATGGATACACTGTATCAGTATAGTGAGTAAATCAAATTGACTCAAAACTAAAAAATGTAAAAAAAAGTACCTATAAAATAAGTTTTATAGCAATTAGCTGACCCCCTTTGCAATTATTTTATATTTTATTTATTTGAGCGAAGTAAATACAATTTAAAGAATTGCAAAGGGGGATCAGCTAATTGCTATGACTGTACAGTGAACGCGTAATCAACCCTACTCGTATCATTTAGTACCAGTATGAAAGTCCTCAAAGTATGGACGCCCTTTTGCCTACGTCACGGTTACACTGATTAAACGTTAATTGTACATAATAACTGTTGATTTTTGTAATATGTTTTTACATAATTGCTGGAAAGATTTTGAAACAATTATTCCTACGAACCGTGATTTTTTAATATATTTTAAAATTTGTTATGTTACTGCCAAGGCAGAGGATAATAGAGCCTCTAAAAAGTGATTCAAGGGCTTGTCTGTGAAAATGGTAATTTAAAAAAAACAAAAATGATTTAATAAATAATAAAGTTGATTTACTTACTATACTGATACTGTGTTTCCGTTTCTTTTTGTGTACCTTAAAATGATTCATGAGAGGGTGCCGAAATGGGAATTTTTCGTAGACAAGATAAATAAATTCATGGGTGCCGAGATGGGAAGGTGCCGAGATGGGAATAAACCTGATGAGTAGCTGACTGTGCTTTTTGATTATGTTTTTGACACATCTAGTTTAATATTACTAAAGTAATTAATAGCTTTAGTCGATCAAGAGATAATTAAAATCATATTAAAAAGGTAAACAGTATTCATTTTCCTTCAAATAGAGCTAAAAATATATCTCCAATGACAACATTATCACCTGATGTGAATTATTACAAAATTAACATTGATAAATATAGTAGAAAATTTGTTATCGCGTCACTATCCATAGGTAATTATACTTTATCTAAACTTCGTCAGACGCAAAAATAACAAGAAAACTGTACTTACATGCAAGAAAAATCACTTAAACACTGAGTTTTCAAGAAAAAATCATCCAAAAATCACTTTACGATTTTTCCAATAATCCTTTTGGCACAATAACGATGCAACACTGTTGTTTTTTAAAAAAAGAAAAAAAAAAACACAAAATGGCCGACACGCGCGACGTCCAACTCGCGAATGAATAACTAATTCAGTTTTCAAAATCGGAACGCGGACAGGCCAATTCTTCTTGACCTATGAACTTGTATGCGATTCACCTATAATCTTCCATTATTAAACCGTTGAGAGGGACGGAGGAGGTCTTGTTATATTGGCTTTGATGCATGTCCCTACCAAACGTTACAAGCGACTGAGGTGTAAAAAAATAAACCTTATCGTAATGTGTTTACGTGGATTTTATGTTTATTGGACGAAGACGATAAGTTGGTAGATTACTCATATGGTAAGGTAACGTAGTGATAAGATGTACAGCCTGATTCAAAAATAATTTTCGACACAAAAAATGCATTTCGTGATATCTTTTTTGATTTCGATCAGAAAATTGAAAAATAAAATGATGTTGCGTGTTTAGTTTATGTTTTAAATATTAAGCTTAAAATATTGAGCTACACTAAACATCATTGACAGATGTGATGTGCATTTATGTCTTTTAATTACCAAAACCATTTAGTATTAGTAATTTATATACTTTTAAACTAAGTATGTAGAATCAACTTAAATTCCCGCCACGCCCGGTGTATTTAGGATCGACAAGCGAAAAGAAAAAAATAATGAGGCAATGATTGCGTGACGGTGCACAGGGGAGAATTTAAGAAAAAAAAACATGTTGCCCCCAAGTAACATAGACAAGGACAGGAAGATGATGAAGTCATAAATCGATAAGTAAAACTCATTTTTAGATAAGTTTCATAGATAACACAAAAAAGAGAGGACATCCATTCATCTCCCTTATCGACAGACGCATTATCCTAGCAATCCAATTTATTTTCTCCAAAGGAAATGCCCCAAATTCCAATCTAAATTGGATTCTCAGGGGACGCAGGGAGTACGTGCGACCTTCTTACAAATGTCAGGGGAAAATATGGTGGCTTATTGACTTGTTTTATAAAGATATTGGTCTTTCACAAGATAGGTTACAAATTTAGGTTTTTTTAGGTTCGAATTTTATATCTGACATTTTAATTAGATGACATGTTGTTACGGACCTTTTTATAACAATTTGTTTTTATTTTCTTTTTTTTTTTTAATTTATATTTGACATTCTATTATTATTATAAAATTAGATGATATGGTTTTAATCTTTTTTATACAAAATTATTATCGTTTTCAATTTATTATTTTTATTATGTTTGTATGGTACTGTTTTATTTTACAAAATTTCTACACAATGTATATTGTTCTGAAATAAATGACTTATGACTTAATATTTATTTTCTCTTTGTTATACCCGTGCTTCCTTACTTACTTCTTTCGTAAAAAAAACTGTTTCAAGAAGCTCTCTTCTAGAGATTTTATTTTTTATTAATGTTTAGTGTCTCACTGCTGGGCAAAGGCCTCCTTCATAATATCTTTCCAATATTTATCTTTTGGCGATCATCATAAAATGTTTATGTGTTTAAGTTGATTAATTAAATCCTACTAATATTATAAATGCAAAAATTTGTAAGTATGGATGTCTGCATATTTGTTGCCCTTTAACACCAAAACTACTGAACGGATTTGGATGAAATTTTGCACACAGATAGTTTATAACCTAGTTTAAAACACATAATACTTTTTATCCTGGTAATAAGATCCAATGGGACAGTTATCAAACTTCACGCAGCCGAAGCCGCTGGTAGAAGCTAGTATTTTTTATAATTTAAGAATGAATACAGCAACGTATACATGCCAAGAGCTCAACGATTCTATTGTAATGACCAATAAATACGCTGTCTCTCACGAATAAGAGATAATTGATTATGTCTCATTAGTCGATGATTTTCCAGTTCATATGTTACAATGAAAATAATACTGCTATTGCCTTGCTGTTGTTCTAAAAACAAAAGATTTCTAAAACCAAAATTAACCAACATTGATCACCAAGTTTGCTGACATATTAACATGAAATTAGTTTCTGAACTCGACTTTGCCTATGTGGAGGTCAAAAATAATCCCACCGGAACGTAATACCGGAGTAAATATTTATACTCTCCCATGTCTTAAATATGTAACAAACATCAAAATGTGTTTAGACATTAAAGTGTGGAAAGGTAGAAGATGGACAAACAGACAAAGTTACTGTCTGTATTTATAATTACTATAAAACTACTCTTTTTTTATTTATTTATGTAACTTTGTATCATCATCATCATTTCAGCCGAAAGACGTCCACTGCTGGACATAGGCCTCCCCCAAGTGTCGCCACATTGAACGGTCCCGTGCGACTCGCATCCAGCGGATTCCCGCAACCTTCACCAGGTCATCGGTCCACCTAGTGGGAGGCCTTCCAACGCAACGTCTGCCGGTTCGCGGTCGCCACTCCAGAACTTTGAATATCGTAGCATTTTTCCCTAATATCATCGTAAATATTTATTAACAAACTAATATATACCAGGCCCAGTAAAGTACGAATAAAATGAAACCCACTGTATAACTTCACAATCATATACACACCTGTTGGATTGTTCGCTAGTGTGTGTGTGTACATGTGTGAGTAGATACTTAGCTACGTGTGTAACATACGGATATTGTATGTGGGAGGTGAGCCGTGGTTATGGAAGGTAAGTGGCTCTACTTAGCGGTTGAGTGGAGTTTTATTTTTGTGTAGTCGGGTTTATAAATAATCATAAGGTAATTTACACCATTGCTATTTATCACAGTACAATCAGACTATAATCCCACTACATACACAAAAAAAAAAATTAGAATTCAACTCAATTAAAATTCAACTAAATTCAATAAAAAAATGCAAAACAATTAAAATAAATGGGATACCCGATACAGTAAGGTTTAAAACAAAGTTACATGAATCCAACAACTCACATCTGCCTCGCTTTTTCCCAACTATGTTGGGGTCGGCTTCCAGTCTAACCGGATGCAGCTGAATACCAGTATTTTAACCATCCTATCCGACCTCCACAACCCAGTTAGTACTGGGTAATACGATACCCCTTGGTAAGACTGGTTGTCAGACTTTTGGGCTACTGATTACCTGTAACGACTGTCAAAGATCTACAAATGACAGCCGGGACTAACTGCTTAACGTGCTTTCCGAGGCACGGAGGGCACTCGGTATGTAATGGGTGGTCACCCATCCACGGACCAACCTAGGCAAGCACAGCTTAACCTAAAGATCGACCCGAGCGGCTGTTATTATTTTGCCACGAGCTCCTCTAATGCCAACAACTATCAAATTGTAAAATGTATGATGTCCATGAGACCAAATTATTAAAGCTAATAGGGTATATGCATGATTTTTTTAATCACTCTAAACAAAGCGTATTAACATCAGAAATAACAAAGTAAAAATATTTTTTTAATATCTATAGAAAATACTAAGTTATAAGCAACTGCTGATTAGACAGAGACATCCGATATAGCGAATGACGTCATTCGCTACATCGACGTACAAAATCCATACTAAATTCCGTTTATCTAGAAAGAGATAGAAACAAAAGTTTAAATGGTTATAACTTTTGTGTTGTTTGGCCGATTTATGTCTTGTTTTCGTTTTTAGTCATTATTTTTATAGTATTTTAACATTCTTCCGAGCCTATTGCCATCAACCGGACCAAATCTAGACTCCGTGGCTGCTACTGAGAAATTCCTGATTGAAAAATCCAATAAAATTGGCCGCAATTTCCCGAGTGACGACAAACGACGGTTTTGGCGACTTGTACTTGCGAAGTAACTTAGCTTACTTTTATTTTAGAAAAAAGATTTAACGTTCCGTGCAAAACAATTAAAACCCTTGAAATTGTTAATCGAATCCGATTCAAACTGGAAAAGTCATATTTTTTACAATCATTTTACACGAACGAAGATCACGCGGCACAGTTAGTATATTAATAAATCGTTATTACAAAATTATGAAAGCCCATTATTCTTTAGACTCAAATACATACTTAGACAGTCCACTTCGCATGTTCCCACAACTTAGGTACGTGAGCAGAATATCTAATTCAAATAATTTCAAATGTGAATTGTACCGTTGTAGACTCGTCGTAGTACTACGGATGTCCCTCAGACATGTTATGTTAAATTTATTTTGATAGCGACACACAATTTTCGAAAGGACGCCACAATAAAAAATAAAAAAAATTAAAAAACTTAAAAAACCCGACTGCGTAAAAATAACTATGTAATAACTTTAAATAAAAACTGAAAAGAATAAAACAAGTTTCGGAGACAGAACATATTTACTGCAACAGTCGGGACCCATATTGGATGTAATGATTTTGGTCTAGATTATTTAATGGGTCCCGAGTAAATATGTTCTGTCTCCAATATCAATACTATTATATCCAATAATAATACAAATCTAACGACACCTCTCAAGCTAAAATCCATCGAGCCGTTCAGGCTGCAAAGCGTGCTAAACATTTTAATTTGGCGCCAAAAATCCGCCATTTTGTTTTTTTTTATTTTGATATACCCAGTGACACTCTCACGTTTAAGACGAATCTAACGACACCTCTCAAGTTAAAATCCATCAAGCCGTTTAGGCTGCAGAGCGTGCCAAAGAAATATACCCACATACATACATACACTCGAAAAACATAACCCTCCTTCTGGCGCAGTCGGTTAAAAATCAAATGACAGTCTCGCATATTAAAAAGTACCATGTTCCCAATGAGTTCCATTTTCGAATGCCATAATTATTTTTTTCATTCTTTTATTTTAAGTGGCCAGATCCAGAAACTTTCAGATGTCCCACTTAAAACCATTGGTATACTATAGCTCCGTGTTGGTTTGTTGATTTTTAATGTGCTGTTAAGAAGGACACCACGTGGTTTAGGATTATACATAAGCGCACTCTTATTCACTTTTCAGACGTAGAAAAATTAAAAAAAAAATCTCATACTTCTTTCGCATTTTACCTAAAGTCAATTAAGGTAAAATGCGAAATAAGTACGATTTTTTTTTAATGATTTACAAATTTACTCGGTATTCTTATTATTTTTTTAATTGAGTGAAATTGAAAAAATCAGACGAATCGACAACCTTCTCCTCTTGGAAGTCGGTTAAAAATAGAGGAAAAATGCTAGTATATACTCATGTTGTGTGCAACATGAGTATATACTAGAAAGAAAATCCCGAAAAAAACGGTGTCAATGTGTGCATTGACACCGTTTTTTTCGGGATTTTCTTTCTTCTTGTGTTTTTCTGTTTCAAAAAGCATTGTCCCACACTAGGAATTTCTCCTCTTGGCTGCGTTTCAAACATTAATACTCAAACAAGCAGACCCAAAAACCTGGCCTGTAGGGCAGTCACAAAACTTTGTTTTGTGCGGCAATCGAACTCGCGACACGCAGAGTAGCCGCTAATCACTCAGCCACTGCCCCAATCGTGCCGTTTATTCTTCAAAGTATGACTTTTAGTTATTTTTTATAGATACTAAGATAAAGTACTACCTGAGCTAAGGTACCAAATAAAAAAAATAAATATCGCTGGACATTAACACAAAGCGCCATCTAGTGCCACACAAAGCAACGAGGCTTGTGTCGTGGACACCAGATAGTTGATATACTACATAGATAGTTTTTGTTTGTAAATAGATACTTATTATATATATAAACATCCATGACTCGGAAACAATGTCCATGCTCATCACACAAACATTTGCTTCAGCCGGGTTTCGAACCCGGAACCCTAAGAACGTAAGGCAGCCTCACCACCGCTGCGCCATTCGGGCCGTCAACCAAAACCAACATCTATATCTATATACATATAATAAAACAGTAGAAAAACTGTGTCTGTACATTGAATATATTAAAAAATAAATAATTGAGGGGGATTTAGAAACAGTAATAGAGCACGAATCCAAAAAAAAAAGTCTGTCTGTTTGTCTGTTTGTCTGTTTGTTTGTACACGCTAATCTTCGGAACTGCTGGACGGATTTGAATGTTTTTTTTGTTGTTTTATAGGTATTAAGTCTGGGCAAGATATAGGCTATAATTTATCTTGGAAACTTGAACACCTGATGCAGAACCACAACAGACCAGCTGAACTATAAGAGATACAAAAATGGTACCATAGCAAAAATGTTCCACGTGATGGGCATTTTCTGCTGAGAGAATAAATTTGAAGATCTGGAACACCTGATGTGGAACTCCAAGAGCCCAGCTACACTTACATATATGTAGGAATGACGTTTTAGCAAATACATATAATAAAACAGTAGAAAAACTGTGTCTGTACATTGAATATATTAAAAAATAAATAATTGAGGGGGATTTAGAAACAGTAATAGAGCACGAATCCAAAAAAAAAGTCTGTCTGTTTGTCTGTTTGTTTGTACACGCTAATCTTCGGAACTGCTGGACGGATTTGAATGATTTTTTTGTTGTTTTATAGGTATTAAGTCTGGGCAAGATATAGGCTATAATTTATCTTGGAAACTTGAACACCTGATGCAGAACCACAACAGACCAGCTGAACTATAAGAGATACAAAAATGGTACCATAGCAAAAATTGTTCCACGTGATGGGCATTTTCTGCTGAGAGAATAAATTTGAAGATCTGGAACACCTGATGTGGAACTCCAAGAGCCCAGCTACACTTACATATATGTAGGAATGACGTTTTAGCAAAAGTTGTTCAATCTGATGAGCACTCTCTGTTGACTTATACAAATCGAAGATCTGGAACACCTGTTGTGGAACTCCGAGAGCCCAGCTCCACCATAACACATATAGGAATGACGTATTAGCAAAAGTTGTTCGGTCTGATGGGCATTTCCTGTTGACTTTTATCTTGGAAACAAACACCTGATGCAGAACCGCAACAGACCAGCTGAACTATAAGAGATACAAAAATGGTACCATAGCAAAAATTGTTCCACGTGATGAGCATTTTCTGTTGAAGATCTGGAACACCTGATGTGGAACTTTAAGAGCCCAGCTACACTATAACATACTTATAGGAATGAAGTTTTAGCAAAAGTTGTTCAATCTGATGAGCACTCTCTGTTGACTTATAAAAATCGAAGATCTGGAACACCTGTTGTGGAACTCAAAGAGCCCAGCTACACCATAACACATAGGAATGACGTCTTAGCAAGTGTTGTTTGGTCTGATAGGCATTTCCTGTTGACTTTTATCTTGGAAACAAACACCTGATGCAGAACCGCAACAGACCAGCTGAACTATAAGAGATACAAAAATGGTACCATAGCAAAAATTGTTCCACGTGATGGGCATTTTCTGTTGAAGATCTGGAACACCTGATGTGGAACTCCAAGAGCCCAGCTACACTTTAACATATGTATAGGAATGAAGTTTTAGCAAAAGTTCTTCAATCTGATGAGCACTCTCTGTTGACTTATAAAAATCGAAGATCTGGAACACCTGTTGTGGAACTCCAAGAGCCGAGCTACACCATAACACATAGGAACGACGTCTCAGCAAGTGTTGTTTGGTCTGATGGGCATTTCCTCTTGACTTATAAACATGTTTAGTCTGATGGGCATTTCCTGTTGACTTGAAAGATCTGGAACGTCTCGAATCGTCTCGCGCATCCCGTTGTATTCCCGTCCCCGGGCTCTTAAAATTCCACATCAGACGTTTTGAGGTCTTCGATTTTGACGACCCCGTTGTCGCTGGCATAAGCAACAGGATCCGCGTACGAAGTCGCGGGCAGAAGCTAGTTAACAAATAAATCACAAAAAAATTGTCCTGTTCGATTTAATAAAAAAAACCACACGCGTTACAGAGACAAAATCTCACACATTTTCTTTCATAAGCTCAAAGTAGAGCACCATTTCCACCATACTACCCACACCGGTAGAAACTCCACGCATGGCATACCACACACTACGGTTCACATAGCACTATGGTTCAGTGGCTAGTGCCCGTCTGACACGGGTTCGATGCCCGTCTGTTTCACTTTAAAGGGTGTTTGCGCCCACGGTTTCGCTCGTGTAAATTCAGTTTTCTTATACAATCTCACTTACTATATTATAAATGCGAAAGTTTTGATGTTTGTTACTTAATCACGCCAGAAAGGCTGAACGGATCATCATCTGCCTAGCCTTTTCCCAAGTTTTATTGGGGTCGGCTTCCAGTCTAACCGGATGCAGCTGAATACCAGTACTTTACATGGAGCGACTGCCTATCTGACCTCCACAACCCAGTTAGTACTGGGTAATACGATACCCCTTGGTAAGACTGTTTGTCAGACTTTTTGGGCCACTGACCACCTGTAACGACTGCTAAAGATCACAAATGACAGCCGAGACCAACAGCTTAACGTGCTTTCCGAGGCACGGGGAAAACTCGGTAAGTTATGGGTCACCCATCCACAGACCAACCTAGGCAAGCACGGCTTAACCTAAAGATCGACCTGCGCGGCTATTATTATTTAGTCACGAGCTCCTCCTGATTAAACGTAGCTATTAAAGTAAAAACAATGGTTCAGTGACTACCAAACTGTCTCCCCCTATAGTTTACTATAGGGGTTGTGTTTTCTTAATGAGTTCGGTATGGTTCAATGATTAGGGAACTCGGTGCGGGTTTGATGGCCGGCTAACTCTGTAAACAACAACAAAAACAGCCCATAATGTCCACTGCTGGACATAAGCCTCTCCCATGATGGGAGGAATTTGCCGTAATCTCCACGCTTGGCAGGCGGATTGGAGATCGCAGTGATGAAAGACTAACAGAAAACGCTGCTGCCCATTCTCTGGTCTACGGAGGCGCAAGGTGTTCTGCCTCAGACATTAGTCGCCTTATACGACACCCGTGAGTGTAATGGGTTGGTTCTATTCTACTCTGCCGGATACCACACGGCTTACAATATATTTTTGACTTTTACATCGCAGTTATCGAGGACCTTTAAACAGCCGCTCGGGTCAATCTTCAGTTTAAGCCGCACTTATCTAGGTTGGTCCGTGGATGGGTGACCGCCCAATACATACCGAGTTTCCTCCGTGCCTCGGAAAGCACGTTAAGCCGTGATCCCGGCTGCCATTTGCAGTTCTTTGGCAGTCGTCAGTCAGTGGCCCGAAAGTCTGACAACGAGTCTCACCGAGGGGTATCGTATTACCCAGTACTAACTGGGCTGTGGAGGTCAGATAGGCAGTCGCTCCATGTAAAATACCTGCATCCGGTTAGACTGGAAGCCGACCCCAACATAGTTAGGAAAAGGCTAGGCAGATGATGTTGACATCGTAGTTGATCGGTCATCATTTTAAACTATTAGTAGACCTACTTCTCAAACCTCAGTTAATCAAAGAAAATGAATCGGTGATGGCCTAGATCATCATCATCATATCAGCCCGGAATCACCCACTGCTGGGAATAGGCCTCCACTTTCTTCCGCCACAGTTCCCGGTTCTGTGCATTCCTGATCCAGGTGTTCCCTGCGATTTTGATGATATTACGTCAACCCAACGAGCTTAAGAACGGCCCAGGTTTCTTTGCCCAAACCTTGGTCACCACTCTGTTAAGGCGCTGTACTTAGTCAAAATAGGCTTCACAAAACAGTTTTTTAGCCAAATGTATACATTTTAGAGCAGCTAAAAAAATATATGTTAATCTTGATCATATTTATGGGTGGCCCATTGCGTTCAAAACACGTTTTCGGTAAATATTCTCGATAAGAAAAAAACATAAACTAACCATTTAAATTGAAATTGTAACAATTGTAACTGTATTATTTATAAACAAATCTTGATAATATTAATACCAGTGATGTAATATATAATAATAAAGGGAACTGTTGTTTTATTTATTCTTTTTATTTATCACTTTTGTTTATTTCAATATTTATTCATTAGTTTCTTCTAAAACCTGGCCGCCCAGTAATAGTGACGTCTCATTTACTCCTATACAAATAGACAGTGTGCGCGATTTTGCTGTTCACAGCGCCTAAAATAAAAAATAATTATAAGAAGTGTAAAACACCTCTTAACGAAGCCAAAAGGCACTTGTTTTCCCCGTCATTCCGATCATTTTTTTGTTCTACACCATACCTGGTATCCTTCTAGTTTCGGAGATATTGGTGTCGATTTTGTTGTGCAAAAACTAAACTTAATTTAGTCTATTGCTATATTTCACTAAAAGGCAGGGCGAGAAAAGTACGGCTATACTATGAACTAAATTAGAGATGTCAAACTAGTTTATGCCTTGCGCTTCACTGTGTTTTTAGTCGACATGTTTTTACGTGCACCCTTCATTTGTATATAAATTTTAGTTCCAACTAAATTTGACAGCTTTATATTACGTTCGTCTCTCTCTCGTTTTATTTGAGAGAAAAAGATAGGAATAGCCCAAACCACAACAGAATCAACACTATTGGGGGTCAAAGTTCCTACTTTTTGACAATATTTTTTTAATACAAGTTTTTAATGTAAGATTTTTACTTTAAACACCTCCACGACCCCCGTACTATTAATTCCATCCATCAGCACAATGTTTTGAGTGCGTTACATTGAGTTCTACCACAAAACATGATTTTTCACCTCAAAAAAAAGTCGTTTCCCAGCAATAATTTTTGCGTAAAGTTACTTAGTTTAATGATAAATGATGTTTATTTTGCAAGTAGGTTTTTACAAATACTTTTACACGTCATTTTTTAAAACTAGATGGGGCCGGTGTTTCGTACCTGACTACTCTGAGAAGAAACAGCCGAAACAAACTCAGAGGTCATAGTCTCTTTTAAAGTCCAGACATAATCTTGCTCAATTCACATGAGGACTATGCAGATTAGTGCCTGAGATGGTCTTTTGAAGAAAAGTAAATGTCACATAAAATAATAAAATACATGTCAAAAAACTTCAATGTCAGAGTGTATAAAAGAAAGGAATCAATATTAAACAAGCGAAGTCCGAAATTTCGACATTCACAGAGCAAATTTCATTGGAGCAGCTTATTAATCCCAAGCTTTTTTATCTTCAAGATAGTGATTAACATGATAGTAGGCTTTCAGGCACAGCTTCCGTTTTATAAACGATTTGAATTTATTTAGGCTTAGTTCTTGAATTTGGCTCGGAAGTTTATTGTAAAAGCGTATACATTGGCATCTGAACGTACCCCCTATTTTTTTAAGCCTCGTTGCAGGCACAACAAATTTGTGTTTGTTCCTCGTGTTTATGTTGTGGATATCACTGTATTTTTTAAATAAATTAATATTTTTGTGTGCGTAAAAAAGGTTTTCTTATATAAACTGAGAGGGCACAGTAAGAATACTAGTCTCTTTAAATTTTTCTCTGAGGGAGTATCTGGGACTTAATTTATAAATTGAACGTATTGCCCTTTTTTGCAAAACAAATATTGTCTGAATATCGGCGGCATTGCCCCACAAGAGAATACCGTACGACATCACGCTATGGAAATAACTAAAGTAAACTAAACGGGCTGTCTCTAAATCAGTTAAATCACGAATTCTTCTAACGGCGAATGCTGCAGAGCTAAGTTTCTTCGACAATATTTGTCTATATGCGGGCCCCACTGAAGCTTGGCATCCAAAGTTATGCCTAAGAACTCTGTGCTATCTTCCGGTTTTAACTCTTCATCCTTAATTAGTACAGTAGTTTCCACTTGTCTTACATGGGGTATCGTAAACTTAATACACTTAGTTTTTTTCTCATTTAGGAGTAGATTATTACCATTAAACCAATTAACGACTTTTGCCAGGGCGCTATTAACATCATCCGTAACTAACTGCTGACGTTTGAGTTTAAATAAAAGAGAAGTGTCGTCTGCAAACAATACTAAGTCATGATTATCCTTTATGAGGTAAGGCAAGTCATTTATATAAATAAGAAACAAAAATGGACCAAGAATTGAGCGATGGGGTACCTACCATTCTTACTACGGATCCGGGAGATATTTTCCCCTTTTACATCAACTCTCTGAATCCTGTCACTCAAATATGAAATAAGAAGATCCAGGGAGGCGTTACGGATTCCGTAGTGGTGTAGTTTCCTGATTAATGTTTCATGAAGAACACAGTCGAAAGCTTTAGATAAATCGCAAAAAATGCCCAAAGCATCGCATTTTTCCTCCCAGGCATTATAAATGTGTCCTAAAAGTTCAACACCGGCATCATTAGTTGAACGACCCCTTGTAAAACCAAACGTTTTTTTATGTAATAACTTATATTTATTGAAAAAACTTTGCATTTGTGTCAAAATTAATTTTTCAACAATTTTACTAAAGGTGGGTAGTACTGAAATGGGTCTATAAGTGGGGTCTGATGTACTACCCGGTTTAAACAATGGTATTATTTTACTATATTTCATTAGATCAGGAAACTCACCACGGTCAATACAATCGTTAAATATTACAGCTAATGAAGGAGCTACAATGTTTATAATGGATTTAGCAACTTCCACAGAATGACCCCATAGATCGGCGGTCTTTTTAACATTTAAGGTGTGAAAAGTTTTAATTATATCTTTACAAGTGACATATTGAAAATTAAACTCGGAATCACAGACTGAAACAGTTTGATGTACAGAATGATTGGTTGACGGCTTGTTTACACCCTGTATTAAAAGTATATACGTCTTTCATATTATCTTCTCTAGTTTCAAGTTTTACAATTCTTATTAAGTTTCCTTATCTACAACGATATTATTTCAATCATAAATCAGCCATTTCAATTAAAATGTTAAGTAACTTTATAATTAAAAATTCATGACTTTCTTATAGAAAATTATTGTCTTAAGAGAAAACGTTGGAGATGTATTGTCTCTTTTTATTATTTGCAAGTTTATATATAAGCTTGCCAAACACATGTGTATGTGTTAGAGTGCCTAAAATTGACATATTTCAAATTGAGATATTAAATCAACATTATTTTAAAAGTGGTATAAATCTTTTTGTTAATTTGTTTCCGTAATTCAGGTATAACGAATATAAACATTCCTTGATGAAGCAGAAAAAACATATTTTGTCTCCCCTTCATTGCGATATTTTTTTGTTCCGGACCTTAGCTGCTACATAGTTACGGATATATTGGAACTATTGGAAGTCGTAGTTTCAACTGTTTCGATATTTTTTTGTTCCGGACCTTAGCTGCTACATAGTTACGGATATATTGAAACTATTGGAAGTCTTAGTTTCAACTGTTTCGATATTTTTTTGTTCCGGACCTTAGCTGCTACATAGTTACGGATATATTGGAACTATTGGGAGTCATAGTTTCAACTGTTTCGATATTTTTTTGTTCCGGACCTTAGCTGCTACATAGTTAAGGATATATTGGAACTATTGGAAGTCATAGTTTCAACTGTTTCGATATTTTTTTGTTCCGGACCTTAGCTGCTACATAGTTACGGATATATTGGAACTATTGGAAGTCATAGTTTCAACTGTTTCGCATGTTTTTTTTTTTTAATACATTGCTGTAATGATATAACTTTACTTAAAATACCTCTTAAACTATTTAATGCATCTGCTACAGTTAAAGCCTTTTTTAGTTAACCCTTAAACAAACGCGAGCCGGTATGCATTTTTTTTTAAGGTTGCATTGTATTTTAGGTAATTGAGGGTCACTGATTTCATATTTTAAAACAAAATTTAAAAAAGAATAGGGGATGGGGTAGTTTTTCTGGTGGTAAATAATTTACCATTATCCGTTCATGACTACAAAATTTTTGATGTTGGTGGTAAAATTGTTACCATTGTCCGTTACGGTTTAATTTTCGTTTCTTGACTAGTGACTTCCTCTTGGTTCTACTTATAATATTTATTTTATATTTTGGAAATGAAACATTTTATTTTTTTAATAATTTTTTATTAGTATTGCATATTACCTATCTTATAGTATTGCTTATATTAATGGTATTCTTACAATCTATATATAATAATATATTAATTGACACGTTACGTAAGAACTTTATAAGAACTTCTCAAAATATTTATTTAGCTTTTTGCAGTCCAAAAAAAAATATACAAAAATACAACCGATTTTTATATAGATAATCTGATATTTTTCAAAGTGGGATCGGACAAGGGTAAGATATTTACCACATATTTGAAACATCTAAATTATATGAATAAGTCAATTGTAAATGCTGCTAACACGTGAGATTAGTCAAAATATGTTATAGTTTTGGAATTTGCGTCGAAAAAGTACTTACCAGATTTTTTCTTAAACAAACTTTTAAAATTTCTGAAAACACCCGCCAAAAACTCGAGTTTTTTCACAACAAAACCGTTGAGTCAACTTTGACATTACCTTACAGTGACAAATGACGTTGACAGGTTGTCAAATGAAATAAAATAGATAAACAAATTATTATAGATTATAAATATGTGATATTTATACCTTTAGTGTTACCGTATTAAAAGTTAGAGTGCATTATTTAAAAAAACACGATGTGGTAATATATATACCTTTATTTGAATAAGGGTTCAACAAAAGTTCTTCTTCTCTTCTTTTTCTTGTCCACCATCTCAAACTATATTTTTTTATAGAGATAGTTCGAAGATTTAAAAAGGAATGGGAGGTTGTAAGGAAACCTTTAGAAAATGCGTTAATTGAGGTAAGTACTTACATAATTGCTAACCATACTTCGTCCTTACTATAAATGCGAAAATAACGCACCGGCCACACCGCCAGCTAGCGAGCCCGGCTCGCTCGCTCGGTCGCTAGCTAGCGGTGCGGCCTGCACTTAAGAGCCTATATACTACCTCAGATTAGCAACTCTATTTGTGGTGGTTCGAACTTGGTTTGTAATACTGTTAGAATAAAGTTCTAATCAGCTTGCACTACAAAGCAGTTGTTACGTCAGTCACTGCGGCCGAATAGTGCGAAATGAGTGGTTTTTAGTCTTTATAAAATCAAATTTTCGTCTTTTGGAAAAAATTAAAAAAACATAAGACCTGCTTTATAGTTAGTTCAGTTAGTATGCAAAGTTTCATGATCTAATTTGAAGTACTTTTTGAATACCAGCGGTTTATTGTTCGATTTGGAGGTAAATTTGGGATTTTTTTCTATCGAGAAAATTTTATAAAATCGTGTTTTCGCCAAGCATAAGACCTAACATTAATCCTCAACTTTATATATGGCCCCTAAGGGCCTACACTACCTAAAATGGCTTAGCATGATCCTCCGTTACGCCTAAAATACTGCAGCATTAATTTTGAAATAAATATATGGTAAAGTTGAGGATTAATGTTAGGTCTTATGCTTGGCGAAAACACGATTTTATAAAATTTTCTCGATAGAAAAAAATCCCAAATTTACCTCCAAATCGAACAATAAACCGCTGGTATTTAAAAAGTACTTCAAATTAGATCATGAAACTTTGCATACTAACTGAACTAACTATAAAGCAGGTCTTATGTGTTTTAGTTTTTAGTCCAATCAATAGATTTTTTGTAAATCGCAAAAAAAACACTGATTTCGCACTATTCGGCCGCAGTGACTGACGTAACAACAACTTTGTAGCGCGCGCAAGCTGATTAGAACTTTATTCTAACAGTATTTCAAACGAAGTTTGAACCACCACAAACAGAGTTGCTAATTTTAGGGTTAGAAGGTCCTTAAGGCGCCTCCTCGAGCAAAAGCCGTTTTTGGTGCAATTTTTTTGAGCCAACTCCTAGAGGAGTTGTTTATAAATACATATTTATTATACATATAAACATCCATGACTCGGAAAAAAATGTCCATGCTCATCTCACAAACAATCTAGAACTCTAAAACTCCTAGAGGAGTTGGCTGCAAAAAACTGCATCAGTACTAACCAAAAGAAATACCAACTAATAAAAATACATTAAAGGAGACAGTTTTTTTAGGCCCTCTTCGATGTTGCGGCTATTCATATTACTTACACCAAAAAAAAGTAACCATTTTATTCTAATAATAAACGAAAGATTACATAGAAACGAAACCGTAATCTTAAAATCATAACAAATAAGTTGTATTATGATATTTTTTTGCGAGTCAAATCATTCCTGTTGTGGTCAATGCCATTTGACGGAAAATACTTACGTAAATAGGGGCGTTTTTCCGTTTACAAAAAAAAAGTACGGTATCCATTGGTACTAATATCTGCTTTAATTAAAATATAATTTAATATAAAAAGAAATAATATTAAACTGTGAGCTTTCTAATGCTATTTTAGAGGTTTCCGCTAAAATCTTTTAGATGGTATAGAAAATCATCATGGCACGGAACGTTGTAAATTCGTCTTTTTGGTGGTTGACTGACAACTTCATTTGACATTTGACGTGTTATTGTTATTGTTTATTGTTAGATTCACGTTTTCATTTTCGAATTTCTCATCATTCCGGTTAGACATGGCTTAGCTAATATTACCACTGTAATCTAGAAATTATAAGGAAGAAATCTATATACGTTTCATTAATATCTGTATGTCTGTTACAATTTTATGTGGGTGGCCTGTTCTCCAAACAAATAAAATTGTCTCCTTTCTACATATTCTTGACCCCAAAATGGTAGTTTTTTTTTTAAGTAGCATAATGTTTAATCATAACAATCTACATTAATAATATAATAATAATATATTATAATATTATAAAGAGGAATGATTTGTATTTTTGTGTGTGTGTATGTTTGTAATGAATAAACTCAAAAACTACTGCGCCGATTTCAAAAATTCTTTCACCATTAGAAAGCCACGTCTTTACTGAGTAACATAGGCTATATTTTATCTCCGTACTCCCACGGGAACGGCAACTACGCGGGTGAAACCGCGTGACGTCCGCTAGTGTTTAATAAATCCACTTACAACGAAACCACAGAAATGAGAAATAATGATTTATAACATGCTTCTCCTCGCAAAATAACCACTATTTTGATTTGCTACTTATACTATTGTAATGCATAAGCTATTTAATAATGAACATAATGGCAGTTTTTTTTTCCAAAAGAAGAAAATTTGATTTTATAAAGAATAAAAACCAATAAATATGCACTATTCGGCCCGCAGTGATTGACGTAACAACCACTTTGTAGTGCAAGCTGATTAGAACTTTATTCTAACAGTATTTCAAACAAAGTTTAACCACAATAAATAATAGAGTTGCTAATTTTGCTCGGGGACCCCGCCTTAACTGTTTGTTAGTTTTTCACGCCTAGGCCACACAAAACATAGATACGTTTGACAGGTAAAGTAACTTCGGACTTGGTCAAGGATAGTATAATTCCTTCATAAGTTGTATCACTATCTCTATCACTACATAAAGTGTGTAAAACAGCTCTTAACGAAGCCGAAAGGCACTTATTTTTCTCGTCATTGCGATCATTTATTTGTTCTACACCATACCTGGGAACCTTCTAGTTACGGAGATATTGGGGGTCAAAGTTCCAACTTTTTGACAAGATTTTTTTTAACCCTAGATAGATAACCTACGTCGAATCGACGTAATCGATTTAAAAAAATCTATATAGCTCGTTTGTTTTACGCGTCATTAAACCTGCCGTTCCCGCCATCTCAGTCGGCCCTCGGAGCTTGCAGGACACACCCTTATCGCTCCGGTAAGTGCAATACTTTCGTCAATATTTACCTACCGTACGTCGATGTGACGTATGGTTATCTTTAGTGTCATTATTTTGACTTTGGGGAAAATGTGTTTTTGTGACTTTTTGAGATTAAATGTACATATTTTTTATTTGTTAGATAAGAAACGATAAAAAAAAACATAATGACGTCACAAATTCGTGCAAACGATGAAGAAATCAGTCGCTTGTTGCATAAAACAAGCGACGCAGAGATTCAGGGGTCGGATAGTGAAATCGATAACAATTCATTAGAAAATGTATAAGATGATAAGTACAGAATGATGACCTGAGCCAAAAAAAAGAAAATATTGTGATTTCCTGTCCATCAAAAATTGGAAGGATGACAAAGTCTATCTGCGACAGCTGCAATAATCCCTTTTGTGGAGAGCACAAGTCCAGCGCCTGTCCTAAGTGCCTTTGAGGTGAAAATTAATAAAAAGTATCATTTACAGGCTTTTTATATTATAGATATTACAAAAAGTTGATTTTATAAAGTTTATATTTTCAATTATTAGACTGACGGAGAGATTCCTAAATGTTTAAGTTTTGTAGAGTAAGAAGTATATATATTTTTCTAATAAAAAATTAAATTAACCATAAAGTTTTTCAATTACTCACAACATAATTACATACATTAACACATATTACCACATTAATAAGCCTAGTATATACATAATCCAAAATATACCCACTCAAACATACGCACGTCGAATCGACGTATGGTTATCTTTAATGTACAGTGAAATATGGTTATCTATCTAGGGTTAAATACAAGTTTTTAAATGTAAGATTTATAAACACCTCTACGACCCCCGTACTATTCAATTCATCCATCAGCACAATGTTTTGATTGCGTTACATTGAGTTCTACCACAAAACATGATTTTCCACCCCAAAAAAAAAGTAGTTTCCCAGCAATAATTTTTGTGTAAAGTTACTTAGTTTGATATACAGAATGCTTGGTTGACGGTTTCGTGATGAGGTCTTTTGCACCCTGTATTATAAAACAAAGTCGCCCGCCGCGTCCCTATGTATGCTTAGATCATTAAACTTCGTAACGGATTTTGATGCGGGTTTTTTTAATAGATAGAGTGATTGAAGAGAAAGGTTTTAGTATATAATTTGCGAGCGGGTGAAGCCGCGGGCATCAGCTAGTCAAAAATAAAATAATACAACATAAGCGTAGATGAATTCGCGGGCAATAGAGTCTTCCAAAATTAGTAAATAAATAGTTAAGATAAAATATATGTATTTGCTCATAAGTTAATGATATTTCACGTCTTTTCCAGTTTATGAACGACATTGGATCACCCGGAACGAATGTGTTTATCAGGACAAGGAAGAACACAAAATTAGCTAGTGGATACTTCCACAACGATAACCAAGTCCGGGTGTTAGTAGTACATGTATTTTGACAACTGCAGACGCCAAGTCAGGAACAGTGCACTGCACCCGCGTGGCCCATTCCCTTTCACGGAGAGGAAGCCTGTGTCCCAGCAGTGGGAACATTATAGGCTGATGAGGGTGCTTTTCCACCAGATATGTGCTGTGTTACGTTGCTATGGATGCGTTTGATATCCACTAATCATATTTATTGGTGCACATAGCTTAAAACTGGTGGAAATGGATTCAACTAAGATATGTTTTTTATATGGAAGGATGCGTGCTATGGATGGTCGCGAGTGGTGTAGCTATGTGCAGAGCAGAGTACCTACAGTAGGCCCGTGTTTATTGCTGAAAGTAGACATGCCATTGTGGAAGCAAAAAGTGGAAGCAAAAAGTTATTTTTCATTATTCATACTCGGAAAGTAGGTCTGAAGTTGCCTGGGGAGCGGGTTGAAAGTTATACTTTTCAGCCCTAGGGAGATTCGTTTTCAACTGACAGCTGTCAAATTATAAAAAAAAGTATAGTAAAAGTATAGTTCATTTCTATTGAACCATGTTCCAACTTTCTATACAGCCACGATGTAAAATTGAAATTACATAGAGTCAAGTATTAATTAAAGAAAAAATATTTATTAAATAACTTTATTAATTAAAGTTTCAACTCTTTCTTTAAAAGAACATAGATTTGGGCAAATTATTTTCCATTTTTTCGATGATTAAAATGAAAAATAGGTAATGGCTGAATAGCTGTCCGGCCACAGAAAAAAAAACCAGCAATATAGGCGGGAAAGCGGCAATCCGTCATCCGATCTTTGTTTTTTTGAGTTGATTCATGTTTTTATTTTTACTTTCCTTGTATTCGTAATGAAAAGCAGTGTTTACCTCGGGTTAAAGACTTATTTAGTCCCTCGAACTATTAGCGCCCTCGCTTCGCTCGGGCACCAAACCCCGTCCCGGGGGAAAATAAAGTTACTTTCACCCTTAGTGTAACAATGTACTATTATTTTATATCTCGCAATGTGCGCAACTACGGCGGCGCAACTTCATAGCATATCTTACTCGCACCGCTTCAAAGCTTAGCATCAGTAGAAACGGTCACATAGTTTCACAGCTTAGCTATTACATCCTCGCAGCATAGCTGAATAGCACATCTCTGGTGGAAAAGCAGCCTTATGCTATGCTAGAAGCCAGTTGTCTATGTTTTAGCGACACTTACGTGTAGACATTCTTACATCACCAACGTCTTAATAAATACATTTTTCTTCCAGGATATTCAAGGATTTAATGTTAGAGGCCCTACCTAAGTGTTTGTGGCCCGACGTGAAATTTACGCTACCCTCCAACGTCCTCAAACTATCCTCGACCCTCAGCGAGATGATCATACATGCCGACTACGTGCTTATTCGGAACGAGAGTGATATCATCCATAACCCAAAAGATCAGGACCCATACAAGTCGTCACCTTTTTTGTTTGAACAAGTTCATGACGTTGGGAAGGTCGCGTACGTAAAGGAGACCATTTCATCCTAGAAATTAGTCTAAAAATAATTTTAGAGTATTTTTTAGAAATACAAAAATAATAAGTAGGTCGGGGTGGGAGGTAGGGTGGGTAGGTGGGTTTTCTCGACTTATATTGTCCACAGGTCCACTACCTCGTTTGTGAGAGGTGTAAAATGTAACTGCTGAGCACTACTACAACAGCCCATAACGTCCACTGCTGGACATAAGCCTCTCCCATGATGGGAGGAATTTGCCGTAATCTCCACGCTTGGCAGGCGGATTGGAGATCGCAGTGATGAAAGACTAACAGAAAACGCTGCTGCCCATTCTCAGGTCTACGGAGGCGCAAGGTTTTCTGCCTCAGACATTAGTCACCTTATACGACACCCGTGAGTGTAATGGGATGGTTCTATTCTACTCTGCCGGATACCACACGGCTACCACACTGCTGAGCACTGTATGTCTGTATTCGCTTTTCAGGTTGGGTTTTCATTAGGAATTCTCAATAGCAGCCAGGAGTCTGAATAAGTAACAGTTGATAGCTATAGGCTGGCCCCTTATTGAAGTGAAAACTTCTGTTTTGGGTGAAGGAAAAACATTGAACGATCGTCACCTCCACTCACATCAGGCTTCGTAGCACTCGTAGCCGATCCGCTACGGCGTAGCACCCCATAACCGTGCGCGGGACACAAACCGTAGCAGTGCTACAACTGGGGCGGGGCCTGTGTACTTTTGTGTTTGACTAATTGACTAATACAATTTGAAAAATTACTAATACAGTAGAACGGAAAGACCCCGGAAAACCCCGGAAGTGACAGTATAAGTTTCATACAGGTTTTATGAGTACCTATTAGCTAATAAGATCAAGAAGCACTGATGGAAAAGATTGTAACTTTGATGGCTTATATCTCAGAAAAGTACACTTTTCCATACACATTCTAATATTTTACCGATCTATTCATAGCATACTCGACAACTAAGTATTAAATCCATTATTGAATGCTTTTTTTCTCGCTTCCTAGATTGCTGCTGCAAATAAGCTAATTTCCACCATCAATAAATTGCAAATCTATTTAGTCCGTCAGTTAGAGTATTGGGAAATAATCGACACGTATTTTTAGTTTTTGTAAATCAATGAATATTGACAAAGATAAAACAAATCAAACTCGGGAGTGGGGGCTCGTGACGTCACAATCGCACTAAAAATTATAACATGGCGTGCCGTATTGAGAATTTTAAAAGCGTCGTATCTTCGTCAATTTTGGTTCGTTTAGTCTACATTTGACAGATTCTACTTATGACATCATATTCTACATTTGACAGATTCTATATTTGACAGATTCTACAATCGACAGATTCTATATTTGACAGATTCTACAATCGACAGATTCTATGTTTGACCGATTCTACAATCGACAGATTCTATGTTTGACAGATTTTGAATTACGTAACAAAAGAAAAAATGTGTGAATTTTTTTTTTGATGATCTAACTGACGGACTAATTAGATTTTTCAGGACACAAAACTATTATGATTTCCTTGAGAAATAAAATGTTTTTTCTGGCACATATTTTAACTAGTTAACAGCAAAGCCCAGAAATGCGGATGCATTTCTCATTTTACGTTGTATGCTTTGAGTTAAAAGAGTGTGATGTTATTTTACCAAGTTTTTATAACCCATTTTCAGGATAAGGATGGATGGTTGCCAATTAAAAGGTTTTCTAACGTTGGGGATGGATATTGACGAAATTAACTTCGGACACGATCGCTTCACATTGAATAACTGCCTTTACACCATTGAAGTAATTATAGTTTCAACCCATATCTATCATCATCATCAGCCTATTAATGTTCCCACTGCTGGGACACAGGCCTCCTCTCTACGAGAGGGAATGGCCCAGTGTGGATTGGTAGATGTCACATGTCTTCGAATTATTTGGTTCTAGAACATGCCGGTTTCTTCACGATGTTTTCCTTCACCGTTTTTAGAGCAGCGGTGATGAAATAAATTACACAAAGTAATGCGCCTGCCTGGGTTCGAACCCACGACTTACTGTTCGTAAGTTGGGGCCGCCACCACTGGGCCACCGCTGCTCCCATATCTTTACTAATATTATAAAGAGGAAAGATTTGTTTTTTTTTTAAAGCATTTATTTCAATTAGACCATTACGGCACTTTTGAATGACAGAAATACAAAAAAAAACAAAGCTACAGTCCCAGTCACAAAAATAACTTGAGAAAGTACTGTAGTTGCCCATTCCCTAGCGTAATCTCTATGGAGAAGAACGGGCAAGAAACTCCATGGATAATTTTTTAAATCAAAATATTGTTACAAAATCTCATCATCATACTGACTATTGAACCCTTTGCTGTGCGTATTTCGACACGCACTTGACCGGTTTTGTGCTATTGTGATCAATAAAAAAAAACTAAAAAAAAAACTGAAAATAAATACTGTTTCATACCATTTAATGTAATCTGTCTTATTGTAGATATACCGGCCCGGCGATGAGTCTCCACCAGTCATCGCAACATACAATTTCTCGAATATTCATCAAGGTAAGACTTTATTTCGTTTTTTTATAAAATAATGTTGGTTAAAGGATACAGATGCGCCTTGATGGATACGAAGTCAGGACCAATCTATTTAAGAGTCCTTTTACATTTTTTACGCAAATTCATGATTTTTGACGCAGTAATTTTCAGCTGCAAGATAGCAGCAGTAAGATATTTTAATTATTTGCTTATGAATAACGATAGTGTCATTCTCTTTCTTGTAATTTGGAGTTACACATTTTCATGTTTGTTTTCGTGTAATTGACTATAAATATTTTTAGAACTCAGTTTGCAAGAAAAACCGTCGGTGATGGAACTTTGACGCTCAAATTCACATTGTTACATTCAATTCTTATAAAAGCTAAAATTACTAGGATAAGTTGAATGGTTTACTTGTTTATTGGAGTTCTAGAATTTCCTTAAATTCCTTGAGTTTTTAAGGAAAAAATCGTAAAGAAAGCGTAATTTAAGCCATAAATGTCTTGATTCAGCGTCCATTATATTCCAAATAAACTCATTTTTTTTCAAATAAAATAATATGATATAAAACTTCGATCTACAATGTATACGTTTCATTAGTTTTCGTTTGTCAATATAATAAGACGAAATTACAATAAATAAAATTAAAGTACTATAATTCTGCGTCAATTCAGTTCGCTCCTCAGTTTCATGTCAGTATCGTCTCTAATTTTCGTCAATAACAACAGACAATCGTCTGGAGATCGCTATTATTATCGACTCGTGTACGCCGATCGAAGGAGGAGCCCGTGGCTAAATAATAACAGCCGCTCGGGTCGATCTTTAGGTTAAGCCGTGCTTGCCTAGGTTGGTCTGTGGATAGCTGACCACCCATTACGCCGAAAGCACGTTAAGCCGTTGGTCCCGGCTGTCATTTCTAGATCTTTGACAGTCGTTACAGGTAGTCAGTGACCCAAAAAGTCTGACTACCAGTCTTACCAAGGGATATAGTATTACCCAGTACTAACTGGGTTGTGGAGGTCAGATAGGCAGTCGCTCCATGTAAAATACAGGTATTCAGCTGCATCCGGTTAGACTGGAAGCCGACCCCAACATAGTTGGTAAAAGGCTAGCTAAGCAGATGATGTACGCCGATCGAAATAATATGATCCAGGAAGTAAAAATCAAAAGTTTGCGAAAAAAATGTAATAGGACTCTTAATAAAGATTCGGCTGAGCATGGAATCCTAATAAAAGGTTGCCATCGCTCAAAGATGGACGCAACTCTTGGGACATGCCGATGAGTTGCTTATGTCTTCTTACAAAGAGACAAACGTGTAGGTGTATTAGGAATAGGGTCGATGACACCATAAAACAATAATTCCAAGACACCAATCTCTAAAAA